>JAGTXR010000029.1:0-1407224 GCA_022606575.1 Glossosoma conforme
ACATACAGACAGACAGACAGACAGACATTGATTTTTATATATATAGATAATGCCATTTTCAAATTTAAAAAAAAAATGATTACATACATTAGGAAACCACACACTCATTAATTTTATAATGTCTTTTTTCAATTGTTTTACCCGCACACATATACAACCTGTAAATATGTGTGTAGGAAGTAATCAACTGTCCATGCCTATATAAGCCAATGCCTGTTTTTATTTTTTCATTATTGAAAATGGTCTTCAGGAAGGCCGAAACATGTTATTGTTAAAATAAATTGTGAATCAAAACTTAATATTAAAATTAAATTAAATTTATTAATTTTTTAATTGGTAAAGATACATAACTTAAATCAAAATTATTAGAAAGTTAACCGTCCTTTTTACTGTTAACCTATATAATTTAATTATTTCTAACTGCATGTGCCATAATAATCCTTCCACATTAAGATACTTAGTCAAAAAAACAATTGGAAGTCTAGATAAAGAGTCATTTTAAAATCGGTGAAAAAATATTCTAGTAATACCAAGTTATTGTAAGCACGTAAGTTATCTATCTATTTTTTGAATAATTATTCTTATGTAAGTATTGTTTGAAGTTATATGCTTCGAAATATTGGATTTAAGGAGCATGCAATTAAAAAGCGTAATCATTTTTTAAAAATATAATGAAGCATCTTTTTATAAATTAGAACAATTAAATTACGAGACATAATATACTTTTCTTTTATTTGGTTTTAAATACTTTAGCATTTGAATTGGTCACGTGTCTTCATACAACGTATTTAACCTAAGTGTTTTATTACGGCCAGTGCTCGTCACGTTGTTGCTCGTAGTACTGGTTGCTGTCTTGTCAGGGTACTTGGCTATGCAGCGTCTACGTGACGAGGGGCCCTCGAGTCCGCGAGGAGTGGCTCCGTAGACGTAAACTTTTGTGACGTGAATACCAAGCGACCCTTAGACAGTCACAGCTTTGAGGTTAGTTTGATAATGCTGTTATCATGATAACTGTTTTGGCCCATACGCATGCCGATTTACACCACGTTTGAATTTCACGCTCGGCGACATCGCTGAGGAAACACTGCCTGCTGAAATTATACGATTTCGTTCTAAAGCGGACAGCCAGAATAGAGCTTTTTGTTACTTTAATGAAATCATAATTATGCAGTAGAGAGTTTTTTTTTTGTAATGTTATTTTTAACTTATTTTTTAATTAATTTATAAGAAAAATGTATAATATTATTAATAAATATATTTATTTTTAAGAACAGTTGGTCAAAAATACAGGTATATTTGTACTCGTTATATAGGTTTTTTTAATTTCATTTACCAAGAATTCACTAATCTAGTCCAAACCAGGATTTTTTTGTTGTTGCTTTTCAATAAAGACTTATGGTGCTTAAAAACCAAATCGTTCTGGCTAAACTAAGCAAATCAGATAGCTTTATATTGATATTTACTTTAAGATATTGCTTCGTATAAATAAGTATATTTTAAGCATAATTATAATTAATAAATAAGTGACATGAATTTTCACATTCGAATAAAATTTACAATTTTGGTGATATAAAATGGAGGATATAGAAAGGTAAAAAATCACAACGAAAACCAGAGCGAAAAATGATTTCCATTAAATGGATGATAAATATCTTTTTAATTCTGCAAAAATTGTCCTAAAATAACATTGAAAATATATTTTTCAGAAACTTTATGATCTTAATTAAAACAGATGGAGATAAATGCCTTTAAAATTAAATTCAGGTCATGGAGGGGACTGTCCAAGAAAATTATTTTAATTTGCCTAAAGACGGCCCCGAAAAAGGTATTCAAAACTGTGGAACTATTTAATTCCGCCCCCAAGAGTGTTTTTCGCTTTAAGTAGTTTCCCGTAAGACGTTACATTAGTATATGAAAGCTCCCACTTTTATGGTGCCTTTAATATGCCAGACCTCTCGTTTCATGGAACGATCTCTTATGCTCCCATCACTGGGTAAGCAGCGAGTCCGAGCGCTTTCTAATCTCGGAGTTTTTGCGTTTTCATTTCCATTCGCAAAAAGAAAATCACCCGAATAGGGATCGCGATGCATGCTCGGACATTGTGATCGCTCACTCAAAAAATATATATTAACATTACTAGCTTCATTTTGATAGCGACTGTGTGCTTTTGGAGATAATTTTAAAGAGGGTTTTAAAAGTTCTTCATTTTAATTAAATCTGAAAGCCTTTTTAAAAAAGTATTGAAATTCTTCAGTGAAAAGAATGATTAATCAAATCATATGAAGTGGACTGATTTGCAAACAGTGTCTTTTTTGATCCATTTAATTGAATTTTTGCTTTTTATATATAAATATATAAATATTTTTTCTTTATACATATTTATAAATATACATATAGACATTTAATATTTAAAAAAATCGTATTTTTATCTTATAAAGTTATATTTTATCAACAAATTACATGTTGTATTTTATTACTCGTACAAACATATTATTTTTGGCCTCCTTTGACATTACGTAAGGAGGAGAAATGCATACAGTAGCTTAAAAAATAAAACTTTTTGTTTGGAAATTCAAATTGGCATCAAAATTGAATTGCAATTATAAATATGCATGTGGAAAAATATTTTACAAAAAAAAACAAAGCTGAAATCAATTAAGATTCTTAATGTGAAATGTTCATTTGCCAATATAATAAGACTACAACCAGGCATTCAAAAAATATCAGTTTTACGCGATTTCACTTTGAATGGGTGATGTCCACGAGAAGACTTTCGTCGACCATCAACAAAATTAGTGGTTTATGAAATATGATAAAACTGGTATTTAACAAGTGAGGGAGCTTAGAAGTTGATACAAAATATTTTTAATTTTTATCTTTGTCGGGGATTAAACATATTGCCTCTTTAGCATACCTGCCTGCAAAGTGCAGAAATATTTAAATATTTGAAGGGCTTTTTCACAGCCGACTAACAAAACGTTTACGCATAAAACATTATTAAGAAGCTTAATAATCATGTTATGAAACCCTATTCAAAAAGTTAACGTTTGATAAATATACGGGCCCTTGGAGTTTATTATTCATAAATTTCATCAAAAATGTTTTGCCCAGAACGAAAAATGAATAAAAATCCATCTCGTCAAAGCGGCGTCGCTTACTTTTATATGCAGCCTCATAAAATTATATCAAATACAGATGTGACCAATATGAAAACACTACATGGACAAGCGTGTTCCAGCTGAGATAAGAAACAGAGAGTTAGGTTTTTTTTTACTTTACGAGGGTATTAAATGAAGATTTTTACTCCAAATAACGTGGCTACTTGCGTTTGGGAGCATGCGTAAAAATGCGAACCTCAATTTCGTTTTATGCTAGCAATAATATTTCACCTTAGTTACGTATATTACATACAATTTTACGAACCTATTTAATAAATGAGCTGTCCCTTTGGTTTTATCCCCGCTTTCATCATAATCAACCACCATATCAATCCACTAAGAGAAGAAGATTTTCATGCAGTCTTTGACAAAGATTTTATTTTCAATTTTTCGTCATTTCAATTTTTTTTTTGTTATATTGTGATAGATAATTTATTAATAACATTTTGGTTATCAACTGGCAATACTTAGTGTAACTGCATAATTATAATATTAAATAAATTTAAATTTAAAAAATATCGAATTGAAAATAATTAGTTTTCATTCACAAATATTTTTAATGATTACATGTTGTGGACTACCTGTAGACTATCTTCAATAATGGTTTAATTATAAATTGGTAGTGTCATATGTACAAGTATTAGTTCCTACGTTAGTACACAAATATTTAAAGATAGTTCATCCGCTGGTGAAAAAATGTTCAGTGTCTACTGTGATGTAATTATAAAAAATAAAAATAAAATATTTAAGCTTAATATTTTCCATCTTGAACTAAGGAGTCATTCGCAACAGAACATTAAAATCATATCTTACAATGGCATAAGAATGAAATATTTTAAATGCGATTCAAGTTTAGTCCTAGCGAAGCCGGGTAGCAATGCTAGTAATTAATAAATATATATATGTATATATTATTAGTATTTGTATAGCGCTCTTTTATGACCGAATGATCATTCCAAAAGCGCTTCTTTGCCTCTCTGAGTAAAAAGTTGGGTCTTGAGTCTGCTTCTGAAGGATGCCTCCGCTTTAAGCTCTCTTTTGCTTTCCGGTAGCGAGTTCCAGGCCACGGGTGCCGCGGTATTTGTCATCGAACATGCTAAACCTAAATATGCATTTAGTAGAGTGAACTTGTATGTATTTAGAACTTAATGTGAATTTTTTCCTTCGCTCATGTATCCATTAACATTAAACAGACTACGGTTTTTGTCTGTAAATATTATTGGCCTTCAAATTAAACTTTTTTTCTATTTGAAATGAATAGTAGTGTAAATTAAACCTGTCATAAAACTTGGGCAATACCAACACATATATGTTTGCTTTTTTGCGGAAAAACTATATAAGCTAGATATAGTAAAATTACGATAATTTCAATAACAAAAACCATAAGCTCTTCGGTGTTATTGTAGTTTGGCAGGGAATAACAAACGACTGTGACGCAAATCGAAATTGAATAGCTGCCTGAATATTGAATCGAGTCATTTACCTGGTGACAGAAGATGGAACATTCTCTCGCCCCTCTGTCACACACAGGTATTTTTAACTCAATCTTCCCAAGTGTCCATATTTTACGATGTCACGTGTGATATTACGTGTCATAAAAATGTGTGCAACGTAGTACCCCCCACCGCTGTGATCGTTAAGTGTGGCCAATTTCATATCGATTTCACAAAGGCCGTTACTTTTTAGATTTTTTATATCTATTCCTCTTAAGCCACTAGAAAGTGATGGAGAAACCAGCAATATCGATTATTTGGTAGATGCAATTTTGAAAATTGCTTAACGCTGCGTGGAATGTTGATATATCAACGTAATTAGACTGCAATTGCGTATTCATACATGAATATTTCAAAGAGTTCCACTATGAATCGGGAGTGTTGATGGTATGAATTTCATTTGACAGGATGTGTTATTAATTAGAGACATGGTGCTTATCTGAAAGTGATAAAAAAAGACTAGAGGCCTTTGAGATGTAGTCATACAGAAGAATTCTCGGAATTTCCTGGAAAGACCACGTCACGAACAATGAGGTTCTCAGGATAATCAAGGAAGATTGGCGCCTAATAAGAACCATCTCAGAGAGGCGAGCCCGATGAATCGGTCACATCATGCGCCACGATGGTCTTCTTCTCGACATTGTGGAGGGGATGGTTGAGGGTAGAAACTGTAGAGGGCGCCCTAGACGGGATTATTTGCAGCAAGTGTTCGAGGACATTAGTTGTAGCTCTTATGCTGAGCTGAAGAGGGTTGCGGAGTACCGACAAGAATGGAAATCGAGATGCAAGATTCTGTTGCTGCAAACCAATCCACCGGATTGATACATCGAAGAAGTTATTAATATTAGACAAAAAATATCATACGATTAAAAAATATTTTTAAAATATCCTTATTGATATAAGTTTTATGTGCTTCTTTGCATAACTTCAATATGCACGATCCCCAAAACAATAAAATTATATTTTCAATGTTTTGAGCATTCACTTTGAGATCCATAATAAATTATAAATATTTATTTATTTATTTATTTACCTTGTTTTCACATGGATCACGTAACAAACGTTACGTTGTTACGTGATCCATGTGAAAACAAGGTAAATAAATAAATAAATATTTATAATAAAATTATTTTTTAAAAATAAACATCTAGCGATGAAAGAATAGTGTCTTTTGATAATATGATTTATTTCCTAACTTAGAGACAATATTTGAAGAATGACTAAACTATGTGATAATTTGCAACATATGCAAAAATATAACATTTTTAATATAATTTATTTGTATTATGTTTTTTGTATCACATTTAAAAAAAGACATATCATATTTTAAGATACTCACAAAACAACTTCAAAAGCTTCATTTAACCAAGCTTTCCTGGTTGGTATCTCTTCCATCGACAGCATTGCAGTAATTTGCGAAAGATGTCCAATTAATTACAGAAACTTAGCAGCTACAAAGCAGAGAGTGTCTCATAGCCTTTTATCAGCGTAAAAACATTTTCCAGTGCATTACTTATGACCCACGGACCAAGCAAGTGGTATAATTGAGTGGTCAAGATATTTAACTGTAACGCGAGGAATCATAAGTTCAAATAAAGAAAGGTAAATTTTTATATTTTAATTGATAATTCATGTATTAAGTAGATGCAGTTAATTGAGTAACTGCAACACAATATTCATTTAAAATTAACAAAACCCATTTAAAAAATTATATCAATTGGTGGATAAATAACTTGACGCTTTTTTATTATTTTTTCAATATTATTCAGGTCACTTTGTATTTGCACATATAAAAAGTTTTTATGAAGACATTGTTTGCATATGATGATGTCATTACATACGAGTAAGTAACGATCTGTGATTTAAAATACCAACTATAGTGAAAAAGAATGTATAATTTATACGTTAAATATTGAATTTTTGACTTCCACCGATAGAAACAGATGTCTACGTATAATTTTGTTTTTTATTCTTTTGTTGCATTAAGCTGAAAATACTAGTCATAAGTTAGCACAGCAACGTAAAGTTGTTTAAAATGTAAAGTTTTTTTAATTAACGACTTCATGTTGTGTGTTTATACACTATCACATAATTTGTATAAAAAACGTATAAAACACATGAAAGTATATCCATTAAATTATTCGTACGCTAACTAAATATTAATACGTATAAAAAATTAACGATGTTCCATAAATAATGCTACTTGCTAAGTTTGTTCCAACTTGAAGATTACATTTTTCGCCCAAACGCTTTTCTGACACGAATCCCACATTGAAGTTAATGTGAAGTGCGTTGCTCGGCAAGCGACTAAAAACACCAGTACGCCGCGCTGTATAAATAATACAAAGTTCGACAAAGAACATAAAGTTTAAAATTTTAAGTCGGGATCGAAGCGGAAACCAGTCAGGGGGACGAGGCCTGCGATCCCTGGTAATGCTGCCTCGCTCAAAACTTAGTTCAGTGCGACATCTGCGTGCGTTCCCAGCTGCTTCGGAAAGCTCTTAACAGCATTTTCCTAGTATAACGTCGATCGCTTAGGAGACTGATACGCTGCCTTCGTCGACGCAGTCCGAGCGTCCTACTTAACATTGAAACTGAGTTTTAACTGAAAGCTCGACTTGGCGATCGCTTTGTTTTTCAGCCGTCTGGAGCTTTTGTCCAGAGTCAAGACTTTGAAGTTGATTTGACAAAGCAAAATGTGTTAACATGAAACTCAATAACAATCTTCATAAAGCTGTTTATTTATATTTGTTTTTTATTTTACATTACATTTTTATCGAAATTGACGGTATTTTTTTATATTCTTAAACCATTCAATACTGATCGATAGGTATATAAAATCTCACGTTTATTTATTTGTTTACTTAACACAGAGATTGAAATGAATATTTTATAATTTTTAAATTGTTTTACAAAATATATCAAAAATGAAAACATCTTATAAATAAACTATTTATTACTTAGCTGAGCATATTTGCAAGGCAGTAAAAATATTAATAAAACTTAAAGAAAAATAGAACTAGTACACATTTTTAAAAACGTCAAAAAATAATCGTTTTATTTATCGAATTTAATCACTAATATCTACGTCGCTAAGATGAATAAAATAAAGCATTTTGAAAATCTGGCACGAGTTTTTTTATCTTATAGAACTTACTTTATTATTTACAGCATTTTAAAACAATCTGAAATGCAAAAAAACTTTTGCTATCAGAGATTGTAAGTAAAAAAGTAATATATTATTTATTTCATAAAGATTGGTGACCATTACAATGCTTTTCTTAAAGTATTCAAATATGAAAAACTCATATAATTTTGTATTTCATATATGACACTTATCTTGTTTTTACAGTAAAAAAACGATGAACAGAAGAAAGTATATAACATGTCTAGTTCATTACTCTTAACCCTTTATTTACAGACGGGACTTAGTCCCATACCATAAAATCTAATATTGATCGTGTATTTTGCTGCACTTGTGCCCTGACGGGACTTTTAAGTCGGATTTATAAAACTATGATATAAATATTTTCCATTTTTTGAGCATTCACTTTGAGATCCATAATAAATTATAAATATTTATTTATTTATTTACCTTGTTTTCACATGGATCACGTAACAAAAGTTCTCTATTAGGAGACTGCAGTTTCGACTAACTCGTAGTCTTTCTCAATCCTTCTCTAACTATATATGAAATAAATGCTTATTTAAGAAAACTAATATGTTTTTTCTTAATTTTTTCTCTATATCCCATCAAATTATTATTTACTTAGTACTATACTTATTCGTATAAAAAGAATCAATAAAGTAATTTTTTTTTTCATAATTCAGTAAATAAAGGGTTTAACTTACTACTACAACTGCCTCATTTTACGTACTAATCGAGTCAAGAAATAAACACGTTTTGAAACTAAAAATGATTATTTTTTCATATTTGTGACAAAAAAATTAAATTAAATAAAATGCGCAAGTTTATTTAAATTTATCTATTCACAAACATTATTTATTTAGAGTCTTCGGTGAGAATTATATGTACACTGTATATTTTTCTCCAATAATTGATTAAATTAATATCGTATATTATTGTATTTAGTATAGATGGATAGGTGTAACGAATTGGTAAACAAGCGGTTTATTATGAAATAAAATATTTTTAAATATCAATTTGTTGTATATTTTATAATTGTCATATCAAAAAGACATTATGTGTGGCCTACAAACAAATATATATCATATTTAATTGCTTATATAAGTAGTCCGATGATAATTCAACGCTACGCAATAAACTTTCAAAGTCCCTGCTGCCACCCGTGCTAAGGGTGACTCACTGTGTATCGGTCGCGTTGCAATAGGGAGTGGAAACAAGGAAACCCAATTTGTAAAGTTTCTCTTGGGCGGGTGCAGCAGCAGCCGCCTCCACTTTGCCACGCTACAGTCAACTGTGGGCGAAAGAGCCGCCCTACGAGGGATATTCAAAGGGACAGACTCTCGAATACTAGAAACAAGTAAAAAATGTCTCGCCTCCTTCCGGTATCTAAATTTTGGGAAATCGATACGCCCGAAAACTGACAGACACGATACAAAATGCATTGTAAGATATTTTTGTATTTTTTAATCCTCCTTCTCCTGTTTATGTATTTTCTTACTCTCTTTTATTGAAATTATAATGCAATTTAATATTATTAAATTTAAAATATTAAAAGTTTAAAGAAGGACTTTGTAATATTCACTGTTGTATTTTTTGGACACGATTAAGATAGCTCTAAAAATCTTAATCTAGCTAAATCAAAACTAATTTGAAATAAGGCTTACGATGATTTATTATTTGATACTCAAAAATGCAGTTTAAGATCACTGAAAAAAAAAGTGGTACAAGTTTGTATTTGATATAGTATTTTTATTAAAGGATTATTCGTTGCTAAATGAATAAAGAAAATACATATTTATAAGTCTTAACGATATAGAAAAAAATTATGCCTCTCCTTTAAACGATATTATATTACAGTTTTCACCAATCTCTTCTACTCAAATAAAAATTCTTTAATAATTTCGCTTTAATTAGGAATAATACTATTTAGAGATTATAAGACTAACATCCAGGTTTATTGTAAAATAGAGAGGTGTTGAAATATAATCAAATATGTAGGAGTTTCCAAACAAAATTTACATTTCAACTGGATAAAATTACTACAATATGCGTAAGCTACAAAGAATTTATTATATGTTTAACAACAGTATATATCCTGTTACGTGAAGTTCAATGATTTGAAGTTTATTTGTTATTACAGACAGCAGACGAATTGAAATACATATTATAAATTCCACAACAGAATGAAATTATACTAATGAAAATATTTACTCATTCAACAGATTGTGATGTTTTTTGTTTATTTGCGTCTAGTTTGTTTATTCGAAGGCTTTATTCTGAATGGCCCCTCCCGGGCACTGGCAACAGCACCAGACCGACTTGTAAGCAAATCACGGTCTTCTCTACTCCGCGTTATCTTCCCTCAAAGTTATTTGGCAAAGCTTTGTAGATTTAAAGCATTCCAAAGACAAGTTGGATAACTTAACTCATTTTGGTGTGGACGCAATAAATTCCTGTCGGAGTATTTAACTTGAGAAAAATAAAGCATTTTATTGTAGCAAGGTTACATATTTTTTAAACTTTATTAATGTTTTTTTTTATTTCTAGTTGCTTTTTATATATTAATAGGAGCATCAAAAGTAAATTGTTTGTTTTCATAAATATTTTCTGGTAGGATATATTACTGCAACCAAAAACCGTTACATATTCAAGGAAGCTATTAAGACATTTAAAATGTTACAGCCAATATTACTTTTACATAAATCCAGACTGCATGAGTACAATATATTGATTTTGAAAAAGCGTGTTTAAATTTATACAGACTAATGGTTTTGTGTAATATTTAACCTTTTTTTTTATGTTGTATTACCTATATTTTTGTTCCATAAAGAAAACACTTCATTTTCAGGAATACTTTGATAACCTTTTTTCTTAAATATTTATTCCGTAAATGTATCACATCAACCAAAAAATATTAAATGATCTAAAATAGACTTCAGAAAATAATGTCGACCCTTTTTAAGATCCTAGAATGATGTCGTCATTATGTTATTAGACAAACAAACAAATTAGTGGAACTCTGTGATGCGTGAATGCCTTGGAATGAAGTAAAGTATATAGAAACTGAATTTTAAATAACATTCACATATTTAAAAAAATATTGAATATATATTATAAAATCCTAGAATATAATGGAATCGTATGAAATAGTTCTCAATTAGTATCGGCAGATAATGATACAATTTTACTTTGCCATCAAAATTAATGAGATTCTTTGATCAAAACAAAATAAAATGAATACTTTATGATTCGATCACTTACCAAGAAATTGTGTTTCATATGCAGGATATTGCACTTTCCAAGTTGCTAATAAATGAGACATACCTGAAAAAGAAAAAAAATTTTTTTTCATATTTAATTGACAGTATAGCAGAAAACATTGTAAAATGGTTTGAATGAGGAATTAAAATGAAATCTCGTATATTATTTCAAAACGGAAAAATGTGTCATTAATCGATCAAAAAATACATATATGATATTTAAAATTTTGTAAATATATTTTTTTAGACCAGAATTGTAATTTAAAATATCTTGCTACATCACCTTACTAATATTACTGTGTGTAGACTTGCGACTCATTATTTCATGCATATACTCGTATCTGCGGTCAATTACGCCATTGTTTATTTTGTTAAATTTTAATTAAACGAAAATATATATGAATTTGATGCACCAGACTATAAAGGCAATGTTTTCTCCGACCCAAATATTGCTCTTTGGTCGCGATGAAGTACATCAGGAGATGGCGTGCCTCGGTTGGTGTGGTGTTGATTCCGTTATCACTGCGATCCACAATTCCGTGGGACACGTAAGCCGCGCGGGTGACTTTCCCCTAATCTCGGATTATTTTTTATACTTCCTGCTAATTTACATATTTATACGCGAAAGTCACCGAATTGAAAATAAACACTTTTAATTTCTTCTGCCGGCGGAGCTTTTCATTTACGCTTACTGTGTTCGAAATTTTGAAATTGTTCCACGGAAATATATTTCTTACTTAATGACGCGAATTAACATAAAATTATCATTTTATTATAAAATACATATCAATTTGTGCAAAAACACTATTTGTGTACAATTATATCATAATAACAAATATATGCTTAATTATTTTACTCTATTGAATCAGTGGAAATAACATAATATTATATTTGAATAATCAAAAGTGTATTTTTTTAGTGGTTAAAATTAAATTACATCACAAATTAACTTGCACACTATATCCTACAATTTATGAATTGTATTTTTAAAAACTGCTACATTTTTAAACGTTTATAAAAACCATATCAATTCACAATTTCACCAACATATATGGCATGAAAGTATAAAGCTTGTCTATTGCGCAAAAAACTCGCGGGTTTTATCATTTACGAAGCTTAAATAAAAATATGTTAAATCTTTTGTATTTTTTTTGAAAAGCCGTTTTTTCTCATTTTGAAATAACTGGCTTATTATGTAAAATGAAATAGTAGGTAAAGTATCTATATTGAATACAAAACAATTTTTATAATTAAATTTTGCGTAATATATTATAAAGATCACAAATATAAATGTTTTGCGCTTTACAACAAAACGTAATTTTCATGCTAAGATACGTATTCTTGATCGCGTAACTACTTTTCAGATTAAGTTTAAACACGAAAATAGAAAAAAAATGAAGACTGCATCACTACTAAGTAATGTTGCCTTATAAAAGAGTCAACCACGCATCTCTTCAGTTTTGAGCGCATGTAATGTGGGTGGACCTGACTGAATAGGATACGTAGACGAAAACAGAAATGTGTACTTTGCTTAAATGAGAAACTGGACTCCTTGCAGTCCTTGACTGTAGACCAAACGTTTGAATAGATTTCATATATGCACTAGACGTGCTTCAACTGACGACTGTTTGTGTTGATAGATAGCATGTATTTTTTCTAACGATCAAATATTAGTTTCCTCTTGGTAAGTAAACCATTTTTATACCACATACTAGCGTAAAATAGATAAATGCATTTTATTATACTTTTTAAAAGAAATAAGATTTTGTATACCTTCATTTCATCAAATAGTAAACGAGTATATAACAGAATAACAGATTTTGTATTTTTAAAAGATTTTCTTACTTAAATAAAATAACTATATCACATGAATTGTCAAATTTCAATTATTTAATATATGGTAAGAGTTTTTTTTTTAGAATATTCGCTCCCAAAGTCAAAAAAATCATCATCACAAGTTACCACAATAATGTTTACCAAATGTCACGATCTTTGATCCTCGTTTCAAGTAATTTTTACAAATTAATCTTTTTATTAAATAAGTATTTGTCACAAAGAAAAAGCAGTTGTTGCATCCTAAATATATTTCAATTTACTTTAAAAAAAAAATTAAGTGATTATCATGGATGTTTTGTTTTTCAGGATTCTATGTTCTTACAAAACTTCAATTATTGTTCAAAATTAAGAATACATAGTTACTACGTGCTTTATCAGTTATAATAAGCTTGATGACATAAGCATAGTTTTAAACCAGTGTTCTGTGTTTAATCCGAATGTCTGCTTGTTAGAATTAACGATACATGAGATAAATTTAAATTCATGTAATTTCGCAATCGATAAAGCTCCTGATACCCACCATTATGAGTAGAGCAAACTGATTGGATACATCGAAGATTAAGCGAATTGTATGAAAATTTAATTACTTCGTTCAATAGTGGACTGATGATCAATTCATCACGTTAACAACGGGCAAATTATACGGCTGCAGTTTCCAATGGAAGCTCCTCGGCGGCGGCGAATTTTCCATTGGAAATTGATTATAGACTTCTCTCAGCAAATTGCATAGAGAATATCTAATACACACATGGCCCTACTAGTACGTAACCATTTTGAAGAATTGGAACACGTTATGCCGTTTCAGAATAAATTTATTACCACTCCGCTATCTATAATAGCCAATTTACTATGTTTTACGAAACATGGTTATAATTTTGTGAACGTGATATATCTTATATAACTCCATGTATTAACTGGGTAAATACTTAATACTCGTATATTTGATGGATACTTGTTAAGTGTAAAAAATCGAATAGGAACTAAATCCAAACGGTGATTACCTTGCTTAGCATTTGATTTAAACATGTCTTTAGCATGGATGAAAAAAAAAAATTTTACTTATCAAAATATTGATTTTACGTGAAGGAGATTTTTTCTTATTTATTTAAATAAATCGTAATAGAAATCTCATTTTGAATACCTTTAATTTAAGAAATAATTTTATTCACAGCTTATATTCTTATCGAATAATAAAGCTAATATATTATAAGACTAATTCATCTAAGCAGCGAGAAAACCACAACAGTATAAAAAAATACAATGTATACGTGTAAAGATGATCACTATATACATTTTAAACGCATGATATTTTTATTAAGTTTAAAATGCAGGTAAAAAATGAAATATTCACATGTGGAAAATTATAATAGGCAGTAATTAGGCAGTAACATTTATTGATTAAGTATTAAATGAGAACATTCAATTATCCTTATCATAACATAATACCAGGAGGCAAATAAATATATTTATAGAAATTGAGAGAAACTACCACCAAATTTTTCAACCATTCTTTATTCATGTGTCTCACAATCAACCTCAAAGCACCACTGCAATACAATTTTTTAAGGATATCGGAATACTCTCGTTTTTTTTTATTTGGTATTAATTATTAGTAAATATATTATATGAGGTGTTTTTCATTAATTTCAAGTTTATGATGTTTTTTCCGTAATTCATTAAGTCTAGTGTGAGTAAATTTAATTAAAAAATGACCCACATTGGATTCAACTTTAATTAGATTCCCCCGTTTGTAAGCCGACTCATTTCATACACAAGCAGTTATTCATTTGTACTTTGAGCCTTCAGACAATGTATTATTTCATCACGGGGCTAGAACTTCTTCGGAGCGTACAGACAGCCGGCGCATCGGCGGTTGCGGTTAACTCGTCATATTGCTACCTGTTGCCACAGGAGACACCAACTTCAATTATTATCATTACATCCTACAGGGGAGCGTAGCGTTGGTAATCATGACTTATAACTGAACGAGGGTACACTCCACAAAGAGCGTAACTGCATAACTCTGATACCAGCGCTCAAAAATACTGACGTAGATTATCAATTTAGAGACGACCTTCTTAGGTTGAAAATACATACAATATTTGTCCTATAACATTGAAATAATTGGAAGTGTTCTAAATATTTTGAATACTATTTTAATGTTGCAATAAAAAACGTATTTCTTTCTTATTGTAGTGACCATATTATAATATAAAATCATTATTCAACATCTTATTAGCATAATTAGATTAAGAGTTTAGGTGTTTATTCCCTAACCTCTTTACTATTTGCAAAGTCAAACCTTCTTATTTCTGGTATTTGTTGTCAAAAATCATTTAAGCAGCTGTATTCGTTTTTCGTGAGGTGCCAGAGAAAATATTTAGGTAATACAGGTAAAATAAAGGTGATAAAAAAATTACCGAGTATATTTGTGAATTCCAGATTTTGCATACAGTGTTGAAATCAGTTCTGCGCTTCCAAAGCATGGCAAACAGTGTTTCTGAGGGTTAAAGCTCTCAGTGGCCTGTAGACCTCAAAAATAACATCACGTTAGCCTTATGCTGCTAAGAGAGTTTAAATTAAAGAAAATATATTATTAGTAATTAAATACACACATACATCAATTTTTTTATACGCATCAATTCATTCGAAAAATATTGCCAGTCGCGGGGTTCGAACCACGAGCTTGTGAATAAATGTTGACTGATTGAATCATAAAAAATAATAATATACATACTCTGAATATATATACTACAGAGACATATGTCGTTATATGATGTTAACAATGATATATACATATACATCAGGTTTCGCGTATCTGCTCAAGGTGGAGAATAGTCATGTGTAGAACAGCGCGAAGGTGCAAGGCTCATGGTTCGAATCCCACGTCTACCGATATTTTTCGAATGAGTTAATGCGTAAAATTTTTTTAATGTATATTTCTGTATATTTTTTATATATTCTGTATATTTCTGTATATTAATGTATATTTTTTAATGTATATTTTTAATGTATATTTTTAATGTATATATGTGTGTTTTTATTTACTAAGAATATTGAAATATGGTCAATGACCTATAAAATAGGATAAGAGTATTGAAAAATATTATAATAAAAATTAATAAATCCATTTAAAATATATTATGTTTTTACTAAGAACAAAAATAATAAAAAACATTAATTGATGAAAATTTATTTAATAGTTATAATTAAAACTAAAGCTTTAAGGATCAGCTTTTACTTATTTCATCATGTTTCTGAAAAAGTATTACCTTGTACTAAAGAAAACTCAAAATTTCGTGATACGCCGATGCGTTTCACGTCCTATAATACCAAAGTTATGTTATTTACCTGCTCATTAACAGTGGGGTGTTCATGCCGTTGGTAAATGTGTGATTTATTAATATTAATATTGCTTGCCCGACGCATTGTGGGGGAGGATTTGTTAAACCCCTGCAAAATCGTCACCATTGCCTTTAAAGCTCAGCAATTACTCAAATTAACGAATTAAAGTGCATTTTCCAGACATTCTCAATCTAAATAAGCAGCTTTGCTTAGCGTCTTTCGTAATTGAATTGTTCATTAAAAACTATTTATTATCGTTTCGTCCGTCAAATTGAAAAATGTAATCAATCAAAGTGAAAAGAATGTAAACAGATAATAAGCATACAAGTAAGTCTATGGCAAATATCAAATAGAAAAATATATTTATTGAACCAATTTATCAAAGAAAAATAAATGGTGTAAGATAGATTTAAGTTTGTAGATAAAATATTCATGTACGTAAGATTTTGAACGTTGATTTCACAAAGGTAATATTTTAATGTATATTCAAGGCTTAATCAATATAAATGTTATTGTAACAACATTAAATTCATTTATTTTACCATTCATGTCTCAACATATGAAAGCAACTTCTAACAACATGTATATTAAATTACATTATAAATTAAAGTTTTTTTTTGTAATATTTTAATCATATTATTACCAATGGTATTCGCCATATATTTGTAATTATATAAATTTAAAAAAAGGTTTTATAAAATATAATAAAACTTAATTGAGAAAGGATTCGTAAAATACAATGTCTCAAAAAAAAAACTTTATAATATCACATTTTTACAGAAAAAAATACTGAAATATGTTCTACAAATAGTGATGCTCTAATCTTAAGCATTTAATGATTTTATAAAGATATATAATGATAGGAAATAATGCTAAGCTGTTGATTGAGTTTCTGGGGTTATTTTATTACAGGTAATTCATTAGCTGACGTTGCTTTTATTGTATTATAAACGAATATACAGAAAGGGTGATAAACCTTAACGTTGTAGGTGTAAATCGTCATTCAAAGTCTAAGCGAACATGCTTGTTAAAAAAGGTAAATTTAGATTTTCGTTCATTAAAGGCTGAGCTTTCTTAGATCACTCTAATTTGCAATTATTCCATCTAATCAACCAATTTCCGCCTGCACTGAAAAAAGTCTTCAAGTAGTCGACTTCAAGCTTGCTGAGTGCATGCAAATTGGAGGTACTAAATAATACTCGGCGTTGCATTTGAATGCTCTGAAAGGAGGTAGTTTCCCATCGGTTTGCTTTGCGATGTCGTTCACAGCCTTCTAATGTAAGCTTCATTAACCTCTCATTAAAACTGCGCACAGAGCGTACCAAAGCTCGTCTTGTGTAAGTTCTCGAGTACCGAAACACGGTGCAATGTTTTTTTTGAGAATTGGTTAACGTCTTTGAATGTCAGTTAAAGTTTAATTTGTGGAAAGTTTTTATATAAAACTAAAACAAAGGCCTATATATTATTTCTTAAATATTAAATAAAAAATAAAATTAGAATTATTCAAAACAACTAAACCGTTTACGATCATTTTAAAATTAAAAACATGAATATTTTTAGTATTTAAGATAATATGAAATTTTTTTTTCACTTGTGATTATTTGTGGAATTGGAATTATAATGAAATGCATCTTTATGTGTTTAGTATATCCGAATAGAAATATGATTCATTCTTCTTCTTTCTAATCCTTCTGCTGCTTTGATCTTTTTTTTGCAACTTATTTTTTTAAATTTCTTTAAGCTTGGCAATCCATTTTTAAACTTAAAAATAAAAAAAAAACGATAAAAATTTTTTTTTGCTGAAAAACATCAATTTACCATACATTTTGAAATAACATATTTATTTTTATACAATTTAAATATTTAAAAAATAATAAGATAAGGTATTTGAATTCAAAAGAATATATTGCCTGAACTACTTAATCCGCTTAATAATATGAGTCGAAACTAATCCGCGCTGAAATCCCTGAAAACTCTGAAATGTAAGCAGTTACTTATTTGGGATTCATCGCGTAAAAGTAAACCCTTTCTTCTAGGCAGCGCACTTATCGCCACACACAAAGTACTTATCTTTACGAAGCACGCCAAAGGATTTGAATTTCAAAGAACCGTTTTCTATGATTAGCTCACAATGTGATTGAACAAAGAGGGCGCGTGTCACCTTAGATACCTTTCAACTCGATATCATTATACGTAATACCCCTTGTCATTTGCGATAGACTTGTCTAAAAAGATTTAATGATAAATGGTGGGGATTTGGTAACTTTCGTCGAAGCTTTTGACAAATTTCACAGTCAAAACATTGAAAGAAACCATTTTTTATGTCAAAAATAATTACTGGTTTCCATGTCGCAGTATATTTTAATTAGGTATAAAAAATTGTGATCGGAAATAAATTTCTATTTTTCAATGTTTCATCAAAGGCATTTAAATTTTCATATTTAAGAAGAAAAAATAATGAAAAAGCTTTTTATATAATATTTTAGTTGTAATACTAATCTAGCGATCTAGCCATCCGTTAAATAAACATCACTGGCATGCAGCGTTCAGCCAATATAAATCTACTTAGTTTATAAGAGTGCACTGACCTACTTTTTGAATACAATTAATTTTAATAAATTATCAATAGTGACCAAAGTTATATTCAAGGTAAATTAAATTGAATACAATTTTACTTTTAAAAATTATTTTAATTTTAATAATTTGAATTAATTTGCATAACTATAAAATAAGATGATTTTGCCTCATTTTATAATGCTAGCTACTGAGTATACAGTGAACTTGAAACTATAATCCCATTTTCTTAAAATTAACCAACTTAATGTTTTATCTTACATATTAAAAGAAAATGACTAATATTATTTTATGCTGTTATTATTTTAATTAATAACTTGTAACTTTAGAAGTCATTTTTTTAACGTACGAGGACTGTTCGAAAAATAATGTGTCTTTAAAGTTCTCTTACTAAGTTCATTTGATTTTTTAATTTTTGTGTCATTATTTCGGTACTTATATTATTATATTAGTATTTGTATAGCGCTTTTTTATGACCGAATGATAATTCCAAAACCGCTTCTTTGCCTCTCTGAGTAAAAAGGTGGGTCTTGAGTCTGCTTCTGAAGGATGCCTCCGCTTTAAGCTCTCTTATGCTTTCCGGTAGCGAGTTCCAGGCTATTGGTGCCGCGTGGCTGAAAGCCCGATAACCAAAGACCGTGCTAGGACTACCTCCTGTCAGCTGCAGGGTGCTTCTATTTGCTCTAGCTGATCTGAGTGTCTCTCCACGCGCGCTTATTTCAGAAGGCTTGATAAGTTCTGTCAAATAGCCCGGTGCAGTTGCGTTGATTGCCTTGTAAGCTAAGAGGCATAATTTGTACTGGATTCTAGTCGAAACTCTCAACAAATGCAGTTGGTGTAGTATTGGAGTAATGTGACAGAATTTGAGCGCGTTGTAGACTAGTCGTGCCGCTGCGTTTTGTTACGACTGCAAACGCTTTAGTTGTTTGGCTGGCTGGCCTTAATCACATATGCTGACGAAGTTATTAGTTATTTTGGATATTTAGTTAAATTTTGACGATTATTTTGTTTGGACATTTTGTTGCTCAGCGACGATTTAATTATCTTGTATATTGCCATCCACGTTTGGTGTTAATCTTTAAAACTCCTTACTTTTTAAAACAAGAAAATGATTGGAAAACCAAGTTTTAATAAGTGAGTCCAAGAAGCACAGTTACCAAGTGATTTATCTAAATATGCAAATAATACTTATATATCTCACTGTCAAATAAAACATTGCACAAATTAAACTGTATTTATTAACCGATATCAATAGTTTATTTAATAATACCCGATTAAGGCCGCAGTATTTTAATTGATGTAGTAGTGACCGCATAAAAAGCTTTGTAGTGAAAAGCTCGTCGAATTGTCATGGCGTTATATGGCGCGGATTATGCGGCAAGTTTCAATTCAATTTTCAGGCCAGATTTCGTTTGTTGCTTCCCTTGCGCGGCGGAACGCGCTGAAAATTCAATTTTATTCTGATAAACGGTTTTCCATTGTGGACGCAGCCAACAGAATGGTCTGTACGAACTGAATGGACCGCCGACTGAAACTTCACCCCGGCCCCGAAAATTGCTAGACGTGTTTATTTTACTCGGCGTAATTTTTGAGACTGGCAAAAACATGTTATTGCGGTGACATATGACATGTCTGTTACGCTTTCATAATTCTTTCGTTTTGACGTACAGTCGACCTAGTCTGTAGCATATCTCCGTCATGCATGTTGATGCTGGATGGTATTGCTTTACTAAGTAAAGCGTTACTACGATATAGCGTTTTTTTACAATAAAAAAGGTCATGAGTGCGATTTCCGATGAAGTTTACAAAAATAAAAACCTGTATTAGTCATTTACTTAGCTGTATAAATACCCCTAATTAGTGTGAATTTGATACTCTACACGTAAAGTTAGTCGAAGCATATTTATTAAAATTGGTGGTAGACAAAATTCGTCCCAAAAACACTAGCCATTATCAGTAACAATAATAATTTCTGTAATAATTGGATGCTAAGTGAATTTTGGGTCATAGTTAATGACGTAAGCTGATATGGTACGCGACATAGAATCTACAAATGAGCTTTCTACATTTCCATTACCATCTTTCGGTATTTACTGTATGTGTTAACGCAAAAATAAAACATTAAGCTTACTTATATACCAGTTCCTTATATACCAGTTACTTTGTATCACAATACTATATAATAAAAGTATCAATAATAACGTTAAGGTTATCAACTGTCAGTACTTGGTGAAACTGCATAAATATAATTTTTTATCAATTTTAATAAAAAAATTAACGAAAAATTGTTTTCAAATGATAGCATGTTTCGGAATCCCTGGAGTCCATCTTCAATCTAGTATAGTACAATCAAGTGAACAATATTAACTGTCTATCGTAAGAAACTGTTTTGTTATAATATTTATATGTTGTGAGTTGATATTGTTTTATTACGGAGATGAAACGCTTTGAGTTCTTTATTAGAAATTAAATTATAAGTAAAAATAAAATAAATATAAAGGGTTCTCATTAAAAAAAAAGAAATGATTAAATTCTAAGTGCTTGTTTTTCTGTGTTTGTTTCATAGCATTTGATTTATTTTCAAAAGTACTCAGCATGTTAAAATAAGTGGTTGTATGTTTAAAACATTTAAATAATAAAAATACTAGCTAGAAGTACAAAATAGTACTCGTTCTTGTAAATATAAATACAAAAAATGTTTAAATAAATCAAGAAAATAAATATATAAACAAATTCCAGGTATCATAAAAACACTATTAACATTCAATTTATATTTATTTATAATCATAAAATACGCAATTACCTCATACAATTGATATATTTATTGTTGTTTTATCATCAAATGCGTCGATTTTTAAACAAGAAGGTGACACTATGAATAATTAAACACTAACAACCTATTCTTTCTGCAAAGTTCTCAGAATAAGAATAAAAACACAGGTAACTGTTCATTTGCACGAGTTTCGTTTTGTTGTTTATTCATAACCATCTGAAACGAAGTCAACTTTTCTCTCGGATTTTACAGTTTGTGAAATACCCTTTGATTAATTCATTCAAATAAATTCCCCTCTCCCTGGATGTTATAAGTTTTAAATGGTCACTGAAAGTTTTGAATATAAACAACGATGTCGAAGGCGGCGCGATCTATTAACAAGCAAAGGTTCCGAGGGTCGGACCAGAGGCAAGTCAATTATTTTATTTTCACCTCTTTCATTGGGATCCTTTAGAAATCGTACTTCGCTCTTCCATTGGGCACAATGACTTCTAATTACTCGGAAACCCCTGAACGCTTATCTTTTTTGATGGTTCCACCATTCCGAGTTTTGAAGCAAGATAATATTTTCTGCTTGTAGGGATGTTCTATTCAATCTTGAGAGTCTTTCAATAAAATCGTTATAAGTTTACTAAGATTTACTCGTAAAACGCAGTAACTTTTTGGTTTGTCCTATTTAAAGAATAAAATAAGTAAATATTTGTATGAAACCACTGAGTTTTAATTCAATCTATGTCGGTACAACAACGCGAAATATTAAAATTATAATAAAAAACTCTTGAGATGTTTACAAATTAATAATTTCTCAGAATTTGCTTAAAATTATTCTTCATAAAAATAATAAAGGTAAGAAATTAGACAATTTGTTATTAATAGAAATAAATAAATGAATTAATATTAATAATAAAATTATTAATAATCAATTACTTTTATTGCATAGCCTGGTTTTTAATATGTTCCTGTAAATTCACTCTGTTCAACTGAGTGATACCGTCAACATTTGTCTCTAACACTTTTCCTCTCTCCTCCACTTCTTTTTGTAACCTTGATTGACTGTTCTGCATTTAGGTTTAATCTTTAGTAAGAAGCTTCTGAAAAAGGTGCGGTGGCACCGAAACCGGTAGATTGATTTATTTAAGCTAAGTGGCTTAATACAGAGTTCGACTTGTTTTATTATTTTTGCAAATATTTATTTTATTTTATATTCAATTGCGTATATAAATAAATTTCATGTTACTTTTTTCACATACATACTAGTACGTTTTTTTTTCGTTAAGAAAAAACCCCTTACTTTTTTACAGTGAGTGTATTTTTTTTAAGCATTACGATAAAATTAACATAAATTTAATAATATTAATTTTAGAATAAAACGTAACTTCATAATGAAAAATCACGTTTTTCATGAGTAATTAATTTATAATAATTTCTTTTCAGGTCAGGGTCAAGTCTGAAGAAAATTTACTCGGGATTAATTTTCTACTTGAGGAGTCCTGAAATATTTTAACTTGTCTTATCTTCTTCAAAGAAGAATGTTTAATAAAATAAAGCTAATTGTATGCCGACCCTGCCTCTCTCTTTGTGATTCGCCTTGTGAAATATCTCATGAATCTTATCTTTCGTCTCTCCATAGACGCAGAGTCGACCTTTCCTGACAAAGTCCACCGGAAAATATAAAAAACCTTAGATAATAATTTGTAATTTTACTAATTGTATTTACACTTCAATTAGTAAATTAAATTAGAATATTTGAGTAAATTAAATGTTCATTTTGATATATTTTTAATATTCAAATTAATAAGAAATACTACTTATAATATGGTTTTCATTTTAACATTATTGAAAAAAATGTTTTGAAATAAATTTAATATACTTATTGATAATATATTGTGGCTTTTGAGTTTAGCCATGTGTGGCGAACAAAACCAAAAGCCACAGTATCAAATCTGGCCGTAAAAACCTCAGAAGTTATTTAATATACTTATTGTTTAATATGTTTGTATAATTTTTGCACCCAAAGGTTCACGAAGTAACATTTATGGGCCACATCAAAAATGACTAAGATATTTTTTTGTGTCCAGCATATTTACCGAGCAGCCTTTTTTGACGTTCCTAAGCCTGAGGCATTCCTAGAGGCCAACTCAACCCAACTGACACAAAGTAAGCCATCAGTGACCATGTTTTTTTAATTGGCAACACGCTAACAATGAGCTAATATTAATGACAAGCCATTTTTTTTCATAATTATATTATTAATTTGAAGAAAAAATATTTTTTCATTGGAATTTCAGGAATTCAAAAGGCGTAGAGAATACCCTGCTTAATTTTCCCTCTTTATCGTGAGCCGTCCTTCCAGGTGGCGTGTAAATATGTGCGCAACAACACCGGGCCAATAAATGACCGCCGATCTGAATACCAATGAGATGGAATTAGCATCGGCCTCAGGGTCCATCGTCACCTCACCTCTGCGCCTCGGAGTCAGCCTCCGAGGCTGGACCCCTGGACATGCGGACCGTTTATCGTCGTCCACATATTAAGGTACTATTGCGTAACCAATTTTCTTTCATGTCGGTAATATGCCGACGCGAAATTTTCACATATTGAATTTTGAAAATAAAAAAATATACAATTTACTCTAGAAAAATAAAAGTTGTGAGAAAACACCTTGTCGTTGCAAAAAATATTTAAACATTTTTTCTGTAACTTTTATGTATCTGTACACAGCATATTTAATGCTGTACTTATCAAATGAACTTATTGAAATATATTACATGTTTTTATTACTCTTTAAAAAAAGCCGAACTCTTGGCCCAACAATAACCAATAGAGACACACAATGGGTTTCGATAACATATTTATTTTATTTGTCTTTGTGAAGAAAAACTAGGTAATGGAGCAGATATATATTTTTTTTTATTTAATCAAATATAATAGGATACATTTAAGATTTTATTGACAGTATTACATTCATTTTTTTTATTGTTTTTTTTTTTGGGAATTCGCTTTCCACGCCACTTAAAGGTAGATCTTGTGTGTGGCGTGGGATTCATCTTTGATTTAAGTGTTGCATATTTACATTTTTTAGAATATAAAATAATATCATTAAAATTTATTCATATGGTAAGTTGCAAGTGTGTTTTCAAAATTTTGTACTAATTGGTTGAGATCTTTGATCGAGTCATGTATGAGTTCTTTTATTTGAATTTTATTGTTAATATTGTTGCATGTAAAGTCATTCATTGGTAAGCATTAATTTTGAAATTGTAAATGATGTAGGTAAACTTTATATTATTAACCTCGATAGTAAATACATTACATAAATTGTAAATGATGTAGGTATGCTTTAAATTATTAACCTCGATAGTAAATACAGTACAGGAATTGTAAATGATGTAGGTATACTTTGAATAATTAACCTCGATAATAAATACAGAATTCAGCCGAAATCAATCCGGCTGTTTGCGATTTTAAGCATTTTCTCTCTGATCATGCACTGGTGGCTATTGGGGTTGTGGTTTGTGGGTATATTTGTTTTGTGAAATTTGTTTGAATTGGTACAATTGATGCAAAGTGGTGTCTCTTTAATTTTACAGTTTATGTGGTTGTGATTTTGTGAACAGTGCAAGCAGGTTGGTGGTTGATCCTTGGCCAGACATCGTAGTGCTGTGTGTCCAAATTTTTGACAATAGTAACATTGCATTAGTGGGTTGCAGTCCTCAATGTTGACTCTGTTGTATCCAATGTTAATTTTTTTTCTTTCTATCAGATGTCTTCTAATCGAAGGAGTTGTCTGTATGATATAGTTTGTGGTATCCCACTCTTTTCCATCGTTGCTTTTCTTGATTTTAATTTCTTTGATTAATTTAATTTTAGTCTCATCCTCTTCATTTAGTCCGTTTTGGTTGACTATGTGACTGATTAATTCTTCTTCAGTAATGCTTTTTTGTAGTCTCTTAATAATTAAGTTTGGTTGTTTCTCTTTAATTTCTTCAGCGGTAACCTCGTCTCCGATTCTCTTATTTATTTCATTGCACAGTAAATTAGCTTCCTCTTTTGTTGCGCAGATTATTAGATTCTTTTTTTCTCCGATTTTTTTGAAACTAATTATTCCCATTTTCATTTTGTTTAGGTTCACATTTTTTGCTATTTTAGTTTTAACTATTTCAGCACTAGCATTCTTTTTTGACTCTATTATGATTGCGTGTTTTGAGTCTTGTTTCGTTGTAAATTTAGTTGGTTCATTTGGTGAACTCTTTGTGATTGTTGCATAAGATATGTTCGATTTAGAGATAATTTCTTCAATCTTTTTCATTTGTTTCTTGTTGTTATTAATTAATTCGTTTTGTAAATCAATTATTTTTCCTTGTAAGTCAATTTTTTGATTTTTTGTAATTTCTTCAATTTCTTGAATATTTTTTTCCAGTTGAATTTTTAATTTATTATCTTTTGCTGAGGTGATCTTATTGATCAGCTCTTTAGTATTAATTATTAATTATTCCATCTCCATCGCATTCTATCTTGATTCATTTAATCACACTTTGATGTTCACTAGAAATTATTATTAAATCAGTTTTTTATTATTATTATTGTTGCACACACGTCACTACTCCGAATTTATTGGAGCTACTGTAAAGTACGTCCACACTCTATGTGGATCTAATGGTCGAACGACGAATATCAGTATTTTATCCTCTAGCTGATTAAGAGACGAAGGTAGACCTGTTTGGGGCATATTTGAGGAATACCACAGGAAACCATAAACAAAAGCGGATTTTTTTCCTGGCTGCTACCGTTCAGGATGACTGTATGAAGCTATGCATTTGATTCACTCCGCAAAGCTCCAAGAGAACTGACATGAAATGAGAATAAGGTCGCGGTTACAAAATTAAATATGGCAGTAGTTTGTAACGATTTAGCTCTACAGCCAAGGTCAGTTTAAGGACTAACTATGGAATTATGATATTAAATAATGTAACAATTATATTCGTTCAATTACACTTTATCCAAATATTACACGAATTTGTCAAGATAAGTTATGTAAGAAGCAAGTACGAGTGTGATGAAAAAAAACCCATCAGTTTAGCTTACTTAATGCAAGATTAAATATTAAATAATGTAGTGAAATATGATACTTAAAATAAAAGTAATCTATATAAAATGACATTGTTAAAAATAGTGCAAATAGTTTATCAAACAATAGACTACAAAAAACATTTAATTTGGTTC
The DNA here is from genome assembly GCA_022606575.1 of Glossosoma conforme. Classification (NCBI taxonomy): domain Eukaryota; kingdom Metazoa; phylum Arthropoda; class Insecta; order Trichoptera; family Glossosomatidae; genus Glossosoma; species Glossosoma conforme. The sequence continues at coordinate 26,811 of JAGTXR010000029.1, forward strand.
ATTTAAATAAAGTTTTGTCTAGTGGATGATAAGCAGTATCAAAATTCAGTTTTGTGTAAACTATATCCACAAATTTGCCGCTATCACCCGACTAACACTCGAACCAAATACTTAGAATAAATAGTTAAAGCTTCGTTATTAATGTAGTGGGTAAACGGGGAGTTAGAAATTGCGTGGTGTGGCAACCAGAATCATGATATTAATTTCTCAGATAAATTCTGTGTGGCAAGTAAGTTACCGAGGTCGTGTTTATTTCAAGGGAACACATTACTAAGTCCATGTGTACACAAAGTGAGCCCGTGGCCAGCGAAATTTCAGCCTAAGAAAAACATTTTCCAGCAAAACCATGCTATTTATTCGACCGATAGTTAATTTACACTATTTTTGTTGTCCCGAACGATAAAGTTAAATCTACATTTATTAAATAAATATTGTTTTAAGTTGCTTAATTTTATAAAGTCCTGTAAATTTATGTTACTTGTATTATATACTAATATTGTTTAGCCCCGTATTTATTTAGTAAATAATTGAAGGTTTTGACAGTAAATGAAATAAATTGGAAAAATCAGTAGATTATATTAATTAAGATTATGCACTGTGTAAGTACGAATGTGGTCAGTTATAAAATTAAAAAGACAGTAATATACACAACACTGCCAGTAATGTATGTAAAATGGTTGATATTTGAATTAAATTATATATTTTAAATAATAAATGACTAGTTATCTTGACAGCTAGTGAGTAAATAGTCGTAACATGCAAATTAATGACCAAAACTATAAATAATTGGCATATAAAATGGAAACCTAACCTAACCTAACCTAACCTAACCTAACCTAACCTAACCTAACCTAACCTTACAATTACCTATGATTGATTAACAATCATTAATTATTAACTGCCAATTTATATTTTTCTAATCCAATTTTACTATTTTTAATAAACATTCCTTAAATAATAACTGGCCATTAATGGAATATAATACTAAAAACATAATGAGTTGTCTATTGTTTATATATTGGAAAAACTTTGACTAAGCCATTTTTTTCTAAAATACTTTCGTATCTACTTTTATTATTAGTTATATATTTTAATTTATTGTATAACATTGCTTAAAAATTGAATCATTCTAATTGAAATACCACAGCCATATAAAATCCAATATCTGAGATCTGAATGCATTTATAATCTATTCATTCACCTTTAATTTGGACGAAACTTAGATGATGGCAGCTCAATAAACTGTATGTTGGTATTTTTTGGCCATCTGCTGCACTTACGGTGCAGTGTATGGAAAATACATTTACTTTTAATAAAAATAGCAACCACTACTAGACAAGTAACATAATAATAAAAAACTTTTAATTTTGATATTGCCTTCTAAAGGGTTTTTATATGCGATATATTTGTTAATACGTTGTCAAGAATACCCTTGTATAAAAATTCTCATTTTTCATTAAAAATTATCATTGGATGTGATATCATATTTCATAAGTCAATGGCATAAAAACAGTAGTCAACGGGCACAAAGTTCTATACACAAACAATTATACTCGTAGCATATTTCATTTTATTGGTGTGTTTATCACTTATGACTTACGGAACATCCTTTGGTGAATGCGTTTTTAACGTCTATATACTTTGAAACATGGACCCCATAATAGTGACAGTAATAGCTATTTATATAAAATCATTAGTTCTTTTTTGACGATAAAAGTATTTTACTTCAATACGTAAGAGCATAAACGTATATTTTCGAGCGGCTGCCAAAAAAACGTTCGTGCGGGTCGGCCATAAAATATTATTTACGTACTTTGGATTTCAATCATCGATATTGATACGCTTACTGAAAATTGAAAATATATTTTTCCATACGCCTCGACCGATATAATATTTCAGAAACATTACTATGAAAACTAGTCATTATTTCCGTTTTGTAAACTCGTAAAAAATGATTGTGTCTATTTCATCACTATCTATTATATAATACTTCAGCACGACAGTTTCCTCATTTTAATTATGAAGTGAAATGGATAGATCAGCTAGATAAGAATTATTTAATTTAGTTTAAATGTCATATTTAATTTCGCTCAACCATGCACTTTCTCCACCAAGAAGACTGCAATGTATCCTGTATCTTTCAACGGCTGTTCTCTTCCAAAAGCAAGCTCCATCAACATACTTGGAGTTTCAATCTCAAATAAAGACAAATATTATGAGGCATTTAAGTAGAAAACCGATCTCGCTTCCAAAAAACTAGGTATATTATAAAGACCACGTCGGTATTTCAATGATACACTACTTCTTCTTCTAAATAAAGGACAAATCCGCCCCTTTTTTGAATATGGTAGTCACCTATGGATTGGAGCCCCAAAATACCTTCTAACATGATTGACTCAGTTCAAAGTAGAGCAATTCGTTTGATATACAATGACACTCTTACCTACAATCAATGGAACACAGGCGTAAGATGGTTCACTTAGTATTTTCTACCGTTATTACAACGATCGCTCCTCTTCGGAACATAAAGAACTTATCCCTCCTGCACCAACCCACAACCGAAACAAACTCGTCTTACACTTGCTGAAGATCCGTACACGGTTAATGTGTGTCGACCAAGAACTGGCAGTTTCCAAAGTTCACTTCCTTAATTGTCACCGGTAAGCTTTGGAATGCTCTCTTTCGTCTGTGTTTCCTCCTCCTATAATCTGGATATCTTCAAGAAACAATTAAAATTTTACTTGCAATTTCCCCAACCCACACATAAATACGAACACATCACATGTTTCCCGCATGCAGCGTCCATCCTCTCTGGCTGAACGTTATGTAGTGCACTTGACCGGCTGTGCTCTCCTGATTACATAAGAAAAATATATTTTACATTCCATAAGTTAAGATATAGATAACCATAGTAAGTAGCATTTGTAAATGACTTTTTCGATTTGTAGAATGAAGCATTGTTTTATTATCAGTACAATGTTAAATTACTTGAGTTTTAAGTGAATTTATTACAATTAATAATTGTTTTACTGTAAGAATGCTACTACAGGCATTTTGATAATATTATAAATAATAGATCATTTGTATGCGACCTCGTAAACTTTTTCAGCTGAGTTATCTGAAAAATGTATACAATTTATCAGTCGCATGACAAAGTGACATGTCAGTTGCTTTTCACAGGCGTGTCAAGGGATCATGAATATTATATCACCTCGCGACGCAATCTTATCAAATTGAAATTAACTGCCCTAATAAAGTCATTATTTATGCGATATATTTTGTGAAATGCTTGCGTTTATTTCAACTCGACTAATTAAATTATATTAGATGTCACCACTACAGTAAATTAAAATACAATTAAGTATAAGCAGCATAAGCATCAAGTATATCTGCATAATATTTGCTTGGTGGTTAAAGCAATTTTAAATATAGTTAATATTTTTGTAATGGCATAACTTTAAAATCAGTTTGTTGACGAAATCTCCAAAAAGAGAGACCAAATGCTGCCATTCAGACTAAATAAAGGCATAGGCCGGTCGAGACCAGTGCACTCTATGAAGTTCAGCAAGAGAAACTGGACGCTGCATTCGGGAAATTTGAGTTGTGTTCGTGTTTGTGTGTTCGTTGGGGATATTACAAGTGTAAATTTATCTGTTTCTTAAATAGATCCACATTGTAGAAAGGAGGAAACACAGACGCTGGAAGAGCATTACACAGATTACTGATGGAGTGTAGAAAGGAACTTAGAAAACTGTCAGTTTTGGTCGACACACAATAATCGTGTATGGATGTTCGGCAAGTGTAAGACGAGTTTGTCGGTTGTGGATGGGTGCAGGAGAAATTACGACTATTTAAGAGTAATTTGTACTTTTGATATAAATTTTTCAATGTTTGGAGTGTTATTAGAAAACACAAAACGTAACTAAATGAGTGTTGAGTTGCGGTTTTGGGTGGGTGCGGGAGGAATTATTTCTTTAAGTTCCGAAGAGCAGCGACCGTGGCAATAACGGTAGTAAAGAATATACAAATATATTTTTTTAACAAATATAAAAAGATACATTCAAGGATTAATTGACAGTAATTTCATTCCATTTTTTTGTTTTTTTTTTTTTGTAACATCGCTTACCACGCCCACGTAAAGATGGATCTTATGTGTGGCAAGAAGAATTTAAGACATGTATTTTAATTTTTTTATAACTTTAACAAATAAGTATTCTGTTACCAAGTATTTATAATTGAAAAATATTTTTGGTTTCAAATTAAAATAATACTTGCTTCTCATTATTTACGGTTGTTTTTTTCCATGCAATTATGAAATATACTCACATACTAATAAACATATATTTTTTTAATTTGTTTTTAAAGAAAATAAATAAATATATAAGTCTAGCTTCTATAGAATTTAAAATATAAATTAGAAAAAAAATATCAACATTAAGTACAGTATATATTCGTTTATGTGTATTTATAAATTATCGCTATTTATAATACAATCTGCAGGCGGGTATAGCTCAATGGCCAAAGCGCTTGCTTTGCAAGTCAAAGGTCGTGGGTTCGATCCCCGACGTTTTTTTTATCGATATCTGAGCTCTAAAATTGCCCCGGTCGATGTGAATTTGACTCTCACCTGTAAAATTCCAGTCATAGCCTATTAATCAAAATTGGTGGTAGACAAAAGTCGTCCCGTGAAGACCACGCATTAATAGTAAATTCCTGTAATAATAAGGATGATGCGCGAATCTCGGGCTGTAGTTTATAACGTTGGCGGATCAATTACTCCACATGCAGCGCTTAGCCATATGCAGCATGGTAAGCTTCATAGAATTCCACAGATGAGACTTCAGAATCACTATCACCATCTGTCGGTATTCTGTTGTATGTGAAAAAATCATCGCAATTAAAAGTTTAAGCAAAATTTTACCTTGAAAGCTAGTTTGGTATTCTACTCGTAAATAAAATATGTTTAGCTTAAACAATATTTTGATGTTCAACCAAATGAATAAACCATGACTTAACAGCGACTACCAAAAGAACATATATTTTATTTTAAATACAGAAATCGTTAAATGTAATGAGTAGAAAAAATGACACTTAAAAATATATGAATAATAAATTTAAGCAAAAAAATAAGTTGATCGTGTTTCGGTGAAAACTATTAAGCCAAAAATCGTCCACTTAATTCAAATTTATCGCCGCGCATTACAAAAACGGGACTCGAAGAGGTCCCAAAAATTACGTATTCATTCCCGCAAATATGCAGCGCTCCCGTTCCGCAGGGGACAAGGCGAAACAATACTCTCGCAGGGCTGTAAATAAAAAGCATTTAAAAATTCAGGTCGAGGTGTCGGGAGGAGAGGCCGAACGGACAAGGGTTCTATATGAATTATTCAGACGACCGGCCAGAGGCCTGCAGGAGGCCTCTCTTGCCGCCGTCGCCAAGGCGCGGCCACAGCATCCCTATAGTGCGCTTAAACGACGGTGTATGCGATCATGTAATTTTTACGAAAAACTAATTAAATAATTCAATTAATTAAATGAAAATTAAACATCTTATATGTATATTAATTTTTGATAAAAAAGTGGAAAATTATATTTTTTATTGACATTTTGTGTTTTAAACAATACTACACGATTAAAATGTTTTTAATGTCATTTGGTCACAAATAAGATCTTGCTGCACGTTAACACTTTATCTCTTTTTATTTTATATTTATGTAAACGAAAACGTATTTACGTATTGGATAAATCATTTTTACAATCAATTTGAAGCATTATTTTAAGTCAATCAAAAGTCAGCCAAAATTTTGTATACTCTCGTAATTCATAGGTATTTTTACGATTATTGGATTTAAACTAATTTCAAAATGCGTGCTAATAAAACGGTTATTATTTTTTAGTTACTATATATATAATATAAACTTTAAAATAGTTATATAACTTCAATATTAAAACAGTTGCTTAATTTCTGAACTTCGAAAATTAATATATTTATAGAAACTTTTATGTTCTAGAAAGTCTCGGTTGCTGTATCTCGGATAATATTTAAAAAAATGTTTGATTCTTTCTTTACAGCAATTGTATTTTTCATTTCTACCAATATGGATCCCTTCATAAAGCATATTACATATATAAATAATACATATATATCATTAATCAACCATTAAGCGTATATAAAAGCGTTTGAATCATGACTTTAGAGTAAGACAACAATTATCCAGGCTACTTAATTCTTTTTAATTAAATAATGCACAATAGATGCTTAATCGTCAAACCAGTATGCTCTCACCTTGAAAACGGTCAGAAACTATAAGCAAATGTTATGCTTCGAATATAGAGAGAAAACTTGAATGAATATTTACTTGCTACAAGAGTTCAACATACTCCAAAAATTTTACTCGCCACTATAAAAAATAGTATTGAAAGAATATATCACGATTTTAACGATGAGACTTTGTAATTTAGTATTTTTTTTAGTTATATATTGCCAATCTGCTGCATAGCTAATAATAAACATGTAAATACTTTGACAAATATAACGTTTTCTATATATAGTATGTTTATTTATAAATAACTGGCAAAAGGCACTGCCAGTTCAAGCATCGCTTACCCCCGAACTTGAAAGCTAGTCACAATGATCTAAGGGCCTGGACCCGGGAGGCTGACATGTTTTTCCTGTTCTTCTGCAGCGTCCTATGTTGCTCTGCTAAATGTTAAGTTAGGATAACAAATATTCTTTGTTTTTCTCGTCCTGAACACTGTCGAATTCCACTAAATGGGTTATCTTTCCTAAACCAGTATTTTTTTCATTACTGATTATTATTGTGCTTTCGTTACGGGCTAATAAAGGCACAAACATTAATGCATTCGTTTATTTCTATTTCTTTATCACATTTTTCATCAATCCTTAAAATTGATTTACATTACATGTCTGGATATTTTATTTTCATTTCTTTTATTTCTGTAATCTTGTTTATGTGCAGTGGAATTTTTTTTCTGTGCTTTCCACAATGTTATGCTTACGTGTATTTCCTGTGTAATTTTTTATTCTTATATTTGATCCGTTAATAAATGAATAAAGAATAACGGCTTACCATCGTGTTACCATTTGGTTCATTGGGGCGGTTTATCTCGATCATATTAAACATTTATTTATAAGGGAGTTGGATTTATATGTAGTCAAATATTATCAGATTTATATGTAGTCAAATTACGTTTGCAAATAAGGTTGGGTAGGAATTAGATAACACTTTTTGTATGATATATATATAATACTAGACGTTGTTCGTTTCTATAGCCTCGGGGTTAAGCACCATGCCCATAACTTACAGGTGTAACCTTTCCTTTTCTTAAGGTTTTAGAACTCTCACTATCCTAGAAGGCCATCAGGGACTATACGAAGAATTTAATCGGTGGAACTCCAGGAGATAGAGCTGACATTGGACGAGGCAAATACCATAGCAGCTGACGTGATCTTATTGCGGGAATTTGTGATAATATCTTATCATTACATCCTGTCAAAACATACTAGTTTAATATCTCTTTGTGTGCGAATGTTTTATGCTACGAGTGCAAACGACAAGCAAACGCATATTCTATATATCGTGACTATAAGAGAATGTATTATATTTTGATCGCTTTCAAAGATATCATTTCACGGTTAAATAAAGACATCTTATTTTTACATATTAAAAAGATCTTCCGCGTCAAATAACCCTTAAATAATTACGTACTTATAATTCGACCAAAGTGCGAGGATATCGCATCAATCACGCATGCGCAATCCATCACTAAACAGAATTTAAAACATCGTAAAAACGGAATCCATTCATTATGAGCCATGCAGAAGTCTTGCATTATTTATGAACGGGATTATTTTATTTATAACCAATGCGCCATTGCGAGCATAATTCGAATCACAACAAACACCTTAACCGATGGATATGACTTGGCAGATGAGCGAACGACTGTCATGCTAGTTATTTTTTTTATTTTAAATTTATAAAAAAAATACTTGAATAACTAAAAAGATTTATGTCACTTCTTATATTTAAATAATCTAGCTGCGGAAGCGTTGGGTAATTTATTGTTCATCTTTAATAAATATTGAAGTCTCAGTAGTATGTTAAATTACAAAACGGTACAAATTTATGCTAAGAAGTGATCGCGGTTTTCTTGAGAAGAGTTATGGGGACACATTTTCACCAGATAAAGTAATTTCGAGTGCATCTTTGCCAACAAAAACATCAGCATTTCGATTGGCTCAAGATAGCTTCAGATGAAGAAATTTCAACTTATAGGCTTCCAACAATGGGAGTATAATATAATAATGATGAGTATTGTGAAAAATAAGTAAAACAATGAAAAGAGTTTTCTCTTCGCCCTTTGACGGCGTACTACTTCTGCATGCGTTTTCACAAAAAAAAAAACCGCCATCTCTCGACGGCCGTTCAAAACATAATTTGACAAGACGAATCCGCGAGCAGGGTATCACTTTTATTGCGGTGTTCTTTTATGACTCACGAGCGCAAAAAAAGTCGGGTTTAACATTCCGTAACGTCGCATCGGCAGCTCCGCGAAACGCTAAGAGCCCTGAAATTTACGACTGAGGTACGGGGATCGTTATTCAGCATCAATACGGCCGGGTGTCACGGTGTATTTTTTTACGCTCTTGATACCATTGTGCGAGAAGACTCTGCGATGTCCGAGCATTTCTCCGTCTGATATATCCGCATGGTGAGGAGTGAGGAGACTGAGGTGTAACCAAGTGGTATTCAATTAATTTCAGCGTTATATTTTTTGTGACTGAAACTCCTTTAAATTGGTGCGTATATAGTGGTTAACACAGCATTTAATGATGAAGAGTGTAATACTAAAGGAAAAAAATTTTGATCACACTCATCGATTGCATATGGAACAGTTTCTTAAGAAATATATATAATATTATCATTCTTGAGTAATAGGGAGGATATCTTTTGATGGAAGACGTAAATAAATAATATTTTTATATAATTAACTTGTAAAAGTAATTATACATAATTATAAATATGAAAACTCTAATGAAGGAGACTCCCAGGTCAACAAACAATAAATAGTGTAACAACAAGAAGTCGATGTATTTAAATAAATAATGAGAGAAACATACCCAAGCATCTATAATTAGTAATTAATAAAATGTAAAAACATAAATGGTATATAAAGTGACATGTTACACAAATGTATTATCCAAAAGCCACCTTTTTTATTGTTAAATTTGAGACATTATAAAGAAGAAAGTGCATTCGTATTTATAGCAGAAACGTTACTTTTGTTCACGCCTACTACAATTTAATTACATTTTTTAGCACATTTACATACTACCAGGAGGCAGATAAAATGACAAATAAATAGTATTAATGTATGTAAGATCTTGAAATATTTTATGACTTAGCGAATTCCAAAAAGCTTAAGGTGGATAGTTTTACCTATTGGTTAATATTCAAGTTAATAATCATGTTTTCATGATTATTTCGTGATTATCATCGTTCATCACTTCTGGAGTATATTGCTAGAGTTATCTTGTAGGTATAGTCGTATATAAAAATATAAACTATATAAATTCCAACGGTGTCTGCCCACAGCACCTTCAACAAAATATCATTTTTACTACTAAAATCGTAAAATATATCTCTACAGCCTTGCCTAAAAATTCAGTAGAGTCTTGTACACTGCATATATGTGGTAGGTATATTCATTTTTATGAAAGACAAGTCATTTTATATCATTGTCTTTGCCGTATCTATTACAATGCAAAGGCATATATTCACCAACTTTTTCATTGAATTGAATTAAATTGAATTACCAAGAACATCAGAATTCTTGATAAAAATCAGCTATAAGTATACAAAATGTTTTTTTTTATATTTAAACGCTCAATAGCACTTTATACAATTTTACATTCGTTTAGAAAAAAACATTTTCTTATGATTCTTTCGTAGTTACAGAGATACGGTTCATGAAACAATCAATTTATTCTTAATTTAAAACAGTTAATTTATATTTTGTATATAATAGCTTTAATTATTTTAGTATTATTATTATTGATATGATGCAAATTTATTTTTATGTACCGTTTCACAAATACACCATTATTTAATATATCACATATAAATTTTCTATACAGTTTCTAAAAATAATGTTATGTTCAAAATATTATACTACACTTTCTAATTATTTATTCACAGAACTTTGTACCCATAAGACTTACTATTAAAAGTTTATTAAAAAAACGATGACAAAACTAGCATAAAATATACATGTACTATAACACGTAGTGAAAAATAAAACACGTAGAACTTAATTGACAAAAGTGAATACATATATACTATACTCGTATAATAATAAGTTTGGCGGTTTGGTAACGATCAAATGCTCCAGTCAAGGAAGCGATGGTGAATAAGAAAAATGAATTAAAAAATCGTTATAAAAAGTCACGTATATTATCAGAATTTATGAAAATACCTTTCGTATTATACTGTAGGTTACGCCGTTCCGCTTGCGCCCGCATACATTCGTCAGTCTCTCCTAATGTCGTAAATATCTGTCCTTTTAGTGGCAAACGTAAAAGATCACTATTGCGGGCTTTTATTGATCTCACCCGCCGATACTATCGACGTATTGTTGTTGCTCGCGACCGAGCCTTTGTCCCATTTCAATGAAGGCTGTATGGCCGATGCAGGTAAGCCGGAATTCGTGATATAGATGCTTCGGCATGTGTATGATATGAAATATCATTTCCTTTTGTCAAACAAGTACGTATTGCCATTTAAATTCATGAAAGGCGAATAATATAAAAAACGGTATATATAGAAGTAAAAAAAAACACAATAAAATTGTCAGCTTGTGTCCGTCCACTGTTGAACGTAAGCCGATCCCCATGAATATTCTTATTTTCTCAATTTTACGTCTGTAAGCAGCCTTCTCCCACTATTCTCCTAATATAGACATCACAGTATGCAGAAGGTCAGCCAACACTCCGTTCGCTAGTTCTTGGGCACCACTTTTCTTCCTCATCGGCCGTCATCTCTTTAGTAGATACATCTCGCTTATTTACGTCCTTATTAATTCGATATGAACGTTAGACCAGATATTGGTTGCATACGTTTATAGCATTGTTTGATGAAAAATGTGTTTAATTTTATATGATACCACAAAATTATAAACGTTAAAAAATATTTAACTTTGTCATTAAAATACGGTCCAATGTTTCGTGTACAATTGTAATTTATTTGTTTTATAGAGAAAATTTCAAGCTTATTTTCATAAAATATTAATAACTAGAAAGAGAGTTTTTAGATATACAACGTATAAATAATGTATGAGCAATTGTAGTGATTTTAAACTGCTAAACTATTCTGTAAAAATAATAATAAATGTTAAGGTCAGTGGTTTATTGATTCAATAAATTGGTATTGTAATTGGCATAATAATTGATTAAAATTAAATAAAGACTTGAATCGTAAAGTACGAAAATCGTATATATGAGTGCATTAAATTATTGACAAAGATGTATAGGAATTTGATATGTATTTTAAGCCCATTTCGTAGCGTCATACCAGTTAAGTTAAATAAAGCTTACATAATCTCACAGACGTCAGCTGGATTATAAAACAATGGATGACTACGGGCACGGATACACATTTATGGAACGTAAAGCTAAAATATATAAGAATAAAAACACTTCAATAAACGAAATGTACTGTTGCACGATATTGCGAATGGTGACGCTTAATATGATGTTTTTTTTTTGTTATAATTAAATTGTATTATTCTTACAATGCTGCTTGAAAACATTCAATTAAGTTTTGCATTTAAATGTATTTCTACTTATTACGTTATAGACATTCGCAGAACAAAAACATGTAATGAATGACCTAGATCTAAATAAGTGATGAAAATTCAGGTATTTCAATTCCACAGATAAAACAAATACGTTTTGTACATTACCGTGATGGGTGCGATAAAGCCGCAAATTAAGCAAATAGAAAATTCTTTTGTCTCTCACCTGTTAGTGTTTTTTCGAGGTGTATCTGGAATAATTTCGTCAAATGGATATATATTTTATCCGCAGATAAGGATCCGTTTCCCATGCGTACGCTATGAGTTCAAACATAAAAGAAATTTGAATATAAAAGGCTCAAATGCGTGCAAGAATGCGAGGACGCGTTGATGCTTTGCCTGATAACCGGGGACTAGCATTGCGACACCACATACCGGGCTAGTCACCAAATACAGCAATTTAATATGTTGCGCAATAATATTTGGAAAACTTTTGCGTCTACAAGATATTTCTTAAGACGAAAAAGAAAATGAAATTACTATTTATTGCCTATATTTATTAAATACACGACTGCGTATCTAAAATCGCAGAGCAACCGTAAAACGGGTTTAGAAACTGATGCCTGCGTAGAATACTCGGGGTACGTTGTTGTATGATATGACGATGTATGTGAGCTTGTCTACAGCTAGGTTAGGATATGGGCATGGGTACTTTGGATGCCGAAGAAATCTACAGCTGCATTTTAATCATCTATTGTAATGTATTCCATGGAATTTTGAGAGGTGACACGGGATGAAGCGCCAAAACCATGACTGTACGAACTTTATAGCGACAGACGTGATGACCATAAACATCAGTTAGGGGACCGGACATTGAAAGGATGATGATGCTTGAATTAATTTAGTCCTAAAGGGTGTTAGAATTCAACTACACGATAATCAATAGATAGTTTTGATTAACTTCGGTGATCGAACATGAGCCGCACTTTTCGCTCATACTAATGAATAATATAAATAAAATCTCAATACATTCGTCATTGATCGCTTAATAAATAAACGAATATTTAAAAAAATAAACGTATGTTATACACAACACAAAACGTGCGTATTCAATGTTTTATGCGTATATTTAATAAAATAAAAAACATATATTTTTTAAAACGTTTAATGAACTCTGCGCATCCCACACATGCAGAGTGTATAATGTGTGTAACTCAGCAATTAATAATTTCGCGGTTACTGCGGTCACCGGTCTGGGCGGAAGAGTGGGCGGAAGAGTGGGTGGAGTGGCTGGTGCCGCCCACCCATTGTGGACTAACGTCTTCATGCGCCGGTGACAAGCTATCATTACGGCACGATGGGCGGACGAGCCGCGCCCTGAGATCCTCGGTCCTTAAAGCAAGACTTAAGAGTATTATTTCATATTCCGTAGTAAAACTTGTAAGAGTATATGATCATTGATAGTAACCAATAATGAGAACTTAAATTTTTATGCAAACACTTATAAAAGAGTACTTTTGGAAAGTTAAAAAGTTCTTATAGACTCTACAATTTTCATTATAGTTTGTTAGGTGCTGCGTTTTAATGAATGCCTGTAGTTGCACTTGTGGATTGGGATGGTTGTACTTGTTAATAAATCTCATTATTGGAGAAGTAAAGCTTAAATATTTGAAAGAAAATATATTCTAAGAGAGAATTTTTAATTGTTTTGTAGATGTTCGACAAAGATGTACATAGGTAATCTATTCGTTTCCACGTAAGTAATTGTTTACCGTTTTTGGATGCTTAGAAAGGGCTTTTAGGCGTTGATAATGACGTATGTGTGAATCATAGTTATTATCATTACATATTCGTTCTCTAGCTGGAGCATTTCGCTGTCACCAATTGCCGCTACAAAGCTCTGCAAGCTTACCTCTCGAAGTTCAGCTGCGTATTTTCTATGTTTAGCTTCCAAGGAAATTCCAAAACGGTGATACCCTGAGAGAATAAAGAAGAGATAACAGCTGCCTATAATATTGAGAATACGATGGCTTGGTTCTTAGCAGATGAATAACCATTCCATTGTACTCAACCTCAAACGACCAGCGACACTCGATAAGCAACAAGAGATGACTCCTCAAACGCGTACAATATTGCATAACTTTTGTGATCTGACGAAAGCCGTACTACTGACATTTCAGTGTCGCTGGCTTTAATATAATAATAATCGGTATTGAAATTACATCTCTTATTTCAGTATTGTTTCTTTAAATATTGATAAGTTTTTTATTGTGATTTGTATTAAATGTGTAACAGAAATGGTATCAACACTCACGAAATCAATTCGCCTTGGCCATTTAAAGAGATAAAAAAAGAATATTAATTGCAGTATGGTTTAACAGCAATGACACCGAGACGTCATAAAATAATGAACTCTGAAAAATTCAATAGAAATAAAGCTCTGCATAATGTTGTATATATTCGAATGCTTACAGCCTTGGTCCACGACTCTCCACGGCGAAGATAAAGCGTTCTGTCTCCTTTGGGGCGTAGACGCCAATAAATTTTCTCATTACTTTTTACGATACATTAATGCATGCCCGTCGATAAAAATATAATGGCTCAATTCTCAACTAAGCGTACAATATTACATTCTATACTCATGTACTAGTAACGAATATCTATTATACTCGTAAATACTTCTTCAAAATTCCAAAAAAAATAAAGAACCAAAGTAATTTTGTTTGATCATTACAAATGAAATAAATTAAATCTAATAGCAATGTCACTTTTTGATATTCCCCAGATTAAGTAAATTACTGTATCTATTTTGTCATTGTCAGCCTCAACTGTCCTTTCAAAGTGGTTTATTTTCAACATCAAAACTACTGGATCGAAATTTAGCTAGTCAGTTTTGGGACTTCTCCGTGCAAAAGATTTTCTTTCTTGCTTGAACATAGTTTTCATGTATTTGTTGTATTGGCCTTTTAAAATGACAAAATTACAGTGGCTTACAAAGCCATCTGTAGTTTTTGCACTCATTCTGCAATCCGAAATACATGTTCCAAAATTATTTTCTTACCTGACTGTATACAAGAGTCTGTTTTTTTATTCCCACATTTCGTTATTTCTTATAAAACTAAACCATTGTACCTCCAGTATACAACACAGGAATATGTTTTAAATACTTAGGTTTTTATTGAGATGCCAAGATTAGCACCAGTATAGCAAAATAGGAACAGCACAGACGCTGTGTAGTAAATATATACATATAAATACGATGTTTATTTATCTTTTATTTATATTTTTAAAATAATTTTATTTTGAAAATAATACGTTTTGGTCATATGTGATTTCATTGTTTTTTTTTGCCATGAGACATTTCACGCTCTGAATAAATTACTCCTGGCAGCGATAAGCCTTTTGTTCAATCGCTGTCCATTTCAATTCACATTTGATTGATTCATCAAATATGTATACACCCCCAATACCTACCACCCCAGCCTTGTGTACAACAGTATATGATATGAATACCGCTGTAAAATGATTGGCGTACATATATATACTTTAAATATATACTTGTCCTATAAAAATGTATCCTTTACGTACTTAACTCGTAATATATTTTACGAATCAATTTATAAAATGAACGGTATAATACCAAAAATATTCGTATTAACCCTATCGATACGGCTCGGTGGAATACAAATTATATTGTCAATGCGGCGTGAATTTTTCAAACCATATTTTTTGCTTAAAACTAGTATTTGAAGCATTAATGTACTTATCTGACCTATTTTCATATATCACATTGGTTCTTCTATCATTTAGCAATCAAATGATGCATGAAAAACTATTATATTTAACAAACCTTCATTATGTAACTCATACATGTGGTGGCATTAACACATGTAGCTTACAGAAAAATCGCACCTGTGACGAAACTTATTTATTTACATGCTTTACAGATTCTTGTAAAGAATACATCACGACTGATTAAGTGAATGACTGCACTTCCAATTTCCTACCTTAACCTAACGGTCGGGGAATCTCTGACGGCAAATACCGACAACCGGTGCGAAAAGGTTAGATGATTATGCGAGTATGTCAATAAATGTTGAGGAAAAGTTTGATACATGAAATGGTAAGTAACTACCAGTTTAATTTTTGTATTATTTATTTTTATATCTAAGCACATTCACAAGAATAATGAAAGACAGTGATGAATATATTACATCTAGATCTTTTTTCACTCTCTTATTAATGGTATTGTTAATGCGCTATTTATGCATTTATGTTTCACCAACTTCAGAAGATTACTTTACCAAAAAACTTTTTAAAATTAATTCATTGTACGACAATATATAACGATGAATACAGTGGTACCTTGATATACGAGTTTTTTGAAATACGGGCCGTCTAGTGAGTGACTTGTAGCTTTGAAATACGAGCAATATTTGAGATACGAGCAATCGGCTTAGCAAGAAACACCCAGAAAAAGTCGCAACTGGTCGCCCATCGGAAATATTTAATGACACTTTGAGATACTTGTAATTTGAAATACCAGCAAGGTTGTTGAACGAATCAAACTCGTACGTCGAGGTACCACTGTATTTATTTTTAATTTTTAATAATATTTTTGATTAAATGTGCAATATGTTTGATGTGTGATTTTAATATTAATTGAAAATTAACATTTAATAGTAACAATATTTTAATGGTTGCATTATTTATTGCGAGGTGACGTAATAAAATATTTCATGGTGAAATAATGTTTTGTTTTTTTTTTCAATTAGTTCGTTACTAACAAAGCGAAGCAGTAACTTATGTCATTAAAATATATATAATCGCGTAATGCATATGCGAAATAAAAGTAAATTGCTTTTTTAATAATCTCTTTCTGCTGCAATTTTATGTGCGAATGAAAATAGACCAAAGCTCTTCAGGCTTTTTTCTAATTCCGTCGTTCACATAGGCCTCCCCGTCTCTCGGTACTAGACTACTAGTGCTCGCGCAGTAGTGCGCCGAGGGTTCTAGAAAAAAGTATTTCTTTTGAAATGGCAGAATGCGTGTCAATTAAAACTTACACCCAAAGGCTTCTAAGGGGGAGGCTCAAGTTCAGTGGCAGTGAACATTTTTTCTTCTCGAGTCCTCAAGAATGTAATGCATTTTAGTAATTCATTTAAAAACACCTAGATATTTTTTTGCTGATATACTAAAGATAATTTTTGATAGGTCTAATAAGTAAAAAAATAATCGAACGATAGAAATTAAAGTGTGTGTAGGTTCAATAATTAAAATTTCAATATTTCACACAAAATATGATATTTGTAAAAATAAATTAAATATGAAAATAATTTAATAAGGCTACCTATTAATTGCTATCGATGTAACTGTAATACATGAGGTTTTAACTGAAATTAACAAACTGTATTAGTTTTAATATCCATGTGAAAAGTATAATACGTAAATAATGCGTACGTCCACCGTAATATATAACTAATTACGATATTAAATTATGATTGACATATTGATTGAGAAGTAATGACTTGAAACAGGTATGAAACATATTCCTTAAAACCACCGCAAAAGTTTTGTCCAAAATGCTTACCTGCGAGTGGCATCCGTTTTTGAATTTTTCACTTCAAAAAGTATTTGTTAATTCAGTTGTAATTTTGGTTTTATAACTGGTATGCCCCTTTAATTTAGAAGGAAAAAATGCATCTTGTCTTTCTGTCTGATAAGAGTACGGTAATTTATCTTATTGTCTCGTTTAAGCGGGAATCACGACTGTGATGGTATCCTGCAACATGTGATTTCATTTTTGATTACTTCAAAAAAGAACAACACACTAGTATGCTGGTGATAAGTTAACAGTCTAGTTGGTGATCGCTACCTCTTCTCCCTGCCCTGGGGAAAGACACGTCCGCGACCCAGATATTCCCTGCGTTAAGGTTTCGCTCGATTTTTCCCTTATTCTTTCACGGCTGTAAAAACCACCCGCGCCCACAACGAACACCAGCAATTACAAGCTGGACCTATCTGCTCTCGACCTCTGGATAGTTTCCCTCTTGCTACTTGAGGCAAATTGGTTGGGGGACACACAAAAGGTGACTCCTTGAAAAATGCTGTCAAACTATTAAATACTAACGACACTTTCTTTGTGCAGTTCAGAGGTGATGTCTTTAGTATCGACTAACACTTATTATCGTAGGTGGATTACCAACGAGATTGCTTTACAATATACTTAGTTAATTTTTCAATAGTATCCTTTGTATTCAAATTTATAAGTATGATTGCATTTTATTATGCAGGTAATAAAAAATGTGTATATTTGTATTATAATTATTAAAATTGCAACGGCTTTTGCATATTATTTTATTTCGTATTTGTTTTATGAATTTGAGAAAAAAATCTGAAAACAATGCAAATGAAATTTAAAAGCTGCGTTTATAGACAAAGGAAAAGGCCTAAGACCCTGAATATTTCATAAAACTTTTAGTTGTATAAAGGGCAGAAAGAGAATTCATAAATCATTCTATGAATATTGCTTATCGCCAGAGCATCCATGATATAGTCTTACAACACGGAGCATATAATATGCAAACTTTGGAATATTTGCATGGAAAATGTATCCAAAGAAAGCGATGCAGTATTTTATATGATGTGCATATATTTTTTGAAATTCCAAAGATTTTACGAGTATGAGTTGTAAGTTTTTCATTGTAAAAGTAATAAAACTACTTAAGTTATTAATTTCTTGCATTCAGTGATATTATATTAATAATTTAAAAATAAATAATAAATATGAAAGCAATTTTAAGTAAATATGTACGATTGTTTTTTTGGTAATGGCTACGTTTGCGAATTATTTTTTTCAATCAGTTAACTTTGTTGGACATCAAGGCATTTACTTACTTTTCACAAATGACACATTTTTTTTTCATAAAAGTTTTCCTATGCAGGTTTTAAAAAACACACACCAGTAAATATGATTTTGTTTTCAGTTTTATTTACTATTTTAATTAAAAATAAGTATATTTTTAATTTTATTATTATTGTTCCTTAGCCTACCTAAAGAATAAGGTAGTCACAAGTTACCGTTACTAATCTCGATCGGCCGTCATGGTCATCACCTCCACTGAGTACATTATACGTATAGTTCCCGATGACCTTCCAGGACGGCGGGAGTTCGCTTCTTCGGTACTGATACTTCTGAAAGTATGTCGTAGGTAGGAAATTATGAACGATCAATAAATCAACATATTTTCTAGTATTAAATAATTTAAAAAGCTGTATATTATTTAAATATTCAGGCAGGCATCATCTGATGACTGCATAATAAAATTAAAGTAATAAAGTCAAGATAATAAATCCACATTTAATGAACTAAGTACAAATATTTTTATAATTATAAGAACTTAAAACTCTACTTATATTTACAATGTAACTTTAAGTGTTCGCGTTCAAAATTTGTTACTTCGAATATCAAATCCTAGTGAAAACAAAGCGTACAAATACAAACACTTAACTACCAAGCTTCCCATAAAAAGTTCATAATTCTTGAACATATTTCATCGTGTTCAAATAAACGGTCTAGGATAATAAATGATTAATTGAACTAGAACTGCTCTACGTTTCGAATTCTATATTATGTTCGCTATATAATGAATTCCGTAGGGCAAAGAGATTTCTTACAAAGAACCTAAATGAGACGCCTCTTGAATGAAAATTTAATTTTCCTTATTTATTAGTCGGGACACGTCTAGTTTCAGACATTTTCTTTGTCAATGAGAAATAGGAAACCGTAAAACATTTTCAGAATCATTCAATAACCTTTGTATTTATTTCCATTCAAATTTGAATAAAAAATCGTATCGATCCGTGATCTTGTGACTTATAATCTGTTTTTCGATAACACAAAAACAATAAAATTAAAAAAATGTTTTTCACAGTTGATAGCTTAAAACTTTTTACGTTTTTCTTTTTGAATTTTATTGAAAATTTACAAATAATGGTTCAGATGTAATGCACGATTGCGCAAGAATAAAAGGATGCAATAAATAATTTTTATAGATCAACACCCCACATTAATAATTAAGCTTTCATCAAGGTTCATATAATTTGAAGAATGAGATTTCTATGTCAACCTATAAAAAGCTCGCCCATGGTGAAAACCCTCGCTCTCCCGTCCTATTTTTGGAGACCCAGACCCGTTACTGAACGCACGCAAAAAGCTACTTGTTAGAGAGTGGATGAAGGCCTTCCCGTGATACTAGGTGCATCAGTTAGATGTCAAATAGACCTCAGTCTAAGGCTGCGAAGTAGGTATCGCCCATAATTTGTGTATACTCATCTTCGCCATCATCATTATCACCACGTACGCTCCCTTTACTGAATTATATGGTTGTTACAAACTGCCGCCACAATGCTATATCAGCCGCCATGGTTATCACCTCATCCCATGGGAGCTCTGCTTCCCGTATCTACGCCGAGCACGTTATATGTATAGTTTTTGATGACCTCCCAGGACGGTCCTGATCAATAGGCTAACAGAAATAGCAGCTCTATTTAATGCTCTTCTCTAGTAAATGGAGTGCATCCCCTAACAAGGAACACCTTCACCGACTGTAGTGTGGAAGACTTATATAAACTATTACACAATTCAAATATTTTTGAATAGTCAAAAAACCACAACACTTTCTTTTAATATGCATCGTCCAGTCCCCTTGAGGCAAAAACCCTCAGCTGGTAGTATTAAATGAATTTATAAAAAAATACGAAAAAATGTATTTTTATATGTCTAACATTTAACTTTACTCTTTTTAAATGTCTGTAGCCGTTACTATCCGAGTACCAAGGTGAAGCGACCCATTGTCCCGAGCTTAGTACGGCCTCGTCTCTTCTTTATTTCACTTACCCGGGTAAGAAACCTATTGAAACCACCTGCGGTTTTAAGAAAAAAGCCCTTCGCGTCCTTCGGCGTAACAATATTAAAAATAAACTACACCCCCCCCCTTATAAAACCTGTTTTCTATTGACATCGCCCTGCTTATCGAATGGCAACGTAAAATTCAAAACCATATTTTACTTTTTTAATCCGATTAATTAATATTTACTGAAATTCAAAATGTTTTCAAATTACTCGTAGATTCCACGTAACTATTTTCAGCGGTGAGCATGAAACATAATAATTGAATTATTTTTGTTACATGATGAAGATTACTAATTCAATATAGACTTTAATTAAAATATAATTAACTATTGACTATATTTTTGTATAACAGTGGCTTATAAGATATTATAAAGAGATTTTTTTTTTTGGCTTAGTGGCGTGTCAACATTTTTGAATAAAAATTATTTTAGATTTGAACCTTTCCTTAGAATCTTGATGTGCCGGGTTCTAGGGACTGACTGGTCTTAGTTGCCTTAGTGGCGTGTCAACATTTTTTTAAGACTTATTTTAGGTTGAACCTTCCTTAGAATAATAAGTCAAGCCGATTATTGCCTTCGGCTACTAAAAAGATCAATACGCTTCGGTATTTAACAAACGTCTCAATACATTTGATACTACCTAGCTCATAACATCCTGGACACACATATATGTACTCTTTGAGTTTAAGGATGCAGATTTGACTTGGGTAGAGGCAAAGAATATATCTGCTATGAATGGTAACTGCATATATACAATAATAAGAGGACATTTTAATTAAACAACTATTTATTTTGCATCTATATAAACATTACAATTGCTTTAAAATATTTTACTAATAATAATTATTTACTCATAATAATTTTGTATATCAAAATACTTTCCATATATATTTTTATTGACTTAAATATAAACATATTTTCAACTCGTATATAACAATCAAAACTTTTCAATCTGTGATTATTCAAAAATATCAATAAATAAATAATAGTGTGTCAGTTATACATCAGCAGTCAACGCTTCGTCTTTACCTTCAAAGTATAATATTGTATGCACCACACTTTAAACTCTCCCATGAACTCATATTTTTTTATTACTATGGTGCATTCCCATGAAACCTATTTTCAAGATAAAAAATGCTTGACTATCCTCAAAAATGCTTACCGAAAATTCCAGAGGGATGCGCTAGACGAAATGACTTATAAATTATAAAGGAGGAAGGTACTCATATTTTCGCTCAGTTATTTAAAATGCATCTTGATTTATAAAGATTGCAATTTTATTGCACTGCAAAGCGAATGTTTACAACCACGGAAGATGCAAATTTTCCTTCTGGGAGTTTTTGCGAATATTGTAACTAAATAAACATTTTTAAAACATTTCTCTTAACACTTAAATAACATGCTTGTAGTTTTTTCATTAGTATTTTTGACGACCGCAAAAAAGCGAAATTAAAATAATAACGTGTGTAAGTTCGTTTTAAAATATTATAATATTTAATTAAACATTATGTTCAATATTTTATTGCATTTTGTTACCTATGTATTTTGATTTACGCACATACAGTTCAGAAGAATTCCAACAAACAGTAATGGAAAATTATTGAGATTATTTTATATTTTTAGTAGGATTAACACGAAGTTGTTTTCATCCATTAAGTCTATACTTCGGTTCGTGACCCGAGTGGTACTTACTAAATAAATAGACTGTTGGTAATAAAATAAAAACTTATAATAAAGCTTGTGAATAAATGTTGACTGATTGAATCTTAATAAAATAATAATATAAATACTCTGAATATAATCTACAGAGACATCTATCATTATATGATGCTTACAATGGTATAGATACATCAATTTTCACCCTGTCTAGGCAGAGAATGGTCGTGTGGACAACGCGGTTTTATTGGACGGAGCCAAGGTGCAACGCTCGAGGTTCGTATCCCGCGTCTGCCAATATTTTTTCTAATTGAATTTATGCGTAGAATTCGATGTTCAATAGAATTAAATGTGTGTATTTAATTATTAGTAATGGAAAATTTTCATAAGTGCACCCTATGCAACTTTTTATTTTTAAGAATGACCAACACTGCATGTGAACTAAAATCTCATCTACTGTCAATTTTGATGAATACTGGAAATGTCTTGCATTATTTGGAAATAAAAAATCAATTTTACAGAAGGGGGGGGGTATTTATTGAGCTTAGGTATTGTTGTATTTTTGGCAAGCATTTTTGTACTTGCAACGTCCGCAGGAAAGTATTCGTGTAACTGATATGTTCCGGAACCGAAAGAGCGATCCCGAAATTACAGCATCAGCTAAATGGTGATGCCGGAATACCAAGTATCCGGCACTGAGGATAAGACCAAAGACCGGAGATGAGTTGGTACTATTTTATTTAATACGAGTCCCCCTTTCATACCCTATTTAAAGCATGAGTAAGCAGTAAAAAATATTTTAAATACATTTGAATGTCATACACTGCACATTCCTAGATAAGGATTTTTTGTACCTTGATCAACTCAATCAAACATAGAGTGGCAGATTATTGGGATAGTCCATAATACGTATCGATGCGTAAGCATTCCTTATTAATATTAATATTACTAATACATATAATTTCATACACCGCAAATTCCTCGATACTTGTCGTTTTGGACCTTGATCCCTGACTGTATGAATTGATGGATTCCATCTTAGATGAGAGTTGATTATAACTATATGCGAATTAATACAAATAGTTATGCTTGCAATAACGTTTTGAACAAACATTTAAAACAAAAGAGAGCATTTTCTAATCGCAAAGCTTCGTGAAACCATTTTTTAAATAAATTCATAAAATGTTTTAGTTATTGGTTCAGTAACTTCAATTATTTCCCCGAGCTGCGGCTGTTTTCTATGTGGGTCAGAGAGCTCGTGTGGAAACTAGATAAAGGCACTGCCGGTGAGTTCAACAAATACCATCACTTTTAAAAGCAAACTAAATAGCAATCTGTGAATAAAATATTACCGTTTTATTTTTAAGCGTGGCTTGCAAAAAAATAATTCCAAAATTGTCAAGACTAACTTATCTATACAGTCCTCATATTTTTTTGTCGTTTTCAGGATACATATTAGATAAAAAAAAGTAAAAATATTTACTGAATATGTTATATGGATTTTTAAAAATATATATTAGAATATTATTTTCAATATTCTAATCTACTTTAATAGATCATTGACTTTATTACAATAATATAAGTAATTAAATATACATATATTAGATATATGAATAACATTAAGGTTATCAACTGACAATACTTGGTGAAACTGCATAATTATAATTTTAGAATTCATTTTAATTAAAAAATTAATAAATTAAAAATATTTAGTTTTGATTCTCAATTTATTTTAACGATTAGATGTTGCCGAAACATGTAATCGTTAAAATAAATTGTGAATCAAAACTAAATATTTTTAATTTATTAATTTTTTAATTAAAATTAATTCTAAAATTATATATGAATACATATATGAATATATTAGTTTTTAAATACAGAAATTATTTGGTTAATAAAATATAACAAAAAGAAACGATGACATTGTGGCTTTTGGGCTTAGCTGTGTGTGGCGAACTTCCTTCAACCAATATTTCGACCGCCATTGCAGGGGTTTTTTTTTCAGGATTGATGATTTATTTAGTTGTGAGTTGGTGTCATATTATCTTTTTTACGAGCGTTATTGATTGATATCTCCATGGCAACTATACTCAAGTATCATTCCGGAGAATCGTGGTTCTAAGCATACGGTAGGTATGTACTAAGAACACGGTAGGTATGTTTTAAGAATCGTACCTCCACGAACATCATGTCGGACTGTGGTCATCCTTGCTTGTCTGTTGAATATATTAAAAAAAAAAAAATTCTCACGCATCATCCTTTATTATTACAGGAATCTACTATGAATGGGTGGTCTTCACGGGACGACTTTCGTCTACCACCAATTTTAATTGATAGGCTATGACCGACATTTTACGGGTGATGGATCAAGTTCACACCAACCGGGGTATTTTAGAGCTCAGAAATCGATTGAAAATCCATTTTTTTTTAATCTCCGTCGGGGATCGAACCCACGACCTTTGGCTTGCAAAGCAAACGCTTTACCATTGAGCTATGACCGCCGGCTAAAGGAAGTTGTTGAAGGAAGTTCGCCACACACGGCTAAATTTAAAAGAAACAATAAATCAGAAATAACATTGGTCGTAAATTTCTTATGGTTTTTAGAATGCTCGCTTTATTTTTATTTTTTTTTTTATTTTTTTTTTTTTTTATTAAATCAAATATAAAGGAACATTGTAATAAATTTCTTATGTTTTTTTAGAATGCTCGCTTTATTTTATAAACATAACGTGAATTATTAGGTACAATGTCATAATTTGAGTTGAGTCGCCTCTTTAAACCAAATAGCATAGACCTCAGAAACGTCAAGCTAATCATCCAATTTTTTAAAATTTGATGAAAAAAAAAAGTAAAGGTTTGTATACTCCACAAGTTTTTAAAGAAAATATGTTATTAGGCCTTTATTTTGAGGGGAATGCTTGGATTGCCCCGAAAGATGACCAAGCCCCTGGACATGACCAGGGTGGGATAAATGGAGGTCCCTCAATAGATGTCGGACCAGAGTATGCAAGACGAGGACACAAATGAAAGCCTGGAAGTCTTACAGCGGACCGACTGAATGCTATTGCGGCGTGGAGCAGAACCTGTCACACCTTTTAGTGTGTGCGCTGTATCCGAGTAGCTGCACCCAGGAAGACCTGATGATGGCCGGGAGAGGATCTGACCCTGTTGTTTCCGACACGATTATATATATAGGCTTTTCGACTTTAATATAGAAAAGCCGATAAGTCACAAAAAGGTTATATACTTCAAAAAGTTTTGTGTGTATATATGATCTTAACAAGGATGATGGCAGAAAATGAAACTGTGAAGATGTCAATTGTGGCGGCCATATATTCAACATGGAATAGGATATGAATGACAAATGTG
Source organism: Glossosoma conforme (assembly GCA_022606575.1). Classification (NCBI taxonomy): domain Eukaryota; kingdom Metazoa; phylum Arthropoda; class Insecta; order Trichoptera; family Glossosomatidae; genus Glossosoma; species Glossosoma conforme. The sequence continues at coordinate 52,563 of JAGTXR010000029.1, forward strand.
TTCGTAATTGAGCAAATTTTCAACGTTTTTTTTTTTTTGAGTAATATGAGGCTTTTAATACTAAGTAAGCATAATGAACTTTTTGTGATATGACTTGGGTATAGTTAGAATGAATACTTTATTTATACCGACCAACTAACTGTCCACTATTAACCTGTCAATCATATCTCACTGGGACTATGAAACGCGTTCAGTCAGAATAAAATGAATACCAGTATTTTAATTAAACAATATAATTTTATATTATTTTGCATTGCATTCTTGATTATTAAGCGTTACACAGTCCATCAAAGTGGTTTTTATGATAATGAATAGATTAAAAGGTCCTACATCAAATTAAGCACTGCTTAATCACTCGTTAGAACACTTCGATTTCGTGTTTAATGAAAACATGATCAGCTTTCAACGTGTATAAACTCGCTTTGTTGACAGCCGCGACCTTTCATGTTTTTTTCTACGTTCGTTGACACAAAAGAGAAAAATCTCTCGAGTGGCGAATTCACTTTTATTTTATCTACCTCGCATATCCGGCGGAGCGGCAGTGTTGTTGAAATAATGTGTGTTGCTCTGAATTTTGTATTACTTTCTGAAGTTTCTCGGTTCCGAACTCTTCGCCGTCGTCTCAGCATCCCTTAGGCCGGGGCGCTTACAGCGAGCTTGTAGCATCAGCCTGAAGTTCCCCCGCGATGGATGCCGAGGACTTACAACTTTGCGCAACAACTTATTCAAAATGTGGAGGTTAGAGCCTGCCCCGGCTGCGCTGATAAGCAGAGCCTTGTGGATGAGAAGTGTGAGGACGTATCTGCGAAAGCTTAAGACTTATCTTATAATAATTAAAGCTATGACACAAATCAACGACTAAAGCTACGATATTAAAAAATTCTTATTCTATCATTTAAGATAACAAAAATTAAACAAAACCTGAAAATATATTAGGTAATTAATATTCAAGAAGGTATTTGTTGGTTAGAATTTGAGGAGGTTAAGCTGAAATTTATAAAGATTGTACATATGCAGTGAATTCAGTCTTACAACGGCACACCAAGGGTGAATTTTTCTTTCGATCGTCAAAATGAACCATTACTAGATGTGAATCGAAATATTTATAAATTACCGCATATTGTCTACCGTATGTAGTTTTTTGAGCTGGTCTGCCTTGTATGACAAAACTCTGGCCTCGGAAGGGTTCTTTAAAAAATGGTGGTTAACTTATTAAAGTGTTATCAATTACTTTGTTTTTGCTTCGATCCATGTCAACTCTGTATCGCTGAGCTCTACAGTGTGTTATAAGCAAATATAGTTTCTAATGGTTTTCCAGGACGGTTAAAATCGTGAAGTAAATGTAATTTTTTTTTAAGCACGTAAAAATATGTGCCTTGATCCTCCACAAACTCTATGATGCTCAACTGAGTCGGTTGAATGTTGCAAGTTGAAACAGTGTACTGATAGAATGGGTACATTGAGGAGACAACTCGTACCAGTATTTATTAATAAGATTCTTGATTATATTTAAATTTCGTTTAAGAGGAAACAGAGATACTAGGAGAGCATTTCAAAGCTTATCAATGTTGTTGAAGAAGTTGGAGAAAGTGATACACATACGACTACTAGTAATGATTCAAAGGGATTCCGCAAGTATGAAAGAGATGAATTGGTTGCACGAGTTGCAAGCCAATGATACTCGTAATATCGATAAAAATGTAAAAAATAAACTGAATCTCTTTGTTCCGTGGTTTAAAGATCAATCGTTAAGATTAAATTGTTTATCAGTATCACAGCTCTTCTTTGAGTTATATATAGAAAAAATATATACGTTTCTTAAGGAAAATACATTTCTCGGTATCTAACCAACAAATACGTTTCTGAAATTTTATTGCCCGAGATACAATATTAAGTTAGCATATCGTATACAAAAGTGACTATATTTAACGTGAGATAAGTGGAAAATGCGGAATAATGTATTAAAAAGAAAAAGTTTTTTTCAGAACCGCGCTCTCGACTTTCGTTTTTTATCTTTTGTAGAGTAAATAATAATATTTAGAGTAGGATTTGAGTAAAACGTAAGCAATCATAATAAAAAATGTTACAGGAAACGTGAAACACTATCTTGAGTTTCAGATTGCGAAAAATATTGTACATCTTAAAGATATGGTAAGTCACTTCTTGTTTATTCGTTTTATTACATTGTTTTATTATGTTAAAAAAAAATTCAGAGTTATGCAAAGGTTATAAAAATAATGTGTAAAGATATAATTTTAAATTTTAATTCACTAATAATTATTTTTAATGTGATTTATCTTAATAATGATGCTTCAGAGGCGTGCAAGTTTTGGTCCTAAAAGACTCCACCTCAATCAAGGACACAAAGACAATAAGCATTAACTCAACCAGTTTTTTTTAGCTACAACGTTTTTAACTCATATAATCTAACGAAAACTGTGCTTTTAACATAGTAGTTTTTTTGGTCCATATATTTTTTTTCATAGGGTTTTTCATTGTTTGTGTACATAATGGGAAATATTTTTAACACTCATTTAGTTACGTTTTGTATTTTCTAATAACACTCCAAACATTGAAAAATATATAACAAAAGTACAAATTACTCTTAAATAGTCGTAATTCCTCCTGCACCCATCCACAACCGACAAACTCATCTTACACTTGCCGAACATCCATACACGGTTAATATATGTCGACCAAGAACTAGCAGTTTCCAAAGCTCCTTCCTTAATGCCACCGGTAAGCTATGGAATGCTCTTCCAGCGTCTGTATTTCCTCCTTCCTACAATCTGGATCTCTTCAAGAAACAGATAAATACACACTTACAATTTCCCCAACCCACACACAAACAAGAACACAACACACGTTTCCCGCACGCAGCGTCCAGCCTCCCTGGCTGAGCGTCATAAAGTGCACTGGTCTTGACCGGCTGTGCTCTCCTGCATGCGTTTCCACAAAAAATAATATGCAGCTTAAGTAATCAAGTTGTAAAATTTAATACAACAACAACAAAATGCTGTGAGTAAATCAATATAAAGCAAAATATATGTATGAAATATAATATAAGTAAAATATGTAAATTTAATATATTTACTTTCAACAGGAGAACATACACACTGTAGGATAATTCAATGGTATCAAGTTTTTGAATCATACCTTCATAATTGATCCCTCGCCTGAATATTACCCTCATCTTGGCTGAAACTTCTGAAACGTAGCCCGTTAATGATGATCTTCCATCTCGTAGAGTCTCACTTTGTATGTTTCGACTCCACACAAATTTGCACACTTGAAGTTCAAATATAATTTAGACACTTAAACCCACTCGCAAAGTTTGATAAAGCTTTTAATTCTTATATTTATACTCGCGTATGCTCCTGAAGACTTTACCCTACCTGTAGCTTTTACCTGAAGCTTTTGAGTGTTATGTAACAATTTTAAAATATCTGTCATGTTGTGAAAGTATCAAGAATACTGAAAAAGTGCTGAGTAAATAAATGTGACATTATTTATTTAATTTAATAATTACCAATATTACGCGTTTTAAGTTTCGTAGTTTATTAAAGGTTGCCAAAAAGATTTGGCCAAGAGACTGAAATTCTCACTTGTTATGCAAATAAGAGTAGATTTCAATGCGGCAAAGCTTTAATTTTAAAAATATGCAAAGTTATTCAATTTATAAATGAGACAGTGTTTTTGATAGAAATAAATCAACTTGTTGTGTAAAATACTCACCACAATCTGTACCTGTCATAACATATTCATTGATGTAAACGTTGAAATTTGTGAAAAATTTAAAAAAAAAATATTCGCCAAGAACAATGACTCATTTTTAGGTTATTTATCTGTGCCAATTCATTTTTTTTTTAATCAACCAATTGTGCGTTAGATTTTCTATTATAGAAGAAGATTATATAAACCAACATTGAAAAAAAGTTGAATTGAAAAACCTTATTAATTGTTTTTTAAAATAGCAGAAATCATGTATTTCACAGTTAATATTATTCATCGCCATAAGGTAGTATTCTCTTTTATAAATATACGTCAAAAAGACATAAAATCGTGAATTCTTAACCATCAGATCCTGCCTTCATAATTAATTTGAAAAGTGGCTTCCTCTTCCTTCCAAAATGCAATATTGGGCAACAAGCTTACCATAACTATTGCCAAATTTTGGTGACAGCTGTGAGTTTTATTGACGTTGCTCACATTAATAAAAATAACAAGTAGACGAATAAGCATGAAAGATTAAAATGATCTTACAATCATTTATCTTTAATAAAAAATATTTGTAGAGATAAGCATATCAAATTTGTTTTGGACATATTTCCGTTTGCTCGTTTCGAAGTCATTCTCAAGACTACCCGACGAAACTTTTTTCGTAATTAAAAAAAAACATTAATTGACATTAATTTTGTAGGATTCCACATATAATTATCAAAAGAAGAAAATTTAAAGAAAAGTTATTTTAAATAACTCTACATTTGGTAAATTTTAGTTTTAATAATACCACACATGCGAAATTATTTAAAATCATTCAGCTTTTGTCACACGCTTAGTCACGGCTCCTTGTTTTTACAATATTCCTTGCTTTTAATAATATGTAGACTATTCTTGGCCGACTTAAAAGCGGCATCTGTTTTCGCCTGAAAAGACGTGAGCCGTTACTTTACTGTGGCTTACTCAAAACAAACATAAAGGCAGTATTAACTTAATTATTGTAATGGACCATTACGGGCTCTGCCGCGCTACTAAAAACAAAAGATCCTAACAGAAAATATACGGGCTTAATGCACGCTTTAACATGATACTCTTCTCCATCTCCCCAAGACGAAAGCGTCGGATGGAAAATTAAATTATTATTACACTCGACCAACGGGTAATAATTAAAATGATGTATTATTTATTGTTGCAGTAATGTCCTGCGGAGTTCCTAAGGCGAGCGTGATTTTGTATCATATTTCTGCACATCTGTGCAAACAAATATTTGAAATTGTTAAACTAATACGAAGTTAGTATTATTATATTATAAGCAATAACTTAAGTATATTAAAAATATTTTCAATTGATAATTATGGCGATGGATTTTGAAACTGGCTATCAATTCATAATGCGTTATAAAATATTTAATCTCGACGTATAGTAAAAATACTTGATGACTCAAGATGATTATTTAAAAAATAAATACTTTTAAATATATAAACATGTACATTAAATGCTAAAAAAAATCAACTCACATTTAATTTGAAGGTCTGGCAACCTGACATTACTTGGGGAAACTGAATAATTATAATTTTAGATAAATTTAAATTAAAAAAAAAACTAATTTTAAAAAAAGTTTTGATTACAAATTAATTTTTGAATGATTACATGTTTTGGACTCCCTGAAGTCTATAGTTAGTGACTTTAGACTTCAGAGAGGCTGATGAAATCAAAACATAACATTATTTTACTTTTTTAAAACATAAAATTAATATAAAATTACATAAAAAAACTAACCTCTGACATATACTGTTCGTAAGATTTTAAATATTGTCCATCCGTTTCTAAGCACTGACCATGGAGATAAACATACTGACCAGCTTAATACAAGGTAATTGAAATCTCATATTTCAAAAAAGAAAAAGTTGATACCATATTATTTTATACTTTTTAAACTAGATTATAAAAATTCAAAGTATTGTTATCTTGATGATGAAAAACATACGTAACAACAATTATTTGATGTTGACTTCCGTTTTGGTAAATACAGTTGATTCCGCTTAATTGGGACACATCGAGACTTGGACATATTGTCCCAATTAAGCGGCTGTCCCAATTAAGCACATTTCACTTTTTTATTAAATTCATTTATTTTGTTTATTAGTTATTTAATTTTTCATTTTTTGATTTAATACCTTCTACAATTGAATCCTCACAGTCTTCATTGTCATCATAGCATGTTAAATATTATCTATTCTTGAAAATTCTTCATAGTTAATAATAGGAACTTGCAAAATATCCTGATTTTCTTCATTGCTTAAGATTTCGGAAATATCTAAGGGCTTATAGCTGCAATTAGTAAAACAGTTCTGTATTGTGGTAGTTTTTATATGGCAGGCCAACTGTATTGCTTTCAAAAGGTACATTTTTGAACTAATCTCTCTGGCTGGTGTGGAACTTGTTAATAAATTTTCATCAAAGCATTCTAATATATCATTTTCCACGATACAAAGTCTTAAATTTTTTTATTACTCCCATGTCCATTGGTTGCACTAACGATGTGGTATTAGGAGGAAGCAATCCAGACAACGCATCATATCAAATTCTGAGTACAAATTTTTTCTTGAGAATATGTGTAACATAATATGTGCTGTGATCTTAAATTTACTGTCCCAATTAAGCGCAATGTTTTCCCAATTAAATATATAAATTTACTATTGGTTTCTTGGTTTGGTTTCTGTTCTTTGAGATTTGTCCCAAATAAGCGGCTGGCCCAATTAAGCGGTGTCTTAATTAAGCGGAATCGACTGTATACTATATATAGCTTCAACTTTAACCATTGTATAAAATAAGCTTAAGCTGTCCAATTTTTAAATAAATTAAAAAAATATATGTTATTCAGAAATCATATTTCATAAATACTTAGCTCCTATTTTTTTTTATTCAAAATTTAATTTTTAATACAAAGAATCATACTATCCTTCTTATTTCCTTCAGGCATTGAGTCATTGCGGAATAATCGTTCGTTAATTTGAATAAAAAGTGCATTTTAAAGTTGCAGTCGTTATATTATTCGTCTAGCCTCCATAAAAACTTTATGATTCCGACTATAAAATTTCCGCGTTGAATTATTCATAACCACTCTAATTCACTTTTGATTTTACAAAATGCAATACTTATAATACATTTTTCGATCCAAAGCATATGGACTCTATGGAGAATGAAAACTAAGATACAATACAATACGCGAAAATAATTTAAAAACTTTTTATGTGAACAATTATGCAAAGGTATATAAAATTTTCTATTTAAGATTCATAGGTGACATATATAACCGTCGCAATAACTCCACATATTTTTGCCATTTGTCTTATTTGCATTGCTTTTTGAACATTTTTTCGTCATTTTTATTAAAAATTAAATATATTTTGTATTAACAAAATGATTTATTTATTAAGATAGGTCAAAAACATAAAAATCTCTTATCATTAACGTGCAAACGAAACCAAATTTTTGTTTTGCATAATCCTTTAATGTTTAACACATTTAATGTAGGTAAAAAAATATGGACATATGGTAACTAGTCATAGAAATATAAACTAACTTTGATATATGCGATAAAATCATCATTAGAAACACCTCCATTTAGACTTCAAGGTTCACTAGTTCCTGCAAAAGAGTTGTATAACTTTATATTGTATAATAAGCTCTCTTTATCAGATTATTATTTTCCTCAAAAAATTAACTATTAATTTTACACTTATATATTTTTTTGTAAGCTTGAGATAACAGTATTAAAAAAAAACTATAAGAAAAGCGAAAGAATAATTCTACATTTCATTAAAACCACTCAATTTAGAGTTTAACATTTAAAAACAATAACGTTATAAACATTATAAGATTATTTATATTATTACCGTTTGACCGTTAAATTTTAAGTTAATTATCGTAATATTAATGTACCATGGATCTTTATATTTTTAATTTAATTTAATGAGATCGACGATAAATGCGTGTCAAATGACGTAGTTTTCTGCAATGGCGTCATAAGCTCGCCCTACTTTGCTTCCCTTCATTCGAGCATCTTGTCATATCATTGTCCACGCGATAAGTGTGAAACGGTCAGTTTCAGTTAGCCCGGGTAGTGTCCATCACGCCAGTTACAACCGAGCGCTCGTCGTGAAGTAGCATTGTTAGCGCGAGCTGCCCCATTTAAATATGTATATCAACGCCATAAATCCAAACACCGTGATGATATTAAGTGAAGCAGATGCGAGAAGCTAAACTCAGTAGCGCAGCAAGTTTTCTGATACGATTATATTTTGTAGTTATTTTCTTAAAAATGCAGGGCGCTGAAATACGCTGAAATACGCTGAAATACGCTGAAATGCACTGAAATATGCCAAAAAACGCAATAAATCGGGTGAAACAATCTGCTGAAAGTATTTTTTTATTGAAGGAAAAAGTAAACATCTTTTTGGTTGTATTTCTACAAAATTTTTTAGACGGACACCATTTTCTTTAAATTTTCACTGATACTAATGTTAACAAAGAGTTTTGCCAGTCAAATGTGATACAATTTATTTGTTTTGGGTATGAAACAAAGGGAAGTGAGAGACATTGTAATAATCATACTAAATAATTAAAAAAAAATTATTTGCATTATGAATAAAAACAACTTAACTTTAAAATAATAATACCAAATACGAGTACATATTTATTTACGCCACTGACTGTGACGCTCAAACTGCACAAAGGAGCTTTCGGCGTCTAAGATTTGAACAATGAGCTTAAAGCTTCTTAAAATGAGTTTTCAGTGTTGCAGCTTTTTGTGTCTAAAATAGCGTCATTGCAAGATTACGTAATTACGTTATGAAACGATGACGCTGTTCGAGATAGATTCTACATTATCATAGATCTTGTTAACAAAATCAAACTTTATAAGCAAGTGTTTTGCAATATACTAGTTTTATATTATATTCACATTTAATGAAACTCATATTTTATATTTTCTGATCAAAATATATTAATTTATAGTTCTTAATCTAACAGTTAGTTAGAAAAATAGGAATATTCAATCAGTCGTTACTATTCCAGGGAGTCCGAAACATGTAATCACTTAAAATAAATGTGAAATCTTAATTTTTGGTTTCACAGAAAATTAGTAATTAATAAAAATATGATAGTTTAATTCAGTACAATATTATTTTTATATCAGCCATAAAGTTATGAAAGCTATCACGAATCATTTACTCATTATATCACAAGTTTCTATGTATCTGAAAATTTTCAAGTAAATATTTTGTATACTGTACTTACTGGTAGCTTCAGAAACCTGAAAAGTTAAGTATCCGTAAAGTATTTGGTCGTTTGTAAATCACGCTTTTAGGGGTTTTTAGGGTGATTAATTTGCCGTTTCCGTCGGCGTTTCAAACAACAAAACATTTAATTTTTTTATATTATAAGACTTTTAAGCTGAATTAAAAAATATAAATATATTTTGAAAAACTGTTTTTTTTTTCAACAGTTCTCAATGGTCACATGTGGCATATTCATATATTTGTATGGACGATAAAAGGGCTCATATGAAACAGTGCAGGCTAGAGAGGGGAAGTATGCGCTGATTATATAAACATGGGCCTTGTTGTTCCCTCATATCGAATATATCAAGCATCTATACAGCGAATGTCTGTTTCTCACGTACGATGCTTCTTAAATATTTATAGCATTCAAAATTAAATAAAACACATATTTTTTTAACTATATTTTATATATTGTGTATTTCAATGAATGTCTTACATTTAATACATTCATTTTAAATTTACAAGATTTTAATGCATTTTAAAAAATATATAGATATATATCCTATAGTCGTATAATATCGAAGCTTATATGAATGACTTAAATCATTTATATTGATATTTATTATTTAGTACAAGGTAAGCTTAGGGTATTAAATTATATTTATAAAATCGTATCCGTAAGCGTTATGTGTTCAATTTCTTTTTTCAATGCTACGATATGGATGTTTATAATATTGCTCTCTTCAATTTCAGAGAAAACGAAAGACTCTAGGATTCCAGCGAAACTACGTAGCCACAAACTATGTACAATAGTTCTTTTCCATACATAGCGTGATCATCCATGACCAATTCTGCCACCTAAGGACTTGAGAAAATTAAACGTTTCAAAATACTATTGATACATTCGTTCTATGATAGAGGTCGCTTTGCTTTCAATTTAAAGTATGTTTTTGTATTTTATTAAGATTCGACAAAAAAATTTTTTCGAGTATTCACAAACATTATATTTTTATCGTTTTTCCGATTACATATTTACAACTATTCAAACATGTGAAACACAATTTTTGTAGACTTTTTGGCTAACGACAATATCATATTTTAATCACAGATCCTGTGAGATCAGCGAGGTTAAGTAACATTCGAACAAATATGGAACAGATATGTTCCTAGATATGGGTTATTATGATAAAAAAAAAACAATGTTTGGAATCTTTTTTATGGTCAATAAAATGAAATGTATAAGAAACGAATATTACGGAAAGGCAGTATATCCCTTGACACAAAAAGTTTAAGGACTTTGAATCTTTGGATGCAACTTGCATAGCACGTTGCAAGAACACGTTGAAATTCAAATGGGATTTGGGTCCGTGATATATGAAATCAAACAGAATCTACTGGGCTTGGCGTGCGATGTATCGATGCATACATACAGGTAGGTAGGTACACGTGGGACCCCTTTGCATTTTATTCAAATCACATCAGGTAAAGTTTCCGAACGCACAGATTCCAGCGATTTCCTCTCTCGCCAGACAGAGACAACAGGTGGATACGGAGATAACATTTTAAGATAAAGTATACCGAGGAAAATCCATCTGATCTCAAATTTGATACCTGGAACACAAATACGCACTTGGTTGGCTTTTACCGAGTACCATAAATAAATTTTAATATTGAATTGAACAATATTTGTAACACTTTATATATTTTGTATATGTAAGTTTCTTAAATTATTTTACTGTAGGTCAGAAGTTCTTTTTATTATGTAAACACATACAGGATAATACCAACAGATGGTGATAGTAATTCTGAAGTCTCATCTGCGGAATTCGTACGCTTACCATGATGCATATGGCTAAACGCTGCATGCGGAGTGTTTATTCGCCAACGTCATAGACTACAGCACGACATTCACGCATCATCCTTATTATTACAGGAATTTGCTATGAATGGGTGGTCTTCACGGATCGACTTTCGTCTACCACCAATTTTAACTAATAGGCTATGACTATTTTACGAATGATAGATCAAATTCACACCAACCGGGATATTTTAGAGCTCATAAATCGATTGAAAATCCTTTTTTTTGTCCATCGGGGATCGAACCCACGACCTTTGGCTTGCAAAACAAACGCTTTGACCATTTTGCTAAGACCACCGGCAAAAAATTTCAATATTTAACGGTGACACTCTTGTTATCTATGATTTGTACAAAATATGTTATTACTAAATAAAAAACATTTCGTTTCTAAGAAACATCAATTAATTTAATTATGTTTCTTATTAAATTTTATTATTTTAATGTATATTAAGTAGTTTATAACGATATATAAAAAAAATATATATATTTATTTGACTGACTTTTACAACATCGGTTTAACGAAAAAGAATAATAAATTCAATTTTCTTAAATCATAAAATTGAGATTTCTTTGATATCACCGCGTGTATTCTTAACAACTTTAATTCAATTCATAAACATTTTATTGTTTACGTAAAAATGCTCCAATAAAAACATCTGCATAATTTATGTAATCATACCAAATACTACGGCGCGCGGCTAATGGAAATATTCTTCTTGCGTCGAGTACCAGACACCCTGTGCAATAAAATAAAGTGTTATGGCCGAAACTTTTATATCTCCCTCGGCTCTGTACAAGTGAATTTCACGGAAGCTCTCATTGTTTTATTTCTGTGTTCACAACACTGCAGACTCTATAGAGACTGAATATTGAAGAGCTTTCTAGATAGACGCGGACTTTATTACGGCGTAACTTAGCGCTGGACTAAGATTGTATCGGGACCTTGTTTAACACCGGTGGGGTAGAACTTGTCCAGGCTCCCGGAGCTTTCAAACGACCTAACGGTGATATTTACACCGTTTTACCTCTGTAAATATTTCCTCTAAGATATCGGAAGGTTTATGTGCAGAATAATTTTCATAATATGTACACGGCGTACCAATTTACCTACATATACACCGCAAAATAACAGTCTCACTCGAATTTCCGGTATTTAAAAAAAAAAATCTTTTAAGATATAACAAAATCATGTTTATGAAGTTTTTAGTTAATTTTTTTCAGATGTAAAGTATTTTGTTATCATTGTGTACACTCAATCTTCATTTAATAATGATTGAACTTAGAGTATATCGTTAATTTTCACTCACTATTTTTACATATTTGTCAATCTTGTCATCAAAAACGATTACCCTAGCTTTTGGTCACACAGTTGTCAGACTTTACATCCCATGCTCTTCTGGCCAACTATACACCAAAGGTCGTTCTGTGAACATGTATGTTATTTTGTCCTTCAAGGCGAGAGCTAAGGATTTAAAGAGATGGCACCCTAAATTCTTTGCATATAAAAAAAAATGTTTATCGCTATTTTTCAAGATATTTGATGAGTACCTCGAATCTTTCGAGATTTCATTCCGCACCGAAATCCGACTCAACCCATCCAATAACTCGAGCAAAAACACATTCATGTTTCGTGCCTTTTCTTATATTACAATATTCAGTAATTGATTACTGAATTAAATGAAAATAATTTTACTGAGATTGCTTTTGTTTTTAATCACTCTTAAAATTTTTTTAGGAGAAAACAAAAAAAATGCTCCCTTTTTTGAAGCAAAATTATAAGGGAGCCTTAATCATGCATGGTAACTTTTTTGCATTTTTATTTATATATAGTTCATTTTTAATCACGTAATCGGTAAAAAAACTTATAAAATATAATGTAAACAATAATATAATACTATATTGGGATATTCGACGTGATATAAAATGAATATTAAATGAATGAATTATTTTACTGGTGCTGTTGGAAATATCATATTTTATGAATGATAATAATTTAACTGATATATTCACATGAAATGTATAAAATATTACGACGCATATGAAAAAAATGCATTTATTAAGACTCGTAAATACACGTGTCAAAAAATGCAATGAACTCGTCGTAACAAATACACCAATTTACTGCACATAAAAAACGAAATTATCCTGAATAAAAATTATTTTATTTTTGTAAATAAGTGTTAAAAGAAATATATAATGCCGTCCCCCTGATAATTTATTGTAATTTATCGCGTTGATTTTTATTAATAAAAGCTTTTAATATTCACGCAGATTTTACGGCTGTGAATAATAGTCGACATCAATAAAGCTTTTTGAAATCCAGATAAATCAAGGGGAAATGGGCGTCATTATTTTCCAACACGTATTGAAACTACCGGTAACGTGGGCGTAATCATCCGTTTACACTGGCGCATCCATAACAAATCATTAAGAAAATGTGTTATTATTTAACTTATAATAATATTTTTTTTATTTATTTAGCCACCAGAGTCGTAATAATCTTAATTTCATACACATAGGAAGAAAATACAAGGTAATAAATAACATTTAACAACTACTGACTCTCAGTTAGTGGAGTACCGGATCACCGCTGGATGGCCACGCGAAGGTGCATCCAGTGCTCCTCCAACCGGGAGTCCCACCTATCCACCCACATAGCTACCATTCCGTTGGAACTGCCGCGAACGCGTGCCCACGGAGAAGCGCAACGCTTCTTTTTATGGCATGGAAGCCATCCACTCCCGCCTCCGTCAACATGCCTGAAACACTGCAGTATCGCGGTAGACCCAACAACAGCCGTTGTTATACTGGACTCGGAGTGCATTGTAATGCATTCGGTGGATCTGCGGCAGGCAGAGCCGACATGGAATGGACATGGAGTCTTGTAGCGAAAGTTAGTGACAACCATATGCTCCAGCAATTGTAGCGGATATTGTGATTATAATATAGACGATTACTTTGGGTGTAGGTGTGGCGAATTTTTCTGAACAATATTTTGACCACCATTGCAGGGGTCTTCAGGGTTGATGATTTTGAGGTGTTGCTTTTCGAGGTAAGGAAAATGAAAATGAGCCATAATTACACGAGCTACACTAACTGGTATAAGTGTAGCTCAAAATATAATGAAGCGTCATTTTAATGTAGAGTTGCACTTCAACAATATATTTGGCGACAATAATGTCAATGTGTCAACTAAACACTACTACGAAATTATTGTCGCATACTAAATTGTAGGAAATGTTTATTGACTATGAAAGGTAATGTATCTAGAGGCTTAAGAAGTGAGGATATACTTGCATACATAATGAAATGTTTTTTGTGTCATATAGCCCATATGCTGATGAATAACTGATACTGTCTGAAAATCTTCAAGATTACCATATGTATTTTTTTTATGTAAACACATACAGAAGAATATCGACAGATGGTGATAGTAATTCTGAAGTCTCATCTGTGGAATTATATGACGCTTACCATGGTGCATATGGCTAAGCGCTGCACGTGGAGTGTTGATCCGCCAACGTCATAGACTACAGCCCAAGATTCACGCATCATCCTTATTACAGGAATTTACTATGAATGGGTGGTCTTCACGGGACGACTTTTGTCTACCAACAATTTTAATTAATAAGCTCTGACTAGCATTTTACGGGTGAGGGATCAAATTCACACCAACCGTGGGTATTTTAAAGCTCGGAAAGCGATTAAAAATACCTTATCTTTTTAATCTCCGGCAGGGATCGAACCCACGACCTTTGGCTCGCAAAGCAAACGCTTTAACTGTTGAGCTTTACCCGCCGGCATGATCTATATGTAAACAAAATAATTATTAACTTTACATTCACATTGGTATTTTTGTTCTCGGTGCGCTTATGACCGCAGCAATCTGCTGGTTGGGGTCGGTTGGAGTCATTCCGTCAATGCACCGCACCGCGCAGTATAGAGATATGAGTCCTGGTCGACTTACCCCTCAAATTTTGCGATCCCCACCTTCATATTAAGTACTCGCAGCAAAAGCTCCAGCGTGCAAAGAAAGCGTCAGAATTTCTTTCTTCTGCATTATGGATATTTTTCAATACCCCTCAAACTGTTTTTTTTAATGCTTTTTAAAACTCATTTTTTAAATCAAATACAACATCGATGTCATTTAGTCATCATTGACCCTATCTCGAGCACGGAGCCAGTTGTGTCCCGCTCTTCAGCGAAAGCATATTGTATTGTGGCTCGGCCTACTACTGCGACTAGGTCCAGGTCACAAGCTTGTAAATGTTTATCATAAATATATGTAAATGTGCTTCTGAAAAAGTCTTTGTTTTGCTGACCTGCTCCTCATCATGCCCTCACACGACTGAATAACACCCTTTTGAGAGAGAGGAGGATGTTAATATGTATCAGTTACTACAATAATAAGTATGGAAGGTACTTAGATTTAATCTTACCCACTTAATTTTTGTTGTCATAATATTAGTTATATTATAAGATTCTTAAGTAATACAAAAGTAATATAAAAAGACATGAAAAAAAGGGTTCAAACAAGCTTATGGAGTTTGCGGGAACAGCCCGCTAACTCCGCCAATTTCACACACTAGTAAAATGTCAGTCGTATCATAGTAGTCAAAATTAGTGGCTAAACGAAAAACGTCACGATAACACTACCCATATATTGTGAGTTCTGTAATGCCGGGTTAGAGTCTAAAATACCGGGTTGTCTAAGATGCCGGGTTGTAGTCTATAACTTTGGCGCATCAACACTTTATATACTTGTACAGCGCTTAGCCTTACATAAAATGGGCATTCATCATATTAACTATATACTATATATGATATTTTATCACCATTTGTCGGAATTCTGCGGTATGCGCTTATATTTTAAAAAACGGCTGTTCCTTTGAGTGTGAATCATCTGAGATATGTAGAAATATCTGACACAATATCATTGGTTCAACCATATTCAATTGTAAGTTGACCCAACATAGAAGAATCACGCGAAAAAATAAAGTTGAAACACATAAAACATATGCTATTTACATTTATAGCATTCACTTTGAGATACATTTTAATATTAAATATACAAGTATTTCAAACCGTGTTTTAACATGGGTCACACTGAGTACTGTTTCACTTGCTGGCAGACTCGAATTTCGTGATCTCTGAAGGCTTCATCTGATAAAGGTTATCAATTCCAACGTCCTCAAAAGTATTATGAAATACTTATCTACTTAATATATATTTTGAATTGAGAAATATGTGTAGCTCAATGGTCAAAGCGTTTGCTTTGCAATACAAAGGTCATGGTTTCGATCCCCGATGGAGATTAAAAAAAAAAGATTTTGAAGTTATATCCGAGTTCTCAAATACCCGTTTGTTTGAATTTGATCCCTCACCTGTAAAATGGCAGTCAAAGCCTATTAATCAAAATTGGTGGTAGACGAAAGTCGTCCTTTGAAGACCAGTAATAATAAAATAGTAAGTATAGTAAATTCCAGTAATAATAAAAGATGATGCGTGAATGTCGGTCTACAGTCTCTATAACGTGGCGGATCAACACTCTACGTGCAGCGCTTAGCCATATGCAGCATGGTAAGCGTCATAGAATTCAACAGATGAAACTTCAGAATTACTATCATGATCTGTCGGTTTTCTCCTGTATGTGTACACAAAAAAAATACAAAGTAGTTAAATAATAAAGGCACTAATAATATTTAATGAGATACATATTTTATTTTTTGAGGATCGCCGTTCTTCCTGGCAGGTTTTCGCGCCGCAGATCTGCCCTACGGCTCCAATTCCTCGGGAAACATGCACGTGTGTAATTGAAAGATGAATGAGAGTTTTTTTCATTCGCACAATGAAAATTTCATCCGGCCCACTGCGCTTGGTCGGGGGCTAGGGCTGATGGGGTGGCGAGGATGAGGGAGCGTTTCAGCGATAATGAATTTTTACTCTGAAAAAAAAATCCGTTGGATCTTTTCGATTTCCATAATATCTGCATAGCCACGGTGAAATAAATACACTATTTGCATAAAATGTATATTTATCATGTTGTGTTTTATTACAGCTTCCTATCTATTTTTCAATTTGAAATTAATAGTTTATTTACTGCTAGTAATGACTAAGATGTTACTTACATAAATGTGATACACGAGTATATTAAACGTGGTTTTCTTGGTTGTAAAATTATTATTTTTTACTTACAAAAATATCAATTTATTATTCAATCAGCAAGAATATAATATTTTTTGGCTAAATCGCCT
Organism: Glossosoma conforme; assembly: GCA_022606575.1. Taxonomy (NCBI): domain Eukaryota; kingdom Metazoa; phylum Arthropoda; class Insecta; order Trichoptera; family Glossosomatidae; genus Glossosoma; species Glossosoma conforme. The sequence continues at coordinate 69,680 of JAGTXR010000029.1, forward strand.
CCTATGACCAACTAACAAAGCGCACACATATACAATGACACGGTTTTTGTTGTCACAAATCCTAACTATTTGTCCTGCGTATTCCGACACTTCTTCTGAGTGTGAAGGTCATTCACACTCAATGTGTCAATACATTTTACATCATCACACTTACGTTAGTACTTCAATAACGAATTAAAATTGTATATTTTGTAATATCATTAAAGGAAAAGAAATAAAAAAAATAAAAAATGGCTAAATTAAAAAAATCTGTAAATATGTGTGCACTAATATATGAACTAATACTTGTGCATAACTATATAACCCATTGCTAATTTGTAATTTAACCATTATTGAAGATGGTCTCCAAAGAGTCCAAAACATGTAATGATTAAAAATAAATGTTTATCAAAACTAAACAATTTAAATCGGTTATTTTTTTAATTAATTTGAAATTATAATTTATAAAATGTTATTTTAGAATTATTACAAAAAATCCATTCAATGTAAGCATCTATTCAAAAATAGTTAATTTAAATTATTTTCCGAATACTGCGATAGCTAGTTTAACAAGACAAGTTAAATAATTATATCGGGATTCCGATTACAGCATTTAAATGTATAAAATTTAAATTATTTGCACATTTCACATAATTCAATAACATATGACTGTTGGTATAGTGTAGTTGTCGGTTAAAAGACGAAGGTGGTCCTGGCTGATACTTATGTTTTGGATACCATAGAATAACAAAAACGACATTCAGACCCCCAGACTCTTATCATCCTGGGAAACCGTCAGGAAATATACATATGATGTAATCGGCGGAGCTCTGCCAGAGTTTTACGGCTAGCGGTTGAAACGATTCAGTTGGGAGAGCAGAAAAGCGATGATACTTGTAGTTCTTAATATCTGTTATTTAAGGTTATCGGTTGGTGGTAACAATATGCATTAGAAAGGAGCATAGTAGAAGATGTACGACGTAATTCGTGCAATGAAGCTTATGCTCTTACTAATGATCGAGAACATATTACTTCTTTTCTTGGATCAAATAGCACAACTAAATACTATTATTTAATGAATGAGTTAAAGCGCATAATTCCAAGAGATAAATAAACATTAAAGAGCGACATAATAACGTAAATTAAATGATCGTAAACATCATCTTTAGCGAAACATAACGCTGCACGATAATGCGAGGCGTTTTCTTTCCGTGCAAATTATTTATTGAGCGAAAAGCCGAGAGACTCTCACCGAGGATTGACGCCGCTCTGGTAAAATAAATAAGACACTTAAAATGAAGTATTCCGATATCAAATATTCACTGTGAAAAGTTGCCAGGGAGGCGACGGCCAGTGTCACGATCGGACCGTTCAAAAATGCGGTCGACAAAGGCCGGGGAAGATCCAGTGAAGTAGTCAATGTAAGATAAGTTTATAATATGTAAAATAATAAAAAGGAGCGTGGTGTACCCTGTTAATACCAAACGAGCTTAAACCATGCGAAGGGAATAAAAAAACCGTATATTTCAATACAGATTCGTTAATTGCGCACGCTATACTGACGACGTTCTTAATGTATTGTATTACTTAGTAGTTCATCACAGTTTACAAGAGTCTATGTTTTCTTTTGGAAAACTTTCTGGTACCGATGGTAATGAAATATTTTGTTATTCAATGAAATACAATGCAACATTGAGATTACGCACGTTGTTGACTATTTTTACATATTTTTACTGTCTCAATATGGTGAGAATAAATATTAACCGCGTGGTAATTTTGCAATAAAAAAGAGTATTTTCATAGAAAAATCATTAAGTTATAAATGTGACTTTTGATATATTAAAGAAATAATTTTATTATGAATGAGTATAAGCTCTGTACGTTTGATTTTCAAAAATTAAAACATATTTTAAGCGATAGCAATCCTATGGTGAAAATAATAATAGTGAAAAATTCTGTTATTTTGCATGTTTCCAAAATACTCAATATATACCTACAGCTGTGTAATTAGTGAATGAACTTAAATAATTAACATGATAATAGCAACCATTATGGGAATCTATGTATATATTTTTTTATGTAAACGCATGCAGGATAGTAGCTGGTCCAGACCAGTGCACTCTATGACGCTCAGCCAGGGAGGCTGGACGCTGCATGCGAGAAACGTGTGTTGTGTTCGTGTTTGTGTGTGGGTTGGGGAGATTGCAAGTATATATTTATTTGTTTCTTTCAGAGATCCAGATTGTAGGAAGGAGGAAACACAGACGCTGGAAGAGCATTCCATAGCTTACCGGTGGCATTACGGAAAAAGCTTTGGAAACTGCAAGTTCTTGGTCGACATATATTAACCGTGTATGGATGTTCAGCAAGTGTAAGACGAGTTTGTCGGTTGTGGGTGGGTGCAGGAGGAGTTAGTTCTTTAAGTTCCGAAGAGCAGCGACCTTGGTAATAACGGTAGAAAAGAAAGATTTTGCTTGTATTATTACTGATGCGCCAATGGACAGGCCTCGTCTGGATGCGGGGCTTTGTTTATTTATTGTCGTGGAACCAATTATCAAGTCAAAAGCCTCGGCGCTCCTCCACGGCCATGGATAGCGGATAAATAACAGACGATAAAGGCGCCCGGGCCTTCGTTCTCCTGGCCGCTCCACTCTGGACGCTTTAATCTGTCACGACATATCGCGGACCAGCGATGACGACGACGCCGCCATGGCCGGTCGCACCTGCGAACTGCCGGCTGCGGACCCATTGCTCTCAGACCTCTCAGATTTCTAGATCCAACAGGTGAAGCATCGTAATATGAAAAGTACACCCTTCAATCGTACAAATTTTCTGCTTTCTCAATACCGAGTAATCCAGAAAAACGAATATATAAGGATACACTTAATAAATAGATTGTCGTTAAAAACTCATTATCCTTGTGAGTAAAATTAATTGATTGAAACATAAAAATATTTTTTTATGTACATGCAATTCATGACAATAGCGATGTGTAAAAATAACGCAAATCAATAATATAATATAAGTAGTTTCTCAATTCAGTGTTTGGTGCAAGTGGTATCGCGTCTTTGTTGAGTACAGGCATAATATTTCTTTGCATACGGTTTTAGTCGATTTCCAGAGTCAGCAATTTTTTACTCCAATATTGATGAGAGAAATATCACAAAGATGACATTTGCTGTAGATTTGTAAATGTGTATATATCAATTTGTGGACTATAAGTTTTCATAACATTACCGTAAGTCAGTTTTTGATGCGGCAGCTAAAACGATCTGATGGTCTCCACAACAGTTACATGGAAAAGATAACCTGAAAAATATCCGTTACTTAAAAGAATCAGGACATTTTTTTCATGTAATTTTCCCTACTGGTTGCTCCTTCCAAGATCTTATATTAGGTAACAGACATACTATGTTGCCGGATATTAGACAAAATCAATTTGACGTCGCTGAAACGGAGGATAAAAAACAACAGTATATAATATAACTTATAAAATTCCAATTAAATAATTCGTAAAACCCAAAAACAATTTTCATTTTCATTTACAGTATACCATAAAAAGTTTCTTATTTTTCACTGAATTTAATTCGAATCCAATGTAAACATATAAACCGATGAAAATCTACTGTGTTAACATTATCAGGTTAGTTTCCTTGGCCAAGTTATTCATACACAGGCTAAACAGATTTTTTCTTTCACTAATCATGAGTCTTTTACAAAAAAAAAATTTTGTTCATGCATTTTATAGTTATCAAAGTCGTTTGAAACAAAAACTACACAGCCACGCAATGTGACAATATTCCTCTGGGTGAGAGATTTATCTTTGCGCCCTGTGAGAATTATTCTAGAAATGAAATATTCAATAACGTTGGTCCATTTTTTCGTATTTTGTCTTGTAGAAAGTCACGCTGTAAACATACAACCATATGCTGTTCACAATTAATGCTAATAGTATATAAACTGAAATTTCTTCAAAAAAATAAACAGTACGTTGGGTATACTTTATCAAGAATTATTATTCTGTTTCATTTTAGCATATCGATAAGAATGTAATATGTATATGTATTAGAATCTATTGTGGTTACTACTGATCTTTAATAACAATAATTAATTCGATGAATTGCTTTTATCGTTAAAATAATAATATGATGATTTATATTGAATTATATTAGAAAGGTATTACTGAAATTTAATATTACTTTTGCAAGACACTCCAAAGAAGTTATCGGAGCTCTCGTTATTATGAGAAAGGTTTGTCGAGCAAGCTGTGTTTCACTCCATTCGTCCAAGTGATGAGATATATTATACCGGTGAATAGTACGATGGTTCTCAAACCTTTTAAATACGTAGAGAATGGATAAATTTGCTAATCATTTCAATTCCGAAAACAATTCAAATAAATAATTCAATTGACGAATTAAGCAAACTATTAATACGTTGTTTTCTATCTGTCGTTTAAAGTATAAAGTATATTAAAAAACGAATTGTCGATATAAAGCTTTATCAGCCACCACGGTCTTCACCTCATCCCATAAAAGCCCTGCCTCTCGTTGTTCCGGCGAGTACATTTACAAACTCACATTGTAAATATTTATTTATTTACCTTATGTTTTCATTCATCCAGTTAGATAAGTTCTCTGTATAGTTATCTCTTAACAAGTGATAGATTGAGAAAGGCTATGAGTTAGTCGAAACTGCAGTCTCCTGTACAGAGAACTTATCATTCGTGATCCATGTAAAAATAAGGTAAATAAATAAATATTTATAATTTATAATGGATCGCAAAGTGAATGCTGAAAACATTGAAAAAAAAATCACATTGTTTTTATAACTCGATTTGTCGATAAACGTATTATACGCAAGTTAAAACGTACGACCAACTATTCATTTTATAACTTATCACTACTCTCTTGGATAAATTGTGGCACAATATGCACATTAGTTAACACATATTATGATGCACATTAAGAAAAAGTTAGGGAATAAGCAATGATCCCTAAGCAAAAAAATAATAATTTTGTGTTATATGACAAATTAATTTTGTCGTATTTATACTAAAAAATTGAGAAAGCACGCTTTATCTATTGTTTCTAAAAATCTATGAATGCTTTTTCAAATAATCAAGAAACATAAATAAATACTTCTTTTGCGATCTAAGCAATTACGCTCACAACTATCAAATATAATTTATACTAGCAGCGTCTATCTGACTTGGATAGTTCATCCGCTTGGTGAAAACCCTCCCTGTCCCGTCCTGTTTTTGGCGACCCAGATGGGGACCCGTTACTGAACGCACGCAAAAAGCTACTTGTTAGAGAGTGGCTGAAGGCCTTCCCGTGATCCTAGGTACATCAGTTAGATGTCAAATAGACCTCAGTCTAAGGCTGCGATGTTAATATACTACAGCGAGTCTCAAATTGCCTTCTTTGGTAACACGTTGCTAACCACGAAATACGTGGGATAATGAATAATAAGGAAATGGTGGTGTTGGGAATTGGATTCTCCAAATGGCAGACATCAGTTAGGAGTCATTACTTGCGTCTGCACTCTTGCTGACAGACGCGCAGAATATCTCAAAAGCAGCATAATTTCGGATAGTTCATCCGATAGAAAAAATCCCTGGTAAGACTCTCCTGTAATGATTTTACATAAAAAATGTTAGAACTATTCATAAAGAGCACCAGTGGTCCGCCGAGAACCGATTAAGAATCACTGTTTCACTGGTAATGGCAGTGAATATTTGAACAGAACTGGGGTAACATCTGTTCATTATAGCTCCTTATTACGAGCTCCCGAGATATGTATTCAATCACCGCTGGAGATATTAATACATTCTTCTTGGAAATTATCAAATATCAAGCAAAATCGCTTTGATATAGTTTTATAGACGGTATATTGTTAGTAATATCATGTATAGAATTATGATATCGTTAAGAATTGCGGTTAACTTATAATGTTTTATCATAATTCCAAGTGAAATACATTTTTTATATACTCCGTGTGTATAAATATACACATTATAGAATTTTGAAATAATAATGCTATAATTATAAAAAATAAAATTTTGATTGATTATCAATAATTATTTACATAATTAAATAATATTCACAAAAATTATTAATAATCAATAAAACAAAGTCATGAAATTAAAATTATTATTTATAATCAATTAAATTATTATTTCAAAAAAACTTCATTGTGAACGAGTACATATACATAATATTAAATATGGTACATTATATTCTGAAATCAATAATTCATATATATTTATTATTTATATTGCAAGTCGATAAATATTGCTTAAGCTTCAAGCATTTTGAGATTCCTTGAACACACAAATGTTAAATTAAATATTCATTACTGCGCTTGTAAAGAAAAAGAACCGTTTGCACCATTTTAAAATAATGTTTAAGGAAGGATTACATTTTTTCATTCCTTACCCCTCCTTTGGCAGAAGGTGTCTTATGATAAAAACTCACTACATTCCATTTAATTATGTTGATTAGTTGTACAGCCGGAGGTACTGAGAGTGCCATCAAAGCGAGGAATGTTCTCTTGCGCGATATAATCTGGATATAGCGAGCATCAAAATGAATTCGGCACCATTTACAAACGGCTTGAGACTGAACAAGCCTAGAGCACACGGTTAGTGAGCATTGTGAAATAAACAATAATTCACAAGATCGTGATAAAGTGAAGATTACTTCATAGTTTTTACACAGCCAAAAATTATTCTTTTTTTTTCGATATCGTAATTAATATTCATGTCATTTGTTAAAATATTATTTCCATATTTTATTTCATACTTTCTCACTAAAAAAGATAGATTTGTGTGTGTGGAAAAGAAAAAGGATCAAAACAATAAATCAGAATAAATAGAGTTACATACTAACTCCAAAAACTTCATTAAATAAAATTAACAATAACACATAAAAAATAAGGCATTCGAGGTGTCCGGGACAAAAAACCTATACAATTGAACACACCACACTAATTGAGAACGACAAAAAAATAATTAATTTTTTTAATTTTTTATTAGAATATTATTTTATTATTTCAATATTCTAATCTACTTTTATAGATCATTGACTATATTACAATATTATTATTACTTAAATATACATATACTAAACATAAAATTCTTTTTTTAACGCGTCAATCCAAGCACAAAAATAACGTAAAAATAATTAGACTGCCGGAAAGTAATAATATTAAGCTTGTGAATAAATGAAGACTGATAGAATAATAATAAAAATATACATACTTTGAATATATACTATGGCGACATCTGTTGTACGATGTTAACAATGATATAAATACTAGTTTCATCGCAGTCAGTCTGGGCATAGCAATGGCGCGATTCGCCGAGCGGTATGAATACCTGGGCATAGTTGGTTTCCAAGGTCCGCGGTTCGCATCCCGCTTCTGCCGTTATTTTTGTGCTTGGATTGACGCGTTGAAAAAAAGAATTTTATGTTTAGTATATGTATATTTAAGTAATGACAAAAAATTAATTTATAATTGAAATAATTGTAAAAATAATGTTAATTCAGCTCTTTCGATTAAATAAAGGCCACCCTATTTGATCCTTCGCCATATTAATATAGGGTAAATTATACCTTCTCTCTCTTTAGAATTTGTAAGCGAAGAAAATGTTAGCCAGTTATGCTGGTGGTCTATTTGTTTCAATGCATAAACCAGTCACCACGAAATTACTGAAAAGATAACTCAACTCAAACGTCAGCTTAAACTGCAGGTGAAATGATCAAAGAGTATTGCACTAATCTAAGCGACTGCTTATGTAAGCTTTGCCTAAAACAGGACGCAAATGGCAAATATCTTCCAAGCGCACGGCTTACATTATTGTGCCAGGAGGATCAAAGGAATAGACAAGGAGGCTGGCTGACTGGCGTTCTCTGACACCTACTAGTCTTACAAATGCCTCCACTCGCTCGCTTTTACATAGGCTGCACAATCTGAATAAAACCACTTGTCAAAATATCTTTAGGCAGTGAGTCATAACTTTTCCTAGTCCACAAGTCCTGATCGCGAGCTTATCCCTCACTGCGCCCTTTCTGCTTTAACTCAGTTTGTTAAATTTGCAATGTAACGCGAGGAAAGTTTTTTTTTTTTACTTTCCCAAGATAACATTTCGTTGAATACCATTTACCATAAAGAAGCGACTCAACCCTTCCAATGGACACCCACAAGTACGATTTGCATCCAATATAGCTTCGCTGATCTAGTAAATAATAAAGTATTGTTTTTAACATCTACGATAAAGTTATAATATTCTCTTAATAGCTTGTCGTCGAAACCAAAACATGCTCTATTAAAAAATCGTTGGATCCATTCCAATCTACATCATTGATAAATTTACAATTTATATAATCAAAATTTGAATTTAAATTAAATTTAACATTGAAAAATCACGAATTTATATAGCATGTAGATTAAAATTAGTTATATGTTATTTTAAGTTATATCTTAAAATATTATAATTTATAAATATAAAAGCCAATCAAAATACATTTTCAGCTCGAGTTCAATTTAAAGAAAGCAAGCATTGAGGCGTATTTTACTTTTTTTATGATGATAAGCAACGATTGAAAAATATGTTGTTTAAAAAGTACCATTGATAAAAAAGAACATAAATGTATATATTATGTCTCAGGCGTTTATATGATAGTAATATCAAATATATCTTATTCGATTTCGTCTACGACAAAGTTCGCGGTGTGAAAAATGTACTTGCTTCACTCGATGCAGAAATAACATCCAACTTGCTAGCAGATAATGCAAGCAATCTCCAAGGAATATTATTTTCCTTCCATTGCTTTCGGATAAAAGCTTTTCCATAAATATATCAGAGTCAAGAAAACAAAATATTTGATATTGATATCTTTCAGCTTATAAAAAATCCAATAAACCAAAGTGCAAAAGAAACACTGTTTTTGAGAAATTGTTTAATGTACTAGTATTACTGACATATGGGCCACAGATGAAAATAAATATATATTGGTAAAATTTTTTATCAATATATATGATAATACTCGTAGCACTAAATATATACTTTAAGAATGTAGAGGACAATTGACCGCGTTAACGCGCTCATGACATCTAATTCTTGCTTAAAAAAGCTCTACAGTATTTAATTTTTTGCATAAAATCATTTAATCAAACAGTTTTATAAGGTGACTAAAACTCTCCTATTCATAATAGTGAATATATGCTTCTTTCGTTGAATTGACTATAATTTCTCATACTTGAGATTAATTAAGCCATTGATATAATTTCATACAATCAAATATGTAGAAAGAACAAATAAAGGACAAATGTATTAAATTTCTTCAAGAGAGAATCACCATTAGTATATGTACGCTAAATAAAAATGGTCGCTATTTTAGTTAGTGGCGCCGCCTAATGGTGGAAAAGTTAGTAGTGTTTTTAATTAGGAGCTCCACAGAACTGTCCTCAAACGTCACCCGCAGGCCATTTGCATGTCCTTCGATTAATTCCCGGCTGCGGCTGAGAAAAGAATAAACGCTAAAACAAAATTTAATTTAGACCGAAACACTCAGAGCCGCCAACTGTGCAATTTTAATTTGTTTTATATTAAATATCTAGACACAGCTGAGGTTTGTTCTCTTGCGAAAATTTTCTAGGGGCATTTAAAAAGTAAGTAGCGAGAATGACATATTTTCTCGGTTCGCAGATTTGAAAGATATTATATAAATTTGATCATTACCAAATATTACTCTTAACTGTCAGATATAACAATAATAACTTTCAATTTGTAGCAACTTTATTTATCTATTTTTTCATTTCCTTGTAAAAAAATTACTTTTCATTGCTGAAAGACAAATATTGCATCCATTTATATGTGCATCCATGTAAAATATAGGCTTTTTAATTTTCGGCATTTCATTCAATTTATTTTATAAAATTTAAGCAATAGATAGTTTTTCCCAAAAGAATCCGTTTTTTAGTTTTGTATTACTAAATCATTCTTGCCTCATCCCAAGTCATCTTTGCAATCAAATTTCCAACTATTTAATGCTTCACATATTTACCAACGGCTAGCAAGATAAGACGTGTGTGGCCTGAAAAAAATCAACTAGAGCATCCGAGGGGTATTCGAGTGTTCGTTAAACAAAAATATAAACATGATTGGAAGCTCACTCTAGGGTCCTAGACCAATTAGTCCTAAGGGGCGGTAAAACTCAATTGACAATAATTATTTTTTCCTAAAATCTTAGAGATAAAAATATAATAAATTTATTTATAGAGCAAAACATTATTTTAGTTAATAAAATGTTATTAATATTAATATAACTCTGATGATTAAGAATCATGCGCAATATTTAATAGCCGCTCCATTAGAATCATTGCAAGAAATAAATAAAAAAACATAGATGAATCCCACGCCCCACACAAGATCTTATCTTTAAGTGGTGTGGTAAGCGAATGTAAAAAAAAAAAAAAAAGAAAAAAAAAATAGAATGTAAATTACTGTGTAAAAATGTATCTTTTTATATTTGATTAAATAAAAAATAAAAAAATAAAAAAAATTAAAATCATAGAAGAAGTATAATGATTTATATATAATGTCTTAATATTTGTACGTAACTCCATAAATTTGGAGCATATGTTCTGTTATATAAATAAATATCTTTAGCTATAGTATAAGGTATATAATGATTACTGACTATGTAATTTGAAAAAATATTAATTTACATTATTAATCAAGTGAGGGTTTTCTTACATGATCACAAACGAATACTTTTATATGTCATATTTGACAGACAGGTGGATTATAAAATATATATATTATACTTGTTCTTATGCTCACGACATATCGATTGTCCCTCTTGAAACAAAAACGGCGGCATCCCCGTCGAGAAGAATCTTTCACGGATTTGTTTTTAATGGGATAATTTAATTAATAGCTTAGTCGGCTAAGATGAAAATTTTGTCATAAGCAATTATAAAAGTTCACATTCAAAAGCTTTTTTTCTTCCGACTGAACAAAAAGTTTCCCGTCTCCTGAAAAGCGGACGGCCAAAGGATGAGGAATCCTGAACATCCTGAATAAGAATGAAAAATAAAGAAAAATTACGTATTCAAAATAGTTCTTGACATAAATAATTAATTAATTTACAAACTATGCATATAAATTATAGCTGACTAAAAATATTCATTATTTTTTTAATGAAATATTTACCGCTTTCATTTTAAGCGATGTATTTTTAAAAGGATTTTTTTTGAATGCAGTAATTTGATTCACAATAATCCGATATCATTTTCATTACAGAAATATATATTTTCATATGAAATCGTCATACTACTAGTAATTTTTCTGTTAAACGGGTGTTTATGTATAATTTATTTTAAATAGCAAATATGCTACATTAACTCCATTATTTTTTTGTGATTACACTTAAAATAAAATTATTTGTCTAATATAATATATTTTTTAACGGTTATTACAATAAATAAAAACTAATTATTGTACTATCAAGTCGAATTTTTTGAATACATGCTTATTAAATAAAAGTACATCAAGCAACGTACAGTCATGATCACGTGTGCATACAACTAGGTATAAATAAAATTGAATCTATTTTAATTCTTTCACTTGCATAATCCTCAAACCCACATTTTAATTAAAAAATAAATCATAAAAAACAACCAGGTATTAGGAAATCACTACAATTTTTTAAAATTGAATCTTCGTGAAAAAAATTACTTTGAATCCATGACAGCTTACGACTCGAGACCTTGAATCTATCAAACTTTGATGATTTATTAAATATTCTTCATCACTGACGTGTATTTTATAGCTGATGATTGAACGCCTTATTATTTACTGTCCACCGTTTTGTTGGTATGTTTTCAGCATCTAGCGTTATTTTTCCCATTATTTTTGGATATGAGTAAAAAAAGTGAATTTCTTACGAGTACAATACCATTATTCTGAATTTCGTATAAGCTGCATTATATTTTGGTTTCCACAAAAAAAAGTTACGTCTACTGCGATACATACCGTCACAGTCTGGTGATCTCCCTTACCGAGCCAAGGCAGGGCCTACTCGCTGAATAAACTTTCGTGAGTTATTGCGACACAGCTCCATAATATGTCCCACAGGTAAAACTAAGGATCCGAATTAACTCCCCCGGAGCTCGTACGCCGCAGCAGGTCTCCCGTCCACATGATACTGTAACTTACTGTCTTCCACTATTTACGCCGACTGAATAATCAATACACACACTTGGGAGAAGGCGTGGATAAATATCGTAATGAATTATTTCTGGTGGACGTACCTTTTCGGTATTTTGACCCTTAGACATATAAATCATCTCATTAAGATATATACAATACGAAAAGAATCCTTTTTTCTTGTTGTTTTTACTTTGACCTTTGAATTTTAAAGGTCCCTTATTGATTTAACTCATAATTATATATAGAATTAGAAAGTTTTGAAGCAGAAATAAATGTTTTTTCAGATATTATTCACTGTTTACAATTATTTTTTGCAATTTTCCACAGTTCATAAAAAAAATCTAATTATTTATTTTCCTGCATATCTGCGTGATCTTCTTCTTTTGATTCTTTTGAGAGAGTCCAGATCACTCCTGACTTTTTTGATGTTGATTACTTGTTGTCTTTTAGTATTAATTTACATGAGAATACCGACATACATATTCGTGATGAAGTAATCTCTTATATATTCACATATTCTATTTCTTTTGACATTTCAAAGATGTCTAAGTACTGCATACAAAATATTGATAAAACTACATTGATATACAGCACAATATTTACGCTACGTCCATTTTTACGTCGTTTCACTATGATGGTACTCGGGATGACTTTCCTCATGCAGCAATTTTAATTAATAATTTGAGACTCTCATTTCACGATTAAAAAAATGAGTTTCATATCCTTTTAATATATCTGTTGGACTTATAAATCGATTGCAAATAATTTTAAAATACGTTATCTGCATCATAATTATTGGATGCATAAAAATGCATGACAGGAAAGCTAGTTATAAATGAATAAGTAAATAAACAATGCTTAAACTATAACGAAGTGTTCAAATCATACAAAAAACAAGGGGCTTACTAAAAATAAAATAATATTAATAGACGCACAACATATGTTTTTATAAAATATTACGTCTGGCAAAAATAAAGCAAATGCTTGTGAAATCAGATACAAAGAGACTGAGTTATATTATTTTCCGAATGAAATAAGTCATCATCGAAGCAATTTTATCGTTTCCGTCTGATTTCTCGGTTGACGAAACCAATGTTCAAAGGCGGATGAGCAAAACAAAAAAAATATGGCCATCTCGCTATGTATTATTATTAATTTATTCACCCTTCGAATTTTTTCATGCTCTTTCAGCCTGAAGAAGTCTGGGCGGAGTGGCGAGGGCATGAAGATTGGAAGAAAAAAATACACCTAGAGGGTGATAATTAGATGTTTGGTAAACAAAATGAAATTAAGCGCATTCTCATTTCTGGGGAGAGAGTAATTAATTAAAATATTTTTCTTAGTTGTACACAAAGAACAACAACAGAAATTTTGCGTTCTTGTGATACCGCGTGGGGTAAATGAAGTTTGCATTTTTTATTACGAAAAAATTAATTTCAGGAAGTACTATGTCTTACATAAATTATGTCTTTGTGTGTTAAGGGTGTGGCGTAATTAAGAAAAATACTAAAGTATGTAATATAAATTTATATGTTTATAAATTTATATGTTTATAAATTTATATTATATAACAAAAGAATGTTGTACATTTTTATAATATGCGTGTTTACATACATATGTTTTTATAATATACATCACCTCATATCAAGTTGATATCATCTTCATAAGTTGTAGATGTATAGTTAATAACAGTACAACTTTTAAGACATCAAATGTGTCAGTGGATACTAAAAGTGATTAAATCTATCTTGTGTAAAAAATGTATTGTCATCGAAATGCAGGATGCTCATTTGAAAAATAATAAAATGTATCTTTATAATGTTAACAATATATATTATATTGCTACATTATATCATTGGTAGTTTTTTAACATTATTTTGAGAAAAAAATATTTTTCATGTAGTACAGATATTTTAACATACAAATTTGACATCAGTGGCGGATTTCTGTGTTATCAATTGTTACAATTTGGCTATTTTTGCTTGTCTTATAATCTTGTCTTAAATATTCCATATATGTTGGTAGAATCGCTATCACCAGAGGTCGCTTCAAGTATTACTGCACCGATCAAGGCAGAAGTCGACCTGACTCTTTATAAGCAGACGGACCAGCTTTATTTTCTATCCACTTCGACGCATCCATAACCGAGCACTCATCAAGGCGCCCGTCAGAGAAATAACTGAGTTACGTGCCGAATTACAAATTTCAAGGCACAACCTACCTACTAGTAACATTTCATTATTCCAAAAATTGTTTCTAGAACTTGTCAATAAAATCTCGTTAGTCATTCAATTCAATCTAATGTAAATTATGCTGTAACTTCTCACATTTTTAACTGTTTTAAAACTAAGATTACTTACTGACATGAAACTCTCCGTGACATTATACAGTGTTCTTATTTATTTTCTTTCTTGTTCGGAATGTAGGGAGTAATTCCAGTGATCATTTTACAACACGCAAAACAATTCCTTTAGTTATATTATTTCGATTTTTTCACCAAAGAGTGGATATTTTCAAACCAACCGCTGTGGTTCGAACATTTTCTTTTTTCCACCAAGGGAAATAAAAATTTACTGTTCTGATTATATATAATGATGAATATATCTTGGTGCATAATCCAAAAGTAGATTGTTTTGCTAAAATTATCTAGAATTCTTACTTAAGTGCATTTTGATGTAAATGTTAATTGTTTTTTAATGACCTTCGTAATTTTAAATATTATTTTGTTGTGACATCAATAATTTCCCTTATACAATAATGATTTATTAAAACTACATATACCCATCACACGATTCATATACACCTTTTCGCTCACTCCTTTGCTTTATATAGAGCCAACCAAAATTTTACTAATTGACTTGAAAATGGCCATCCAACCTGGCTGAAACATGTCGTCAAAAAAAATAATATATGTGGAATAAATTCTAAAGAATCTTTTATTTTATATCTTTAGTTATATTCTTAAAAAAAATGTGAACTGAATATAATGTTTACTCGTAGTATTTTATATGACTATGTATTTAAAAATATGATATTGATTGAAAGTCATTAAACTTATATATTTATATTTTGGTTGCCTTTAATTAAAATGAAAGCTGCTCGTTTTTTGCGTATGTTTACTCTTATTCTGCATAATAATTACTTAATAAAAATAAATTAATAAAAATACTATTTATAATTTAAGATGATTAAGATAACTACTTTTACAAACGGACGTAGCTTTACAAAAAAGTAAAAAATCAATATCCTATATAAATTTACCAAAACAATAGTTATATCAATAATGAGGTATTTATTTTCCTTATTCCGAAAATAATTTTCACAATACATCAATTTGATAAAAAACGTAGTGCTAACTTGTACAACTTTCCAATACTTTTTTAACTTCTGTAAGAAGGAAAACAAAGAAATCGTTGCGTCTATTATTCATTTTAAATATTTTATGCCCGAACAATTTTACACTTTCAGTAAAAGAAACACAATAAAGGAAACCTTTGAGAGAGACGATAAAATCAGAACAATAAATTTTTATTTCCCTTGGTGGAAAAAAGAAAATGTTCGAACCACAGCGGTTGGTTTGAAAACATCCACTCTTTGGTGAGTCAGAACCGGTTGTACGTAAGTACGAGTATATACATTAAGGAAATATTATACTTGCTTGAGAGTGATGGTTTTTATCCATGACCATATCCTACCCCAAAAACGCTGTCAAATTGTTTTTTAAACCATTTAAATTTCACGTTACTATTCTCAATATTTTGTATTTATTTATAAAAAAATCAAGAATAATATCTATTGAAGTTATCATAACTTTCTAAATACCATTTGCTGATAGATTGATTACCCTATTTCCATGTTGTACTTTACTTGGTCTTGAAATATGAGATGACAATATTTTGTACAAATATTTTTCATAACTCAAGCATTATTTAATGTTGTGGAAAAAAAAGTATTGTCTAATAAAACGAAAATACTTTAAGTGCTTAATAAAAACAAAAAAATGTACACTGTAAAATAAAATAAACCTTTGTAGTGATAACTGTTTTACTTGCAAATTCAAGAGTGTTGGCGAATTTCAAAATTGATTAAATTTATAATAGGGCTCAAAATTTTCTCTAAACACTTTTTTAATAGTAATAATCATATTATAGAGGATAATAATTGAAAAAAATATAATGCCATGGTGTATATATATGTTAATATATTATATTTAACAATGGAATTATCTTTTTTTTTAAATCATCCTTTATTATAAGTATTTTAAGAACAATATTGTAAGACGAAATATTAACGTTCGCAAAACTGATTAAATAATATTTTATATCCATTGTCAAAAGTTTTAAATATATTACAAATTCGTTTATTAAATGTAAATACTTAACATTATAATCCTGCTAATAAATCGCTTTAATGCATAAATAAACTACATCATTCCTAATGTTATTCGTCCACCGAAAATGAAATAAAACAGCGGAACCTTTCAAGATTACATAAAAAGATGAAAACTCGCGTATGTCTTTCATCACCTTTCAGCTGAAAGATTTCCCAAGTTGAAATTTTCTGGACTTCCGAGGGGTAGGTAATTGAAATTTACATAGCAGTGGAATTCTTCCCGCCTGGGTGTAAGGAAAAAAACCGAGGGTCTTATGGTGGGAAGAGCAGCGGGCTTTTAGTATAAAAGCATTTCATACTTCTCGCACGCGTAAGTGCTGAAATATTAAGAAGAAACGGGCGATTTACATATTCTTCGCAAATATTTCATCGCTCCATTCAAGAATACATCCGCGCGAGAAATGCAACGTGCATTATGAAATATGTATCTCAGTTACATCAACTGGATAAACTAAAAGGCTATATTATTATTTTACTGTTCACTTACTCAACAAGCTTTCAAATAGATTCTAAGAAAATGCAACTACTATGTTTACTTACGAATAAAATGAAAATACAAAACTTTACGTATAATCTATGTTTCTTTATTAATATTAATATTATAAAAATCTGAAAAGACATGACGCTCGTGGAGGTACGTTAGGCTGACGGCTAAACTACCTCCGACACCAACTCACAACAAAGTCATCAACCCTGAAGAAGACCCCTGCAGTGGCGGTTGAAATATCGGATAGAAAAATTCGCAACACACGGCTAAACCCAAAAGCTACAATATCCAATCTGGCCGTGAAATCCTAAGAAGTTATTTAGCTTTCTTATATTTAAACGTAAAACTTTTTCTGTGATTTTATTGTTCGTCCTATTTTTAAGTTTATACATTTTAAACATACATTATTTTAGTTAAGTATCATGCTGCCCTAAAAGTTGAAATAAATACACATAATTCCATAAGCCTTCAAATTTTATTTGAGATATTTTACGATCGTTCAGATACACATAAAATATTGCTTGTTTCGGGATTACCTGCAAGTCGTAAAAGCTCAATGCTTTACAGACATAGTCTGCTCGTCTTAACCTTTAACATTACATTTAACATCAGAATCAGAAAATTGCGTCCTAAAGACATTCGAAGTCTATAAAACACACATTAAAGATAAGCTTCAAATGCAGCATCATGTTATGAAGCGTCATACCAAACGTTCATGAAATAACTATGAAATTTACTGTCTAGACAACTCTAAAGCAACTAAGTAGTCTAATCTTACAACGTAATTTTGATTAATGTTAATCAAATATACTCTATATTAACCTTTTATTTATTTTTGTAAAAGATGCACAAATTTTAAGAATGTAGTTATTTGGCATGCGGGTATTGCTTGAAAGTAAAACATGTGCTTACAGTAAAAGAACTCTTAAGTTTGATTCTTTACAAAGATAAAAAAACAATATTTCAAATTTATTAAAGAGTACCATTAATACACTTTTTGAGTTTATGTAAAATTGATAACTAAAACTTATAACGTTCAAGACATCAATGTTAATTATTTCAAATGAGTGGTAGCTGAAACGCGTCAGGAGAACATTATTTATTTAAAAAGACATATACTGGATAATTCGTGAATACTAAGCTACAGCTTAATAATTTTAATCGATTAACATTACACGTACTACTCTTAGCAATCCACAAAATGACTCATATCTTTGAATCTTTAGTTGAGATTTCTCCATCATCGTGTTGTCGATATCTTTTTGTGTTCGTAAATAAAAAAATATATTTTAATGAACTTCTTCTTCGTGTAAGCGACGTAAAATTATTTTTGCCCAGTTTCTGGCAAAATCGATAGCCTGTGTGTTACCCAGCATTAGGTCTTGAGATGTGCAGCTTGTTCAGCACATGGAACAGGATCTTAGATATGAGGTGGTCTGCAGGTCTTCACAGTCGCACAATAGTGACTCTCCCTGCCAAAGCATTCCCCACCGCTCGAGATTGACCTTTGTTCTACCAACTCCGGTTCTTAATCTGTTCGAGGATTTCCAGGTCCGCCAGTCAAGGTTCTCGCCAGTTGAGAGGCCTTCCTTTGGAGTAATGAAATCCTCTGATGCGACTTCTTGCCAGAGCTGGAGTCTCTCATTTTCAGAGCCAGATGAGAGACCCCAGTGGTTGTGTGGATCTCAGAAAGCTGCTTCGAGACTTCAGTCTGGGTGTTGGGGTATCTGATTAAAGATGTAGTGGGACGGTTAGTAGATTGCCTAACGCATTTCTTCGGCGGATATGACTTGTGCTGCGCGACACTGTATCGTATAAAGCGGTTAGGTCAACGAATACCACTCCGGTCACTTTCCTTAGTTCGAACCCGTCTTAGATGTGTACCTGTAGGGTCAGGTTAAGTACTTGCCTGATATACTATGATGCCTTCTTATGAACTGAATTTACTATTTCAAAAGATTGAAATAAAGTAGCATAAAAGTTTATTTTGTATTGCGCGCTATTTTAATTTTGTAGTCATCTAAAGTTTTTTTTGCAAATCAACCATCGCATTTTTAACGGATACTGTAAATATTATATTTTATGAAAATAATACTATTTAATTATAAGACTTATGTTAATTTTCAAACACTACGGAATGATACATTTTATCTAAAAACATTTTTTGTTGAAAAATGAGATCGGAAGTTTGACTTTTATGAAAATATCCCAAGACGCTTAAAAGTAAGGAAAGTGCTTTGATTACTTGCAAACAAACTTTATTCGTGTTTATGTTTGAGTTTGTTCGACTTTCAATCCTCGACTCGTTTTCAAAAGGCCCCTTAATTCACTGCGAGTGTTTTTCATTTCTGGAATTTAATATTAAAAAGTTGCGCTTCCGAACGTCCGACCCGCCGAGTTTCCTTCTTCTTCCATCATAAAAAATCAGTTATTCACGTTGCGTAAGCAGCCACTAACAAGAAAGATGTGAACTCGTCTAAGAAGAGTGGAGGTAGGCTCTGATCAGTGGCGTATCTGAATATAACTTAGGGGCATGATATATATATATTTTTTTAAATTAACACATACAATATCCAATTACACTCGACCAAAACAAAGTGCCATCTATACAGCACTATGAACCTTGGCATATCACCGATACTCATGGATTTCGAAAACAAATAGTTGTGTTAAATATTGGGGTATGATTATTTGAATATTGTATGAATGATGAGATAAAAAACCGTACAAGAAAGAGTTTTCCATATACAGTTGATTAAGAGACGCAGAAGCACCATATAATCGAGCTGCATATAATCGAGCTGCTTTTTAACAGGTCTTTGAGCCTTTTGTCTTCCTAAAAGGCTGTCGGGAACTATAAAAATAATAAATTTGATGAGACGTGGACCAAAACAGCTAAACTAACTTTGTGGTGACTTTTGTGACGATAGTATGTTCCAATTAGGGTAATGGATTGGGAATGATGAAATTGTCGACTTTTACCATGGGCGCTAATCCTTCAAACTAAAAAAATTAAACTCTAGCACCTACCTCAAACCGAAATACTCTTGTCAAAGTTATTGAATATCCATACACGGTTAATATTTGTCAAGCAAGAACAGAAATGAATAAATTCTTGGTTAAATGCGACCGGTAAGCTCTAGAACGCTCTTTCAGTGTGTGTTGATATCAGAATAATTAGCCCTTGCTGATTGGCATCAAAAGCCTCGATATACAATCTTACGTCTCTTTTTTCTGTTTGCTTGTCGTACATGTATGTGTCGCCATATTGGCATTTTGGACAAGTCCGGTCACGGGTGCGAAGTTAGTTATATGGATCGCCACTTGCAGCGCTAGGTGTCACCGACTACGGCTCCCCGTACCAGTCGGCTGTGTGCCGATCGCGACAAGGTCGTATTACGGCTGGCCCGGCATGTTATTCCACCCGAGCCACAAGTTTGTAAAGTTTATAGAAAATATATATGTGCTTCTGAAAAAGTCTGTGTGTTGTTCATCTGCTCCTCATTCTGCCACCACACAATTCAATAACTAACTTAGAGAGGAGGATGTTAGTGTGTTTCTTCCTTCATGTAATTTGTATCTCTACAAAAAGCATATCAATATAAACTTACAGTCTACTTAATCCGCATACGTACAAAACCCATATTGAATGTATGCAAATACAACTATCCGAATTGATACTTTTCACATAAAACTCTTTAATCTTACAAAATTCCTTTATCGTGTAAATAAAGTATTTTTTTATTTTACAAACTACAAGGTAGACTGGATGTCTTATATCGTTGTTCTCGGTACTTCACTGTCTGAATGTATAAAAAGAAGACGCCGAACTTTGACGCGAGGAGAAAAAAGTAATTTATCAAGAGCGTAAGTAGCGCACGGGACTACGGGAGAAGGTGTCACTCGGGCGGGATGCGGACATATTATATGAACAGCTTGGTACAAACGAGGGTGACAGCACATGTCCATACACCTACATACAAATCGGTCTTACCGCTATTTCAGTATATATTTAATTATTTTATTTTATTTGTGTGAACGCTTAATGACTATGAACATAATAATAAAGAGCCAATAAATAAGGAGAGTACATGTTTCAATAAGTAACAAAAGATTTGCAAAAATTAGAGTTATAAAAGTCGAACTATGTATTCTTTAGAATTTGTATTCCATAGAACTTCTTCTCATTCTTGTAACCTATTCCTGCGACACCGATGTGTCATCTTTTGTGTAGCCTTTCTGGAAGTCAGATATCTAGTGGTACGAGTATCTCGTCAGCTACTATCCTTATAACTCTTTCAGAATTCATTATTCCAAATTTGCCGATGGGTATAGTTCAATGTTCAAAGCGTTTGCTTTGCAAACCAAAGGTCGTGGGTTCGAACCCCGATGGAGATTAAAAAGATACAAAGATATTTAATCGATTTTTGAGCTCTAAAATACCACCGGTTAATGTGAATTTGATCCCTCACCCGTAAAATGCCAGTCTTAGTATATTAATTAAAATTGGTGGTAGACGAAAGTCGTCCCGCGAAGACCACCCATTCATAGTAAATTCTTGTAATAATAATAATGAATCTTGGGCTGTAGTCTATGACGTAGACGGATCAACACTCCACATGCAGCGCTTAGCCGTATGCACCATGGTAAGTGTCATAGATCAG
Source organism: Glossosoma conforme (assembly GCA_022606575.1). Lineage (NCBI taxonomy): Eukaryota > Metazoa > Arthropoda > Insecta > Trichoptera > Glossosomatidae > Glossosoma > Glossosoma conforme. The sequence goes on from JAGTXR010000029.1 coordinate 91,425, forward strand.
GCTTCAAAATTACTCTCATCATCTGTCGGTATTCTCATGTATGTGTTTACATAAAAAAAAACCATTGTGATTTATCCAGCAGTGCCTTATTGCTACTTTTTATTGACGTCTTTGACTCTTGATTTTTTTAATTCAGAATTTTATACTTTACCTCAGATTGTCAAATCTGCAGTTCACTTAATGCAAAAGAGATACATGAAAATGATATCTAAAATCAAATATATGACCTCACAAAGTGCTAGTGAATGATAATTTTGTAATAATGTATGTTGGTATAAACAACATCGGCACTATATGTTATGATATATAGTGTCGATATTGTTTAAAATATAATGTAGACTTTAGAGGGAAAAATTAAATGTCAGCCAATCTTGTGTGTTTATGAAAGATTAAACTTTTATAAATAACATTATATACATGTCATACGACGCAATCGAAAATCTTAAAACAAAAAGTTAACAGATCGCAGAATATGGATCAGCGATTTCTTTAATATATAAATAATATATACTAGTAGACTTTTTATACATACTCTGACATATTAAGGTGCATCATTCCGCACTTTCTTCTTTCTTCGACTCTTCATCTCGCCGAGGCTATAGAGCGGCTCAAGCGGATCACTCTTTCGCCCCTCTAAGTTTCCCATATTCTCGTCTCCTCCCGGCCAAGTTTCTGTCCCGGTAATGAGGAGCCTGGGGACCGAGACCCCTTCTGCCGCGAGACGTGCGTGAAGGGCCCCTGACGGACAAATCAGTGCAGGGTTAGCATGTTTTTTTGTTGTTGTTACAAAATTACCCCTACACATTTTTTTCCTGGCATTTGACGATATCTAATTTTATTGGAATCAAAATACTTTAACGATAGGTAAAGCAGCTAGTTATCCATGTCACATGAATAGGTTCCGTGTAATTACAAGATACAGTTCTACAGAAAGCAGAAGGAATATAAGTATATCTTTGTTCTTTTATGTGTAACGTAATATCAATTTATGCGAAAAAAAGTATATTTGGTGTTATTAACGATGCGTATGATAACAATGACATTTTTTATCTTTAATCAAAACAAAGTTATCAGAATAGAGCATCAGTTTTCGAAGGCGTTGAGTTTTGTAATAATACTAATCCTGTCGTTGGATATTAAAAGTAGTTAAGTCCATTGAGTATAAAAAAATACAAAATATCTTCAAACTACCACCTTACGATGTTTATTTCAAATATAAGTAATTTCTATTGTAAATTGATTTTTTTTAATGGAATTTCAAAAATGAATATTTCATTGTCAATGCTGATTTAAAGAGATTCATCGCCTCGACAAAATTAGAAAAAAATATATATCTAAAATTTCATTTTATTGCTCATTGCTTAAGCTTCCGGTAAAAACTGTGTAATAAGCAATACTTATGTGAAAAAATACATCACATATTGTTCGAATCCATAATTATTTATGACTGAATGTTAGGTCAACTATAAAAATTAAGAAAATATATTCATCGGTCTTTTAAGAAGAATAGAAAAATAAATAGTAATTTGTCTGCGTTGCAGGGACCACAAAGAGAATATCTGTCACATCACGTGCGTGTGGCTTCCCGTATGGGTTAACGTTGGGGTGAATTTTCCCCATGGATTGCCATGGGAAGACTAATCCTTGACTGCAACAAATAACAAGTTTTTCTAACTAAGGGGAAAGTAAGAAAACTCGCTCACGATATTAACTCTACTAATTAAATTGCTATTTATAACTCTCAAATTAATGTCAAATAACAAGTATTTTATGGGATTCTTATAATAACTACAATTGCAGTATCGAATAAAATTGAATGAAAATTTATTGTGTCAATAGATATACCATATTTTACAGTTCTGTATTTATAATTATAAAATTAATTTAAATTAATAAAAAAAATAGTTTTGGTTCACAATTAACTTATGTTCTGTATTTTTTAAATTAAAAATAAATAACATTGTAACGCTTTGCTTCTGTTAAATCTGTTTTATAAAAATTACAATTCAGAAAAAACACACGTGATTTTAACTGACATCGTGTCAATTACGTAACCGTAAAACTTCTTCGTAATTAAATGCCAATTTCAGGATACTTAAGTTAAAGAGTTCATCGTCGTCAATTCAATATTGAGTTTTCTGCGTTAAATAAATGTAGTTCATTTTTATTTTAATATATAGAAAAATAAACGAAATTTGTCTAAGTTTAGGTATACCTGTACAATATTTATTTACTGATTTTTTTTTTCTTTTCTCGAGTTCTATTATAGGGGTTTTCAGACGATGGAAATAAGGAACACGTTTAATGCACACGAACTGATTCCGATATAATATTCCGGTCGTACACCGGTTCTGTGTATTTTGTAAATCAAATAATATATCCTATGCAAAGTGTACCGTATAAAGTATATATCCGTGCAATAATATGTACCCTCGTACTGAGTAAACATGACATTTCAATTTTAGACGTCAATCAATTCAAACTAAATTTTGGTATTTCAGTAAATATTTTCTTTAACACAAGATTTCCAAAGTACTTTGAGAATCAATACTAAAATAATACCATGCATAGTATTAACTAAATAAGATAGAATTTTTTTTTGAGAGTAAAATAATTCAAAATAATACTCATTCGTTTAAAAAAGTCGAATGAACATGTCGATTGGAATATTATTCTACAACATTCAAAAATCTTCAATATTTTATACATTTATGAGAATATGTACAGATTTTTTTTTAAATTACGAATATTCAAGTAATAAATAAATTAACATATTGTAACCAAAGAGGTTCAATTAATCAAATCTAATCTTTATACAAAACAGTGCATTCGAGAAAGTTATGTAATTTAAATATTAGAACCATAATTGTTACATAAGAAACTGAAAATATACTCGTATGTTCAATTTTATGATGAAAATATACTAAAGTGTTTGTTATAAAATAAAATATATACGTTCGATCAAAAAAACAATTGAATTATAGATTCGGAGATATATAATGCCATGAAATGTATTATTTTTTTAAACTTTAAACTTTTCACAAAATTCGCCACTTGGTTGGCATAATAAGATTGCTGCTTCTCAATATACATTTATCCATTTAAATATTAAAATAGTTCAAACTCTCAAGAATTTAGCCGTATGTGAATCCTCTCAAATCTTTTAGCTCGAAAAGAAAACTTTTACAGTTAGCTATCTAAGTGAAAAACAATCGATCTATATTCCACAATAAATGGAAGTGAATTCGGCACTTAAACCTTTTTTAGAAGCTCTATCATGCAATAAAATGAAACCCGAGAAGTGAGAACCGCCTCTCCACCTACGCGCCACTCAGTGGTTTTCTGAAAATTAAACACCCATACTGGAGAAGGTTTTCAGGCGAGAGCGAGTTATCTGCAGCCGGAAGGATATTACTTTACACTCGGAAAACTTACTGAATACAAATGACACTTAACTAAATAAAATTCGGTTCAGTTTTTTCAGCTCCCCGCGTGTGTGCTTGCATGAAATTGCAATCGTTCCGCTTCTATCGGCGTAGTTATCCCTTTTTATGCAACGCCTTATTGAGCTTTCACTGAGTGTCTGCATCTTCATGTACAACATAAAGTTTAATATTTTGTTACTAACTCGTTATGGCTCGTTATTTTATATAATCAGAATGTGAAAGCATTACAAATATACAGTTTTTTAAGTGATTATATTATTAGAAATATTGACTGAAAAATTTAAGCCATAAGGATACTTCTTTCCGCGAATTTGAAATACAATTAAATTTTGTAACTTCTTTTTTTCCATCTTTCATTGCTTAAATAAAAATGGACATTTTATTTTACGCAACAAATTTATAAATTTAAAAATTGGGCGACGTCGATGGCGTTACTTCTGGCCATCATCAGGTCTTCATTGCTTAAATAAAAATGCTTTACATTTAAAGTCTGTTAAGAAATTACGCAACAAATTTATAAATCTTTTAAATCTCAATGAAGTAGTATTAATGTGCAATTATAATACAGTCAATTTTTTTGTGTATTTATAATAAAATAATGAAGATATGATTTTATTATTTGTACTGCAATAAAGTGACTTGACATATATTTTCACAGTAATAATTTTCATGGGAAAAATTATTATTGACTTATTGAATGAAAATTTATAGCCAAAGTAATTATTTTGCTTTCATTTCTTAGCTAGCTGTTTATTTGCACCATATATCCATTAAAAATTTACTATAATTCAATTAATATTTCAAAATATACAAACAATAAAATATATAATAAGTTAACTAAACCAAGTATCGTATAATTAATATATAATATTTTTAATACTTTTAGTAACACATTGTTTTGCTGTATTTTATGTTGTATCATTCAGACATAAAACAGTAATTTGATACGTTTCCATCCAAAGACTAAGACTGTTTTCTCCATGGCAAGTGTATGGCACACACATCACGAACCGAGCACATATCATGGACTACATACACGGTGTAAACACAGTTTATTTTCAACTACATCACGGCAACGCCCCCGCTGTTCATTTTCAGCGCGGGGGAAGGAAGGGACTCGGGACGTGTGCTGAAAGTATTAGGAACTGAAAACAAGAAAACTCAATTTGCAAAGTTATCCCGGTAGTGGATGGTACTGCTACAATTTGCGGTGTGATCTTGCTGCCAGCGGAACCTCCAACTAGGGGACCTTTACTCTAAGATCTTGAATGTTTTTCAAATGCCTCACTCTGCAGGTTTTGTATCAATTCAACTTAAGCAATGTAAATAATATTGCATCGTTTCGTTACCCAAAATATCATAAGAAAAGAAAGATGAATATTATAAATCCTTACTATGAAGAGCCTTTTTTTAAGTATTTGTAAAATCATTAACAAACTTGTTGATATCTTTGGTCCTGAATAGACTTAAGGGTTTCATGACATTGCATGTGAGAATAATACAATTTATTGAAGATACGGGTGTATAGGTATCAAAAACACTTTGTATCTATTTATTATTCAATCTGTATTTTGAAGAAACTCAGATTTAATGTTAAAAAACAGTTTGTTTTTGTTAAGAAGTGGCTGTAGAAATAAAGCGATGTTTATAAGTACAAAAGAAAAGTAAGACATATATTTTTTTAAAGTATTAACTACCCAAAATATAGTTTAACTGTACCAAAAAAAAAGATCATATTTCAATCAAGGTTAGATATTATCTTTTTTTATAAGAAATATTTAAAAAATAATAAAGTCCCGTACACTATTCTAATTTTACTATATAAAACACGATAATTTTTGGTTAAAATAAACACGTTTTCCTGGCATAAGTTAATCGCTTTTGCTACCTCAAAGTATTTAGATTAAAGTTGTGTGCAAAACTTTCCATATTAACGTTAACAAATGAAATTATCAATTTGTAAACACTTTGCAAGCTCCATGAAAACAGCCGTTTCAGTTTTCATAAACTATGCTGCGAAGGTTACGAAGTATATGTTGAGGTTTTGTATTTGAAAATAAAGCATTTCATTAAACTTTGCCTGAAATATTACACACTGGGAAAACCTTCTTGACTCGTGGAATATGAAATGTGCTGTAAAATATTCAAAAGTTGTTTTTAAAAAACTCAAATACAGTCAGTTTAATACAACAACGTATGCTCAACAATTTTTGTTATAAAAACATCCATGAATTATAAGGCTCTTTTATGAAAGGATTACGCTAATTATTTATATTTTTCAACTTATTCAAATAATTTTGATTGTGGTTTTATTTTTTAGTATTCAAAACCTATATAAAGTCGATTTTTGAAAAATTCGCTGTCATTCTTAGAAATACTAAGCAAACTCTTACCTCCTACACTATATATTTTTTAAAATAATATATTATATACATTGCAACGAACATATGAGTCTATAAAAAAACAGAGACTAAATTTTTTTAAGCCTTCAAGCGCCCTCTAAGATGTTCAGATGTATTTGACGTAACCGTGTAAAAGGGAACTGTGCTGACTCATGATAAATAAATTGACAGGACTAATGTATCATACATTGCATGTGTAATGGTGATATGCAACAACTTAAAAGTGGATATGTTAGCATAGTGACTCTCATTAAATATGGAAGCATAAAGCATCAAATGATGACAAAGTTTCTATGGCGTGATAATATAATTACAATTTGAGAAATAATAAATCAAAACGTTTTCCATCATTGCCTTTACGTGAAAATCTTTTTTATAGGACACATTACTAAGCATTATGATGAGAGTGCTAATTTTGAATCCATTTAAGCTTTAAATCAACATCGATTTATTGTAAAGAAATAAAACATATAAAAGAAACCCTTAATAACAAATGAAAATTAAATATTTGTTTCTTAAATTTTTGTGACATCAAAAACAATCTCTCATCCATAACACTCCAAAGAGATTGATAGGAAAACGAATTTTAAAATGAGCTTTTTCAGCAGCGACACAACTTTCATTGCGAATGCTCTTCGGCGCTTCGAAAAGCTCAGCAGATCATTAGAACGAATACTCTCCCGAAGATAGCTACTACATATATGTCTTCTTGTAAGTTGCAATACGGTATCCAAGCACATTGCGAACGGCGTCCCAGCAAATCACTTTTAGTTTTTACAATCGATCGAATCACGTTCGCCAATTTCCTCGGCGGGACTATCGCTTTCTTTGCGATCCCTCGTGTCCGTCCCTCGGTAAGTTGCACCGTACGCGCCCAACGCAGGAAAGCTTCTTTCTTTGCACGTTTATTTACAACGTACACGTATTGTATCCGAACAGATGGCAGAGATCGGTGTTCCTTTGTAAGGAGACACGTGCAGTGTTGTCACAGTGATGTCTCGTTAAGACTATTTGTGTGCTCGCTATGAATGTGAATAATTTAAAAATAATATAACATAACTCAGTAATACATAATAATATACACAATTATTTAGTTCTCATATGTATATGAAACATTGCAAATATTATTCAGGAATGTTAAAACATAAACAATACATTGATATAATGAAAGATTTTTTTTTGAACATTTATTTTTATGCTTATACCTGTGAGTACAAAATGATTAAGAAGGTTTTGAATTTTTCTGTTCAAATCTGCAACATTGAAGCATACGGTCGTCAAACATTTCTGCAAGCTGCTTTATATCTGTGTGAGCTTCTGGAGTTTCACTGAATGTATTCATTCAATATTTTATATAAAAAAGGCATAAGTTTTTTGTGCATTCCTATGGCATATGTAGAAGTTCCTTCAAACAAGTCCACCTTCGTCCCTTGACCTCGTTAATATCATAAATATTGAATACACTTTTAAAAATTTAATTTCATAATACGGCTGCATTGAGATTTGGTTAGTTGCCAGTATTCACAGATGTACAAAAGAGTTGGCTTATAAAAGAAAATCGTAGGAGACATTTTGGTGTTATAGAGATAACGACCAATTTAAAAAATATTTGCAGTTTAAATAAATCTCACATAATACAATATTGTTATTTTATATTTGCAGCTTAACTTTGAATTTACTAAGAGGTTAATATTTATTTGTTTATAATTTTAGAATTAATTTTGATTAAAAAATTATTAAATTAAAATATTTAGTTTTGATTTACAATTTATTTTAACGATTACATGCTTCGGCCTTCCTGAAGACCATCTTCAATAACGCAATTCATTATTGAAGATAGTCTTCATTAAAATAAATTGTGAATCAAAACTAAATATTTTTAATTTATAAATTTTTTAATTAAAATTAATTCTAAAATTATAATTATCCTGTTTCATCAAGTATTGTCAGTTGATAATCTTAATGTTATTTATTTTTTTATCAATAAAATGAAAAGGTAATAGCATCACATTATAATGTGTTTCCATTTTATTTAAATGTATCACATTACATAATAAAATTACTGTAAAAATAATGGCACAATTTATCTTCATAAAACGAATAATTATTACTTCAATTATGGTACCCAATAATAATAAAACGCCATTGCCAACTGTTGTTAGTATCTTGGATAAAATTAGGTGGCGCTCCACTGAAGTCTAGATTTCTTTTCTTTCGACAGTATCCCGCCCTTATCTGTTTTGGTCTTGTTTTACAGCTCGTCATTAAGTGTGTATATAAAGGGGTATGTCTGTAACTCCAAGCAGCACTGGCGAATTGTTCGTTTTTCCATTCAAGATTCGCCCCTGTATCAGAGCTTCTTTAACTACTTGTCGCAATAATACCATAAATAATGATTGAAATGTTGTCTTTTTCTTCGTAGTATCAATCCGGTGGATTGGTTTGCAGCAACAGAATCTTGCATCTCGATCTCCATTCCTCTCGGTCCTCCGCAACCCTTTTCAGCTCAGCATAAGCGCTACAATTCATGTCCTCGAATACTTGCTGTAAATACTCCCGTCTAGGGCGCCCTCTACAGTTTCTACCCTCAACCATCCCCTCCACAATATCGTGAAGAAGACCATCGTGTCGCATGATGTGACCAATCCATCGGGCTCGCCTCTCTGAGATGGTTCTTATTAGAAATGTTGTATAAATACAAATAAAAAACTGTGAAAAGAATAACATAAGATTATTATTTTTTGATTTGCAACAATGAAAACTAAGTACCAATTTGGTTTATGATTCGGGTAGAGGAGTGGAACAGTATAGGCCTGATCATAGGATCTCATTATTTTTTGTAGCAAATAATCGGACAATTGTAAATACTTCTCGTACTATAGCTGCCGTATGTACAATTTATCCGGCCCATGTATGTTCTTAAATGGACTTCCATATTAAGACCTATCTTTGGTCAAGTTAACTTGCAACAGAAGCTGAGAGAACTAAGTAGCAGCTATTTGTGATGACCGAATGTTTCCGATATGGCAATAAAATAAAATAAAAAAATTGCATACAATTCTTGTTAATAATATAATCCAAAAGGGTAACAACATAATAATCTTACGTTACTTTAACATGAAAAATAATCATTTGCTAAATAATAATGTAATTTTTAATAAATATCTGAAGGCATTTATTTATATAATAAAATGAAATAAGATAAGTTTTAAGATTGTTTTTCAATACATTTATTAAAAAATGAAAAATTTAATCAATATATCAATTTCCTAACTCTTAACAGTTACTGCATATTTTTAGTTATAGTTAGAGTTATTTTACTTAAACTTTTTCACTTAAATAAATATGTTTTAGTTTAAGGTTTGAAAAAGGCTGCACTAAACACCAGGATGCAAGACGAAGGTATACAATGTTGTCGGTAGCTACTCCTTGATTGGTTTAGTTTAATTGACAGGGTGGACTTGCTGAAGAAGGGTGCGGATTTTTCTTCAGGAAAGTAAAGCTGGTTATTTCAGGAATGTCGCGTCAGCTATATATTAGCTATCCCGAAGGAAAGGCAGCTCATCATAGAGATTTCTTTTTTACGATCCTTTGAAAATTATTTTTTGCAGACCGGAAATTTCTCATAAAATATAAATTCACATTAAAATATTTTTTTAATTTTATGTAAATAAAAAAGATTATATTCCTACATTTAAATTTTATTTTCTTAAATAATCTTGTACAATGTTTATTTTTGCATAAATTTATCTCTTTTTTTTTTTTTTTTAAGTGAATTCATGTTAAAATAGAAGTTGCACGAATGCTGGGGAGGAGTCTATGAAATTGACTAATCAACATTTCACATGCAGCATTATTAAATCGACTGATTTTTCTACCGCCATTTGTCAGTATTCGTGTGTATCTTTGTGCGTTTAAAAAAATAGCAGAAGTCTGAAGATCTAATAAACTCGAAAATGACTACCCGACGAAGGCGAAACATGTCATCCTGCAAAAAAAAAATGGAATAAATTCAAAATATTTCATTTTTATTTATATTTGATATTATGGAACTCCGCCGAAAATTATCATTCGAAAAAAACTCTTATTGGTAGTTTTTAAATTAAATTGGATGTTTCTATTGTTTTCTTCATCCCGGGACTTAAAAATAATATTCGGTGACCTTTGGCGATGTTGAAGGTGACTAGTAGGGTCTTAAAGTGATACAGAATGTTAGATAATGATTTCTCAAATTGTATTTGAAATAGAACGTTGCACATTATTTCACTTGCCATTTAAATTGTCGGACGAATAATTAACAAAAAAAAAAACATTGTTTTAAATAAATCATGAATATACATATATTTCCGTAAAGTGGCTTAAAATATGTCGCCAGAAAATTATTCTCCATCTTTAAAATAAGCGACTTGAAAAATAATGTTTTCATCAACTCTGTGGAGGGATTTCCGGAAAACTCATCAATGGAAGATGTCTTTCAAGTCATTAACTGCAATGAGTCCATTGCCCTCCTGTCACAGAATTTACTCCGACTACCGTCAGTATCGTGAAAATTTAATTAATTTGTCATTAACACGAGTTTTTCAGGCGAGTTGTCTTCCGTCTTCCGTTTTCTTGGGTCTGTATTAATAATAATCTATCCCCCTCTTCGTGCCCTCCTCTCTCCACCAATCATTAAGAGCGTCTCTTTGTCGATCACTTCTGCGAAGGGGAAATGATATTAATAAAGTGAAAAACTAATAACGGCGACGGGTTGATAAAACGGTTAAGTTCATTGTCGCATTTTTAATTCATTATAATCAATTAACATTTAAAACCAATATATAAAATATTAAATATATTTCGTATATTCGACGACATACTTATTTATATAAATCAATTATTCGTATTCTATTTTAAAAATATATAAAGCTTCAAAATCATATATTGCAAAACACAAAATGATATCAATGCTGGATTGGTAAAATAAAAATAAAGCTTTAATTTAAATTTTGACATACTGTAAGTATCTATTTATTTGATTTATATACTACAATATATCACTTTATTTTTCAGGTTTACTTTGCATCTCAAAGTAAACATTATTTTCATGAAAAATTATTACATAAATTTTTTAAATACTCTATATATAAGAATAGACTTAAGTATTCATATGATATTACTCTCCCACAGTTATCAAAGGCAGCTGAAAATACAAATATTCCTTACAAGGAAGTCGAGTGATTTCCTTGACGCTTATCAAACGTACCCACCCAAGGAAAATTCAATTACTAAGCCATTGATTGCCGATTTTTTTTGTTATGTTTTGAAAAAGAAACGTGGATTCAAATTTTTCATTCTCGAGCCCTTTTGTTCATATAAATTTTAAGAAAACACAGACTAAAAGTGCTTTACCGGAAGCCAGACGGTCAAAAAATTGACGACTTACCTTTCAGCGCATTTAAATTTACGTACTAGTTTATAATAAAAAATTCAAAGCAAACCTATCGGTAACGATAATATTTTCATTTTGTTTGTAAGTAAGTTCAAATTAATTGAAGAAATAAATATTTCATATGAATATTTTTTTTATTATCAAATCTGCGTTCTATATTCTTAGATGATAATTGATTTTTTATGCAAAACTAATTATATTTTATGTTTAAATAACACGAGCTTTTGAACAAATATCTTTTAAATTTACTGAAAATGCCACCAAAAAAGGTTAAAACTTTTATGTTATCATTTTTACCACAGAACATAGTCATTATAATTACCAGCGGCCATTTTGAAACTGCAATCTCAGCATTAATAATTGACCTTAATTAATTTTTAATTATAAAAATCTTCCTAGGCAGGGCGCGTTCAGTCAGTGAGCACGATTTGTGAGGGATTTTTCAGGGAGAAATTATCAGCACGCAATACGTATTCAGGGCAATTCATATATTTTCTTTTTCAATTTAAATTTACTCCCAAATTTTTTAAACTTATTTTTGTTTAAATAAAAAAACTGCATTAAAGCCAAAACAAAAACTGCATTTTTTTCTATTTTGGTTTTCACTGCCATGAAATAATATAAATATCAAAAAACTGAATGAAGTTAGAAAAGGGAATGAAACTGACGTGATATTAGATTTTGAAGATAGTAATAAAAATGCTTCAAATAAAGAGTTTTTTCTTTTCTTCCAAACATGCTCACTAGTTATAATATTTTGCCACTAAAACCAGTATAACCAGAATAGTCCCTTAACAGACTTCGAACCGGAGTATGCAAGACGAGGACACAAATGAGGGCCTGGCAGTCTTACAGCGGACCGACTGAATGTGACTGCGGCGTGGAGCAGACCCTGTCACACCTTCTGGAGTGTGCGCTGTGCCCGAATAGCTGCACCCAAGAAGACCTGATGATGGCCAGAAGTAACGCCATCGACGTCGCCCACTTCTTGGCAGACCCTGTTGTTTCCGACATGATTATATATATATACCAATCTTGCATAATTTTTGCCTTACACTAAATTAACGTTGCATTTGAAACCTACATGTCATGATGACATACATATTACGCTCCAAAGTAAGTGTGTAAAATGTATATAAAATTAATTTATTACATAAAATTAGTTAGTTGGAGTAATGGATTTTATTTTAATTAAAAGTAGTTAAACAGAATGTCTACAATAATTCTTAGCACCTGTCAGACCGGTCCTGAACGCAGCGCCTCCGTTGGAGTTTCATTCTGCATGACTTGATAGCAATTTCGCTTGAAATTCGTTTGGAGCTTTCGTGTGTGCAGTTTTGCAGCTTATTTATAATCCTGGAACTTACCGTGACAGACCCGGTGGCTGTGAGCGCATGTTCGCCGAACAGAACTCAACTTTGGAATCATAATTAGATTTGGGGGCAGAAAAGACTACCGCTTATACGAGTATTTTCATTGGATTTGTTTTGTCAATTTTTGGTACTTAAAAAATACGAACGCTTACTAATGGAATAAACTAATTTTTTGAATATTTTCATTTATTTATAATTAAATGAAAAATTAAATAAAACATGTTCGATCTTCTGTATGACAGATAATCGCGATATTTAAGCAAGAAGTCGACGCAGCCTAACAAGTGTTAGAATCAATATAAAATATGGGATAAGTAAGATATTTCTGTAGAACTTTTCTATACATTCAGTCAAAAATATACAAACTTATCTGGAATATGTTCTCTGGTTGCCGTTGAATCTATGTTTACACTGTAAAATGTTTCCTGGGCCTAACTCTTCTTAATAACCACTGCAAGAGCTCATAATATACGTAGTAATTTTTGGGGATATATGACTAATCAGAAACGAGACGAAGATTATAACAGCTGACAGAATCTATGGAGGAAATGTGTAGCAAACGTACGAGTGTATTGAAGAAAAATAAGTAATTGGATACGTCACAATCAAACGCCAAGTTATATGCAATCGTCTTTACTTCTAGCACTTTGTTTCCTTGAGGTCGATTTCAACAAAAACTTTTACTGTTCGGGCGCAGATAGCTGTCTCTATTTGTCCACTTTAAAGACATAAACTGTGGGATTTCGTTTGATGAAATTTAAGGGTTTCGAAAGTTGACCTATCTGCTTATTGTACCATATCCCTTCATATACCATCATTGAATAAGTAACAAATATTCAAGAGTCACTGTGCCTCTGATCTGCTGTCTTACTGTTGCTTACATTTTTTTAAATTTAATTTCACTTTAAAAAAATACCAACCGAGGTAGTATTAACTAAACAAGATCCAAGTTAATGTGACATATATGTAAAATATAGCACGTACAAGTATAGAAAAGTTATAATGCAAATAATAATATGATATTGGTGCTCTCCGTTCTATAAAAGTAGTAAATAAAGAGGTCAATCATTGATAGAGAGCTCATGAATGGTGTCTATGACGTTTCAAAAAACTACCTCGAACTATATATAAAGTAATATATTGAACCCATGGAAAAAATCTGGGATACAAATTCCAAGTTATTGTTATTGCCGAATTCCAATAAACATGCATCCGTTGCCTTCGATGTGAAGAGAGTCATAACAACTGCATCAAACTCACGTTGCGTGCCTTCCGCAACTTCTCCGTTAATTTCCGAAGCTCTTATTTGACCTCCTTAGGCAGCCGCTCCGCCGAGGAGTTCAGTAGTATCCAGTCCCGGAGGATCCATCAGGTCGCGGCCACAGCACGAGAGACGCGCTGTTCCGTCTCTGTATGGGAGGCAATATCCCAAACGAGACAACTCAATTACCCGTTCGGGCGGGAGGCTCACGCGAGCTCGCTTCCACTCATCACACTATTATTTCCTTATTAATCACTCGGAAGATTCGCGGCGCGGTATGCGCCAGTCGCTGCAGTTGTTGGCGCAGTCTAAACCAAAGACGTAACACCAGAGAATGATAAATAATATTATTAACAAGTAACAGACGTGAAGATTCGAACCACGAACCTTATACAACTTGCCAATTTCTTTTGCCCAACGCGATGATTACTGGATGAATTACGCCGCCTCATTGAATCGAAAGAAAACGAATTACATATATGATTTGAAAGTTATTTATATATGACGCTTTTTAAAACTGCATGTATATTTATTTTTACAAGGTTAAATTGCTAAAAAAAATCAACGTTTCTATCATAAGCATTGTAGTACATTTACAATGAAAATTTGTTAATAATTGTTATGTAATAAAAAAATGTATAAACTTTTTCGGTTTACTAGCAAGAATTTTCCATAAACTTTTATATTTCATATATGATAATAAAATAATAAATTAATTAAATGTTTTAAAATGCAATTAATTAATTAAACTAATAAGCTTTCTATACAAGTATTAAAATATTAAGAACTATTACTTAAATGTAATACTATCACAAGTTTTGATGTTTCAACAAAAAAATATTGTCATTGTATCATTAATGTTACAATCATGTAGTAAACTATTATATTATATAACATACTATATAAATAGTATTTTACACTATAGTTCCAGTTGTAGCTTGAAAATAAATTTCTTAAGCACAACATATGTCGACATCACTGAATTGTATAATATCATAACAACCCAGTATCAATATTAGACTGACGACATAAGAAGAATAACAGGAGTGGCCTGGATGTGGAAGATAGAGGATCGAAGAGGATAGAGAATCATGCAGGAGGCCTACGTGTAGCAGTGGACACAGGCTGATGCTGAGTATGATGAAAATCGTTAAGCATTTAAAGTCACAGCTGTATCACAAAGTGGACATCTTTTTACTACAGTATTTTTAACCCATAATATTACATTTGTTTGCGATAAAAGCTAAAATTGTAACGCCTCAGTTTCTGGCTGACGGCTGCAGCTCTCATAAGGCTTTTGCTCGCCTGTCGGTGATTAGGTTAGCCTCCCGTCGCTCCCCTAACGATAGGCCGGGGAGATTAGCGAAGTTCGCCGAAATGCCATTCTTGTAAAGACGGCAAAATCGAATTGACACATAAATCGTGGCGTCATAGCTCGTCTACTTTACATTAAGACTCCTCGCGCAGACTGTGCAAGGTTTAAACTCATATTTGATTTAACTGATTTTAGAACGTCAAGCCAGCTGGCATCCAAAATAGATGGAGCTGATGTTCATTAAGGATAGTTTTTTTCCATAGAAAGTGAGTATTGATTGAAAAACGGTATACTCTTAACATAGTTCTCGGAAGATTATTCTAAGCTTCTCGCTGTTATTACTTTCATTACGAATAATATGTGTATTTTTAAGCATCTTAGAAGTGGTATAATGATAATTCTTAGAGCATTCGTAAAACTTTCATTACAGAAGAAATATTCTCTAGTAGTTGGCTGATCTCTCTTTTAAGCTTTATATATTTACTATACAGTTAAATTTTTGTAGGTAAGTTAAGGTTTTTTAAAAATATTTTGTAAAAAAATGTATACAAATAAATATTGCCGGGCGGCATAGTCTAGTGGTAAAGCGACTTTTTTTTCAATATTTTTTTTAAAACTGATTTAATCAAATCTAGCTCTTTACATGCCCCATTTAATTTTAAACCACTCATTAAGGACAAATAAAAATATCTAGGCCTCAGAGAACATCGGGCTCGTAAAAAAAAAAAGTTTTAACTAATAACAATGCAAAAATTGAGAATTGGCTAATATACCATAACAAATAATAAAAGTCCAAATTTATCATACAAAATATGATATTTCTATTTTATTAATCTATATATATATTTACGTGTTTTTCACTTTATTCATAATAATGTAATGTGTTTTACTGTCAAAGGAGTTATAGTCAACAGTTATAATACGATTGTAGTCAACCACTATTTTGCTGAATTTTTTTTTTTTTTTTTTTTATTTAATCAAATATAATAGGATACATTTAAGATTTTATTGACAGTATTACATTCATTTTTTTTATAGTTTTTTTTTGGAAATTCGCTTTCCACGCCACTTAAAGGTAGATCTTGTGTGTGACGTGGGATTCATCTTTGATTTAAGTGTTGCATATATACATTTTTTAGAATATAAAATAATATCATTAAAATTTATTCATATAGTAAGTTGTAATTGTGTTTTCAAAATTTTGTACTAATTGGTTGAGATCTTTGATCGAGTCATGTATGAGTTCTTTTATTTGAATTTTATTGTTAATATTGTTGCATGTAAAGTCATTCATTGGTAAGCATTAATTTTGAAATTTTAAATGATGTAGGTATACTTTATATTATTAACCTCGATAGTAAATACATTACATAAATTGTAAATGATGTAGGTATGCTTTAAATTATTAACCTCGATAGTAAATACAGTACAGGAATTGTAAATGATGTAGGTATACTTAGAATAATTAACCTCGATAATAAATACAGAATTCAACCGAAATCAATCCGGCTGTTTGCGATTTTAAGCATTTTCTCTCTGATCATGCACTGGTGGCTATAGGAGTTGTGGTTAGTGGGTAAATTTGTTTTGTGAAATTTGTTTGAATTGGTACAATTGATGCAAATTGGTGTCTCTTTAATTTTACAGTTTATGTGGTTGTGATTTTGTGAACAGTGCAAGCAGGCATATCTAAAATATTCCCGAGATAAAATCGCTCTCAATGAGAGGTTCCTTAGTTCTTTAGTTGAATAAATATATTGATTTGTATATAAGTAACAATCGTATGAAGCTGTCATTAAAAACAAGATCTTGATCTACAAACTAGTATATCTCAAAGTGCATATTAAAAATTTAAATAATAATAGCTGTCAGTATCTTGTATGGTGAAAACTTAATGAACCGTTTTAAGGAGATTAACCGATGCCTTTGAAAAAACTTCGGCGCTAATATTTCTCAAATGGCGGTTATTTCAATGCACGTTAAAATTTCTATTACAGATTGCATCGCATCGCCGTAGAGATCTTTGTGGCTAAACGTCAAAGTAATGAGTAGTTAAGATACTTTACAGGTACAATGTAGACTTTGCCGGGTACTTGTGTGCCAGCCCGCTCTGATCAAGCTTGCAGCATCTCCAGGAAACCTGTGATAGGCGTTTATGCCTCCAATTACACTGTCGCCATCATGGTTAAGCAGTAACGAGACGATGAGAGAAGAGAATCCATCGAGAGGCTGTATCATTAACTATTTCATATCCAGCGTCACTTTGTAGGTTTACATACTCTTGGGTGGCAATATTTCTGGCAAGTATAACGTAAAAATTTCTAAATAAATGAAGAAAAGGTTACTTGCGATTATAAAAAATATCTTAAGTAAGATTTTTTTTCTACAAGACTGTGACCTATTATAACTCAGAGTCGGTTCCTGCGATATTTTAATGAGCTCCTCGTAGAAATTGGATATCGAAAGGTTCCTCTTTTGTTAATTATACGATCACCAATCTTTTAGAACATCATATAATTTTATTATCATCGTTATCTTACTGCATCCATACGCTACTGAAGGAGTACCTCTCCCGCAAGAATCTTCACTACACTAGATCCTCTGATTAATCCTGTCCTTACTCCTAGTTTCTTTTTTTAACCATATCCGCTTCGTATTTGGAGTATACGGACACCAAAATTTGTCGTTTCATAGTTCTGTAAGCTTAAATTGTCTATGCCTTGCCCTGGAATACCCTGCATACTCGGAGGTCCACATGGGAAACATAGATGGTTTCCGGGAGCCTTCATAGCAAGAGCCCACAAACTTGCATAGGCTGTAGTACGAGAAAAATAATTGAGTTTTTAATAATCAGCGTTTTTTCGAGTCAACCTAGCTTCTTAGAACTCTTTTGATGAAGCCTAAAATGTAGTAGGTAAAAAGGTAGGAGTAGCAGGTATAGATCCCACATAAATCAGCATTTATTACTTACCCCGAATAGTATGGCCAAAAGGTTAAGACGCTTAACCATACAATCAAATAAGAGGGCGCAAGTTCGAACCCTGTCAAATCTTAGTATATATTTATTTTAATAAATATTTAAGATTTATCGTAAGAAGTTAAGATATTTTTATCAAAAATTCTCTGCTACTATAGCCGCAGTCAATGCAAGTTAATGAGCTCATGCCCTGGTGGCTCTTGGGAACCATCTATGTTCCCAAATTGACCTACGCGTTTACATGTGTTCTGGAAAAAGGTAAAACAATCTAAATCTTACAGTAATGTAAAAATGGCAATTTGCGGTATCCATATGCTTCATGTATGGAGCAGGCAAAGTCAGAAAACAATCCAAATCTACTTATATTATTGGTAGATGAAAGTC
Source organism: Glossosoma conforme (assembly GCA_022606575.1). Taxonomy (NCBI): domain Eukaryota; kingdom Metazoa; phylum Arthropoda; class Insecta; order Trichoptera; family Glossosomatidae; genus Glossosoma; species Glossosoma conforme. The sequence continues at coordinate 110,014 of JAGTXR010000029.1, forward strand.
GTCACGACAACACCATTAATTCACGAATTTCGGTATATTTCCAATAATATTAACCAAATCAAAATCTTTATAAATTTATCTCTTCATCTTTATAAATGTATTGATGATATGATTAATAAAATAAATGAAGATAATTTCGTACGAAAAAAACGACATTATCGTAAAAAAATCTTATCTTATTAAACAATGAGTATTTAAAATGATAAGCATGATCCACTTGTGAACAATGGCCTAAACACATGACTGTGTGTCCATCATGTAGAATCGCTAAGCCATTCCCGCCCACTTACCGCGGTAGTTCATTTACATCGCAATAAGGAAATTGCATTCTTGTTTAAGAGAGAGAAAGTCGTTGCATAATGTCGAGTAACGAGCTCCAGTTTGCTTGACATCATATGTCCGCCCACTAGCGACGACAGCTCGAGCAGAATACCTGCACTAGATGATTCCAATACCTCGTTTGTCGTAATACGAGTAAAATATGCTATTAATATTCTAGAAGTATTAGGCTACTCACCTAGTCTCCTCTCATCCTATCACAACGGCCTATAATACCTCGAATCCAACCTTTATATTATTTCTAAGCTTAGGAGTGATTAACACAAAGAATATAAATCAAAGCTCTTGTTCTTCTGCTTTTTCATTCAAAATTGCGAAGTCTTCGCGATTGTGTCCGAATGTTTGTGTGATAAAAATACACTACTAAATTATATAATTCCTTACATATGAAAATTCGATTATTCATTTTATTCAATAACTAAACATATAAATTATGCCTCTTAGCTTACAAGGCACTCAACGGAACTGCACCGGGCTATCTGACAGAACTTATCAAGCCTTCAGAAATAACCGCGCGTGGAGAGACACTCAGATCGGCTAGAGTAAATAGAAGCACCCTGCAGCTGACGGGAGGTAGTCCTAGCACGGTCTTTGGCAATCGGGCTTTCAGATACGCTGCACCAATGGCCTGGAACTCACTACCGGAAAGCATAAGAGAGCTTAAAGCGGAGGCATCCTTCAGAAGCAGACTCAAGACCCACCTTTTTACTCAGAGAGGCAAAGAAGCACTTTTGGAATGATCATTCGGTCATAAAAGAGCGCTATACAAATACTACTATAATAATAATAAAGAAATATGAAATAATAATCATAATAAATATAAATAATATAAACTGTTGATTGATCGACTCCTTATGTTTCCACAAGCTTTTCCTGTGTCTGGCATGGATATTCATCAAGTAATTTCTCAAATTAAGTATCTTCTTATTTTTCTCATTTCTCACTTTTTCTCAGCACCAGGATGTTCTTCATCTTGGAGGTCAAAATCACCACCCTTGAATTTTGAAACAATCTTCTGCATGTTTGTTCTAAAATAAAATTGTCGACGTACGTTTCTACTAATATTCTATGCACCTCAGCTGCTGTTGTCTTTTGGTGAAAGTAATGTAAAATAATTATCCAAAAAAAGGGTTTTGTAGGCAAGAACACGGCTATGTTTAAAATTTCGGATAAAAACGTATTTACATTCCAGCAGTTGAAATAAGAGTTATGTTTGCAGCCTATGGTTTTTAAACTTTAAGGTTAAAATTATTTCAGCCCGATCGAATATATACCTGCCGAATTAAGAGTCTCATTTTCAATGCATATATAATTGAAATATAAAACGAAAGATTAATTATATTTTTTTTATATATATATATACAAGATAGTTGTGATTGGTACCCTGGTACTCTACAAATTATGCACAGCGTTAGACCATACGTAGAGAATAAAAATATAGTCTTTTCTATTCCTATTTAAAATGAATTTTAATATACTCATAATTATTTGTAAGTATGGACATTAGACAAAAGAAACTTAAATGTACAGCGTTTTAATAATCAATAATAAAGTTATTAATCAGGTATAGTGTAACCATCATTGTAAGAATTACAGCGAATTACTAAATGACATAATCGATACGCTCCATAACTACATATTCCGATAATTAAGCTGCTACTACGTATGAGCGTAATGTATTATCAAACTGTCGTAGTAGCATTAAAAATCTCGCCTTAAATCATACTCTGCGCCAAGTTCTAGCGTATGAAGCTCTAATCCGGCGAGCGCAAAAGCTCCAACTTCGTACATTCGCACTGCACGGCTTATGCGCAAAAATTATGAGCGAACACCTGTAATTAGCAACAGAATGCTCAGTTTCGGTTCGAGTTTGCTTTGGCATAATAAAATACCACACCTCGAAACGAAATCTCATTAATATGATTCATCCCCTCTAATTACTGTTGGCTTTATAAAGTATACACGTATGTATTATTTATAATACTAATTGTGTGTGTGTGTCATAATATTTTTTATTCATAAATTTAATATCAAAATGTAGTTTCAAATCTTATAAATAATTTATATATTATGTTTAATAAATTAATTTAAATAATATAATGCATATATACCTACATGACACCTATTTATAGCTTCGTTTTATGTTATAAAGCGAAAATAAACTATTTAAGCTTATTATAACATTGACATGACAATATTCATTCATTAACCTTAAATTATATTAATGAAAGGGTTTCACGATGGGGCGACCTCAACCTCGTCAGTTTCAACATTTCAAAAACCCAATCATGTACTTTCTCCACCAAGAAGACTGCTATGGATCCTGTATCGTTCAACGGTTGTTCTCTTCCAAAAGCAAACTCCATCAACATGCTTGGATTATCAATATCGAATAATGTCAAATATTACGAGTCAATTAAGTGTAAAGCCGGTCTCGATTCCAATAAACTAGGTGTATTATATAGATCACGTCGGTATTTCAAAGATAAACAACTTCTTCTTCTATATAAAGGACAAATCCGACCTATCCTTGAATACGGCAGTCACCTTTGGATTGGAGCCCCAAAATACCTTCTAAACTTAATTGACTCAGTTCAAAGAAGAGCGATTCGTTTGATAAACAATGACACCCTTACGTCTAATCTACAATCAATGGAACACAGACGTAAGATTGGTTCTCTTAGTCTTTTCTACCGTTATTACCACGGTCGCTGCTCTTCGGAACTTAAAGAACTAATTCCTCCTGCACCCACTCACAGCCGACAAACTCGGCTTACACTTGCCGAACATCCATACACGGTTAATATATGTCGACCAAGAACTGGCAGCTTCCAAAGTTCCTTCCTTAATGCGACCGGTAAGCTATGGAATGCTCTTCCAGCATCTGTGTTTCCTTCTTCCTACAATCTGGATCTTTTCAAGAAACAGATAAATATACACTTGCAATCTCCCCAACCCACACATAAATACAAACACAGCACACGTTTCCCGCATGCAGCGTCCAGCCTCCCTGGCTGAGCGTCATAGAGTGCACTGGTCTTGACCGGATGTGCTTTCCTGCATGCGTTTACATAAAAAAATATATATATATATATTTATAGTACGTATATTTTTCTGTTTTGACATGGTTTTGTTGAGCAATTGATATTTTAAAAAAAGGAGACCAATCTATGATACATAAACCGAATAAGAAGCATCAGCTTCTATGTTTTTTTAGTAGATCGCTAGCTTAAGAAAACACGACTTAATCAATTGTGTTTCTCGTAAAAAAATTAAATACGTAAAATTTCTACACTAACACTGTAAGAGGTAAGCAAAAAATATAAAACTGCTTCACATTTTAAGCCGCAAACTTATTTAATCCGATTTCAAATTTTCATTGCTAAGCCGTTCGTTCTGCACTAATGTTTTATGTGTAAACATTACTCATTTCTCAATCAGGTAGCGAATAAAATAAACAGTCGGAAGACACACAAAGCCTCGGAAAGTGAGACTTCTGAATTATTCAAGGCAGAGTTTGCCGCAATGCATTCTTCGCCGGGGCCTGTCATACAATACTTTACCGCTTAACTCCGGCTTACCCGAAACTTTTCCTTTAACAAACCTACCGTAAAATGGTGAGCTTTCTGTGTGCAGTAAAATTTCCTTCAGAACCTCCCTTTTTCTCTTTCTTTCTCTTTCTACTTGCGAGCTTAACAACAATACAACGGATTGCATAAGTTATCTTTCTATTTATAAATTGTTTATATTTTGTTACTTTAATAACATCCCAAACCAGCGTTGCGTTTATTTAAAGCAAGAATTTAAATTTATATAAAATCGACTGATTCAATTAAAATATTTAAAAATTCATGGCTTTTATTGTGTGACGACATATTTCGGCCACTTTGGGGAGCCATTTTCACGTCAATTAATCAATTTTAGTTGTCAATTGACTCGATAATGGCTACTCAACGTAGCCGAAACATGTCGTAACCCAATAAAACTTTGTAGAATAATTTTAAAATTGATTTTCATCAATTATTAATAGTTTTATTAATGAATGTAATGTTTATAATTTCACTAAATACTGTAGGCGTTTTCTTTCTTTATGAATGAACTTTTGACAAAATTGTGATTTTTCTTAGTGATATCAATACATCATATGTGTGGTCAGCTCATTATATCGCTGAAGTGAAACAATCATATAATCCTCCTCTCAAGTCTTCAGGTTCTTCCCGTGGAGGTCGTTGGTAACCATATGTCTCCAGGAGAAACATCAGTTGCAAAAATATCTTGGAATAATGTATAGACAGTAGCCACTAAGTGACGGCAATTTATGGTAGATATATTTTCCAGACATTAAAAGTAAAAATACTACATAAATATCATACAAAATGCCTTTCAAATCTTGTATTTAATTAATTTAATATATTTACATATAACATTAAGGTTATCAACTGACAATACTTGGTGAAACTGCATAATTATAATTTTAGAATTAATTTTAGTTAAAAAATTAATAAATTTGAAATATTTAGTTTTGATTCACAATTTATTTTAACAACTATTTTAACAACAAATAACATACTTATAATAGATTCTTAAGAAACTAAAATAAAAGAATAATATGTATATTGTTACTAAATTTATTGTATATTTATGTATACTCTATGTTTCTAAATATTTATGAAAAAAAAATTGAATTTCGATTCTGTAAATAAATAAATAAAAAATAAATAAATAAATAAATAAATGAACTACTTGTTAACCCCTGTATTTGTAATTCCGGCATGTACTATTGTCTAATGATCACATTATAAAGTCGTTGATACTGCTTCAAATTATTATTCTAGCTATCAATCAAGCTGGGAAAAAGAAAAAACCAAAACTACCAGGGACTGGCCGTCATCAACACCGAAGAATTAAAAGGAATTTTTAATTTGAACACGTCAATTTATCATTATATAATATCTTAATACATTAAAATAACTAAAACTCAGTAATTTTATATTCCTTTTTAAATTAAAAACAAAAATTTAGTATTATATAATAGCTTAATACATCAAAATGACAAATACCCAGTAATTTTATTATCATATAATGCCTTTTTCAAATTAAATATATATATATATTTTTATATAATGACATAAAACATTAGGAAAACCACATACCCATTAATTTTAAAATGTCTTTTTTCAATAGTTTTACTCGCACACATATACAACCTGTAAATATGTGTGTAGGTAGTAATTAGCTGTCCATACCTATATAAGCCAATGCCTGTTTTTATTTTCCATTATTGAACATGGTCTTCAGGAAGGCCGAAACATGTAATCATTAAAATAAATTGTGAATCAAAACTAAATATTTTTAATTAATTATTTTTTAAATTAAAATTAATTCTAAAATTATCATATTTACATAAATAAATGCTTTATATTAATTGAAATAAATCAATAATTAATTTTCAAAAACAATTTAATAACAATTTGTAGTGCATTTCTGGACGAATACCCACATCAAAGGACTTTGGTCTTTACATACATTAGCTTGACTATTATCATGGACCTGGCGGACTTGCACACATATTCGCCCGGAGCTGGCAATAATTAAAGGTCATAATGGCATAACAACCTAGGTAATGGTCCGGACTAACAAATTATTTTAGTTAAACAGCTTCGACTTGCATGTACTTCACCAATAGACGCCCTTATCCAACGGATTATATTTACATTAATGTGAAGCAATTATGCATTATTTATTATTAAATATGATAAAATTAGTTACTAATTTATGTAAAACGGTTTCCCTTTTTATGCAAGCTTATAAATATATCTTAAGCGCGATTCAGTAAGGTTATAAATAGTTTATTTAAAATAAACATTTATGATATGATTAAGCTTAAATTGTAATTTTTATTTTCTTGCTGCATTTCAATTGCCCAATTGTATTCATCATCGTTCCAATATTATTATTTTTATGAATCTAGTCAACATGAATTGAAAATCCAATGGATTTTAATAAAGTTTTACTTGTTTAATTATATTGCATATCAATGGGCAATGTAATCAACTTTACTAAATTAGGCTAAAAGAAATATCTTTTTTGTATACTTTCAAGTCAATTTCAATTTATATTTTCCTACAATAACCTTACAAATTTAACAAATTAAATTTGTTACTTAAGTACATTTAGAATTTATAATTCAATAAAAATATTTATACAGATATACGTACTGAGTAAGTTCTAATTAAAAGAAAGCAAAAAAGACAAACAACATTAGGTCCCAATGCTCATCAAACAGACGACTCCAACAAATTATTCTACCAATTTAATTCGTGGAATTCATGCCTGAATTAGGCCTCCCTTACGTGAAATATATCAATATCCGAGGTGATTTGGTTGATCACTGTGATCCCTTTGCCATGAGGCATCGTCTCTGGCAGTTTAGTGTTACTATTTGGGAGATTGAACAATCTGTGCCTCCTTATTCTCAGATATTAATCATGGACATATATACCGATTTTCAACAAAATTTTAGAATTCCCGAACACGCCACAAAACGCCCGAAAAAAAATACAAACCTAAGCACACAACCCTTCTTGTCTCTTTAACTCAATGTACCCCGAAATACCCTGTATGAAGTATGTTGGATACAGCCACGAATAGTATCTATACACCATCATGTATAGAGACCTCAGAAATTGAGGTCTCTTACCTTACGTACGTTTTATTGTGTAGTACAGATTGTTTTTTATGAAACTTTGTTTAAAAGAGACGAGGCATTAAGAAGTGATAATGATAATGTTTTTATACCTCTGTCACTCTTCAAAAGCTTAGAAAATAGTATCTTCGTATCGCCAATAAAAGGCCTTAAAACGAGAATTACAATTTTGGAAATTTTATTAAGTTTGTAAAAAAAATTTAACAGTAACCCTTGTTTAAATATACGAGTATTATAAAAAAAAACGTTTTCCACCTAGGTTCATATTCTCAATCTGCTTTGAAAGCAGCTTTTGTACGTGGAGGCTTCTGAAATATAGAAACATTACAATACGTTCACTATACAAATTGCGTATTGCGCTAACAAATTTCCCAGAAATAACCCGGTACAATCGCGCATGCATTTTTTATACGTCGGGGTAACAAGATCTGCACCAAGCTTCTTTAAAAATTTACCCTTGTAAAATTTGCAACTGAAAAAAGTTCACCAAAGGGAGGCTATACCGGAATAAAGGATGTTCAGAGCGTAACTGGTATTTTCAAATATTTTTATTTTGTTTTTATTTTATTTTTAATACTGTGTATATTATTTTAACTGTGTGCACTAACATAAAACTTCTTTCGTTGTTATGTCAGCTATTATAAATATTCCATTTTTATAAGGCATCTCTGAATTGAAAATCCAAACGGTCATCTGGGCAAAGTAGTTGTAATATCCGAGGTGAATTTAGGCGATCAATTATTTATTTATTATATTAATTGGCTTAAAATAGGATATCATCGCGGGTTAACTAAGTCATCGATATGTAGAGTTTCGAAGCAGTCACCTATCTAAGTATACATAATGTGATAATTGCTCAAATTTTTACATGGGACGAGAACTTTAATGTATTTTTTTGGATAACTTATAACCCACTGTTAGTGTATTAGCAATGGATCTAAATTAACAGACGTTGTATATAAAAACAATACTTTTTAGTTGCTCATAATTTTTCGGTTCCAATGTTCCATATAATTATCCATCAATACAAAAAATAGCGTACAATTGTCATAGAGTTTAATGAAAAAACAATTGTCAATAGAATAATGGACTGAGGTACATTTCAAGAGAGAGTGTTACAGATTTATTGAGTGTTAGACTGTAATATATTTTACATAAATCATAAAAAATATAATTATAAATTTCCAAATATCTTTTTGGCATGATGATTTTGTAGTGTTATATTTATCTTTAAATTTTAATCGTCCTAAATGGATAACTATAAATATACATAGAGAGTACTTAGCAATGCTTAGCGAAGCGGAACCATTCTAGATCACAGAATTCATATTATGACTTTTTGTGGTGAATATGAAATTATTTTTCAGGAACTAAACGCGAACCTCCTCAGTTTTGCATTACCAGCCAACACAATGGTCAACAATCAAACATAATTTGGAGGGATGTGCTCGCGCCGCTTCCATAGTCGGGAACTTCACATTTGTGATTTCCCATGAGGACTTGCCGTAGTATATATTATGTATGCACGGAGATACGGACGGATGCGGTCAGTCTACTGACCAATAAGGTTGTTTAGAGGAGTATGGTTGAAAGGTTAATGAGCTTGACCGAAACGCGATCAATCGTGTCCATAATCAAAAATAGTAAAATATTTAAAAATTATATTACTATCAAATAAGTAAAAACCGAGAATCCGACGATTCAAATCAATCATAAATGAATATATACCCATGTTTTATTATAACCGAATTAGACATCACATTAACATACAATGTGTGTGAGGAAAAACAGAAAATTTCCTCTCAAAGGTTAATTCGCGTGTTCGTATTGTTAAAGTTCATCAAGAGTTCAAATTCCATACCTGACTATATTTTACTTTTATCTGGTTATTTAGCAATTACTATTTATTACCAATATAATATAAACCATGATTAATTGAGATCGATAATGTAAGCATGTGAAAAAATGATAATTCTCTTCACTCTATAATTGTACGAGCCACAGAATAATTACGATTTTAGTAGGGTTACCAAGCTTGTTCAAATAATGATTCACACTAATCGAAAAATTTACAAAAATATTTTGTTTAATATTCAGAATGCCGTAGCTTTAGGGAATTGGCTAACTATGGCAACACTCAAAATGCGTCAGTATATAAAAAATTGAATTACCAGACCTTCTTTAAACCTAAATGTACATTATTAGTTAAACGGGTCTTTTTTTAATAAAAAAAAATGTAGAAGGTATTTTAGGATTCCAACTGCAAGAACTAGACGGATAAGTTCCTTACATTAAAGCAGTTGTCGTAGGTTTGCGTAATACCAACATATTTTATGCCTAATAGAGCACACTGAACATATATTTAATAGAAAATCTAACTGGGGGATTTAATTACGTATTGTCAACTCATGAAATAAACTTAACTTAAAATACAAACACAAATGTTTATGTTGCTTTTGATAAATCGAAGTAGGACTGTTGTTCTTATAACATTCGTTGCTACCTTTAAAATACCAAAGATGACAACTTTTGTCATGTATCAAAAAGATTGATTAAACGTCACTAAGGTGCATGCAAGCTCCTGAGCAATTCAGAGTAAGGCAGGTCGCTAGACGACTAAAAGATAAATGGCTATAACTTTGTCAAGTATGAGTAGAAGAAGTCACTTGCAGAAAGCACTCGAGAGGACTGTTATGGACCATTCGCGCTCTTTTCCACCATTACTAACCTCAGTTAAACTTGATATTCGCTTTAACCTTTTGACCGCGACGCTTCTCTGACGGATTCTTTAATCAATTGTAAATACTTTCGTATTAAATTACTTAACTTTTAAACGTAAATATAATAAATTAATTTTTTAATTTTTATTAGAATATTATTTTATTATTTCAATATTCTAATCTACTTTTATAGATCATTGACTATATTACAATATTATTATTACTTAAATATACATATACTAAACATAAAATTCTTGGTACTTGGTACTTACTAAAATAAATAGACTGCCGAGTTTGAATACAACATACTTTGAATATATGACATCTGTTGTACGATAATAACAATGATATAAATACTAGTTTCATCGCGGGTCGGTCTAGGCATAGCAATGGCGCGATTTGCCGAGCGGTATGAATACCTGGGCATTGTTGGTTTCCAAAGTCCGTGGTTCGCATCCCGCTTCTGCCGTTATTTTTGTGCTTGGATTGACGCGTTGAAAAAAGAATTTTATGTTTAGTATATGTATATTTAAGTAAATATAATAGATTTTATCTTCATTTGTACAATTATGACACTGATTTTGAATACAACAACATAAAACGAAGTAATGAAATCTGTCGTTGATGCTTACATGCAGGACCCAGAGAATATATTTTAGCCTTCTTTATACTCGTATTTTACCGTATTGTTTGAGGTACAAAAATCATCACACACAAAATCAAACTATAACTCCTTAATGAGTTATATTTTCTTTTCAATTTACGTTCAGTTTTCAGTCTTTTAAATACTACAAATCTGTTTGATATATATTTTATAATATTATGATGACACATGTTCCTTGAAATGCTACATATTTCCAGTCATAATAAGAAAACATAAACAAAATCTGCCTATTATTCGTGTTAGACTGAATGAAGAAAATAAAATGTATGAAGTAATATTCGCATATATGAGTAGTATAACATCCTCCTCTTTCGAGGAAAGAAAAAAACGACTTCACGGCGCCAGGATAGTTATCGGATCGCGTGGTGGCAAAATGAGGAGCAGATGAACAACACACAGACTTTTTCCGAAGCACATTGACATATTTTAAATTATAATTTAAAGATAAACAAACTTTGGCATTCGGCTCAGGCCATGGATAATCAACGATCTACCTCCGTCCATGAGCCGAGCCGAACTGACGTCACGCATCGAAACACCGCAGCGCCCTTATATCACCTGTCGGCCGTTTGGCAAATTATCTTCTATCAAAACAACCAAAAGTGCGATACATACATGTCCGACAAGCGAACAAAAATAAGAGACGAAAGTTTGTATGTGGAGGTTTTCGGCACCAGTCATCATGAGCTTTATCATGCTGATGTCAAGATTTATTAGGCTTTTTTGAAATTAGACAAACAATCGAGATGTATAGAATATTATCTAGCAACGATATGTGGTCGTCATATCACCCTTACTTACAGTAAATACGTCTGATACAGTATTCTCCGTAAGTACATGTATTTGAATCATTGCTGTATTGGATTTAGTTAATACCAGGTATTTGTTTTATCCGCATATATACTATAAAATTTTAACGGTGATAAAGATGTTAACTCACAATATTCATATTTTACGGCATTAATATCGTTTAGCAGAGCATTTATGCCGCAATAATGTTTCTCGTTAATTACATTTTAAAACAATATTTTATACATCGCCATTAAACATTTATAGTGCGAGAGCCATCAATTGGCGGTCGGTAATGAATCCTTTTGATGATAATATAATTTAATTTAATGCCATAAAAACGTTGCTGAATCCGCATCGTAAAAACATTTTATTTTCGCCATTATGCTTTGTTTCGCATTTTGAAAGGTAAGTGGAATTTATTACACCGTGTTTTCAAACCAAAAAAATAACCACCCAGCTGCAGCGCTGTCCCATAGTAAAAACAATTCATAGCAAAATCAGATAACTTCTATTGACACTATTTAATAACAAATAATGTGCAAAAATTTTGCGACCGTTGCGTTCGTTTATCATTTTTGTATCAGCACATATTTCACATACAAAAGTATTCTTTTATTTAATTTACAGAATCTGCATTCTAATTTATAGTACACTTGTTCATTGTGTTGAAATAAATTATTAAATTCGTTTATGTTATTTAATTTTTTGTTATGTAAGCACATACAGGAGAATACCGACAGATGGTGAAACTAATTCTGAAGACTCATCTGTGGAATTAAGATAACCATGGTGCATATGGCTAAAGGCTGCATGTGGAGTGTCGATCCACCACCGTAATAGACTACAACCTGAGATTCATGCATCACCCTTATTGTTGCAGGAATTAACTATGAATGGTTGTTCTTCACGGGACCACTTTCGTATTTCACCAAATTTTAATTAATAGTCTATGACCGGCATTTTACTGGTGATTGATCAAATTTACACCAACCGGGGGTATCTTAGAACTCAGAAATTGATTAAAATTATTTCTTTTTAATCTCCGTCGGGCATCGAACACACGACCTTTGGCTTGCAAAGCAAACGCTTTGACCATTGAGCTATACCCACCGGCAGATAATAAAAAATAAAACAAACCTTAGTTTTTATTTGATCATAGTAGCTGATGAAATACCACTAGGTTTACAACTCCAAGGAATACTACACAAAATCTGGCGCAACAGCTGCTTTATATAAAAATATTTCAATATTTTTAGAGGACTAAAGCAGCACGTTCGCTATAAGAAAAAATCGTTAAATGTAAAGAGACATAATAATATATTTTTAATCAATATTAGATTCAAACAAATCTTTTATCAAAGCGTTAGTAAATTGTTAATTTTATTCGCACAATAAAAAATAAATAAATTAATATTGGTATTTTTTTTATTAACAAATTTTGTGCAAGAAACGAAAAAAAAAATCTATGCGCGTTATATTCTAAAGCTTCATAATTACAGCGATTCAAAATCTATACTCTTTGAATATACGAAATGGACTGCAAAATATTTGCTTAATGTAATTAAAAAACCGGGAATCGTTTTTTGTTCACTTTGTCCCAGAATTGAATGCAGGCGTTCGCAAAGTATCTACATATAATATGTGATATATGTGCATCTATACCACATATCGTTAGTATCAGTGTTTCTAAATCGTTCTAGAGAGTTTCATAGATATATTTAAATCTAAAATAACTCCTTGAAATCCTTGGATTATCAATCTGGTAAAAACTGAAATATAATGAGTCAATTAAGTCAAAAGCCGTTACATTTTCTCATTGAAAATATTTCATTAATAATACGAAAAAGTGTCTATCATATTATATAAATTATGACATATTTAATGGTAATAAAACAAATATTATTACAAAAGCCACAATATCAAATCTGGCCGTGAAAACGTGAAGACGTTATTTATAACACAAACTGTTTATAGTCGGTCACTATGCGTTCGCGGAACGATCGCGCACATGCTGTGTGACCCGCCTTTAACGTTCAGCCTGGCGATTACACACATACTGTGTAATCACACTGGATAGTGTTAAGAAGCAGCTCAACTCGAAATTTAATATATATTTTTAATACGTATAATAAACGTCCTGTCATCGGTTATTATCAATACATACTTTATTTTCTCTGAATAGTTTTGTGATAAATTTCATGTTGTTCGCTATGGATTTGTATGTGTATTGGTAATTGGTAATTTTAATTTAATTATTCAATTAGATTCGGCAATGTTATCAATGATTGAGAACCTTTTGCTTATCCAGCCATTGATATCGGTTAAAATTTCGTTCCCAGATTTCGCCCAGTCCCCCAGGCGCGGACGCATATTGCAGGGAAAATAATTCAACCGGGCGCACAAGGGCCGACTACCGCGTACTCGTAATGCATTTTCGTTCCCCGATCTGAAAACGTCGATTGAAATATCAATTCAAAAGCTATCACTGAATCGTAAAGAGTGATGAAAATAATTTTAGCTCTCAGTAATACCTTTTCAAATAAACATTCATATTTTTTCAGCAAACGTTTATTGCGTAAGCAAACTACAAAGGCCTACAAATAATAAATCTGTTGGAGATTAATATAAATGTACTCATATATATAAGAGAAGTTTATGCATTCAAAATAATAGAGCTACGTTGTTAAAGACATTTCGAATAAATTCACTTCCATTTGTATAGAATATTTTTCTGGCGGGTATAGCTCAATGGTCAATGCGTTTGCTTGACACCCGTAAAATACCAGTCAAAGTCTATTAATTAAAATTGGTGGTAGACGAAAGTCGTCCCATAAAGACCACCCATTCATAGTAAATTCCTGTAATAATAAGGATGATGCGTGAATGCCGAACTGTAGTCTATGACATTGGCGGATAAATAATACACATGCAGCGCTTAGCCAAATGCAACATGATAAGCACTATAGAATTCCACAGATGAGACATAAGAATCACTATCACCATCTGTTGGTATTCTCCTGTATAAAAAAAGATGCCACACTTTAATATAAACAATATTAAAGTGTCACTGAATTTCATTTTAGTGTTTTTCACGCATTTCAATATTGTTGAAAATGCTCGTATTATTAAAATACACTAAAAATAAATACAGAAAATACTATAATAAATATCACGTTAAAGTGAAAAATAGTAGAAAAAAAACAATATTGAACTGACATCGATAACACTGTATTTTGAGAACATTTAAAAAATCAATTTTATACCTGTAATGACATAAAAAATCAGATAAAGTATTTGTAACCAAAAATAATGTTTTGTAATAAAAATTAAAACATGTTTTTTTAAATTTTCCATTGCTAATTTCTTAAAATTATTATTAAAAAATCATCCAAAAATAAGCCTTGTGTACTACAGTGCCTCTAAGTACTCGGGCTTCTGCTCTAGAGGTTTTTGGGTGTCTTTTATGTTCTCAGTTGAACCTTCAGGTGCAAAGATGTCTTGAGAACAGTGGAAGGCGATAGAACTGCGTTATACCTATTTGTGGTGACCATATGTTCCAGACGTTGAACAGATATATGATATGAAATAACTCCAATGTTACATCCATTCCCTACAAACTGTATTAAAAAATCCCTTCAATATTTTTAATTAATTTCACTGTAAAATGTAAGCATTATAAACATTTTTTTCTTTGAAATTTCTCGTAGAGAAATCTTTTTATTGTATTGAAGTAAAGATTTATATTTTCCTTGCCTCGGGTATTGGTAAAACTTACCCATAATAATGTGTCAAATCGAATATACATTACTTTGCTCATTGTGGTGGAGCAGCCTTCATTTCATATTCTAGTTTTTCGTACGTAAAACCAAAAAAGCGAAACTTTTCCTTTGTAAAAATGAAAGACGCAAAATGAAATAATGGTCTTATATTTTTTACATTATGCGTGATTTCCAGAGATAACTTGGGTCAAGTGACAAATTAATATGTGTTAATAGGTTTAATATCATCACTACGTATATCACTGCATACTTATATAATATTTATGATATAAATTTACAAATTTATAAATATTACATTTATTTAGCAAAGCAATTGCTCAATATATATATACAAATATATATATATACAAATTTACATAAATATACAATACTCATTACACTATTTCAATTCAATTTCAATGAATTTATTTCACTTAAAAACATTATAAATCGTTATTTTGCTTTCAAAACAATTAATTATTTAGGAAAACATTAAGTCATACAAAATAAACATCCATACAAAAAAAACACATTTCGAAATGAAAAATAATGAGGGATTATCGAAACATACCAGGAAAACACTAAAAAGTCCCAAAGCTCGCTAAAGAGAAGACTCCACGAAATTATTTCTATAAACAAATTCGTGGAGCTCATGTTGAAACTACGTCTTCTACGTCTACTACGTCTACTACGGCTTCTCTCACGTGGAATATATCAACATTCACTGTGAGCAGAAAATATCTGAAAATTTTAATTAAAATTTTACTTTTATATTTTTTGCTCACTTTATATACATTTCAGTAATTAATGTTTCAGTGAGATATCAAAAATGATTCAATAAATAATTTTAAAAATTAAGATGATGTATAATTGATTTTAATTGAGCGATGGATTGTATACGTGCAATTATTCACATAAAAAATCTGACCTTTCATTAAATAATGCAATAAAATTATAAATGCAAGTAAATTATAAAAAAAAACTTTATTAATATTATTTTATGATACATTTAAAATTGTAATGTCTTCTTTTTTTAATTCAATGTGCATTTGATTGTTTTTTACGCCCCAGGCTTATAAAGATATTAATTTATTTATTCAAATAACGAAGTTACTTTGTGAGTTTTCATATTTAAAAATTAAATAGAAATACACTCTGAAAAACCACTAAGTTTTATTTTTATTGGTCTCTCGGTTTTGGAAATTACTCTCATTTATCAGGACAGATATTTGAGTTTTAAACTTAACTTGAGGTAAATTAGTAGTCTCTAAAACTGGTAGAGCAATAAAAGCTAAAATATATACCATATAAAATAAAAGTTTTTATTTCATTCGATAATAATATCCTTTGTAGTACTGTAAAAAAGCTTTGTAAGACGCAAATTAAAAATTTAATATTTGTAATGATTTGTCAGCTTATATATTTGCATTCGCATTGACTGAAATGATTCCAAAAGTTTGTTGTGTCAAATAATACATTATTTGTTTGAAATCATTTCCCGGCCATACAATTTGATTCTATGTGTGCGCTCGTACGCTTTCTCTGCGAGTTCAAAGGAGCTCACAGGGATATTGGAAAAAATCTAAGGAACGACGGGATTTGTATGTTTGCCTTTTGTAAGTATTCCTTTTTTAAAGAATAAAAGTCAGCTCGCATAAAACGCCAACATTATTAAATGCGAACCCAAAGGGAGGAATTATTAAAAGGGAAATAAAGGCCGCGCGAGATTCCGCAATCCTAAAAAAACGACAGTTAAAAGTTTACATTCGATCCCGAAAAAGAACAATTTCATTCAATTATATCCTAGATTTATTTTGTCAGTAATAAAGTATGGACTTTCCAATTAATAAATACATAAAAATTTATTCGTATATTTTAAATGAAAAACCTTTCTTTATAAGTTAATGAAAGAATATTAATTAATGGGAAATAATTACACTTACTCAAAATGTTTGAAACGTGGCAACTTTCTTAAGTTGCGCTTATGATCAAGTATTTTTCATTTAATGATTTTATAGACAACTCTCCTGAAATTCACGCTCTTTTTTATTTGTAACGCAGATTTTTCCTGTAGTTTTTGCAGTGATTTATCATATAACGATTTATTTTTTGTTATTACTTAAGGTTGAACCGTCTTTTAGAATTAAATTGTCCATGTTTTAGGAGCAACGGGCTAATCGTCCCATCATTTAACCAAGTTTGTATGAAATATGCAGCTTAAAGTAGATAAAGCAACGTTAGTTATACTATCCATGAACCATTAACACTTACTAAAAATTTGGTTATTAAATCATCACAAGCTTACAATTATAAAACGTATCTTTTTGACTTATTCCAAAAATACTTTTAGTCTCGTCTTAAGCTTTTATATCGATTATGCGAGGATTTGAGTTTTATTAAAGTTATTCAGAATCCAACCAATTAAATTCAACCTTGTATCAACACCACATAATGCATCTTTATGTACCTACACTAACATTAAAAAATAGATACAAAATACAAAGAGAAGCCATTAAAATACATTGAAATTGGACACGTATCCGGTCGGCAAACTAAATAAATTATTCTGCAGTGAAACATTTCATTTATCGGACGGAGAGTTTCCAAGTCCCGCCGTATCGCGCCTAGGTCATTTATCTTTGTCCAAGTGCGTGGGCCTCCACCCAAACTTTCCGCCCCTCCCCAGCCCTGCGCTACTGGGCGGTTGGGCCATTTGTCACCAGAAGGTGCAGCATGTCCCTGGATGCGCAGGTCCAGGGGTTCGAGCCCTCGGATCCCTGAACACTTGTATCTCCCAACTCACGCAGAATTTCAAATTTCAAGCCACAATACTCCTGAATCGGCAAAGAGATCTTATTTTCGAATCAAAAAACATAAACTAAATCTCACTTTTGGCTTGCATTTCTCTTGAATAATACTGACCTCTACCGACTAGATAATATTAAAAGTTCTCAATGGCTTTCGAAGGTTAGATTATATATGATCCATATATGTTTATAGTAATCATATTGTTGCTGAAATGTCTTAGAACGAGGATAGACAGTGGCAGCTGACAGAACTCAATTGATGGTGACCATATGTTCCATTTATGGAATAGACAAATGACTTTCGAGGACCGTATGGTTTCAGGAATCCCAAAAAATCAGTTATAAATTTATGCTCTTCCGCTGCATTTTCAATAAAATATTCCAGCTAGGTGGACACCGAAATGAGAAAAAAACAAGATGAGCTGGAATTTCGTTCAAAATTATCATGTCAATAGCAATTGTATAAGGCAGATAAAACCTCACAAGCACCTGCTTAAAAATATATCAATTTATGACTGCCAGTACAGATATACACATCTCAAATGTATAGCTGTGATGCTGCTAGCATAACATCATTTTTCGATGAATATATTAAATCTGGGGAAAAAAATGTTATAAACACAGCCTCTGATCTTTAGTCATTAAAAAACAATAAAAACTATTAAATTCTTTACAGATAGATATAATTAATTATTTAGAAACGTCTAACACTATTTCTGCAGAAATATTAAATTGTACATATTTTCCTTATATCTTTAATAAGCATGTAATAAAAATCATATGCACTTGTATGATACCAAATGCATTGTAGTACAAAATTACTGGTTCACCAAGAACTCCTGAACTGCTGCCATCCCTCGCAGTCCAGGGTTCGGAGCCCTCAGACTCCTGAGCTTTAGGATCCCCTTT
This sequence comes from Glossosoma conforme, assembly GCA_022606575.1. Taxonomy (NCBI): domain Eukaryota; kingdom Metazoa; phylum Arthropoda; class Insecta; order Trichoptera; family Glossosomatidae; genus Glossosoma; species Glossosoma conforme. The sequence continues at coordinate 128,709 of JAGTXR010000029.1, forward strand.
TTGGTCTCCTGGGAGTAGACTGTCTTCTTCCACCGCACTCCCACGAAGCCGCTGCATTTGTTATTGCTCACTCCACTAACTGGGGAGGCCTCCCAGGTAATGTATAACGAAAAAATGATAAATTTACTTCAAACCTCAATCGCGTACGCGGGGTGCAGTGTTTTTTTTTATTTTGTGGAAATTTTTGAAGAGATTTATATCACCAGTGTACGAGTATTATTATTTCCATATTATTTTTTACTCTTATGAAAAAAATATACATTTCATCATTTTTGTTATCTATTTGTCATATGTAAGACAAGAAGTATAATAAAAAATGCAATTTATGAGTATTATATGCAACATAATACATGTTTTGAATAATGACCTTGTGATAATGCAAACTATAATTATATTAATTTGTTTATAGTAAAAAGAAATCAATTGTTATACCACTCACTGTATACAATGAATACACATTGAATACAATGAAAATAAAATATCTTAATATTTCCAAGAAAGTAACTATTAATTTAGTCTTAATTACATGATTCAACAATCTTTATAAAAAATGCAAATTATATTCGCACAACCACTTTACCAAAACCAGTTTGATAAATATTCTTTGCTTTGTTGTGACCAAATAATCCAACTAGGTTCAGTCACCACAAGAAAACATAAACCAGAGCCGCATTTTTGTCTAGTCCCGATCTGTATCACCCTCTTAGACCGTTAACTACAGTATGTTTTTGGTGGAATATTAATATGAGGCGCTGACTTATAATGGGTTATGATAGTGCTGTAGCTATATGAATACCTTAATGAATTACGAGAAACATAATGAATTATGCCATTTTTTTTTAATTTACCTTATAATTTTTAAATCATTTTTATAAATCATTTTTTTTGTAGTTTTATTACTAAACATAAATTTATAGTCGATTATCTAAATCAAAAAGTATCTGACTGTGTGGTGAATGAAATGTTTTGTTGATATGCAACATTAAAATGCCTAATTAATCATTAAGCATAGAAAATTTGATTAAAAATATCAAAAAACAACATCTGAAAGTATTATTTCAACATGAAAAGCACTGCTGCGCACCAAGGTTCTATATAATCGTATAAACATACCTGTATGCTGTTCAATTGCAACTGTGCGGAAAGTAAACAGTATTATTTAACTGAGGTCTATTATAATACCATGCGTACTTGGTATTCGCTATAAATGAGTAAAGAAAATTAAGCCTTTTACCGTGAAAAGTCAGTAAAGCGCTTTTGTGGGAAATGCACACATTTTCCCGAGTAGGCTTCTCGGGCGGATGCAAGCCCCGCACATGCAACCATGCAAGTCTGGGGCCTACTGCATATCAGTTATATAAAACCATGACTGAGAAACTTATTATTTTGTTTAAAAAATACCTTTATCAAATATTTTCTTCAAATGTTTAGTATTTTCTTAGATAAAATATGAGTTTATATTTTATAAGAATATTCAGCAATATTATGGCTTTTGGGCTTAGCCGTGTGTGGCGAACTTTCTTCAACCAATATTTTGACCGCCATTGCAGGGGTCTTCTTCAGGATTGATAATTTATTTAGTTTTGAGTTGGTTTATTCAGATTATATATATAATATAACGCTCGTCTACAAAAGATAAAGAAGATAAAAAAGATAAAAAAAGATGAAAAAAGATAAAAAAAGATAAAAAAGATAAAAAAAAGATAATCAAAGATTAAAAAAAAGATAAAAAAGATAAGAAAGATAAAAAAGATAATCTGAATAAACCAACTCGAAACTAAATAAACTATCAATCCTGAAGAAGACAAGTGCAATGGCGGTCGAAATATAAATGGTTTTAAATTTGGTGTTCAGTCGATCCTTCCTCTGAACTGTTACAGCTTATTCATCAATACCGAATACCGTCTACTTGAAATGGGACTGGTAATTTAAGAACTGGCGACGATTGAAAGCTGAACTTAACACAATAACATTGGTTAATTATCACGCTACATAGATTGACTAACCCAGCCTCAAAACAGAAAAAATATAATTATATGGTTCCTGTAACTATTTATATAATTTAGGAAATTCTTACTAGTGTTGTCATTGTAACACTGAGCACGTCAAAGTTTATAACATTCGGAATAATGGAATCTCTAACGCTAATACGTCACCGATACTCGTCTTATTCGTACTCGTTTCTCAAGTTTACCGGCAGTGATAGCTCAATGGTCAAAGCGTTTGCTTTGCAAGCCAAAGGTCGTGGGTTCTATCCCCGACGAAGATCAAAAAAAAGTATTTTTAATCGATTTATAAGCTCTAAAATACACATCAAATACATCAAATTCACACTAACCGGAGAGTTGGTGTGAATTTGATCCATCACCTATAAAATTCCATTTAAAGCCTATTCATTTAAATTTGTGGTAGACGAAAGTCGTCCCGTGAAGACCACCCGTTCATAGTAAATTCCTGTAATAATAAGTATGATGCGTGAATCTCAGGCTGTAGTTTGTGACGTTGGCGGATCAACACTCCACATGCAGCGTTTGTATGCATATGCACCATGGTAAGCGTCAAAGAATTCCAAAGACGAGACATCATAATCACCATCACCATCTGTTGGTATTCTCCTGTATGTGTTTAAATGAAAAAAAAAACGTTAATGATCCACCTGCAGTGCATGACTGCAGTTAGCAAAAGTTTCGCCTAGAATGACATGCCGTGCAGGAGTCACTTTCAGTGTGAATTTTTCGTGATATTACCGCATGCAGGTGCGAAATGTGACAAAACAATGGATTTACGGGTCGGTGATTTGATCGTTTCCGACGGTAAACTCGTGAAAACACCACCGGTTCAATGGCGATTACGTGACAATACAAAATTGCATCAACCGACGTGTTTTTAATCGTGATTTTGTAATGCTAAAACGCTTTTATTGAGATTTATTACTCCAATCACTTGCTTTTATTGTAAATAATCATAATGTAAGATATTAATAAAGACCAAAGAACTTGAAACTAAAATATTTTATGCACGTAATGAATTAAATCGTTAAAAGGTATTTTTCTGTCATAATACAATAAAATGAATATTAAATATTTCTAACAAATCCAATAAAAAAATATTGTGAATTTACTGAAGATGTAATATTCTTTCACTTAAACGATTTATTGTTTTATAATCATTTGCATTATACAAAAATTATTCGCGTTAGAAAATAGTATTTCCATTTATTGAGTTTTTTTTATTTTGATAATTTGCTTGGTAATTTTTTTTAAAATTATTTGTTTTTTATATATGGATATTATTGCACAAATATTTTTTATATATAAGAAATAGTTTTATTATATCGGCATTCTTTTAAAAATATACTGACCGTTAACTTAAATTGTAATAAATATATCATTAAGTCATCCATGATAATATTATTATTAAAATATTAAATATAAATATTTTTTTAATATTTTTTTATTTATTTAAGTATTTAAGACTATTTTCATGATTTTTATTGGGTGACGACATTGTCGAGTCAATTAGAATGATTTTTACTACTAAGTTAAATACGTTTACTAATTTTAAAAAAATAACATAAATAAATATATTGACATCTTTTTTTTCTGAAAAACAAACAAATACATATTTACAAGAATGATAATGATACAGCAAACGACCGTAAATTTATCTGTACAGGTATTGATAATCGTTCACTCCATAAAGTAATAATCCAGAAATGAAGAGGCTTTCTCGGGCCAACAATGGAACATTCAATTGCGAGACGCCGTTTGCTATCACTCAGGTGATAATTTTTCATACCTTTCGCATTCCGGTAACTTCGCGCGACAAGCCATGATGACGCGCAAAACTAGTTCACCAGACCATCGATCTAAACTATAAATGAAAATTGCCTTCCTAGCTAACCCGAAGCACTTGGAATTTCATTACGCCTACAGCGCCTTACCTGACTCGTTCACATGTCACCGGTTATACTGCCGGAACTCTACCTGCCGCATACGAGGGACTCCAGAGTTGAAACTAGGTACCAGGATTTCATATCTTGAAGTTGCGCTGTGTGTAGATCGTATTTCAATAGTAAGACTGAACTCAAAGTCGTATGTAACGGTGTATTTAGAACAAATTAAAATTAAGTATTTTGTACTCCGTAAATAACGTTGTAGTGCAAAAGTCACGGGCGTAAATGTAACTTGAGACAATATAGTGATAATAGCAGCAGACGTTTGTCTAGCGATTTTTGGCGACCATATGTTTTAGATAGGAAACTGATAAAAATATTTTTATTTTAAAATCGATTTTTACCTATTACAGCTTAGGAAGTTGATAAATTTGTATAATTACAGGAAAATTGTAGAATTATTCTTTTATTGGAAGTAAATAAAGTAAGCATATATTTTTTTTCATAATTTTAATAACAATTTTTTCTTAATACAAAATTTTATATTTTCTTATAATCAAGAATCTTTGAGCCACACAAAAATAAATCGGTTGTAAAAGTTCTTAAGAAATATTGAAAGCATAACAATGTTTGATGAATTTAAACTATCAAAGCAAAAAATGATATTTAAAAAATGCAATTACTTATTCTCACATTGTTTTTTTTTCGGCTCTGTGAAATTACTTTCTTTGCGACGCTCGCAATATTTTCTCTTTTGTTAGTCGAACAAAACCTCACCGAACGCATATAGTCTGACGATTCTTTGCGATACATTCACTCATATTCCTACCTTGTTTCATCCGAATACACATACGAATGAAATATGAAAATGACTTCATTATTAAAGGCAGCCGGTGAAGTGGAAAATGTGTCTTCAGTGAAAATGTATACAGATGATATGAATTTTCACTCTGTCAACCGATCATCGCGTTAATAATACATTTTGCGAATAAAAACTGTGTGCTTTTATTCAATTCATCCAAAAATATATGTTTAAGCGTATGATAAATTTATTCAATAATTTAAGGTATGAAATGATAGAAAAAAAATTATGAAACAATAAAATTAATTTTAAATAGCTCAATATAAATATAAACATTTATTGATGCTTAACTTATGCTGCATTGAAAATCACTTCTACTTTGGAGCGTAAAATAAATATGAATATATTTGAAAACTCTTCTAACTCTACAATATTTATATTAGTCTCAATTAAGCACTCTCATATTGTGCTTCACTAAATAATGCTAAGTCGTTGACGTGTTACTATTTTTACAAGCCAGAGATCTTACTTACAAATTAGTTATAATATTTTTTATCAAACAATCATTAAGTAATGTATGCAACGTAAAGTCGAATTTTTGCATTTTTAAATTTACATACAGAGTTTTACATTCCATTTAACGTGTTAGTATTAACTGTTGTTTGACTAAAAAAATACGGTTGGACCTTAAATCGTAATCAATTAATATTTTTCTGATAATATTGTTTTAAAAATTGGAGATACACAGCAAAATATTAAACTCAAAACAATTAATACACCATGCTCACTTGTCATTAATATAACTTATTACTAGAGTCTTAATTTTGAATATATTCTTAACCATTTGCGGCTAGTGGTAAAGTTCATTGTTAAAATATAGTTTTTATAAATCAACAAACACTTTTACTCAATTATGCAAACTAAAAACAAAAACTCAAAAAATGTTTATTCGTATTATACAATGACACACATTTGTTTTCAGACATCATGAAAACAATGAAGCACAAATTTCTCGCCACTCTAAAAACTACAATATACTAACGTTCTGTACACAGTGGTTAATGTCAGTAGTGGGGGTGAAAAATAGGAGGTGACAGAATAAGAGGCTTCCTCTACTGAAGACTTCCTGAAACTCCTCGTGAAAAAGGGGGTAAGGTGAGTGGCCTCCACCGCACTAACACAATTTGCATAACTACCTCCTGACATATGGAGAGCTTCCTTTTGTGCTTTCGTCTCTGTACTTCCCGCTAGATGTCTCTACTGCAAATAATATGTAAGGCATCCTACTGTCAAGCTTTATTATTAACAAAACAAATCAGTATTAACAACAGAGTACTGAATTTCAGGGAAAATTATATAATGTCATTTCCAAAGGTAAACGTTGTTTTTTTTTAAGTATATATTATAAGAGCGTGTTTTTGTTAATAATAATATTCACATTTAATGGCGTGATATTTTTTAAATATACTCGTAAATAAATACTCATTTGATGGATTATTTAATATTGTGTTAACGGAAATGTTTTTATAGAGAACATAAAACATGTCATTCAAATAAAATGATAAAGATTTAATAAAAAAATACTAACTTAAAATAAATTTTTCTTATATCATTATATTAAGCATTAATTTAATTTTGTGTTATTTTATTATTTATGCTTAGTTATTTTAAAGTATTAATTCAGAAAAATCATATCCCAATAATTAATTTATATAAAAATACGAGAAATGTTTGAAATTTCTAATTGAAATGACACTAAATATAAATTGACTTATCAATAGATTTATTAATGCTGGTTTATGTAAGGGGAAAATATATCAGAAGAAAAATTACAATTGAACGAAACTAATTGACACTACAAAATTATTACCAAAGATACTTTTGAATAATATTTTTGAACATAAACCAATAAAATTATTTTATTAAATTTCGGTGCGCAAAATATTAAATATAAAAATCTGATCTTATTATTACTATTTGTAGGAGCAATCAAGTATCTCGTTGAAGCTATCCTATCAACTCTGAAGACCCTTGACCGGCTCCAGCTGAAATAATGATACTTCAGCACGTGAAGATTGTCGCCTGAATAACCTCTCCTCCGACGCCAAGAGAATAATGTCTCAGGAGCCACATTTATAATCAGCTTAAATAAATAATTCAAAAGTGATAGTTGCACAAAAGTTGTTTGTTTTAAATTTATTATGGTAATAAAGAGTCATTATTTCTTTGAACTTTTCAATTTCATTAAAAATAATTATAACTTACATATGGTTATTCTATTATTCGATTATTATCTAAATGTGCTATTTAACAAGTTTTATGTGAACTAAATATTACATCATAAAAAATATGCAACAAGTCTAAGTTAATTTTCTATATTGATTCAATTTATAGTGTAGCATTCGATTTAATTATTATTTTATAATACCATTCATTAAAATTAAGTAAAGACCATATGAAAATTAAGAAAAATAGTAGTCATTGATTATTGTCGAAAATAAAAGCAAATATCAAGCATTTCGGATTAAGATTTATTTGAAAAGACGACCTAAAATTATATTATAATGCTAAATTTTTTATTATTTATGTTTTATTTAATTAATGTATTTTGCAGAATATTCAATAATGTTTCGTTTCAAAAAATCAAAGTCAAATGGTATATTTTTATAAGAACTTGAAAGTAATCAAAGTATTCTTGACTGTTCTGGATTAAACGTTAAACACATAGATAGCAATAATAAAATTTGAGTAAATGACTCTTAAATGGAGAATATTTATTGTTTTTAGACATAAAAGAGATGTTAAAAACTAGCTTGATTTTTATGAAAAGTGGATTTACTAAGCATAAAGTAAAATTTCGCTTAATTATTTGGCTTGAATTTTTAAAATGGAAGAATTAAACAAGTAAAACTGTTGAGTTTTAGTAAATAGCTCCTTACAATGGTACCATATCGTTCATCATAGAGTATTTTTATGTAATCACATGCAGTAGAACACTGCCGGTCAAGACCAGTGCACTCTAAGACGTTCAGCCAGAGAGGCTATACGATGCATGCAGGAAACGTGTGTTGTGTTCGTGTTTTTGTGTGTGGATTGGGGAGATTGCAAGTGTATATTTATGTGCTTCTTGAAGAGATCAAGATTTTAGGAAGTAGGAAACACAGACGCTGGAGTATTATTAATTTGAAATGTTGGGTTTCATACAAAGTTTAATTTGTTTTATTTTTAAAATATGACAAACCACAAAGTTACTGCGTTGTAGGGGTACGTTTTAAAATTGAATTGAATAGCTTTTCGATAAAGTTTATTGGTAGAACGTGTAGTATAAATACTTGGCTTAATATAATTGGACTTTGTAGAACTGAGCTTTATCTGGAATCCAAGACTAGCTTTCGCCAAAGCTTTGCATCGGACTGTCTGAAGATCGGAGAGCACCCCAGAAGCAAGTGTTTTTGCCGGATGCGCCTCCAGCAAGGAGAGAGTGGTCTTTGATGTCGCTTTGTACATCCACTGTCATTAATCTACTGCAGGCAGGGCTGGCCATGAAAATGTAAGAAATTACCAATGTGTATTATTTCCATTTTCGATTCTTACGTGAAACATTACACCAAAGCAAATAGTCGTAAATTTAAGACTTTTAACAGTTTATGATTAATGGAAATAAATGCAATTGTAATTTTAATTGTAACGGTTTTCTGTGATCTAAAATAATCAATCCGTCAGCTTTTTTTGCCCTCTTCTTTATAATCTATATATATAAAAATCAATGTCTGTCTGTCTGTCTGTCTGTCTGTGTGTATTTGATGCATTCCGACACCATTAACTCGATTGCGATAATACTTTGTCGAATTATTGCTGATACTAAAAAGAAAAAAGATAGGATACTCAAAATTTGACTGAATTACAAAAATTAATTGAATATTTACGTAAAACATGTTTTCATACAAGACTATTGTAATACAGAACGGCCAATTTAGAACATTGTGTTTCCTTGCAACGCCGTAAACAACAATTCACTCACCTGAAGTTATTATAAGTAGGTACTAACGTAAGGTACTGAATATTTAGAAACAAAATTCGATTTTCGAATAAACTAATTCAATATTTGAATTTTTGACGACTTTTTTGTTTATCGAATTAAAATAAATATAACGTAATAATTGTGTGTGATATACAGTAGAAAGAGTTAATTTTGGAATTCCAATTGCTGGTCGGCTTCGGATAGTATTATATTATAATTTTATAATTAATTTGAAGTAAAAAAATAATAAATTAAAACTATTTAGTTTTGATTCACAATTTATTTTAATGCTAACATGTTTCGGCCTTCCTGAAGACCATCTTCAATAATGAAAAAAAAAAAACAGGCCGTGGCTTATATAGGTATGGACAAGATCCTATAATAGTACACACATATTTACAGGTTTTAATCTTTTTTAAATTAATTGGTATGTGATTAGTTTTAATGTATTAAGACATTATACAATAATATTTTTTTTGCTTTCAATTTAAAAAGTTATTATGAAATACTAGGTATTATATATTTTTAATTAAAATTAATTTTAAAACTATAATTAGTTCACCAAGTATTGTCAGTTGATCACCTTAATGTTAGTATTATATCAATCAATTTATTTTTATTTTTCAAAAGTGAATTTCAAAACGTAACATTCACTGTGATATCAATTATGCCACCCAAACGAAAAGCAATAGGTCAAGAGTACAAGCACGAATGAAAAGGGCATCTCGAGCTTCAGAAACAGTCGAGCAAAGGAGAGCAAGATTGGAAACAGATCGAGTACGCTGCTCAAACCCGTTCATCTGGACAGATGAGCAACGGGAAGCAAGATTGGAAACAGTTAGTACACTGCTCACACCGGTTTATCTGAAACAGATGAGCAACGGGAAGCAAGACGGAAACAGATCGAGTACGCGTAGATCGTACCAGACGTACTCTGCATGCTGATTTAAATCATAGTGCTTTCCATTACGATCCTAATTATGAATACAGTCTGCACCCAAGTATTGTTATTGGAAAAATTGATAAATTATGCGTGTATTGTAGTGCCTTTAAATTTAAAAATGAAACACTAGGAATGTGTTGCACGAGTGGAAAATTGAAATTGCCAGAATAACATTCATCACTCGAACCTTTATTAACGTTGGTATCGGGTGATACAAGAAGGGTATATTCATTTACGCGATGCAGCTGTAAATGATGGCTGAAAAACAAAAAAACATTGTGTATCCAAAAGCACTCCAATAAATAAAAACACATACGGGCGCCACTGTCAAATTTAGGTAAGAACAACATAACCTAAGTTGATTGTTTATTCCGGTCACGCCTCAAGTCCAACGTATCCAATCGGAAGACGAGAGGTTCCCGACGAGGCGCTTCCATAAAAACTCGCGGTTTATTTTTTTTAAGTGGCATTGCAACGCATGCCGGGTACACGCTAGTACATTATAAAATTGTACATGTCTCAGCCTAACTCATGTACATTTTAAACAATGTGCAAGCTTTCAATATTGGAGAAATATTAGTTGTAAGTAACCATTAAGAAACTGTAAATTTTATATAATAACGTTTTTCATAGCTCAATAAATGAAGTGTTATGTAATTCTAAACAACATCATACAACAAATCTACTGGTTTATCTTATTTACTTTTGATGTATATTCATGTAAATCTTTAACAATTGATTCATATTAATAGTAAATATCGTTCTTAATTATTTCAATAAACCAAAAAAACGTTAGCGTGAGGATTCGAACTGCAGACCGTATACTAGTGTCTTGTTATAAATTGGTAACGATGACTAGCATCATCAGAGTCAGTTACTTATTACAATATTGCTTAACTTAGTTGATCTATATAATAACATAAATAGCAAGGTATACATTAATATAAAAGAAAAATACTTATATTTTAAAACTGACATTCATGACTATGAAATTTGTGTAAAAAATAACAATGGAATCGATTTCCCTGATTCGGGTCTGTATTAACGGAAAGTGCGGAAGAAGAGGTTCCACCAGCACTCGGAGGGTGCATCGAATTTATTCACCCCAAGGGCTGGGGCGACCTCCGACATCCACTCTCCAGCCCTGCCTGAATTATAACAAACACGTTATCAAAATAATGTGGAATTTTTTTATTTCATTTTTTCCATTTCTTTTGATGTGCGTTTCAGATTTGGCTAAATGTATTTTTTGGGGAACGGTAATAAAATAATTCAACAGGAATTTCGAGAATGTGTTCATTCAATGATTGTACTTATTTTTATCATTTAATCTAGACATAATTAAAATATACATATAATTTTTAATTTAACCGTATATTGTGAAGATCTCATAACAAAATGAGATTCATAAATATAGACCTAATAATAACAAATTGTTTCATTAACACTTGTCTGACAGCATTGATATTAAATACCTTACGCCAGAGTAAAATAATTGTTTTTTTGTTTATTTCACGTACCTACTTCTAACCGTTCTATTTTTTCGAACTTGTTGTGACATTGTTTATTTGTTAGATTAAAAACTGTGACTACATATTCAAAAAATTTCTTCAAGGGATTTAATTGTTTTTTTTTCAAAAAAATAATATATGCCCTTTTGTTATGCATAACGTTGCGTCCTAGATTAAGTTGATAATGAAAAAAAAAAATTTTGAGTTTTTTTTTCATGTGCAAACCTGTACGAAGAAGAAGAACGTTGCGTCCTAGATTAAGGTGATAATGAAAATGTTTTTTTGTGAGTTTTTTCTGTATAACTTAAACAAAACAATTCATTCATTATTATTGAATACTGTTAACCAGAATCATTTTCACTGACTTTCAGTAACACAATAGTATGAATGGAATAATTCAATTTAATAATTTTTCTGAAAACTAATTGCTCTTGTGAGCAAAACTAACAATTTATTAGCCGTCAAATATTCCTGGAAAAACTAATTTAAACTATCTACAACATCGTTTCATGAATACGTTATACTGAAAAATAGTTGTAATATTATATGAATAATTTTAAAATCATTGAAAAATGTACAATTATGTTTAAAAATATTTATTTATATATGTCAATATATATACGAGTATATATTTATTACTAGCGTTCAACTATGTATGACACGTGTTTATATCCCAACGAATAATATATATTTTTTGTTTAAAATATAAAAGAAAAAATCTGATCCTTCCATTTGAAATACCATAGAATGACTCACAGTAGGTCATGTTAATACTAAAGACAAATAACGAGTTACATAATAAATAAATTTGTTAAAAAATATTAACCACTGTAAATCAACTCAATACTTACTGCTAAATTTTTACCAATTATACTCTCTTGTATCCAATTACTTACAAAAAACTACCTTAAAATAGCTAGTGCGTATTACGTGAGACAAAAATTATCTTGTTGATATAAAGGACGGGTTCGATTATTTAACGGAAATTCACTTAATTACTGCGATTCCTACTACACTTTAATCAATACCAACCAAAAGGTAAGTTCGTAATGAAGCTCGGCTTTCGAAGTATTCGACCCGCCCATCGACTCGGGGTCCAGCAGTGACAGTCAAATTAACGATCCCATTCAACAATGAATCTGCGAAGGCCCGAGCACTGCACTTCGGAGGCTGATCATTCCCAGAAAGGGGAGCAAATGGACATCGCACAATAAATACCGCGCCGAGACTCGGGAAACAGGGAAAGGGTTGAAAGTATCCCGACCAAGGGTTGTGATGACGATTTATGTCCGATATTAGGCATTCGTTATTTGGTTTATAGGACCGCAGAGGGCTAGAACTGCCCAGACAAACTGGTAGTGCGATGCTTCCCTTCGACGTCCGGCCAGGCCATTTTTGCGGCGCATCGATTGTCGGATTTATAAATAATTAACGCTCTTGTATGGAGTGGTTATTGATACTAGACCCCAACATAAAAGCATTTGTATGTACCCAAGTACCGCAGTGGATAAAACCATTAGTTTTTAGGGGAGTGGTGGTCAATATTGATTAAGGCTTTAATTTTTGACCAATGACTATAGCATGTCGAAAAAACGATTATTACCTTTTTTTTCGAGAGAAATTGTTACCAGATTTGCATAGTGATAGTTTACAGAATAGTTTAAAGGTAATTTTTTGCTACTCAACTTAATAAGCTTACGTAAATATTCACCCGGTATTTTTTTGTTATTGTGATTCTATGATGCTGGGTAGTTTTAAGCGCTCAATAATTTTTTTTTTTTTTATGTAAACGCATGCAGGAGAGCACAACCGGTCAAGACCAGTGCACTCTATGACGCTCAGCCAGGGAGGCTGGACGCTGCATGCGGGAAACGTGTGTTGTGTTCGTGTTTGTGTGTGGGTTGGGGAGATTGCAAGTGTATATTTATCTGTTTCTTGAAGAGATCCTGATTGTAGGAAGGAGGAAACACAGACGCTGGAAGAGCATTCCATAGCTTACCGGTGGCATTAAGGAAGGAACTTTGGAAGCTGCCAGTTCTTGGTCGACATATATTAACCGTGTATGGATGTTCGGCAAGTGTAAGACGAGTTTGTCGGCTGTGAGTGGGTGCAGGAGGAATTAGTTCTTTAAGTTCCGAAGAGCAGCGATAATAAGTTTAAGAGAACCAACCTTACGTCTGTGTTCCATTGATTGTTGATTAGACGTAAGGGTGTCATTGTTTATCAAACGAATTGCTCTTCTTTGAACTGAGTCAATTAAGTTTAGAAGGTATTTTGGGGCTCCAATCCAAAGGTGACTGCCGTATTCAAGGATAGGTCGGATTTGTCCTTTATATAGAAGAAGAAGTTGTTTGTCGTTGAAATACCGACGTGATCTATATAATACACCTAGTTTTTTGGAAGCGAGACCGGCTTTATATAATGTTGATCCGGCAACGCCATTAATATTCAGTCCAGTATTCACGTATTAATCATTTTTACGGGAATTCACTATGAAGTAGTGAAATATATTCATGTATATCGATGACATGCTGTATCATATTTGGTATTTGATAAGAAACAAATAATAAGACATTTGATTATTGATTGGAATACCACGTCCTTCCACGTGCGGCTTCAACTACAGCTTCACAAAAACTACTTTATTTTTATTATTAATTAACTATTTATTATTATTATATGAGGCAATAGCAGCTACTAATTTATTCAATTTTGAGATCTGGTTTACTCATAACATAGACGAAATGTTATTTAATATAATACTAACAAAGATCAAGTTAAAGGACTGTTGATCACTAAAATACGTAAACTATACACATCGTCAGTTTCTAACTTGTAAAAAATCACTGGCCTGCCAAGATTTAAGGTGATTTCATAAGTTTATCAGATTGATGGTTGATCATTGTAATTCACGTTTAATCAACGTTAACATCAAAATATATATTAAATTGGTCTTTTTAGATTGAAGATTTATAAAATATTTAAATTACTTAATTAATAAAAATAAATTTTATAAGCAAGCATAGTAAATATTATAATATATAACATACTACATTACTTTGTTATTCGAATACATATTATTATTAAGAGTAAGTGTTTTCACTGAGGAGCTAACTATGATGAGTGTGATTTGCGAGTTGTTCTGGCGGGTAGTTATCCTAACACACAATTATAACAATGCTCTTGGAAAGTTCGCAGTGAATTTGCATAATTTGCGAATAAGCTCTCCAGCGCTTGAAGGGTTCCGCCATTTAGCACCTTTCTATGTAAATGTCGGAGTGGATCCTCTACAAAAGGTAAACTTCTGACAGTGCAAGTCCAACGATCAAGAGAACAAATCCCAACTATTTATGGATTTAGTTCGATTCACAATTGAAAATAATCCGTATTTATTCTTTCATACGCTTCGCGTCACTGAAGTTAACCTTTATTTTTTCTCTCATACTCCCTTAATTAAGTAGGAATTTAATCTTAACTCTTTTGCATCGGTTGTTGGCATTTGCCGTCATAAGATTCCCCGACCGTTGACATCGATTAACGTGATATAGCATTCTACTACTTTCTTAGAATAAATTTGTATGCATTATCTGATAGCTAAAGGATACAAAAACCAATGTGATATATGAAAATAGACCAGATTATTACATTTATTCTTCAAATACTAGTTTGTAATTGACAGAATAATTTGTATTTAAACTGAGCCGTAATGAAAGGGTTACAAACTGAAAAATTCTTAACAACACTATGAATATTGACATAAGTGTAATTTCTTAATATAAAATCAAAATAACCATGTCCGCTTCCCTAACTGGAACATATGCTAGTCATGGTACTACCGTCATAATAACCTTATTTAAGCTCTGGCTCCTGAAGCTCCACCAAGTACATAATATATATATATCCAGACGGCCTTACAGAATGAAGAATCTAGCTTAATTTTCTGTCGCAAGAATGCATACAATACTATAATTCAATAAAGAGCTTAAAAAAAATATTTCTCGAATAAGGGATTGGGTTTTTGGAAACCAAATAATTTGGGTTTTATTTAACAATCTTTTAAAAAACAAATAACCTGATTGATACGAACGATTCGATAAAAATAATAGTTGTTCGTCTTATAAAAAATAATATCTGATTTTTATTATTTTAGAAAATAATACGTACTGTTTTCATTAATCTCTCAGGAACCTATTCATCAAGAAAAAAATATATGTCTTTGATTCATGTTTTTTTTTATTTTGCCAAAAAAATGGTCATGGTCTTGGGGGCGTCGGAGCTCATCATTTGTATAAAAAATATTATAGATACATTAAGCTTCTATGTTTATAACTAAATTATCAAATAGAATTGTAAATTATTTTTTTTAAATTTCATTTAAAACGCCGCAATTATTATGAATGGATAGTTTACAAAACATAAAAAGAAGCGAAAAATCAATCCACGATTGTGTTTTTAATGACGCTCCGCTGTGATATTTTTCTTCATTAAAAATAGATTTTTAGCGTTCATTACAAAGTTGCTACAAACACGCTTTGCATCTGAAAAACACAATAAAGTTCCGCGGACCGGCGACGTCATTAGTGTATCGTCATATCGATTAGGACAGTGGAGTAGCGCGCGAGAAAAGTGTACTTATAAACCAAAAAATATCTGAAAAACGAGAATCAAAATCAATATAACGTAAATAATTCTCGATAACATGTAACGTCTTAACATTTCCTCGTAACTTCAAAATAAATTGCTTTACGTTTAAAACATTTAATTATTTGAATCAATAGGTAGTGATTTTTTTCGATTTCATCCATCGATAATTCTTGGTGGAATTCCATAATATCAGATATAAATAAAAAAATATTTTGAATTTATCCCACAATATATTTGAATGGCCTTTTTCATGTCCTGAAAATGGCCATTCGACGTGGCCGAAACATGTCATCTACTAATATATCGTGGGATAAATTCTAAATACTCTTTGATTTATTTCTAATACATAGTGACATCAACATGATATAGCCCTTGCAGACTTTTGCCGAAAACCTCGATTTTTAAAATCTTTCGCCTCTTATTTTTGTTTGCTCGTCGGACATGTATTTATCGTCGTTTTGCTTGTTTTGACAGAAGATATTTCGTCAAGTGCGGCTCGGCCTTCAACGGTGGTAGATAGTTGATTGTTCATGGCGTGAACCGAATCCAAAATTCGTAAATTTTTATCTTGTAATTAAATATACGTCAATGTGCTTCTGAAATAATCTGTGTGTTGTTCATCTGCTCTTCATTCTGCCACAACTCGATCCAATAACAATCCAAGCGACGTGAAGACGTTTTCTTCCTTAAATCAAGGAGATGTTAATAGATATCAAGCTCAAAATTACTGAGAGTACACTTTCAATTTTTTGAATCAACTGTCTTATGGTCTACAAAAAGATAAATCAGATTTGATTGAGTCACTTAGTTAATAACTTTGTGTTTAATGTGACACAAAATTATTGATAACTGTGGTCCAATGTTTTCACATTGATATCAATTTATGTAAGCTGGACTGCAAGTGACCTATTGTGCTAGGGTCACAAGACCCATTATCGCGGGCTTTGCAAAGGGCCAATATCAGATTGTGATGCAACGCTTAAACCAACGTTCAACGTCCTGTATAATCTTTGGGGACGATTGCTAAACATGCAATGCATTTATCAGAGTACAATGAGGCTTGAATGTGCTAATTATTATAATTGATCGCCCATAATAAATTAGTATAATGAATATTCAATTATCAAAAGTATAATTAGAAAATATTATAAATTGATCAAATAAACGATTGAATATTTTTTTGTTTTTATTTGCATCTGATTATATAATTTTTTAAATTATCTGCGTATTTTTTAAATAAATTAATAATTAATGGAAGTATATTTAAAAATTCGAAAACATTTATATCTACTTTATGTTATTTTAATAAACAGAACATAAACATTAAAAAATTAAAGAATATTCTAGAAATAAATTAAGTTGATTTTTAAATAAAAAAAGCTAGCGCTATCTTAACATTAGGTAGTTTCCGTACGGGATTTCTATAACTATAAATAATTCAAAAATACAAAATAATAATATAATTTTGTAATTAATAAATTCTGCATCATATCAAATAATCATACATATGTACAATGATCAATTCAATATTGATCAAAAAATATAAAAAAATTCACTATAAAATTACACGTTAACAAATTCATAACCTAAAGGATTATTTATTTAACATGTAAATATATATAACCTTTATCTATTCAAAAAACCGCAATCCTGTTGTTAAACTTAGTAAAATGACACTAAAAAATTTGACAAGAATAAATATTTTTCCATTTAAACGAATTTCAGACTCTACCCACTGGGACTCGGAGCTTTTCCCTGAAATGTTTACATATATTCAACCCAGTAATTTTATAATTCTAACTGAAAAATAAACCGACTTGTAGATTATTTTATTCTGTATTCATTTAGTTTACTTATACACTTTTATTTTATTTTGAAGTTCTGGATTTTGTAATACATAATATTTTTATAACTAATCTAAAAGAATACATTCCAATTTATAAATAATGGTAAAAGTATTTACATATTACATATTTATTTAATTTTGAAGATTTTTTTTAATAATACCATATAAATTTACTAACATTGTTTTTTAAAATGTATCGTTTGTTTTAATAAATGTACATACACAGTAAAAATACCCATGTAATTATCTTTATATTTGGCATTTACATGTGCTCATTATTATAAATTTTATGACAATTTAGACTGAATATATTTGTCACGACTTACGCAGAGAAAAATAATATCACTTAAATGATTACCCTGAGTTTTTTCAGTGTCATCAATTGTATCATTTAAACAACAGTAAATGGCATATCTCTATGTGTGGTTTCACAAATTGATCATTTCAGGACAGTGAAGCCTATTTGTAATACACATCTAGAAACAAAATTATACATACTTGGATTCATTAAAACAATGAACTTTACAAATTCATTTACTTCACTTACGTTCATATTAAATATTCACTTCATTAATAAAGGATAAGGTTATTTTTATAAAGAGTTCAAAAAAATATATAATTTTGAGTATTCATATTTTTAAACGGATTGAAACACAATAACAGATGCAGAGCTTACAAAAGCTTGTAATTCCTTCAGGCGAAAAGCTCCACCGTCCGCTGAGCCCACTTCCTCCTATAGCCGTCCCGTTGTTATGACAAACATCAAAAGCAACTCAAATAGGGACACGTAATGGATTTGGGATTCATGCCCTCGGGATCGCCCGAGCAGGAGCGGGATGACTTTAGTCTCGCTAGCTTTTGCCTGCACTTTGTTAAAAAAGCTTATACCTTTTTCGCAGTGCAAACAATAGGAATATGCATGAAAAATATTGTTTTATGAGTTATTCAATATTTTATATATGATTATTTTAAATATGTATACGCAAATAATTATTATGAGATGTTAGTACCTGACCCCTAAGCTTTCATAAATATTTATTCCATTTATCTTCAATATTTTGAGCAAGCAATCACCGCGATCAGATACAATACAGTTTTTTCATGCTTTATTTCAAAACAACTCTTTATCCAAAATTCTGTCTGGGTGCAAATTAGGTCTCCAGCATCTCATAGGGCAAGAACTCGCAATTTTTGGGGATTGGCAGCAGTAGAATCAGAGTTTAATTTGGAATTTATTAATTAAATTTAAAAAAATAATAAAGGCTAACGCTATTATAAACTATTTAAGATGATAACATGAAACTTTTTCAAGACCTAGATCATTTAATCTTTAAGAACGGCAAGAAATATGCGACAGTGTATCCAGTTTTGATTTGAGATTTTGTGCTCTACTTAGGTTGTTGAATAAAGATCGTAATTTTATTTTTTATTCTTAACATAAGATATATAAAGGGGTATAATCATGTTTTTTTTCTCAATTAAAAAATAATTGTACAAGAATTAAAAATTATTACGTAAATTATTTCAAAGTTTTAGTAAATTATTATTAGAGCAGTTAAAGTTTGCGTAATTCTTTACGAACGACTAACCGGAAACGTCGCTTCCCGTTCAAAGTTCGTACATAAAAGCTCAAAGCTAATGGGGAAGACACCTTTAATTAGACATTAAACTTTACCTTTCTCTGAGCGGGAGAGTCGATTCGAAAAGTGCAGTGAAATCTGAATGCACCGCTGCAGTCGGAGAGTTAGTGAATTGATTATCGACCCTTACGGAACTTGAATCGTGTTGCAGCGTCGAGAGAAAGCTCTTTATTCAATTATGTCAACAGATCTCACGAATAGTAATTTCGAAGCCTTTTCATCAGTCTTTCAGCAGTGATTCCTATGCGATGCATACGAGGCAGTAAATAAACTGAGAAATTTTCAAAATAAACGGGGAGCTTTTTATATAGGATTCTGTATTTGATTAGTCGAAAGAAAGTGTTCATAACTACGAAAATTGACATCGCCTTAAATTCTTATCTTATTTCAATTAATATTGAAAATATTTCGATTCACTTAACATTTATGTAATGATTAAATGTTATATTTTATTCATGAAAATACTATCAACTGGCAATAATGTTGGAAAAATTCGTACTTTCATTTAATAACTGTAAAGTAAAAGTTACTTCTTCTTCGTAGTATCAATCTGGTGGATTGGTTTGCAGCAACAGAATCTTGCATCTCGAACACCAAGCAATCATTTTTTTGCTGATACATGGGATGTCTTTTAGACCTTGAATGTGGTATTTTCCCCTTTATTTCCACATCCTAATGCCGTTAACCATAAAGGTTCATCCGCCTTAGGAGAGCATTTACTCCCTCCAGGACAATAGAGTGCCCTAACCAGGACCTGATGAGGTTAGCTAGGTGTTAGCTTATTCTGGCCAACATTCGGTCCCTGTCTATATTGGCCGACTGATGTCGCTCACCCCCACCACGAGAAGGAGATAGATCAGGATTTTCCTTTCATCGAACCTGTGATCTTAAGGCATTTCGCAGAGTCCTCCAGTAATTTTAGGGGGTAAATTTATTTATTATAAATTTAAATATTTTTCATTTAATTTGTTATTAAATGTCATTATTTAATCATTTTAAAATTTTGTCTGAGACTGTTTATTGTGTTTCAGTTTCTCAAGTAATTGGGTTTACCCAAAAATTCAACATTCAAACATTAATTATATTTAACTAATGTGCTTTAATGCACAACATTCTTCTACAATGCCGTGATGCAGTGCAATATTGCAGGTGGAACAAGTTTCTGGTTTATTGGCCCTAGCCATAAGCACAGAGTGCAATTGCAGTAATTAAATAATTGCGTTACCGTGTATACAAGATCAGTTATGTGGCCAGCAACGCAGACCTCGGTAGATGTTACCGACAGTCGTTAAAATTTTACAGGTAATTAAAACATGGAATTGATTAATGCAATTGTATTCTCAAAACGATGCACTTTAGTTTTATATATTGTGAAAAAAAAAACCTTTTTTTATTGCAAAATTATAATTTTTTTATAATCATTTGTCTGTTTTTGTGTTTTTCAATCACTCACAAGATCCTTATACTTTATCAATAGCCAATAATCTAATTACTTAACAATATCAATTTAGATAATTAAACTTATAGCTGTTGTTTTTCCCACATCCTTCCATACCTGGAGCGTAGATTCACCACAAATAGCCGCCACATGATTTTGAGAGCTTTCGTGCATAGTCCCAAGATATCTCTGTACATGAAAGTTCACCTGGAAACATGCATGGTTCACGAAGGCCTATAAGACGAAGCCCAAAAAATCGAAAATATGGTATCTTTAAAACACTTCTTCATTTATAAAAATGTGAATCAGAATCAGAATATTTTACTTAAACACATTACGTTTAGCAAATTTTCGCTTCTCATTTGTATGATTATTTGTTGAAATCACGTGTCAATAAATCGACTCCCAATAGATCAACGTCAAACACGTCCAACTAAAATAAATTCGCAATCGTTCCATTTTACATTTTTTTTTCGAACGGATCCATGCGAAAACATCCTCTGCTCCCTCGTCCCCGCCGTTATTGCAAATAAATCTACGCCAAATTGATTTTTCGACAGTTATAGAAACGATGCATCGGGAATGATCGGCGACTGCAATCAGAGTCTGCACAAACCATCAACGGGAAAACCGTTCCCTATCGATCTAGTCTTTGTTGACTCGCTCTTCATATATGCGATAATAATTCAAACAAACGCAGAACCGAGGGAAAAACAAACGTGATTTATATAGGCGCTTTATAAAAGCTCGTCGGATCCCACGGGACGCCAGTACTGACCGCTTGGTACTTGTGCAGGATGAATTTCAGCTTTGTATAAATATTATAAATGAATCTATAGGTCATGTTTTTAAAATCAATGTTTCTACACTATTCACTCTTAGAATTTCCTATTGTAGTTTTAATTTCATAAGGAAAGTAACATTATAAGTCAAATAGATATTTTGAATTTTCACGGGTTACGTTTATTAGATTTCATAATTTTCAATGTCTTTGTGTTGGGATTTGTTTCTCATTCATGGTGACAATGACAGCCATTTTTAATTTGCAGTTAATTTTTGCCATTTCTTTTATTCTTCCGTGTTTTTGTTGCATTTGTTACAAAATTCTGTATCAAATTTCAAATTGAAAAATAAAATTGAGTTTGCGAATGCTCCGGATATGTTGCACGTACTCTTTGGCGATTATTTAATGAGAAAAAAACCCTTTTAAATGAGATAAGTCTTTCGTAAAAGGTCGTAAAGATGTGAATGATGGGGATATTGTATAACCAAATAAAAACTGTCAATGCTTTGTAAATGAATAAAAAGAACACTCTAATTACGACACAACTTGTAAAATTAATTGTTTTTCATTTAATTAAATGTCTCGTGGCATATATTTTAAGGGTTATTGATAATTGACTTTGAAACTGTTGGAATTATTGACAAATTCGGAAAGATATTGGAGATATTGGAGAAATTATGTATTTATAATTTAATTAAAATATAACGGGGTCATTTAGATGAAATGAATCAAATACTTGTATTTATTCGTTTAAGTCTTTTAGGACACGAAATTTAATTGGCAATTAAATTTCGAACAATACAACCTTTTGATCTAACAACGCATTAAAGACAAAAATATAAATATTCTCATAATATTTAATTACAAAGCTTTACATGAGTTTAACGTTATAATGTAATACGAGTATGAAGTGACATTAAATATAAAAAAAACCTACTCATTCCCTTCATTCTCATTTACTTTGGTCATCAGACATAGAATCAATTGCAATTTATCACGTCATTTTCACATGTATACATTTATTCCGAAGAACTTATTACAAGTCTGTTCCTACACGTCAACCTTCCAAGAATAAATTGGCTGTATAAATATGTATGTAAAGACTTTTCCGAAGAAAATTGGTTGCTATTCAAACCCATATCCTCTTAACCTTGGATCGAATAAAATATAATGCTGGTGAGAAAAATAAATTATTTAATATTTTTTACTATTTTAACGGTCAAACGCAGAGTGGAATTTCAGTGAAAAAAAAAATCTTCTTTCATAAAGATAACTAATACAAAATTTAAAATTGTAAGAATGTAATTTTTTTCATAATGAGTTCGAAATTATTATTTTACGATTAACATGCAAACATACTACCACATTTTAAATATATAATAGCGAATGATTTTTTTAAGAAGTGGAATTAAATAATTTTATTATTACATGGTTAGTAATAAAATAATGCTTGGAATAAATATCGCATTTCTTATTTTGATAAACTTAAGAATGTATTTTGACAAACCTAAAACATGTCAGTTAAAATAAAATAATGTGCTTACAAAATAAATATTTTACCTACTCCATTAAATTGCGTTTCAAGGTTTAGTGTAAATCTTTTATCTTAGTACAAAATAAGTTCATTAAGAGTAACATACTTTTTTACATTGCAACAACCTCATTTTACTATTAAGCCACCTTGAAACTGTCTCATCTTACAACTAAGTAACATTTCAAATACCCCATTTCATAATTGAGACATACATTTCTCAATCTGAATATTTGTATTTAAATATAAGCTAATAATCAAATATCTTCAGCATATCTTCACATTTTAGTTTCAAAAAGGTAGAGACCTGAATTGGTTCGTCGGTCGATCCTTTCAACCGCGGACCTCTTGAAGCACGCCCTTTAACCTGTGGGGCAGTTATGGTTTTATCAGGCCTTTGATGGGGTATTATTGGCACGAGCTTAGAGGGCGGCACGTGGCGTTTCCCACCCTTAGTTATTTGTTTAATGCGATATGAGTCTGACCAGTACCGGGCAAAATGCCGAAAGGTGGGTAGTTGATACATAAAACTCAACCGACGATGGGATCTCAAATATGCACTTTAAATATTTGGTTTCTAGAAAGATAAAGCATTTACTTTTTCAATATAGCTTGGTGTTTATCATATAATATAATTGCATGCGAAAAATACCAACTTTTAACTGAAAAAAATATTAACAATTGAAAATAATATATATGTTTTTAAAAAAATATTTTTCCCTCATTTATTATGGTTTTTTAAAGATGAATTGAACTTAAATCATTTTGAATAAATCTCTACTGTTAAAATGGACCACATCTGAATAAGACAATGCTACATGTACATCAAAAAGTAATTTTTTTGTTAACCTTTATGATTAAAATTACTTAATAGAATACTTACATGTGATGTTATGCTTTTAATTCTTTTTTTTTTAGAAATCATTTTTCCATAAAATCATAATAAAAAGTAAACGAGTTTTAACTATATAGATTTAAGTAACTTGACTAACATTCCTGAATTCTTACATTCGATCTTCAACGAAGACCTTAAGCTAAATTATATTGAATAAATTTAAAAAAGATACACAATTACTGTCATTGTGACATTGATCCTTTATCTATGAAATTTATATCACAGCGTATTATTCAAAATTGGCGGTAGACAAAAGTCGCCCCGTGAATAGTGAGTCTCCGTAAAAACGAGCAATACGGGAATACCGGTCTAATAATGTTGACGGATCAACACTGGTAGTTTGTCGTTCTTACAATTGCAAGCATCACACTCTGATTATAAAAATTAAATTTCTTAATCACTGTCTTTTATTGTTCCATTGTAGGCGTTCAAAAATACTAAAAATACCTGGTTCATTTTTATGCTGAGTTTTTATTTTCTTAGAACGGCAACATTTAATAAGAAATTTAATTTTTAGTTCATGAATCATTTTTCTTGTCTCTCTGTAATATATTTTGAAACATTATGATACAATGTGATACTTTTTCAGTCAATTGCTGGGGTAAAAAGTAATTTCACACTTATCGTTCCCTAGCCGTTGCTACTATCGCAACATCACTTGGTTTTCAATATCTAAACATAAAATGCAAATTACCAGCAATACTCATTCCCATTTGGGTAATTTTCGTATTTAATTTTGCTCCGGAGACCGTTTTCAAAATGAATTTACCATTAACGACATAAATGGAGAAACGCAACGTATATTTAAAGTTAGTTTCCTTATTATAGGGATGTGCAGCTTACATTGGTTATAAAATGTTCTTTCGAAGAAATAATTGTAAGAACAACTTTTCTTGTTAACATTCTGAAAATTAATTTATATTTTTATAATTGCGAAGTAAGAAATTATAATGGTTTTTGCTCATGAATTGATTTTTTTTTTTTTTCATGAAATTCACATTTATGTTTACAAATGTACGGGTTTCTCGCATACTAATAAAAAATTTCAGTTAGTGACAGTAGTGCCAGCAAAAAATAAAAATGACTCACTCGAATCGTTTAGCCTGCGAAATAAAAAAAGTTTATTTTTACCCGAATTATAATACTTGTATTTAAGGTACTTTAATGAAGACTGACCATGTGTCTATATGTATAGTGCAGATAATTGTTGTTGTATCCTTTAGTGGATGATAAACCAAAGCCATCGGAGACGTTAGTCGCTGTCCAGCCATCAAAGGACCTTATTATAATTTCTAATCATACAGTTAGCTATGCAATTATACGGTGCGGAGATCAAGGGACTTCTGTCTGCAGACACCCCACATGGCAACACAGGTGAGAGTTATACAGCCGGGAACCTATTAGGTACACGTGTTAAAATGACACGCTTTAACAGGTTTGATTGTATTTAGAATATGTATCACTGACGACTTAATAAATGTAATTGCGGTGAGTCAAGTATAGCGAGATACTCTTCGATCGCAAATATTTGTGTGTTTTTTTTTTATTAAATAAGCACAGTACTCATATATTTTTTTTAAATCGTGTATGATCATTTTTTCCAGCTGGAAATAAAGTCAAAAAATGAATAGTTGTATCATGTGTGAAAATATTGCGAAATTGCATGTGAAAATCTGGAAAATCTTATTCTTTGTGTCGAAATACGTCAACCAATACTCTACAAATGTTTCACGAGATTGATGTTGATGAATAGTTGTAGTAATGATCAATTTTGAGTGCTTATATGAGCAATGATAACGTTATTTAAATGAAATTGAAAAGAATACTTTCATAATTGTTTTAACTCCATGCCAACAAGCCTAAAAACTAGACACAGCATGAACTTTATAGATCTCCGAGTACAGAGATGACTTGCGCGAGGCAAAAATACTGACATCAAACTGAACTTTTGGGTGGCAATTTATGTCAATCTTAACATTAAATAACATAATTAATATAGAACAAATCAATATATATTTTTTTACTCAAACTATCTGGTTATGGCGTCAGATAAAAGTTATATAGGAACGTGGTTTTATTTCTGGTTTATTAAATTGTCTTTGCTTTCAGCGAATATCTTCACATAGTGTTTGAGTATTTTTAGTCGATTTTGCATCTAATTTGAAGGAAAGCCATTTTCATAGTGACTTTTGACTGACACATCCCCGCCCTTCCTTCACACAGTAACGCCATAACTCATTAAAATGCAAATTAAATTGTTTATCTGAAACAAAACACTGCCAAACGCTGTATAGCATGAGAAAATCGTAACTTATTCTTTAAAAATTGCATGCTTACATTCTAGTGTTTTTTTTTCAAATAAATGTTATTAGCATCTACTCTTATGGTTAATATGTGCTTTTAACTAACAATGGTTTTAACATGCTATAAAAATGTTTTCAAATTGAAAAAGTATAATTGAAACAAATTAAAAAAATAATTCTGTAATCTTGCTATATTATTAATAAATTAATTAAGCATTCATCAATAAATTTTAAATAATTATATATTTCTGATATTATGGAAACTACTGTATTTCGTATAGATATGATATATTTAGCAAAAAAATAATTAATTAATAACCACAGTACTGATATCCTACTTTGACATAACCTAAGGCCATATATTTTAACCTAGGCCATTACTTATCCATGCGCCATGACATCGCAATTGGCATTTTATGTGCCGTACCCGTAGTATTTATCTTAATATTCATCTAAGAAACGTCAAAATAAATGTATTTTTAAAAATTATACGAGTATTTATCGCAGACAAAATAATACCTGTCATTTATTAAGACTTAGATAAGGTCAATAAGCCTCTTAACCTATTTTTTTATGATAAGAAAACTTTAGTTTGATAAATAAATACATTGTTACCAGTACTGTATGTCGGAATGAAACATGTCTTAAATATGCATTAATATCGATGTTTTTACAATATATATGTAAACAGTGTACTCAGTGCATACAGGTATATATTGACGTCTCGTTCATCTCTTTGAAAAATAGACGCCAATTTAAGTTTGTAGAAGAGCATAACGGAAACAAGAAAAAATCGCAATCCTTCCTGTTCCGGTGGCGCACTGCGATTTCTCTGTGTACCGGAAACGGCGGGGCCGAGAGGGGAATGTTTTCAATACGTTTAGGTAAATAAGATATGAGCGGGCCGGGAAATGAAAGCTTCCGAGGGATCAACTGAACGCTCGCGGCCGGGACTTTTCAGGACGTCGCAATGGCTCGCCCGAGTGACTTTCGACGCTGAAAAAATAGATGTCTGTGGACGGACGTCCACGTCGTTTCGCTGCGGCCTTTTCTTTGTCAAGTTTTTAATGGGAAACTTTGTTTTTACGGCAGCCCTTTTAAAAAAAACAACTAATTTTTTTTTTTCAAAATTCAAAATAATCGAGACATTATATGTTTTTAGAAAAGAGTTTTTTAATGTAATAATATTATTATCATATTATCATAAACAAAATATTTATTATATATGGCTATGGTCATATGAGTCTCCATCCCTCTCGATGTTCGGTTTCCTGGATGCAGGGTTCTTTATCTATTTTTCTGATATTATCCTTCAAACTTGCACTGGATCAGAAAACACTCCTTTTGTATACACATTTTTCCACATCAACCATCGTTTCTTTGACAGATATGCTGCCTGCCCATGCCACTTGAGTGTTCCAATACATTCAAAGTCTTCCAAATTTCAATATTTTCTTGGAATCCTCTCGATTTGGATTCAATCTTTTAAAAACACTAACAGAGCATGGATTTTTCCATAGTTCGTGACAATTATTTTACAGTTAAATGTTCAATTAGTGTGTCATCTATATATATAAAAGAAAGTCGGGTTATATTTGTTTTTATAACTCAAGAACGGCCAAACCGACTTGGCTGAAAATTGGTGGAAAGGTAGCTTAGAACCCAAAAACGTCCATGGTATACTCAAAATTGATTTGATTAAGAAAAAATATTGAACATTTACGTAAACATGTTTTCATACAAGACTATTGTAACTTGACAGCTGTCAGATAAGACGGTGTTACCATAGTCAGCAACATAACTAAAAATGACGCAATAGTAGGTATTGTAAGTAGGTACCTACGTAAGGTACGGAATATTTTGAAACAAAAAAGAAAACAAAAGGCAGGAAAAAAAAGACAAAAACAAAATAAATATTCGTGAAAATATCAGTTTAAGCTTTTATTTGTAAAAAATGTTATAACAAAAGACAAGGAATCTGACAACTGATATTATTATTGTCTATGGTTACATAGATATTTTGAAGTCTATCGGTTGACGTTTTGTTTCAAGAACTTTCGAGTTTCTGTTAGCTTATTGTGCCGATATTTGCGACCAAAACGATCGAATCTTTCACGAAAAAGCCATTATGGAACTACGGATCGAAACATTACAAATGTAAGGCAGTGATTTGGTGGTTTTTGGCATCCCAACCTCGAATACCAACGATGAAATTGCGCACTTTCAAGTTTGGTACAAAGCGATTTGGCGTATATTCGCAATCCCTTATCACGAACGTCATACTGCTGTTGTGCATTTGGCGGTGCATCTGGAGAATGGTCATTGGGTATATTTCACGGCTTCAAATGTTGTTCAACGTGCTGAGACACCTCCAGCGACAACATTGACAAGTCTCTTTACGATCTGCCAAAGCGATCCGTTTGCACGAACTCTAGAATGGACGAGGATTTAATCCGACATTCAAGGTATTTATTTATTTATTTTTGTACTTACACACAATCTAATTAACAGAATAACATACTACACTTATTACTTTGAATTATGTATGCTAATCCTAAAAAAAAGTGTTTATAAATCAGTAATATTGTCTTTGCTTTTGATTCTGTAGATACAAGGACAGATTTACCATCGAATCCAACCTCTCGAAGATGCACAGTATAAATTTGTACAAATATACTTCAATGACAATACGGAGGAAGAACTTGATCGACGTCTATAAAGTCGTGATCAGAGCGGATAAACGACCATCTGGTACACACGTCGTGATACTGGGCAACTACAACAGATATATGAAACACGTCGTTCATATGACACGTTGCAATACCCACTGATGTTTTGGCAAAGAGAAGATGGATATTATTTCAATATCAAAATGAAAAATCTATTGAATGGTGAGTAATCAATATAAATATAATTAATATCATAGTTTTGATTCCGTCATGACATACATTTTACAGTGCTTGGTTTTGCTTTTTGTTTCCAATAAATGACCAATTACACTGCTTATTACCAGGAAAATAACAGACTTAAAGATTAAGATGTTTGTTTAGAGAAAATTTGACAAATAACCGGCAAACGATTTAAAATCATTTATCTTCACCCGTTTATAATTATGCTAAAAATATGGATGTTAGCTTTACATACAAAATAGCGAATCTATTGTTTTAATTTCAGGTGAAGAAACTACCAAGAAGATTAGCTCGTCGAATTATTACGCAAATCGTTTGATTATTCGTCGAAATGCTGACAACTACTTGCTGAAGTTTCGTCGATTACTGCAATAGAATTCAACCAGACCAAATATATCATATCATATGTGCCGAAAAATTCAACGTAATAAAATCCAAAATCTGCTCATTTATTGCCTTTCGGGTGAAACAAAGTTCACCGGGTCAGCTAGTATTAAATAAAGAACAAAAAATCGTCTTTTAATCCCAAGTGTATGCATTGAACATGAATTGAAGATCGCCTTATAAAATCGCCAGTCCCAAATGAGCCATCGCGAAGACCGCACTGCATCCGCCGAACGACTCTCCCAATGCGCCCGGTACTACAACAAACCTACACCACTTGAGCCGCGGCGGTGCTCGTCAGAGCATTCATTGCTCGCTGACTGGTATTATTACCGGGAATTGAAAAAGCCGCGCTGGGAAGCTCTCTCGTTCTCTGTATAAAATAACACAGCGGAAGATTTCTGCTTTCCTGCATAAGCCACTTGAGCGATGCTCGGGCTGAACGAGTGTATGGAGATAGCATTTCCTTTTCAACGGAACGACGTAATTATTTTATTTTGCGTATTTATTTACAGGTATTTGTGGTTAATGAGTTCAAAGGATTATGTATGTTTGTTGAATATAAATACCCTCAACTAATTCGAGTTTTTAACGATTCCTTTAACAACCATAAAATTGTATATAAATCTATGCGTATCATCGGCGTATTGTACATTAGTAACACAAAATAAATTTTACGAGTTATTAATTACAAAGGAAAATAAATTAAAAATATATAACTAGAAGCGTCAATTTTGGAATCAAATACTTCCAATAATTGAAAGTGTTTCTGCATTTCTTATGCGTAATTATTTTTCACAATAACATTCTATGTTGTATTGTTAAATTTATTCAAGCATATGTATTTTTAATAAACTCAAGGATATAAATCATTTTCGACTATTAACCTTAATATTCGATAATTATTGGAAATTGCAATTTTTCATGTTTGTCCCAAATAAAATTCAGTTTGTCAAATTTGTAAATATTTTTTTTATTTATAAAATCCCGCAAAAATACAATTTATTATGTAAAGTATTCAGGGATCATGCTAAATTTTATTAAGTTTAACTAAAATATCGTGAAATTTCACAAATCTTCTTTTATATAATTACTTTAAAAAAATACCTTTAGATGGTAATGGTTTTATTTATTGGTGAATTATATGACGTTTTTATATTTTCGGAGTGGCCAAGTACTATATTTTAATATTGATCCGATTGCTTCATTATCCCACAGCCCGGTATATAAGTTTCAACCTACTTATGTCGTTCTTAAGTGAGTTAGTTTAAGTAATAAATTAATAGTAATTCATTAGAATTAATAAAGAGGCACCAATGATTCGTTTTATTTTACGCTACATCTAGTCAGACAAACAACATAAAAGATATTAATATTTGGGAACATATTTTTTTGTTCCCAGATGGATCTCCCGGTGCAAAGACTTTTTGGGAAGAGGCATCGATAGTAATATCTCATAGAAATTAACGGCACCAATTTGTGGTAAGCGTATCTTTTACAATCAATAAATGTAATACATATGAAAAATATATAAATATTATTCATCAAAAGTAACATATTTATATAATAATGTTTGTAAATTTGTTTGTCCTTTATTTATTAATATATATATATGTATATTTTTAAGAATAAGAGTACAATTTATTTTTGTAAAAATTTAAATTAAAAATTAATATTCTTAAGTAAATATATATTCAGAGTATTAGACATTTTTTGTAATGTAAGTCTTTTCGTAAAAAAATTCCATTTGTTTCATATCCTGCAAACAGTTTTTTTCTTAATAATTTAGCTTCGAAATACTTTTTCTACTTTCCTTGAAACAATAGTTCCAGAAATTATTTCGAGTTAATCTCAACAGACAAAAGCTTTAATTTAAAAAAACCTGCTGAAATAGGTGTAATATTTTTGTACGAAATTTTTCCAGAAGAATGCCACTTTTTTATTTTAAATTAAAATCAACATTACGTTCCTTTTTAATTTTCAGTCAAGGATTATATTTACATTCTTTCATTAGAAAAATGTAACATTAAGTTTAACAGTGCCGGAAATGGAATAAATACGTTTTCTTTGAAAAAACGCAGCCTTTGTGAAAAAAATTCGTCTACATCTTGATATGTGTTATTAAAGACAATATGCCTGTTAAAAATTTCACCAGGGTTGAAAACTTTTTATTTTAGACAATTTTAGACAATTAGACAATTATTTATTTATTTCCTTCAATAACATTACAAAATATTTTTACATCTTAATTCATTATTGATGTATTTAAAGTAGTGGAAGCTGAAAAAACTTCAAGTCAAGGCTAGTCATTAGACAAAAATATCCCTTCAAAAACAATAAAAATTACGTTTATTTTTTCTTTGAAAGACTATTTAATATTTGAATTATTCATTCGCCATCATTTTCCGTCACACATTTTTGTCACATGAGATAATGCCTACAAATTATCCACTATTGGGCACAAAGAAAAATATATCATTCATGATGGCCTTCAAAGATAGAAAGGCTAACATTAAAGTGGCAACTTATGATGACTATATGCTCCGGTTGGGGAGCATATGGAATTTTCATGATGATTTGAATAAAATCATTTTGTTGGCTTTCACGGCCAGATTTGGTATTTTGGCTTATGAGCTTAGTCGTGTGTGGCGGATTTATCTAGCACACATATTTCGACCGCCATTGCAGAGGTCTTCTTGAGGGTTGACAATTTTGACGATTTCGGTTCGCTTGGTGAAAACCCTCCCTGTCCCTTCCTGTTTTTGGAGACACAGATGGGGGCCCGTTACTGAACGCATGCAAAAAGTTACTTGTTAGAGAGTGGCTGAAGGCCTTCCCGTGATTCTAGGTGCATCAGTGAGATGCCTAATAGACTTCAGTCTATGGTTGCAAAATCAGAATACTACAGCGAGTGGTTAACCACGAAATACGTGGAAATGGATCCATTTCCACGATTTCGGTTCAAGAAATTGATCAAATCATCACAAAATCGCGGTTGAAATATTGGTGGAAGAAAATTTGCCACACACGGCAAAACCCGAAAGCCGAAAACAATGATTTGGGTCATTCATTTATTTATAAAAAGAAACGAAGTTTTAAGTAAAGGTGAGATTAACAAATATTTTACCTTATAAATATTTATTTATTTACCTTGTTTTCACATGGATCACGTAACAAAAGTTCTTTATTAGGAGACTGCAGTTTCAACTAACTCGTAGCTTTTCTCAATCCTTCTCTTGCTAAGAGATAACTAATAAAAGTTTTCTCTTAGCAATAGAAGAGTAAATTTAGATCAATATGAATTGCCTTTACAAAAAT
Organism: Glossosoma conforme; assembly: GCA_022606575.1. NCBI lineage: Eukaryota > Metazoa > Arthropoda > Insecta > Trichoptera > Glossosomatidae > Glossosoma > Glossosoma conforme. Next base: position 161,573 of record JAGTXR010000029.1, read on the forward strand.
ATTCAAGAAAACTTACGTTATATTATAATATTAGTAAATGAAATAAGTCTACTACTTTTTCAAATCAGTTCGGGAGTTAAACGACTGTGATAAATTAATCCAAGCGTCCAATCTCGAAGATCTTGCAATCTCTGCGGGACCCGCAAAGATCCGAAAACCTCGCCAGATGTGTGCCTAATTACAAAATCTGCTCTACCCGTGATGAAGATTAATTGTTGCTGCCCATACGCGGCGTAATGTGATTAAATCTCGCGCCGGGGATAATATCATAAAACTCGGGTCTCCGCGGACCGGAACAAGTAACTTTCCTGCCAAAGTTTGCCCGCCGGCTGTATCCTGTTTGGCCTCTGCGACTGTACCGCGAGCACTCGGGTTGCTATGGGAATACTCTGATATACTAGCGGTGCAGGTGCAAGGGTGCGGACCGCGGCGACCGCGAGTTCGTCAGGGATCCATCACTTCGGAGGCCTGACACTTTGCTGTGAGGGTAGGCCGCCGATTGGAGAGTAAATTTTCAAGTCACGCATATATTTTTTGACGCGAATAAAAATATTTTTGACGTTAGTTGTTAACTGATTGCACACAATTTTTATTAGTTTATACATATATGCATTTTAAGGTATTGCTGCATTATAATCATTAAGAAAATAAATCAGCATTATTTATTATAGCTACTTACCTGTATAACTTATAGGTTTTAGATTTGTTTACAGTTAATTTTTTTTTCCAAATAACTAATAGGTTATACCAATTTTCAGTATTTCAGTTTTTTTTTAAATTAAATATTTATACATGCTTAAAAAAACGTTATATTATTTGTATCCAGAAATACGATAACCTTATTCTGCTTGCTGCGAAGCAGTTATTGCAGAAGAACATTAAAAATAGCTATTTTATTTTACTTCTTTTGTCTTTTTGACTTCAAGCTCCTGAATCGCGCCGTCTTAGAAGGACGTCGGAAACTATACATAAAATGTACTCAGAGGGACTCTAGGAGACAAAACGGATACAGGATGAGGATAGAATCATTACAACTAATGGAAATTTGTAGTAGCAGATTATAAAGAACGTGTGCTCCAGTAAGGGGAGCAAATGTGGTATAATTATTATGATGATGTTTACCTTTTACCATAGTAATGCTGTTGGTCTATTGAATACAAACTACGAACTTGTATATATATTAGAGCTTTTTTATGTGAAGCCGATGATTGTCATATCATTGTACATGTGAAAACTGACCTTTATCTTATTATCTGTGGTTGCCATATTTAAAATTTAAAAAATTTCATTAGGCAAAGACGATTAGAAACAATGGTCTGTTAACTGATAAACGAAAACGTCTCCAATACGTTGTGTTATTTTGTTATACGTAGTATCTTTGTTATTATATAGTGAAAAGTTTTTTATCAAATATGTATTAGTATATAAATAAATGGAGCATTTGTTTTCAGGTATTGAGTAAATTAATATTCTAAATTATGTTTTCTTAGAAATGTGAACTAAAAAAAACTGAACTATGAACTTACATAAAAATATTGAGTTTCAATATCTTATTAACCTCCAATTATTGCGAAGCCAAGTGTTATATAAAATATTTACTTTGTTTTAAATTTTTATTATAAGTAATTATTAAAACATCAAATTTAAGTTATTTCATGATGATTAAAGCATATTTATACGAAATACATTAAATTAATGTAAGCTTTATTGTAGCTTTTGTGTTTAGGCGTGTGTGGCGAACTTCCTTCAAGGTTGAAGGAAGTTCGCCACACACGACTAAGCCTAATAGCCACAATATCAAATTTGGCCGTGAAAACCGAAGAAGTTATTTAATGTAAGCCGTTAGCAAAAGTAATATTTCGCGACTTCATTGAAATTTGAAATCGTGCAGCTGAAATAATTAATAAAATAATTTCAGCACCATATTATTATCCTTATGCATATTGCTAAGTCACATACCAATTATAATTTATCTTTGTAGCAGTTAGACTTTTGCTCCCCTAGTGGAGTCGCGTCACAAATGAGGTTAGTTTTCTAACAAATACAGGTGTTGCCCGTAATGTACGAGACAGACACATGCAGTTTATTTTCCTTGTTAAGCATGTGAAACAGAGTAGAGGGATTATTAAAATGAATATGAGAGTAATATAAATTTGTATTCTCTGACACGCTTTGTCGTTCCATTTTAATTGCAATTTTCACCAATTAAACTGATTAGCCGTTTGAAACAAAAAAATATATATATTATATTTCACAGAAATCCATTACTTATATGATGAATTTGATTGAAATAATAATGCATTATTTACTATCAAGTAATTATAAAGAGTGTAATGAGAAATTTTCAAACAGAGTATTATTTTGCAGTAACTGAAACGGAATCTATTGAGAGAGATTAAATAGAAATATGAAATTTCAAAGAATTATTCCACATTTTCTTATAATTAGTTATATTGTCCATTTGAATGAGTTTATGACTTATTTTAAATATGTCTTTATTTCTTTGATTGTTTAATTGAGATTGCAGAAGTTGTAAATTTCAAATTCTTGTTGAGTTATTTAAAATATGATTCCATTAATTATTCATTGCCTGCTTATCATTACACAGAACGACAGACAGAATATTTAAAAAACTAAAACTGATAACCATTTTTAAGTATTTTTTAAAGCTAGACAAAGAAACATGATGTTACTAAATTTAACATTGAAAAATAACCAAAAATCAACCTGTAATTTGATATTTATGATCGAATAAAAAGCGTCAAGCATTCACCAGATATTTTGTATTGAAAATTTAATTCAGCCTTCGTAGAGACAGCATATTTTTATGACAACAATGTCTGAAATATACTTTCACTATGCAATAGAATTTCGTCTGGACTAAGTTTGTTTTTCTTATAAATATCTTTTCTTCTTTGGGGTGATCACGTCTGTAAATGTATTGCAAGTTTGCAGTCACGTACTTAACGAAATTTACGGTATTATTAAATTTAATTTAGTGCACTCAGTACCACGTGTGCATTCTACCAAGTAGGCATTAGTAATAGGAACCCCTTTCTTTAGTATACTCAAATACAAATAAATATAAATGGTGTTTCTGTATAGTACCCACACTGAAAAACTCAAAAATATAATTTTACGAGGAATAAACAAAATACAATTGTATGTAACAGACAAATATACATGCACACAAATTATTTTGTAAAACTAAGTTTATTAAATACTTTAAATACACAGATCTATCCGAATACCAATATTAACACTATATATTTTTTAAACGTCATCAGATAACTTGTATTATATATTATACGAGTATATCATTTTATGACTTTAAATATCATCTGGAGGCTCTTTTCAATCCATATTTGAAGATTATCAGCACAACAAAGTCCATCCCATCAGACTGTTTCAAAATGAAGTTGTTCAAAAGATTATTGATTTTGAAAAAAAGTTTATCAAAATATTAGCAAAATTAAATACATATTTATTTTGTTTTTCTATAACTTATTAACAAGCATTTTGCAAGCAAATTAAGTAATATTTTACGAACAACGTTGTATATTTAACTATCAAAAATTTCAGTTTGTAAATAATTAAATTTATAAATTATATAATTTAAGAACATTTTAAATGTAATATCATTCATCTGGTTTTCGGTAAATATTATTCTTTGCGTAACACTTTTGGATTGTTATAATTTACCCCGAAGCAAAAATCTAACTTCTCCGAAGAAATCATTTTAATGCCTCTGCCTACGCTTATACTTATTCAACTTTATTCCTTTAAATATTTCGTCCAATAATTTTTCACTGGCCGTTGAGATTTTTGTAGGTATGCTAATATTTTTAATGCCTAAATTAGTTCTGCGAAGGAGTGGGTCCTTGGGAAACGCGGGCGATGATTGATAGCATCCGAAAAAGATTTGAGTTGAAATTATAAATATTTTTTTATTAAAGGATGTATAGCACGCAAAGATAACAAAGTATAAAACACGCATTATTTCTGCACGATCGGCAATTGAATTTATTTATTTTTAAACATTAATTTTTAATAGAACTTCCTTTTTTTGAGTGTAATTGTTTACAATAATTAATTTAGATTCTAACGTTAATATATATATGAGAAAACTTAAACGTTTTAAAAAAAATTAAAAGCCTTTATCATTCAATCTCTTTATGTAAAAATATGTTAAATCCCTGTACACACACCGGAAAGAAAAATATATATTTAAGCCCCTGGGCGCTCGTTCTAGAACCCATTGGAAAATATGCATGGTTTGTACTTGGAAAAGTTTCGGGGTCTCGAAATGAAATGAGATGAAGTTCAAATTACGGAAGATGAAAATTAATAATTTTTGGAAAACATATGAAGAGATGAACAAGAAGAAAAAGACGAAGAGAAATAATTTAATTGAAACGTAATATTTATATAACCATATTTTACATAATTATTATGATTCATTTCGGAATTTTCTGTGAACTTTATTAAAAAAAAAGTATTACCAAACTAGGATTAATATTGAGAATTTAATAACTAATAAAATAAGCGTCTTCAAAAATAAATGTTTAACGCATAAATTAATGTTTTTAACAAATCTTGATTTGCTTACATGAAATGTTGATTGAATTTTGTATTTAATGTTCAGAATAGTCGAATGGAAAGTTAAGTAAGATTAAATTGTATGAAGCATAAAAGCTATAATTCCGCGTAAACGTGAACAAAGGGTATCTGCTGGATACGTTTATGATCTCGAAACGCTGAAAGTTCAGAAATTATTCACCATTATTTTTCTATTGTAAGTACTCTCTCATTGAAAGATTTACGTACGGAACTTTGTTTTTCTTTGTTCCGAAAATAACGAAGCAAACTAGATGGCTCCCCCACGGCATTTTATGAAAAAAAAAAAGCTCCTGTACAGACATTGTACAGAGGGAAATTGTGAGCTTGGATATTTTGTACTGAAGCCGTATGGCCTACGAATATTTAGATAGGGTAAGTCATAAAATCTTTCGATTTTAAATTAAACTCTTTCTTGAAAATATACAGTTATTTTTGATGAATTAAACAAAATTTGAATATGAATGTCCACACAAAGAAATAAACTATTGATTTAATAGAAATATCAACAAGATGGAATTATGTAATTAATTATTCTTAATTTATTATAAATACTATAATTAAATACTTTTATTATAGACAGAATGAATTATGAAAAATAAAATAATAAATAAATACAGAATTTCTTATATTCATTTTTATATTTCCCACAGTATTGAAATATGTATTAAAAAATATTACAAAAGAAAACCAGTTTGTAAAATAAATTTTACCTGACATTGGAAACGTAGTCTTTCTTTTTGGGACTTTTTATCTAATGTTTTAAGTACTAATAGTGTAAAAAATCTACATAATTAATAATGCTTAGAAAAAAACTAATCTTAGTGATTATTTGCGATCAAATAAACGTTTAGATATCTCAAAAATAGCTTTGTTGATAAATATGAACGCAATTTTTAATAATTGTACAATTCTTAAAAAAGAAAAAAGAAAAAAAAATACAGAATAAAAAACATTTGTGTACAAGTTGTCAGCCGGATAGGGTGATCCACAATCATAAACTCTAGTACGAGTTAGAAAAAAAATATTATAAAGGGAAATAAAACTACGAGAAAAAAAAAGATCGTGTATATACTAATACATCTATGAAATTATATATGATTGTATTGCAATTCCGTTAAACCACTTTCAACGTCACCATTCTTAGTGAGAGAAAAATGTATGAAGCTTATAATTATATATTTAAATTTATGTAATGGCCTTCAATCCATAAAACATTTATTTTTTATCTTCCAATGACTGTACGCGATACCCCATTTACTCCCAATACAAACGTGATGTAAACGTGATCGGGGAGATGTACTTATTTTCGGAAGGGGTTGTTTTTAGCGTTGACAAAACTAATTATGATATTCCTGCCCGACGTGCGTTACACTTGTACATTATCCGTTGTAGGAGTATTCCATCCGTGACGCAGGAACTTATTTATTTTCATAACGAGTACACAAATTAAAACACGCGGCGTCAAACGCTCAAACGAATAATATAACCAACTTACGTCCCTGCACCACCCGAATAATTATATTTGTTTTCTGTGTTCGTTAATAACTAAACTGGGGATACGCTGTATGTTTGTCTGGTTAATAGGATTACAATTTGAAATCTGGCTCAAATATAATAATATGACGTAAGCCGTAAGCGCATCTCGGATTTCATTTATTTGCACAACAATCATGCACTGGATTAAAACAGAATAAACATGAAATGCCGTGTACAGGATTTGTTAATTACTGTACATGATATAACTTTTCAACCTTCCGAATGGAACATGTTGTCGTCACAAATAGCTGCTACGGTCTTCGCCCCATTCCAAGTCAGCTTTGTCTCTTGGAACTTAACCGAGTACATTCTTTGTATAGTTCCCGAGGTCTTCCGGCGCAAACCCATATAAGAAAAGCTCGCTGAAGTTCGTGCTCTCTTCAGACAGTACAAGTTCCAGGTTCATTTTTATCTCTTTACCGACTAGAATACTGCCTTGTTTTATCCCTCACTTCGTCATTTCTCACCAGTTAAAACCATCGTACATTTAGTATTATTATTACTACACGACAATGTCGTAAAATAAATTTCATGATATATTTTTATTATCGTGTCGGAAATAACAGGGTCAGATCCTGTCTGCCCAGAAGTGGGTGACGTCGATGGCGTTACTCCCGGCCATCATCAGGTCTTCCTGGGTGCAGCTACTCGGACACAGCGCCCTCTCGAGAAGGTTTGACAGCGTCTGCTCCACGCCACAGTCAAATTCATTGAAAGAATAAAAAACGATTTAGCCGTATATTATATTTTTAAAACAGGTGCTTGCGTAGAATACTAGTGTAATAATATTAGTGCAATAGGATGACTTCAGTAACGGATAAATAATATACTTGGCCATAACATGTTCTTTGGATTCTACAGGAGAGTATAATTATACCATTTTTATCTTTAAACTTCAAGGCTTACTCCTTTTGAAAAGTCGTCAAGATCTAAGCATGTCTACTTGGTGAACCTTTATTAGGCAGATTTGACAAAGAAAGAGCCCGGTAACATAGCAGTTGTCATAACATCAAATAAATACATGTGTTAAAGCGCCTTGAAGAGAATATAAATTTCCAGGTGAACGTTCAGGTATGTTTTGGACAATGATAGTATATGACAATGATTGTATACAAATATGCAAGACTTCCAGACCGCATCACATACTGCATCATGTGTACAACTATTGTATTTACTCTTTCCATGACCTTATTTTGGACAACAGACAGGCAATAAATGATGCCAAATACTTTCTAAATCGCTTAGATGTTGCTGACTGAAAGTCAAAAATGTCAAATAAAAGAAAAATGTTTTTCTTTTTAAATAATATATTAATCACTTAAATATATCGCGTTAGTTAGTATATCACGTTAAACTTATTAAACTCACCGTATCCATAATTAAGCTTGCCAAACTTTGCAACGGTTAATTTTGAGGGGGTTCTTTAAATAGATGGCATCAGTTAATAAAGCCTATTTGTGCCCCCCTCCCCTACAGGGAGCCGATTCGCTCAGCGCCATCGTGCTGGCTGACTGACAGCCCATCCCCGGGGCCCTAAACATATTACTTTATATCGGCAAACCTTACATACCACCTAATCCGAGGGATTAGTTTTACTTCAGTTAATTTTGAAATTTTAACGTGCGCCCCCGGGTGGCACCACCGCCTCTTTTGTTGAAGCGATTGCAGGATATTAATATCGCGTTCGTGTCAATATTTATATTATTGCTTTAAAAATAATCTCATTGTGTGTTGTTATTAATCTGCTCAGAGCTTAAGTACACTATCATTATTTTCATGTTGAGCATTGTAAGTAATTTTTATTTACCTTCACACATCTGAAACACGGTCACTACAAATTTTCGAAAAAAAATTTATACCCTAGTTTGTGTTTTCTAACAAGACATTTCAGCCCGACAACAAAGATAAAAGGAATATTTGGCGTATTTTTTACAAATAAAGCTGGATGATAAGCCTAACGCCTCTGGACGGTTCAACCAGACAAGCGATACGCGGTTAGCAACAGGCAGGACCCATCCAAGTTTTGGTGCGCGTTCAACGTTGCTCAACTTCAATGATCTTACGCGATTCGCGCTTACAAAGTACTATTGTCGTTAGGTAAATATTTGAATAGCCTAAATTTATTCTTGAAGAGGTTCTAAAATATATATAAATATTATACAATATTAACTACTCACATCAGCTGTAGGACTTCCATCCTACTGTCAGCCGAAGAAGAGTCGAACCTGGCTGGGGATGCCGCAGGATCAAATTGATTACACCTGCCCTTTCTTTTTATCATACGAGTACAAAGACTATGCTTGGTGGAGCTCAGAGAGGCAAAACTAAGTTGATATAAAGCGAAGACGGTGACTACTGAGCATTATGAAAATATTTTTATAACGACACTATGCTCAAACTAGGGAGTCAATGTGCAATTATATATGTAAAGAAATTCAATTATAAATCAATTGAATATGATTTATAAGAATAGACAATAAATATAGAACTATAATTTTTGTATTGACTTAAAAATGTTGCCTTTTAATGCATTTCATTTTTTAAATTTAACCTAAATAGTAATTAATATGTGTGTGTTAATGCTTTCGATTTCAAAGGTCACATTATCTGGGTTATTGTATTAAAATATCACACGTTTTCCGTTGTTTCTAATATATACGAGTAAATTACATATTATTTAATAAATTACAGAACTATAATCTGAATTACTGGGTTGGCGTGTCGAAACATTTGGTTTGCAAAAAAATACGTCGTTTCGTGTTAGTTTAATTAAAATAGTTATTGCCGGTAATTTCGTAGTACTCTGTAGGCTGTCCATTTCGTGCAAAGCGAGGGGTCTATGGCTATTTACTGGATATATGCACGGGGTAAGGACCCTAGAAGAGGCCTGTAAAGTACTTTAATTGGTACCCCAGGGATGGTAAAAGACCCAAGGACGTGTAAGGGCTTAGTGGATTGATGGAGTTCAAAAGTTTGACCACGCAGGGATGTGACCTGGCGAGCTGGCAGAGGCCACGAAAGTACTTAAAACTTTCAACTTATCATAATAATATTATTAATACGGTACTAGAGAAACTTATTTCGTAGGTTGATAGTTATACGTATTAAGGCTTCACTTTAAAATCAAGATTCTCTATGCCCGTGTCCGTTCCACAAGCGGAGAATTTGGTTACTACTCGTACAATTAACCACTTCACAGTTATGTTATATACTATTTGTACATGCCTTATCTTATGATATTATTGCAGCAAGAATGAAACATATACGGATCCCGATGACCTTCAAGACATGATCTTGATAACTTCAAGTGACGGCCGCTATAGTACGAGTATGTGAGGCATATTGAATTATTTGTTAATCAGTATTTTTAGGATATCGAATGATAAACATGACGTTTCAGAAGTCTTAGGCAACTTGTTTCAAGAACGGCTCTTTTTAATATCATATTTGTAAAATACTACGGTCACAAAAAAAAATCTCAGCCGTACACTTTAATAATACAACTTTAAAATAATGATATTCAATGAACAAAGCACTCTCAGATTTATTTTTATTGTAAGAAAAGTCCACTTAGTATCAAATTAACCTTTCCTTCCCTGTGATGTGTATCTTCTACACATTGCTTCTAATAACGATCAATATATTTATTAATATAATAAATACAAGGTAAAAATCTTAGGTATTCCTCCAAAATATATTAAGGAATTAATTTACAAAATAATATTAATATTAATCAGAATTTATCGGGTACACCGGAGGTATTTTGTGAACATCGGAAACAAATCGCGCTGTGAGTGCCTCGACCGTGGGTCTCGACGATGTGCGGAATGCGTGACAATAGTGTCGCGCAAAATATAGATTCGCTTTTCACTCTCATACTTTAATGTAAAGGAAGAGGGAAGAGATCGAGAGTGGGTCATCCTGCCACTTCCACGACTGGCGGCAGTTGCTCTCGAGCTTGAAACTAGAGTGGACCTATGCCTGTTCTGTGAGCGTTATCAGATGTTTTTTTAATGTTTTCAGCCAATAAATATCAATTATTATCATTTTTGACATCAATTATAATAAATTAAAGGGATTAGCTATGAATGTTCTTATTTTTCCGATAACAATTGCTGACTTTTGATTGTGTACTGACTACCCAACTCCGAAACGCTCGTTTTCATTTTAGCATCATTAAGGAAAGGTTGAAGAATTCATATAGTTCTTGATGATTTACATGGTATCCGCAGCATATTTTGGTTGTTTGTGATTTTTATTACGATTTACAAAAAAAAAAACATATCGTTCATACAATATATTAATGTAAGCTACAATCGACTTTTGGTGCTCTCCCCAGTGAGTAAAAGAAAACCTGTATTCACGTAGTACTTTTAACACTTAAAGATCGTTATAATTCTTATGAAATAATCCACAGCCGCGTTCTGTTATTTTCAATGCATCTGCTGAAGAATTGAGCAATCTTTCAGCAAAAGGAGCTGAAGCTCTATTGGATTAGCCCCGATGTTCTGTATTCGGTTAGAGTCTCCGGGCCCCGGGCACATCCAGCCTCAGCCAGGAGTAGGACGTGACGATTCCCTGATCAACGACAGGCCTCGTTCCACAGTCGGCCGGTGACCAGGTAACAAGTTTTTAAAAGCTTCTAACTAAGAAAACATGCTTTTATTAAGATTAAGGCTTCGTTGCGCGCGTTTAATCTCTTTTCAATAATACTTTTTGCCTTTGAAATATTGTCACGACTTTTTTTTAAAGCATATATACTCTTGATGAATGTTAAAAAAATAAATTATGCATTATTCTAACGTGAAGCTTTATGACCCTTTGATACATTTACGTAATATTTGAAAAATATTATATTTTTTATTAAAAATAATTGGTTTTATTTCCCATTTATTTTAAAAATAGACATGTTTTTTTTCATATGGAGATATTGTTAACTGAAGATATAAAATAATGTTTGTTATTTTATATTTCTATTTAATTTATTTATAACTATAATTGTACAGCGTAAAATTGAATTGTTACTTTGTAAGGTAAATGTAATTGACATACATTTTAATTGTTCAGTCAACACTTATTTTATTTTATTTTCATAATAAAAAACCTTCATTTTGGAATGGTACTTTCTCTTTCAAAGCTTTCAATAGTCGTCGCCCTCTCCCGGGTAATTAAAATCGCAAATTTATTAGTTTTTTTTCCAACAGCTCTGAAAATTATTTTCACCGGCCACCTTTGAACGGGAAAGCCGCGCAGACTCCTTTCACAAAAATAATTACTTACCAATGGTCAAAAAGCTCCTCAAGTAATTAAATTATAGAGCTTTCAATGATTTAATGAACTTTCTTTTGAGAAATTCCTTATATTTTTATAAGTCTAGGGGTGCGAAGTAATCATAGTTTAAAATAAACGTTTGTGCTATACATTTTGGCAGCAATTCAAAGTATTTACTGTAGCATCGCTAGCTAGATATATAAAAAAAATAAAGCCTTTGAAATTCTACAAAAATATTAACGGTTATCACCACAAACAAAATGAATGGCAAAATTTATAAAATTATAAAGCGGATGTAATACTCGTATATCTTTTACTCCTTCAGCTCCTTGTAGTAATTTCAAACATAGCGTTATTATAACAGCCAAACGTCTGCACAAACAAATTTTCATTATTTTTTTCTAATGAAACGAAGCCATAAAGATTTCGTTTGTGTGCACTGTATATCTTCTAATAAGTTGAGCAGCTTATCAATTTTCATATTTCGTTAAAAAAATATTACAATACATCAATATTCAAAATTTATAAAAGATATGTTTATTAGTGGGGTCAAATGATGGAACTCATTGCTTACGACATCAAATTGATGTGTAAAGTTTCAAATGTATTGGATAACGAGAAGTGTATTATATTCACTTACAAGGTTCCACAAGTAAAAAAAATATCAATAAACTCTGTAAAATGCACTACAATGCTTTTTTTTCAAACATTTATATTAATAAGGATACATGTGTTGTTTACGTAATTTAATTTCTATTCATATATATTTGAGCGCACAAATTTGTATCAGATCCCGCAGATATTGCGCCATAACTTATGTTGGCCGCGATAAATCTTGTAGCCAATGAACAATTGTGCAAAAACAAGAACCGCAATTTACGGTAACAGTTGTGACAACCGCAAAATGGTTAATTTTCGCAATATACGTAATGTTACATAACCTGCGCAACGGGGTGACCTTACTCCAACGGTGGGCGTGGCGTAAATTAAAACACATTAAATATTTATTCATATAATTAGGTGCTTCGTCTGTAGCGTCATGGCGGCCCAATTACGTACGGTATTGAAATAAAACCTGAGATACCTAAATATAATAATATTAATATGATAATAAACTAAAACTTAGGAACATTTTTGTAGTGAAATTCCTTAATATCTTAAAGCTAACGCGTTTAACCAATGCATCCTCCCTGTATTAACTTATGGCGCAGAGACGTGGAATCTGATAGCAAGTCTTACCCATAAAATAAAGGTAACCCAGCGTGCTATGGAGAGATCCATGACACTTGACATATATGTCGAAGAGACGACGGTCGATGTGGAAGAAAAGTATTGTAATGGTGCCCAAGAACTGGCAAACGAAGCATTGGCCGACCCCCTGTAAGATGGACTGACGATATAAGAAGAATAGCGGGAGTGACCTGGATGCGGAATGCGGAGGATCGAAGAGGATGGAGACTCATGCGGGAGGCCTACTTTCAACAGTGGATGGACACAGGCTGAGGATGATGAATAAAATACAATATATGGCATATAAAGTCGAAAGATAGTTAGATCTTAATATATTTATCAATATACAGTGAGCGGCAAAAAGATCTGATGGTTTTCTATTATCTCGAGTAATCAAACCGTCAGATCTTTTCTAAAAAAGATCTGACGGTTTTCAGTAATCTCAAATAATCAAACCGTGAGATCTTTTGCGGCTCTCTGTATTTATAATAAGGTCAAGTAAACCTAACCTAAAAAAAAAACACATTAATAAATCGTTTAATATTATTTCCTTAATATAGATGTTCAGATTTTTTGTTTAGGTACGTAATTCCATCGTTGCTATTTGTTGAAAAGGACTCTCCAAGGTGGGTGAATCTTCCTCAGTAGGCTACCACACTCGGTGAGCTGTTCGCCAAGATCGCCTGATACTACAGACTCTCTAAGAAATCTGTTCCCTACAGGTCAATACCAAATTTGCATCTATACAGGCGCTGTTGCATAGCTCATAATTCATCTTTACATCGATTTATATATCCACTATCACAGGGAGTCTGTAACCTGCAGTCAGTCGATGCTATAAAATACATCAGATCTGCAGTCATCATATGTCTGTTTTCCTCTGTGCTACGCCTTGAAAAAGCTAATGCATGATTCGCTAACTGCTTGGAACACCGCATATCAAGAATCAACTTCCGAAGGAATAACCAAGTCTTACAAGATGGACTGACGATATAAGAAGAATAACGGGAGTGACCTAGATGCGGAAGGCGGAGGATCGAAGAGGATGGAGACTCATGCGGGAGGCATACGTTTAACAGTGGACGGACACAGGCTGATGATGATGAATCAAGTCTTTCTTTCCATCCATCGAACACTTATTGACGTGGAAAAAGAAGAACTCCGTGGACTTTCATTTCACGCAAGCGTTTACCGGACACGGAATTTTCAGAGAATTCCTAGAAAGATTTGGCCTCTCTTCATGCGAAGCATGTCCATGTGATCCAGGCATACAACATACAGTAAGACACTCTCTCATGGAGTGCTTTATCTATGAGAATAGTAGACGCATTCTGTGTTGTCGCCTGGGAATCTCTACCATTTCTTGGGAGGATTTTCCTGAACTGCTGCTTAGTTCATTCCTGTTAAACCTTATCAAGGAAATCGTCGGGGCTACACGCGCGGTTAACAAGGTTGTAAATGAAGTTAAGTCATCATATGATGATACCTAACATCGATGTGATGTTATTGATTTTAACATGATGATTTTTTATTATTATATTTGTACATAAAAAAAAAACATTCGCATGAACTGCGCAATAGGGTAACCATCATACACAAAAAATAACGCAGTCCAGTTGAACGCACGCACATTGGTGTGTAGGTATGTTGACCTGGAAACATCAACCACAGTTTAATGTTCATTATAAACGTAACGCGCACTTTTTCGGCGCCCCAAATTAATTGGAATGGCTTATTTACCTGTATTTATGATTCAATTAAGGTGGGCGAATTTTGCACGCCAGCGTCGGCAGCGCCGGATCCAGGAATATTTTCGCCGAAAAACATAATGATGGAACGCATTAATGATTATTTTAATTAAAACGCCACGCTCGTTACGTATTTACGGCTGATAGTTTGTAACGTTGCTAATTTATGTTCATTTCGTTGAGGTGCTACTACTAATAAAGGTTAATACGTCAAGTTTAAATTTAAACATTTGCGTTTGTGACTATAATTGACCAAATGCGCGTTAAAAATATTAATTTAGTTAAGCACGTAACTGCAGACGTGCGTAAGTTGATTTAAAATTTTCAAAATAAATATTTTACAACAATCTTCCAAAGAGTAAATATAATATTTATTTTTAAAATGAAAGTAGTTAAGTAAATATTAATTTCAGCTACGCAAATACAAAACATCATAGACATAAACAGTAAGTAGTATTTTTAGTTATGTTTTTTTAAATCATTTTCTCTTATTCTAAAAACAAAAGTTTGTGAATTAATGCTACTATTTCATTGCAAAAATATATTTTTAAAAAATATTGCAAAAGTCAAGTAAAAAAGAATTACTCAGTAATTTCTACTCACACCACACAAATAAATCTAGTTCAATAAATTCACATTTAACTATATGCGTTGTATGATGTGAAAAGTTGTAAAGATATGTTTACTTTTATATTAATTTCTTAATAATATGGCGACGAGCTTGAAGAAATGAAAAACAAAAAACTTCGTATAAGTTTCTACTAAATTATTATTTTAATGTGAATTTATCAGTATTTATATTTACATGTCTGCGGTAAAGTAAGTAAATCAAATTCTGGATTTTCTTTACGTTCATTAAAAATAAAAATTTCGAGGCTTTTTATATTATATCAATAAATTCAGGGAGGGTTTTTGTATTCAGTTATATATTTTTTATGTATTCGTACAATAAAAATATATTTATAACTTTAAAAATATCGCAGTTATAATTCTACAATTATACAATTTTATTAACCATAAGCAATACAGTTTCCTTGAGTATTGATTTTTCTTGTAAAAAATATAACAGGGTATAATATTTTTCACAGCAGAAATATAATTATAAGAAATACGCTTAGCTCATGCCAGCAAAGAAATCTGATGCATTTCTTGCTTTGCTTGAAGGCAAGTTATTCTTCAAGTCTTTCCGTTTGTTCTGCTTCTTGTGTGACGTGCTCACCTCCATGTCTTCAAAGTAGAACTATCCAAATAACATTCCTTTAGTTGGAATCTTTTGAGCATATTTCAGTATTCTAATACTTTATATTTAAAAGAAGATATAAATAAATATTAAAAAAATTGATACTTTCATACAAATACTCACCAAACACCATATTTTATGACATTTCTCTCATAAACAAATCGGAGAAAAAAAAACCTCGGACGCTGGGATTCAAGCCACGAACCATTTGCAAGCCCAATGTTCAGTCTGTACTCAGAGTGGGCACGCAGCTACTTGTTTAATAACACATATTTAAGTAGTTTTATTAGAAGTTGTTGGTTTATAACATTATTTAAAAAATATATTTATATGCTTTACAATTCTTCTTATCAAGAAAAAGAATGAGAAAACGTTTTTTGTTACGTAAAAAATCCGCAAAATAAAAGCAATATTTATTATTTTTGAAACTAATTGAACTGTACGAATGAACCCCGCACTAAAGTAAGTTGATGCGGTAAATTGGTATCGATCTAATTAAGCCGGATAATTTATTTCGCATTCGCAGGTGGGGCCGACCCGCGACACGGCTTACGAACAAAGGCCAGGTTATACTTTTTGGATACACGGAACAACAATGATTCGTTTCAAAATCCGGTGTGACCGACCGCAGATAAAGGGATCGAAATTATAGGCATTTCGATACTGTTTTTGCAAGAATTAAATGATGTTTCACGTTGGATAAAGAGCGATCAAAACTAATAACGTAATGTTGTTTATGTGTCGAAGGATTTATAATATTACGGTTATATAGAAGCTTAATATATTATAATCATTTAATACTGCCTTCAAATTTCCCAGAGACCGGTAGAAATGACAACAAATGATGCAGGACGACGACGCAAAACATTGCCTAGCGAGTATTATTTTTATCTCTATCATACTCGTATAATCAGTACAATTTTCTACCGTGTTTCTGCCATGGTGTGCTTACGTAATTTATAAATATAGATTTTTTATTAATTTAAACGAACATCTAGGTCTCGAAGAACCTCAAACTTGTTGAATCTAAATCCATTTTAATTTCTACTGTAAAATCATCTGCGCTCGGTATTGGTTGCAAAACCGTAAAGTAGATTATTTTTAAGTAAACACATACAGGAGATTACTGACAGTTGTTGGTAGTAATTCTGACGTCTCATTTGTGGAATTATATGACGCTTACCATGCTACATATGGCTAAGCTCTGCATGTAGTATGCAATTATATTTTGATATTTCAAATACCTTTAATAATAATTAAAAAAAACACATACAACAAGCTTTTCTTGGTGGTAGGTCAGGTGACAGGTGGGGCCGCAGTCACGAGTCAATAATTAACGTCCCTTTTCCACTTAATTTTCCCCGCCCACGTCAACCATATCGATAATGATTTAGCTTCATGAGACAACGCAACTGATGCGACAATAATACACGTTAACTACCCCTGTCGATGCGTCAGCGTTATAAAAGAGGGCACTTAAGTAAACAACTCAGTGTCTTCATTGAGACTTATTAATTGTATTTCATGGTGATAGTTATATTGTGACTCATAATAATATGAGTCATTGTTTTTATTATATGTATTTGAAGCAAATGGTTGCCACAATTGGTCACTACTATCAACACCTTGTCCAAATTCAAATTAAGAACATACCTGTACATGGTTTCCTACAGCCTTCAGAGGAGCCAGGATACTTAAAAAGAAAGCTAATGTAGTATGAAAGGCGATATTTGGGTGATTTGTAATCAGTACTTTTAATCAGGTGAAAATCTCGACACTCACAAGGCTTGTTTGGTAAATAGAGACAGCTTATCCCAATAAACGACACGCAGCGGACACCATGTGTTGTAACCCATACAATGAAATTTCCTTGTCTAAAGTTGCTTATCTTTGATGAATATATAAGCAACTCGCTATCATTACGCAATGGCGTGTGAATATTGATATTTTTTAACTAAGCAGTTAACGATGGGAAAAGGCTTCTTTTGGTTTAAATATTACATTTACATATGGTTTAACAAATATACGACAGCTATAATCTTCTAATATCGGTTTTGTAGGGCGTTGTCTGATAAATGCCCTATTGAGTTGAGACCTATGATACTTGAGTTACACTTGAGTTATCATTTTTATTAGATCCACGTATAAACATGTTTGTGATTCATAAAATTGAAAGGTAGAGAAAAATATTTCACAGATTTTTTTGAATATTTTTTTATGCAAGTTCTAGTATATTGTTTTTGTTTTGCTTCGTGCAATAGTCAAATATATCGAATTCGTATCAATATTTTGCTAAACATCTACCCTGCAGTCCTTTTTGTATTCCCAACTTATAGATTATTTCATTCGTCCAATTTTATTCTGTCACACAACCCGCGTCAACCTAAGTGACTTCACAAACTTCATGACATTCTATTTGGGCGTGTATCCATTTATTACACATTCACTCCCCTTCAACAAAATAATAGTCACAAAATATAATGCATCTATTGAAAGTGGTCATAAATATATACTTATAATATTATTTGCCATTTTTGAAAATGTTTCGAGTCATGATTTTTACATTTTACATAACCTTTCTTAAAATAGAGAAAAGGTTGCAAGAAAAAAACGTTATTTTTAAATGATATTTACATTTAAAAATTAATACAACGTTTGTAAAAATAAAATAAATAAAACATAGTGAACAAATATCAAAGTTTAAAAAAAGTAAGAATATGTATCTTAAAAAATCTTTTTTTGGTCAATGTTTTCAGCATTCACTTTGAGGTTCATTATAAATAATAAATGTTTATTTATTTACCTTGTTTTTTTATAAATGACATAAAATATGATACACCCCCTAACCCCTCTCCTACGTGAAATGGGTTTGACCATTTATGAAGTAATATGCAGCTCAGTTGTCCATTGACATGTCCATTGGCGTCATTAATTCCATCTGGCTAAGTCACAGATAAAAAGTTTAGTAACTTATAAGAAGGTCTCTATGTACTTGT
The DNA here is from genome assembly GCA_022606575.1 of Glossosoma conforme. Classification (NCBI taxonomy): domain Eukaryota; kingdom Metazoa; phylum Arthropoda; class Insecta; order Trichoptera; family Glossosomatidae; genus Glossosoma; species Glossosoma conforme. The sequence goes on from JAGTXR010000029.1 coordinate 180,214, forward strand.
GTTGTTCTACTTGTGTGTACTTATTTCGTTCTACTAGTGTTGTTCAAAAAAATAATTGATAACTTACACAGGTCAAAGCCCTTTTGCAAAACTCCGTTTTTTATTTCCCTGCATACTTATACTCCTATAAGTTTCATAATCATGTGAATATCGTTATGTTTATATAGGCTCTCGGGAACTATGCAATATACATATAATGTACTCGGAGCTGCTGTGAGAGGCGGAGCTGATTTAGGATGAAGCAAAGAATATGGCAGCTAACAGAGCTTCGTGGGGGCGTGAATGACATATGCTCCAGTTAGAAAACGGACATGGTATGATGATGATGTTTATGTACGTCATAGTTGATGAAGCTCTCATTGAAGGTGATGACACTGGAGTATTTCAGCAATTTACCAGTAATAAGCGATGCTTAGTGTGATCCATGCACAATGAAGTCCGATTACACAATATGTGTGTAATCGCCAGGCCGAACGTTAAAGGCGGGTCACACAACGTGTGCGCGATCGTTCCGCCAGCGCTTAGTGGCCGACTATAAACAGCTTGTGTTTTTCTTTTTTCAAACGTTAGTGGGCAATCACACAACATAAAGGTGTTGTTTTTACTTTCGACCATAATTCAACGATCTCAAGCCCTTTAAGTGAGGGTCATATTTAATTTTTTTTGAACACATGACGATAAAAAAATTAAACAGGCATTTTGTGTAAAAAAGAATAATAATGTGAGCTTACGCTTTATCGCTTGTTATCATTATTATTTTTAAATTGGGAAAACGTGGATAGTTTTTCTCAATCAATATTTCGATTGTATGCATTTAAATTTCATATGTTTGTTAGCAAAATAAGTATTTCCCAAAATATAAGCTGTTGATTTAAATTTTATTTTATATTTCAATGCAATATATTTTTGCTTAGAATTAGTTGACGATATACGCTGATGCTTTGTCCGATATTCCCGATGACGTCGAGGAGATCCAAGACAGTGACGATGATGGAGGATGGATATATATATATATATAAACAAATAAATATATGCGAATTTGGTCAAAATCAAAATGGTTGGTTCCAAAGGTCCGCGGTTCGCATCCCGCTCCCGCCGATATTTTTTCTGAATGAATTGACTCGTTTAAGGATTTTTATGTAAAGTATAATTGTAATTATTAATTAAATATACATTTACTATACATAAAATTCTTTTTTTCAACGCGTCAATCCAAGCACAAAAATAACGGCAGAAGCGGGATGCGAACCGCGGACCTTGGTATATAGTCAATGATCTATAAAAGTAGATTAGAATATTGAAATAATAAAATAATATTCCAATAAAATTTAAAAAAATCCGTATATTTTAATTGCTTATAATATGAGAATTTCTTTGTAAGCAATTCTTTAAAAAAACAGTCGGCCTCTAGCGTAAGTTTAATCGCGTAACGCGCGGACTGGATAGTGTTAATAATACAAGGTATAAATACTTATATATTTCATATGAGAATTTATGTTTCGCCATTAGAGATGGCTCAAAACAACTGTATGCTCTCCACTTGAAGCAGAGTATGGGGATATCTGTTATTGCAACATGACGTGTGCCTGTTTTTAGACTTTCAAGCATTATGCGACTATGAATGGCTCCACACCGCAGATAATGCGCCTGCATTCGTTGCATTAAACGTCCATTTCGCTCTTGTAAAAAACATCTGGCGTGCATCAGATGATTCGCCGCGTGGGGCAGCTCCTGTATGCTGCTGCTACAAATGCAAATTTCAATAATTCCTCCGCATTAAATATAGCACGCGAGGCGTTTCGATTCAAGCATGAAATTAATCATATTCAACGTTTTATAAGTGGAAGCTTTGTTAAATTTTATAAAATAATACAGTAGAGGGCAATCGAAGAGCACGCTGACCTACAGGATTATCAATATCGAATAATGTCAAATATTACGAGTCAATTAAGTGTAAAGCCGGTCTCGCTTCCAAAAAACTAGGTGTATTATATAGATCACGTCGGTATTTCAACGATAAACAACTTCTTCTTCTATTTAAAGGACAAATCCGACCTATCCTTGAATACGGCAGTCACCTTTGGATTGGAGCCCCAAAATACCTTCTAAACTTAATTGACTCAGTTCAAAGAAGAGCAATTCGTTTGATAAACAATGACACCCTTACGTCTAATCTACAATCAATGGAACACAGACGTAAGGTTGGTTCTCTTAGTCTTTTCTACCGTTATTACCACGGTCGCTGCTCTTCGGAACTTGAAGAACTAATTCCTCCTGCACCCACTCACAGCCGACAAACTGGTCTTACACTTGCCGAACATCCATACACGGTTAATATATGTCGACCAAGAACTGGCAGCTTCCAAAGTTCCTTCCTTAATGCCACCGGTAAACAGATAAATATATGCAATGCTCTTCCAGCGTCTGTTTTCCTCCTTCCTACAATCTGGATCTCTGAAACATCGATAAATAAACAGTTTTGTCCGTTCCCCAACCCATTACACAAACACGAACACATTTATTATATTCGTTTCGGATCGCATGCAGCGTCCAGCTCGTGTTGCCCCTGGCTGAGCGTCACATAGTGTGCACTGGTCTTGACCGGTTGTGCTCTCCCTGCCGAAGCATTCCCCACCGCTCGAGGTTGTCCTTTGTTCTACCAACTCCGGTTCTTAATCTGTTTAGGGATTTACAGGTTGTGTGGATTTCAGTAAAAGCTTCAGAGTTGGAGACTTCAATCTTGGTGTTGGTGTTGGGGGTATCTGATTATACAAGCAGTGGGACGGTTGGTTGATTGCCTTACGCATTTCTTCGTCGCATATGACTTTGCGTCTTATGTTCGGTGGTGCGATACCAGCCAAGGGGTATAGTTTAGAAAGGGGTGTTGGTTTGAGGCAGCCTGTGACGACTCTGCATGCATCATTCAGGGCAGTATCCACTTGATTACAGTGGGCTGATCGACCTCACACTGGTGCCGCATATTCTCCGGCTGAGAAACAAAGTGCTAAAGCTGAGGTACGAAGAAGGGGTGGTTGGGCTCCCCAGTGAGTGTTGGTCAGTTTGCGGATGAGGTTGTTCCTTGTTGCAACTTTCTGTTTGGTGTTGCTGCAATGACGCCTGAAGGTGAGGGTGCGATCTAGAGTGACTCCGAGGTATTTTGGATGGTCGCTATGTTCCAGTACTCTACCTTCCCACGTGACACGAAGCTTTCTGTTAGTTTCCATGTTTCTAAGGTGGACACAGCAGACTTGTGTCTTTGATGGGTTAGGTTTGAGATGGTTGGTTTCGTAGTAATGGGACATCTCGTTGAGTCCCTGGCTTAGGATGTCCTCAACTTCTTCAAACGTTACTGCTTGTGCTGCCAAACCTAAGTCATCCGAATATATGAAAGACTTTGTGTCTTTAGGGGTGGGTTGGTCGTTTGTATATATATTAAATAGTATAGAAGCAAGTACACTGCCTTGTGGTAAGCCGTTCTTTTGGTTAACGCCATCGGCTGGTTTTCCCCTGAAAATCCACTGCGAATCTCCTGTTATGCAGCATAGCCGCGATAATCTGCACTAGCGAAAAGTCACCTGTCATTCTGTACAATTTACTGAGGAGTATGCTGTGCGACACTGTATCGTATGCAGCGGTTAAGTCGACGAATACCACTCCGGTCACTTTCCTTAGTTCGAACCCGTTTTCGATATGTTGGGTCAGGCTTAGTACTTGCCCAGTGCATGACTTTCCGGGTCGGAAGCCCGCCTGCTGGGGTATCATTTTAGGTTCGATAAAGGGGGTGAGTCGGTTGAGTAGTATTCGTTCGAAGATTTTAAGCATATGGCATAGTAAAGATATTGGGTGGTAGCTTTTAGCATCATCAGGGTTTTTCCCCGGCTTTAAAATGGCTATGACTTTGGACTTTCTCCATATTTTTGGGATTTGACTGCCGATCATGCAGGCATCAAACATTTCAAGGAGCCATTGTTTAGCCTGGGGGCCAAAGTGTTTTATCTGTTCTACGCATATATCATCCAATCCAGCCACTTTTTTGTCTTTAGCGGCTTTGATAGCACACTCCAGTTCAGCCATTGAGAAGGGTTTTGACAGATCGCTGTGTTCAATTAGAGGGTCTCTCTCTAATTTTTGCTTTTTCGTTTTATTGTTCAGCTTCCCGTTGAGGAGGAGCTGATGAGCAATTTCATTGGCAGTTGTGGCCGCGTGCTTAACAGGAGCTGTTGGATCGTTATCCATTTTTCGCAGGAGTCTCCAGGCCTTGTGGCTATTTGTGGTAAGGTCAAGGCTTTCCACCATCGAGATCCAGCGTTCCCGTCTGCTCTGCTCCACTGCAGCTGACACCTTTTTGCCCAGCTGCATAGTTTCCTCTGCAAATGGAGTGGTATCAAAGCAGTCAGTGTATTTCTCGAGCAGGGCTACAGTGACAGGTTGTAAACCGGGAATATATTTTGTTCGACATCCTCTGGGGATGTGGGCTCTGGACACTTTTTTGATGATGTTTGTAAAAGTGTCGTAGTTCTCCGGTGTTGGCTTGACATGTCCGACGGATTCTTCTAGGGCATTTGTGTATGCATCCCAGTCCGATTTAGTGAAATTATATCTTCTACGGAATGGCGTATCTCTTGCCCTGATAGCTGCCATAACGTGGAGAATGAGAGGTCTGTGTTGGGAGTGTGGAATTGGCGTGCCTATTCTTTTGGTGCATTGTTGGCTAATTTGGCTGCTGGTAACGATGAGATCCGGGTTGTATCCCCTCCTCCATCTGCCGCTGTTAAAAGATGCCGGTTGTTTAGCATCATGCACCAAAGATAATCGGTTAGCCTCAAACCACTCTTCGAGGGCTTCTCCATTGGGGTCAGTGTTGTTGTATCCCCAGAGAATGTTGTGGCTGTTGAAGTCGCCCAGGATAAGTTTTATATCTTCGTTTCGGAAATTTGCTGGTTCATGGAAGTGGAAATCTTCATTTGGGGGCTTATAATACGATGTGACGGTGCAGTGATCCAACTGGACCGTAAGGGTTTTAATGTTATTAACCTCTGTGTGGTCAGTCGAGGTAACCGTCAGGCCATCCCGTACAAAAATTGCACTTCCATATTGCTCGGGAGGTCTTTCCGAGACCAGGCGCATTCCCTCAATGGATGGTTTTTTGCTTTGCATGCCGCGATGGGTCTCCTGCATGCAAAGAACATCGCATTGTATTTGTTTCGTCATGTGGCAAAGTAGTTCTTCTTTGCAGGAAGATAGTCCTTCTATGTTGATGGACATGGTGGTGAGAGCTGGTTTGCTGCTTCTCATTTTGTTTTTGTTGTCGCTGGGTTGAAAAGATTGGCCGGAAGCGGATGTCCGAAATTCCGTTTCCAGGGGGTACCGCGTGGAGGTTCTTTTCATGCTCCCAAGTAAATCGGATGACTAGTCCGACACTCAGGTGGCCTGAATCATTTGGTCCTAAGGAGCGGATCAACTCGAGTATATAAATAGATAATCAAAAATAATTATAAATGACCGGTAAATTTTTGTCTTTAAGTGTAAGTGAAAGCGTGGTCGCATTTATTTATAAGAAAATAATTTAACACCATCAATTTAAACATCATTATAATGTTATTCAAATAATATTAAATTAATCCCTCAAAAATCGAGTGCACATACGATTAGTTATGTCTTTCTTCTTAGAGAAAAAATACATTTACTTCCGATGCCAATTCCTAAGGTGAAGCATACATTCTACATAAATAGCTGTCATAAAGTTGAGTTTATGCGATCCTTCGTCTGTATTCAGTTTTCCGTTTTGTAGCTGTCCCGAGTTCATTTTACTATATACCAATATTTCTATAATCTGCATATTGAGTCTAGGTATAAACAACAGGAAGCTGCAATATAAAAAGTATTTGTTTATAATAATTTATTAAGAATATTTCAGATGAGATAAGATTTCGAAGAACACTCCTAGATTGAGGCCTGAACCACTTGGGGTGTCTTAACCCAATGACATACTCATCATTTTATATAATAAATATATTATATATATTACATATAGATATATTTAAGATAATATGCTGATGCATTAATTGTTATGATTATATTGAACCACCTTTGGTTAAATATACATATGTCGGTAATAACCGGATCCGTTACATCGTAATCTATATTCTTTGATGCAAAATAATCATCATAAAATGAAAATAATTCTGTGAATGAATAAATTTGTAAACTCAATCAAAATGTTTTAGTATTTTTGTCATACAATAAATTTGTATACAGGATTTAGTTTTTATTATGTGAGACATTTATATTTCCTCACAAATTTAATTAAAATGCGCAATTTTCGGATTAAGAAATGATAAATATTACATTAAGCGCAATGCTTTAAGCGTTTCATTCCAATTTAATACAATTTTGTAAGATCAAATCCAGTTTGTCTCAGCAAACTTGTCCACGTTGGTGTTTGTTTATACACTTGATTGTATTTGGAGCAGTAAAAATCATGCTAATTGCTCAATTCCACGTCGACCGTTCAATCGCCTGGGCGCTTGTGAAATTACTAACGAATATACAGTAACTATTTAGATAAAACCGAACTGGTAATAACAAGGTACGCAGGAGTACTTTACATAATGATATGATAGGACTGGCATTACTTCCAATGACAGCCCCTCCCAAGGAAGCGTGACAAGTGTGGGTGTTTGACGTTGCAGTGATTGGCAATCGGAACGTAACCACAAAAGGCTTTAGTAATTAAATATACATATACCATACATCAAATTCTTTTAAACGTCTCAATTCAAGCAGAAAAATAACGGCAGAAGCGGGATGCGAACCGCGGACCTTAGAAACCAACTATGCCCAGGTATTCATACCGCTCAGCCACCTTGGCTATTGCTGTGCCTGAGCTGACTCACGTTAGAACTTGTATTTCTGTCATTGTTATCATCGTATGATAGATATCGCTAAGCCGTTAGCGACATCTATCATACGATGATAACAATGACAGAAATACAAGTTCCAACCTGAGTCAGCTCAGGCACAGCAATTGCCAAGGTGGCTCAGCGGTATGAATACCTGTGCATAGTTGGTCTCCAAGGTCCGCGGTTCGCATCCCGCTTCTGCCGTTATTTTTCTGCTTGAGCGTATATTTAATTACTAATAATATTGTAATTTAGTCAATGATCTATAAAAGTAGATTATAATATTGAAATAATAAAATAATTTTCAAATAAATATTTTTACAAAATTCATACAAAAGGCTTTTTCAAAGAAACGCACGCAGGAAGATTTTTACTTAATAAGAAGTTTTGAACTTCAAATTTGTCTACTACACGCTGCATACAAAAATGGTGTGCTGTTTTTAAAGAATAAAATATTGTTACGTTTTAATTTAAAATATTGGAATGATGACATCTATGATATTACTAAAACAAGGATGGTCTTTTGGGAACACAGGTAAAATGTGTATAAAATTTATTTATTGCTTTCCATGATTATTGATTTAAACAGCATTTTCATATTTCAAGACTAATAAGACAAAAATATACTTAAGAGTATTTATTGTGTATCGATGATAAGATACTCCAATTGTTCCTTGACCACCGCTGGTGGACTTAAAATACTCTCGAACCATTTGAGATTCTTCCCTTCTGTAGTGTGAAATATTTAAAAAATAATAATTTAACGTTATAGAACAACCAATATACAGGTAATATTATACACAGCCACAACACAAACTTTTTATCTCGAGCTGACACGGCTGAAGATCATATAGCTTAATAGTTCATTTAAGGGATAAAAACATATCTTCCTGTACTTATTCACGCTCTTCATGCATGTATTGAAATCATAAGAAAATACTTGAAAATTAATACATATTAAAACAGTGTCTTAGAAAATGACTATCTTGGAATTCTATTAGCATTGAAGTGGGTACCCACTAACCACTTCACATGCCTAAGCAATCCAAATACAAGAATAATGAATCAGTAATTACTTACAATCGGTTAAATAGCTTAATGCAAAAAGTTTTTTTTTAAATAAGAAATCAAAATAATTTCTTAAATTGTTCAGATATTTTATATTACGACCATTATACCGTAAAACCAAAGAAGTTACTACCTTGTATTATTTTTAAATAAAGAAACAATAATGTCAATTTTTTATATTATTTTAAGCTGTAAATTTTTTCGGTTATTTCTAGCAACCATGCGAAATATTCTAATAAATATCAATTACTTTGGCATAATGCTCAGGGATCAAGTTATTTTTTCTTGAGTATAATCAACGAGTTACCGATTCCCTCCAAAAAACTCGTTTTAAGTCTTTGCTTGGTACTATATTTTTTAATTTTAAGTATTGGGGTAAATTCTTTTGATGAAAATTCGTTAATAATACGAAGGGTACTTTACGAAGAAAAAGGTTCTAAAGCACTACAAGAGAAGTATCCTTCTTCGAGGGTGTGCGAATGCCCGCATATGCGTTATATCGTGTCAGTTAAAACTCAATTAGTCAGAGTGATAACTAACCAGATTGGGTGAGAGGAAGTTTGTATAACTGTCATTAAATTACATTTCTCTCACGTTATTTGAAACCGTAACTTTGTTATACTGTTCCAACGCGCGGGAGAAGTCTCGTGTGCACGTCGCAATATTATCACTACCTCTTATGGCTTTGCATTCATTATGCAGTTAGAGAATGGTGCATATAAATAGTGCATTAAACTTAATAAACGTATACATTTTCATAACGATTACAAACTATAAGATGGTTTTATTTATAAACTAAATAAACATTTAAGCGAGAACTTACAACACAAAAACTAAAAAAAACTTAACAAAGAATATCAGATCTATTCTATGCGTAACAATCTGAGACTAGGCTAAAAATAAGGGAGGCTTGCAACGTCAAAGATTTTGCCTAGTCAACAAGATAGCAGTTAAAAGCAAAGGAAGAAGACTAAATATACATTGAAGAACTTTAATTAAATCGTTTTTTTTCAATCATCTTAATAATATATCTACGAGTACTTCCTACCTAGATATTATGGTCGTCATAAGTTTCCGTTGTACAGTTATGTAACCTGTTATGATCTTTATCTTGATATGTCAGCTTTGTTTTTTATATATTTGTAAAGGAACCAGATATCCTGTAAAAAACAGGTTAAGTCAATGCCTTAATCTTCCAGGTCTAAAGATTAAGGGGTGGATTGCTCCTACTCTTTGTCATTTTTCTAGTACAAGCTATGGCATACATAATTCTCTACGGTGGATGTTGGAAATTATTTAATTATTATAACTCATTATTAGGATGAATTCAATTTTGCTACAATACGATTGAAATGAAATACAAAAAAAAAAATGTTTTTTAGCATTGAAAAAATAATAAAACATTTAATAAAAACAAAAACAATAATTTTATTCCTACATGGTAATTGAACAACATTTTATAAAAACATAATTTTTAAAGGCAATGAAAATATCAGGAAGATTTTGAACAACTTTAATATATTTTTTTTATAACAATATAGGTAAAGACGCGATTAGCTAACCATGACAAAAAATTTAAGGGTGCTATAAAATTTCGCCGATAGGGCAAAATGTGCTTATTATTCATAAAGCATTTATCGGTCGCTGGAATGGTGGAACTTTATGCAGTAAATTACGAAACCATAAATCAAATGAAAGGCAACAAAGTGAAAGAAGATAAAAAGAACTGACAACTTCGATAGTTAATTTGCTTTTTTAACTAAGCAAACCTATTGAAAAGTAACGGTGCTCGAAAAATAAGCCCCTTGTGTAAGCTCCTCATCAAAATTTATTTTTTAAATCCTTTACAAAAATGCTTATCTTATTTTACTGAGAAAACCGGCTCGGAAAGTTTATCGCGATTTTTCTTTTATTTCGCAAACTTTGATAAACTTTAACGAAGCGAAATTCTCGAGTAATTTTTTTTTCAAGTTCGTTAATTAATATAATTTCAATCAAATATCTCATCAAAACTATTTTGGAAGTTGTGATAAAATATGGATTGTTAATGAACAAAAAAATGTTTCTTGGTAAGTCATGAAGTAAAAAGCAAACAATTATTTTAATACAGTTTTCTAATGAAGCTCTAAAATTGAGATGTTATCAATCAAACGAATTATTTATTTTATTGAGTACTTAAATTCTTAACAACAACTAAAATGAAGTTAATAAAGAAAATTATTTTTTAGGTCAGATTATATTTTAGGAAAGTTTAATTATTTTAATTACCTAAGTATGACTGACCAAGAGTAAATTATCTATAATTATCATTTTTTTATTTAATAGTTATAACATCCACCTAAGTAAGGAGAAAAAGGTGAATTTGGAAACCTGGCTGAGACATTTACGTAGAATACCCAGCTGCCTTTTCTTCAAGTTGCAGGCTTGCACCGTTATGGTAGGCCTTAGGGAACTATACATATAATGTACTCAGCGGAGCTCTGGTAGGTAGAGCTGAGATGAAATTAGGCGAGGAAGGCGTGGCGGCTAATATAGTTTTATGATGACTGTTCATGACAAATATATGTTGCAATTAGGGGAGAAGTCATGGTGGCGATGATGACAATTATACCAGGTAATGTTCTTGACATGGACTTTTACCGAAATGGATGATAATAAGAATGTAAGTATACTAAGGGGTACTTATTCCAAGGATTGAATACCCCGGGATGGGTTATACTCAGTATTTAATTTTCTGGATTGCAATATATCCAGAATGGAATACGAATATATACTAGATTAAATATTTCCGGAATAGGAAGATGCAGAGATGGAGTATTCCCGAGATAGAATATTCGCGGGATGAAGCGTTCTCGGAATGGAGTATTCCCGAGATAGAGTATTTCTGGGAAGTAGCCAATCTCGAATGAAGTATTCCCTGGATGGAGCATTCCAGAATAGAGCATTCTCGTGATTGAGTATTCCCGGGATGTAGCAATACTGAGATGGAGTATTCTCGGGATGAAGCATTTCGAGATGGAGCATTCTCGGGTGAAGTATATCCACGATGTATAATCGTATTCCCAGAATGGAAACACCGCGGGATCTATTATTTTTTGGATGAAGCATTCTTGGGATGAAGTATTCCCGCGTTGTAAAATAGTATTCCCGGGATAGAAACACCCCGGGATGGAGTATTCCCGGGATTGAGTACTCTCTGCTCGCAGGGTTACCACCCTTGCCTGGCTCACGCTAATCCCAGCTGGCACGGCAATCTTTCCGCAATTAATCATGGCGCTAGTGCGGGTGACGTCATTAGCTGACGAAACCGTGCGACACATAAAACAGCACAAGCACACGGGCAAGTTCAACACAATTTGGAATCATGATAATAAATAATTAAAAAATAATTGATATAAAAAAACAAAACTTTATTTCACATTTATTCAATCTGTTTTACAAAACCTAAGAAGTTATTTCTGATTGAACGAGTTCTACCGCTTGACATCAGCATGATATAGCCCTTGCTGACTGGTGCCAAAAACCTCGATATACAATCTTTTTTCTCTTATTTTTGTTCGCCTTTCGGACATGTATGTGTCACAAGTCCGGTCACGGGGGTGTGACGTTAGTTATGTACATGGCTGCTGTGATTGGTGCGCCATTACTTCTGTAGATCGCCACATGCAACGCTAGGCGACAGCCCATTACGAGCGCGCTTAGTCGTAAGTAAAAATCTCGTCCGGCCGGCGAAACGTCATGTAACGTTCGGACGAGGAAATCAAGTTTTTATTGAAAATAAATGCGAATTGTGCTTCAAAAATAAGTTTTTGCTTTGTGATCTGTTCCTGCATACTTCCTCCATGCGGCCACGTGACGAACCCGCGACTTGTCGCCATTTTTAATGACGGGGGATGTCACTCTCTATGAAAAAATTTAACACAATTGATTTATTATAATTATAATCAGCCATGAATGTGATGCTGATGTCTAATCTGTGGAATCTATGACGCTTACTATGTAACATATGGCTATGCGCTGCATATGGAGTGTTGATCCGCCAACATTATAGACTTTAGTCCGACATTCACGAAGAATCGAATTATTATCGGAATTCCCTATGATTATTTAAACATTTTTAAAGGAGCTAATACAACTTATTCTTATAATTGTTCTATCATTATATATGTTCTATTATTATATACTCATGAACAAAATATTGTCTCTTTAATATCGTTTCCTTTTTAAGCACTTTGAATCCTACAAAATATTATTTATGAAAGTCTAAGGTAAAATATGACGTATTACGTCTCGTAATAAATAAAAATTGTCTTTAGAATTTAAATAATTATTTTAATAACGAATATGGGGGACAATAATACACTGTTATACATATAAACAAATATTTTAAGCAAATGCCCCAGTGATGTGAATGCACCATGACAGACACAAAAAATTAAAAGTCTGGCGGTTTTTACACTCAAAATAACAAAATTAATAGCCCCGGTGTCACCCAGAGATCTGACATCGTGATGGTTTGAAACCGAGTTTTGAAACCATTTAACAGAAATTTAATTAAGATAACGTTCCTTTGCCCTGTGATAATTTTTTCCTTTTTGTCCATTTTTAACGATACATAAAAAATGTTTAATTTTAATGAAAAATCTTATTTGATAACCGATCGTATTGATTTTTATTCAGAATAAAAAAATATTTTAAGCCCAAAAAAGTAAAATATGTAAGACTATTTTAATTTTGAAGAAGACTTACGAGTATATCAAATTGGAAAAACTGTTATTCTTAAGTGCTCTCTACAAAGTTTTACGGTCGAAGAGGAAATTTTTTGCATTATTTATAAAATTATTATAGAGAGTACTTGTTGTTGATTTGAAGAGAGCAATCTTTATTTATTACATATAAAATAATAATTTTACGTCTGTAATAATGAAAAACTGATTATTTACCGATATAACATAAGAAGTGTCATATGATTGTAAAGTAATTAATGTTTGTACTTTTCCAGTAATGTATTTCGTAAGACAATAAAATATTGAATTCCTTTATTTTACAATAATAGAAACATCCTTACATATTTTGTATGCTTAAAACTGCAACTACTTTTGTGTAGTATTTTTTACATCTATCTGCATAAGCGTAATTTTGTAAACAAAATAATCATTCGATATGATGTCATAAAATCATCTAATAAAATATGTACAACACTGATTTTTTTCCGACTTTATGCCCATTTATACTCTCGTAAGTGCTCAGATTAGTCTTTCCCATAATGCGTTTATTTAGTTAAGATTAATCAAGAACTGATTTTAATACTGAAATAAATATACCCTATGATACATTTCACATAAAATTTAATGCACTATAAAACATGGTACAATATAACGATAAAACGACTTACAATAATATAACAATATAAAATTAAATGGAAATGTACGCAATGTAAGCATAGATAACTACATACAAAATTCAACTTAAATTACAGATCCGATAAAGACAGTTTAGAAGTCCTTTATTAAATTCAGGTCACACTACATATAATTGTTTCGAACACTTACTTTTTAGTATGTCTATATTTAAATTAAATATCTTGTAAAACCTTAAGATCTCAAGAATAAAAGCCTTCTTTCACTGAGTTAATTGCAGTTGTGAATAACTTAGCTTATATGGAATATAATTAATTCATAAATTTTTGATGCTGCTGTAATCAAAATTGTTTTTTTCACCAATTCCATAAATGTTTTTCATAATACCCCAGATTGCTTTATCGCCACGTACTCACGTACATTATACGGGTTCGGTTTACAAACGTGTTCCGTCGAGCCCCCATATATCTATTTGAAGTCCCGGTGCAGGCGTTTATCCAATTTCCGCATCAACATCATCCGCCGATAGTGTTTGATCCTATTTTCACACCGTGGAACAATTGGGGTGGTTTTCAAAAACCAAAACCCCGTGCATAGCAAACAATACTATGCCGCTATAAAATCAATCCTTTTTGTAAGAGAATATTCGAAATGTTTTTCCGGCTGGGGATATTCATTGTATTTAAATAATTTATATTGAAATAGTTTTTTTCCGAAAAGCGATGAACATAAGGGTACATTTAAATATATTTTTTTTTCACTGAAAGCGATTAAAAGTAAAAAAAAATGTTTTAGAAACTTTTTATGTTAAATAAAAATTATTTTAATGTTCTTGCATCTACCTCTTAAAGAAAGATTATACCTAACAAAAAATTTCAACTGACTGACAGAATTGAATAACGATTCAAGGGAAACTCACAAACTGCCGATTTAACATAATTACTTAAAGGTTGTGTGTGAAATGTTTTTGAACAAAATCAGATTTTTAGTAAAAAACAAGTAGAATAGATATATGTTTAAATGATAAATAAGAACAATATGATAAAGAGTACTTGTATTTTACATACAAGTATATGAGGATTTGATTGTAATTGAATATTATTTTGTATATATATCAATTTATTAAAATTTAAAAAAAAATTTTAAAGCATATAATATTTACTGCAAAAAGTTGTCATTGCTATAAAAAGGACTTACTTAATTGAACTTAAAATGGTTCTTTAAAAATATTTTTTAAAAATTGGTAATTTTTTCAATTTCACTCTGCATTATCAATGCTGAAAGTACGCTTTGCTTATTTCACTACATTTATTTTCAGCTGAAAAACATTTTTTTTTCTGAAGCCGCGATTTCGAAGGCTGTATTTTTTAAATATTTCCGTGCGGTTCGGTCCCAGCGGCCGGACCGATAAACGACCGGCTTTCCGGGTGACAAAGAACGCAGAGATGGCGGAAAAATCGGGGGCTGGAAACGGTCAAGCACACTCGGCTGGACGGTGATAGGACGGGCGGGGAATCATAGCTAACCAGGGTCGTATCCAGCAAATGCATAGCAGTAAGAAGAAATTTTAGGATTAAACCACACCTTAGAACAAAATGGAACAGATATCGGAAGAGTTCCTTAAGAAATCTCATTAACATTTCACTCAAAAATGTGCTTCGGATACTACCCTTTCTCGAATTTCCGATCTGGATTTTATTCTGAATTTTATATGTAATTAGTTCCCAGGTGGACTTTCAGGAACAGATATGTTTTATAATGAGGAATCAACAGTGACAACTGACTAGTGAGAGAAACCTAAGTGACGGCATTTGTGGTGATCCGTTCCAGATGGAACGGATATAAAAATAAGTAAGAGGAGATTGATTTGGAAGAAATTGTATTTATTGTAATAATATTGTCTCTGTTCAAATAGCTCTGAGCTCCTTATGCAAATTGTAATACTGATTCGATTTGAATTAAAGTGTAATGAAAAATCTGGAAAACTTGATGTTATTAATAATAATCATTTTAATTTGATTAATTACAGTTATTGAATACAATTTTATGAATTAAATGATCTACACATTGTTAAAACCCGTACAAGTTGAATACATTATATATCCGGTTAAATGATTAGTTAGTATATATGTACGTGTAGTTTAATAAGCTCTAAATATAAAACAATGTAGAATTGAATAAAATAAATTCATGCTGTATAAGACGTAGTACTCGTACGTTCAAAGTTTGTTTTTATTTTGGTAAATATTTTTTGTTTATGATTTTCTTATGGAGTAGTCCATCTAAAACTGTAACTTTAATAATATTTTTATGGGTCACACGTTTCTATGATATATCTGTTGTATAAGTAGCCAAAAAGCCTTGTTTTGGCTCTGCAAATATCCACCAACCGCCTATTCGCACCGCTTTTGATGCTTTCCACTAAAAAAACCATGCATTGAATTGGATTTTTTATAGCTGCGATGAACGACAGTATGATAGACGTTTGAGTTTTAAGACTCGTCTGAAATGTGTGATTTTCTATATTCTTTATTAAAATATGAAAAGAGTTTTACTGTGATATATAATATATTACTTGTTAAATAACGGTTATCGTTAGATACCCAAGTTTAAAAAAACTTAACGCGGATAGTACGTTGATGGTAGCGGCATGGTGCCCACAGTATGACGTTGGCTGTGTTAAGCCATCCATTTAAACCAAATCAATCAAACATCGAGTTCGTTGGGTTAATCGTTTGATATATGAAAAACATTTCACTTATATGCTCTAGCTATGGTTTGGGTAAAAGTGAAAAGATAAATAATAGTTTCGTTATGAAAAATATTAATTAATGTTAATTTCAAAATGATTCGACCAATGTCAAAGATCGGTAAAACGAGAATGATTCTAAATTGCAAAATTGTATTTCTTAGAAAATACTTTACTGTGTTGTTATATTTTTCACATTATAATAATTCATCGGTTAAGTACAAATCGATAATTTTAAATAAAATTGATCAATTAATATTGATTTATATGATTTAAGTTATAAATGTGGTCTTTAAAACTCGTAGTAATATTGAACTATGAGAAATATTACGAAATGTACACTATTTATATGCTGAGCGAAAAATAAAAGAGCCGTTTGGCACTAAAAAGAAAATGTTCTCTATGTAAAAGATACCCAATTTAATCAGTGGATCGAAAAGTAAATTTCTGTGTTCGCAACGAGAGAAAGAAATGTACGCGGAGTATAGTAGTACTTTTATAAAATTGTTCGAAATTCTTTACGGGCTGATAGCCACTCTGCCATACAGTCAACTCTCACGTACAATATTGAATTGCACAAGAAAACGGCAATACTCCGCGCCTTTCATCAATCTATATTAGCGGAATAAGAACGTGCCGCTTCCTTAAATTTTCCACTCTCTCTCTGAAAAACACACCACCAAGTTGAATGCACACTGAAACTCACGATCTGAAAAACTACCATGAATGAAAAATGTAGTATGAAAACCAATACATTGTAGCTAAATATTTTTGTATTCTCTTTAAGTTGTCGATAAACCATGAGGAATTATAGACGTTGTTTGTAAATTATATTTTAATATTCTTACAATTTATAACACACCGAAGACTTATACCAATATTCATCAATTTATATACATCGTTTTATTATGTGAATAATAAAGGTATTCAACAATTAATACCACAAACTTCAAACTTCAATCTACATATTTATATAATCAAAATGTGCATGTCTGCCAATGTATCACGTATGTGTTTCTAAACTGAATAATGCATTACAGGAATAAGTAGTAATGCAGCACATTCGGAAAGCAAGTCTATTGAAGTGACGTCAGTACAGTGTCAGTTTCGTTTAAGACCTATTCGCGCATCATTTACTATTTAACTATTTAGATTTGAAATCAATAGTAAGATTAGGTATCCAAATACAAAAAAATTATGTATTTCATTGCAATGCGTGCTGGGTTCAGCTAGTTTTAATGTGTTAATATAATAACTGAAATGATTAGATTATATAAATAAATATAATTATTCATTATCATAATAATTAACCCCTTGTTGTTATATTCAGGTTTGAAATAAAAATAAATAACTATACAATTTGTAATTCAGTCGAAACCCATCATTATATTGTTGGTAAAAATAATATTTTGGTAAAATTAACTACAACCTTGCATATGAATAAGTACATATTTTATTACAAGCGACACAAATACTCGTATAAGCACGTTTCTTTGGAATAAAGTAGGTAAATTGGCTTAATGATCATTGTGGTGATGCAGGATAAATGGGGAGTGCAGGATCTTAAGCCTTTTTTTTGTCTAAAATTTCTTACTAATACTGATATGTTTTGGATTTAGTTTTAACAACTCATTTTTGTATTCTCATCATCAATTATCAATTAATAACACGACCAAAAAAAAAAATAATATTAAAAGTTATTTGAAAAGGTCCCATAATTGATATCAGTTGTCGGAAGTAAGTAATACGAAAAAACTATCAATTCCACTGAAAATTTATACTGAGTTTTCCAGGTGTTTTCCAGTCACGCTCTCCACGTGTTCAAATGCTTCATAATCACGTGCCGACTTTATTGATAAGTTTAAATATTAAAATCATCGCGTGTTTTTACCAGAATGGTTGCATAGCACAATACCTTCCAAGCTCTCAACATTGTTGTATATTATTCATATTATATTTTAATGTCGATAAGTTAGACTGAAATAGATAGCCTAATTAAAACTAAACACCAGTTTTTCTTAATAACCATTAAGTTATAAATGATTTCTTTGAATTTTCAAGAAATATTTTTAAATTATAATTTATTGTTTTTGGTGGATTCTTAGAAAATATTTCAAAACTACTTGTTAGTGATCATTGAAGATACATATCAATATTCAACTATTGATTTAAAACTATTGAGACCTGCAGACCGCCTCACACTTAAGATCCTGCTCCACGTGCCCAACAAGCTGCACATCTAAAGACCTAATGCTGAGCTACACACTCTACACACACTATCGATGTTGCCAGATACTGGGCCAAAATAATTTGACGTCGCTGACACGAAGAAGACGAAGATTAATATATCGATACAAATTCACAGCAAACATCATTATTTTTCTCCGAGTGTTGATGACAAAAATTTCATATAAGAGGACGTTTACTGTAAATTTTTATGTAAGTATCTATTGTGTAATATCTATCAGCAATATCTACCAGTGTTTTAATTAACTTCGAATAAATATCAACTTTTTTATGTATTTAAATTGTTGATAATTGAATAATAAACATACATGTTGATAATTTGTACATTTTTGTAGAATAATAATAGTAGGTATTTTAATTTATAATTGAATTACCATAATTTACAGATATATCTGCATAAGTCATAAAAATAAGTAATGCGGGTAGTATCGCAAAGTAACATTATTCGGCAATATTTCCTGATAAAAAAGAATACGCATAAAAGAGCTACGAGTTATTAAAATAATGCTGATGATCAACAAATATTTATTGAATTACAATTCTGCGCAAATTTCAATTTTGAAAGCAAGCCAATAAGGCACACCGTAATAAAAACAAAATAAATTTGTTTATCTTGGGCATAAAACGAAAAAAGGTACGGCGGCGATCATCGAGCGGAAACCCTTGGCAACTAGGAGATAAGCCCGGGAATAATTTTTCATCAGAGTTTCTTTAAAAGGGAACGGAGGAAGGCAGCAACTCAAAGATGTTTTAAGTCGAAATGATCCACCTCTGTGTCGATACCTTCCGAAAGAATAACATACCTTTACCTCGCCGGGCTAATAACTGAATTGGAGATGCCCAGAAGTTTCCAACCCCTCCCATTCTTAACCAACATTGGGTAAATGAGCGATTCTTAAACTTTGACAGCAGGTGAATATACAAAATTACGGGTACATACTTGCAAAGCTTAAAATATATTTTTTTTACAATTTATTAGCTAATAAATAATTGCAGCAGAAATATTAATGAAAAAGAACGGATGGCGTGAAAGTTGCAGTTCATGTAACTGGATCTCTATGACCTTTGTTGTATCTTTTTTGTGTTGATTTACTTAAAAAAAAATCATTTTTACCATCATATATTTTTATTTTGGTGTATTATTTACCTATTTATTATTAACTGAAATAGGCTACCACGCATGAATTTTTATTCTAAAATTTAAAAGTATTTATTTTATTTAGTTCAGATTATTTTTACATTTTTACTTAAATTGCCAATATTAAGGTTCATGATCAAGAACTATACATGTTTTTGCCCGAATTTATACATAACACAAATATTCTCGGCATAAATTCGGGAAGGAAAATTAACATATTTATTTTTGGCGGTTGTGTGTGACTATAATACGCCTTAGCCATAGAGCGGTTATGGAATCATCATGAGGTAAAAATTATTTTGCAAACATCACCATTAAAAGTGATTGCATAAATAATTAAATCACATATAACTTGGATGTACATTCGGAGTTGGATTAATAAGATAGTATCGGATTAACAACTTACATAATACTGTGCAAAGTGTTCGTGAAAATTATTATGCATTATATGTTATAAATATAATGTTATCTTCGTTAACGTATTTTATGACGATATAAGAAGAATAGCGGGAGTGACCTGGATGCGGAAGGCGGAGGATCGAAGAGGATGGAGACTCATGCGGGAGGCCTACGTTCAACAGTGGACGGACACAGGCTGATGATGGTGATGATGATAACGTATTTCGTTATTATTCAGGTTAATAAGTTTTCTCGGAAGTATAGTATTTCTCGGAGCACAGTTTGGTGAAACCTGAAGTAAATAAACAAACTCGCGGCTAAGTTACCCTTGAGTTGTTTACTCTAATGTTGCTTTCCAGACATCAAGCGATACTTTATTCCGAACATAAACAACCGTGATGCGAAAAACACCAGGCGAGGAGGCCGTGGGACGCCTGGCGAAAAAAAAACCGCTACGACTCGGTCTTCAAAGATAATCAATATCTCATTTGAATTTCAAATTTCTCCGTCTCACTTTCCTAGAGGCGGCCACAACTTAGTATTTCTTGTTTATTTTTTGTTATTCGCACCGCGACGCTTTTACATTTGTAAGGAAGCCTCCCTTCTCTCTTAATGCACGAGCCTTCCCCCTTTTAAATATTCAGTGGAGGACGTCGGCCGCCCTACAACACTTGGAAATTTTCTATACGAGGGCGCACCGTCACATTATCACTAACAGTCAATGGCAATCCAATAAACTTACCCATCGCCGAATAACCTCATTATAAGATCTTATTTAACTTGCAAATTAAAAATATATTATGAACTTTTTTGTATTAAATATAATAAGTTTTTTTATCATGATTTATGACGTATTACATTGATAATTGTTTGATCACAAATACTAAGACTGCAGTTATTAAGCAAAATGATATCCATTACAGTTCGACCAAAAACAATGTCACGTAAATACAGTTCTACGATATATGATCACTGAAGTTAAGCAAGGTAAGACGTGAAATGCGTGCCATTAATTGGGTTAAGCTTTCTATTTGGATCAAATAGCCTATAACTCGCAGCATAGTGCTTATCAATAGATTAACTAAAAAAATCAATAAACAAAGTCCCCGGGCTCTTCTCTCGGAGGAGAATACTTCAAATACAGATATGTCCTGTGGCAAAGTATGGACAGTGACGACTGACAGAAATGAGTGAAATAAGTGATTGCAGGCGTTAACTCACAAAAGTTTGATCCACGTTCAATGTTAACTTCGGGTATTTAATGAGGACAACGTTATGTGATTTTGTCATAATTTAACTTAATATATAGACGAATGATAAATGTAATTATTAAATTACTGGAAAATATTTAGTTTTTTTCTTGCTATAAAATATGTGCTTAATAAAATATTTTATTTATCTCCGACTTCTGTGTTATGAATAATTTCAGGCAAGATCGCATTCATTATTCTATGATAAAGAAAGTCATAGACCATGCTGCTTAATTCCTTGTACGACTAACTTTGAACAACTTTGGCGAGACTTTGTGTGGTTAACTATGGTCCGCATTATAAATAGCCATAGTTAATTGCTCGTAGCAAAAGGGATGATGCCTTGATAGTACTGCAGTTACAGACGCTTAAGCACTAAATAATTTTTTCTCCTTGGCAGTAAGAACAGAAGATAATCTACTTTTATAAATTCTCTTCTTAGTATATTTTTCACGTTTTTTTTAATGCAAATGCTATATCACTTTGTATAATTGCCAGATTCTTGTAATTATGAAACTACTTGTCTACACTACCCAACTATCTATGGTTATAACAAAAATGTTTTAATTAATTATTTTTTTTATATTTTGTTAATCATTGCTTTTAAAATTTTATAAAAATTTTAATACTCACAAACGTCTTGAGCTTGTTAAAGTTTTTTCAACTCAAATAAAACAAAATAATACGACAAAATCCCTCCCAAAAGATTTTTTTTGGTTGCATGCCATTTAACGTGTAATAAAATTATTTACTAAGTTTTACAAATTACTCAGAATACAAGGAATCCACGCATTTTTCATTTAAATGGACACTCAAAAGGTCGTGTTTTCGGGATAATTTTGGCAACATTTTTTTAAACTGAGAAACAGAATATTTCGATGTATGATTATTTGTGAACTTCTAATTTTTAATTTAAAAATAATATTTATTATGAATTATAATAAAAAAGCTATTTTTATATAATCAAATACTAGAATATAAATATAAACTAGGACTATGTCGTAAATTTTGTTTTTTTTGTCAGTTCATACCTCGTATTTCAATTTGTATGTGTATCCATTGTCAGATGATTCTTACAAAATACAAAAATATTTTTATCGGTATTAAAAATATATTTTACGCCCCATGGAAAGCTCAAAAGGAATTACATTTCAAAATTATATGATTCATTTACTTCACTAACGATGGTAATGGCGCATTTTTGTTTTCCTTGCAAAATGAAGATTATAAGTGAACAAATGACCCTCCGTTATATCGGGCGGTCCGCCTTAAGGTCCCTTTGTCGCCATTCTTTTGAAGTTTATCTGAAGCTTTTCTCCGTTCGAGTAATTGAATTCTTTGACTGAAATGGGGCATCGAGCGAACACACCGATTCTCTTAGAGTCGCGCAAATATTTATTTCGAAATTTAAGCCAATTTAAAACATTCCCGTACACAATAATTTAATCCAATAAATTTATTATTTGTACGAAGGGACGTTTTTCCATTAACTATAATTTCATAGAAGCTTATTATTTTTGGGATATGTTTAATATAATATCTTCTATTGACTATAAGAAATAATTTATTTAGATATTTTTAGTAGAATTTACAAAACTTAAATAATACTAATATGATTAAACAAATTGTAAAAGAAAAACCTTTGTGAAGAAGAAGATACTGCAAAAACAATGATAAAAACAAGTTTTTAGCCATATACACCATGGTAAGCGTCATAGAATTTCACAGATGAGACTTATATTCAATTAATTTTTGTAATTAAATCAAATTTTGAGTATCCTATCTTTTTCTTTTCAGTATCAGCAATAATTCGACAAAGTATTATCGCAATCGGGTTAATGGTAACGGAATGCACAAAGACACACAGATAGACAGACAGACAGACAGACATTGATTTTTATATTTATATATAACAAGAGCAAAAGTAAATAAAACTGAAAAATAAATACGTTTTTTTTTTATTTTATATTAGAAATCTATTTTTTTAAATATACGCTAAAATTATTTTAGGCAAAAAATACTTTGTGAAAGCTTTTGTGTTTACCAAAGATATTTACTCAATATGCTTACATTGGGTTTTTTTCGATTGTAAGCATCTCTCGGCTTACCTTTGATCCTGAAAACATCAAAGCTCACTGAAGATGAGGGACGTAGCAATGTGACGATAATTTTTAAACAATTTGCTTCTTGAGCTTTTAATGTCAATTTACTGATATTTTTTATCACATTTGAACAATGAAAAGGTCAACAGTTATCACAAATAAACTTTAAAGAAAGCTTAGATGATGTGTATCCTCAGGGTTTCTTACCTCAAGGTGTTTTATATACACTCGCAATTTTCTTCGTAGTATCAATACGGTGGATTGGTTTGCAGCAACAGAATCTTGCATCTCGATCTCCATTCCTCTCGGTCGTCCACAACCCTTTTCAGCTCAGCATAAGCGCTACAATTCATGTCCTCGAATACTTGCTGCAAATACTCCCGTCTAGAGCGCCCTCTACAGTTTCAACCCTCAACCATCCTCTCCACAATATCGTGAAGAAGACCATAGTGGCGCATGATGTGACCAATCCATCGGGCTCGCCTCTCTGAGATGGTTCTTATTAGGTGCCTATCTTCCTTGATTATCCTGAGAACCACATTGTTCGTGACGTGGTTCTCCAGGAAATTCCGAGATCCACTCGCAATATATAACATTTTATTGCATATTAAAGATTCTCTGAAAAAATATAATTTTGTAAACATTTTTTTTATTTTGTTTATATTTTCAGCATTTATCTTGAAATCCAAATCAAGCATTAAATTGATATTTTAATTTTTTTTAAATATAAAACTACTGAAGCTATTATTAAAAGGTGAAACGCGGTTTTCAAATCCACGACTGTTTAACGTGATATATATTGAAACAGAATAAAAAGTAATTGCTTATTTAAAATACAATTAATGCTAAGCATTTCATTTAAACATACATTTTTTAACAAATATAATAAGATTTTCGCCAGTTGCTTAGCGCAAAAAGATGGCAAGGTGAACAGATTCTTACGAAAAAATAGTCTTCGTCTCGAATTTTTCGAATAATCTGAACCTTTTTTTTTAAATCACCATAACTTGCCATTGATACTGCTGTCTCAGGGTTCTTGCTCAAGAGATGTTTTGAGAAATTCATAGACACATAAAAAATCTCTGTAATTCAGAATAACAATATCTTTCAGATATACAGAGAGCGGCAAAAAAAACTGACGGTTTTAAATCAAAACAACGAACAAAACCGTCAAATTTTTTGCCGCACCCTGTATAACACATACCTGTATCGTAGAAGAATACTACTTTATTGAAAAACTGTAAAATGTATGAGAAATTTCACCCTTAAAAAATGGTTTGAAAGATATGAGTTTATTTCGTGTGTCTGATCTATACATTAGCTATGAAATCCTGATATTAGCTAACAGAAGTTGCTGTATAATATTTCGATACAAGTGTTTATCACACTATGTGAAGACTTCAGAAGGTTAAGTATCCTGAAGGCTGTAGTCTTTCCGGATCCAGCTAAGGTCAACACGGTCGGCTTGGGGATCAGAGCCTGGCGGGGAGACAAAGACGCGGTACAAGATGGCTCAGCGAAGCGTATTATTGAGAAGAGAAACGGGAAAGGTACTCGGGGTATGGAGGTAGGCAGTAGCGTGACGGGAAAGTGTTTTTAGCCCCCGGGGGAATGTTTTTGTATCGATTTCACCTCGACTATTGCTTTTTATGATTTTTCCAGCTCATACAAATGTCTAACCTAGTAATAACTTTATATTACTTTTTTAGTTGAAAAAAGTTTATTTTGTTTGTGTTTTTTAATAATATATTATAATTTAATAAAATGCTAAGGTGAATCTTCGTAACTAACAATATTTAGAATATTTTTCAAGTTTTCGCCCTACGACATTTATTAAATTCCTTAAAAATTGCATTAAATAATATTTTGGGTTAATAAATTTCTTAATAAAAAACTGCATAATAAATTACGCCTTTATCTATAGCATTTGAATTTCGTGATCAATCGCAATGTTTTTACATATTATTTTAAAGTTTTATGCATTACATGTTTTGTAAACATGATACATTTATACTTTTAAGATTAAATGCATAAATAATATAAGCATAAACTATGCCAGACTTTATTGGGGCCAAGCTCTATCTGAATAAGAAAAATGACAAAAATTATACAATGAATATACTCGCTAAAGCTCCAGAATGCAAAGCTGATATGGGATGAGTCGTGAACATCAACAGCTTACAGAACTTTATGGAGTCAAAACGAAAACGCCCATGAAATTTTCATAATTATCTTTTTGATTTAGTATGAATCTCTAAATATTTACAACACCAAATTGGATGTCTGCTTACTATACACAACAAGGTTTTTTTTTAATATAAGTAAAATATGATGGCCAACTCGGGAATACAATTTCTGAAAATTCACACTAATGGCCAACGCTCTATCAACCTTGCCACCATTGTCTGCACAGTCTCTGTAAGCATAAGACCTACCAGTACAACTAACTGAGTACAACGATGGTAGCGTGGTTTTTTTTATGTAAGCACATACAGAAAAATACCGACAGATGGTGATAGTAATTATGAAGTCTCATCCATGAAATTCTATGACGCTTACATATGGTACATATGGCTAAGCGCTACATGTGGAGTGTTGATCCGCCAACGTCATAGACTGCAGCCCGACATTCACACATTATCTTTACTATTCCAGGAATTCACTATGAATGAGTGGCCTTCACGGGACGACTCGTCTACCACCAATTTTAATTAATAGGCAATAACTGGCATTGTACGTGTGAGGGATCAAATTCACACCAACCGGGGGTATTTTTGAGCTCAAAAATGTATTAAAAATACTTTTTCTTTAATTGCCGTCGGGGTTCGAACCCAAGGCCTTTGGCTTGCAAAGCAAACGATTTGATCATTGAGCTATACCCAGTCGTTGATAGAACATTGACTATAGATAAGTATTGTTTTAGTTTGAATCCCGAGTTTTTTTGTGATAGTAAATAATTATGACTATCTTATGTGATGGTATTTGTTATATATCAGATGCAAATAAAAAAAAAGTTGTACCGTGGCTACGACAATGGTAAAGACCGACGCCCCGGGCGAGCGTCGCGACGCTCCCCGACCCACTAATGGCGAACATTGTTCCGTGAGACGGTACCTAGTGACTCAAATTAAACGGTGAATTGTCTACACTTTGAGAACAAATTTCAAATAGGAAAAATGTTCTAATGCTTAAAATACACAATTATCCATTTTTTTTATATAAGTACTCGTAAAAATTGATAACAACTCGATGTAGCTCTTGCAGGCTGGTGGCGTAAAGTAATATTTTGTCTCTTTTTTTTCGCTCTTCTGACATTCACATATAAAAATGTTAGTCTTTGTTTTGGATTTGAGTAGTTATAAGATTATATTAGTTATATAATTCACAGACCTAGTTGAGGGATCGGACATAGATAAATGAATTAAAAATAACTTTATTAAGTTCTCGACATAGATTAAATAATTAAAACTATAAGTTGCACGTAAAGAGAGCAATTTATCTTGAAAATTAAAATGAGTGTTTTTCTTAAAGAATTTTATTTTGTGATAAAATTTATAATTAAACAAAAAATGACTTAATTTTGATTTCATTGACAATTCTTATGAATAAAAAAATCTTAAAAAGTTCTTCGAATAAATTCAGTTAATGTGAAATTCAACAAGTTACGTTATCTTAAAGATATATTAATTACAAAGACACTATTTTTTTCATACGTCTAATGAAATTTTCTCTAAAATTTAACGTCAAAAGAAAGTTAGTCGTAGATTGCAGCGTGAACGGGGAAAGAATAATAAAATTGTGCAAACTTAAGGAAATGCACTTATGAAATGAGTTACTTTTCCCATTTCAAGAAAGCACGTAATCTTTATGTTGCGAGAAAATTCAAAAAATAATTTTCGTTCATGTTTTAAAGTATTCCATTACTTCCTAGTTAATTATGTGAAAAATCGTGCTTTTATACATATATAAATAAATAAAAGTTGCCTAAATAATGGTGATTTAAGAACGTTTTATTTTACATATATTATGTGGGTATTTTATCGACCTTTAGAAATCATTTGTCTTATATACTTATATGTGACAGGATTAATCTTAAGCCTGTTCAATCATTTTTAGAATATAAAGCCTTGAATTAACAAATAGTGGGAATAAAAAACGTATTCGTGCAATAAAACTTGAAATACTAACATTCGGTCGTCTGTTAAGCATCATGCTACCGAAATGAACGTATCTTCATTCAAATATAATTAAATGTCATACAACTGAAAATCGATGCAATGGTAGTTGTCCATATAAAAGATATTTTCGGGTTAATATGGTGTTGAAAACAACATGAAACCTTCACACAAACTCTCTAAGTAAATGCTGACAACTGTATATGAGTACTTATCACAATTATGACTATCTACAACGGCAGTCATTTACTGTCAGTATCAAAAAAAACATAATTTAAGCTAATTGTATTATTAATACGTGTTCATATAAATAAATATACTCATTTAAGGAAAACTATATTAATACATTTACTTATGCATATTAAATAATTCTATGGGCTTACACAAAAATAATGATTTATTTTATATATTTTTATTAATTAATTATTGAATTCACTTCGATTTTTTCTTTGTATACAAAACAATTAAAAGTGAATTTATTTTCATGAACTATATATAATTTATGTTAATAAAGGAACAAGATAACATTTTTTTTATTATTAACGTAGAAGATAACAAAATATATAAACAGCACGTGGCTTTAAATTCAGCTAGATAAATGTTTTTGCGAGGTTTTGTCGAAAAAACCAGTCTGCTTAGATTACATTTTATACGTACAACAAATATATTTTACTCTACATATAAGAAAATGTTTTCTTTAGTTTCGTAAAAGAAACACATAATATTTATAATAAGACAAAACGTCTTACTTACGACATTGTTAGCGTTCCATGTTAACACACATCGTTATTTTTTATTTATTACGATACCATTTTCCAAAAATATATATTATGTTGCCACATTTTCAGACATATTTACGACCTTGTCACATTATTGTATCGCTATAAATACATCCAATTATTTTCATGATAACATTTTCAGGAATAACATAAACGATTCTCTATTTTGAATTATCTCCTCGTATTTTGCTTTAGCTTTTGGTAGATGTAGATTCGCTATATGACTCTCGCTGTACACACAAAGATTACGGCATAAGCCTGAAACTATGTATGCTCCAGTAGAGACAACAATGGTCATAATATTACAGGCTCTTATGTGGAAATCTCGTTTTCTAAGCGGATCTTCTGGTCCTTGGCATATCAGAGCCAAAACTGAAATTCGCGGGTGGAAAATTATTCATTTTTAAATAAAAATATATATTTAAGCAATTTTCAAATCCATTGACATGGATAGATTATAATAAATATAAACGCTGCTTTAAAAATTATTTATTCATAAAAAGAAATACGATCCAACAACGAAAATAACACATTTTAAGCTCGGTTTTATTTAGATCTCTACAGTTAAGCCATATTGATCGGGGATCTCAACTAAGATTGACTATCATATGTTCCATACCGCGTTTTATTGATTGTGTTGGTCTGCCCATTAGGATCAAATGTTCCATGCCTAGAGAGTGCATGAGATAATTATCCGATCGCTTTAAAAACTCTGATAGCTACGGTCTCTTCAAATATCCAGACTTTTTCCTTGAAAGCTATTGGGAACCATAAATGTTCCCAGATGGACTTCAGGATACAAAAATATCTCGGGCATTGACAACTAACAGAACTGAGGGTTGGTAATTTACTGTGACCATATGCATCACATATAATAATGAATATGGAAAAAACTGGTGGCACACCGTTTAAGGATGCTCAGCAAGTGTGAGACAAGTATGTCAGTTGTGTGTGGGTGAAAGAGGAATAAATTATCTAAATTCAAATAAGCATTTACTTAGTAACAACAGTAGAAATGACAAAGTGCGCTAACCGCACGTCTGTGTTACAACTGAAAAAAAAACATTGCTGCTTAAAGAATCATTATGATTGAAGTCTTCCTTAATCTTATTTAAATATTTTTTTTATAGACAAATAAAGTTAAATAAGTTAAGTATAACGATGTAAGGAAAATAAATCAAGTATCTTTCCTAGCCAGCCCTGAAATGTGTGGAACGA
Organism: Glossosoma conforme; assembly: GCA_022606575.1. Classification (NCBI taxonomy): domain Eukaryota; kingdom Metazoa; phylum Arthropoda; class Insecta; order Trichoptera; family Glossosomatidae; genus Glossosoma; species Glossosoma conforme. Next base: position 209,601 of record JAGTXR010000029.1, read on the forward strand.
GCGGCTCGCCTAACATGCACTAAGATAAACGTGGCTCCGGATATTGCATCCTCAGGATTACCAGTCGGGAGGCTGTAGGGGGAGCTGACCATCTCGGACCCGAGGAAAGCCGTCTGGAAATAATGAAAGAAAACCGAGTTAATGACTAATGCAATGTATAGTGTTTCTTCTCTGTACTGCACTGGGGTTTACTATTTGTTTTGTCGGCCAGATCCAGTGGTGGCGAATCTGATTTCCTACACAAGATTAAAATATAATAAACTTGTATTAATTTTGTTCTGTGGTTCTGATTAGACAAAAATCTGCTCTTATTCCTTTGTGTTTATTTTTAATTTTAATGAAATATTTATAAATTAAATTTATATTTTATTTTATAAGAATGTTTAAAAACGCAATATTATTATTCATAATTATTTTTGATTTATATATTTTTGTGCGATAAATCCTGTATTATCCATTCCACGAAAGACCGTGTTTAATTTATTTTTCATGGTGATATAACATATATAAATAAATAATTTGTTAGATTGGAAAACAATGCTTTTAAATTTTCCAAAATTCGTTTGGGCTTATCTGTTTTTCTGTGATGATTCCTGTATTATCCGTTCCCTGAAACGTATTGTTTCAGAAGCTATTTTCTTCCTCGTTCAAACGAGAGTCATATTTTACGAAATCGGAGGACAGCGTCGTTTCAACTTTTATAATGAATATTTATTGCGAAGTTTTCTTTCGGCGAGTTTGTAAGCAGCCCATTTGTATACTGGCCGGTCACTTGACATCTCTCCAAGGCGATGGAGAACCTGTGGTCTGCTTGAAAATACTATGGAAACTGGAAAATTAGCGTTGCTTTCTGTGTCCCTGTCATTTTATTATGCCATTATTATTAATGAAGTACCGGGAATTGCTTTATCCTCATCACTGACGTTATAATGGAAGTGACTACAAAAGGAATTACAACACGGCAACAGATTTATACAGAAAATGGCAATTGTATTACTTACACTATACTACAATACACAATAACATTCTAGTTTTATGTCATATTACATATGTTTCTTTCAAATATCACACAAAAAATTTAAAAACACAACATGATTGCATATGCTTATATTTACAAAAAACATATTTTAAATATAATATTTTTAAAATAGAAATTTACAACCTTGAAGTCACTAGACATACAATCTTCAGGAAGACCACATTTAAGATGGCACGATAGCTGAACATCCATGTTTCATAAACAAATTTTTGAGTATTATTAGAACGCATTCCTTGAGAAAGCAGAATAAGAACAATATTTAAAAGTTGTTGGCAATTTATTGTAAACTGTGTATATTCAATTTTAATAGGAAAAAATAATTGAAGTTTATTTCTAGAAGAGTGTGTATTCTTTTTGATTCTTTATTTGCTAAACAAAATATTATGAAATGTAAATAAGATAGTCATAAACCTATTAAGAGAGAAAAGCACTGCAGATAAATACATATATAGTTTTTATACTTTAATCACATCATTAGTTATACAACTAGACTAAATTAAAATAGTAGTAAAAATCTTACCGAAGAACTGTCAATCTGTACAATGAGTTAAGGATATAAGGTGTGCATGTTCCCCTCCTTGTATCAGCAAAGGGCCCTTTCATTAATTAAGTAATGACACCTCAAAGGAGTGCATAGTTGATTATCATCACAACATTGCATTAGATAGCATGAAGGGAAAAGATATGCGTTATACATACAAATGCGGTTCTCTTACTAATATCCATTTCAGTGTCCACCTTCCAAATCCAATTCATTAAGCTCTATCTTGCGACACGGAAGTAGTTCTTTGGCTAGGATATTAAAGCTATATAATATCATAGGCGTAGATATGCGTGACAAATTAATATTCTGCAGGGTATACTGTGGGCAAAGCACGCGCTGCACTTTTGCATAACCAAAGGTGTAGCATTACGTTGGGAATCCAAATGAGAGCTTTCGAAGCCGGAGCTTTCAAACTTTCGTCACCCGGTGCAAATATCCCGGTTTACTGGGTTCAGAATTGTCGGTTAACTTGAACTGAGTGATAAAAGAGCAAATGGATGACTGCACTTTGGTGATCATTCAAAGGTGGTTACAGTTTTCAAAAAACTTTTGAATATTGCGCTTATTTAATATATATTTTAAAAATGAAATTTTGTAATAAGCGAATTAAAAAAATTAAAAAATGCGATTAATGAGAGTGAGACGTAAATTTTTTTCTAGGCTTTTCCACTATTTATTTTAAAAAGAAAGATGAAATTCAGTAATCACCATACTAAGACTTTTAAATAGCAATTATTCAGAGTAAAGTTGCACACGGACTATTTTATTTGTTTTATTTTGTATAATTTCCCTCTATTATTTTACATATTTGAGTGTTCATATATTAAGCTAAAAAATACATAAATTATATTTAGACTTATTAACTCACAAATCTTGGTGAAATAACTTAATTTTATTTTTATTTTAATAATATTTTAAAAATAATAAAATTAAAATTTTTATTAAAAAACAAATAAAATATATTAATTTAACATTTTTAAAGTAATTTTGCATGTTTTGGACCGTATCAGGTCCATCCTGATAAATGGCTTTACTCTGAAGGGACAGTTATATATTTAAGATTATGTAAATGTAAAATAAAACTATATTTTTTTTAAATTTAAAAAACAGATCCAATATATTTAAAATTACACAACAAGTTTGTAGATGAAATATATGAATCGATTAATTGAACAAAAAAAATCAACTATATGTTGTAAAATGTAGATACGAATCTTTTGTAAAAAATTTGATTTAATTTAGAGATCCTATGTTTGAAGAACGCTGAAGGAGAGGAAGCCTCCCCTTGGGTGTGTTGCAGCTGATAATTAATTTAAGTGGGCGGCCGGGGGCGGATGAGGTGAGGAGTTGGGTGGCAGGAGGTGTGCGACCGCCCCCTCCACCTGTGGTGGTCCACCCTCAACATTTGCATACGAGCTATAAAGCAAGACACTTGTACTTCAAGAAGACAACAACTAAAGAGTAAGATGATATTACATTACACAGAAATTCATATTTACCATAAGAAGTTCTGTGGACAAAAATAGATATAACAATATCAATAAACATTTTTTTTTCTATAAAATGATTAATGATATATTTTTATATTTATTACTCACATAAAATTAAATATAAAAGTATTTATTTTTAATAATTAATTATTTGAACCACATTTTCAATGAAACATAAAAAAACTACCACCTTGAAATGCTTGAAATATTTGCAGTATTGCCAATGCTTAATTCGTTTGAATTGGTGTATGTTTTTATTAATATTATTTTTAAAATATAAACTTTTTAGTAAAAAAAATTTTCATTAAATATTGGGGCAACTGGTAAATACTTGTATTATGGTCATCACAAGCTTATCACGTCAGATACTATGTATAATGTGTCGTATAATGTTTTGTCAAATGTGTGATAAGTGCAGCCAATACTCAGTAACTTGTATAGTATGTAAGCCCCTCTAAAGCTTTATTTGCTCGTTGCTTTAAGCAATAAAGTAAGATGCTCACCGTATTCCTGCAGGTGGCTGCAGCAAGTACAACCAGCGCTAACGAGAAATGCGCCGGTTTCAGGTTGCGGGCTAGTTACAGCCTACAGGGAAGTCGAGCCTTTTCAGTTCAACTTCCTAAAAATCAACTGAAAAAAAATGTTTCCATACAGTTTTAATCAATAAAAAAATATATATATAACGTAAACAATTTACGATTTCAATTACCAGAGATTATGCCACAAAAGACAAAAAGTTAAACTTTTTTTAGATATTTTTACCAACTACGTCTATAAAAATAAATAAGCTCAAAAAGAATAAAAAGACTTGTCATGTCCATATGTACCATTTGAGGCATTGAAAATCGACAAATTAAATATAAAATAAAGTGGGTTCACAGATGGACTAAAACTTGTATTCGTCTCTGCTTATTGCTAACCAAGTGTCGTTAACTGGGTAAAGCTGTTTAGGGCCAAACAGTCTAGGCCTTGGGAGCATAAGGCTAATCATCCGATGTCTTAAAATAAAAAAGATTGACAAATCACTCAAAGATATGCCATGGACAGCAGAAACGTAAATGTTCCCTTAAACTTAGAATAAATAGTGTCAGTAAATTGTGGTAAATATGTTTCATTTACGGTATGGTTGATGGGAAGAAAAAAAAAATCTAATGTAATATTTACTTCTGAAATTATATGTGTACTTTATAATAAAACATATGATTTTTTACAGAGAACACCAATTGATGAAATCCCTTATGCTTAAAAATAAACTTACGCATGAGATTTGTAACAGCAAGTTACAAAGTAATTAAAATTGTAAAGTTTATCACCAATGAAGAAAACAAAACCTGCCAGCAACTAAGTAAATTACTCTAGAGTGGTAACAGCCAGACGGATCCTATAGATGATCCCCACATCGTGTTACAGCAGTGGAGTTTTCAGGAATACGTAGCATAGGTATAATTTAACTACTTTACGAGGGTGCAACATGAAGCTCAAAGAACGCATCATCGTATGAACTTTATACACTTAAATATTCCCTTTAGCCATTTCACGGGAGTGCCATACACAAACTGCGACTTGGAAACAAAGCACTCGTTTCTTTACAGAGTTTTATGAGAGAAATATCGCGAATACACGGACAATATATTTTTTCTTGTCTTATTTTGGCAAACTGACAAAATTGAAATATGAAATGTATTTATTGGGTGTAAATAATATTTCAATACTTATACAGATTATGAATTGTGAATGTTATTAAACTATAAATACTCGTAAACTTACATACTCGTAAGTACAACAATTATTATTGTATAGAATAAAAGTTATTAGAGAGGAAAAAACAGTGAACATATAAATGATTTTATTTTTCTACTCTATATAATATGGATATTTTTAATTATTTATTAGAATATTATTATATTATTTCAATATTCTAATCTACTTTTATAGATCATTGACTATATTACAATATTATAAGCAATTAAATATACTTACTTAAAATATACATATAAAACTATGCCCAGGTATTCATACCGCTCGGCGAACTGCGCCATATATACCTGCGAATACCTGGGCATAGTTGGTTTCCAAGGTCCGCGGTTCGCATCCCGCTTCTGCCGTTATTTTTGTGCTTGGATTGACGCGTTGAAAAAAGAATTTTATTTATAGTATATGTATATTTTAAGTAATAATAATTTGTAATATAGTCAATGATCTATAAAAAGTAGATTAGAATATTGAAATAATAAAATAATATTCTAATAAAAATTAAAAAATTAATAATTAAATATACATATACTATCCATAAAAATCCTTAAACGAGTCAATTCATTCAGAAAAAATATCGGCGGGAGCGAGATGCGAACCGCGGACCTTTGGAACCAACCATTTTTGCCCAGGTAATTATACCGCTCGGCCACCGGCCAATTTCTTCCACCTGAGATGACTCGTCTCTGATCTTCTATATACAACAATGCAACCTTGAGACAATATCAAGAAGGTAAATTATTCATCAGTAACACAGGTAAATAACTAATTGCAACGTGCGCGTCGTACTTACAAGAAGTTATTCTCATCCATTCGATCTATAGTTTCGGTTCGAGACCCAAGTGGTACTTACTAAAATAAATAGACTGTCGGAAATAATAATATTAAGCTTGTGAATAAATGCATTCTGATTGAATAATAAAAAATAAAAATAAACATACTTTGAATATATCCTATAGCGACATCTATCATACGATGATAACTTATATAGAAGATCAGAGACGAGTCATCTCAGGTGGAAGAAATTGGCCGGTGGCCGAGCGGTATAATTACCTGGGCAAAAATGGTTGGTTCCAAAGTTCCGCGGTTCGCATCCCGCTCCCGCCGATATTTTTTCTGAATGAATTGACTCGTTTAAGGATTTTTATGTATAGTATATGTATATTTAATTGCTTACTCTATATAATTATTCGAAGTAGATTTGTTTTTGTATCAAAAAAATATGTTTTGCCAAGAAATCTTCATTGATTTATTTAAATCAAATAATACTAAAAAACAATGTTTCCGTATTTTTTGTTAATGTTATAGATAAGAATTTCAGTTAGACAATAGATCTAAGATAGCAAAAAAACAATGAAATAAAAAAGTACCCAATAAGAAACAGACAAAAACATTAATTAATCTTAGAAACTAACCATATTGCAAAAAATATAATCAGATTGAAGTGCAATGGGATTATAAGAATTTGGCTTTGGAGCTAGACATAAATACGTACACGAAACCCGGTACCAACAGAATGCAAGACATTGGATGATTACGAGGACGGTTAAACATATCTAGGACATAATGATTAGAACGTTCAAGATTTTCAGGTACAAGTGTTTATTTGCAGTTCAGTTTTTTCCTGAGTTATTAAAAAAAATTACAAAGCAAACGGTCCAAAAGGAAAAAAATGATAGTGTAAGGTGTAAGTGGTGTTGAATACATAAGTTTCATCCAATAAAAGCATTGAAGGTTTTTTTTGTGGATCTTGTTTTGTTTTATGGAAAATTGTTAAAAAAAAGTAAGCACTTCAGCAATAATGAGATGACGTGGTTTGTAAAAACATCGTTTCAACTTTAACATTTGTTCATAAAAATTTACAAACAAAACATATAAAAATTAAAGAGCGGTGGTAACACAACCCGCAGATCTCATGATTGTAGGTCTTAAATCACGAACAATCTAGATTTACTTTTGACTTGACGACTTCAGCGGTAATATAAAACGGCTGTATATCATTCTTAAACTCACTGAAAGCTTCCGTTTCAGGAAAACAAAAACACCCCTCGGAGGAGCTTTCAGTAAACTCAGCCGGCTAGACTGAGCAGAGACTAAAACTTTCAATGCCACGAGCGGTCTGCAGTCTATATTTTTCAAAGCGAATTTACAGAGGATTCGTATGTGCAAGTACATTTAAATGGATGGATGTGTCTACTTCGAGGAGAAAGAATGAATAAACAACAAGGAAACAATAAATAATACTTTATTCATATTTTTAAAATAAAATTATTTTACATGTAAGTATATCTGATTTGACTATTTATATTAAATACTTTAAAATTAAACAAATTTTCTATATCTGATATCATACGCTCAATATCTAGATGGGTGCTAAATGTATACAAATTTTTTTTCGCGTTAAATAGTCACTACTAGCTGACCCGGTGAACTTTTTTTCACCCAAAAGGCAATAAATGAGCAGGTTTTTGATTTTATTAAGTTGAATTTTACGGTACATATGATATCATATTTATGGTCTGGTTGAATTCTATTGCAGTAATCGACGAAACTTCAGCAAGTAGTTGTCAGCATTTCGACGAATAATCAAACGATATGCGTAATAATTCGGCGAGCTAACCTTCTTGGTAGTTTCTTCACCTGAAATTAAGACAATAGATTTGCTATTTTGTATGAAATGCTAACATCCATAAATGTAGCATAAAGGGGTGAAGATAAATGATTTTAAATCGTTTGCCGGTTATTTGTCCAATTTTCTCTAAACAAACATCTTAATCTTTAAGTCTGTTATTTTCCTGGTAATAAGCAGTGTAATTGGTCATTTATTGGAAATCTAAAGCAAAACCGAGCACTGTTAAATCTATGTCATGACGGAATCAAAACAATGATATTGATTATATATATATTGATTACTCACCATTCAATGGATTTTTCATTTTGATATTGAAATAATATCCATCTTCTCCTTGCCAAAACATCAGTGGGTATTGCAACGTGTCATATGAACGACGTGTTTCAGATATCTGTTGTAGTTGCCCAGTATCACGACGTGTGTACCAGATGGTCGTTTATCCGCTCTGATCACGACTTTGTAGTAGTTGATCAAGTTCTTTCTCCATATTGTCATTGAAGTATATTTGTACAAATTTATGCTGTGCATCTTCGAGAGGTTGGAATGATCCGATTCGATGGTGAATCTGTCCTTGTATCTACAGAATCAAAAGCAAAGACAATATTACTGATTTATAAACCCTTTTTTTAGAATTAGCATACATAAATCAAAGTAATAAGTGTAGTATGTTATTCTGTTAATTCGATTGTGTGTAAGTACAAAAATAAATAAATAAATACCTTGAATGTCGGATTAAATCCTCGTTCATTCTAGAGTTCGTGCAAACGGATCGCTTTGGCAGATCGTAAAGAGACTTGTCAATGTTGTCGCTGGAGGTGTTTCACCACGTTGAACATTTGTAGCCGTGAAATATACCCAATGGCCATTCTCCAGATGCACCGCCGAATGCACAACAGCAGTATGACGTTCGTGATTAGGGATTGCAAATATACGCCTAATCGTTTTATACCGACCAATTTGAAAGCGCGCAATTTCATCGTTGGTATTCGAGGTTAGGATGCTAAAAACTCTCGCTTTGTTCGTCAGTCCTTTCGTTTGCAAGGTTTCGAATTCTAGTTGCATGACGGTTTTGTCGTGAAAGATTCGATCGACACTCGAATGCTCTCGAAACAAAACGTCAACCCATAGACAAAATATCTATCAAACCATAGACAAAAAAACGATAGATGTACGTATTACATATTTATTTATTTATATATTTACAGAATCGAAATTCCATTTTTTTACAAATATTTAGAAACATAGAGTATACATAAATATACAATAAATAGAGAAAATAATAAGAAATAAAAATAACACAATAGAATAAGAAGTGCCTTTCCGTTTGCTTTTTGTTATAACATTTTAACAAATAAAAGATTAAACTGATATTTAGACTAATATTTATTTTGTTTTTGTCTTTTTTTCCTGTCTTTTGTTTTTTTTGTTTCAAAATATTCCGTACCTTACGTAGGTACCTTTTTTTACTTACAATACCTACTTTTGCGTCATTTTTAGTTATGGCGTTGGCTATGGCAACACTTTCTCAAACTGACAGCTGTCAAATGGCAATAGTCTTGTATGAAAACATGTTTACGTAAATGTTCAATATTTTATCTCAATAAAATCAATTTTGAGTATCTTTTATGTTTTTTACGGTTCTAAGCTACCTTTCCATCAATTTTCAGCCAAGTCGATTCAGCCGTTTTTGAATTATGGAAAACCGTACTAAGACGACTTTCGACGACGTTAAGAAACTGCTATCTACAAAAATAGAGTTTTATTTTGCACTTATTTCATGTTATTTATGAAATTGTAGTTTCACTGCATCACACACATTAAATCAAGCAAAAAATATATGAAATTAAATTGAAAAAAAAAAAAAAATTAAATACATGCAGGTTGTGCATTTTTTTCTTCATGATACGAGTATAGCTTTCCATACAGTTGATCTACATTACATTGAATATAATCCGATGGAGTGCCAGAAGCCATAGTTGACATGAAATGAGTAGAAGATCATAGCAACTGACTATGATTTATATGGGTAGCTTAAGACGACCATATGAGATTTAACCCTTTGGCATCGGTTGTCGGCATATGCCGCCATATGATTTCCCGAACGTTGCCATTGGTTGACGTTATATATCGTTTTGCTACTTTATTATAATAGTTTTTTATGCATCATCTGATAGATAAAGGATACAAGAAACAATGTGATATATGAAAATAGACCAGATAAGTACATTTATGCTTCAAATACTAGTTTTATAATTGACAGTATAATTTGTATTCAAACCAAGCCGTAATGAAAGGGTTAAGAATATTTCAACCGTAAAGAAACGTGATCAAAATTAATTAATCTAAAATATATGATAATTATCAATAACAAATATAGAGGCGTTTTTAAATAAAAAAATATTTTACCCGAGGAACATTATTTTAAGATTCGTCTTGCAAACTGAAATCTCAAAGACAAATACGCACACGCTTTATTCGTATTATCACGGGCAATAGCACGTATCAAAGCGAATTTGTAACAAAAGCTCGCTGAAAAAGTAGGTACATAATCATTATTATAAAGGAGTCTTTGTTACGTCAGACTTTTCTTCGTGCCGAACGAATCACGACACGAGAAAATCAAGATAAAATTATTGTGTGTCGCAGTCTTTGACAATGAGGCGCCGCGGGCTGGAGGCTGTGGAACTACAGGGACTTCGAACGTAGGGCCTGAAAATATGACTTATGGAAGGATAATCATCAAAACCTAGCTTGTATTTTACCTTACGAGAGATTTATTCTCATATTGTATCGTAATTAAAACCATCAAAATTTATATAACATATATTTTATTAGAGAAATATTGTTACAACAAAGCGACATTGGTATTCATGGATGTATATTAGTTTAAAATCAGATTTTAATTTGACCATTTTTAATGCTCACTTATATTAAAAATATTTTTTTTGCATATGGTTCCAGTACCTGTATAAAGCGTCACTAAATGAGAAAATAGCCTTCTTGTGCAATTAATTAATTGCACAAGAAGGCCATTTTAGTATTCAGTAAGTATATTTTAGTAAGGCCATAGGTAAATTTACCTACGAAAATCATATTTTCCAATAATTAAATTAAATCAATTTCAAAAATGGGATTACTTAACGCTAAAACAGCAAGTATTCGAGGACATGAATTGTAGCGCCTATGCTGAGCTGAAAAGGTTTGCGGAGGACCGAGAGGAATGGAGATCGAGATGCAAGATTCTGTTGTTGCAAACCAATCCACCGGATTGATACTACGAAGAAAGATATTTAAAAAACTATGCTCTTAAAATATAAAAACGAGTAAAATGTACCGGGCAGAGTTTTTTAAATATAGTAATGAAGTAGCTGGCATACTTGAATATTTGCTGCAATTTGTGACGATTATTTACTCCAGTACATGCACAATGAAAAGTTTTTTTTTTGTGTGTATAATGGGGTAAAGTGACTTATCACCTTAGGGTGAACGTATAAATAACAGATTATTACTTCGTATGGAAACATGTAATTTTATATAGACTGTTAAAATTCGGGACCAATCAAAGCTCGTTTTTGCTTAAAAAAAATTGTGGATGTATTGTAAGTAAACGTTTGTGAAAGAAGTTAAAAAAGTTAATTTAAGCTATTTAAAAAATGTTTTCTGTACATAAATATCCTGTCTAGAATTTCACAAATGTACTCTGACCGCAAACTGGTTTGGAAACTTCTACGGCACTCGTAGACAGTAAGAGCGTCACTACGTACGTAGGGAGATAACCCTCCTTCACCCTAATGAATACGTTATCTCACCCTCGCCTAGCGGTACCATGTGGTCCACGTTACCCCGCGAGTCAAATATCAGACCATTTATTTTAAAAGCTTCCGTTTATACGTGAAAATAGATGCATTTCCATATTGTGCGGTGTATTATAATTATTTTTCGGTATTTTTATCGAAAATCGATAAAAATAAATTTCTAGCTTCTGACATATAGAACAGACATACTACAAGAAGACTTTGCTATCGATAAACTTAGACTTTTGCAAATGTTGTAAGTAAAAGGTAATATTTTGTTATGTATTGTGCCATGGCCTTAAAAAGATACAAATAAAATAAAAACAAAAATATACAATTTTTGGTAATTTTATATTTCAACTTTGATAGAATCATTAAACTTTAATTAAAAAGAAATTAACTTTTTCATTAATTAAAAAATAATAAAATGCAATAATCAGTAACAAAATATAATAAGTAAAATAAATATAAATTATAATTTATTTGAAATTTGAAAGAAAATGATTTTTGACATTGACAAGATCGTGTACAAGTATTATATGAAAAGATTAAAAAAATATTTATTTACTTTATAATATTAATTCAAATATAATATATTATGAATTATTCAATCACTATTCAAAATTACTCCTTTGAGATCGTGCACCGATTCAGAATTCCTGGCTTAAATTTCAACACTATCACTAATTAAAGGTGTGGAATGATCATCATATTTAACACGTTAAGATGATTAATTCAAAATTTGATTTGCACCAAAAACAATCCAATTATTTCAGTTTCTTCAAATATATTCCTTTAAACGATGTGCTTACTTACCAATAAAATCTTGAAGCAGGATTATATAATTAATATTTTATTAATCGTTTTATATAAAGCTCCGATTGATTTGAAAGATAATAACTAAATATGCATAAACTGTTATATTTACAATTTGTACCAATAAAATAAGTCGTCGATGTTTTTTTTTTTTTTTTCATTTTAATTTATGTATTTCTTCCAGAAACAATACAATTACAAATATTTAATGTGATTCTTAAAAAGGATATAATAAAAACAATATATGCAATAATAATACAATAATTTAAAAAGTCCAGGAGCTCGCTAAACAGAAGACTCCACGAAATTACTTTTATAAATAAATTTGTGGAGCTCATGTCGAAACTGGGCTTCTCTCAAGTGGAATATATCAATATTCGAGGCGATATGGTTGAACATTCTGATCGCTCTCCCAAGAGGCATAGTCTCTGGCAGGTTAGTATTACCTCCAGGAAGAACAAACAATCTGTGCCTCCTTATCCTTAAATAATTGTCAGGGACAAATAAACCAATTCTTAACAAAATATCAGGATTTCTGAACACGCCGCGCACTAGGTGAAAGAAATGCATAATCAAGCATGGTTTTCTTCGCAACATTGTGGAAGGGATGGTTGAGAGAAGAAACTGTTGAGGGCGCCCTAGACGGGAGTATCTGCAGCATGTGTTCGAAGACATGAGTTGTAGTTCTTATGCCGAGCTGAAGAGAATTGCAGAGAATCGATAGGTGTGGAGATCGAGATGCAAGATTTTGTTGCTGCAAACCAATCTACCGGATTGATACTACGAAGAAAAAGACCAATAAAAACTACCGTTTCAACAGTTGTTAATTGTGTAATTATCATGTTTCTGATGTAATTAATTTAAAAATATGTTTATATATTAAGGATTAAGAATGGACAAAATTAATTAAAGGAATTACTTTTTGGTTCAATTGATCAGAAAAACGTTTTAAACGACTATTTCCTCATAAATTAAATAAACTGAACGGAAATTCAATATTGTTAGGAGATAATGATTAAAACTGCTATTTAATATGATGAATTATTTTGTAAAATTTAAGAATAAATAAAAAAAATAACGTATATTCCAGTGAAATAAAGATCACACAAGCATGAAAAGTCGACGTATATTAAAATAAATCATAAGAGTCTTCTTAGAACAAAAAATGACACATCTTAGTAATTTTCGGAGAGACTCGATCTCCAAGACAAAATGAAAAATCACACTTCATAATTTTGAAGCTGAGACTGTCAGAAATCTTTCAACAGTCCACTCAATACCAGTGCTTGTGGGTTGGACTAATGCTCCAAACAACATATTTTTATCATGAGCTCACATAGATTTATGCCGAGGAAAATCCATCAGCACTATGCCAAGTATTTTGTGATCTCCTGACTTGGATGATTTATTTTCATACTGAGAATGCTGACTTTTATTATTTTATTGTATTATTTTTAGCTGCGGAGTAAACGTTGCTTATAAATATTTCATTTTACATCACAACAGTACTTTGTACGTCAAAATAGATGTTTTTAAATTTAAATTATGATTAAAATGTTAAATGAATAAGCGTATTTATAAATGTAAATTTTATAACAATTCTTAATGTTTTGACTAAATTAAATACTTTTTTAACGCAATCTTGACCTTTTGCGGGTTGTTTCATTGACTTTTATTTCTTATTAAAGGTAAATTACATTGGCGACGATTTATTTTTAACTCTTCAAAAAGCAGCAAAATAAATTGTCTTTTGATCTTAAAACCATTTGTTTTGTTTTTAAATATCATTTATTTAATTTAGATGGTGGAATATATTTTTAAAATTACTCGAGAGCGAAATGGAACAACAAATGTAAATTTCCACTTGCTCCTATTTATTAACACCTTTTTTTTTTACTTACCACAAGGCAGTGTACTTGCTCCTATACTATTTAATATATATACAAACGACCAACCCACCCCTAAAGACACAAAGTCTTTCATATATGCGGATGACTTAGGTTTGGCAGCACAAGCAGTAACGTTTGAAGAAGTTGAGGACATCCTAAGCCAGGGACTCAACGAGATGTCCCATTACTACGAAACCAACCATCTCAAACCTAACCCATCAAAGACACAAGCCTGCTGTTTCCACCTTAGAAACAGGGAAGCTAACAGAAAGCTTCGTGTCACGTGGGAAGGTAGAGTACTGGAACACAGCGACCATCCAAAATACCTCGGAGTCACTCTAGATCGCACCCTCACCTTCAGGCGTCATTGCAGCAACACCAAACAGAAAGTTGCAACAAGGAACAACCTCATCCGCAAACTGACCAACACTCACTGGGGAGCCCAACCACCCCTTCTTCGTACCTCAGCTTTAGCACTTTGTTTCTCAGCCGGAGAATATGCGGCACCAGTGTGGGGTCGATCAGCCCACTGTAATCAAGTGGATACTGCCCTGAATGATGCATGCAGAGTCGTCACAGGCTGCCTCAAACCAACACCCATTTCTAAACTATACCCGTTGGCTGGTATCGCACCACCGAACATAAGACGCAAAGTCATATGCGCCGAAGAAATGCGTAAGGCAATCAACCAACCGTCCCACTGCTTGTATAATCAGATACCCCCAACACCAAGATTGAAGTCTCGAAGCAGCTTTCTGAAATCCACACAACCTCTCACATCCGGCCCTGAAAATGAGAGACTCCAACTCTGGCAACAAATCGCACCAGAGGATTTCATTACTCCAAAGGAAGGCCTCCCAACTGGCAAGAGCCTTGACTGGCCGACCTGGAAATCCCTAAACAGATTAAGAACCGGAGTTGGTAGAACAAAGGACAACCTCGAGCGGTGGGGAATGCTTCGGCAGGGAGAGACACTATTGTGCGACTGTGGAGACCTGCAGACCGCCTCACACCTACGATGCTGCTCCATGTGCCCAACAAGTTGCACATCTCAGGACCTAATGCTGGGCAACACACGAGCTATCGATGTTGCCAGATATTGGGAAAAAATAATTTGACGTCGCTGACACGAAGAAGAAGAAGATTTATTAACAAACATTTAGCAATCAAATTAAAGATGGATGAATTTCTTTTCGTTAACACCATTCACCGTCGGTTATTTTCTTTGTCAATTTAACGTTAATTCAGCATTATAATGATCAAAGATAAACATTTTAAATTCTCCAAAGATATCCACAGTGTTTTACCATCTGTCAGTATTTCCATAAAACTATAACAATTTGAATCTTGAAAAACAGCTGACATTCAAATATTCACTTCATTTTCATTTCATAAATCTATCGTGAGTCAAAAATAATTACTTCTTAATGAAATACTATTTTGTAAGCCCATGCAACCCTTTAGTACAGATACCCTCAACTATAAGGTCTATGAACTACGTCTGCTTTCTCCCCGTCTGAAGCGATGCACCTCCTGCCGCCCTTATCCCTCTGCCTCTAATGTTAATGTTATTTATTTATGCAAATTAATTTCCATCCGGCACTCACCGCCGCTCACTGAGCCGTGAAATTAAGAATACGTAAAAATAATACACCACGGCGGCTCCCATCGGCCCGGTGGTAACTTCATTCCACTGATGCGGAGCGACGGGGGATTTAAACTAAAACACCGTAAACTACTACACCGTAGACCAACATGTTCTATTATTTAATACCTGTTACTTATGCTCGTACATATCATCTTTTCTTCGTAGTATCAATCCGGTGGATTGGTTTGCAGCAACAAAATCTTGCATCTCGATATCCACTCTTCTAGATCCTATGCAATCCTCTTTAGCTCAGAATAAGAGCTAAAACTCATATCCTTGAACACTTGCTGCAAATACTTCCATCCAATGCACTCACTGAAGTTTCTACCCTCAACTATCCCTTCCACAATGTCGTAATGAAGACCATCGAGGCGCATGATGTAACCGACCCATCGGGCTCGCCTCTCTGAGATGATTCTTACTAGGTGCCTATCTTCCTTGATTAAGCTGAGTACCTCATTGTTCGTGACGTGGTCTGTCCGGGAAATTCCGAGAATTCTTCTGCATCACCACATCTCAAAAGCCTCTAGTCTTTTTTTATCACTTTCAGATAAGCACCATCTCTCACAGCCGTACATCAATATGCTCCAAACAAACATATCATCATACTCGTATAAAAAACTTTTTCCATCGTAACTTTCAGTCAGATTCCATAATACTCGTACAAGTGGAATTCCAAATCAGCTGTTAGTCGGCTTCCACGATATATCCAACATTCCAAGTCAGCTCTATATCCAGAACTTCCCCGAATAGACAATATGATAAGCTAAGTTCTCTCTTGTTCTTTTAAGACTTTTCAATCTGATTCCATCATTTTGTGTTGTTCATATGCTTAAAATATAGAGCGGATATGTTAAAAAAAAAAACGTCATGCAGAATTACGAAATGTCAATAATAGCATCTACTTCTCTTCATTGAATCAGAAACTAATAAAAATTTCATTGTAATTGTTACTGCTTTTTATTTAAAGGCTGTTGCATGAAAAATATTACCCGTTACCTGGAATACCAATATTGAGTCAAAATTTGAATAAATTATTCAATTGAGTCATACTGAATAGGATGTTAAGAAATAATTACGTTTTATATACACATATATATTGCTGATTAAAACTAATTAGCCTATACGATGAGTGGATAATGTAAAGTGAGCCTTAACAAGAAACGTCATTGAATAAATAAATTAATAGAAATATATAATTATTCGGTTGAATTAATCTATTGATTCAGATTTATGCTTTTGACACATAATTATAAAATATGAATTCGAATCAAAAACCGCCAAATTAGTTGGTTTCCGATTTATGAATAAAAATTATTACATTAAATAATTTATACGATGGAAATAAATGTAAATTAAATACATTAATAAATTATTGGATGAATAAACACAGGATGGCTAAAATGGAGGTCTCTCTCTGGGGTTTTGTGTGACAGCAAGTTCCAGATAGGACCAAAGGTAAAATCTACAAAACTGTTGTAAGGCCAGTTATGCTCTACGGATCGGCGTGTTGGACCCCACTGAAACGTGACTTGGATAGAATTCATGTGGCAGATATGAAGATGCTGAGGTGGGCGGGCGGTGTAACTAGAGTGGACAGAGTTCGAAATGAGCATATTCGAGGCTCATTTCGGGTGGCCCCCATACCTGAAAAGATAAAGGGAAACCGCTTAAGATGGTATGGGCATGTAACACGGAGAGATGAGGACCACATGGTGAAGAGAGTCCTCAACATACCCACTCTGAGAAGAAGACCTGAAAGACCACACGCAATCTGGACTGCAACTGTATACAAGGATCTGAAAACTCTGAGTTTGACCGAGAATGCAACGCAGGACAGACGGACATGGTGAATTTTTCACAAGGAGAGCCGACCCCAGATGATGGGAAATGGCTTGGCTAAAGAAAAATAAATTATTGGATGAAAAGTTCATTTAATATCAATGCTAATCAAGTGTTATGTTAATTATGTCACTTGTGTTTTATGAATTATACATAACAAATAAATTAGGTTAATTATGATTTCTGGATATAAAATGATAATTTTTACGTTTAATTGAAATATATTATGAAAATTTTCACACAATTTTTGGAAATTAATGATTTGTGTGTTTGCTATAAAAAGACAAAACCATGACAATACATTCGTATCTTTAACGAAAAACTTGTTCGGAATTAATAAATGGATATTGAGATTAATCGGGTTTATGTACCGTTAAAAGTTACTTAATTTATTTAATCAACTTGTATAGCACATAAAATGGTTATTAATTATGATTTATAAGCGTAAATATGGGAAATATGTGTACACTGTACAGTTATCATTCTGAATTGCAGTATTATACAAACTTAGTATCCAATGAAAGTACTTAAATATGAGAAAATGACTTTGGTTTATTTGTAAGTCCAGCTGATGACTATTTAACAGCTAAAATGATAGGAATATCATCCACTAACAGTCCTAACATAAAAAAGAAATCCTCTTTACATACCTCATATTCTATGAAATGTAAAATTATTTGTATTCGTAGATTATATAAACAAAAAATATATCAGTTCAATTAACAAGTAGATGTTTAAAAACAAGGTACTCTTAAAATAATTATATTCATCGCATTTATTATAAATACCGTAAAATATTAATTTACGCACAATAAGTTTCTTAGCTCTCACAATGGCTTAATAAATCTGCCGTGCTTCGAGTAATTAAATGGAATCAACCGTGATTACCTTTCGTACAGTGTTTTGAATAAATTCCATATTCCTGAATAATTATTGTGCATACAGTCAATTAGTTTTCAGGCCGTTTTCAGTGAGCACCCGCTCCTACGCACGGCGCAAACTGAAATGTCACATCGCCTTGCAGGCCTTTTAATTACGCAAGGTGTAGGAGACCGTTATGCTTGCGATAAACCCTGAAATAAGTGCTTCTCAAACAATTATCCCACATCAACTCGTTTTTAATCACACTTATTGTTTTCCTTTACTTTATACACTCCAGCTAGAAAGTGGATATGGAAGTAAAATAATGATAATTCCAATACGATAAATTATTTGTTAAGTAAAATAAGCACAGGTGAAGTGTAAGTGAGATGATTTTTATTCTGAAGCCGCAGGAGAGCATAAACTACACCTGCCTTTTCTTTTAGCCCCCGTCTTGCACTAGGGGGCTTAATTGAATGTATGCGGCGTAGCTGTTGGATGCTGATCTGACATAAAATGTTACTAAGACTAGGCAGCTGACAGAGTTTTGTGGTAACAGTTCGTTATAGCTAAGGAAGCGGACATGATGATTATGATATTGATGAAATCTATCGTCTACGATAAAGCTTACAATAATAAATGTTAGAATGAAGACATTTTACGGTAGGTATTTTTATTTTGATTGAATTTAAAGGCCCTCCGATGAATTTTCCTTATTATTTAACATTTTGAAAAAATCATATAATCTAATTTTTCTCCGAAAGTTTAAATCTTCTTTAGTCACTCTTGAAGACGAAATGTTTAAGAAGCTATCTAAGACTTCCATTCATCTGAGATGTGTTATTGCCCATCGCGAGTAGTTTAGCCTAATGCCGGTCTGACTCCAAAACTGGGTTAAAGTCATATATCGCTAGGATAGCAGTGGGAGATCCGTTTAAATTTTCCATGTTACTACAGAGCCCAAAATTATTCAAGAAATTTACCTTAATCGTTTTCTTTCTCCCCTTATTAAGTGCTGTTCATTGTGTACGTATCTTTTTGCAGGCGGTATCCTGAGGTATAATTTCATAAAATCATTCGAATTTTAATCACAATGTCAAACTCACGTATTTTTTTTTTGTAATTATTTTCTATAAATATCTGTTGCTTACTTATTATTTTATATCCACCCCGAGAATATTTTAGTCTCAATTTCCAGTACTGATTTATTTAAATTCTGAACTTCTTTTTAAATCCCTCAAGCTTAACTCTTCTTCTCCTTCCTAGTCTCCAGTTTAATACATCACAAAATTATATTTCCACGTCAGTATGCTTATTGAAATTGGAACTGCAGTCTTCCAAGAAGTTTAAGCAGTGCTCAATATGATACATGTTAATACAAGTTACGAAATATTTATCTTTATAACAGTGAAAAAGCTTTGAAATTGAATACTGTAAATAAATGTAGCAAGACATGTTTCGTATTTTTTGGCATTTAGAGAAACAAGTTCAATATTCGTAAGTACATAATAAATATCCAAAAAAATGTTTCAGTTCCTAAGAAAAAACTTTGAATTAAACCAGTATTATAGTTGTTTGTAGATCAATTTAATTAAACCATTTCCTAAAGAAGGTGAGCATTATTAATGGGCGCGAAGCTTCCGGTACCCTACACTTTGCTTTCTGAAACCACAGAGACAAAATATACCTGAAAGAGCGTCGATGAAATAAAGTACATATTTATGCTGCTTAAAATTAATCACATTTTAGCTCACAATCAAGAAAAAAATTGAATTAAAGGAATCTTTGGATTTCATTTATAATGTTTGTTTAAGTAGAGAATTAAATTTAAATCAATTCACATACATTCTAGCCATGAGTCTTTTCCATAAACAAATTTATGACTTTCTATATTGCAGGAAATAAAAGTTCTTGTCTTATATATACACGTTCTAAAAGAAAACCAAACATGAGTAAATATTAAAGTAAAAATCAAAAATTTCACTAGTTTGTGTAGCTGGTGTCCCAAAAATATTGTTTATTTGATAGTAAGTAAAATTATTTTAAGCATTCCTAACGCCTTAAAACGATATAAGCCGACCGCAAGTTAAGAAAAAAGGTTAGAGGAAACATGAAAAGTTAAGCAGAATAAAATTTATTTTATATTCCTCCCACCTATTAAGTTCCATTATATTGTTTACGTAAAAAGGGTTTGGGCAAGAATTCGGGAAATGCAAGAATAAATAGTTTTTTTTCTGAAGTAAAAATGATACATAAAATACAAGCTGGAAGATCATTTTATACCTTACAGGTAATCTAACTGAGTAATTAAATGTATCTCATTTCCGGGCAAAATTTCACCACAAATTTCCTCCTCCCCAGCGCTTCTCAAACTCACCGGAAGCGCAACTTACTTGCCGCGTCTCGCATTACGCGCTCATAAACAAATAAATTATTCGGTTATTGTAGCGCAATCAGGACAGCTCGCCGGTAATGAATTATGCAACATGAGCTCCCTCGTCTTCGGTTTCCTCACGTGACATACAATCCTTTATCATTCGTGAGCCAAAACTAATTTTGGCTCACGAATAAAAACCGAATTAATTTGCTGTCGTAAAAAAGATATACAATCTCTAAAATGCTTAAAACCTTTGACATTTTTCGGGTTGAAAAGATTTAAATTCAATTTAATCTCATAATAATATTAAATATAAGTGACAATTTATGATAATTTTTTTTTGCATTTCGTATTCTTCTTCTTCGTAGTATCAATCCGGTGGATTGGTTTGCAGCAACAGAATCTTGCATCTCGATCTCCATTCTCGGTCCTCCGCAACCCTTTTCAGCTCAGCATAAGCGCTAGAGTTCATGTCCTCGAATACTTGCTGCAAATACTCCCGTCTAGGGCGCCGTTCTGCAGTAATGTTCGAACATTCCAGGTGGCATATCTTGTTGGCTGAAGGTTTTTTCTTATTTGTCTTGGTTGTTTTGTCTCGAGCAGTCCCCACCCGGAGATCCGATTGGGGGACTATTTTATCTCCGGAAAATTTTACTTGAGATGCAATCATTTTTTTGCTGATACGTGGGATGTCTTTAAGACCTTTAATGTGGTATTTTCCCCTTTATTTCCACATCCTAATGCCGTTGACCATAAAGGTTCATCCGCCTTAGGAGGGCATTTACTACCTCCAGGACAATAGAGCGCCCTAACCAGCTTGACCTGATGAGGTTAGCTGGGTGTTAGCTTATTCCGGCCAATTATTTCGTATTAAAGCGCTTATATATTTTTAATTCACGAATTATTAAGTATTTTTCTTTTACTCGAACCCCATAGACTAAATCGATTTTCTTCATTTTTTGACACAATAATCACCTTCTCCCTGATCTAATACCCTAGCGGGTGGGATGGGAAGTCACTCCCTTCCTGCCGCCAATTTATTAAAACCTAATTGAATTTCGTTTGCGAATCTGAAAACGAGTTTATTTCACAGAACGGCACCTATTGTCCCCCATCGGGGAATAAATTAAATTGTACAATGACGTCTACCGAATAAGAAACACAGCCTTCAAGATCTTTACAGAAACGGTTTGAAAATTTCAGCTGTGAAATATTTGACTTTCAAACCATTTGACATATTTATGTTCACTCGTTTATATAATTTTATTTACATAGCTATGATTACATGAAAATTATACATTTTCTCTTTAAATGTTAAATATTAAAAAAAAAATCTTTTGGGAGATTGGTGAGCTTCGATAAACTTCAATAAACAAAAAACAGCGGAGCTGCAAATAGAACGGATGTGTGATTTTTATCAGGATGGATATACTCGTACTGGTTAGCATCTCCGTGACGCATTATAGGTTGTGTGAATGAGGAAACACAGATGCTGACAAAGAGCATGTCATGGCTTAAATGTATAAGTTTTTAAATCGTCTTTTATTTGCTGACAAACAATAATAGTATATTGGTATTGTTTGTCAGCCAATAAATCTATAACAAAAAAATATACTGGTATTTGATGAGTGTGAGACGAATCTGCTGGTAAAATTTTTTGCAGGATGAGAAACGATAAATTAAATGCATTAGAAACAATTTTTAATTTTTTTAAATTAAAGGTTTTCATAAAAACGATATAATTAAAGCTTCTTCTTTATACCAAAAAAATGATTGAAAAATACATTGTTGTAAATAAAAAAATAACATTTAAAAATATAATTTGAAACTCGTTAAAACTATGCTATTCAATTTGTAAAGTTATTTCGCTTGGATACTTTTATTACTGAAAATAATTCAATCGTGAGTTGCTCAGTTGTCGCGTCCTGAAAAGTCTGGCTCCGGAAAGAATTAAGATTAAATTAAACTCGATTAAAAAATGGGAGAGCAAAATACAACCGAAGACGGTTTTCCTAATTTTCGCACTTCTATACGACAAAGCGTCCCCCGACTTCGTATGGTGATTTTGCAAATACAATAAAAGCTTCCGAGCCAGACAACTCCAGAGGAAGACTCAGCCATATCCAGCCTTCCTGTAGTCGTCGGCGATTATTGAGAGGATTTTCAAATTAAATTAAAACCTGGAATTTAAAACGACAATGTTCGCGCGAGTCTAGAAAAAAATGTATTTTACCTGGCGAAGAAATCTTTCGTGGTTTCGCGTCTAACAATAGAAAAGTAATCATGTTAATTGTTTAAATACATTTATATTTTCAAATTAAATTTGAACCTAAAAAAAAGCATACTTGTTCATTATAAAATGAATCATTTTATTTTAAACCTTGAATTATTCAGTGTTTAAATATACGACAAGAGTAAGTTTTTTTTGTGATTATTTTCAGTTTTTTTAAATTCTGTTGATATGTATTTTTTTATTCCTAAAGAGACAACCTTTTATATAATTTTTTAATAATTGGTATAACTAAATAATTATGATTATGTTTGAAAAACTTGCAAATATATGAAGGAACAACAATACGATAGTTTGTTCCATTTATGTATTTTGAATTGCGCGCGTGTTCTCTACGATGTGCTTGATGGAGTTCAACAGTAAAAGAAGATCAAAACTATGCAGCAGTATAGAAGGTCTTATAAATTATAGCCCAAATTCCAATTGGACAATTACACAAAACTAAAATGATCGTCTTCCATTCAATTATGGATTATGCGATACCTCAGATGCACTTCATAAATATATACCACGATTTCTTTACATTAAGAGCAGGCTTTAAGAACTTTTTTAATAAATCTTCATAAATCGATTCAAAAATTAATTTCGAAAATCGCTGCATTGTAAAACTGTTCATAAATTATTATTAATGGCTGAAATTTTTAAAAGATAAGGCTAAAAATGTGGAGCAAGCTATCATAACTCTTTTTCCCCTAAGCGGCTGGGCGATGGGGCAATAATTTAATTTTGTTGAAAACTTTCCGGGACATAAATGCATGCATGAAGTGACGCGGATCATAATGCTTCCCGGCTTAATGTGGGAGCGGAACTTTTTCGCAAAGTTCTCTCTCACGGTCCATTTGCCGTGAAAAAAATATAACTTTTCCCTCGCAAATTTGTATCACTTGCAAGAAAAGTGAGTGCAGCCGTAAATGTTTCAGAAGCTCGTAAAGTTGTGAAAAAATCAAGGTGTATCCACGATTCAGCGTTTTCAGCAATGAAAGAAAATAACAATTTTCAAAACTTCACACATAGCAAACTTTACCATACGAAATTTAATACAAAATTAATTTATATTTATATTAAAATCTTAATTTTGTAATGTGCCTTCTATGTTCATTTTGAACCAATAAATATAATTTTTTATCAGTTTGATGTACAATGAAATGTTTTCGTATTAATTATTCGTATCTGTAGTTAAATTTCAGCCCATATTTTTTTGATTAGAATATAAAAAAAATTATTACATGTTTTTCAAATAAAAACACAATTCACCCAACACAATAAAACCATACCTTAACTAAATAACTTGTCTGGAATAAAAAATAATAAAAATTAAATAAAAATAAAAATATTCCGACCACAAATTTATTTTTATTCTGATCATTTATTTTATTGCCTTAATGTTGTATTTCGATGCTAGAAATTCTCTCACAAAAAAGTGATCACGATCAGTAAAGAAACTATAAATAAATGTTATGTTAATTGCACACTATTTTTCAGTATATTTAATTCGAATTGCATTTACTACAATATTAGAAGTATAATGCAGCTTAAGCAAGAATTTTCACTGAGTGAAATAATATGTATACTTTATTATTTAAAATATTCAATATAGGAACACAAAATGATTACCATGGTACTTCAATCAGGAAAAAATAAAAAATCCTTTCCCGTTTTTTAAAAGGCGAAGATAAAAGTTTTGGGCACCATAACTACACGTTACATACGAGTATAAAATATGCTTCCATAATAATTCTTGAACAAGCCATTGGTTGCTCTTTCCATGTGACTTCCACATGACGGCGAATGCCAGTAACAAATTATCATAAAAACTCGATGCCAAACGATGGAAACAGATTTCGTCTACGACTTTTACTTTGTGAAAATATTTTTTGCTCGTACATATTGAATATACTCTGCTTGAGAGATTTAAGCTCTATTTTTCTTACAACAATCCTCTTATTTTGAAAAAGAACATTTCTTTTTTAAATACTAGCTTACGAGTATTGATTGAATTTTATATCTTTCTTCTTTAACGTCACCGTTTCCCATCATCTGGGGTCGGCTCTCATTGTACACATTCGCCATGTCTGTCTGTCCTGCGTTGCATTCTCGGTCAAGCCAAGAGTTTTCAGATCCTTATCTACAGTTCCCGTCCAGGTTGCCTGTGGTCTTCCAGATCTTCTCGTGCATCATGTTTATTTTATCGGTTTTTTTACTGCCGGTTGCCACCTGACGCAAAGACAATAGCTTTCTTGGAAAGCTGTAGAGCTGCCGTTGACCGCCAATTCGGTTTATCCGCTATGAGGTTCTGCCCACCACGTAGATCCATCATAGCCTCGCCTCTGAATATGTCGGAGAAGCCTATGGATGGTCTTCCACTGGGAGCCTCTACTTCAAAATGTCTCAAAATCTAAATTAAATCTTTGTGTTCTCGATTTACAGATCCCTTTTCTTCATGCCTCTGTTCTTCGGGCTCTTACTCCCCTGGAAAACCATTGGGGAAATTCGGGAAGTAGTGATGACTTGGCTTAGAGTGCAGACAATAGCATAATATTTTGACGGCAGTTTGTGGTGGTCATATGTTCCAACTAGAGTGCGGATATGAAATAATTTTATCAATGTACCTAAGACATTTGTGCAATATTTTTACGTATTATTGTATCAATACAACTCGTAGAAGTATTTTTTTTAATTTTTGTTTGTAAAAATATAACTTTTTTTTTAAATATTTAAAGAAATTAAGATACAACATATAAAAATATAATATTTATGTATAAAAATATGTGATATACAGTACAAATATTTTTTTCTTCAGATTTTTTTGTGTTTTGCAAATTTGAAGTAGCCCCCAACAAATTTGTATAAAAAGTAAATACATCCTCTCAAATACAAAACTTTTGAGTTATTTATTTTTTGTTCGTCGTGGTTTCTTTTCTGAGAGCGAGCTCTTGTCCTTTGAAAGTTGGAGGGCTCCAGTATGGACACGGGGACTTTCACTCGTTACAAGTCAATAACTCAGGGATCGCTCGAGCCCAAGTAATGCAAGCTGGGTAAATCCTCGTGCAAGACATGGACAACCTTTTGAAACCTCTAAATTATATTTGAAAATTTTTATTTTTTTAATATGACCATACTATATGTTATCCATTTCAAGACTTGGTGTTAAAAGGCCTTGGATATTTATAAATAATGAAAAATAATGATTGGGAGTATTTCAAAGTGTTGTACTGTATATCGTGTCGGAAACAACAGGATCAGATCCTGTCTGTCCAGAAGTGGGCGATGTCGATGGCGTTACTCCCGGCCATCATCAGGTCTTCCTGGGTGCAGCTACTCGGACAGAGCACACTCCAAACACTCCAAAAGGTGTGATATGGTCTGCTCCACGCCGCAGTCACATTCAGTCGGTCCGCTGTAAAACCGCCAGGCTTTCATTTGTGTTCTCGTCTTGCATAATCCAGTCCGAAGCCTGTTAAAGGACCTCCATATTTATCATAAGAATAGTGGACTTACAAGACATCCACAGGGCGAGCGAACCGATGAAGCAGCTTTCTATCTTACATTTGGTAAAAAGACAAAGAAACACTTGGTACGAGCATGTATTCCGTCAGTCATAAGAGAGTGTTAAATACAATTATTTACTTAGACTTTCTAATTCTTACTGTCTTAGAAGGCCTTTGGAAACTTTACATAGAATGAAGTTAACGGAATCCAAATGGTATCCAATCATGGAAATTAGTGAGTACTATTTTTTCAACCAAAATAAAATATTCAATAATGATGATAATTAATAAATATCTATACCATAAGACCAGCCTCTTTCTGATTTATATTTTAATATTATATAATGCAAAAAATGTTAGCTGACAAGTTTCTGGTGGCTGTGATGGTCTTATTCTTCGATTGGTTGCGAATAAGTCATGAAAATATATTAAATAGGCTTTGAGAGATTTGCGAAAAGGACCACTAGGCCCACGGGCCATGAGTTGTACAAGTTTAGCTTACACTGTTGAATCATAATGATTTCCGCTCCGAAGGACAGTCCCACTACCACTCATAATAACCCTGTCGATTTTCTTCTATGGACCGAGGAGCAATGGACCGTATCGGTATTACATATTGGCAGCTCTGGTCCATTGATATTTTTGCCTTGATCCCTCGAAAATTCGACCCCGAGTAAAAATAGTTAGGCCTATGAGAAAGCTCGGAGGTCTCATAAAAAATAAAACGCTCTTGAAATGTATTCATTGGAGCCTTTGAAATGGCGCTCTGTGAATAGGCATCGTAAAATTTCTCGTTGCAATTTATAAAAGTGGTGACGTAAAATATATATTATAGTGTCGTTTCCAGTAAATAGAGAATGAGATGATATTTTGAAGCGATGTGTTCTGTGACTGGTTGTCCTCTTGACCAACGGAAAAAATGAGAAAAAATGTAACCATAATTATGTCATCTCTGTAGTCATTCTGTTTAAATTTTATTTAAAAGCAATGTCAGTAAAGTTAATATATACCGTAGGTAGACAATATAAATTGAATATACACACAATAAAACAAATCTTTTTTTTTATTAATAAATATTTTCAAATGTTTATAAAATTCAAAAGACGTAATAAAAATAATTTTTTTTTTGGGTTTTTTCAGGTTTTTATTTGCTACCCTCACCCTGATTTCTAACCCACATAGTCATGAAAATTTATTTATGCTGATTTAAATTAAATAACAGGAAAAAATTTACTTAAATATATAAGCTAGCGTTGAATAATATATACAATGGTTCATAACTTTTGGATGTTCAATTTTAGCAGAAATCATTAGCAATAGTATATTGAATAATATAGTGAAAAATAAAATTATCAAACTTAATACTGGTATTACGATACAAACAAATACATATTAGATTACCAAAAATACATTACAGTAAAATACTAAATTAACTTATCGCACAAGTTTTCATATGAACTGTACTCACATAGGGTTCTGGAAGGTTTTTGAAAGTCTTCAAACCGAGTGGCCAATGACGATCTTATTACGGAGGAAATGATATTATGTCCTCTATTTCTTGGAGAACCTTCTTCAGGACTCTCTTTTCGAATATTTCACACATGTCATATGATCACAGAACCATCGATTCTCTTTACAAAAACTTATGACAACAATGTTTTTATGAAGAGTATTTTTAAATTAAAATTAAATTAACTGACGCCTGTTGCTTACCCCGTGTCGTCATAACGGTTGAGCTCAGCTTTTAGAACCTAACATTTTAACCCATCAGTTGCGTCAGGCTAAGCATCCGTTCTCTTAGAACAAATGTTTTGAAATCAGCTAAAAATATGCCTCGGATACTTTAGTTGCTCTCTCACCAAGTCCTCGTGATTTTACCCTGAAGGTTTTTGAGAACTTTGATATAAATATAATGCTTATAAAACTTTCTAAGGTGGACTTTGAGAGAAGAGATGTCTTTGGTTAAGGCAGTAGTGAAAATCGATTGAACTAAATGACTGTTTATTATGGTCATTATATTTTAAAGATTTTAAAACAAAAAAACATTTTATAATAAACAGCATATATATAAAAATACAGCCTTTGTATATGTATCTATATAGGTGAAAGGGTGACAGTGCTATGGCTGCGAACATCAGTATATTTTGACAATACCCCACCAGGACCATATAGTACCCATTGGACCCAGATGGCTACCGTCCCACGATTAATTGATTTCCAATTTGCAATTGTTCGGGCGCTCGTATTACACCCAATTGTATAATGTAATTTAATGACAACAACTGTCGGACGGGCTGAAAAGCTCCAAAAATATCACCGAAAATTATGTATAATTCGAGCATAGTAAATACGTAAGTAAATAAATATTATTTGAATGTACTATATATTATTATAGAAAAAAAATTATTATTAATTTGAACATAGTAGATTTTTAATTATTTAGATTTCAATTCAACAATAATAGAGTTTTAAATATAAATAGTCTTAGGTCAATAAAGTAATGAAGATATATAAGCATTACCTTTAACCATCAGTTTTTGGTAAATTGTAATAATAGTAATAAATAATAACTTTAAATTGAAAAAATGCAGTCGTTATTTGATAACTGGATTTATTAAGGATATCGGACGATTAGTACCACGGTTTTGAGGTAAGGACTATTTAGTCTTACGAAAAGGTCCAATACGAGCAACGCGGTAAATGACATGCGGTAACTAATAGATGTTTTGGTCAGATTTTAATGTTGTTTATCTGGTGATCTAACAATAACCGCGCTTACTATGTGTAACTGTCGTTGTTCAAATTATTATAGTCAGTCTCATTTACTTTATAATAAGAGACTTGCAGAGATAATTGTGTATTGGATAAGTTTTAGACGTCCGATCATGTACCGCGGTATTTGACGGTCACCAGACGGATTGTATATCAAAGGATTTCAGAGATTTGGGTTCTGAAGTAGGAGATCGTTATTCAAAATAGTCAAGGGCGTCTCAAGCTTTATAATGATTGGGGCACTCGAATCTCCTTGTTTCGCTTTGTCTGGAACAATATACGAGTATTTATATATACACATAAAACTACATTATTCTTAATATGAAACGGTCTTAAAGCTTAATTCATAGTGAATTCGATCAAAACATCTTTAAATAATGTATTTCTTTGTTCACGTAGAAGCATATTTGAAAGCAATATTTAAATAGGTAACATAAATAAAATGTTCTCGTAAGTTATACCAATACGCAGAAAAATGGTTTTGTATTAAATAGATGAAATACATCTTCATGTAGGAATTCAAACTGAATGACAAAATCGCAAATTTTATTATATTTTAATATTAAATAATAAAGCCTTAGTTTTTTGATTTCTGGTAGTAATTTAATTGTGTAATGCGAGTGTATTTTTTGTATGTAACATATTTATTTAAATAAATTAATTTCAATTTAAATATCAATTTCTACCTAGTTAATAGAAGACAAGATTTTTTTTTTAATAATAAATTCATTTTTAAATATTATTTGTTCCATAATTGAAGCATATGGCCTTCAAAGAGTACAAAAACTGCCTTAACGTTAAAGTAACATTATTACATTATGACATTTTTTAATCAGCATTTTTTTATGTAAACACATACAGGAAAATACCGACCGATGATGATACTGATTCTGAAGACTCATCTGTAGAATTCTATGACGATTACCATAGTGCATATGGGTAAGCGCTGCATGTGGAGTGATGATACGCCAACGTCATAGACTACAGCCCGAGATTCACGCATTATTCTTATTATTACAGTAATTTACAATGAATTGGTGGTCTTTACGGGACGACCTTTGTCTACCACAAATTTTGATTAATAGGCTATGACTGGCATTTTACGGGTAAGGGATCAAATTTCCACCAACCGGGTATTTTAAAGCTCAGAAATCGATTAACAAATATATTTTTTTCAATCTTCGTCTGCGATCGAACCTACGACCTTTGGCTTGCAAAGCAAACGCTTTGACCATTGGGATATACCCTTCAATTTAAAGAAACCTGATCATTAACATGAAGTTCCTAAAGCACAGATCATTTTTGTTTTAAAATGAATGCTCAACCTTACCAGCAATGTGCTATGTACTTACGTATAAACATTTCACATCCAATGGTACTTAGTATTGCAACATGACATGGTCACTTAAATAACTGTTTTTAATCCAACGTTAAACACATTATGATTAATTAAATTTCTTTTAAATAAATAAGATCCTAGAATGGTAGATAGTCATACAATATGTTTTTCAATGAAAGTATTTTCATGTTAGTAAATAGACTACATTGTGAGATTGCCTTCAGCCATATTCACATTTAAATATAATACCAATAAAAAAAGAAAATTCAAATGCGTATTTATTTACCTATTTATGCATATTGTACATACACGTGTACTTTATATGCACATCATTTTGCATATTATCGTATTGAAAATGAATACCAAACTCTTAGCCACAGAATGCAAATGCCATGTTTAAAAATATATTCTCTTGTTGTACTCGTATTATGCAACGATGAAAAATATATGTTTTCGATTTGTAATATCTGTATTGTTGGTATCATAAAAGATTACTGAATACTGTTCGCTTCTATACATCGAATGTCAATATTTTATATTTCTCTTTTATTATAAAATCGTTCGTGGCAAAAAAATGTAATTCATTGTCGATGAACAATACATTAAATTTGAAAGAATATTTTTTTAAGTGAATATCAGCCATTGGACATTATCTAAAGACATCATTACTATTTTTTTCCAACTTGAATAACATTGAAATTTAAAAGCATCAAGAAATGACGTTTTTTATAGACATTTTTTTAAAATAAATATGTATAATAATCGTTCTAAAAATATCACAAATATAAAAAAACGTTAGGTACTCGTAGTCATATAAATAAAGGCACAATAGGCAAGCATGTATTCGTACTTGAATCTACGTGATTAAACTTTATATGTTTATTTCATACACCTCTTACTTCTACACATAACGAGTTACTACTAATTGTAATTGACATTATAGTTAGACTTGAAGTGGACATCCCTGTATCTAAAAAAACATCTCTTAATTTTCCGCGGTGACATAAATAGACAGCTGTTGTATTATGCGTGTATTCAGTTCTTTGTAAACTTTTTTTTTTTAAAAGGATCCAAGTTTTGTTCAAGTATTTGGTCCTTAAAGTTGACACAACTCAACCAACGCCACAAAGTAAGCAATAAACGGTGATTCATCCATATTTTGTCCGCTATTTTGCTTAACTATGGTGATCAAACGATAATTACGCTTACAATTTGTATTTTCAAGTCATCATTTGTATAAAATATACGATATTTTTTAAAAACTACTGTCATATGTGTAAATAAAAACATAATAATAACCAGCGACTAATATGTGCACTTTTTAAATAAAACTTGATGTATTTTGTATAGAAAAGAGGTTCGTTGTATTGAACATCATGACAAAATGATGCAAACACAATGAAAGAACCTTCCAGACAACGTAATAGATGAGATGCTAAGCCGTATTATGATCCTAGGATATATGATTTTTTTACATACAGGTATACTATCATTTTCAATCTTCCTTCTGTTGTTGAATGAAATATATGATATGATTCTATGGAATTATTATATGTATAATAAACACCATAAACTTTTAGTGTTATATATGATTCTTAAGTAAACTAATATTGAAGGTATAACCGTATTGAGTTGTGTCAAGCGTGACTATGCAACATACCACCAATAATCTCATACAAGTCTACTTCAGCTTAATATTTGTTTTTAATTTCCGATTTTATTCATTGTACACACAGCTTAGAAATACATTCATAAATTAGAAAGGAAAATGTTTGTAAGTGAATAACATTTAGTGAAATTAAGAAACTATTATTTTTAATATAATTGTCTTATATCTAAACATCAAACGAAACCACGAAATTTGTGCTTTGTAAAATATCAAGTAATTAATAAAGAAGATTACTTTATACAGGCTCATATATAGGATTTCATTCTTTCCAGTATTACCTTTAATTGTATTGAATACTACCAAAATTCTACAACATTTTCAGTGACATCGACGAGCTTTCACTTTTTTATTTGTAATTTATATGTCGACATACTTATGTAAAAGTTTGTGTTTACCCTTGACCATTAGTGAATAAATCCAATATCATTGTACATGTCAATGTCAAATCTAATAAAAAACACGATGTAATTTGATAGAAGGCTTAAATAATTTCTCGCCGTCAGTTAATCGGTCAGACGTTTTACACATGTACCTACCTGTATGTCCAAACTGAATGAGCGATGGACATTTTTAATTTTTTTTTATGCATCTTTATTTTCTATTCATGCTCATAAAATTGGGGTTTTATTAAAATAAATTACACTGTTATGAATTTACGAGTAGATACATATGTGATAAAAAAGACTAGAGGCCTTTGAGATGTGGTCATACAGAAGAATTCTCGGAATTTTCTGGAGAGACCACGTCACGAACAATGAGGTTCTCAGCATAATCAATGAAGATAGACACCTTGTAAGAATCATCTCAGAGAGGCGAGCCCGATGGATCGGTCACATTATGCGCCACGATGGTCTTCTTCACGACATTGTGGAAGGGATGGTTGAGGGTAGAAGCTGTAGATTGAGGCGCCTTAGATGGGAGTATTTGCAGCAAGTGTTCGAGGACAAGATTTGTAGCTCTTATACTGAGCTGAAGAGGATTGCAGAGGATCAAGCGGAGTGGAGATCGGGATGCAAGATTTTGTTGCTGCAAACCAATCCACCGGATTGATACTACGAATAAGACATATAAAATGGAAATTATTAGCTCTCTTTATAGTTGAAAACATTATTTTTTTCTAATACCTGAAGTTGTATGGTTTAATTTCTTGTTTCAGAAAATACGTTTAATCACCTATCAATTTTGACTTTTACTTAATTTGGGTAAATGTAACAAGACGTTACTTCAAACTAAGAATTCTGTATTATTAGCTATTATTATTAATTCTTACACACAAAATCTGGCATAAATATATTAAAGTAATACGAATGTTTTATATAAGGATTATTACCGTTCGTGCTCTTCTTCTCCTCTCAGAAACGTACATAAATTCAGTTGTGAAACTCTCATTAAAGGCAACTCTTTGTACAGTGAATTTCTCGATCGGATCATATGCTCGGTATATTATACATTCAGCATACGAAGCAGTAGTGGCTCAGTTTATTGTTTAAGGCGAAGTCATGTTCTTGGATCGCCCAGGTGATGACTGATAAGAAAATCCAAAGAATTTCTTCAATCATCATGCTGCGTCGAGAATGGATGCTTTTGAATTACGAGACCGATCAAGATCGTTGCTGTACAAACATCAATTACTTTTGATCATGTGTATACAGCTACTAATGTATACACCAAAAAAACTCATAGCCGATTATTGTTAAATATTTATCTTTTAGTACATTAAATATTTATTTTATTACTATGAAGATAAATGCTGAGATACATGACTTCTAGTACAAATATTGTACAATTCGCACTCATCAATTTTCTCTATAATATATTAAATTTGTTCTTTCATTCCCAGTGACTGAAACGAACGTTAATAACCATAACATTTTTAAGTGACAGTTATTACTGAAACTGCGCCGTTATTATTGTAATTTTTACACATAGTATAAAACAAATTAACATCCCCTTTACTTACGGAAAGAGCGACTTCACGTTGCCGGTATCGTTATTAAAACACGTGGTTGAAAAATGAGGAGCAGATAAGCAACACTAAGTATTTTTTAGAGGCACAGTAACATATATTTAATTACAATATAAAAATTGACAAACTTTGGTATTCGGCTCAGGCCAAGGACAATTAACGATCTACTTGCGTTTAGAGTCGAGCTGAACTGACTCGAAGTGCTTCGTAACACATCAGCGCCCTTCTATCACCTATCGGCCCTTTGACGAATAATCTCTTATCAAAACAATCAAAATTGTGACACATGCGTGTCTGACGAGTGAACAAAAATAAGAGCGAACAAAAATAAGAGACGAAAGACTATGTATCGGGGTTTTCGGCACCAGCATACAAGGGCTATATCGAGCTGATATTGAAAAATAATGTATTGTATTATTAAATATATTTGATTAAATGTATATCATGATGCGTTTATCTTCTCCATTTTCTTTAACACCCGTGTCTGCGATCCTAATCTCTTTCACATGTTGTTTTGCTTTGGGACATATATGCAGTAGCCCCATTTAATCAAAAGGGGCATTGGAAATATCAGTTTCTTTTTGACGATACTCTGAACGAGAGCATCATCAAAGAGAGTTAATCAGATTATATCTATATATTTATACATAATCAAATAGTAATTGAATTTTAAGTTTATTACTTAGGATGAATTATCAATGCCTGTAGCACTGATTTTTATTTTGGCACATGTGATAATTGTGAGCAACGTAAAAAAATGTAAATATTTTAATAAAGGTTATTATTTATTAAAGTTATATAGAATCATAATCCTGAGTTAATTTTGGACGATTCGATAAATATTGCGATTTCCTCAGGTACTTGTTTAGTGATGGTCATATTTCCCAAGTAATGAAACCAAACATTGTCGCGTTGCATTTCGGCCACCTGCTAGTGCCACTGTGGAATTTGTGGAAACGTGTTCGTTTGGACACAAATGGAAGTGTGAAATACGATCGTATCCAGTAATAGAATGTAATTCAAAGTAATGGACTTCCAAATTACTCAATTGAATAACACTGTGGGAGACGTATGGGTGGGGAGCCGTAATCAAGTGCAACTGGTCCCTGCATTTTATTTGTCTGTAGAGTCGTGTGCAAAAACTGTTCCCCCGACGGTGGCCATTACTGCTGATTGAAATAATAAATTAGCGAATAAATAGCGAGTGTTTTGGTGCAGATAATATATTTATCGATACTATTTAGGTGCACTTAGGTGGATTATGTTTGGTGGTGACTAAATATATTTAAATAAATTTAAATAATAAAAAAATACTTATATTTACAAATATAATAAATGTTTTTTCTTATTTGTTATTACTTTATTATTTATTTCCCTACAGAAAAATTATCATTTTATATTATTTACGTTTAAAATTGAATTTTATAATGAAAATATTTTTTTTTACATAAGGAATCCTTATTAATCCGCCTAAGATGGCATGGGCATGTGACATGGAAAGATGAGGACCACGTGGTAAAGAGAGCCCTCAACATACCCACGCTGAGAAGAAGACCTAGAAGACCACAGGTAACCTGGACTGCAACTGTAAACAAGGATTTGAAAACTCTGGGTTTGACCGAGAATGCAACGCAGGACAGACAGATATGGCGAATATGCATAAGGTGAGCCGACCCCAGATGATGGGAAATGGCGAGGCTAAAGAAGAAGGAATCGTTTTTAAAACTGTAATTTGTCATCCATATCCATAAAGTTTCTGTCACATAATCCTGTTAGCTGCAATAATCATTGTATTATCTCAAGCAAGCCATGTGCTATAAGTTGCATATAGATTGTAGAACATATTTTGCATAATTCCTGGTGGGAGAAGAACGAGAGCTGGAAGACATGAAGGGAAGGTAAATGTAGTATATAGCATATTGGGCAAATTTCGACTCGATATCCTAAATGATAGTCTTCTTGCAATATAATAACTATCATTTGTTTTTAGTATGTTCTTATATTTGAATTGTTAATGTATTGATCTCTTTTTATGATTTGAAACATAAATACATTATGAAATAAGATATCCCGAGTATAGTACATAAAACCTCTGAGGTTCTAGGAAGGGGAGTAAATGTGGTCGCAGCAGGTCGCTTACGGCGCTATGGGGCGTTAGCCCGGAAGTCCATTTTCACTTTAAAGTAATCGGAGCTTTTGTATTCACTTCAATAAAAGTTTCACTCAGGAAGACACTTATACGATAATACCAAGAATCAATTGAAAAATTAATTTTTTTATACAATAATAAAGTTATGAGCCCTTTAATAAAATATCTTACTGAACAAAAGCTATAAGGTTATTAACAGCTACTTGGTGACACTGCTTAATTATATTTTATATTAAATTTTACAAAAAAAAATTACAAATTTATTTTAAATGATTGTACAAGTTTCGTTTCCTTGGTCCATCGTGAAATATAGTTTTATATGTAATAATATTATTAATTTGTTGATTTAATTATTGATATTGTTTTATAATTATAAAATCATAAATTTTTACAAAACTCAGGGATCAAAAATACAAATCGTACATGAAAACCGAAAGGAACACAATTCAGAGTTATTTTTTTTCAGTTTTAATGCGTATTTTTAAAATGCTTTTACAAATACAAAAATATTAAATTTTACAACGCTCATATGTTATTATCAAATATAAAGTATAAAATTATAATATTTCAATACCGTCGGTCTTTCTTCAAATGTACAAAAAATTAAATCATTTGATTTGTCATCAGAATTTTTGATCTTCAAGATGCATAATCTTAAATATATTTGAATACATTCTTATTGAGGTTGAAATGTATTTTATGTTTTGTTTTTTTTTTTGTATAAAGTACTAAAATAATTTAATAAGGCTTAAAAATTTACCAACGCGTTTCCTTATAATTTTGTCTAGCCATGTATTAGACTATCTGCAAATCCTCTTTAAATCGTGAACAAAAAAATACACAATATTACATGTGATATTTATGAAATAACATATTACCTACGCACTATTTTAGTTTAGATGTTTGTTAGGCGTCTAAAATAAATCCATTAGATACACAGTGAAATTATGCTCTCAAAGACTTAGATTAATGTTTTTTTTGTTCTGTGTCGTTGAAGTGCCAAAGATTTGCTTTGGGCCGGGCTAATATGGGCATAAAGTGCCATTAGCATATATTTAGTGGCGCGCACGTCTGCGGAGGAGACCACGTTGCAGCTCTAATCCACCCTTCCTCCAACTAACACTATAAAGGTTAGTTCAGACACGAAAACTTGTAGCCCTATTTGATCTTTTTAGTACAAATCTTACCTATTGCAGGGGATTAATAGTTTCTAATGATCATTACAACGAGAAAGCTTAGTGATTATCTTTAGTTGAGTAAGTGTTCATTCAGGCAATCAACTAAGACTATTCCGTGTGCTATAATTATTTCAAAATCTATAATTTCATCGATTATTGATGATATCGATAATTTTAAATTATTTTATTTGCAAATCGAAAAGTATTTATTTTTACGAAATTGAACGAAGGAAACATAACCAGTTGAAGCGTTGATGTTTATCCAGGATGGCTGGACGATGCGTGAATAATTCATTAACAACTTAGATTGATAATTTATTAATGAAATTGTGAATCGATGCTACACAGAAATAAACTTTATAGCTCGGCGCAAAGTGTTTGATACTACAATACCACCGTTATTTGACGGTGGTATTATAGTATCAAAAGATTTTTGCTATCAAAAAAGCTCGTTATACGCACTATAAGGCAATAAATTTATTTATTGTAAGAATACAAGTTTTTCTTAAATATCGGTCAACATATATTTGATTGACTTCTGACTTGACAATTACCTAAGTTTCAGGGGGATAAACATATACATTGTCCTAATAAAAGTAATACTAACCTAGTAGAGACGATGTCTGTTCAGCCGCATCGCCTTATTTTATACTAAATATTATTTTTTGAATCCCGAAAAGTTCCACTTGTTCTATACAATTTACTCCAAGCTATGCATGAAATCATCAAATAATTTTACACACTAAGTTTGTAGATATTCTTATGTAGTTTTAATGTTATCACTCTCAAGATGATATGACTAAAGTGTAACTGCAAGCAATTTTTATCATTGGCAATACAATGTCTGCGCGTTATCTTATGAGCTACATCGGTCCACATCTGGACGTATCCTTATCCACCCTTAGTATGGTCGTACTCCACTCGCCGCTCTGAAGCCCACCCGGCAAGAGTCCCTCTTAATTACAAAGCCCTCAAGAGCAGTTCCGTACTAACGGCCGGAACTGGCGGACGCATTGTGTAATAACTGAACCATGCATCGACAACCATTAATTTTGACGTTTAATTAAGACTGAAATAGCCACCCACGTGATTATGCTGAATACACTGCTATTCAAATAATTGTCACAGTAAATATCCAAGAGAAAATTATTCATACTCGAACATAAAAATTAATTGACTGAATTTTATACTAAGAACTATTGACATTTTCGAGCTGTGCGCAAAAGTGTTTCGAATAATCTGAATTTCACACCGTTTCTACTTTTACTGCAAGTACAGAAACAATTCAGTTCCTTTGATTTTTTTCTTCTTTTTTATAAGAAACAAATTTAAAAAAACTCTCATGTGTACATACCAGGTGATATTAAATTTATGTGAGTTCAGCTTAGTTATTAATCATGATATTGATAGATATAGTACTATCAAGATATCATATACAAATTCTAAAAGACTAGTTAAATTGACTGACAGAATCTTTGGCATTGATGAAAGGGAAGATTTGATAAATAAAACTCTGCTGAATTAACGTCAGCTTATGAAATAACATGTCATAATGGAAGCTATTATTTGGAATATTAAAAAAATACAGTTTCTTAAAAATAATCATGAAAATTGTTAGTTAATAAATAATTGATACAACTACATATTGATTATTTCAAAATATGCATTTTCACACTAAGGGAAATAACAATCAAAAAGATATATACACACAATTAAGAGTTTGAAGGTCAATATTTGTAAGGCATATAAAAAAATTAAGCAGTTCTTTTGAACATGGGTATTTTTTTAAGCCGATTATGTAATATATTTGATGTACCATAGATAATTCTCTTAAAAAAATTAACTAACTAAATAGTTTCATCAGGTAAATAAACTGATACAAATGTTTTAATAATTTTTCGTAGTTATTTATTTAAAAATATACATAAATAATTTATATACATACATTAAATAAAAGGGATATTTTTTATTCGATTAATAAAAGATTTACTATCGTTCAAGTACGATAATATTTAAATAAGGTATCTAATAATACGATTATTCTCATATAATGATAATGTATTCACTACACAGTATGGAAGTACTAGAGTAGCGTTACAAGTGTTGATATTACCCTTTGTTTTCGGTACACATATACAAGTGGTTCCATTTTCTATTGAAGTGCTCTCCGTGTACTCGTATTAGAACAAATAAGAGCCCCTTAGTTGACAGTCATAATTTAATTGAAGAATATTCATAAACACACTTCAGTTAGTACAAATATTGCATAACATGTTTACAACAATGTGTGAAGTAAATAATTTATTTCTAAGATTTTACTAATGGAAATTATCATTTCATTTTTAGCTACGATCTGAACAACTTAATTTTTTTTATTGAATGAAACTTGTATTCACTTCTTTAAAAAAAACATGGATTATTTCCCCATTGTATTTTAATTATTAAGCTCTTGAAATACTTTTATTATTTGAAAGATACACGTTTATTTTAGTATAATAAAACATTATTTTTCCTGCTTTGGTTCAAACTATATAATCGTACATATAAACTTCCAGATTCAGAAAGTCAGCTCAACGTCAATTAGTAAAAGAGGATTTACGAAACCAAACGGATTTTATTTTTTAACCACCCCTGTATACGACAGAAACCTTACAAATTGTGTGTGAGGTGTGATAATTTATGTTGAATCACCGTTAAAATTTTATTAATCCTTAACGTTATAGACGGCAATTGAATACGCTAAATAATTTGTTGCTTACACTCAATTCAACACTAAATGGACTGGAAATATTTTGTCTGTAGTGATATTAATTATTTACTACAATGCATTAATTACCTTCAACGGTATTGTGCAGACAAAGCGACCAAACATATACAAATCATAGAATTAATTTTATTCCACAAAAATATTTAATTCAAAAACAGTATTGCTCCAGCAGCAAATTTGACACCATTTTTGGTTAATATGACGTTAAACCAGATTAGGTAGACGTTGTGTGATAACAAATCCAATTCGAAATCATTAATCTTCAACTATTATTTTTAAATATTAAAAGCGGGTATAAACGCAAATGCTGGAAAAGAATTCCAAAGCCTCCTTGTATTGTTAAAGATAGATAGATTAATTTATTATTAGTTAACACACTTGTATGTTTTGAAATAGATTTACAAGAGTGACGTTGGTAAATGCGTGCATATATGATAAATAGAAAATTGTATACAGTCAATATAAAATAAGTAATAATATTTATATAATGATTAAAATCTATTCCTACTACGAGGGCTTTTTTTCTCGAGTGATATCAAATCTTATTCCAAATCATTAATCTACTATTATTATATTTAAATATTGTAAGCAGGAATAAATGTAAATGCTTAAAAAGAATTCCAAAGCTTCCTTGTATTGTTAAAGATAGATAGATTCTGAGTCAACACACTCGTATGTTTTATCATTGATTTACAAGAATAACATTGGTAAATGGGTGCATATATGATTAATATAAAATTGTTTACAGTCAATATAAAATAAGTTATACTTTTTTCTACTACGAGGGCTATCGTTTTTCTCGTATACACTGTAAGTTTCAAGGAAACTGCAAATGCTTAGTAATACGCTCTTTAAGAAATATCAGGTTTGAAAAGTGTAGATTCAAATAAGTTGTAAACTGCAAATAATGTGGTTATGAAATGATTGCGTTGAAAGTATTGCACATAGCTAACGTACTCTCCAAATGTGTTGCAAAAATGGATAAACAACATTTCGCGTTTATTTTTGTATTCACGATTTGCACTTCCGCCGTGCACAATGGTTGCAGTTTTCGTTTCATTACTCTCCTGAAAATTCAAAGCCTCCCCGTTATTAGTTTTTCGCCGAGTGATATTTTGAATATCAACAAACCGCGCTCGGCTCGTATTGAATTACGTGTCGGGTGCGGAGCGGTGCATAGCGCCGATAACAACCTCTGCGAACGAAATCCTGAAATACAAATATTTTCAGTATATTTGAAGTCACACACTTCTTGCAGGAGAACACCAACAGACACGAGTGATGAAGAAATCTCATCTGCTTACTAAATAACGTTTGCCATTTTAAAAATGAAGGAAGAAATCTTGTTAATTTAAATTAATATTAATATTTAATTTAAAACACTTTTATTTTTAATGAATTTGCTTACTCAATGTATGTAAAAGAGTTACACCATGCAATTTTGTAGGTTTTGGAATTTTCCTGTGTTTGACATACCTGAAGAATATGAATTCATCTATTGCAATTGCGATAAAAACATAGTGGAGTAGTAGTATTTTGACATACGATTCAAACAAAAAGCCGAAGCCACGATTTCGATATTAATTTTTAAGTCCACTTTTCTTACTCGAGCACATGGTCGTCACCAATTACTGCCGTGAAACTATCAGCTGATATGGTTTTTGCTTCGTTCTATATGAGATCTGCCTCCCATAGAACGAGAAGCTTCACCAAGTACATATTTCGTATAGTTTCAAATGGCTTTCCAGGACGACGCAAACCCGGGGACTTAAAGTACACGATTGTATGCAGTAAATTATAAGATTATTCTAGAATGGTCAAGGAAAAAGCAAGCACGATCTTAATATAAACTAAAACACAATTTTATCATACTTGATTAGATTATTATTTTTGATCAACATATAAATTTAAAAAAATACTACATCTTCACACTTCATTTTTTTCGTAAGAGATATTTTTTCACTACGTGATATGTAAGCATTATGAAATATATTTTTTATGCTTTTTCATTTAATTAGTGATGTTTATAACAAAACTAGTCAACAATAATACCATTAATATTATTTTAAATATTTATAATACATATTGACGATGAAACCTTGCTCGTGTATGACAATCATTCACAAAAAACGCCGCATTTGAGCATTGAATCTTATCTCCGATCGCATTTAAAAGGGAAATAATAATTTTATTCTATTAAAAATAAATCTTTATAAACGAACCATAAACTCACCCCCAACTGATGGTGCTTCAGCACGCAACAACGGTTTACCATGACACCCTTTGTTGAACACACAATATTTTTCAGCCTATTTTATTAATCGTAAATGAATATAAACTAATAGAGCCTGAGATCGACCCGATATTTCTATGTGTTTTTATCAGTGCAATTATTTCATAACGCTTTATCATTGACATGCTCTATATTTTAGGTTTTAAATTTAATGAAATTTCTATTAAACTATTCAAATCACGCATAAAGTATCTTTTCAAATAAATTGTGTTGTTTTTTTTTATGTATTATAATATTCTAATACTTAAATATTTGAAGATACATATCAATATCTTAAGCCAATAGATACACACCTACAGTTCTTCAGCAAATATCATATTTTATGACGTTTGTCTCATATATTACTCACTAGAGGCACTAACCTGCTACATGTAAGGACATCCAAAACGAACTACGGCTTCAATTCTCCTATGTTGAGAATATGTAGACTGGTTAACTTCTCTAGTGACATTAACTTTTTCGGGCTGGACTTTCCGGCATTTCGCAGATCCCTCTACTGCGTATGTGCGAGATCATTATTTCTTTAATGAATTTCTTATTTAAGCTGTATACATTGGCCTAGGCCGTTAATAAATAAATAAATAAATATATATTGGAAAAAATGGCAGACTCTAGTATGTAAACCACAAACTTTGCATTTTTTTATATTATATAAACAGAACTGAAAAATATTGGCGAATAGGCCAGCGCTGTAGAACAAAAGTTGCAAAGCTCGTGGTTAGAATCTCAGGGTCTGCCATTTCTTTTTTTCTTATATTAATGAGAGAAATGTCATTTTTTTTAAGTAAACACATACAGGAGAATACCGGCAGATTGTGAAAGTAATCCTAAAGTCTCAACTATGGAATTCTATGACGTTTACCATGCTGCATATAGCTAAGCGCTTCATGTGGAGTATTGATCCGCCAACGCCATTGACTACACCCC
The DNA here is from genome assembly GCA_022606575.1 of Glossosoma conforme. Lineage (NCBI taxonomy): Eukaryota > Metazoa > Arthropoda > Insecta > Trichoptera > Glossosomatidae > Glossosoma > Glossosoma conforme. The sequence goes on from JAGTXR010000029.1 coordinate 253,123, forward strand.
GAGATTCACGCATCATCCTTTATTAAAACAGAAATTCACTGTGAATGGGTTTTCTTCACGAGACGACTTTCGTATGCTGCCAATTTTAATTGATAGGCTGTTACTGGTATTTTACGGGTGAGGGATCTAATTCACATCAATCGGGGGTATTTCAGAGCTCGGAAATCGAAGATCGAACTCCGTCGGGGATCGAACCCACAACTTGTGGCTTGCAAAGCAAACGCTTTGACCATTGAGATATACCCGCCGGCATATAAATTTTATAAAGTTGTAGATTTGTATGTGTGTATCAATTTGTGATAATATCATTTAATTAAATATTCGATCAAATGTGGTATGTGACAAAAACTATTTTGAATGGGGCACTCAACTTAATATCTTACAAAGCTGCACAAATAAATGTTTTATTCAGAATCAGAATTTAAAATGTCTTAAAACTTTCCTCGTCACTATTATTATACAGACATTCATATAATAAAATATATAATATGCTTTAAACACAATAAACGTTATAAGCGCTGTAATATACTTCACACGTGTTCACCAGTGCAAAGGCTTGAAGTTTCCTATCGAACGCTTCAAATTACTAAGTAAGAGTCAAATATCTACAGTTTATACAGAATGTATGGGGGTGTTGACGTAGAAGTTTATCGCGTAACCGTTTTTGTTCGGACCGAAGAGCATGTGCATTTTGTGGGTTTAAGGGATTTTTCCCGAGCATTTGTGGGTCTAATAAATATAAGAACCGTTCGTATTGCTGTCAAATTTTATGACGCGCCCTAATTCAATTGCCGCTCGGTGGTTGTAAGGGCAGAAAAACGCTGGCGATAAGGAAAATCACAATATTTATGTGAGTGCGGGATTTTTTTATTATTATTTTATAATTTATAGCGAAATATATTGCACGTTAACGTGTCACATTAAAAAGATAATAAATAATATAAATTAATTTAATAATATATTTCAATATCACACCCGACATATATGGGCTTTTTGCTTGTTTTAATGGTACCAAAATTCATAAAAGCTTGTTATACGACGGAAATTTAAGGAAATTTATTTTGAAACATTTTTCAAGCACTATAATAACTGAAATTAGCCCATAAAATGGCGCTAAGACATCTTAGAAATGGCAATCTTCATATAATTCACAGAAAATATATTCTCCATCATCAACTATTATTCTTCTCCAAAATTTGATGACAAACTTTTTTCTTCATGTTACCTTTAATATATGTTATATTCTTCGTCCTCAATTATATTTTATAGTGATTAAAAATTCGTTCATTGCAGAACTTTTTTAAAGCAATATTATTCAAATATTCCAATTTTCTTGTCAAGCCGAAGGTTGTGGGTTCGATCCCCGACGTAGATTAAAAAAAAAATTTTTTCATCGATTTCTGAGCTCTAAAATACCCCGGTTGGTGTTAATTTGATCCCTCACCAGTAAATTCCAGTCATAGTCTATTGATCAAAATTTGTGGTAGACGTAAGTCGTCCTGTGAAGACCACCCATTCATTGTAAATTCCTGTATTAATAAATGATAATGCGTGAATCTCGGGCTGTAGTATATGGCGTTTGCGAATCAACACTCCACACGCAGCGCTTAGCCCATATGCACCATGGTAAGCGTCATTGAATTCCACAGATGAGACTTCAGAATAATTATCACCATCTGTCAGTATCCTCCTGTATGTGTTGACATAAATATATATATATTTTCTATTCATATTTTTTATATACATATCATAAGCAACTACATATTTTAACAACAACAAAAAAATAGATAATTACAAGAAACTATTGTATCTACATTCATGTTAATTTTTTTATAATATCAAATATGTAACAGGTAAGAAGATTTTTAATCAAAGTGTTTCAGATAAACTATCGAGTACCAATGACTTTGTAGAATACGAGACTCTTCCAATGTATTTCATATTGTCAGTTGTACTGTAGTATTTTAAAAGAATGCTCCATGCTATCATCTGAAAATCCAGTTCATCAACTCACTCCAAAACAAAAGTTACCGAAAAATGGTTTTATAGAGTGGGTACTCGTGGAAATAAAAAGAAAACACGCATAAAATATTTTTTCACAAAAAAAATATTTTTGCCTGACAAAGTCAAACATAAAGCTCAATCCCCAGTTCAGACGACAAACTTATAATAGTTTTCAATAGTGCTGACGCACGCACTTCCACACTTGTTATACGACATGCACACGAGGCGACCCCCTTTTTCCCGAGAGAAAATCAATAGTGACGTATACAGAACGATATGCAGCGGATGAAAAAGATTGCTGTGTCGTGAAATGCAAACAGAAATATTACGAAAGGGTTTCAAAAAACAAACTCTGTAAATATTTGCGACTGCAATAAAAATGATAAAAAAATTTCAAGGAACAGGCTGCAATTACTTATACCACATAACTACTAGTAATTTTTTATATTCCAAACATATTTCAAATTTAGATCATTCGTACAATTTCTACTGTACTTGGATTTCTGTTGGTTTCCAAATCAACTTTCGGGTGATAAGAATATTATATATAACCTGAATTGAAAAATATCCATGGTACTGTATCAATAACTTAATTGTGAGATTACAATCTTTATTACATTGATAATGCTGGGATTTGAGCATTATATTTAAATTATCCAAATCATATTTGGATGTTGACTGCTGAAATATATTTAATTGCACCAAATAACTACCATTAAAATAGACATTTATTCAAATAAATGGATGTAAAGACATGCATTTATGATTAATAAATAATCATAAATTAGTATAATAATCATAAATTAGACATTAAATACACTTCATATTGAATCAATAAGTAGGATCAATTTAAGTTGCAGTAGTAAATTTTCACGAATGTAGTTTTCATTTTATAAAATTTAAAATGAATTTCTTAGTATTTTTATCAGAGAATTTTTTAATCCAATTTCAAATATACTTTTCTAATGATACTTTACAATTTAAATTCAATTTATCACGGCAAATAAAGTGGTAATTCGCTAACATCTTGTAACTTCGGAACATCATTAACGCATGAACGACAAACTTTACTGAATAATTAGTTTAATATTTGACTCTGAAAATGTGCCATTCATTAAACATATTATGATGTAACAACTATTTTAATAATTATATCATAAAATCATTTTTAAATGACGGATCATCTATCAAGAGTTCATAACCAAATTTTCCAGAACTAGTTCCAGTCTAAATTAATAAAACAGTTTCATGAGATCTGCAGAAACACTCACATCAAGCCATGAATCTGAGAAGCTCCAGCTAGAATAGTGGAAATGAAAACTATTAATCACTCCCGCAATTGTATTTCCCTTTCAGTACCCTTAAATGAGAGTATAAGTCCTTTTTCTGATACATCAATAGTAGTTTTTAGTAATACTACTAAAAATATAAATAAATGATCATTAATACAATATTGAGAAATAGCAATTTAGTTCTAATAATTAAAATTATAATTGAATGACCTGAAAGTTGGTGTAAAACATTCCTAGAGTGTTGTTGGTTGCATTATTCCTCTCGATAATTCAGGCGAACTTCTTCAAAGGTGCAGTTTCAAACATCATACAATTTTCATCTTATAGCCCACAGGGTTGTATATTTCGGCCACCGCCAGCGTAAATCATCAAGAGACTTTTCAAGTGCGGTAACTAGAACAGCTTACAATTATCTATTTGATTAATATTAATATATGAAAATATGTAATATATTACGTTCACGAAATTCGTTACCATTAACTCTTTCGTAACGGCTCGGTGGAATACAAATTATACTGTCTATACGGCGTGAATTTTTCAATCGTTTTTTTTTGCTTAAAACTAGTATTTGAAGCATAAATGTATTTATCTGACCTATTTTCATATATCACATTGATTCATCTTTCTTTTAGCTATCAGATGATGCATAAAAAACTATTATATTTAACAAACGTTCATTATGTAACTCCCTATATGTGGTGGCATTGACACATGTGGCTTACTGAAAAATCGCTCCTCTGACGAAACCTTACGATATTTATTGACATGCTTTACATATTCCTGTAAATAACACATGTAGTTTGATAAATGGAATGACTAAACTTCCAATTTCCTACCGTAGATGTCACAATGAGTACTGAAAGTAGCAAAACGATATATCAGCCGATGTCAACGGTCGGGGAATCTTTGACGGCATATGTCGACAACCGATGCGAAAGGGTTAAGAAAATCATATCAATATACCATTCAAAAAATTCCTCTGGTATTATATTTAATGTCTCTTCAAGTCACTGGCTTGCCGTCTTAGATATCATTGTGAACAATATAAGTTGTCTGGTGGGTCTCCAGGTGCAGATCTAAAGGAAAACAGCCTTAGCAATGCTTTTTGACCGAACTGATTGGGTGAAGTTCGTAGTAAGCATATACCACACATACGTTAAATATACATAATTGGCGGTTTTAATGTGTTCTAAAAGATGTATTTTTGTGGTAATATGTTTCTTAAAGGTTGGAAATGAACATGAACACATGAGTGACTGCACTGCACGATCTCACCGCTTCTGAAGGGATCCGGCCGCCGAGTTCATATTTAATTTACCCCATCCAGCGTGTCTGGAGCAAAACAAAACACAATATCCGAAGACCGGGCCGCCATTAAATTGGTATTTGCGCTAACGCAGGCTGCGGCCCTGGGGAGGAAGGGCGCTCCGCACGTTATTGTGTGCGAAGCCTGCCCTGCCAACCCTTCAGGGAACTGAAATATACAGGAGATACACGAGGACATATTTTGCACATCTTTGCGCATCACTAAGGATACTTCAGTTTCAACCAGTGGGATGGAATAAGCCAGTTTAAGCTCAACGTACAAAATATTTCCTTCAATTAGTACTGTGTGCCTGATGTTCTATGTGTGGTTTACACCATTTTCCACCCTATTTGTAAATATTATTTTTGTTTTAGACATAGACTATTGTATAATATATTTTATGATAACAATAATCTGAGTGATCAAATCATTTTTCTCTGCTATAACCGCTTCCTGCGTGGAGCATATTATAATAATAAGAAAGCATTGTTATAAAGTTATGTCAGTTGACATGATTTTCGCATTAACGAAAGTCAACTAAACAGTTTGGAACCCCACGGAGTACATTGTATATTATACTATGCTTTTGGGTCGAGTAATAGTCGCTTTTGGATCCTGGAGGCTTAAATAAAGAGCATCAGTAGTTACTTTTCTCTTGAGTCATCCATAAAATATATCACAATCATGTACACCTTAATCTTTTGATGTATATATATATATATAATATGAAAAATAACCGAGACCGATACGAACCTCAATTTTTTTTCATAAGGCAAACTATCGTACTTATAATATTCTACGCATTATGTACATCTCTGAATCTAAGCATTGTTAGTCATACTACTGTCAATTTCTATTCAAACTTTGTTTATTATATTAAATCATAAATAATGTTTGAGATTTATTCCCTTTGGTTATAATAAAACGATTTACCATACTGTTAGCATAAATGACTGCTCTTCCTACACACATACTTGATGATAAAACCCTACTCTAGAGTGCAACATTCTGCGCTTGCAATGCCAACTGCTGCCCAAACAACCGTACGACTGCCATCAGAAGTACAGTTATGTATCATTTTAATAAATTCATCATTATTAAACTTTACTACCCAAATTCATTAAATTATTATATATTGTAAAAAACCCTTAAGATTAAGATTATACCATTGCGTGTTGATTTCATGTTCTATTAAAAAAATAAAACAATTTTCACATTGATTGTATTATTTTTTTAGTTCAACATAATCAATGGTAGATTAAAATCACATAGACCAAAATAAAAAAATATCCTTGTTAAAGCAGCAAAAGTTTGATCTCATAGAATGTGTACGAGTAAATACTGTAATTTGGCTTCACAAATATATATGCATATAGTTTGAAACAAGTTTAATGTATAATAAAATATAAATCAAATCGATAATTTTTTTAAGGGTTGGAACTGTACAGGGGCGCCCTAGTATTTGCAGCAAGTGTTCGAGGACATAAATTGTAGCTCTTATGCTGAGCTGAAGAAGGTTGCGGAAGACCGAGAGGAATGGAGATCGAGATGCAAGATTCTGTTACTGCAAACCAATCCACCGGATTGATACTACGAAAAAAAAACATATAAATATAACTTTTTGACTCTTTGGGAAGGAAAATATAACTCAGGGGGCAACGTCAAGTACAATGAAAAAAATATGAAAATAATGTCTATGATTCGAATCCTCACAATCATCGTTCATTTTTATCCAATGAATTTGATGTATTATTATTGAATTGGCTGTAAATAATACGAGTATGAATATGACTCGTATGGTGAAATATTATTTTCTTACTTGTTTTGGCTTTGATACAAAGTTTTTCAAAATGTTTTTTCATCATTCAAATATTTTTTTCATTTTCACAAAGCCGATTATAATTTGTTTCGAAATTTGTTTATTTGTATTTCTGCTTTCGCTTTGACAGCCAAACTAGTTTATTCGTCGTACAAACGAGCCAGATACGTACTGGGGTGAATGCAATATATCCACTGTGGAGCCCGGGGCAGGCAACTCGACGGCGGCCCCCAAATCATTTGATTTAGGCAGTTTAATTTTGAGGTAAGTGTTCCCCGAGTTGTTACATTTTGAACGAATTAGAGAAAACTTCGTCGGAAACATTGTAACTCCTTGCAGAGACGGAGCAAGGCATCGAAATGACTTGAAAGATATTTAAATTGGCTTTGCATATTTTTTTGTATAACAAAACAGTTATTTTGGTACTCAAATAAATTATATCAAACAACAACAATAACGGTCTTTAAATAGAGATAATTTTTTACACGAGTCAATAAAAACTACAAATAAATGTAAGTAGTTAAATATACACACACTATAACGCAACAAATTATTTTTATACGCATTGCATGTTGCCTTATAGTATGTGTATATTTAATTACTTCTAATATTGTAATATAGTCAATGATATATAAAAGTATGATTAGAATATTAAAATAATAAAATAATATTCTAATTAATAATATTAAGAAATCCCTTTACAAATAAATGGTTTCCTAAGGAAGATAGTAAGGTTTACTTGAAATCTAAGACTAACATTATATTAATCAAATAGAACAACATATTCCAACGTGATATTGCTTTAGATAATTGAAATGAAATCGAAAATAAAAAAAATGCATTAATTAGTAAACATATAATAATCAATACTTGGTTTATATAAATTAAGAGATAAGAGTGTGGTCATTCTAAGTTAACCCAAAATTAAACTTCTGTAAGCACAGCAATGGAGAAATCTAATATGTGGATTATAGTAGACTTGCCTATTGATTGTGTATGACTAAGTTCTGCAAGTGGAGGACTGATCCCCCAGCGTTATTTTATTCTATGCATTCTCTATGAATGAGTGGTGCTCACGGGACTTATCTACCACCAATGTTGATGATTATCCTATAACTGTCATTTTACAGATGAAGGGTCAAATTCACACATACCGATTGACTAAATTTGTAGAAATAAAAATGGATAAATAAATATATTGTTACGAGTATTTCGAATTCGTCCATATTTAAAATTAAACATTTTCGTCACAGAAAGTATAACTATGATACAAATGACGAATTATACATTTAATCTAAAGTTGTTTCAGTAGTTCTCCAAGCAACCTACGACGCACTCCACCCTATGTTTGGGTATCAAAAGATAACCACACGGCTCAAATCAAGAAGAAGTTTCCTACAGTCGACAACGGAACTGATGATACCTGAAGTCACCCTGTGGCTGAACATGTGGAGAAGGGCAACTGAGGGGAATACTTGGATTGTCCCGAAAGTGGACCTAGCCCCTGGACACAACCATGGGTGGAATATATGGAGGTCCCTTAACAGACTTCGGACCGGAGTGTGCAAGACGAGGAACACAAATGAAAGCCTGGCAATTTTACAGCGGACCGACTGAATGTGACTGCGGCGTGGAGCAGACCCTGTCACACCTTCTGGAGTGTACGATATGTCCGAGTAGCAGCACCCAGGAATACCTGATGATGGCCGGGAGTAACACCATCGATGTCGCCCACTTCTGGGCAAACAGGATCTGACCCTGTTCTTTCCGACACGATTATATATCTAAAGACTTATTGAATGTTACTTTTTGTGACGTTAATAAAAATTCTTAATTTATGTTTAAGGCGCTCTTCAAATTTGATGCCCTGAGGAATAGTTCAAATCAAATATTTTCTGATCCGCTTCTGTCTCTTGTATTTGACAAGCGGCATATTATTATGGAAGGAGAATTTTGGTGAGAGATGACGAGTCGCCCCCGATACGCCCGAGGCCAGATACAAACTTGTGGCGTTTCAAAGGATAAGGGATAAAACAGGCTCCATATTGTCGGAAATGGAAGGAAATCCTCGTTCGCGACGGCCCTTATGATAATTAAATTTTGACATCTAATCCGGAATCGTCTTAGAAACCGCACTCAAGTAAATAATAAAATAAATACAGTCATTAAATTACCATTATTAATTTAAAGTTCTCGATAAAGTTCCTTAAAAAATATTTTTAATAAATTAAAATGAGTTAACACGAATTGATTGTAATTTTAATTGTTTTAATTTTTATTTTATTGACATTAAAACATTGAAAATAGGTTTTTTTCACTATAGTTTCTTTTTTAATATTATAAAATTGAGCATTTTGGAAGAATTTACTAAACTTACGCAAATAAATCTAGCAGAGCATAAAAATAGTGATTTAGTTCTTCAATAAAATAATTTTTAGACAATCATAATGGAATTTCTGTATTTTTTTTACGTGAACACATACAGGGGAATACTGACAGGTGGTGATAGTGATGTTGAAGTCTCATCTATGAATTCAATGACGCTTACCATATTACATATGGTTAAGCGCTGCATGTGGAGTATTGATCCGCCAATGTTGTAATCTACAGCCCGACAATAACACATCATCCTTATTATTACAGGAATTATCTATAAATGGGTTGTCTTCACAGCACGACTTATATCTACCACCAGATTTGATTCAAATAATTGTATTATAAGAGTGAGGGATCAAATTCACACCAAACAGGGTATTTTAGAACTAAGAAATCGATTTTTTTATCTCTTTTGGAGAGAGAACCCACAATTTTCTGTTTGCCAAGCAAAAACTTTAGACACTGAGCTATACCCACGTGCAAAATATACGGATGAATTTTTATATTCATTCAAGATAAAACTGAAAGTACTCATTTATTTTTACCATCTTTGATCTACATAATTCATATAAACTAAGAATGCAAAATAGTGTAAGTGAAACTCGTGTATTTAACAAGGTACGAGTATTTCTGCATAAAAAATAATCAATCAAACTTGTAAAAATAATTTATATAATAAAGAGTCAAATCCAATTATTTATTATAGTTCATATTTTATTTATGCTTCACTAATAAGAATTTGATTTGATTTCTTACTATAAATAAATCAGTTTCAGTATTCCAGACTTTGTCAAATACAAAGAAATACACACTGAGTGAAAATGAAATATCCAATTTCATACGAGCGTAACAATGAAAGTTATTACTACGTTATTTGTTTTGCTGCTACTCATATAACTTATTTTACGCTTACATAGAAATTTGTTGCTGCATACAGTTTTGTCTACTGTGATTGCGTATGAAGTAAAAAAATATTGTTTTGCCTTTTTGTAAGAAAATATATCTTACAGAATTACTAATATCTTTTTTTAATCTGATGCCTTAACCGTAAATAGGACTAACATAACAATAACATCACTCAAAATTGGCAGAAGATAAGAGACTCTGTTAACCCAACACATTCAATGTGTGAATGAAACCTAAACTGTCAGGTTATATAATAACAGCATTTGAAAAGCAACATTAAAAGAATATTCTACCAGTAAAGTAATTGTTAAATTTGGAACTTAAAAGTAGCCAATAAAGTTTATTTTTTGTTCGATAATTATCAAAATGTTCATTATAATCTTAATTTCACATTTTTCAGAAGGATGCCATCGAAAAATAAAAATCTATGTTGTTTTAACTTGTAAAAATCGTTATACGATTTTACTGCTCTTACTATGATGTATTTTTTTTTAATTCAATCAAGCGTAATTAAATATAAATTACATTTTAAACGCTTATTGTAAATACCTACAGTAATCAACGTATTCTTTACTTTAATTGTAATTCTCGTAGCGAAAAAAGAAGAAAGGAAGAGAAAAAGAAGAAAGCAAAGGAATCAAATTATTGCAACACGTCTGCGATCAAGCTTGCATTAGTCGATATGTCTCTTATCTTTTGTGTGGTAATGTAACGTCTTCGGCCGCGGGCTCGGGGAGCATTGTCATGTTTGCCAGAGGAAGTATACGGATGGGTAGTAGGTACGTATCGCATTGCTCGGGATATTGCATTTTAACCCTCTGTGCAAATAGGGAGCTCTGCCTGGAGGCAAACTGGATTACGGCGGACTGGATTAAAAGTTCGAAATCTGTTTGCGGTGAAACTCTAGCTCTTCCTGAATCAAACATAACTTCCGTTTACTCCGAAGAAGTGAAAACGCAATTATTTGAAAACAAACTGGAAAAATGAGGAAAACAAGAAGCATTATTATACGGACATTATTATAAAAATGTATATAATCGATATTCATAATTTGATAAATATAAAATTAGGTTATTACTCAACAATTATTGGTAAAAGTGATTCATAAATTGAATCCATTTCGGTGAAAAATGCGTCCAACCCTTTTATAATTCAACATTATATATTATATAATTTCGATACAAATATATTAAATAATTGTCAATAATTACACGTACATATTTATTTCAATTGCTCACATTAGTGAGTGAGACTTATACATCAATTGAATAGATAAGTTAAATGAAACTTAGTATTATAAATATTATAAATATATATACATAAAATAATTTATTTATATTTTATGTTACATATAAAAGGAAACTCTCAAGTCAAAGAAATAATACCAAAAAAAGTATATTTTATTTTAAAATTGTCTCAATGTAAACAATGTACAAATAGTGTCAAAAATAAGGAAACGAAATTTAAATTGAAGTTCAAGAATTAATTATATTATTGGCCCAAAAAAACGGTCACAAAAATAATATTATCGTCGCACGATTTTTTCATCCCATCATAAAGTGACGACTAAAGTCTGTTTTGAATAATGTATTCGCTTTTAATTTTAAGTGCATTTTCTAACAATTGTTTTTACACATTTTTCTCGGTAACTATTATCCATGCAATGTCCCAAAACATTTCAGGACCACCTGGGAACATTTAAGCATACCATCAAACTCAATGGCAATAACCCGGAGACTTGTAGAGACGTCCGCTGTATTAGTATCCAACTCATGTTTTTGGTAATTTGTTAATCAGAAAATTAAAGAAAAATTGGATCATTGATGCCCGACACTCCGGAAACCTGGACTATTCGCTCCTTAAAGGTTCCCTAAATCCAATTGTATATAGCAACATAAAAGTACAAAAAACAGCCTTGAGATAGGTTCATACGTTTTCAAAATTAATTACGCTGTGGGGTTTGACATTAAAAATGCCTTAGTTTGAGTTTGCCTGCGACAACGAAACTTAATCGGAGCATTATTATTTACCCTTTCGCATCGATTATCGGCATATGCCGTCAAAGATTCCCTGATCGTTGACATCGGTTGACGTGATCGTAGGAAATTGGAAGTGCAGTCATTCCATTTATCAATCTACATGTATTATCTGTGAAGCATGTAAATAAATATCGTTAGGTTTTGTAACATGAGCGATTTTTCTGTAAACCACATTTGTCAATGCCACCACATGTATCGAGTAACATAATGATCTGATAGCCAAAGGATAGAAGAACCAATGTTATAAATGAAAATAAGTCAGATAAATTCATTAATGCTTCAAATACTGTTTTTAAACAAAATACTGGTTTGCAAAATTCACGCCGTATTGACAGTATAATTTGTATTCCACCGAGCCGTAACGAAAGGGTTAATAGGAAATAACCCATTGAACATATTTTAAACAAATTGGCGTTAAAAAGTTACAACAAAGTAGTTTTTGTTAAACAAGACGCGTGATTAAGCCGATTATCGTTTTTACAATAATATTCAGTGCTAAATATATAAATAATTGAGTTTTATATTTACTCCAGCAGGCACTTAACTTGGCATTTCTGACAAACAGCGCAGGGGCGCGTAAATATCGAGAAATTCGTTATTAACGAGTTTCAACGTTCCACCCTTTGCCCATACAGCCGTCGCGGGTCCACCAACGCCGCCCACCCGCCCTAGCCGCCCACCTCAAAGGGAACAGCGCAATTTCATTAATTCTGCGGTAACAATGAGGCGCACAATGAGGAAACCGCCCCCGCCCGTTGCCAGCCATCCATCGTTATTCTGTATTTGCTCTTCGAAACCTGGAGCAGCCGTTGCAACAGGGAGTGACTCCAAACATCTGTCGGGACTAGGATCACCAGAAGACAAGATTTTATGGACACTTACATGATAATCGCATTAAAAAAAAAAGTGTATCGAAAATTTGTTATTTGTCTATCTATTCAAATTTTCAAGGCCTCTAGAGCGTCAAGCTTATCATCCAAACTCTATCTTCTTCGTAGTATCAATCCGGTGGATTGGTTTGCAGCAACAGAATCTTGCATCTCGGTCCTCCGCAACCCTTTTCAGCTCAGCATAAGCGCTACAATTCATGTCCTCGAATACTTGCTGTAAATACTCCCGTCTAGGGCGCCCTCTACAGTTTCTACCCTCAACCATCCCCTCCACAATATCGTGAGAAGACCATCGTGTCGCATGATGTGACCAATCCATCGGGCTCGCCTCTCTGAGATGGTTCTTATTAGGTTTTTTTTTTTATGTAAACGCATGCAGGAGAGCACAACCGGTCAAGACCTGTGCACTCTATGACGCTCAGCCAGGGAGGCTGGACGCTGCATGCGGGAAACGTGTTGTGTTCGTGTTTGTGTGTGGGTTGAGCGATCCAGATTGTAGGAAGGAGGAAACACAGACGCTGGAAGAGACCTATCGGTGGCATTAAGGAAGGAACTTTGAAGCTGCCAGTTCTTGGTCGACATATATTAACCGTGTATGGATGTTCGGCAAGTGTAAGACGAGTTTGTCAGGTGGGTGCAGGAGGAATTAGTTCTTTAAGATCCGAAGAGCAGCGACCGTGGTAATAACGGTAGAGAAGACTAAGAGAACCAACCTTACGTCTGTGTTCCATTGATTGTAGATTAGACGTAAGGGTGTCATTGTTTATCAAACGAATTGCTCTTCTTTGAACTGAGTCAATTAAGCTTAGAAGGTATTTTGGGGCACCAATCCAAAGGTGACTGCCGTATTCAAGGATAGGTCGGATTTGTCCTTTATATAGAAGAAGAAGTTGTTTATCGTTGAAATACCGACGTGATCTATATAATACACCTAGTTTTTTGGAAGCGAGACCGGCTTTACATTTAATTTTTAAGGTGCCTATCTTCCTTGATTATCCTGAGAACCTAATTGTTCGTGACGTGGTCTCTCCACGAAATTCCGAGAATTCTTCTGTACGACCACATCTCAAAGGCCTCTAGTCTTTTTTTATCACTTTCAGATAAGCACCATGTCTCACAGCCGTACATTAAGATGCTCCAAACAAGTGTTTTGGCAAGTTGCTTGCGGAGCCCTAAAGTAATATTCTTTTACCCAAGAATTTTGGCTTTTTTATTGAAAGCTAGCCTTGCTTGATGTATTCGACTGTTGACTTCTCTTTTTGTTCGGCCATCCCAGGTGATCGTACTTCCAAGGTATACAAATTCTTTTGCATCTTTTAGGGGTATTCCTAGGATTGATATGTTAATTTTCTGCTGCTCATTGCGGCTTACTCTCATGACTTTGGTTTTTGTGCTGTTTATCTTCATGAAGATAAACTCTAAATAAAATTATTAAAAAAAAAACACCCAAAGATATCTCGCTATCAAAACTGTCTTCTCTTCAAATTCTCGGGCCTTGATCTAGTGGCAATCGAGAAATACGTATGGTTAGGTGTGCCACCAGGTCTTGAGAAAAAGCATGGAAATTGTCAGCTGGCAAAATTGTGTGGTGCGAATTTATATCAATCATAAGCACGCTTTTATGAAGCAGTTTGTGGTATATTTTTTTGTATACTCCATTCAGATCTTATGTAATAAAACTTTCCATTTAACTTCACCTTTGGTAACGTTACATATCATTTTTCCAATAAATCAGAACAAAATATTCAAAATTTAAAAAATCAACATCATTGCTTTATTTAAGAAATTATAAAGGTTCAGTTGCCGTTATATTATAATATTATTTTTTCATTCGCATGTGCTTATTTTACTAGAGTGACGATAGCATATATGAAAATATCTTTTTTTTTAGACAAAAGGTACATTTAACTGAATTTTCGAGCTACTACTAACTTAAGATTAATTTAAATTTTGAATTTGTACAATGTTATAACATTAAGGTTATCAACTGATAATACTTGGTGAAACTGTATAATTTTAATTTTAAAATGATTTTTTATTAAAAAACATTATTGAAGATGGTTTTCAGGAAGGCCGAAATATGTAATCATTTAGAATAAATTGTGAATCAAAACTGAATATTTTTAATTATTAATTTTATAATTAAAATTAATATTAAAATTATAGTACAATTTATTCGTTATTATTAATTAAATGTTTTAAGAAGACTCATTTTCAATACATATTTAAAGTGAGGTGTCCCATATAAAAAATAAATTATGTGGCATCTCGATGGTGGATAGAATTGTACCAAAACCCAGACGCATCAACTTGGAGGGACTTACCAAAGACAATTCAAAGAAACAGTGTATTTGCACAGTCTCGTCTCATCTTTACACGATTAAACCGTAGACTTTTGATCTCAGGATGGGGTGATTTCTAGTCTCATGTTATATATAATGGTAGGTTTGTTTCAACAGACAAATTTGAATTAATTAATTACGAGAGGGGGTGCATGTCACGGCTTTAAAATCCGAACCATTCCGAATAAGTCCGGAAACAACCGAATCATTCAGCGGTGTGACCATCGAAATAAAAATGATAATGTGCAAACACAATACAAATTCGCGTTGCTTGTATAACACAATGTCATAAGTTATTTTTAATAAGTTATTAAAGTTATAAAATGTTAATAATTAATGTATACAAAAAAAATGCTTTCACAAATCATTTAAATTTCTCTCTTATCAGATTTTCACAAAGCTATAGAAAAATGTATTCTTTTGAATTAAAGTACGGTTGAAAAATCTGCAAAAATTTATGTTAATTTAGTACAAATTACCCATGTGTATCACACAATTTCTAATAATAAAACAACAACAAAAAAAGGCTTTATCAGTCCTTATTTGTGAATGAAATAAATCTTTAATATTTTTATTTAAACACATGCAGGAGAATACCGACAGATGGTTAAAGTGATTCTAAAGTTTCATCTTTGGATTCTATGATGCTTATTATTCTACATATTGCTAAGTGCTGCAAGTATTGATCCGCCAACGTAATAGAGTACAGCATTCTCATACTAATTAGTATAAAAATGCAAGTACGAGTATGTTACTCGTCGCGGTTTGGTTCAATATCCAATGCCCAAAATCTCTTTGAATAGCTAAGAGTCGTATAGCATAATAATAGTATGTAAGATATTTGTTTACAGTATTGTATTATCTCAAATCTGAAGTTAGGACGTCTCCAGACCGAACCGGAATAACTGAATTAATTATTTATCAATTTAAATTTAAAATATTGACAAGTATTAAGTACGAAGCCATGTTGTAACCAAGATATACTCGTACATAGGAGGAGCTGTATAAATCAGTTACGTAAGTTTTGAGATATGCAAGTTGTAGCGTTGGAACACACTGTCATTTTTCTTCTTTAAAATCTTTTCTTCAAAAAGCAACCTAGGTGAAATAAATGGTCGCTAAAAATAGTCGTCACACAGTTTTACTAGTGATAGTTTTTTTTTTAATGTTTTCAGCATCCACTTTGAGATCCATTATAAATAGTAAGTATTTATTTATTTACCTTGTTTTAACATAGATCACGTAAGATATGTTTTTTGTTTGGGAGACTATAGTTTCGACTAAATCGTAGCCTTCCTCAATCCATCACTTGTCAAGAGACAACTGAGCTGCGTTGTACTTTATAAGTGGTCGAACCCATTTTATGTAGGAGGGGGGGTAGGGGTGTGTCTATCAGGGAATGGTAAGAGAGGGAGATATATAGGGTTGCAAGAATTAAGAAAAAAAAACACTTATGACGTACGAAATACTCGTACTATGCAGTTCAGTTGTCTCTTGACAAGTGATAGATTGTGAAAGGCTACGAGTTAGTTGAAACTGCAGTCTCCTAAACAGAGAACATATCTTACGCGATCCATGTAAAAACTAGGTAAATAAATAAATATTTATTATGACACGATCTTATTCTGATTTGTTTATTTATAGAGTTGTCTCTTCTCTTATAAAAATACGTGAGAAACATCATTTTCAAATATATTTTTTAAATTAAATTATTATTTTAAACAATATTAAATATCTTTTGCATAAAACAACATTAAATTCACTAAAGTAGTGAGCGCAAAATTAAAGTACATCACATGTAACCCTATTTCATGTTTTTCTACTAATATATTGTTGCTATGTAACTTTATTGAAATGTAGTTCGTGTTAATATTTACTTTAAAAAACTACTATAAATTAAAAGTTTTCTGTAAATTTTCAAATGGAGTATAAATAAACCACCTTAAAAAAAACAAGGAGTCACTTGTACACACATTCCGCGATGCATAATTCATTTATTTTGTATGCGCCACGTTTGTTTGTAACGTGACAAATGATTGGCAGGCGCAACTCCGTGGAATCGCCTACCGCAGTCGGATCCACTCCCTGGACGCTTAAAATTACATCAATTTTAATTACGGTTTGAACGTTATTCGATTGTGACAGTCGCATGGGAGACCTGATTGGAAGATCCTCGTGCATCGAATGTTTGCCTAACCCAGATGATTGGATTGATCAACCGATCGAAATGATTATGTGGATGGTTCTAACTGCAGATACCCACACAACTGACACTTACCTTAGCGCACAAATTGAAATCAAACAACGACGTTTGCTTCAAAAATCAATATGGTCACAATTAAACCTCGCCCTCTTGTGATATTATTATTAAACCTTTCGTTACGGCTCGGTGGAATACAAATTATACTGTCAATACGGCGTGAATTTTTCAAACCATTTTTTTTGCTTAAAACTAGTATTTGAAGCATAAATGTACTTATCTGACCTATTTTAATACATCACATTGGTTCTTGTATCTTTTTACTATCAGATGATGTATAAAAAACTATTATATTTAACAAATGTTCGTTATGTAACTCCATACATGTGGTGGCATTGACACATGTAGCTAACAGAAAAATCGCTCCTATGACGAAACACAACGATATTTATTTACGTGCTTAACAGATTAATGTACAGATTACATGTCGGTTGATAAAGGGAATAAATGCAGTTCCAAGCTCCTACCGTACATGTCAATATGAGTACTGAAAGTAGCAAAACGATATATCACAGCTCCCGATGGCAACGGTAGGAGAATCTTGGGTAGCATATATCGACAACAATATGAAAGTGTTAAAAATATTGCAGCTGAAAAATCGCAAAGAATCATTACATTTACATTAAATCTTTCTACAATCTTCAATATTCTATAAACATCTGGAAAAAAAATCTTTATGAAAAATTACTCGTACTGTACATGACATTTCTAAATAGATTGTATTAATAATATTTGAGAATAAATAAAATTTGATGATAATTATGCATATAAATTGGTTAATAATAAATATCATGTATTGTAATATAGTTAAAAAATTAACTTGCATTGATTTTTCTACTGGATGGGGCAGATAAATTGGCGCAATGGTCAGCGTGGTGGGAAATGAAGTAGATATGCGGTCAGCGGTTCGAACTCTTACGTCCACCGTTTATTTTTCTACGTTTAATCGATAATATTAATGTCCTATAAGATGGTCTTTGCTTGTTAGTCTTTACCTGTACGAGTATCTTACTTTTAAGACAATAAAATGCATATCGATACAAAGACAGCGTTTGTGGATTGCATACGAATAAAAAATATTATCTTTATTTTAGTAAGAGTGTATATTAGTACGGCGTACAAGAACTGGTAAACGAAGCAATGGCCGACTCTTTGCAAGATGGACTGATGACATAAGAAGAATAACGGGAGTAGCTTGGATGCGGAAGGCAGAGGATTGAAGAGATAATATAGACACATGCGGGAGGCTTACGTTTAACAATGGACAGATACAGGTTGATGATGATGATGATTGATGTTTCAAATACTGTGTTCTCGAATAAATGTAATTTTTTTTGTTTAAAAAAATTGTTATTAGTTTTGTAAACTTGCAATACATTACTTTTGCATATTTATTGTTTAAAAAATGAACGTATTTTGTATAGATAAATTTAAAAGTAATGGCGCAAAACATCTTTCTACATAAAAATAAGATGTAATACAGAACGTGGAAAGCATTGAGCGTATTCTGGCGGAGAAAACATGCTAATAATGATTATATTGTATACACTAGGAAAGCCTTTTTTCTATGAAAGAGGCTTTTAGAAACCAAATTTTGACGTGAAGTATTTTAACGCTGAAACTCGATAAAAAAGAAACGGTTGAAAAAGCTTTTACGGCCCATAAAAGCCTACAAAATATGCTCTTAACTTAGCGTCTGGCATATCTAATGTATGCAAATTTAGGCTTATTTACACCGTAAGAGTATCCTTTTCTCCGTGAAACGAATAAAAGTGGAACAGATTAAAAAGCTCGTAATATTTTGTAATTCTTGGTCTTAAATAAACGGCTTAAATCATTTCCTTACCATTAAAACGTTGCACTTGTATCGAAGTTCAAATTATTGAAATTTTTGATATCATGAATGCTATTTGCTTATTCTTAATAAATCATACTACTAAAATATTGTTGAATTTATAAAAACGAACGGTGAAAATGATTCACATTTTATAGAATATTGCATTTTATCATTTGTTATATCATGATTTCACTTTAAAATTTCTGCACTTGAAACGCTGAAGGATGCACTTGATTACACTGTTTACTTCCTACGATAAACTGAAAAATCATCACAGCATTGCTTCAGCGCGAACCTTTTCACATGCTTATATCACCGCCACAATATTGATTTATTTTATATATCCTAACACATTCAGGCATATACTTCCAAATGTTGTTGGAGATATCATAAATTAATTTTATAAGTTCAGCTTTTTTATGATTAGCACAGCGTTTGAAGCATTGATCTTCCAAAGCCAGCGGATTAAAGACGTTATTTACGAATCGTTCACGAAACACAAGAAGTTGATGCTGACATTTTCAAAACCTATACATGTTCCAGTCTTACGCTAGTCATAATAAATGTGTTAAACTAAACTAATAGTTTTAATCTTTCAATTTAATAGTGAGTCCTGGTATCTTACAAAAATCTTATGAAATCATGTAATGGGTTTTGATAATAGGTGCCTGCATTTAATATTTTTAGAACTTTGATTAATTGACTTTGTAAGAATCGACAAAGCAAGAGAGTGAACACCATAGATTCGCCTCCTACAATCAAGATACGAAAGAAAACCTGACTAAATTTTTCTGATGCCGCAAGAGAAAATAAACTACTTTTTACTTTTCTTCAAGGAGCTGATTATCTTTATTATTAGGATCTAGATCAGGCGACGACAGACATAACTCAAAAAGAACGCAAAAATGTACAATTTCTTGGCGATTGACTATTTATCCCATATACGCCGTTTAATTTTCTTCAGATAGTCACCAAAATTGTACTAAATACACTTCTGCTAGTTAACTCATTATATCTTCTCACTCTTTGTAACCTTAATATATAAGGTCTCTATTTTCCTTTTAACGATTCTGCAAGAAATCATCCTAGGGCTTAATAAAATGCCAGCTAAGTCTTGTACTTTTTGTTCTCTGACAAATCGTTTCTTAGTTACTCGTAGAACATATTGCGAATAAATAATCAAAATGTTCTTAAAGAGACTGTTTCATTCGGATGCTTAACAAATAAATTAATTTAAAAAAGTACAAAACTCATTTTTATTGCATTAAAATTCTGCATTGGTTGCATGCGTTGAGAGGTTTACTACTAGGCTGTAATACGGTGATCGCAAACGCGAGGAGCAGCAACAGACACGTCTCCCTTTAGATTATCGCGCGCCGGTCGCCCAAGGCGAAACGAACTGGTCCAAGGAAATATACTGTCTGGGGTATACACCCTCCATACAAGAGCAATGTTTATTTTGAAGACAATGCGATACAAAAGAACTATTTTACTGGTTACTCTTTATGTGCATCCACATGCAGAAGCATTGATACACAAAAACAACAAGTTTTGACGATTTCTCTGCGTTTTTTTTTTTTATATTCACATGTACTAGAGAATTATGTCAGACTAAGAAGTGGCATAAATGAAATATTTATTATAGAACATTTGCCATTTAGAAGACGGTGATGGACCACACAAATAAGGCTATTTTTTAATCATACAAAGTCATTATCGTTTTAAGCTTTTTCTAATTCTTCTTCGTAGTATCAATTCGGTGGATTGGTTTGCAGCAACAGAATCTTGCATCTCGATCTCAATTCCTCTCGGTCCTCCGCAACTCTTTTCAGCTCAACATAAGCGCTACAATTCATGTCCTCGAATACTTGCTGCAAATACTCCCGTCTAGGGCGCCCTCTACAGTTTCTACCTTCAACCATCCCCTCCACAATATCGTGAAGGAGACCATCGTGCCGCATGATGTGACCAATCCATCGGGCTCGCCTCTTTGAGATGGTTCTTATTAGTTTCTTATCTTCCTTGATTATTCTGAGAACCTCATTGTTCGTGACGTGGTCTCTCCAGGAAATTCCGAGAATTCTTCTGTGCGACCACATTTCAAAGGCCTCTAGTCTTTTTTTATCACTTTCAGATAAGCACCATGTCTCACAGCCGTACATTAAGATGCTCCAAGCAAGTGTTTTGGCAAGTTGCTTGCGGAGCCCTAAAGAAATATTCTTTGACTCAAGAATTTTGGCTTTTTTATTGAAAGCTAGCCTTGCTTGGTGTATTCGACTGTTGACTTCTCTTTTTGTTCTGCCATCCCAGGTGATTGTACTTCCAAGGTATACAAATTCTTTTGCATCTTTTAGGGGTACTCCTAGCATTGGTATGTTAATTTTCTGCTGCTCATTGCGGCTTACTCTCATGACTTTGGTTTTTGTGCTGTTTATCCTCATATTGTAGTTGGAATTAAATATGTTATCCATGGATGTCAGCGCTTCCGTGAGTTCATCTTCAGTTTCAGCAATCAGAACAATGTCGTCAGCAAACCTTATCATATCAATCTTTTGGCCATGTATTTTAACCCCCTCTGTATGGCCCATTTTTTAATTGCATTTTGTATGTATACGTTGAAGAGTATAGGCGACAGAGAGCATCCTTGTCTCACCCCTTGGCGTATTTTTGCTTCCTTTTGGACATTTCCAAGTGATATTATGGCAGCTTCTTCTTTGTAAAGTGAAAATATGAGTCTTGGTTCCTTGTATTTGACTCCAATTTCTTTCATAATATCGAAGAGCCTCTCCCAATCTACTTTATCAAATGCTTTTTCAATGTCCACGAAGGCAATATATGTATCTTGGTCCACTTTTATCCTCTTCTCCAAGATCATACGCAGGGATAAGATTGCTTCTCTGGTTCCCATTCTTTTTCTGAATCCAAATTGATCGCTAGTGAGAGTCTTTTCTATTTTTGGTTCAATTCTATGTAGGATTATGTTGGTCAGTATTTTGGATGCATGGGATAGAATACTGAGTCTAATTAGCAACACAAAATGTCAAGCACCTCAATATCTCGTCCATATCGCTTAATAGCTTACCTTTAGATCCATGTAACAATTCATAGCACTAGAGATTTCCATCATCAATTAAACATCTATATCAATAATCTTATTACCTTCTTCATAAATGCTACAATAAACACATTATTATTATTATTATTTATTATTATATTAGTATTTGTATAGCGCACTTTTATGACCGAATGATCATTCCAAAAGCGCTTCTTTGCCTCTCTGAGCAAAAAGGTAGGTCTTGAGTCTGCTTCTGAAGGATGCCTCCGCTTTAAGCTCTCTCATGCTATCCAGTAGTGAGTTCCAGGCCATTGGTGCAGCGTAGCTGAAAGCCCGATTGCCAAAGACATGTTCACTCAGTAATCACATCTATTGCTGCCGGCCTGCAGTAGTTTGCACATCACAAGTCCAACAATGACAGTTCACACGTAAACAACACAATAAAAGTACTTTAAACGTCAGATTCGAAGACAGATATCAATTACAAAATTGACAGTTAAGTAGTTTCAAAGTGATCACACAGATGGTGTTTTGTCTATGCACTTTGGTCACGTGACGCGTCAAAAAATGGCGGACACTGCTAAACGTCAGGCTTTGTTGAAAGACAATACACAGAGGTTAAGAACAACTGGAAAAAGAAATAGAGCAAGATAGCGGACAGGATTCACGAGTCCATCTGTTATCAAAGTTCAAAACACGGGTGCTGTCTGCGGCCTTCCCTCCCAAATGTCACATTCAAGCGATTCCACTACTCAGCGGACACTTCGACAGAAAACGCAACTGTCACAAAACACAAAACCACAAAACGCAGCACACAGAGTTCCGAGCGGAGATTGAGAGCACTACAAGTTGAGAGCACATGTTTCAGACACCATCAGGATAGAATCCTTCACTTTTGAATCTAGAGAATGAAGAAAATTATGACAAAAGCCCGGAGTTCACTCGAGAGGCGACCGTCGCCGTTGGGCGCCAGGCCGGTTGGCATTGTCTTTCATCATTTTTTTTATCGAGAATGATATTTTTAAATATTGTTTAATAAATCTTAACCATTTCAGTAGTTGCGTTTTTTTCTTCATACAATCTGCATCTTTACAATAAACATATCAATATACACTTTCGATCTCCCCAACCCAAACACAAATCCAAACATAACACACGTTACCTGCATGCAGCGTCCGACCGTCTAGAATGAATGCCATAGATCCGACTGGTCTTAACGGTGGTCTACTGTATGCGATTTCGTTTAATAAAAAACAATTAAATCGACTAAAGAAACAAACAGATAACAATGATGATGCACGTGCAACTCCTCCGTGCGGCGGAATATCAATAAATAATGCGCGGTGGTGCATATTTCAATGCCAGTATTTGCACTGGATGATTTACACGGCCTGGAGCATCTCTGGCCTACGATAATATGCAACAACCATTATTAGCAACTGCAATAAGTGCATCTAAGGACGAGGACTGCAGCCTGCCGCGCCATTACCGCGCATCCGAGGCTACACATTACCGGCCAGCGATGCAACGAAAAATGCGCCTACTTGCATTCGTTATTATAGACATTATATGCATATTTTAACTGCCGCACAAAGCAAAAAGTAAAATGCATGACGGATAATGTATTTTTTTATGAAAATGATAATATATTCTAAGATACATCGCTATTTTATTTATTTAATGTAAACACGTACAGGGAATAAAAAGTAATAAACAAGGCCAGTGCGAATAATATAGAATGGTAACTTAACTTCCTTAGTTGAGCCGCCGTCAGGCTAATCATTCGATCTCCATAGGAGAATTTCTCGACAAATTACCCAACACTTGTCGCAAATAATGCTGCCGAATTTCGTGTCTCCAGGTTCGTGCCAAAGAAGTCATCGGGAACCATATAAGTTCCCAAGTAGCCCTTCGGGGGCAGACACGTCATAAGACAAGGTATGGACAATAACATGGACAGAAGTGAATGGGAGCTATTTGTGGTGACCAAATGTTCCAGATATAAAACGTATGGAATCAAGGAAATTTTAATCTGCAATGCATGGAGATTATTCACCACATTCAGTGAGTTCAAAGGCCATTTTTATCGCCCTTAATGTCATACATACTTTTTTTCCAACCTTTTTACTTTTTCTTAATTGAATCATAGATCAGTTCAATAAAATAGGCTGAAGATTTTGAAGTTTTTTAATTTTTTCTATTGATTTTTCTTGATGGAATAACAATACGTTATTTACAATAACATGTTTCGGCTTCGTCAAAAAGCCTATTTCAAGTGGATCCATAATAAATTAATTAGTAAGTATAATTATTTTGGATTATCAACTTGAACACTTCTATAATTTATAGATTAAAAATATTTTTCACTTCGATTAAATCGCTCAGTGACGTATCTTCCTGAATCATCTAATTTTATTTGTATTATTAATATTATCATTGTATGAAAGCGTTTGCAGAAGAGGACTTTCGGTCAAATCCGGTGGGCTCTATGACTCTCAATCAAGACGGCGGGTATAGCTCAATGGTAAAAGCGTTTTCTTTGGAAGCCAAAGGTCGTGGGTTCGATCCCCGATGGAAATAAAAAAAAGTTTTTAATCGATTTCTGAGCACTAAAATACCCCGATTGGTGTGAATTTGATCCCTCACCAGTAAAATACCAGTGGTGGTAGACGAATGTCGTCCCGTGAAGACCACCCATTCATTCTAAATTCGTGTAATAATTAAGGGTGATACGTTAATCTCGGGCTGTAGTCTATGAAGTTGGCGGATCAATACTCTACGTGCAGCGCTCTGCCATATGCAGCATGGTAAGCGTCATAGAATTCAACAGCGACTTCAGAATTACTATCACCATCTGTCAGTATTCTCCCGTATGTGTTTACATAAAAAAGACGACTGCATGCGCGAAACGTGCGTTGTGTTTGTGTGTGAATTCGGAAAATTAAAGTGTATATTTGGTATATAAATAATTTATCGAAATATAATCTTGAAATCAAAAATATATATTAAAATATAGTAAAATCATGAGCTAATGTTGTAATATTGTGAATTTTTTAAATCACTTTTATCCAGATAAGCTTAACGCGTAAATAAGCAAAGTTTTTCACAGTATTTTTTTTTAATTTGAGCGACATAGTGGCAACAAAGCAAGTAGTAATAATAATTTGTATTAAGAAACGTATAATATCTACGTCATGTGAATAAGTTTACTTTGTTAGCCGTGGCCCGGCGAGACTTCCAGCCTCGGCATAACGGCGGGTGCACATTACACTTAATACGGAACATATAATGCAATTAAACACTGCGAATTAAAGCCGAGCGGGATCTAGGCGCTAGTCGACGTCATTTCGTATGGGAATACCGTGCACCAGTAACCCGACCGGCGCATTCTTCACGAACAAAGTGCATCCTCTCTCTAGCAAATCCCAAGCAGTGTGACTCAATTTTAATGTGACTTTTTCGTCAATGGCGTGTTGAAATACCGCCAATGACACATTAACCGCTGTACTCATTAGATCATCGAAGGTAAACAACATTGGAAGCGAACTACATTTTAATGGTATGCTGTATGTTGCTAATCGCGTGCTGATGGTTGGATTGAGATGCTCTTTTGGATCAAATAGTCCAGACCTCGGGAGCGTCAAGCTAATCATCCCATCTCTTTAAAAATTATCATCAAAATAGAGCTCATATGATATATATGGCAGCAGTTTCGTTTAGTCTCCGAGATCCTACTTTGAAGATCGCTGTCAACGGTATATGTTCTCAGGTAAACATTCGCATGTACTGTTATCTTGGGTCACTGAATAGCGGTAATAAGTGGTGACAATTGGTTCCAGAAATGAAACAGATATGGAAGTAATAAATGCTTTTGTCCAATCTTCGAAGTGAATTAGCATTGAGTACAAATACTACTGTATGCAAAAGCAGCTTGGACGCAAAAAGCGTAGGATCGAAGAGGATGGAAACTCTGTGGGAGACCTACGTTTAACAAATTGGATGTGTGGCATATACCTGTGCTTAAAATGATTATCTTATCATTTTTTTAAGATATATTTTTTAAAGATTAGAATACACTTCTACATCCTCACTTTATAACAACATATATGTAATGTACATAAATGTTGACACTTTAGAATGACTTCTTGACGAAGCTGAAACATTCTGTAATGTATGTATGTATAATACTGTGGAATTGTAGGTAGTAATTTCTTCAACTTACGATATTGAAATTAGGAAACATCCCAAGAATGATCGAGTTGTCACAACTTACTTAGCCGTTCGAGAAGCTCTGTTCTTTTACTGTCTGTGCGCATCGGAATTAATTTTGCTGCAAAGATTGCTACCGGGGCTCAGTGCACATGAAGCAATCAAGTTCTTATGCCCAGTAATCCATTTGCTGGCGAACAACCAAATGTAAACGAACCCGGTGTAATTGTCCCGGAATGAGTTTATGCCATTGACCAAGGGCGCAATTCTCTCTCTTCCTGGTCGGAGCGCATTGCGAACATTATATTATTCTTAAACACATGATATGAATAAATTAACTGTACTTTCAAGCATGCGAATGTATTCATGTCATTTGCTACCATATACAATTAACACACAGAATGTTGCATACGTAATTAATAAAACCAAATTTAATTATCAATGATAAAATAATAATGTAAACGTAGTTTTTATTAGACCATCGAAGTTAAGCAACATTACGCGCGGACCAATATTAAATGGATAACTGCCTTTTTTTGCCGCGTTGATTTTTAGCTGATCCGCCCCTTGGAAAAAATGGTGGAGGCCTCAAGAACATAGGGCTAATCAAACATCTTCTTAAAAAATCTGATTTACTAATCATCCACGATATGCTTCAAATGTCGTTGGGAACTATAAAAGTGCATTTATGTGTGCTTTGGGTTATAGAGATATCTTGAGATGAAACATGGATAAAGTAACTGTCAGAAAAGGGTGGCAGTGTTGTATGTAGAATTGAAACTTTAGGCTACGACCAACACATATAAGGAAAAATTGACTGATTTCCTTAAAAAATGCTGATTTACATAATCCCCTGCGCTCTCATACTGAAATATTCCGGCTATTTTTATACCCAATTAAACTTCATATGCAGATATGACAGAAAAAACTCACAGATAATGGCAGCTGATATGTACAAAATTGTCTCAGTTGCATGTATACAGATATTTAAGCCCTAGCTATAATCCAACTTACTTTTAACAGTCTTAATTTTAATTATAATAAAATTTCGCACTTGCAATTGAATGTGCTCTGGTTGTAAATATTATTGAACATATATCGTCCTTTCTATGGAATATTTTATTTTATTTCGTGATGGGCTTCATAAAGTCGTTATGCAAGATTATTTTGGTACATATTAAATGATAATTCCCTTGCCCTTGGACGTAATTTAAAAATGCAAGTGATGATGAATTTTAGACAATAAGGATAGCAATATAAGTTTCAAAAATTTCAAAAAATATTTCTTTGAATAACCGCTTAGAACGATCAAAAATACTTAGATTCGTATGGTTCAAATACGAGTATGTATTATAATTTAAGTCAAATTATTTTAATGTACTTGCAGTGCACATGAATGAAATATTTTTTTCTAATCTTTTTCTCTGTTAGCTTTTTTTATTCGTTACTTTCATCTCTGCACTTCAAGTTCCAAATGAGTACTGACATCAGCATAATATAGCTCTTGCTAACTGGTACCAAAAACCTCGATGTACAATCTTTCGTCTCTTATTTCTGTTCGCTTGTCGTAAATGTATGTGTCGCGATATAGGCATTTTGTAACAGTTTTTTATTCTGTAACGTCTATTACTAAAATAAGTACATCTATATATATATATATATATCTTTATTTTGAATATAAAGTAAACGAGTAACGACCTAAATAAAAATTTCAGGCATTAATACAACAAAAAAATCATATTTTTATTCGAAGTTGCGTTAAAGTAGAGCAAATATTAGTCCTGTTAATCAAACAGAGATTCTAAAACAAGCAAAGCCTAATTCGGAATGAAACCAAAACACTCTAGAAATATGAAAAATTGCATCACAAAAACAAACGTCCGAAAATTTAACTTCCTGCTCTTTTGCTGGCATTTCGTACGAAATAAAAATGCTGCGCTCTCATTAAAAAAAACTTCACCGTATTTGCGAAACTGTTCAAATATTTTTATCGATTTTCCGCGATGCGAAGCTGGGGGCCAGTTGAGCGCAGCCTAGTGCCCAGACCAGAGGTTGAGGACTAGCGTTACATTGAAAGAATTCTTTAATATTTTCTGCTTCTTATTATGGTTCTTTTGTATACTGCTCTATTTTAACAAATCTTTACTACTTAAATGACAATATTTGCAACAAGTGATTAACCTCACGAACTGTGCTACGCATACTTAAATGAAGAGGGCTGCAGAGGAAAGAGCGAAGGGAATAACGGGATCCGAATATATGTTGCTGCAAACAAATACTCATTATCTATGCTGTAAAATATCAGGTATATAGCTGTTTCATAGATATCAATGCCGTTATATAATCTGAATATTAGGTTAAATAAAAAAAATCACATGTGTACCAACAAACAGAAATAATACAAAAATTTCAAATGATAACATTCTTGTGTTAAAGTCTTAAGCCAGTGTATAATGGCTTAAATTACTTCCCTTGTATCTATAGTATATGAACAAACAGTACGAAACGTCATCCTTACTAAAGCAATGTAAAATAATAATTTCTTGTAGGAAAAGAGAAAAAAATAAATAACTTACATTTTAATTTGTATGTTTTCTTATAAAAAATCTGATTCCAGAAACGTCACACGGTTACACAATGTCAGGTTATTGACCCCTGGCTTCAACCTAACGCTCACAAGGTAAATAAACCTAGCCATTGGAGCATTGCGATATCAAAAGCAAACTGCAAATTGCCTGAACAGTTATAATTGGGGATACCCTCGCATCTACAGGTCGGGCATAAATACACATGATAGTTTTTCAAGTCAATCAAGCCACCAGTCTCCGGAAAACATTCGCGATTTCTCTCAGTAGGTGGCTCTGGGGCATTTACATTTTAATAGGGCACAGTGTCGCACTTCAATCATATTTAATAACACATGCATTATAACTGCGACGCTGTATGAATATTGATACAACGTAATTATTCTCGCAAAACGATGTTTATGTCTTAATTTTTGCGGTGCGGTTGTTTCTTACTACTTAGTGAATGTAAAGTAGGCATATTAGGTTCAGTGTTCTTTGAGCAATTCCCGGAAAACACTGCCCACATTAAGCGTACATAAGAAATATAAAATGCATTACTTGTGGCAGTCATACCAGATTATAAAATAAATAAATATATTTTATACTAAATAATATTTTTTAATATAAATAAATATGGTTTTTAATAGAACATATTCAATAGTAACACCATATTTTTACATCAAATCCAAAAACATATACGAAACATTTTATTGTACAATCAAAATTTAAAAATAATTTACTCGATGTAGACTCAACGACAATTAACACAGTAATATACAAATTTTGTATTTAAATAAATATCTTCTATGGATAAACACGTAGGCAATAGATATAGAACGATTAAATATGGATCTCATACTCCAGTGTGATGCTGCAGAGGTATGGTATTTTAGTAGTTATGAAGCTAATATACCAGAAAAAAATCCTATTATGTTTCATTTTCTTACAATTTTTATCCTCTTTAAACTCGGTCCTGTTCAGAAAATATTTATTTTGTCCTAATAAAAAAGATTTACTCTCCCAAACTCGAGATTCAGAATTACCTGCTTTAATACACTCAAAAAACTTTTAAATGTGATGTTTTATAACAGCGTCTACTAAATAAGATTTGTTTACCATTTGTTCCATAATGGGAGCGTATATGTTAGTGAAGATAATATAAAACCGAATTCCATATTTCAAAAGCGATAAAGTAATCACGAGACCTTGAATACTCGCATTATATATATTAGAGGTATCTTCAAGTCTTTGAATTTTCACCTTAATTATCGTCTTACTTAGAATTGCAGGATGCTTTAGGACGAAGCATACCGGAGCAAATAATGGCAAATAAATGCTTTAGCTAAGAAACGAATATATTATAAGAAGCTCTAAGTGGTATGTGCAGTGCCTCCGTAAATAATTGGCGAGTATCAAGTCGCCTGTTTGAATATTCTCTTTCAAGTTTAGGAGCAGCCTGTACAAGTATCACTATGTACATACACTTCCCCGTTAACCTATTTGAGGTGCATTTCCATTCTGGCGCGGTTCTCCGTACGTTCCATCACAGAAGAATGAGATATCATGCCGGGGCAGGCTACAGACAAGTGGGTCAAAGGTTTCTAATAAACTCCGCGAATGGGTGGCTCAGATATGCTAGTTTCATTTCCTGTCGCAGATGAAAGATTAAATTTTTTCTTTAAATTTATCTTTTTTTATACTTGAATATTTATGAAAAATTCATCTTGGAAAAACGTAGAAATCTTTGAGCTGACTGGAATGAAAAATACACGTCAGAACCGATGAGGAATGATGCAAAAGAGGAGTGATGCAAAAGGATTAGGAAGTGTTTAATGAATAAAGACATATTGTATAAAAAAAAAACACACACATTGGAAGAGCACTTCATAGCTTACTGGAAGCGTTAAGGAATGAATTTTGAAAATAAATAAAATACAATAACCGTGTGTGATTGTTTAGCAAGTGTGAGACGATCTGTTCAGTTGAAGGTGCGTGCAGAGGGTATTTATTCTAAGAGTTAAGAAGAGAGTCGATCGTAATAAACGCGGTAGAAAAGATTAAGTAAGCAAATCTTATCTCTGTCATCCATGGATTTGAGGTGAGATATAAGCGATTATTTATAAGACGTGCTGCACTTCTTTGCATTAGTCGACTTATTTGACAGATCGTTACCTCAAGAATATTAATTAATCATGCATTCTGAACAATATTTGAAGGATACAGACTCCACTGCAGACTTCAGTTTTTGTAATGTCAACCATGCTTTTCACCCAATCTAGAAACCGTTTTGAGAGATATTTGTACTATTCTAAAATTTACATTGGCGTTATTAACAACAAATGTGATAAATGTTTACAATATGACTATGTCAAACTTGAACCTTGAATATGAACAAAGCGCAGTAGTAATGGAGCATTAGAAGAAGGTTTCTGTGAATGTTCATGTCACTGCATAATTAATGCAGTTCTTATGAGAACTGAAGCCGCAGCGAGCTTAGACGAAGTTTGCTCTAATGACCCTAAAATAATTATGCGGTTAAATTTTCTTTGTGAGATAGGCAGAGCCTTGATAATAGATAGTATTACTAGTCGGCCATTGGAATTGCTAATTTATTAATGCGAACAAATTTCACTTTGTAAATATTTGATTTAATATTTTGAACAATTGAAAAGGCCTTGCAGTTGGAATATCAATTACGAGTAAATTAATTATTATAGAACTGTGCTCAAATAAGACAATTATAATTATAAGTATGATGAAAGAAGCACGATATGTATTATGAGTATGACATATACACGACAAAGATCATAAATCCAGAAAATTAATGCTTTTGACTAAAAGTGGAAAATGAACGGATGGATGATTATTGATGACTACGAGGACTGGTATACCTATTCGGAACGAAAAACTAAAAACATTGAAGAATCCCAGGTACCAGTACAAATTGCCGAATTATATATTATATTATTTACTGACAAATAAAAAATGATATTAGTAAAAAATAATTTAATTGAGTAAGCATTTTATAAACAATTTTAAAGCTTTGAATCTGAACTATAGAAATATATATGGAATAAACAGAATAATTAGATAATTCTCTAAAGTTGAAGCAAAAGCATTAGGCTAATTAAAATGGTTGTTTCTATTTTCAGTAAAAGAGGAATATAATGAGAAGATATACTAAATATATACTATAGTTTAGTCTACATTGAGTATTAAGTTGTATGTATCAATATCAATATCAAAGCAAATATCAATAATATCAAATTTGACAAGAATAATACTTTTTACTCTGCGACCTTTGTGAGATGACACAAAGTGTTTGTGTAACACAAAGTTACGTACCGAAATAGACTCAATGTTACGTAAAGGTTTCGAGCCTTCAAAAAAAAAAGTGCGAATCCAATTTCGGGTTCAACGCTTCTCGTTCTGAGACAATCTTCTCGTTTCTTGGAATAAATAAATCTTTCAACATTGGCGCGCGCGAGGCACAAAGGCCCTCCGATTGTCAATCGCCCGCCGACGGAGTATTTCGCCTTCATTGTGGCCCACAAATTGAATGAAAATGTAGAACGAGATTTCAAATAGAATTAGTTCGCGGTGACTGTACACTTTACCTGGAAAATCAATCCCGCCGTGAAAATCCCGAGAGGGTGAAAAAAAATATGTAAGAAATACGCCGATCGTTTCATAACACGGTATGAAATATAATATTATAAATTGATAAGAGCTCTTTTGAGTTGATTTTTTTTCTCCCTGATGAAACATGTTTTTTTAAAGCACAGTTGTTACGAGTACAATGCCTCAATAAATGTTATTTATAATTACTTAAATATACATATACTATACATAAAATTCTTTTTTCAACACGTCAATCCAAGCACAAAAATAACAGCAGAAGCGGGATGCGAACCGCGGACCTTGGAAACCAACTATGCCCAGGTATTCATACCGCTCGGCGAACTGCGCCATTGCTATGCCTAGACCGACTCGCGTTGAAACTAGTATTTATATCATTGTTATCATTGTACGATAGATGTCGCTAGTATATATTCACAGTATGTATATTTTTTATTATTATTCAATCAGTCTTCATTTATTCA
Organism: Glossosoma conforme; assembly: GCA_022606575.1. Taxonomy (NCBI): domain Eukaryota; kingdom Metazoa; phylum Arthropoda; class Insecta; order Trichoptera; family Glossosomatidae; genus Glossosoma; species Glossosoma conforme. Next base: position 286,128 of record JAGTXR010000029.1, read on the forward strand.
CAAGCTTAATATTATTACTTTCCGACAGTCTATTTATTTTAGTAAGTACCACTCGGGTCTCGAACCAAACGGTTATTTATAAATTGTACAAAAATTTGCTCAAACAATATTTTAATTGTTTGAGCAAAGTTGAAGATAGCCGGGTGGCATAGTCCAGTGGTTAAAGCGTTTGTTTGTCATTCACACGCTGTCGGTTCGAATCCCGACCAAGCTTGATTATTTTAAATAAATTTAATTAAATCTAAGCTCCATACATGCACCCGGTAGGCTTGAGCCACCCTTTTTGGACAAAACACAAATTGTCAAGCCCTCGGAAGCGTCAGGCTGATCATCTGATGTCTCTAAAAACACTGATTATTGAACACCCAAATATTTATCTGGTACAACAGTCACAGTCTATGCATGTCCACATGTTCTAACTCTATAGGCTACCGGGAACCATATATGTTCCTATATAGACCTCCGGGTGCAGGTGTTCTGGAACAAAGCATCGACAACATGAGATTATAGAACTGTGAAACGTTAATTTGCGGTGTCTATATGATTCACATATGTCGCGGATATGGTAATAAGAAAGGTTTATACTTTTTTATTATAAATCACATTGAACTCTGTTTATTCACATTCTTGATGACCAATATCAGCAAATATGTTCTTGTTCAACAAATAAACGAATTTCTAATATCAGTTCTTCATATGTTACCTGAAGGAGGTCTCAATGAAAGGGAAACTGCAGTTTTGAACAGTGTTAAACAAAACGGGATACATAACTCTTAAAACGGTAAAAATATTTATAATATATTTTTGACAGTAAAACTTTTAAAACATGGTACAATTTATTTGTATTTTAAATTAAGGTTTCATTTCTGGTCGGTAGGCAACAGCTCGTATAGCGAAGATCACATTACATGGTACAAGACATTGGTTACTACACCTTGTACCATAGTTGGATGAATGCAATGACTGTCGGATTGGCGTGCTCAGTGCTCACATTGTAGACTCGGATGACTCAGCAGAAGCCATTATGGATTGGACAGTGATGCAGGTATCAGAATAAACGATTACACCGACACCCTAAGAAATAACGTGTCCGCGTATTTAAATGGCTGCTCTAAGTTCATTGCATCTTGTAAAATGCTTTCTTCATAGTGTCAGTGATGCTTATTGAAATAATACCGTTACTTTAAAAACAAGGAAGGAGCTATAACTTAAAACATACAACCTTATTTAGAATAAAATAGCCATCTGACCATAGTTTGTGGTAAAATGATGTAATGTTTTACAAAAATAGATGTTAGCACATAAGGAATGTAAGCATTCGAAATGTGTGACAGTGTTTGTGAATGTAAGGCTTATTAATCGCCGTATATTTTATTGAAACACCTTCATTAATTTAAATAAATTTTTCGTGAAAATTTTAACTTATATGGAAAACGATAATCCAGTCAATAATTTAGTGATGTACTAAGAAGTTGTTAAGTTATCATATCTAAGCTTGCACTACTATCCAGGTAGTTTTTTTAGTCAGATCTCAAGCTCGGTAACTTAGTACAAAATGACATCATTATCACCAAAAATTTATGTTTACCACTGAACGTCGATTGTGTATGATTCTCACCTGTCTCCACTGTTATCGATTACTTGTCATTCCAACTTCAAATTTCTAAAATATAATAAAAAAATAACTTCCCATAAGTGCATGACACTCATTTTCATTATTCATTGATACTCTCTTGCAAAATAAGTGTCGTGAGATTCCAGCTTTTTACATGACATTTATGGAAATATTTTTAATTTTTGTGTATCTACAAGCTGTACTCCCAGCTATACATATATAGAATTGTCAAATAACAAATCAATCGTTAATTGCAACAATGTTTTCTGTAAGTTTTGCTATTGTATATACGTAAATCAGATTACAACACAAAATAACTTTGAAATATAATATGCTATCATAAAACGGAAACTCTTGTTGTCAATACACAATGACGTTGCTAGATTACTGTGAAGAATAGCAATTGCGTATTCGTTGCTTTGCGATGTGTGTCAGGTGATTTTTCTCATGCGAATCCTGGCATTATGAATGTCACGGACTTTGAATTATCATACATGATAACCATTATTGAGATATCAATTTGCCTCCCGCGCGCATCGTCTCGTATAACGGGATGGCGGAAATTATACCCAGCAACGATCTCATGTAATTGTCGACATGGCGATGCTGATGCATGTGAAGAAGAAGGGTTCATACTGTGTTAACGACTCTGGTGTTGCACTAGGATGCAAACGTATTACTCACAGTGATGAAGCACATGAGTCTTGCAAATAGACCCACCTATATGGGAAAAACGTTCACCAAGTAAGAAAGACAAAACTATCAAAAATGTTTTCCTGTTTTGACATCTCCAGTAAACTTTTGACGAACAACGAACTTTTTTAAACGAATTTCTCTCTTGTATATGATAACTCATCCAAGTAAAATACTGAAATGCCTTAATTTACGTACATTATATTAGTATATATGTTAACTCTTTGCACTCCAATGTCGAGTGTCACTCGACATGCGATGTTTCCACCAGCTCCAATGTCGAGTGTCACTTGACATGGGGGCATTTTGCGTAATTTTTTTTTGAGACAATTTTTTTTATTACTTTTGTCGATGCACATTTGAAGTAGATACTATTTGACAAGCTGTGTAAGCATTTTAGAAAGTTTGGACCCTTCACGGCTACCTGATGTAAACCAAAGGATAGTGTATTTCTAACGGGCGGCAGATAAAACAAAACATCGCCGGGTTTCGTAAACACATGTTGTCCGTTTGTGTTATTTTTCAATAAGAAGCGTTAGATTGTTATTTTGAGACATTTATAAGTGATTAATTATTATGTACATGAATTTATTGTGTAATTAGTGAATACATTTTCAACCCTTAATGTCTAAGAAAAATGTAAGAAATTTAAAACGATAGCGAATTGTGTTTAAAACTACAGCCGTCAACATAAATAAATTTAATAATGAATTTGATAGTGGTGACGATAGTGACTATATGAGAGAATTGGACGATATATTTGACAATTTTCATATTACTAGTGAAAGTGAAGCGAGCATTTCTCCAGTTTCGTTATTAGCGTAGTAGAGGACTAAACAGATCGGATCCAGGACCATCATTTGCAGCTATTTTCTAGATTACTATCAATCTACATGGGTGGATGTTACTTATGAGGATAATTACTGCCCAAATATTGATTCTACTACTACACATAGAGAGCCAGGACCCCAAGTTGCAGCATCTCGTACGTACGAACTAATACGTAAAATTACATCTGAGACAAATAAGTATGCTGCTAATACTATTGCAACCAAAACATAATAAAAATATTCCGTTTGGAGAACATGGATTGATATTATCCACAATTCTAACCCAAACATCAAATATTCCCGTATTTATTGTACACCCTTTCTACAATATTAGATCGCAATAGACTTTACTACATTTCGGTCGATATTTCAACGTTTTCTTCATACTTATATTGACAAAAAAATAAACCATCTTAAATATTCAAATACTGTTGTTATTTTCATTATTATTAAAGTATATCAATATTTCATAATTTACTGCATAAATTAGTCTTATAGCAAGAGTATTTTTAATCCTCTCCTTCTATTTTTCCTCTTTCTTATTCAACGTAGTATAAATTAGACTAACACATTATTTGCTTTTTGTTAAAGTAAATATTTGTTTGATTAAACACAAAATTATGTGAGCTGGGTTAAATAGATCATAGTAAAAAATAACTCATCAGTGAGTAGCCCATATTTATTTTAAGTACTTATCTTTAAGTCTAACATTGGATCGTAAAATGACAATTATTTCCTATTTGTTTGAAACTAAGCACGTAAGAGGGATCGCTGGTTCAAAAACAACATCCCTTAAGATTTTCCGCTTCTTTTGCTTCAAAAACACCAAAAATTGATAAGTAGTGAACTATTATTTATCATTGAAATTATCTGAACATTTCAATTGACATTTTTGGAATATTAAATTTATATAATTTTAAATATATGTATTGACTCATCAGACGCAGTGAGTTTTAAGTGTGTTAAGAGCATTATTTACTACTTGAGAATGGATGACTATTGGAAAGAAAGTCCCACCTACTTGGGAAACAAACATAGGTTTCTGATGCGATTATTTATGACGTGATGAAGCAATAATGCCTCGCAATAAATCATAAAACAAACGTTGACACCAGGAAGCAAACTATTCAAAATAACGAGTTTATGAAATGATTAATTTTGTGAAACACACACTACACAGCTGTCATTTTAAATTGAGTCATTTCATTGATACTAGAACGGCTAGTTAAAAAAAGTATGCGTCTGAATACGAAACAATCTTCTTCTTCTTCGTGTCAGCGACGTCAAATTATTTTTTCCCAATATCTGGCAACATCGATAGCTCGTGTGTTGCCCAGCATTAGGTCCTGAGATGTGCAACTTGTTGGGCACATGGAGCAGCATCGTAGGTGTGAGGCGGTCTGCAGGTCTCCACAGTCGCACAATAGTGTCTCTCCCTGCCGAAGCATTCCCCACCGCTCGAGGTTGTCCTTTGTTCTACCAACTCCGGTTCTTAATCTGTTTAGGGATTTCCAGGTCGGCCAGTCAAGGCTCTTGCCAGTTGGGAGGCCTTCCTTTAGAGTAATGAAATCCTCTGGTGCGATTTGTTGCCAGAGTTGGAGTCTCTCATTTTCAGAGCCGGATGTGAGAGGTTGTGTGGATTTCAGAAAGCTGCTTCGAGACTTCAATCTTGGTGTTGGGGGTATCTGATTATACAAGCAGTGGGACGGTTGGTTGATTGCCTTACGCATTTCTTCGGCGCATATGACTTTGCGTCTTATGTTCGGTGGTGCGATACCAGCCAAGGGGTATAGTTTAGAAATGGGTGTTGGTTTGAGGCAGCCTGTGACGACTCTGCATGCATCATTCAGGGCAGTATCCACTTGATTACAGTGGGCTGATCGACCCCACACTGGTGCCGCATATTCCCCGGCTGAGAAACAAAGTGCTAAAGCTGAGGTACGAAGAAGGGGTGGTTGGGCTCCCCAGTGAGTGTTGGTCAGTTTGCGGATGAGGTTGTTCCTTGTTGCAACTTTCTGTTTGGTGTTGCTGCAATGACGCCTGAAGGTGAGGGTGCGATCTAGAGTGACTCCGAGGTATTTTGGATGGTCGCTATGTTCCAGTACTCTACCTTCCCACGTGACACGAAGCTTTCTGTTAGCTTCCCTGTTTCTAAGGTGGAAACAGCAGACTTGTGTCTTTGATGGGTTAGGTTTGAGATGGTTGGTTTCGTAGTAATGGGACATCTCGTTGAGTCCCTGGCTTAGGATGTCCTCAACTTCTTCAAACGTTACTGCTTGTGCTGCCAAACCTAAGTCATCCGCATATATGAAAGATTTTGTGTCTTTGGGGGTGGGTTGGTCGTTTGTATATATATTAAATAGTATAGGAGCAAGTACACTGCCTTGTGGTAAGCCGTTCTTTTTGGTTACGCCATCGGCTGGTTTTCCCCTGAAAATCCACAGCGAATCTCCTGTTATGCAGCATAGCCGCGATCATCTGCACTAGCGAGAAGTCACCTGTCATTCTGTACAATTTACTGAGGAGTGTGCTGTGCGACACTGTATCGTATGCAGCGGTTAGGTCGACGAATACCACTCCGGTCACTTTCCTTAGTTCGAAACCGTTTTCGATATGTTGGGTCAGGTTTAGTACTTGCCCAGTGCATGACTTTCCGGGTCGGAAGCCCGCCTGCTGGGGTATCATTTTAGGTTCGATAAAGGGGGTGAGTCGGTTGAGTAGTATCCGTTCGAAGATTTTAAATATATGGCATAGTAAAGATATTGGGCGGTAGCTTTTAGCATCATCAGGGTTTTTCCCTGGCTTTAAAATGGCTATGACCTTGGACTTTCTCCATATTTTTGGGATTTGACTGCCGATCATGCAGGCATCAAACATTTCAAGGAGCCATTGTTTAGCCTGGGGGCCAAAGTGTTTTACGAAACAATGCAATCTTTGTTATATATATTAGTTGCATTCACGTTGAAATCAATTCGAATTTAACATATTCAAATAAAATTTAACAAATTTTAGGAATTAAATTAATTTGGATGTTACTTTTATTACACTTTTTATGGAATCATTTAATAAAAAATATATTATATCATATGTGGCTTGTAAGTTCTACTTACAACATAGCCTCTACGCTATAACAACTAGTACTTAATAGATAACGAGGATAAATTAGAATCGGCACGAATTTTTAAAGTAAGAAGTAATATTTTTTAGAGCATTTATTAATATTATGTTGCAGAATATTCTAATTAATAACTGTTTGTTTTTGCCTTATAATTATTTTAATACCATGTTAAATATAGAAGATAGTAAATAGCATTCGATTGAGATATAAATAAATAGTGGTAAAAATAAGTTATAATACAGCAGTATTTTCGAGAGTAATATTTTATGTATTTGTTCAAACGTAATTAAACTGAACATGGTTAAATGAAAAAACTTTACATATATTGGCTTGTTAAATATACATACAATATTATTGATTTAAATAAATAATTGTTAGGCATTTCAGTGCCACAAGTTCATTAGTAAAATGGAAAAGCTTAAATATTAATTGAATAATACAAGTAATAAGTCGATTTTTTAAATCATTATTTTCACGAGTGAACAGTGCACTTGTTTGGTTATAAAATTCCACGGTATCTTGTAAGGTCACAAGGTCAAATTCGAAGGGTTCATTGCAGATATTTGCACCTTTTTGTTTAATTTTGATTAGCTAGACATTCAGCATCATGTTGAATCTACATAGATATGTGAGTACAACAGTGGCATAGCAATTAACAAAAAAAAAACTTGTTATTTTTATTTACTCAAATGAAGTATAGACACTATACTGGAATGACACAGTATTGAATTTCTTTTGTTAGAAATATGTGCGGCCGCGTGTTTATCATACCAAAAAAATCATATCTAGTTTCAGTAATATGATAGCTCCAAGATGTTAGCTGTAATAGAAATTGACACATCTGGTACATTTAACGCGTTCGTAAGTAAGTGACAGGATAAATAACGGCAGTAATTGACCGCAACTAGCTCCACATACTCACTGTTTTGAGTTGCAAATATAAAACATAATAACAATATAACATATAAAGAGCTACTATTTCATTTGTCCCATACCTTTGTATTGACATCTGTCAGTAATTGTTTTATTATATTTCGAATGTCTACATTGACATGTCAAATCAAGTGAAACACTTATATTTTTTAAATAAAACAATATCTATGGCGATTTAGTTACAAACAAAAAAACAGTTAACTCTCACAATCCGTTGTGCAAAGTATTTGTACAATTTTGTAAATTATACAAAACAGGGGGCAAACACAAATTGTTGTCTTATTTTAATGAACAAACATAGGACCCGATGAAAATTTTCTTTAAAATTCTAGGCTATCAAAAATATTTTTCCAAATTTATTTTTTTGTTTTAGAAATTTTGTGCCAAATATCTGTCATTAATTAATTCGCCAGTAAAAAAATTGGAAAATTTAACTTTCAAAAACGCCAACAAAGAACGTTACCAATGTTTGTCATATTACAATATTATTATTCATTTTAGTTTGATAATAATTTAGACTTATATCGATGTTCTATCAAAATTACTACTCGTATTTCTACGATTGAAAATATGCACAATCCTCATTAAGACCTTAATAATCTATCAAACTGAGTTACTATAAATAAAATTAATTTGAGTGTCAATAAATGCAATGTTAGCTCCTTTCCCGTTCTAAGCATCGTAATCTTTTAAAATACTGGTATTCTAAAATATTGCTTCAGAGAGTATCGGTTGTCAAGGATCTTAGTATAACTTACGTTCAGCCTTCACCCCTCACGTAAGGAATTCACTTCCCGCGCCAAAAACTTCTTGGGTACTATTTCAGAACATTTAAATTTCATCCTATTTACTAGGTCATACAGTATGTGTGCCATGTTGTGTCTAACGGTGAATACTCGTATAATATATCGTTATGAGAAATATTTGACCCTTCTACTTGAAGCATAAAGCCTTCTCATTTGGAAGCTAAAAGTAATATTCCTTGATGCTGAGCTATCTTAGTTAATAGTCAGCTCATAACTGATACGTGTAACTTGAATTCCCTCAATTATTTAAACATTATCAAGCACCTTATGTGAAGTGTAGATAAACATGGATCACTTTACTCTCATAATGCATTTCTCTGAATCGTGAAACAATAATGAATTTAAATGCTTGTTTTTCGCCCAGTGGAAGAATGTCGTTTTTTGATAAACGAAAATATTTATTTTCTTGTACATTTTTGTATCCGAGGGTATATCTTAAATTAATAATATAATACAGTCGATTCCGCTTAATTGGGACACCGCTTAATTGGGACAGCCGCTTATTTGGGACAAATCTCAAAGAACAGAAACCGAACCAAGAAACCAATAGTAAATTTATACGTTTAATTGGGACAACATTCCGCTTAATTTGACAGTAAATTTAAGACACATATTCTCAATTAGACGAAGATGACGATGATGATGATGAGTCACCTGTGCCTGTGACTAACCAGGAGGCAAAAAAATGTATTGCCGTGTTACAGCGTTATTTTATGCAGGAAGGAAATGAAGAGAGCCCTACATCCGCACTGAATATCTGTGATGATTTTGTAGAAGTGAAATGTTACAAAAACAAAAGACAGACTACACTCGGCTCATTTTTGCATTGAATTAAATTGTATATTATATTAATTAGGTTTTTTTTTCTTAAAATTTAATATTACATATTTGTAATTAATATGATAATTTATATTGCCTATACGTAATTTACAATTTCCAAGAGTTTATAAAATAAAACTATTGTTTTTTTTTAATTTTATGTGTTTATTTAATGGCCTTAGTTGCCAAAACCAATCTATATTTTTTTGTGTGTAATTCGCTTAATTGGGACAGCCGCTTAATTGGGACAAAATGCCCAAGTCCAGAAGTGTCCCAATTAAGCGGAATCAACTGTATATAAAAAAAAAATTAGGTCAAAAAATATTGTTCTTAGTATTTCAAATTCTATTTTACTTGCACCTCAAACCAACAAGATAGCAAGCCTTAATCAGATATTGCCTTGACGTGCTTTCGTTGATCACTGAGTTGAGATCAGTTGGACACTTTTAAAAACCACGATAAACACTTGGTAATATCTTCCTTACATTTGCAGCCTGGTTTTACTGACATTTGTTCCTTCATTGTAGGATTCCATCCAAGACTGTTTACATACGATTATAATAATTTTTTTCTACGCATGTCCTCTCAATCTCAGTTTAAATACTCTAATATATACAAAAGACTTGGGGATCTTATTTTGTACATCTACTATCGTTTTAAATCCGCATCGTTAAATTATTAAAATCAAGTCTATATTCCGTTCTAGTATATTCTGCTATTTATGCTGGAATTTAGTAAAGTATTACGTTTTAAAGACGCCGGGGTATTAACCCGATTCCTCTATGATGACTAAAATATTACTAGACATAGCTTGTTTATCGTTAATTATGACCATCGACATATAAATAATCAGTCATATACGACTGTATAATTTGCATTTAAATGTTGTTTTTAAAGACATGTCCGACATCTTCTAAAGATTTATCGGACACAGGCTTTTTATGCGAGTTTTTATGTCTCAATGTTACAATTTTAACCAAAAGGTCGTCGACACCACGTATTATTTCCGAGCGGTTTAGCATAGTGGTAAAGCGCACGGCTGCGATGCATACAGTTGCAATTTTGAATCGAGAAGTACACAAAACATATACTTAATTTATTAACCATTTAAATGTTATTAGCCCCACGCCTATAATACTCATATATAATTAAAAATTAATTTTTCGCGGATCTTCTATCTATACAAAGCGTTTCTTATTCGTAATCACGTGTCTCATGACTTACCATCATACAATATAGTAATCTCATACGGATTATCAGTATCGCAATGGGTTGGAGAGTCTCCATCTCAGTGGTTCTTGAGAGGTTCTTCGATTTTGTGGTGTAAGCTCTTGTCTCAGTGACGTGCGTCATAATCTGACGTAAGCATGTTTTGTTCGTATTGTGGCTTTTGGGTTTAGCCGTGTGTGCGAATTACCTCATTCCACTATTTCGACCGCCATTGCAAGAATCTTCTACAGGGTTGATGACTTTTTGAGTGACACAATGTCATCGTCCCTGAGATAATTCGCAACACACGGCTACTCCCAAAAGCCGCAATACTAAATCTATTCGTGGAAACCTAAGAAGTTATTTATGTTTTGTACATTTCTCAATTTACATTTATTAATAAATGCCAATACAAAGTCACTTATAAGATTTCTTAACATTCGGTATTCTCCTGTGTGTGTTTACATAAAAAATATAATGGCACCGGAATGGGTGTTCCTAGTTTCGAGAAAATAATAACTCATTCATTTTTATATTCATTAATAATTCATTCATTTGAAATTCTTCATTCTGGAAAAGAATTTCAATGCACGTTCGTAGGAAATATATTATTTTAGACTTCCCGCGGTTTTTTTCACTGGCTTGGCGCTTTGATGTCGGTTGTTTTGTATGTTTGTTTTTAAATGTACAATTTCAATCATCGCTTTATTCGACGGCATATTTACATAACTCTTAATGCGACGATATACACAAGAGTAAATAATATTTTAAAATTATTTTGATTCATTGCGGTGGCTTTATCATTTCTTTGTAACTCATTCATTCGTGATATTTCATAGCATAGATGTGTTATTATGTAAGTTTTTTCGTGAGGTTAACATTAATATAACGGTACTGCATTTATTTGTACAAATATTTGCGATTAAATTCCATAATTTAATTTTCGTTTATCATTGTCCTCGTGTGTGAGCGACATGGCATGAATGACGTCATATAAGTATGTTATCCGTTTTAATTGTTCCCTTGTGGACAATAATTAAAGTGAGATTTTTACTTCTTCTTATCCACTGACAGATTAATAATATATTTACGAAACCTATATGTTCCTGGGGCTTATTTTACTGAGCGTTAATTATGAGAACAACAATAATATTTCAATTTAACGCACGAGACATACTTTCTACTGATTCGATATAAAGTATTGATGTTCTGTTGTTAATAATGATGAAAGACCACGAGAGCCCAGACTTATGTAGAAAACAGAGCGATATTTTAATGTACTTTTACGAAGAAAAAAAAAACATTCTCCTCATACAAAAACTTAAATAATGCAGTTTTAATTGTGTGTATTGAATCCTTCGCTTAGTATTATAAATGTTCAATTCATATTAATATGTTTAATTCGTTGGTATGTTTTGAACGTAGGAATTATATAATTAAATATTATTTTGTTGTCAAAGATCGTACGTTCCTACATAAATATTTCTTAAAAATAATTTATTATTTTACTTAGTGTTATTTTTTTTATAGGGACGTAAAATACTTATACACTGAATATATTGAAAATAAGTTCATAGTCAAAGGTTGATATTTAAAAAAAATGCATTAATCTAAAAACAGAAACTGTTTTTTTTTATTAAGTAATAATCAAACTAGAAAACAGGTACTTATAGATAAGTAAGAAAAAACTCTAATAATAAAATAGGTGAATCTCACTTTTTGGATTATTAAAAAAAGAAGAAACATACAATGTAATGAATTATAAGGAATATAAAAAAAACATTCGTTGATTGACAATTTACTTAGATTACCATAAATTTGTTTTTTACAAGCCGCTTTAGGTGCCCGGTGTTATTAGTACGTCATTAACAGCGATTATTTTATCGTAAACAAATCGCCTTACAACTCCACAGTACAGTATATACCTGTAAGTACAGAATCAAGCACTGGTTCTCAAATTATACGGCCGAAAAGGTAGTTATTTCTACTTCTCCCAAAACCCAAGCTGAAGTCAGGAAGCAGTTTTTTGAGATCCACTGAACCATTCACATCCTGCCCCGAGACTAAGATGGTGTAACTCATGCAACGGGTCTCTTAAGACGATTTAGTTATTTCAAGAGACTTCTAGCAGAAACTTTGATTGACGAACATATAAACCACTAAAAAAGCTGAGGATCAAATTTCGAAAAACGCCATATAACCTACACCGATAGAGAGTGCTGTTATATAAAAAGCCTCTTAAATCCAGCAATATGTGTACGACTAGTTGATTTTCCCAAAAGCAGCTTGTTACTTGCGCAACATATAGTGCACTGATGTTCCCAGATATTCAACTCAATGAACTTGATCCCACTGACACAAAAAAAGATTTCCTGTCAATGGAGCACAATAATTAATTTATCATCTACCAATTACCATCACGTATGCTCTTCTTGTAATTTTATGAGATCAGAATTTGCGATTTTTTTCTTATTTGATACAAAAACACGTACACAACAGTGTCGAATAAATTGAACCCTTCTCGATCATCCCTAGCACGGATAGAACATGTGTAATCATATCTGTTTTAAAGTGTTTCATAGTCAGTAATTTAGCAGCTAATAGAACGTAAAGTAAACAGCGATAGTTACATTAATTTCTGTTTTATAACAATTCAAACGCATACCAACATGTATAAAAAAAAAAAAATGTATGTTGGATTTAAGTTGTGAGCCATTGTTAAAGAACCACAGCATTTAAACATAACTACGAGTAAGTATTCACAGTATTATAAAGCTATGCTAGTGGCCTTATTAAATTGTCGCTGTCACACAGAATGCCACAGCGATGTTATGAAACTAGCAGGTAATATGGACCGCTACAGATAAATACACCAGACAAGCATTGATTACAAATTTTCTACATATTACAACCGCCGAGCAACATTCCCAACTTGGTATAATTGTTAATTGCGTCTCTGCAATCTACGTTATTTTACTGAATATAAATAATTAAAAATAAATAATTCTTAAATTATATAATACAAAGAAAAAAATATGCTAAAAAGCTTAAGGTGGTGAATCTCGCCAAGAGTGGTCAATTTAAAATCTCACAATTGACTTAAATTTTTTTTAAATAGTTTGTTAAGTTTGTCGTATTAAAAAAATAAAATAATACATTTTGAAAAACAACTGAGGTTTAAAAAAAATTTTACTTACATTTTTTAAGACTTTCGCCGGATATGAGAATAATATGACACATGCATATTCTCATTCATCGTCAAACTGTATCTACAATCATTTTTTTAAGTAATGTATACAAATCGCATATTTAAAAAGTTAAAAACGAAGAATTTGGATGTTATTTAATGCATTTAAGGATTTATTTTAGTTTATCACCGTTAGATGTCAGTTATATTTTCAATCTGTTTTTAATGCCTCGCTGTGGATAGATATAAAATAAGTGAAAACACTTAACTCATTTGCCTTACAATATCACTATTTTAATTTGACCTATTTTATTGACCGATCGATGTATAATAAATAAAAGTTATCATTTTGCAACAGTTAACCATTTGTTGACTAAGAAAAAAAAATGCCGTTAATCATTACTGATTCAAAGCATTATTTTCTTCGATATTATTGATCACCTTACAAACGTCATCGTTTGACCGGTCACATTTGTAACTTTACTTATAAAAATTAAGAAAGTAAAAAGATTTAGTTTTGATTTCACATTTATTTTTAAGTGATTACATGCTTCAGACTCCCTAGAGTCCATCTTCAATAAGTCTCACTTACGCCATTGTTCGATGCGAATATATAGTTTTGAATCATTGTTTTTGTTGGCATGGCAATCAAATGTCATTTAATTTCTTTTTAAAGATGAAAAAGTTCCTTAAACTATTGTTTAGTCGCTCCTTAGGACCAAATGGTGGAACCGAGAGCGTTGGACAATTATCCCATTTTCTTCTACCCAAAATGTGCCACGGATGTTAGAGAAACCGTCTTATCAAGTACTCTGAGTACAACTTTCAAAGATTGTCTAGAAATTATTCGTTTCTTGATGGACCTTCGGATACATGGACAACAGCAACAGACAAAACTAAGTGACGGCATTTTGTGAAAATTGTATGTTCTCACTTTAGAGCAGATATGAAAAGAAAAAGGTATTTACGGTTACCACTAACATTTAGAAATACGGTTGAGGGTTACCTGGATCAATTTAAAAAAAGGTAATTGAGCATGTTATTTAATTAATATATTAAAATGCCATTTATTGTGCTTCTGTATAGGATAATTTAAAATATAAAGGCTTTATAAGACCTTATTTTTCTCGCTATCTATGTTACCACTCTAAGCTGAAATATAAAATAAAAGCTACATCATCATAAGCATATTTGTAATAAAATTCTTCGTATCTGAAGAGTGTTAGGTTTTTGACAGCGTAGTAAAAGTATGTAATCTTTAACTTGTAACGAAATAAGCAAAAATAACATTGTATCCTTGTCGTGGACTAACAGTTGATTACCCCGATTGATGCAGTCTTGCAATGCTATCCTTTATTCACACTAATTACACACATCGGTGCACAGATCTGTCTCTCCAATCTACCTGCATTATGCACCCGGTCATTAGTATCACGTGTATAATTACGATAATAAACATTCGAACTGCAACAACACCAAGAAACACAACCCGATTTTTCAACATTCAAGCCATAAACACTATTAATAACAACCTGAACTTACAAGAGGCTCTAAATTTTTTGAAAGAAAATTTAATTTAAGTTTATTTATATCAATTTTGAGTTTGATGTTTATGTTATAAAATATTGATACAATATCATTTTTATCATAACCGACAGTATAATTATTGTTATTTCATCCAGAACAGAGCTCGGAAACTTAAAGACAGCATATGTAAGATCCAAAGTATATTTAAGGTGGTTTGTGGACCGTATTTTTTAAAGGAAATCGGATGATTATCCTGACGTTTCCGATATTCACTAAGATAATCGATTTAAAATATTTAGTAAATAAAGTAATTGTAATTATTTAAAAATCAATACGATAACATAAATTCATACTTGTTTTATAGTTTGCTTACTGATTAAGAAAATAAGGTGTAAAGTATATGGTATGTATGATAAATATGTTCGCATTCAATTATATTTCCAATAATAAATGACATATGATAGAACAAAAAATTGTGCATTGCTAATTTAATAAAATAACATATTTAAAGGTTTTATTTTATTGTTTAATTTAATAGTTCCTTACAACTTAACCCACTAAATGCTTGATAAAATAAAAATAAAAATTACGAGTATTTTTATTTATATTTATGTATTTTACTTTCCTATTTTTAAATTAAAACGATAAAAAAAATCATTATATAAATATCTGTACGCCAAATGTCCGTTGTTCAATTGTCAGTTGGTCTATATATGCAAACGACAAATATATGTTTTCTTCTTGACCTAATAATGTAAATTAAGTTATTACATTAACAATGTTTTCAATGCTTACAAACGTTTTAAAAAGTTGCCGTACAAAATAAGCTATCTGAACAGTTAATCTTCCAATAAATAGTATGTATTCATACAAATTATATTATGGTCTCCAAGTAGACAATAGCATTTCGCAAGGTGAACGTAATGTCTCATTTAAATGATCAAATCACATAAACGTTAATCAAAACCACGTATATAAAATATATTGTATTTAAAACTTCGTGACCAGTTTTCATTAAGAAATTTAAGAAATAACAATAATTGTAATAGTTGTTTTTAGATTCCTTTTTTTGTTTGATATCATTATCAATCTCTTCTCTCGTCATCAATTCCTCCTGCACCCACTCACAGCCGACAAACTCGTCTTACACTTGCCGAACATCCATACACGGTTAATATATGTCGACCAAGAACTGGCAGCTTCCAAAGTTCCTTCCTTAATGCCACCGGTAAGCTATGGAATGCTCTTCCAGCGTCTGTGTTTCCTCCTTCCTACAATCTGGATCTCTTCAAGAAGCAGATAAATATACACTTGCAATCTCCCCAACCCACACACAAACACGAACACAACACACGTTTCCCGCATGCAGCGTCCAGCCTCCCTGGCTGAGCGCCATAGAGTGCACTGGTCTTGACCAGCTGTGCTCTCCTGCATGCGTTTACATAAAAAAAAAGTATGAACATAATAAATAATGAATTAACCTCTTAAAGTTTAATTTTAATAAAAAAAAAAAGATTTCAGATTGTAAGTATGAATATTTTTAAGTACATATTTTGTGAGAACTTTCAATACTATTTAAACATAAGTATGTTATTCCATCTTTCATATTCACCTTCTATAAATGAACCATACGATACCAAAAAAATGTTAATAGAAGTTTTGACAATTTATATAATTCATTCCTCTCCCAAAGTCATATCTTCTTTCTAAGATCTTCAGAAAACTTTGTATCAAAAATAGAGTCTGGAGTATTGAATATATGTCAAATATGCGAGATATAATAATCTAAGTAACCTATTTATTATAAAATTAATCGGTATTTTCAAAAGGCGATCAAGTTATTAAGCTGATTAAGAGAAAGTTTAACTGAAATTATGATTCAACACCTGCTATTATGACACATTATATTTTAGAATAAAATAAATGAAAGAGACCCAGGTGGTTTAATAATGAATGTATGTACTCGAAATATTATCAAACTGTATCTAAATATCATAGTAATTGCAGTGGCAAGCACTTTCATGTCAATTAATTTACAATGTAAATATATGCATACAATTTAAATACTTATTATGTTTTATCTCGCGCTCTAATCGACGAACATAATAAGTAAGATCACCTGCCAAAAAAATTATATCGATTGATAAAAAATCGTTTTCACTTCGCAGTTTTTTTAACCGGGGCGATTAAAAACGGCGGTAGCAATTTTTTGCATTTATTTATGTCACTCGCCCAAAACGTTGTTTGCGATCAATTTAAAATGTTGTGTAAGCTTGTGATAGCAGATTACGATCTCCCGTGTGGCCATAACACCTCATTAAAAGCGATACGTAATGCGCGGAAGGCGTGGTCTCAAAAAAACGCTTTCAAATCAACCGGACTCGCAGATTTTATCGTCTACAGATGTCAGCGAAATTTGGAGAAGTAGAACTGCTATCGATTATGTTATGTTGAAATCCGAATGCGTTGATTATGTGCTAATGCCGTAACGCGTGCGGTATAAGATTCAAAGTTTGCTACGATAATGTCACTTGAATAAAGCTTTACTTAACCGTTGGTCCACGTACAACTAAATAGATCCTGAAAAGCCTCTAGACGGTTAATCGAGTTACAGTAGGTTAATGCAACATAATTTAAAAAAAAATGTAGAAGATTACTAGAATACTGACCACGAACATTTTGAGACGATCATTGATTTGACACTATATTATATGAACCACTGATACTTGTTTCGTAAAAATACTTACGGTACGGAGAGCTGATAGTGACCATTAGACCAGCGCCAATCGCATTTTGTAATACTTGTCTGATTACTGAATTCAAACAATATTGAACGCGGACCGTACCTAGATGGTCTTCTTCATCATGTCAGCGACATCAAATTATTTTTGCCCAGTATCTGGCAACACCGATAGCTCGTGTGTTGCCCAGCATTAGGTCTTGAGATGTGCAGCTTGTTGGGCACATGGAGCAGGATCTTAGGTGTGAGGTGGTCTGCAGGTCTCCACAGTCGCACAATAGTGACTCTCCCTGCTGAAATTCCCCACCGCTCGAGGTTGTCCTTTTTTCTACCAACTCCGGTTCTTAATCTGTTCAGGGATTACCAGGTCCACCAGTCAAGGTTCTTGCCAGTTGGGAGGCCTTCCGTTGAAGTAATGAAATCCTTTTGATTGATCCATTGATCCACATGGTGTACCTAGATGGTACACCATGTAGTTAAGTTATAATGTGCTTGGTAAAAGTTTTCTGTTCAATTATAATTCAAGCCTTTACTTTAATATACGTTAAAATTTTTGCTATCATGAAATGGCTGACAAAGTATACAGTATACAAAAACACCATTTACCAATTTCCCTCAATAACTCGACGAGATCAATAATATGTTCATATAAAAATCATTATTTTCTAATATATATTTTTATTTATAATTATTTATTGTAATTTTTAAGAAATAATTATATTCTTCAAGTTTTCGCATAGTAGAAAATGTTATATAACCCTGCTCTAATGTGTCTAGTGTTGCAAAAGTCACAAAAAAGTTATATCGGGACAACTTTTTAAATATCAAATGTACGATGCATTGATCATTTTTTAAAATTATTTTATTATTTATCTCTTATCTGAAGGCAGCCCACTACCTAATGGCCTAGTATTTTATTCTTAGATAATATTATCTGACTTTTGATACACATACGTGAACAAAAAATGAATTCATATTTATTACAAATATTGGTTTCACTTGTCATATATATTTGTCATAATACAAATCACATAAAAAATAAAAGTGCAAATATTTTGTATGGCTTACTAATATGGCTGTCAAACCAAAATGTATTAAAACTACTTGAGCATGGCGCAACCACAACCTTTTTGAATTATAATTTATTATTTATTTAATACTCTCCAGTTTAAGTGTTCACTTCAGTATTTACTGATGTAACATGTATGAGTAAAGTAAATGAGTAAAGTATCTTCTGTATTGTCACGAACAATGTGGTTCTCAGCATAATTAAGGAAGATAGGCACCTAGTAAGAACCATCTCAGAGAGGCGAGCCCGATGAATCGGTCACATCATGCGCCACGATGGTCTTATTCACGACATTATGGAAGCGATGGTTGAGGGTAGAAACTGCAGAGTGCGCCTTAGACGGGAGCATTTGCAGCAAGTGTTCGCGGATATGAATTAAAGCTCTTATGCTGAGCTAAAGGAGGTTGCAGAGGATCGTTAAGAGTGGAGATCGAGATGCAAATTTTTGTTGCTGCAAACCAATCCACCGGATGTACGAAAAAGATTGGTGACAAATTCTTTCAATCAAATACATTTTTAACTTCTTGACCTTCGATCAACTGTAATTGTCAACGTTACAACAAGCATTATGCGTATTTTTTAATAATTGTATATCAATTTTAATTTAAAGAATTAAATATTACATAACTTATAAAATTTAAAAGTTTCAATTTCACTTTTATTTTGAAGTGATTATACATCTTTTGTCCCCATTGGGTCCTTCCAATTGTATTTTGCATTATACTCTCCAATGTGCTTACAAATTAAAATATCCTCAGCACGTTTTTGTTACTTTGTTTTATTATTAACCGTTAGTTCCTGACTCTTGAATCGATCAATTCGTGCATTATAATAAGTGGGTTCGCTCTGTCGATGACTCGTCGTATGTAAATACAGCAATATGTGATTGAGCGGTAGAAAACGGTTCGACCAAAGACAAAATTTTAAATCTAAATTTATTCATAGTATGTCAGTCATCTATGTGGAGTATTAATAAATTTTATTATTTGTCATTCCACTCGACCCCACCTCAAACGCAAGTGCGTGAGTTTTATAACTGCATGTACTAGAGAAATATCGATAATATTTGTAAGTGTATCGAAAATGAGTTTTGCAAGAAAATCAATCAAAAACAACATACTATGATGTATTTGGAAGTTGTATAATACAAGTAGTAGCACAAATGTATTTTGTCCATTGATCATAATTATATACTAACATCCTCCTCTCTCTCAAAAAGGTGTTATGGAGCAGGTCACAAGCAAAGACTTTTTCAGAATCAAATTTACGTATATTTACGTTAAAACTATACAAGCTTCCGGCCAGGCGGAATGACATGCCACCGGCCGTAATGCGACCTTCTCGGTCGTGAGCACATGAAACTGACCCGTGCGCCCGTGGTCACTCACCAGCGCCGTAAGCGGCGGTCTGTATAACTAGGCCCAATATGGCAGACACATAAACTTGCCGTTTGGCAAGCGAACAGAAAATAGATATCGAGGTTTTCGGTACCAGTCAGCAAGGGCATCAGGCTGATGTCAATAAGCTGACAATTTTGCTTTGGAATATAATTCGTATAATAGTTATTATATTGAATTATTAATATAAATTATTATTTGCGGAATATATTTCATAATGTGTCTTATTTGCTAGGGCTAAATGAAATACAAAGCCACCAAAAAAGGGAGAAAAATATGGTATTTTTATTGGTTACTAAGCTACACTAGATCTAACATTTAAAATACATATTGTTTTATAGAAAAATTTGTACATTGAGCGATGATTCTTTTCTACATGTATGCTGTTTTCGCTTAAACTTTTACCACTTTTTTTCTTCCATATATTATTTCGTCTCTTGAGCGATATTATAATAGAAGACTGCTGTGTTGGCCTCTTTACCTCATAACTTGCAGTCAAACAACCCTACCTCTTGCAGTGTTTATTATCCGGTTATATATTGCCTGTTAAACGCATTTTAAAAATTATATAAATATGGATCATATGAATACCAAAAAGTACAGCTAAGAAGCCACATCATATTTTAAATATGTCTTAACTGAACTAAGATTGTTATATACTGTCAATCTATAAATAAAATAATAAGAAATGCGTTGAAAAGTCAATATGGGTCTCTATTATCTTGAAATTGTCACTAACGGAACTTATGTATGCCATCGATGTGTTGAAATTTATTTCTAAGAATATCTTTCTAAGTAACAAAATATTTTTTTTGTTTAAAATACCAGAAGAATTTGTTTACCACCATATAATTTAACTGAGAAACGGATATGGAAGAGAAAGATGTGAGTCATGTAATTTCATTTTAGTCAGTTTTTGTAATCTCAAGAAGTAAAAGTACTTGTGTGACAAAGAAATAATGTGTATTGTGCAAGGCACCGCATTACATTCTCTTGACACAGTAATCTTTATTACAATAAGATCATTAAGCAGTCCGAGCCGGTAACCGTTAAATCTGCAGGCATTCCGCGGATACGGCATTACATCCAAGTGAAGCAAAAACTACTACTGTATCGCGGCCAAATAAACCGTAACTAAGTGAACTATTGCAATAAAACTCGGCGAATTCAAATTAATGATCGAAAAATACACATTCATCTAAAAGATATATCAAATGTGAGCTACACCATTATACAAACCATGTACTATTCTTAAATTTGCACACCTAATTCTTTAATAAATAATACTTTAAAGAGATAATCGCATGCAGGAGAACACAGCCAAGACCAATGCACTCTATGACGCTCAGCCAGGGATGCTGGACGCTGCAAGCGGGAAACGTCTGCTGTGTTCGTGTTTGTGTGTGGGTTGGGGAGATTTCAAATGTATATTTATATGTTTCTTGAAGAAATCCAGATTGTAGGAAGGAGGAACATTGACGCTGGAAGAGCATTCCAGTGGCATTGAGAAAAGAACTTTGGAAACTGCCAGTTCTTGGTCGACACAAATTAACCGTTTATGGATGCTCGGCAAGTGTAAGACGAGTTTTTCGGTTGTGGGTGGGTGCAGGAGGAATTAGTTCTTTAAGTTCCGAAGAGCAGCGATCGTGGTTATAAGGGTAGAAAAGACTAAGTGACCCAATATTACGCCCATGTTCAATTGATTGCAGCTTAGGCATAAGAGTGTCATTGTTTATCAAACGAATTGCTCTTCTTTGAACTGAGTCAATTAAGTATAGACGGTATTTTGGGGCTCCAATCCAAAGGTGACTGCCGTATTCAAGTATAGGTCGGGTTTGTCCTTTATATAGAATAAGAAGTTGCTTATCGTTGAAAGACGTATCTAAGGAATGTTTTGATATATTGTAATAATCAGTTTATTTAAGTAGATCGGATAATAAGTTAATTTTATTTATCATGCCCCCACCGCAGCAGTGACTATGAACTTGCTTGGGAGATGATTTCTAGGTTGTGTCGGGCAAATGGTTTATCTCAGCTTTACTGCGATCATATGCTCCAGGTAATGGGTTGACATGGAATGATATCAATATTTAAAAAGATTTTAATTGAACACATGTTTTTCATACAACTCAAGGTAAAATTGAAATATTTTAATATAGTTTGACGAAAAAATTACATTAATATTTTATTTATAAAGGTATAATTTAAATTTAATATATTTTGTGATTTTTTCATCAATTTTCAACACGATTTATACAACGAGTTGAATAATTTTATCGCCCTTAAAACACTAGTAAAATAAGAAATGAGAAGTATATTTCTTTTTAAGTTTTCATAAGAGGGTTAACATAATTCGGAATCATAGTATTGACTCTAGTTATAAATCTAAATTGAACGAATCAGTGAAATGTCCAGTTGACGTCTTTACAATTTATTATGATCGTAAAGTTATTAACTAATGTTGCTCTGAATGTTTTTCTAATAAGAACATTAACAACAAACGGTTATTTGTGTTCTTGTTGAACGATGATACATGAACATACAACATTGTTGGTGCGGTCGACTTCAAGAGATGATTAATGCGAAAAACGAATAAAAAACAGATAGCATTTCTGGGTAACAAGGGCTGTTTTGCAACACAATGGTGAGTCGTGTTCCAGATAACCGACTAGACTCTTAACCTCATTCATCACCTTATATTTTTTGTCAGTTTAAAAGATAATAGGTGCATAACAGTATTTTATTACTCTTAAATCACTACTATTTCATATATTTTTTTTACACCTAATTGGGTTCAAAAGAGGTAATTTAAAATAATATCATAATCAATAAAATTTGCTTTGTCCAAGTGATGTTTCTATTTTTTAAGTAAATATTTGGTCGATATTGACGTGAATCCAATGACAAAATATATTTTTAAAATGAATATATATTTTAATGCACTAGCACTTAAATCCTGTTACTCTTTATAATTCGTGTAATATTATTGTTTTATATCAATCATTTTTGGTGAAATTTCATAGCATTTACCTATGTAAATAATATAAATACATATAATTTGTTCTACAACTACTTACTTGTACGTGAAACTTCATGTTTTGGGTCTAGCGAGAAACTTTTGTTAAAATATCATATGTAATAATGCATTATTGCAAAGGTCGAAGTATGTCCTTCCAAATAAACATATATCATTGAACAAAGGCTTACACAAAATATATACAGTTATGCGTATGTTAGAGGTAGTTTAATTATTTATAGAATAATTAAGAGTGTTTCTTAAAAAAAATAACTAGAGAAGCGTCTTGTTGCATAAGTTCGCAGGTAATGAAGAGGTTTTAGGGCATTCTGGATTTTTTTATACAGTATATTATGAGGGCAGTGCAAAGAGCACTTTTTCAAAGCATTCAAATAATCTTAGTAAATAAGTAAAGCACTTTTTAAGGATTAAAAGTTAAGCGTCGAGAAGCTTAACGAAGAATTTGCTCTCAATAAAATATTTAATCTTATTATAAATGTGACTAACATATATATAACTAACGTATTAATTATTTGTATTTTTAGAATGTAAGCATTTCATGTTTAATTTCAGTTTACTTTATCAC
The DNA here is from genome assembly GCA_022606575.1 of Glossosoma conforme. Taxonomy (NCBI): domain Eukaryota; kingdom Metazoa; phylum Arthropoda; class Insecta; order Trichoptera; family Glossosomatidae; genus Glossosoma; species Glossosoma conforme. The sequence continues at coordinate 309,673 of JAGTXR010000029.1, forward strand.
GTAGTTGTTGATAGTCATGAATAGATTATAGAATTGTGTATTTCAATATGTTGCTGAAATCTCCAAGCAGCTTTCATTGGCTAAGCCTAGTCCTCTATGAGCTTTCATGAAATTGGTTATTCGTGGAAGCAATGTTAGCTCGCTTGTTTAATTCATCTGATCAAAAGCACCAATTGCCAATCCCAATTAGAATGAACTGTTATACAACTTTTAAGATCCTACGGTTAAAACTACTGTGTTCACGTGAAAAATAACAAAGCATCTATAAATAATACGACGTAAGAATGAAATAAATTTATTATCCAAAATAAATGAGAACATGATTCTTGACATTTAAGGCAATTGAATTATGTGTTATTTATTAATTGACAATTTTTGGAGAAATTGCAAAGGGAAAATTGTTGTTGTATGTAAAAATAAACTATTATAAATAATGTATTTATTTTTAATTCACTTTTTATTGTAAGCTTCTTGACAAAACAATCAAGTTTGGCGTATTTTTAATAGGTCACAAATTATTTTTTCAGTAATTAATTCAAATACTAGGCAGTAATTTATCATTAAATCGTCAGTAGTTAAAACATTAAAAATTAAGTAAAAATAATCAGTTGGCAGTAGAAAAATATACCCTGGCAGTCAATAATTAATAAATGGTAATTAGTCATCTATAAGGTTAGGTTAACTAAAGTTTCCATTTCGTGTGACCACTATTTATTCATCTTACAATAATTATTGCCAGAATTTAATATATTACAATATTGCTATTTTAATTGTATAACTGACCGTATTAATACTGATACAGTGGTTACTGCCAATTTATTTAATCTACTGCTCAAAACCTAAGCTAATTACTGAACAAATAAAAAAGACCTTTTACATATGAATAAATAAATATGAAAAAAAAAAATTACGAGGGATTACTTCATAAAATATACATATATAATATTAAGAATGCTTAAAAACATATCTACATTACTTGTACTATAAATGTAAATTTAAACTAAGAAGTTATGTATGGTATAATAATGATGTTATTGTGTAGTATAAATACTATTTCTGACATTACTACCGAAGTTACTGACCTTGTTTTCATTACGTGCTAATTTATTTTTTGCGCAGTGCTCACCCATTGAAGTTATGAATTATTGAAACAATATCTCATAATACCCACAGCATTGATTGCAGCCTTGGTCTTAAAATTAGTTCATTAGCAAATACAAGGATTTTAAAACACAATGCGACTGAATAATTTCGTAGTATATTTCATCTTGAAACATGTCCAAAGCAATATTAATCTAAATGCTCATTGTTATGCCTCGCATAATTACATATTCATACTTTTTGCTACAAAAAGACGGTAAATCATTGCCCTTCTGTCAGATGTAATGCTGGAGTTTATAATATTTTCAGTGAGCATGGTTATATATAATTTTATTTATTTATTTCAGAAACAAAATATTACATGTTCTGCCATTTGAAACTTAAATAACAAGCGTCAAGAAAGATAAAACACACATTTAAGAGAGATTTTTTTTATAATATCACACAGATCCAGGGAATCAATGTTTAAGAAAAAAGAGTAAGAGACTTTAAGAAGGATCAATATGTGCTACTAGTCCACGTAAAAGAGCCACTGCAGTTGAACCGAATTAAGTACTCGAAACTCCATTGGTGAAGCTGGAAGGAGGAACGTCACTCAGTTTCGATAATGTTCTTTCCATTTTTTCTTGTTAATATGAGGTGTTCGTGGAACGAATATCGTCTCTATTAAGAAATTTGTATTAAAAAAGTTACTTAATAAACAGTCAATGCGGTAGATAAGCGATCAGTTTTACATAAACAAGGGGTGTAAATATACCTACACATTTAAAAATAAACTTATTATATTTATTAATTTGATAACAAAATATATCTGTAATGAATTCACGTACTATGAGTACGTTCGTTACACTTGTTTGGAGCATCTTAATGTACGGCTGTGAGACATGGTGCTTATTTGAAAGTGATAAAAAAAGACTAGAGGCCTTTGAGATGTGGTCGTACAGAAGAATTCTCGTAATTTCCTGAAGAGACCACGTCACAAACAATGAGGTTCTCAGGATAATCAAGGAAGATAGGCACCTAATAAGAACCATCTCAGAGAGGCGAGCCCGATGGATTGGTCACATCATGCGCCACGATGGTCTTCTTCACGATATTGTGGAGGGGATGGTTGAGGGTATAAACTGTAGATGGCGCCCTAGACGGGAGTATTTACAGCAAGTATTCGAGGACATGAATTGTAGCGCTTATGCTGAGCTGAAAAGGGTTGCGGAGGACCGAGAGGAATGGAGATCGAGATGCAAGATTCTGTTGCTGCAAACCAATCCACCGGATTGATACTACGAAGAAGAGTACGTTTCAGATAATTCCTCTACAGTGCGATTTACAGTTAAAGAAATCTCAACAGATCTAAATTGATCGTATTCCAGCGTGAAAAGAACAAATCCACTTTAAATAAATACACTAAAAAAATATTTCAAAAATTATTGGTCTAATGATTATTTTTTTATTAAATATGTAAATTGATGATTTAAATGAATAAGAATAATAAAATACGGTTTAAGCAAGAGAGAATATTTTCAAAAAAATTGTTGCCTTTAATTCAAAACTTCGGTACAGTGATAGGACTATATCATCCAGCAACGATGTATTACACCGGTGAATATTGAATGTTTAGATATATTTAACGACGTAGGACATTTTGCTCCGCGAGCACACCGGGACGGATGGCCGTGCACTAACGGCGTGCAAACGACGTGCCTAACGGCCGTGTAAGTGCATTATGCTGCCATTAGCGACGCACGGCCACAAGCTTAATAGTTCAATACACAAATATTAGCCGAACACTAAATCCAGCGAACGTGGCCGAAATCGCGGCGACGAATTTCAGTTTTATGTAAATTTCATAAACGTTGTAAATTTTCAGTTTTCATTACATTTTCACTATTTCGATTTCTTGTCTCTTTCGCGTGAAATTCTGGAAGAGCAATCAACACACTTTCAGAAATTTAATCGAACTGAAGTTTTCACATCAACTTGATAACGATGACAATGCCATTTTAATATTTTATATTTTCCAATAAAAATACTTCCTGTCGTACAAGTGAACTGAACATTTCCCCATTATTATAATTATTCAATTTTACTTTACTATAAAAACATATTTTTTTCTTTGCTTCATTCAAATCCATATCTAGCCCGTACACGAAAATCCCAAAAATAGTGAATTTTAAATTTTTCTGTTGAGCCATGCTTCAGAACCAAATGGTCCAGGCCTCGAAAACATCGAGCTGATTATCTAATCTCGGTAAAAATACTTATTTGCAAATCACCTTACATATGCTAAAGGTTGTCTAGTATTTTCAAATTCACGGGATTCAAATTTCAGAGAGGTCATTCGGAATCATATACCTGTATGTTCCCAGGTTCTCCAGACTTAGCGTGAAAAGTCATAACAGAGCTGAGTGGCAGCTGTTTTTGGTGCATGAATATGTAAAGATTTTTTTTAATAACTAAGCAAATAGGGCATTCAAATCGTAGGAAAAAATTAAATGAATTTTCTCAATTAAATTAACCTTAAACTTCAGGTTTTACATTGGAAAATTGCTAATTCCATTAACAAGTAAATTTTAAACTATGGTTACAAAATAAAACGTCTAGACTCTTCCACTTTATTTACAAAATAATAATTTATATGTATTGTAAGACTAGTTATGGAGTGCATACAAATATATATTAGAATTTGCGGTTACTTAATGTATTATTTATCGCATAATAAATATATCACTGCACATGAGTGCATACCTCGATTCATACCGAATGTTTTTATCTCCAGTACGTATATGGAGTCGGAATGGATTTTAGAGGCAGGCAAGATTTTTTTGTGTAAATGAAGGCGTTCACATTTGACTAATCTATCGGTGTTATCGCCTCAACAAAAGCGCTAACTGTCGGATGAATGTCAAACACGATAAACAGCTTAATATGAGAATAAATAAGAATTTTATGTCGACCAAGTGTATCCAACCTGCGGTCCCCTAAAAAGTCTTCAGGTGGCCGCGAAGACTTTCAAATACGAATGATTTCAGGATTTTTCTTTTATAAATATTTACATATTTATGAGGATATAAAATATATATATAAAAACCATTTTGATTTAAATAATCCATCTTGTTGAACCATGGTTTCTCGCCAAATCATCGATATTTAACAATATGTTGAACAAGAATCTTTTTTGGATATGTTACCCCCAGAAAACAACGTCGTTATCTGGTTTGAGCCTTTAATACAAAATTTTACAGGTTCTGAGAGCACTTCGAAGTAATATTTCTATTTCCTTAAACATGATAAACAAACCCTTAAATATGACTTGGATAATACGGCTGCTTTCTATTTCAAGCCTCGGAGCACCGTCAAAAACTATATACGAATGTATAGCTTACACTGAAGAGCATGCTTCTTGGGAGAGTGATCAGACTGTTCAACCATATCGCCTCAAATATTGATATATTCCACTTGAGAGAAGCCCAGTTTCGACACGAGCTCCACGAATTTATTTATCAAAGTAATTTCGTGGAATATTCTGTTTAGCGAGCTTCGGGACTTATTAATTATTGTTGTTAATAATCATAAATACCTATATTTATTAATTGTTTGCCTTGTATTATATCTAACATCCAGATCGTATTAAATAAAAAAAATAATGTTTCTGAAAGAATATACAATCAATAAAATTAAAAAAATATATATTAGCTTGAAACAAATCAAGAACCATGGCAGCTGCTAGAACATTAAAGCAGCAATTTGTGGTCAGTATACATGAGAAATTTATATTGCTTACCATAAGGCCACCATTTATAATTTTCTCTCATAATTTCTTATATCATTAGTAGAATAAAGATATTTTTTTTCGAGATAGCCAATGTCTATTTTGTAAAAAAAACATATTGTCATGTAATGTACTTAATATTTTACTTGGTTTAAGCCATGTTACATAGTTGATACGACCTGACTGGCAAAAAAGTTGGTTACCCCTATTGTTGATCGTAATATTTTATCACTTCATCAGCATTTAGAAAAAATAAAAGGTCACATTCATAATTACCTTCGTAATCACCGTATGAATTAAAAAATCACCTGTGGTAAAACCAAATAACTAACGTTTACCATTCTTAATATACCCTGGGGATAGTATGGATAAGACTTGAATAACATTGATTTATTGTGCTAAATAACATAACATTTCACAGATTTCTATTCGATTGGAATTTATGTTTTTATCTTATTAAGCCATCAAGTATTACGCTACACAACGGAGTAATTTGGTCCAATTATTTTAATCGATATGGTCGTTTATTATACAACCAATAGTGTATTCCCATATTTATATTACCATACGTATACGCTCATTGCTTTCATATTATTATATGGAATAAATATATCACTGATTAAAATTAAACTTTCAGATAAAGACATGTACTCATAAGGTATTTATATTAATTAGTAAAAATATACTTTCTCTAGCATTAAAGTACTCGTTAAGAGCCTTAACGAGTACTTTACTTAAGAGACCTTAACATAAATCATTATAGGTTAAAGCCGATGAAAATTAATAACAAAATCTTTGAAGTCAGGCTGCTTAATTTATTACACTGTTGATTTTTTATTTTGCAGCAAATCTCTTCTAAAAACTAACACAGAAGAGATCCTGCATACTGGTAAAAACATTGACTGTCAAACATGAAAGAACACTAGACAAACTAAACCAATGATGAGTGCTGCAATACAAAAGTCACTGTTGTGCTAATGCGCAAAACATACAACCTCGTATCTTGCAGTATATACCCGACTAGCTGCTTCTCCTAGTTCCTTAACACTATCCAGTTCGGGCGTTACGCGAATACACTTACGCTGGAGGCCGACTGTTTTTTTAAAGAATTGCTAAATCAATCGTCATGTGTTCAAATAAAATTAAATATGACCCTCACTGAAAAGATTTGAGATCTTTGAATTATGGTCGAAAGTATAAACAACACATATGTTGTGTGATCGGCCACTAACGTTTGAAAATACATCACAAGCTGTGTATAGTCGGCCATTAAGCGTTGGCGGAACGATCACACACATGTTGTGTGAACCGCCTTTAACGTTCGGCCTGGTGATTACACACATATTGTGTAATCACAATAGTGTTAAATTAGACGACATTGCCTCATTTTATGACAACACAAGTCTTCTGTTGAAACAATGTTTTATCGTACCCTAAAAATTTAAATATATTTTTCATTGTCTTTAATGGAGAGTGTATCTATGTCAAAAATATATTTGTACAATCTGTGGACTTTGGGGTAAAAGTGTGAATAGTGTCATCAAGCAAAATTGAATGCTTTAGATTCACACTTGCAAGCACATCACACTCGGTAGTGGATAGCGCGTTAGCAAATGCCGCATTGAAACAAGCGATGATCTGGAAGTAAGTCGGTTCATGACGATGCATCCGTTCCAGTTCATCGCACATCGCAATGCACTTCGCAGTGCATAAACTTATCGCCACCCACCGTGTGTTACGGCCTCGCGTTCAACGGATGTGCACCCCATATCGATTGCTGAAAACGAAAACAGAAAACAGTACAAGTTGTGCTGAATATAAAGCTCTAGGGATGAAATGTTGCTATTTTGCAAGTGCGTGCTTTGAAAAGCTCTCATTGTTCTAAACGTACTTTCAGCGAATATTTGTCACGTGAAAATATTCACGATTTAATACATTTCAAGAGACCTAACTATTTATTTAAATAAAATTGTAGTAATTATGGATTATCTCATCACTTTTTCTACACATACTAGCACATATTTCCATATACTTGTTAGGCGCTTGGCTTATTGTTATAGTTCAATCTGTTCTATATCAACCTTAAAGTATTTATAAATATTCTTTTAGGTTCACTTATTGCTGCATCGTATATTTACCGGCTCAATGTTACCTATAAAGCTTCCATTAACTAATTTTGTACAAATTGCATCTATTGGTAAATATAACAAATATAAAATCATCATCATCATCAGCCTGTTTCCGTCCACTGTTAAACGTAAGCCTCTCGCATGAGTTTCCATCCTCTTCGATCCTCCGCTTTCCCCATCCAGCTCACTCCCGCTATTGATCTTATGTCGTCAGTCCATCTTGCAGGGGGTCGGTCAATGCTTCGTTTGCCTGTTATTGGGCGCCATTCCAATACTTTTCTTCCCCATCAACCGTCGTCTCTTCGACAGATATGTCTGTCCATTGCCACTTGAGTGTGCCTATTCGTTGGGAAGCATCCACTACTTGAGTTCTTCTGCGTATTTCCTCGTTTCGGATTCTATCTTTTAACGACACTCCGAGCATGGATCTCTCCAAAGACCTTTTTTTTATGGGTTAGACTTGATGTTAGATGTCACGTATCTGCGCAATAAATTAATACAGGAAGGATGCATTGGTTAAACGCCTTAGTTTAAAGACATTGCGAAATTTTCGCTTTAAAAATGTACTTTACTTTTCCAAATGCTGCCCATCCCAGTTGTATTCACCTGTCGATTTCTTTTTAAAAGTTACTTCGTCTTAGTTGTATTACTTGTCCCTGATAGGTATAGTTGCTTCATCATCATCATCAGCCTGTGTCCGTCCACTGTTGAACGTAGGCCTCCCGCATGAGTCTCCATCCTCTTCGATCCTCCGCCTTCCGCATCCAGGTCACTCCCGCTATTCTTCTTATATCATCAGTCCATCTTGTAGGGGGTCGGCCAGTTGCTTACAATCTCAAAATATTATAAAATATGAAATATAATCTATTAACCTTCGTTTGAAAATAATATACAAGCGAAATAAAGTACTTTTATATTTATTGTTTAAGATATTAAGAAGATGATATAAATATAAAAGATCGTTTTCATTGATTATTTATTCATCCAAAAATAAAGTATGAGACTGAATTATTTTCAAGGCGGTCTTAACATTTTATTAACATCTATGTAGTCTGTTAAAACGTGTTAAATACCACGAATTTACAAATGCCAAATAACACATTTGCTTCAAACTAAGGATCGAGAAGTATTACGCTCAAAGTCATAATTTACTTTGTACACGTGCGCCGATAGCATTTAAAAACGCTGGCATTCGAAATAAAACGGCGCGAAGTCCATCAATTTATATGTTCAAACAAAGATAAACACTTTGGAACGAATGAAAAGTTTTCGTTAACTATCACGTCTGATAGGATTATCAAGCGATTGAACGTGCTAACTGCTGGCTTTAACTCACGGGACGAGACTAACTGACATTGTCGCAGAGTGATGTATCTCGAAATGTCTCTTTAATGGCACTTTTAAAGACTATATTTAAGAGGCTGTAAAAAAAGATGTGCACTTGGATAAATTTCTGCGTTCCGATTTGACTGCATTAAGCTCTATGGTTGTAAATTCGATACATTGAGTCAGATGAAAAATTAAGACAATATGCATCGCAATGCGATCTTTTCACTTAACTACCTCGTCTAAATAAAAAAGGTTTGATGGAAATTTCTTTGATTCTAAGATATCAAAATTTTAGTATGGTAATAAAATCGTACAAATAAGATACGTTTTTCTGAATTAATTGATATTTAAATTATTTTCTTGGCATTGTTTATATAGGAATATTATAATTGTAACAAACATGGATCTAATGTCATGATGTATAAAACTTTTTATCGTACAATAGGTTAAAGCTTTATAGGTCAATATTTTTGCATTTGAATATATAGTCGAATCCAACGAAATTTTATTTTGTTTTTTAATTACAAAATTAACAAATTAAAAATGTTTAATGAATATTTTCTTGAAGGTCCAACGGGTCCGAAACATGTAAAATCACTTTAAAACAAATTTGACTTACAAGTAAATATTTTAAATATGTTATTTTTTAATTCAAATTACCATTCAATTATAATCATTAAGTTTCACCGAAAACTGTCAGTTAATAAACTTAAAATCACTAATAAAATATGTTCAATCTTTTTATTATTATTATTATTGTTATATTACTAGTATTAAATGTATTTTTTTTGTTTAAATTTAATTCAAAATAAAAAACACTTACACTGATAATCATTTTCATTAGTATTCTTCTGAACAATTAACTTTTACAAGACATCATTTGCCCATTTTAAGATATAACAATCCTCATAGCCACTATCCAGTTCATGAAACCATAACTAAACTTAGCCAGGTGTAAAGTTGACTCAGCCTCTAATTAATGAGGCGCTCTACCTTGTTCCACAGACATGATGTAAAATAATGATATGCAAACAGGCGCATACTGCAGTACTACGATAATGCAGTATATAGTACACTCAAGTCCTTAGCCACTGGACAGTCTGGCAGTCGGGAGTCCCCAATAAGGAGCCCTGAGGAATAGAGCAAATGGTTATTGATGTGAAACGCATTGTCGTCCGCTGGTGGTGCCTTAAGTGGGATTTGCAGTAAACATGTGACTGGGTGCGTGTCGCAGACATTACAGCCAATACCTGCTTCGTGGTAAAACAAAGCAAACCTTTATTTTGTTTTGTAATATATGTGAATAATTTACGCGTTAGATTATATCTACGAACTATGTGTTAATGAATTCATTATCGAATTAATTTTATAGTTTAGGCTCAGTTCAACTATTATTTGTATTCTGTCTATCATGGCAGCTTCTGAAGTCTATAACATAAAAAAAAAAATCAATTAAAGTCTCAAAATTCTACTAGCATTGGGATATTTTTATAAGCTGTTATATTTAATGTTTTTCAATAAACAATTATTTATTTTTTACTTAACTATATTTACATATTTTTAATACAATTAATTTATTGAATTATCTTTATTTAAGTATTTGTTATATTTTGCATATATGTAAAAGGTGCATTTTATCACTTGAAGTGTTACAGGTAGTGCATTCTAGTGGCTTTAGACGTACAATTAGTTTAAAGAATTGACAAAATTCTTCACTTTCTAGTTAAAAGTTACCGAATACGTATAATAATTAGGGACTTATTTAATATAAGAATTGCAGTAAAATCGGAATTATTTGAAGCATAAATATTCGTGTACTCACAACTAAATGCAATATCCCATTCACCTCCAAAAAAAGATATCAACGAGAAGATATATTTTAGTAAAGATTCATACACTTCTAACTGTAAGTGAATATTGAAATTTCTTTAAAAGTTTTCACTCGTTTATAAAATTATTGTTCAGCAGTAGATGGAAATAATATATTTTTCTAGCGAAATTCACAACAAAACAATGTTACAATATTTGTGAGAGAAAAAGGATTATTCTCACACGTTCAATTTACAAATCATGAATCATGAATATGGCCGTGAAGAGTTACGAAAATATTTTACATAAGATTTTCTCCTTTGCAACAACTTACTTCGTTTTGACGGTGCAGTGTGCATTGGTTTCATGCACAATGCTCAGGGTTCATGAGTCCTCATATGGAGAAACGGGGGGAAGTCGTCTGCATTGCCCCGAATGTGTGTAATGGCCGGGGCTTGAAGCCTATGAATATTAAATGAAATGCGCTCAATTCCGGCTAAACACCTCGGCGCGACAATACCGAACGGCAATACCGAACGACAATACCGACTAAGGCGAGACAATACCGAACGCCAATATCTATAAGCGATAATACCTACCGTATAGCCAATACCAACGACTGAATTATTGCTGAATACTGCCGAGTACGATAGTAAGGTCAACGTCTTGTACCATATTATATAGCAATATCCTGCATAATACAAAGTACCTTAAATCATATTAATTTTTCAGTTAGCCAGTTCGAGTGGCAACTTATGAACAGTATGTAAGTTTATTATTTAATCTGAAAAGTATGAAAGATTTCAATTGAATGAAAACATACCTGTAAATGTACCTAAATGTTTATTTACTTTCTGCAATGTGAATTATGATCTTTATTTTTCATACATATTCATAAAATGAAGTTGCTACAGTAATAATACCCGAAATCTTACAAACCATATTATTTATTGTTGGATATTGTTAAGCTTTTTCCAATATGATTTCATTACAAACTGGAGTCTTTCTCTACTTTAGATTGGTGCTACAAGAACTTATTCATCGTCGTAAAGTCTTAACACTAACACAAACGGTTTTTTTTGTCATGTGATTTTTTACTTTATAAGGATTCTTACCAGTACAAAAGTGCTCTTACTACTTTAACATAATTAAATTATATGTTATACCTTCACTGAAGATACGTCTAGAGAGATGTTTTTGTATTTATAATTTTATTTTTTCAGTTGTATTGTATGTTTTTTTGGTTATTTTGATCGATATTTCTTCTTGAAATTTTATAACATCAAAATAAAAGTAAAACATTATTTAGAAATTATTCCAAAACTTTCATTACTGGACTGTTCTCAATATGAATAAATATATTATTGGATTTAAATAAAAAATCAACAGGACTCATAAGTATAGTCAAAAGCCGATATATTCAGTTACACAGAAAATAACGTAATACATCTTTAGATAAATTTAAAGGTCAAATAGATTACCGTTTCAAAGTCTACAGGGAAGTTTAATATATAAAAAGTTTAAGCGATTTGTTTAAAGTAAGTAATAAATTTTTCTAGAAGTAAATTTAACTGAATAAAACAAAAAATATGTCATTCGTGTTTCTTTATTTTGACTTGATGTGTATTGAAACATTTTTTAAGCTTTAAGCTCAACCACAATACAAACGAGTACAATACTCAGCGATGCTAGAACATGCATATTAGAACACCGGAACAGATTTTTTTCAGTGGAAAACTGTGGAAATGGGAACTGGTGCCGGGAAAAGTCCGGCGACGACAGCTTTGTGTAATTATGCCGTAAGCTTACTTTGTTTAATTATTCCGTGGTCAGGGGTTGGAGGGAATTCGTTATCGGCTTGTCGTTTTGACCAGACTGCACCAGAAAATATTCACCCGCTATTAAGCAACTGCATATTGTTATATGAGATTATTTTATTTAGTCGGTGGATTTTTTTAAAAGCACTATATATTTATTTGTAAGGTTTCTGATCAAAATTGAAGACTTTAATATTATTCAAATGTGACGGGGTGTTTTAAACGGAGTGAACATATGTATTATATATTATTAGTATTCCCATTTTTTTACACTAACTTTCTGACGTATAAGTGAATGCTTATTTATTATTTAATGAATATTATTGAATAAATAATATAAATAATTATTTATTTTTATTAATTTATTTATATTAATTATTTGTATTATAAATATATTAATGATAAAATAATTTATTGTAAAATATATACATTAATTATAAATATTATATATTAACAACAAATGTTTGATTATAAAATTGTAAAATGAAGTGATTTTTTCATTTCATTTATGCTACAAGTACATTTTATAAATGTATACATACTCTCAAAACATTTATTTACGTATGAAATTTAGATTTTCATGCCCATAAACTGCGAGTGAAGTCAATTTTGTAAGTAAAAAATATACACAAATACGTTTTATTTTTTAAATATTTATTTATTATCAAAATGAATAAATATTTTAAGAAATGCCTCGAAAAATGTTATGTTATTCGTGCAATAATCGAATTAACATTGAAATGAAATTAAATCTAAGCATGAAATCAATAATTAAATCAATTAAATGCATTAGGTAAGCAATTTTGCGTAGTAAGTAATTCAGTAAATAATTCAACTACAAAGTTTTTAAAACATTTTACTTTTATTTTATACACGTCATATAAGTAATTTTTTACATGAAATCGGACTTTTAATAGAAATGATTTACAAAATACAACACTTGTTGTAACTGACTGATTCTTATTGAAATTAAAAAGCAATTGATACACAAAAAACCGTGAAATATGAACTTAGTAAGATGACTCACTTTTTATGGAAATTTTTAAGATATACTCGTATACAAGTATATTCAATAAAAAATCACGTAATGTACCACGTACTCAAATAAAGAAAACAAAAAAATGGATGAGAAATGTTGACAAATAGACACACAGCGCTGTCTAGTCAGAAGGTAAACAAACTTAACAGTCAAGTACTTTGTGAAAATGGCTCCTCACCTCCGAGGTGATATCCATCTAAGTAAACGCCGCCATGCCATTTAGGTCATTAAATATAAATCATGATTTTTCTTATTCAAGCCGCCATAAAACAGAAAAGCGAAACAACAGCTCGTAAAAACTGGATATCTCGCAAGCGAGAGCAAAAGCGTGTGTGGGTTGTTTTTTCTTTCTTTTAGGCTATAAAGAAGATATGAAAAATGAATGGAAGCTATTAGCTTCAGCGTCGCTGGCGAGGTGCTGACGTCCTCATAGCCACCGCCTTTCGTCGACATCCGGAGCTTTAAAGCTTCGACCGATACATTCGTTCGTCATCACATCTTTCCGATACTCAGATGACGGGCGTCTCCAGGAATGTCTTCCATGTACTGTGCTACTCTCACGATAGACAGAGAACGATGATACATTTATCACACGAAAATAAATAGACACGTCGTTGTTACTTTGTTTGTGCTGTCGTCACTGAGTGGATTCTGTTTTTACAGCATATATATTATGGCTGATAAATCTATGTTGCAAACATGTATAATTTTCATTTTTTTCGATGGATAGTTCTAAGTTAAATTCTTGTATATTAATCAAAACTTTAAAGGAATGTTACATGTATTCCTCAATTTCGTTTTGATTTAACTTGTTTCGGCTTCTTGGAGAACAATTCTCAGGTGAATTAGATGAGAGGTGAACAAGTTTACTTAATTCAAGATATAAGAAATGTCTTTAATCATGAAAAATATTTTCATAAGCAAATCTGATCATGAATTAGAGCATATGGCTACCAAAAATATTTTGTGTCGTAAGCTTCAATTTTTTATAAAGTATGAAGTCCACTACATTATATTTCTTAAAGTTTCACCTTCTTTGAAATTTTCTACGTGCAACCCGTTTAATCCACATTTTTTTACGTTAAAAAAATGATCATTCGAAAAAGCTCACTTTTTAGATGGATGGATGAAAGAAAAGTTACAGGCTGGCAACTAAATGCCGGACTAAGAAGTGAAAGTTGACGACTCTCAAGATGGGCAAACGTCATCGCATATATTCACTGAAAATATAATTGAGAAAGGCGCAAGATCGTTACGATTGTTAATCAATAAAGTGTACCGAGTGAGTGATTACAGATTGAACAAGATAAGGTTTTTTATAAATATGTTTTACCTACCATGAAAATGTTTTGAACATTATTTTCGTTTTGTATTATAAACATAAACCCTTATACTTTGATATTTTAAGTATTGTCATTATTGAACTTGGAAACTTCAAAAGCTTTTGTTAATACTTTTAATACAATAGGATGTTTCATTCCTCACCCGTGTAATGACGGGAAATTTTGAACACTGTTTTGTAAATTGGAAATCAAACAAAGCAAGTTTCATCCTCTTCATTTCGTTTGAGTCATGTTTCTCGGGCTGTTCCTGAAGCCATAAAAGTTCTTTGACGTCAGTCTAGTAACAATGATTTAGTATTATTAATTATTTTCTTAAAATTCTCTGGCCAAACTTCCTCCATTAATAATATAACTGATGATAATTCTTATTAACATTAAATTCATATAATAGTTCGTTTAATTAATTTGTTTTCTTATACATCAAAAAGCATACTAATTTTATTTTAACGATTCTTAATTTTCTAAGAAAGAAATTACATTTATTTAACCCTTTCGTTACGGGTAGGTGAAATACAAATTTTACTGTCTATTCGGCGTGAATTTTTCAAACCATTTTTTTTGCTTAAAACTATTATTTAAAACATAAATGTACCTTTCTGACCTATTTTCATATAACACATTGGTTCTTCTATCCTTTAGCTATCAGATGATGCATAAAAAACTATTATATTTGACAAACGTTCATTATGTAACTCCATACATGTGTTGGCATTGACACATGTGGTGTACAGAAAAATCGCTCCTGTGACGAAAGAAAACATTCCCAGTTGTAATTAGTAAATTTAGTCATAGACTAAATAAAACATCCCATGAGCGCAACCTATTCATAGTGAAAAAAAAAAAAAAATAAAAAAAAATAAAAAAAAATAGAAAATAAAAATAAATTTATACCTAAACCACTTTTATGTATTTATCTCTTCCTTCATCCTTGCAACACTACCTATCTCCCTCTCCTTTCCTGATAGACGCACCCCCACCCCTCCCCTACAAAAGGTGTTACACCACTTATAAAGTACAACGCAGCTCAGTTATCTCTTAACTAGAGAAGGATTGACAAAGACTACGAGTTAGTCGAAACTGCAGTCTCCTAATAGAGAACTTTTGTTACGTGATCCATGTGAAAACAAGGTAAATAAATAAATAAATATTTATAATTTATTATGGATCTCAAAGTGAATGCTCAAAACATTGAAAATATTCATAGTGGGTTATCAAGGTGTTCCAATTATTGGATGTTATATATAAGTGTGTCATTATTTATTTATTTATTTATTTACTTACAGAATCGAAATTCCAATTACAAATATTTAGAAACAGAGTATCTATAAATATACAATAAATAGAGAAAATAATAAAAAATAAAAATAACACAAAATAATAAGAAGATGACACGTGTCAAAGATCACAGAGATCAAGTAGAATGTAATAATAAGACTAGATGTTATTTTATAAACTTATTAATTCGAGCTGTAGTCTTATGATATAAATAGGTGGAACAACACTTCATAAAGCGCTAGGCAATTATTATTACAAATATGAATGTTTTAAGTTAACATGATATTTTTAGATCACCTGTTGGTGTTCTTCACTGTGTGTAAACTGTTTTTTTTTTTTTAATGAATGTGAAATTCGAAGTAAACATAATAATTGACATTTGTATAGCTTCACAGAACAGTGAGTAGATATGACATTTTCTGAAACAAAAGTTCACCCTAGGCATAGGAGGGTGCAAAAAGAAAACACATCATCTCTGTCGCCGGCCTCGTCCTTATTATGTGCAGTGAGAAGAGAGGAATGACGTATTTAACTGTAGTGTTGACACAAGTCAAATGCTTTCTTTCATGGAGCTTTTTTTACGTTTGTTTGAAGGCGCGCCGAGCTTTGATGTGTGTGAAACGGTTTCTTTTTTGATGCATTCTGCTATTTAATGAGAGCACGCCATTATAAAATGCCCAACTAGTCACAAAGACAACTGCACCGACTAACATAAGAATTCTAAAGAAACTCACGCGTATTATTTCAATCTCACTGAAAATATTTTTATTATTTTCATTTTTTGTGATTCAAAGTAGATTAATTTGTTTTTTTTCTTATAACAAACCACTTTGAGCCTCAAATTATCAAAACACGTACAAGATTTCAAAAACCATCATATATAAAAATCCGATCAATTTTTCAGAGTATAAAAACATCTTCATTACTGTCACAACAGAAACTGCATAACTTTACAATTTAGACGAATTGATAAATTAAAATATTATATGCTTAATATTTAATTGATTATTAATGGTATTTTTTACAAATGTAATTTATTAATATATTAAAAACGTTTCTTTTTCTCTAGATGGTTGATTTTTTTATGAGTTTTTATCTGTTACAACTCAACAGTTTCAAGTGTCACTTTAATTATATAGAAAATAGATGAGTAATCATTCATTTATTGATTATAATATACTCAAAATATCAGATTTAGTGAATCAGCATACTTCGATTTACCATTCAAATCAATTGTTTGGGAATGTAAAAAGCCTTCCCTCTTAATAAAGCGTTTATCTGAAAGTATGTGAAAGTAAAAGTAAATGACGAGTTAAATTAAGAAATTCATGAAATATTCGTGAAATAATGTGAGTTTAAAATTTTCACAACATAAAAACTACTCGCTTGAATCAACATAATAATTTTTTTAGTTGTAAATATAAGTCGACGCAGTTATATTCCAAAAATATACACAAGAGTTCTTCACTGACAGGATGGATACTTCAGTGGGGACCAACTAGTCAACTAGTAACTACACAAGACCAGGGTTGAAGTGTTACAATGCACTGAATGCAGGAATATCGAACCTGCCTATATATGTGCCCTGTTTTACACTTCAGGAAGTGTAAAACAGGACATCTCTCGGAAGTCCACGTGGGAACATGGTATCCAATGGCTTTTACTGTGAAAGCTAAGTTATTTGAATTTGAAGAGACAGCAGTTATACAATACAAGGCATATTTAGATATATTGTATATAAATCACTATTTTTAACCCTTTCATTATGGCTTGGCTTGAATACAAATTATACTGTCAGTTATAAAACTAGTGTTTGAAACGTAAATTTACTTACCTGCTCTATTTTCATATATCACATTGGTTCTTTTATCCTTTAGCTATCAGATTATGCGTACAAAACTATTCTAGTGGGTTCGATATCCAAAAAAAAACACCCCCAGTGATTATCAATAAAGTTAGTCACCGACTACAAAAAAAAATGGTAATAGGAGAAAATCATTCCATGAACACAACTAATTTAAAGTGGGTCACCAAGTTGTTCCAATGATTGAATGTTATGTATAAGTGTGTCATTATTTATAAGACTACAGGTTTTTTTATAAACCGAGTAGATAAATTGGAGTTGTAGTCTTATGAAATAGGTGGAAAAACACTACATATAGCGCAATGCAATTATTATTAAAATATGAATGTTATAAAACCCACACATGATATTGTTCTACTGTATATAATTAATTAGTTTTAGTTTAATTTAATTTTTCTTTGAACTGTGCACAAATATATATAAATGGTTGGACACTTGCGCTATACATAGCTCAAAGACTGAACGCCTTATTATCACTCAACACCTCATTTCTATCGGCCTGTGATCTCTGTCCATCAAAGAGCCCGCGCTGGCACACATCTTAAAAATATTTTTTATTCCTGTCATATAGTGTCATACCATAGTGCAAAATAAATGTATTTTTATTAATTGTTCCCGGATTTAAAATTTCAAATTAATTCCTTATATCAACTAAGTACCCACTTGAATTTCATACTTATGTTTCAAACTGATCAATTACTACATAATCGATATTTGTATATTCAATAAAAATTAATAATAAAATTAATTATTCAAAATTATTCACAATTTTAAGAAAATTATTCTATATCTATTTCAATACTTAGTAATAAGTTTGCGTAAGATATTTAATAAGGGTGTTTTACTTTTTAATAAAATATTTTTTCGCTATGAAAAGCAACTCTTAACTGATTGCAAAAATTTGAAACGGGCAAAGATATTTTCAACGGATTTCGTTAAATTGCTTAAGTTGAAAAATAAGAAACATAACTCTTACTGCAAAGACGCGCACCGTATTAGGAAGGGTCACCGCCCATACATGCCAATCACATTTGTGGGAAAAAGACACCTTTTAGCCCTTTCATTTCGGCTCGGTTTGAATACAAATTATACTGTCAAATGTACTTATCTGGTCTATTTTCATATATCACATTGGTTATTGTATCCTTTAGCTATAGGATGATGCATAAAAAACTAAACTAAGAAAGTAGTAAAACGATATATCACGTCAAGCAATGTCAACAGACGGGGAATCTTATGACGGCATATGCCGACAACCGATGCGAAAGGGTTAAGATTAACTCTACAAGCCTAAAAGCTATGAGCTGAATATCTGCTTTCCCTAAAAACACTTATTTAATACTACTGAAATATGCATTAATTACTACAATGTCTTATTTTTAAGTCCTTGCGTTTAATTATAGTTTACATTAAAGAGATGACTAAAGAACGAGGCTTGGAATATGGCAGCTGACAGTACGGAGTGATGGAATTGATGGACTGTATTTGTTAAAGAAATATGGTATGGCTGTTTTTTAAATACGTACATTTCACAAATCTTCACATGTAACAGTTGGTTACCCATCACAAAATCTTGTTAAGTGGTTTAATTATGCCTCGCCTTCTTGCATAAAAAAAAAACATCAAAGATTGAGCATTTCACTATCAGTCACACCCCATTTGTATACCTCTGCGATCTTCTGCGGTCCTCTGAACAGCAAAGTGCCCTGGCACACGATCTAATATAATATATTTTTAACCCAGTAACAAATTTAATGGGTTGTCGCTTTGATGTGTCTCATAAAGCATACGACCGACTAAATGCTAGGATTCCGAGAATTTACATTACCACATTATATCAGCGTATAAATGCTTGACTTCTGATGTATAAAATTGTTAATTTATTACGTGATAATCTAACCTAAGCCACATCTATTAATTATATTATAAAAACCATTTATTTATTATTTCCTTAAAATATTGTTTCATATGTGACGGCGAATATATATTTTGATTTATTGTTATTATTACGCGAATTGATAAAGAATGGTTGTAAAAGAATGTCATATTAATGGCAATACAATGAAAATTAAAGATAAATATGTAATGAAACAATTTTCATAGTGTTAAACAGGTAGGTACGTAATTAATACGAGTACATATTCTTACCTTTAATATCTTTAGTTTATAAAAAGTATAAAGCAGTCAAGAATAATAGACAGAAAATACTCGATAGTTCTTTTGGATGCAGAGCTTATCAGAGTCAATAAAATAATTATTATTGTTATTTGAGATTTCTGGTGACAGTTTAAAGAGATAATATGTTCTATACAGGGAGTATATGTGAATGAAGAAAAATATATCTGTGTAACATACAAGTATAACTAATAAAAAATATTAAATTATCAATAAATAAAATTTAAGATCTTAATACAAACAAGCATTATGATCATTCATTATTTGTTTTCGATTCACAAATAAGATACATAAAAATTCGTTGAAAATTTCTTGGAATTTATCTGATTTGTGTTACATTATCGTTTCTGTAAGTCGATACATTTCACAGAGTTTTTTTTTCAGAAACGTTACACACTCATTGTTAGCGATTCTGGCGAATTGTATCGGGAAAAACTTGGCGGCACATTTTGCGCGGGGTGTATAAATTTGAAGACGTCAGAAAAATAAAAAGAATTGCCCCGACATTAGCATATCAAATCTGTATATTTTCATCACAGATTCACTGAGTCAGTCAATCCCACTTACCGCAAGACTCGCACCGTACGCCGTTTGCTCTCTCAAGCAATTCATCAAAAACAACAATATGCAGAACGGTGTAAATCATTCGCTTTTATCTGCGAAAATTTCCGTGAGATTTCGCATGGCGTTATTTTTTGTTCAACGAGTCTCCATTCTCTTTCCTGAAGCAATATGTAAAGGGGAAATTTTTGTATGTGTTTTTTTATCATTTGAAAAACTTCGGCATTGTTACATCCATTCACCGTGATTTATCTTTCAATGTTTCATGGCGTGAAGATGCGACAATCACTGGCAACGTTCTTATGGAAAACAAATGTTTCAATTTCCTCGGGCACCAAACGCACTGTCGCCTCGTGGTGACATAATATTCACTACACTACATCATGTCAGATTAAAGTAAAATATTTTTAGTTCACCATTTACCAGATATGGTAACATCGGCTACTTGTATGTTCCCTGATGTTAACTGACATCATATATTACATGTTTTTTTATTAAATTTTCTTTTTTTTCTTTCAGAAACATTACAAATACAAATATATTTAATACGATCCTGAAATAAGATATAATACAAGAGAAACAATAAGGTATATACTATTATAATCAATAATTATTAAAAAGTCCCGAACCTCGCTAAACAGAAGACTCCACGAAATCACTTTGATAAAATAAATTCGTGGAGCTCATGTCGAAACTGGGCTTCTATCAAGTGGAATATATCAATCTACTGATACCATATCTACTGATAAGCGTAGAGACCTACTGAATGAGTCCACATATAATTTGTTGCTTTCCTCATCAAGAACTCTCTTGATATTCTTTTAATATCGTCAGTCCATCTTCCAGGGGATAAACTATTTGTATTTTTATAATCAACATTAAATTCATTTTCAATGTCTTAATTCAAATAAAATATGTAAATATTTAAAAAATTATTAATTGTGATAATTTTTCATTTTTTTTACTTACTTTTTTCATATCTGTTTTGTTTTTCAATGATCATTTTTAAAGCATATATATAACGTCACTTTCATGTATGATTAAAAAATATTATTTTGGTGAATAGAATGAAAAATATTTTAATTTTATTACAACAGAAAATATTGTTAAATTATTATTCCCGTTTACATTTTAATAAAATATGCTAGTCGTTGTTATTTATTTAAAATAAAAAACACTAAATTTACAAAAAAATATATATTTATTCATAAATATTATATTTTCTAAATAAAAATCTCCCCGTTAAATTCTCAATGTAAGAATATTTTAACAAGCTTTAATATACTTGTCAAGAGTAATGATAATTTCTGTAGGCATATTAAGCTTCCTGAAAATTCAGGCTGCATTACTTTCGGAAGTCGTCGACAGACAGCGCCACTGGCGGCGGACTCTGTAACGTGATGCACATTTCAATATTTCATTTCCTCCGCCGGAGATCCTAGCCGAGCCTTTGATGTCACAAAACAATACCAACGAAATTGTATTCAGGAACATCTTACATATAGAAATCTTCACAAAAAAAGGAGCGCGTTCGTCATTTTTTCAGGCGCTTTTTCACGAGCCTTCTGAAAGAATACTTTTGTGAAAGGCTCACTTTTATTATATTGCATATCGCGCTGCGGAATATATTTCATGTTTGGCGCTACTTTATTTTCGAATGCTCGAAATATTAGAATGCGGAAAACGAACGAAAAAAACAAATATACCTGTATTATTTAAAGTGGATCCAGGAATGAATGAAAGGAAATAAAATTAAGTTCTTAAAAAAATATATTAAAGAAAACAATAGTGAAAAATTTAGCACAAGTAAAATGAATGAACATCTGCACATTTGTTCACGCCTAGTCTCTGAATGAAATTTCTGTACTCGAACGTCCAAGTATAAGGTTATCAAAAGGATTAGATTTATCCACGAAAATTTATTCATAAAACGTGTATTCAATGAAAGTTTTGTTTTCATTTCACATTTAAATCTTAAACAAATACAAATCAATTTAATTAATAAATATTTATTATGTAAAATGGATCTCAAAGTGAATGCTTAAAACATTGAAAAAACAAATCGATTTTTTCATCTTCATAATCCTGTATCCGTCCACTGTTGAACGTAAGCCTCCCGCATGAGTCTCCATTCTCTTCGATCCTCCGCTTTCCGCTTCCAGGTCACTCCGCTATTCTTCTTATGTCGTCAGTCCATCTTGCAGGCGGTCGGCCAATGCTTCGAATGCCATTTCTTGGACGTCATTCCAATACTTTTCTTCCCCATCGACCGTCGTCTCTTTGACAGAAAAGTCCTGCCCATTGCCACTTGAATGTGCTTATTCGTTCGACGGCATCAGCTACTTGAGTTCTTCTGCGTATTTCCTCGTTTCGGATTCTATCTTTTAGAGACACTCCGAGCATAAATCTCTCCATAGCACGCTGGGTGACCTTTATTCTATGGGTAGGACTTGCTGTTAGATTCCACGTCTCTGCGCCATAAGTTAAAATAGGGAGGATGCATTGGTTAAACGCCTTAGTCTTGAGACATTGCGGAAATTTGTCATAGAAAATTAAAATGTTTGTCATATGCCATACTGATTATATTTTAATGACATTTGAGTTTTCTAGCATTGAGGTTCATCCAATGATGTTAAATGAGACAAAAATAATGGCAGCTGATTAAACTGAATGCGTCAGTTTGTGACAACTTTATGCTCCAGATAGGAAGTAAAATGAAAATGTACGTGATTTACTTCTTTTATATTTGTATACAAAAGTTCTGTTTGACAAAATGATCGTATACACAACCATGAAATATTACAAAATAAGTAAAAATGCAAACGTCTTTGAAGGAAGCAAGTAGTTATTTTCTTATATATGATGTTCCAACAGAGCCTGAAGCATCTCATACCTTTTCCATCGACCTGAAATAAAGCAATATAAGTATTCGAAATGTTGCTTAGAACTGCTCGACGAGCTTTCTGGGTCGAGGAATTCCCTCGGAATGATTCCTTTTAAGAAAATATTGTTGAAATTTTCATAAAAGTTTGACACTATATCAGCTATGTTGTATTTTATCAGCTATGCATTTATCGTACCGCACATATTTGAATGCACTTTGTTTTAGTAAATAAATTTATTAATTTTTTTAAAGTAGGCACAAACAAGAGACAACATATGGTTGGAACCAGTGGGCTCTATGCCTTAAGCACTGTTAGCGGAAAATATGTATTTTTTCGTGTATAGGTTAAGGAAATTGAATGCGTATATCGATATGTTTCGTGATGAAATTTTATAAAAGTTTACCAAAAATCTAACATAGAAAAGCATTCCAAAGCTTACCGCTGGTATTTACAGTTTTTTTTAATTATCTGTTTTCGATTGATATTTATTTATCTGTATGAATGCTTAGCAAGTGTGAGACTAGTAGGAAGGGACATGATAATAATGGTATAACAAACTTAATGAGCGTACCTTACGTCTGTGTTCCAGGCCTTGGAGACTAGATGTAAGCTTGCATTATTTATTTAAAAAAAAAATGGAACGTATTTAAAGCAGTTTTTTTAAGGCGTTGGATTTTCATTCAGCTTGCTATAAAAAAATGTTGATTACAAAAATATAAACTTGCAAACAATATATATGATCATAAAAAAATAACAAAAGACTTTTTTTTACGCAAATATTCTTTTTAATTTAAAAATATTTACGGGTGATTAACCTGGTGTTACAATCTGCTCCGATCACAGTTTCAAATTATTTCAAATTTATGTGCGTCGTAAAAACGAACATGTCTGGCGGGCCGTTAAAAAATCGAGACGAAACAGCTTAAATCAAATTCAATATTCTTAAATCTTTTATGGTGAATCAAAAAAAAATTGAATGCTCGAGACGTGGCACTGTTATGCTTTGTGTCTCTTGAGAAGGTATTAAATTCTTACCTATTGTATGGAGAACCTAGTGTGTGGGTGCAATTGACATAAAGATTAGAAACATATGGCCAGAAATGAAGAGATATTATTTATGGGGATGCTTCCTTGTATCTTTTTACATATATATGTTATTAGCGTTGAATGTTATTTATAGTGTAAGTAACAAATATTTTTCTGATATTTTAATACCTACATTTTTTGATGACTTTAGCCTAGTAAGTATGTTAAAAGCAACTTATTCGTCGCGTCAGTCACATCAAAAAGATCTAGCTAAATATCTGGCAATATCGATGGCTTATCATTTGTCTAATGAAAATTCTTGGAAAGACAAGCGAGTTTTTCTCAATATATGAAGTGTGATCCTTAATATGATGTGGCTTAGAGATCTCTGCTGTTTCACAGCAGTGACTTGTTGCAACAATTCTCATCGTTTCAGGTTCTCAAATTGTCCAATAAAATTCAAACAACAACTTCTACATGTCTTTACATTAAAAATGCGTCTAACTCTCTATACAACGCCCATTTGCTAATGTATGCCTTTATTAGGAGGAGTTATGAGCTTAGTATATGTTGCATTATGAATCATTGGTGATAGTTATGGGAAGGAAATGGGATGCACTTAATTAAATAAATGTGTCCGGGCGACGCTTAATAGACTCGTACGAACTCTTATTTTTTAACTCTTGAGCTGAGTGGTTCTAAAAAACATTATCTAACGCATTTGGAGAAGCGATGCCTGGGAATGCGTAAGAATTCAATTTATTAGACCGGTGATGGACGAGGGGAGAAATTAGTAGGACTATGAATCTTTGTTTATTTTTTTGAAGGCACAAAATGTGCCACCTATGTTATTTAAATAAGTTATAAAAGCATTTTGTAAGCACAGTTGTCTTACGATCACCGAAGCAAAGCAACATTGAACCCGCACCATAGCTTGGATAAGTGTTCGCTTTTTGCTTACAGAGAGTTGTTAGTTGGGTTGAACCGCAACTTATTATCAATTGGTCAAAATATGCCTCGGATACTTCAGCTTCTGTCCTAAAAAAACCTAGTAAATCGACTAGACATATATGTGTTCCGTTGATAATTAGACGTTATCAGCGGAACACATATATGAATATTATAATTTTTAATATTGCACTTGTAAGTTGCAATAAATAACTTATTCAATTGTTATGTTTTCCAGTGATTTTACAATATTTTAACTTTCAAAAAAGCCCAGATTGTAGTGAATATAATTATTGGATTGTTCCTTGGAACTTCGATTCTGGGTGTGAAATTAAATTAATCAAATGTCAATATATATGATAAATATATATATTGTCTGTCTCTATTCTGTATTATATTGCCTCTTATTTTATCTTACATTTGTAACATATCTATATTATTTTGTGTAATAAATGTACTACTTGGAACTCAATTCCGTTAATAAATAAATAAATGTTATTTTACAGATGCACTTATGTCTATGATATTAAAAACTTGTTCAATGGCAGCGTTTAAGCACTGTATATTACTATAAATAAGTAAAGTAAAAAGTACTAAAAATGTCTACAACGAAACTAAAACTCCACAAGATGTAGAAGTCCGTGGGAAGGTATTCTGCATATATGAAAGAGCACCTGTTGATTATGACGCATGTTTAAATGCATGTTCGATGCAACAATAAGAACAGTTGGATAAACCCTTGAGCCGGATGAGCTCTTAATCGAATATCCGAGTATGTCGTTAACATTTATCATTTTCCTATCCCACATTCGCCCACACTGACGTCGATTATTGCTATTATTCTATTATACAGACTCTGTAGGATGAAGATTTATAAATAATGGCGTTGCTTTGTGTTCATAAATTATGTTACATATGGAACGATAAATATAAGAACATTGTTCCGTGCGGCAATAAAAGGGTTTGTATTTTAATACAAAAATGCTTAATCTTGTCACGATAGAGTTTTTAAATACGTTTTACAAATATAAATCAAGTGAGATATGCCGACAAAGAAACATTCCATGAAGAAGTTCCTTTGTAGTTGCATATGTAATGCTAAATTTGGCAAAAAAAACTAAAAATATGGAAACTGTAAATACACGGTTAATGCTTAAAATTACTATCTGCTGTAATGGATTTCTAAATTAACAAGTACACTTATAAAATTAACACAATCAAAGGTTTATAGTATTTGACAATTTAACTATAGATTTTTTCATTTCCAGGTGCATATTTAACCATTAAAAAAACCCTTTAAATCCTTTAAAATTTACTTCAAATTGTCGTGAATAATATCATTCGTTGATCTGGTTCAATTGATTATATATATTTTTTTGTTTTAAAATAAAAAGATGCAAAGATTGTAATTAGTATATTACTTCATATTAATAATTGAAAAAAAAAATCACACATTTAATTTGAAAAAAGAAAGATCTGGAGAAAAAAATTTGCCTTCATTGCAGATCGGGAGTAAGATCCTTCATACGATTGTGATGTGGTGAGATTCTAATAGCCATTAAAATAAATATACAAAAGAGAGCCAATGCAAATATTTTGTTAAGGAGTGATACTCGAAATCATAGGTTCCTAACGCTCAATGAAGAGTGACGTGTCAACAATCAAATTATCTTTAATTTGATTTTTGATGAAAATTATAACTAATTTCATAAAAGCAAAATACCTCAATTTTTAGTTTATTTGAAACGTGATATTAAATAAAATTCTTAAATATATATATATATAATCGTGTCGGAAACAACAGGGTCAGATCCTGTCTGCCCAGAAGTGGGCGACGTCGATGGCGTTACTTCTGGCCATCATCAGGTCTTCCTGGGTGCAGCCACTCGGGCACAGCGCACACTCCAGAAGGTGTGACAGGGTCTGCTCTACGCCGCAGTCACATTCAGTCGGTCCGCTGTAAAACTGCCAGGCCCTCATTTGTGTCCTCGTCTTGCATACTCCGGTCCGAAGTCTGTTAAGGGACCTCCGTAATAGCAACTATGCTACAGAACCGTAGATTTTATGTTGACCATGAAGGTAAGCGTAGCAGATGGCGCACGAACAAAAATGGACTGCCTCAAGGAAGCGTGTTAGCGCCCTTACTCTTCAATGTCTACACAAACGACCAGCCAATACTGAACAATACCAGGTCCTTCATCTATGCAGATGACTTGGCGCTCACAGCACAAGGGGTCTCTTTCGAGGAAGTAGAAATCCAGCTTACTAACGCACTCACCACCCTCTCTTCGTACTACCACCAAAACCGACTACAGCCAATTCTTAAAAAAAAATGCCGCATTAAAGTTATTATGCACGTTTGGAATTCTCCTTCTTGTTGATGTCTTATTTTTCATATCGTAAAATCGGCAATTAAGCATACATAAAGGATTGAACATTATTTTTACAAGCTGTGTCTTTTGATTCCTGGCGTGGGCGACCGTATGAGCGCGGCGCCGACCGCTCTACGTCACTCAGCGGGGAGCGCTCCCGTAACACGATACTGCTCCAACTCGCCCCTTTTTGTTTTAGTTGCCATTAAAGTGGACACGATCGATGAGATGTTATTAAAATTATTATATTTATGGCCATATTATAGAGATATCTTCATCATACGGATACAATTTTGCAAAAAAAAAAAATTTTTTGAATACGCCAATATCAAGCAGGCGAGTTATTATTTTTTGTATTTATTGCCAAATTCTTATTTTTATTACACTTAATACATTCCATTAGAACCAATTAATATGCTGCTATTCATTTCAAGATTAATTTAATGGAGAATGTACGTTATGCAGAAACTTGATATTTTTAAATTGTAGTCTCATTAATTTACAATTTATAAAACGATGTCATATAATCCGTTTGCTATCGAAGTTTAAGTTAAATAAAACTGTTTATAATTTAATCTAATTCATGCAATAGAGCATATATCCACCGCCTAAATAATATCAAGAATATCACCCGTTAGATCTTCTTTGGGCATATCTTTATCATATATCTGTAAGTTCTTCAAATATTTTCATAGTTCAACATTCAATCAGTATGGGAACAACAGGTTGAGGAATTTTATTTAATAAGTACCCCGTGAAAACTTTTATTTAATTTTACACTTTTTAGAAGCACCATAGTCACCACAGGTTCAAGTAAATATCTTAGCTAGGTAGAATAATTTGCTATTTTGTAGGCAACATAGTCAATATTTTATTTATTGATATTATTAAAATACTCCATCAAATACCATTAAAAAATGAAATAATTCTATGAACCATCACTGAAGTTGTACAAAGTGTACTATATAAATTGTAGTAAGACATACCATAAAATTACTGTGTTCTACATATCCTTAAATTTCTATATAAAAAAATACGTTAAAGAAAGAAAACTAGATTAAGACCTCTTCTAATTGTACAAGCGGATTTGGTGTATTTTATATAAATTATTGGTTATATATGGGTGCTTATTTGCAGATTTGGTGTGGTACTTTACGAACACAAATTACTCTGGGCTTGCATTTAATTTGAATTAACTTTGATTTTATTTCTATGCAAACGATGCAGTAGTAAACGCACAATTGTTATGTTAAAACTGAATTCAAAAACTAAATTATTTTACGTCTTTAAAAATGGCGGCAGTTACGTATCATTATAAGAGTATATCATTGGAATTTATTAAGCGCGCGTTAAGAGAATCATTTAATAGAAAAAAAATCTCGAAACGAAACAAACGAAAAAACATTCACACACCACATGTCCAATGAAACGATTTGACGTTCCCAAGGAGGGTTACCCAAAAAATGGCAGGATAATTGAATCTCACGACCACAGAAATTAAACGATGTTGCTCCTATCAAGAGACACCGCTTCCCGGGTCCCCTAATCGTTATGCCCCGGGCTGGGCGATTGCGTTGGTCCCTGACACATTAGTGCAGGGATGTCAAAAATAAGGCCTGCGATCGATTTTTGATACTGAATCTGCAATAAACGATGAACGAATAAACCGTTTTGAAACACTTGATATTGTTCCATCACTGCATTGAGGCAACATTGTTCCCAGATCACTTTGTATTGGTAACTGACTGTAAGCAATGCTTGTCAATTGTTAATTTAGTTCGGCTCTCGGAAGCGTCAGAATAATCCAATGTGTTCTTAAGCGTTGCAACGACTATATCTTGACGTTAGCGCGGTTCTTGATTGATCACGGAAGTAAAGCACTATTTGTTACGTAGCGTTCTTGAATGCATTATCACCTATTGAACACTGCCATTATGTCATTGGTTTGATTAAAACAACGCAAAATAATAAAAAATGCATCGAATCGTTAATATCGAATCCATAAATATCAAATTGTTATTCCTGTCAACAATTTTGGCGTTAAATGAAAATGTAAATTGTTTCGATATTCAAATAATATTTAAAGTGATTTGGATGCACATACAATCTTTACAATCATGTATGAAGTTGGCTTAGATGTGATTAGACAAAATCTAAGGGGTTATATTTGGCCCGCGGGCCGCAGTTCAGGTATCGGGAATGGCTACATTAGGGCATCAACGGTTACCGAAAATAGACCCTAAAAAAGTTCATCGCCACGACACATTATTTTCATTATCTTTGGTCTGTTTGTCTCGGAGGAAGTTCTCGATGGCGAGACGCGAGGATTCTACTCGGAGAATTAATTCTAACGCCCCCGAGACACCAAACGAATTGGAATAATCCTTTTCAGACAGGCCCTACAGAATAATCCACAAATGACTCAACGAAAAAAGTTTTTTTTTTAATATATATTTATTTGTATTTTTCATTTTAAAAGTCATACCAAACGAATGAATGTAATCATATGAAATAAAATTCAGTATAATTATTTAGATTTAAAATGTTATATGGATCTTCTAAGTACGTTGATATGTATCTTATATTTACAAAATATGATCTACGAGTAAACCATGTACTTTACCAACCATAATTCTAATATGGTTGGTAAAGTTATGAAAGATTTAAAGTAAATAGCTTTTGATGTATAGGTACTGAGGTACAAATAATGATTAAGAGAAAATGTCAAGAATTATATGAATAAACAAGCTTGGGCATAATTTTGAAATGAATAGCATTAGAAATCTAAAATGAACGGCGAGGCACAATTATTTATTTTTTAACAATAAACATTTTTGTCATCCACTTTTGGAAAAGCGAAATAAAAAGACTAAAAAATGTTCTGCCTCCAAACTTTATGAAAAATATTTCAATCAAAAAAATGGCTTACAATTAAAACACCTTTTTCGTTCGAAAAGAAACGTTAATTGTTGGAATCTTAAAGATTTAAAAAATTTATAATTGTATTGTTTTATTAATCATATTTAAGCATTTTCAAATGAAATAAGATAATTTAATAAATTTATAATCGATAATATATTTAATTGACTAATTTTATAAGTTTCCAATCGTGTTATTTGATAATTGATCTTATAAATTTTCACTTAAATCCATTTTTGAGTGATCAACAAAAAAAAATTACTGAAATGATCAATAATAATATAATTCAAGTACAAATTAGTTAATTATTAAATTTTTTTAAATATTTCTCTTAAAATGCAAAGTATCGTTCTTAAGAAATAAAGAGAAAGCAATAAAAAAGTATATATCATTGTAGAATAATTTATTAGTTACAAAATTAATATTTCATCATGATCACCTTGTTGTTTCGAAACAGTTTGTATTTAAAAATGGGAACAAAAAAACAATTGATCTAATTAGAAGAGAAGAAAAAATGTAGATAAAAGTCTTTTTATACATAAACGTTACTTTAATGAACAATTTAATCGAACAGCGAGAAAGAATTGAAATAAAACTTTGAAAACGTATACCCTGAAATGTTCAAATGTATATATTCTTAACTAAAGGGCTTAAATTATCTTCAATACTCTAATATAACACTTTAACGTATTTTAAAAGTCATAAATAGTTGTCAGAAATTATATTTCATTGATTTAAATCCACATTATTTATTTTTTATTTATTTTAATGAAAAATAATTTATGAATAATAATATTTCACAAAAATAACATATTTTACGCTTTTCAATAATCGTGTATTTTAATATTAGAATCCTTATAAAATCATTAGTTTTTCGATCAGCAATACACTCCTGAATGGATTTTTATCGATATAAAGAAAATACATATTTTTACATATTTTTCTGAATAAAATTACCTTTACTACATCAAAACCATAAGCACAACAAATACGTATGGATTAAATATTTATACCAAAACTTTAAAGAAAACATATTTTATCATTAGTATGGCTCGTAAGGTTATGTAGTTATTATAAGAAGAGCTTAAGATAAGTTTTTTTTTTCTCATAGTGATATATTTTATTTACTTTGCTTGGCAACATTCTCACAGTTACCAACCAAAGTGTTAACACATAACATAATAATAATTAATATCTAGAAACACACTCCCTGCACTTAAAATATGCATTCAGTTCCTTCAAGAACATTCAAAATTAATCACACACGTCACGTAGACAGACATTTGGTTGATGCCGTAATTTTTTCGTGTAATTACCAGCGTTTAAGTAACCCACTGACTAAAAGAAAACGAAATAGATCGATGCTCCAAGGGCCACACTATTTTTTTAAAGTGTAAGGTTTGGGACACTATGGCCCGAGGGTAAGAATAATTTTTGTAACTTTAAGAAAGCTCCATATGGAAGGCTGCGTTCAAGTGCACGGGAATAGGCTTTAAATAATGCGTAAAAAAGGCTTCTAAGCCCGTATGCATAAATATTACGACTCGACTCGGTAGAGCCTCAGGACATTCTTGGCCTCTATGAATATATTTTAATACTGAAGAAGCCTTACCGTAGTCAATGCGTGCCTTTTTTGTTATCGATACGTTGTTCCACTGGTAATCAATAGGCCCGAAACTGGATCAAATCCTGCATGTTTTTGAATAATGTTTAGAATCGAAAGGTTATCGACTCAATACGTTTACGGCTCATAGGGTAATATTTTCTTATGTTGATCAAATATTTTTTTCTTCATAAAAATCGTCGAAAGCGTGGGTTATAAATAAGGTTTTTTTTTATCATGTTTCAAGTTATTTAGAACTTAAGAACTTATATAAACTTAGAACCGATAAATTTTACTAGTTCAGTAATACTCATATGTCATTTTTTTGTGTCCAAACTCAAACTATCTTTGGCAAAGCTATTGCTGTGATTTACTTAAAATCATGTTCACTTTGATAACGTAAGACCTCGATCTACACATCGAAAAGTTATATTGTACTTAAGCGACATATTTCATGAATTTTTCAATAAAGAATATAAATAAATGTTTTGTTTCACATTTAGTTAAAGTCTTTATTATAATATGTGCATTCATAAATATTCAAATTATTCATTTAATTTTCTAATTCACTTAAATAACATTAACATTTATTTGATGAACTGTAAAGAGTGGCAATAATGATAATACAACAATCGATTACATAGACAAGAACCATACAGGTATTGTCCCATTTCTTTTGACGTATCAATTTTGGTTTTATAACATCTATATATAATGTTATATAATATATTAGGACTATCACCAAACCTACCACCTAATATTACCAAAAAGCAGATACTTTCTACTGCACATGCTTTCTACCTGCATCGTCTAGCGAATCGGTTTAAGCGACAAATATTCCACCGGAAAGCTGAAATTTCTAATTTAACCTTAATTTAATATTTATGTATAATATATAAAAAAATATGTTAAGCATCTGACAGAAGATCACCCTAACTGCTTTGATATATCTTTGTGTTTAAGAAAATAAAGCTTAAATCATATAATAAAAGCAAAAACATATTCAACTGCCCGACATAACTATTCATTTTCGTATGAGTAAATTGGTGAGTACTCATCATGTCTTATTTCAAAAAATAAATATATATTTAGCATATTAACGAACACAAAACTGAATTAGTAATTTGACTATTACATATTCTGTACGCATCCAGAACTGGATAAAAACAAAGACCCAAAGCTTGTTTATGTAAATTTGTCCGTAGAAAATAACATAAGATAAGCGACAATTATTAGTTTTTTTATAGAATAGCGCAGGTGCCCAACTGAACAACCGCGCCCCGAGTCAAACTAGTTTTTAAATGGTTTATTCGAGATACGTTAACATCGGTTCAAGAACCTTTTTTTTTATATTTCGATCGCCGTAACAGACGTCATCATAATAACATGATGTGTTAAAAAAAATATGCCACGTTGATATTAAATATCAATTACACATACTTCTTCCAATATTATTTAAATTATTTAACATTTTCATTCACTTTTTATGCTTGAACCGTAGGTGTGAGAAACGTTCCCTAATTTTTTTTTTTTTTATCGACTATTGCCAAAGATAGACACCACCTTGTTGAAGGAAAAAGCCTGTCACATTTACTGCCTAGTTGATAATGTTTTTAATTTTTTTGTTTACCAATTCTCATTTTTCCCGCGACTTTCCATTGGGGAAATATTTTTTTAAAAAATAAGTAATTTTTAATATTCTTCATACTTACTTTTAAAGCCATAATTAAACGAGTGAAATTTTCAAAAACAATTATGTTCTTTATTCATTATGAGCTAAGAGGGTTGCAGAGGATCGAGAAGAGTGGAGATCGATATGCAAGATTTTGTTGCTGCAAACAAATCCACCAGATGGATACTACGAAGAAGATTTGGCTTTAATTACAAAAGTTTTTTTTTAAATTACTGATACATATATGGTTGCTACAAAAGAAAAAAATCAAACACTAGTAGTTAATAAGTGTCCCTGGCAGCGATTTTCGGTCATAAAACCAACATAAAAGGATATAAGCATATTAAGGATTTTTGAAATTAAAAATATTTTTATTATGACAAAATATAAATTTAAAAAAGTGTTTTAGGATAACGACAGATTTTTTTATTTTTCTATGACTACAGTTATGTCTTGGACATTTTGGTTATTTTATTTATCAAAAAGAAATATGTAAAATAAGTAACATTTCTTACCATATTTTGACACGTAGAAGTTTTATTTAATTAATGTAACTATAGTTTTGTGTGCTTGACATACTTTATAAATACGAGTAACTTCAGAAATATCCATTAGACTCACTATAATATTGAGATAAGGCGGTATAATATTGATGATAAAAATAAAAATAAATAATTTATAAATCAATGGTTGGTGATCTCAGGCGTTAACCCTTTGTACTCGTCACGCATGAATTATAAATGAAAGGGTTGGCTGTATTTTTATCATAAAATCCTGATATGTTGATATCATACGCACTAGACAGTGCTACGTTTAAAAACCTTAAACTGTTTATTATATTGAATTAAAAAAAAAACACCTTTGTAGGTTGCCGACGCTAACTGTAATGTTTCGGAAGGGTTGTTAAAAATTATCTAAGTTATTTAAGTAACAAAAATGAAACTACTTTGATGGGTAATTACCAATGATACCAATTAAATAGAAAATAAGTGGGAGTTTATTGTATCTGTGATGAAAATATATTTAAAACACCTGCGTTAATTAATTTGGCCGAACAATTAGGGAAAAATGGTTAAATTATATTGATCTTTAAAGAAATACATACTAACATGTCTTAAAGTTTATCACGGCTTGAATTCATAAAGCATTCATTCATTAATTCATACCTATATTCGATCAAGTGACGAAGGTGAACCTGAGGTTGTTGAGACATTTATTTCGGATGCCACAGGAGAGCATACACTATACTTTTTTATGTGGCCTCCGGGCTCTCAGTGTTCTGTAAGAGAGTCAATGTAAAATAGAAACGAATAACATGGCGGCTGATTTTGACTAATGTATATTCTAGTTTAAAAGCGGATATGATATAAGCATTTATTTATTAAAGATTTTTATTGTATTTTTTTGCAAGTTGAATATCAGACATAAGGTAAGAGATTAAGCGAATGACAGTAAAATAATTTATAAAAGGTTAACGACTAAGCCTCCGGTTTAACCTTCTCTTCTCTGTGATGTGTAGCTTCTACACATTGCTTCTAATCTACATCAATATCTATATAAATATAATAAATACAAGGTTAAGATTTTAGGCGTTTCTCCATAGTTTATTTACGCATTGATTCAAAAATAATATTATTAATAATATTAATAATTATTATTAATAATAATAAGTATATAGTAGGTGCTTTGTGAAATTCGGAAACAAATTCACACTGTGAGTGCCTCGACCTTGGGTCTCGACAATGTGCGGGAAGGGCGACACTATATTCGCATCTCACTCTTTCATACTTCACTGTGAAGTAAGAGGAATAAAAGTGGGAGTGAGCCACTCCGGCAATTACTACGACTAGCGGCAGTATCTCTAGAGCTTTAAAACAGAGTGTATCTAAGCCCGTTCCGTAAGCGTTACCAGATGGTTTTTTAATGTTTTCAGACAATAATTCTAAATTATTATAATTTTTACTTCAATTATAATGAATTAAGGGGATTAACTATAAATCTACTTATTTTTCCGATTTAAAATCACTGATTTTTGATTGTGTACTAACACCGGAGCGCGAGTTTTTATTTAAGCATTTAAATGAAAGGTTGAAGTAACTAGCTTCATGCGGATAAAGCAAAAGGAATAAGTGTACTAAAATAAGTTAAAAACAGATTGCCACATGCAAATACGAGCCTCGCCTTGCCGGCACCAAGCTGTGTTTTAATTGTAATATCTCCATAGTTTATTGAATGCCTTTCAATACATAAAATAAAATAAAAGCATTTAAACAACTCACTACTAAGCATCTACCTGCCGTGATCATCGATGAGTTGGCACGCTCTAAAATTATGGCAAATATCTCAATATCGTGGAAAGAAACTATAAAACCATGGGCAAATCAATTACAACTCTGTATATTACTTGATACTCGTGTGTTTATGTTTCGCTTGTCAAGTGATTCAATAATTCAAACAAAAAAATATCGCATAATAATAACTTTACAGTTTGTATGTTTTACAACTTTAAGATCTGGAATACAATACTATACTCTTTCAGTATATATACTTCCTTCATAAAACAATATGGATGTGCTTAAGAAACATATGAATATGACTTGAAATCTTTGTAACCGTCACAAAAGCAAAATATATTTCTTGAATGCATCGCCAATAAAGAGTTTACTGGTCGCTGAATTCAACTGGTCGTGCTCTCCTGCATGTGTTTTTTTTTAATATGTATATTACTAATGCTTTTCGGATGCAATAAGACAGCAAAAACTAATAAACTTCAGCCTGTGTAGCTCCCCACCCCTCCGCTCTTTTGCCGCCATGAAAAGCCATCGGGAAATAAACAAATAATGTACTCGGCGAAGCTCCGGGAGGCAGAACTGATATGCGATGTGGTGAAGACCATATCAAATTACTTATAATGATTCTTTTCGTTTTTTATTTAGCGATCACGAAATCTTTCCGAGTTGGTGAACAGATGATGGCCTATATGTCTGTGATAAGTTTTCCAGATATCGCAGGAAAGCTAAACTTGACTCCGTGTGCCCGCACCTTACTGTTATGGAAAGTATTCGAGAACGAGAATTTACTCGGTGAAGTTTCTGGAGGCAGAGCTAAAAAGAGGCGAAGACCGTGGTGCCTGACATAACTGTGGTGCGGTTAATTAATTAAATACAAAATAGTTTTTTTCGGACTGAAATATGCACCAAAATTAAATAAACACGGCCTTCCACACTACACTTGGTCAATACGTCAAGACATGTACTTTGGATGACGCAGGAGAACAACAATTACACTAGCTTTTTCTGCAAGCTCCAGCCATCCTGGAAGGCCTGTAGGAACTATACATATAATGTAAAGCAGAACTGCGGGAGGCATAGCTAACATAGGATGATACAAGGTCCATGGCGAGTGACATTGTTTTGTGGCGCCAGTTCGTGACGATCATATGCTACATTTAGTGGAGCTGACATGATGATGATGATGATGATTAACACTATTATCGTTAAGAGAGAAAATGTGTTTTGTTTCTTTTGTACAATACGAAAGTAAACATCCATTTTATATTTTAATTTGTTTATCGGTCTAATTATTTTGATTACTTCCAACCCGTTTGATTATTATTCAAATGGACCAGTCCCGGGTACAGGTGAGGGTCCGCTAATCTCTGAGTGTCCAGGGGTCTAGACAAACACGGGCAGGTGGTTTGGTTTTTCCATTAAGCGTATAATGCGACTGAGATTTGATAAATATTTTAACCGCAACGCCTCTTGTCTGTACAGAAAATAGAACAGTGGGAATTGTTGACCAGTTAACGATAGACTACCGTAAAAAAACATTCTCAACTCCACAGAAAAGATAGAACGATACACACATAATATTTTCGATAGAATATTAAAATATTGATAAAATACATATGAAGATATTTATTTTTTTAATATGAAGATACATTCATTTCATTCAATATATTAACTAAAACATTTTGATATAACTAACGAGTTCTTCACAGCTGTTTTTATCTAAGCACAAACAGTAGAATATCGACAGATGGTGATAGTAACGCCGAAGTCTCAATTGCAGATTTTATGACGCTTACCATGTTACATATGGTTAAGCGCTGCTTGTGGAGTTTTGATCCGCAAACGTCATATACTACTGCCGGACATTCACACATCGTCCAATTTTTACAGGAATTTACTATGAATGGGTTGTCTTCACGAGATGATTTTTGACCACCACCAATTTTGATTTATTTGATATGACTGGTATTTTACGGGTGAGGGATTTAATTTCCAACAACTGGGGGTATTTAAGAGCTGATAAATCGATTAAAAATCTTTTTGTTTTTAATTCCGTCGGGGATCGAACCCATGACATGTGGTTTGTCAAGCAAACGCTTTGATCACTAAGCTATACCCGCCGGCTATATAATTGATATTATTGTACAACAATTAAATAAAACAAATTTCTTTTAAAAATGACAATGCATTTTGAAATCTTTAAACAGTTTCATCTCAGCTTAAATTGTTGCTGTTGTGAATAAGATATACATAGTATTTATAAATATTGTTTTTAAAATCTTTTGATTGAAATTCAAAAATTCCATTAAAATATTTACGCTTGTTTGTGCTTTATTTTAAATTCAAGATATCCGATTACATTGATCTGACGATGGAATTTAGGAATGTCTGTCTATGCAGCTAATTATTTCAAAACAATGTTTGACGGAGCTTTAAAATTTCAAGCAGATTTATATATTGACAAAGGACACTATGTGAAACAAAGAATTCGAGATGCCCCCATCGAAGAATCCCAAATGGCCGCTTTTAAATTGATAAAAAGCACGCATAAGTTAAATGGTAAGATGGGTAAGATCTAATGGATAAAATATTTCGTTGACATCCGATGAATTTTGAGTTGGAGTCTTATAGAAGTTTATAAATTTAATTATATAAAAAAATCCTAGTTATATATGAAATAAACTGAATTTTCCATGTGTCAACTTTGATTCCGAGTCCATTAAAATTATTGTCGAAGTATTTTATTGAATCTTGCTAATAATAATAACAATAATAATAAGATTTTTTATTCCAGCAGGATTGGGTGGGTTGTGCAATACCCAATCTGCCATATTTTTAGATACAAAATAATAATTATATATAAATATAATAATTTATTCATGGTGAACTATAGAAAAATATGTCATACATACATTCAAAAGGAGTTAAAAAAAGAAATTCACTAATTTTATGACATATACAGTGGATAGAGTTTTCATTGTGAACATTCGGTATTCCTGCACGTGCTTACACTGTTGATATCGGATGGTTTGATATCCGTATCCAGCTTCAATATCCTGTGTATGTCGTCTCTAGCCACACCAATGTGCTGGTTTTTGGTCATTAATAAACTAAGGATTATTTCCATAACTATTCCATTATCTTTTTTTACATTTATTTTTCTCTTCTCTTCAATGCTCTAAATAGTAAGCAATATTCTCAAATATTATTTTACTTCACAAAAGCCCAGTGATTGGCTTTTGTGGCTCTACAAGGCTAAGGTATAAGTATAAGACCATGGCCCTCTGCAGGTATTCTCCTGTGTGTGCTTATATACAAATTAAATCTTATAAAAAATAAAAAACAGTATGCGAACCAATCGATATATTCTTCCGGAGTTATTCGGCGGCTGTTTACATATGGAATAGCCAAACAGCAGGTGACTGGGCGAACAATTTTTCAATCAAGATCAATAATTTTATTTCCCTCACTTGTTCGGAGTACAAAGGGGCCGATTCGCCTTTTTGCTCCTGGGCCGCGATGACCGGAATTCTTCAGGTGGTCCACAGGCATTCCGCTGTAGCGGAGACTCGAACCGGTACCTACCCTAAGGCAGAACAGAACTTGGGAAAAAATAATAAAAAAAACGAATTTATTCTTTTAAATAGATTTATACTTTTGACCTTATTTTATATGTATCACGTAAACTACTCTTTATTTACATACTTCAAGAGCGCTGTTTTTGCCTTAAAAGAGAGCTTCATTATTTCATCATCTTTAAAACGCATTATGATGGAAAAGGTCCATAGTAAAATTATAAAGATTAACTATCGCTAGTCTATAAGCTTAACGTATTATATATCTATATATATAAAAGAAAGTCGGGTTATATTTGTTTTTATAACTCAAGAACGGCCAAGCCGACTTGGCTGAAAATTGGTGGAAAGGTAGCTTAGAACCCAAAAACGTCCATGGGATACTCAAAATTGATTTGATTAAGAAAAAGTATTGAACATTTACGTAAACATGTTTTCATACAAGACTATTGTAACTTGACAGCTGTCAGTTGAGACGGTGGCGTCATAGGCCAGCAACATCACTAAGAATGACGCAATAGTAGGTATTGTAAGTAGGTACCTACGTAAGGTACGGAATATTTTGAAACAAAAAAAAAAACAAAAGGCAGGAAAAAAAGACAAAAACAAAATAAATATTAGTGAAAATATCAGTTTTATCTTTTATTTGTTAAAAATGTTATAACAAAAAGCAA
This sequence comes from Glossosoma conforme, assembly GCA_022606575.1. Lineage (NCBI taxonomy): Eukaryota > Metazoa > Arthropoda > Insecta > Trichoptera > Glossosomatidae > Glossosoma > Glossosoma conforme. The sequence continues at coordinate 349,849 of JAGTXR010000029.1, forward strand.
ATGGAAAGGCATCTTCTTATTCTATTGTGTTATTTTTATTTTTTATTATTTTCTCTATTTATTGTATATTTATGTATACTATTCTAAATATATGTTTCTAAATATTTGTAAAAAAAATTGGAATGGACCAAATATATGATATCATATGTACCGAAAAATTCAACTTAATGAAATCCAAAATCTGCTCATTTATTGCCTTTCGGGTGAAACAAAGTTCACCGGGTCAGCTAGTTATTTATAAATGGTACAAAAAGTTTATATTATACTAAGCGCTTTCTCGTATGGTTTAAAATTTAAGTAATTTGCATGCTAGTCTTACTTCGTTAATATGTTAAAAAATTAGCTTATTGTTCATATTTTACAAACTGTTTAATCCCTTTTACTTACACTGCATAGAGAATAACTGTGGAAAATATATTTCCTTGTTCACAATATTCTTACCTTATGTTTCATATCTATTATGACCATAATTATTTGTCAACAACTTACGTACATAGAAACCAGTAGAAAATATAATATTATATGTAACAGAGAAAAATGGTTGATCCAAGTTTAAGTAAAACCATAAATTAAAAATATACATTAAACAAAAACATTAGCAAATTCAACAATTATACTTATTTATTATAATGTTTTTTAGTTAAAAACGATTTATTAATAAATAAACAATTAAGCAAAAAAATACTCATTCAAAGTTTAAGATTTAACGATACACTTATTTAAATATAAGTTTATTGATAAAAGCAAGTAGTTTATTTTTACTGTTAAATGAAATGATTTGTGAATCGCATCTTCTTTAATACCTTGAATAATACAATAATAAAAAAATACGTTATATTACGTTATTTGCTAATGTTTTATGGATAAATATTTTATCTAATGCAGATTTTTTGTCTGGAAATTATGGATTTTAAAAGTGGTTTTTAAAACTTAAAAAAACAACGTCAGAAATCAAAGTACAAAATCATCCTGCAGCTGTAGAGTCCAGCGCTGCACCCTTGCATTCCTTGCATTTTGTAAATTAGTATACAAACGAGGGCCTCGAAACTAAATGCACTCGTGTTGGACCAGCAGTATTTTTGTTTTATCGGAGTCTCAATTCAGTTTTTATCCCGATAAGTATAACATTGAAACGCATTTTATTTGTAGATAATTGTCCCTTTGCGGAACGTTATTCAATAGCCGGATAACTCGATTATTTTAATTAACGTTTAAAACTTCAGTTCATTCCAGCAATATATTATGTTTCAGATACTTATAGTCTCTGTAAAAAAATGTCTTTGTTTTTTTTGTAATGCTGTGGATATCACAAGTAACTTTTATCTATTTTTTTAAATATACATCATCAACAAAAACGCCATTAATGACAATCATAAGTAATTAAATTATTTTTATTTTATATTAATATTTATTTTATAAAACATATACCAATGAATATACGTATGAATAAATTGAGTAATAAATTATTTTAAGAAAAATATGTCAATTAACACATCAATAATATGACAGTGGCTTAAGAGTCTTAATTCGATTATCATTTAAATAATAAAGCAATTATATTTTGCAGCTCTATAAATAACATGATTTATTTTTATTATTTTTAAATAATAAAAAAAAATATTCTTCAATTTTAAGTAATTATCAAAGCTTTTTGCCTGAAACCGGTAGTAGACAATGATTATCCTTTGAAACTTGGATTGCCCCGAAAGATGACCTAGCTCCTGGACATGACTAGGAATAGAGTATATGGAGGTCCCTTAAAAGTCTTCGGACCGGAGTATTTTTTTCAAGATTTATTTTTCAGTTATTTGGCTGTACTTGTAAAGCCAAATAACAGACGTATTCGTACGAGTAGAAGTAAATTGAAAAGCAATTAAAACGCTTAACGTATGACAGGTGTGAAAAAAAATCACTTCAAAAACAAATTTTAGTAATGAATAAGCGGCATAATTCTAAGAGACAACAGTTTTTTTTATCAATTAATTGTAACAGCTTTTTTCTTGGTGTCGGAGTAGAGGGCAAACTAGCTTTTTTACGGGGTAAAAAAAAAGCTGCAACGTGCCGCGTGTCGTATGCGTGACATTTCCCCATAACGCCAACAACCTGATTAATTTAACCAGTGCAACTACCCCGGATTTATTTATTCCTGAAGCGGCTTTCATTCAGAGCGAAGCTTTTGTTTTGCGAAATTAACGCGCATTACTTTTGCAACAGCTTTTAAAGAGCACGGCGAGAGCTTTTTGTACGCTCCGTTTGTTTTGCGAAATTTTACAAAAGAGCTGAGCTTTATTTTTTTTGAACAAATTTAAGAATGGATTATGTTTGGAATTTTCAGCCGGGCCTTTTTTTCGGCTCACTACTTATCGCATTCTGTTTTTAATGGTAAGTATTTGCTGAAGCATTCGGCGTTCTCTTTCACTATAGTGACTTTTTGTTTGTAATACAATTCCACAATATAATATGATGAATGAAAACAAAGTATGAACTCTTAGAATTTCAATTTAAACAATATTTTTAATTATTCCACAATATTTTTTTTGCTTGTTTCAGCTATGCCCTATGCTTTTATTACGGGAACTACTTTATATTAATTATTATTAAGGATTTTCTCTTTTAATTTTTTTATTTATTTTACAAGGAAGCCAAGCAACATTAATCAAATAAAAGGTTATAACAAAATTTTTAACGATTTAAATTAATTTATATTATTATATATACATAATAAATATTATAGAAAACTTATATTAAATGTACCATCATTATAAATGTCATTATTTAGTAACCGTGCACAATTAAATATGTAAATACAATGTCAATCAATTAGAGCTGTTAAGGTTCATATAAAATTTTTAAGAATCGTACTTTCAACTGAAGAAAAATCGTTATAATCAAGTTCCAAAGAAAATGCTTCATGAAAAATTCAGCTCATCCATAAGTTGCAGTTAGTTCCTGATCTCTTGAGCTTGCACCAGAAAACTTTGCAACAGCTGTGTTGTTTTAAATGCAAAAGTTTAAAATCCATTTTCTCGGAGCTCTTCTTCGCCTTATTAAATAAACATTATCCGAACAGTCGTTTCTTCTCCAAATCGATGCAGTCTGAGAACTTTGTACCATTAGAAAACACTCGTAAACTTATAATGCAATCTTAATGCCTGCCCACTTTTTGCTATATTGAAAATTTCAGCGCTGCGGGGTTTTAAATATTGAATTAATTAATCCGGCACTGAAAAAGCACTCAGGAACATACTCGTTATGTTAAATTAATTATTTTATTTTGTATTACTTTCCAAGGTTATTAATTATCAATTAGAATGAACGGTTTTATATTTTTAAATAAAACCATCGAAATATACACTTGCTTAAAGATATTATCATTATGAACTTTCCTAAATAAACAAAAAAAAAATGTTCAACTTACACATACATTATATATTTTCCTATATGCTGATGTGATGTAACAATTAAATATACTTATATTAAGATTTGTAACATTTTCTATTTTTTTTATCAATTATATATAATTTTTTATAGTTATAAATAACGAGCTCAAATCGTTTAAGATGTTTTTAATTTTACAATTAAAAACAATAGCGTTAAAATACCAAAATAAGTAATGAAAAACTCCGTAAAATGAATTATTTTTACATTTTTTTTTCTAAACAAAAGTTTAACTTAGTTAATCATGTCCACCAGCCAAGTGAATATGCTGTCTATAACGTACATATTAATCGTAATATATATTTTATACTTATTGATAGAGAACAAAAAAATCATTGTCTCACCAAAAATACACAAAAATTATTAAAATTGGCAAAAATGTTTTTGTAAGCACAAGTCCCGCGTGCCCGATGGGGACGAGGCGCTTTCAGACTCCTGAAAGTCCGCCTGCCGCCCTTGTCTATAACGATAATTAAAAGTGGTTTGTATGTGAGTCCCGCGGCTCATTGTTTGGTCGGCGGCCACTGGAGGCAGAAACAAACACAGCGCACAATGCCGCCATAAATAAGGTGTACGCGCTCGGCCACTCCAAGGTGGGCTCGTGGTGATGGTTACTGACTTTTTAAAGTATATAATATTAATATAATCTTGGCGTACAGGCCACTGAGAGTGATGGCATGCAGGGAGAGCTTGCTTATAGAAGCCTATTACTACTCTATGTGCTATATTATATTGGACACGTTCAACACAAACTGCCGACGAAACATTACCCCTCATCCTTCAGTTCAATGACAAGATGAGGATACAGTCCATCAAAAGACCAAGTTGGATCTGATGGGACGTCTTTGAAAGCAGCAAGAGGTCTACAACTACTTTTTCTACGTGCTTTCTCGACTCACTGTCCTGAAAAGCGGTCGGAAACTACATATAATTTATTCGGAATTTATTTGTATGTCAGAGCATACATGTTATGAAGTGAGAACCATTGCGGCTGGTAGAGATTGGTAGCGGCAGTTTGTTAACTATATACTCTAGAAAGGATATGAAATGATGATGAAATGCAGGATACAATACCATAATCATGACAAATTTTATACTATTAAGATTTTAATAATTGTCTTAAGATGGTGAATGTATGGCGTAAATGTTCAGGACACATACTAACTGCAAGAGCAAAAAGGTAAGAAAGTACAAGTGAAAGACTTATCACCAAAACTCTCAGTGTAAAGGTGAATGATAATTAAAAATATTAAAAGTATTAGGTTTATTTGTATTAGATAGGGCTTAAAAAATAACATCATTATCAGATACAAATAAAATAATTTTTAGAATTTATCCCAAGATATATTTTTTGACGACATGTTTCAGCCAGGTCGAATTCTGAAGTGCATTTTGATGTAAATGTTTATTGTTTTTTAATTGCCTTTGTAATTTTACATATTATTTTGTTGTGACATCAATGAATTCCCTTATACATTAATGATTTCCAAAACACATATACCCATCACACAATTCATATCCACCTTTTCACTCACTCTTTGCTTTATATAGAGCCAACACTCACTTTACGAACTGACTTGAAAATGGCCATTCGACCTGGCTGAAACATGTCGTCAAAAAATATATATTGTGGGATAAATTCTAAAATAATATTTTATTCATATCTGATATTATGGAATTCCACCAAGAAATATCGATCGAAAAAATCGAAATAACATCATTTTGTTTTTATTAGTTAATTACACTTTGTAACAAAGTACTGATTAAACTTTCAATAAGTGGAAGACTGCTGTTTTTATTTTCTACATTATTCTCATAGTTAGCGTAATATATCTTGAAAAGTTGCGAAAAATATGATCCCATTCATATTTTTAATACAAAAAGGATGTTAAAAATAATGCTCATATTTAAAAAATGCTTTGACAAATGAAAACATGATTTTAATGATCTTTGATAAGTATCCGTTTTTAGCGGTAGTACTCGTAAATTAATGCATCTGCCTTCCCTGCTTAATAATATTATGTTTGCAATTCAGCGCGCGGCGGTCCGAAATGACATGCGGCCCGCGAATAAATAATCTCGAGCGCCCCTGGCGGAGGAACGGCCAAGGGAGCCCAAAGGCCCGCCGAATCCGTGCCCGGCTAAATAATCAAGATTTTCGCGTTATTAATGATGCCTTATATGTAAAAACTGAGGCACAGATATTGCGGAACTCGCCGTCTTAATAGGCGCAAAAATGTATTCATTATTTCTGACGTTAACAATAAAATATTGTTTTGAACTGTAAGCAGAATATGAGCACCAAAGCAATCGTAATCTTAAAAGAGAGAATGAAAAATGTAGGCCTGACTACACTCAAAAGCCTTAAAGACAATGCTACTCAAAAGCTAATACAGAATAATAGATAAATAAAACAAGATCTTTGCATATAATACACTGAAGGTATATAAACAAAAGGTAGAGTATTGGACTCTGATGAAAATGAGAATGTAAAGCATTCACAGCATATTTGAGGCTCCGTGTGTCGGCCTTCTGGAGCAGGATAAGGATATCACAACACCTCCATATTACTACTGATTGGATCAACTTTTCACATTGCTAACGCTGGATGTTGATGATTCTGCGTTCTCCACGATCACATGTACAAACACTACAATGTATTGTGCATAATGCAATATTTTTAATCTTAATAAAAAAAAAACTTAAAAAATGTGCCTCTAATATAAAGTGTATTATATGCTTTTAGCACATTTCATGCTATAATTACTTTATTTTTTATAAGGCATAACGGATTTTGCACAACATATCCAAGCCATCTTGAATATAAAAAATGTATATAAATATATTTTGAAATTTACAAATCATAGACTGTTTTCAAAAAAGTTCTCTGTGATTGCATTAAATAAATTATCAAGTATTTGCATGAAAAGTGAATAATTTAATAAATAATCGAATATTACGTTCTCAACACTGCAACACATCTTCAGTATTACAGCGGACTGACTGAATGTAACTGCGGCGTGGAGCAGACCCTGTCACACCTTCTTCACCCAGGAAGACCTGATGATGGCCAGGAGTAACGCCATCGACGTCACCCTATTCTGGGCAAACAGAATCTGACCCTGTTGTTTTTGACACGATTATATACAGGTATAACACTACAAACATTATTTAAGTATTAAAACTAAAACAAAAAAGAAAAACATTAAAATTTGGTTCGCATTATCTGATTGTGTTCGTAAAATGATTATATTTAATAATATTCTTGTTTTCACAACAACATAGAATAAATGTTTTGTAACTGAAATCACTGTATCGTAGTAACAATATTATATTATTTCCTACGTAAAAGCTTAAAATAAATCAGCACTTATCACGGTACGTTAACAACGACAGCATGATATTAAAAATAACCTCAAAGTTATAACGACACAGTAGCGTAAACAAGTTTTGAGAGCTAGTTTAAAACAAACATAGTTTTGATTATATTTACATAATTCATTATTTAAATTTCTTATATTTAGGCAACCTTATAAATAAGTGGTTACAAACTTTACTGGCGGAAGGCTGTCGATTAACTAATAATAGAATAAACAATTGAAATTATGGATTCTATGAATATTTTTGTTGGTTGGAGTGAGACATTTTGGTATGCAATTAAAATATAATAAATTTTACTTACATATTTTTTTTATCTCATTATCAATAATTCCCCACCGAAACTCACCTTACAACCTCTCTCGGTCAAAAATTCATAGCGTACTCGCATATTAGGGCCCCATACTATATTGTTTGACTGCGACATGTTTTGGTTTCGTCGAGGAGCCTTTTTCAAGTAAATTGGATAAAAAATGAACGATTCATATAATGCTAGGTGTAAAAAGGAGGGATAGCAGACGTTGTCGGCTTGAATCCTGACCAATCTAGATTTAAAAAAAAAAATTTGGTTAAATCTTGGCTCTATACATGCCCCCGGTAAGGTTAAGCCACCCATTAACATCAAAAAAAATGACCAAGACTCGAGAGCATCGGGCAGACGCTCTCAGAAACGATCTATTTTCCTATGCGAGCTTACAGAACCGTGAAACTACAATTTTTCGTGGCCATATGCGACTAGGGATGTGTGTGGTGTGATATAACTAAATACATTTTAAATGTGTTGTCGTATAACGCAAGAAGAATAAAAAATATTCAAATTCAGAACATACATAGCACACATATTATGATTTAAATTAAAAAAGAAAAACATTTAGGAGAACGAGCGATGATGATTCGATCAACGTTGCATATTCAACAGTTAAACATTTCCCATGTAAAAATAATGACCTATTTGCGTATGAAAACGTCAGGCCACATCACATATTTTTTCAATATTCAGCCCGTCAAAATTTATGGACAATGCATTAAATTTTATGTGTACTTGCATGGAATATGTTTATTTGGTCATGGGCCTCTTGCTTCTCGACCAAGGTTTGCAGGAAACGAAATGCGAGGACCGGGCAAAAAAGACCACGCCGGTCCCATTTGAAGATAAATCAAACGCAACAGACCTTTTATAATATTTCCTTTGTCTGACGTACACTTAGCATATTGGACGTACAAGAAAACCATTTAAATACAATGTGCAAATGTATCGTGATATTCTGCTTTGTCATATCGGCGGTTGGCTTTACACACGTGTATACAGGCTGGCGAAGACTTAATATTGATACACAAACAACCTAAGGGATGAATTACAAACTTAATAAAGAACATCAAATAACGTGATTTTATTTATGGTACAACAGTTTCTAAATTGTGCCAAAAGTCATCAAAATCCACTGCCGTATACCTCCATTTTATACAAGTAGTATAAAGTTGTCTCTAGTTGGCTACACTAAGTACAGTTCTATCGAATACAATTTATCTTGTGAATGACCATTCAAGATGATAAGAGCTCTCTAATTATACATATTTACCGACAAAAATCATGCCTTTCAACCGATCATCAACAATTTTAATAATATAAAAATAAAACAATAAGCATTTCAACGTTATTGTTATCAATTTATTTCAAGTTAATTAATATTTTGAATACAGCTAATATAAGTGGATTTCATCATTAATTATATTTTTAGCGTCCACTTTGAGATCCATTTTGAATATTAAATATGATATCATAATAATCATCATCATCATCAGCCTGTATCCGGCCACTGTTGAACGTAAGCCTACCGCATTAGTCTCCATCCACTTCGATCTTCTGCCTTCAGCATCAAGGCCACTCCTGCTATTCTTCTTATATCGTCAGTCCATCTTGCAGAGGGTCGGTCAATACTTCGTTTGCCAGTTCTTGAGCGCCACTCCATTACTTTTCTTCCCCATCGACAGTCGTCTCTTCGACAGATATGTCCTGCCCATTGCAATTTGAGTCTGCCTATACGTTTGGTAGCCTCCACTACTTTAGTTCTTCTGCGGATATCCTTGTTTCGGATTATATCTTTTAGCGACACTCTGAGGATGGATCTCTCCATAGCACGCTGGGTGACATCTTTTTTATAGATTAGACTTACCGTTAGATTCCACGTCTCTGAACCATAAGTTAATAAAGAGATGATGCATTCGTTATGATATACTCGTAAAATATTATTGTACTTAATTTTAACATGTTTTTAATTGAGCAATTGTTATTCACACTAATGATGTTATGACAAACCGAAATTCCTTCGTCCTTCTTTGTAATACTAATCAAGTGCACATCATTTAAAATTCAGAATAGTTATAGATTTTAATCTTAATTAGGTATTGAACATCACGATTAGCATGTACCATGGAAAAATTCTTAATTTAAAAGTAATCAGTTTTCATCCCTCTTGAATCTTTGACTTCTGCATATTATTTTGTCACCACTTCATCTACGAGGGATTTTGCCGATATTCTCGTTCAACAGTTCTTGGACGTCACTTCGGAAGATCAGTTCCGCAAACTTATACTCGCCAAATTCAACCAGCCAAGTGTTAACCACACTGTATGTACATATAATACGGGAGATAAACGAAGAAAGTATTCATATCGAAGGCAGTTAATAAAACGATAAATTCAGCGCGGAAAGGGGATGAGTCGAATGAATGCAAGGATGACTATTCAAGACGTTCGAAGTATTGTTTTAAGCAAATGAACACTCGTATGCCGCTCGAGCTTTTTTTCTTTTGTTCTTTTACACTCTCAAATTTTAATATCATTTCAATGACAATGAATTTAAAAAGTCTTCCAAAACAAAATGCGTCTTAATTGTTTCGCAAGATAATATTATTGATGCAAATTATTATATATACATTTATGCATATTAAATTTTTTACACTTGTTATAAATTTGTTTATACAACTCCAAGAATTCACAAATTTAACATAGGGACTCCTTGCAAATAAAATAAAATATTAACTCATACCACGATGACTTCATTTACATACAACGGACTAAAGAACAAAACATTTCAACACTACTTATAGGAATGAGATAGATTTAATAATATGATTCAATTACTGTAAAGCTTTAAAAAAAATACAATCTAACAATTAGGAATACCTCACATCATCAAAAGTTTCAAAACAATGTCATAACATTAGGCAACATATAATACTAAGCCTCGTAAGTTTCCGATGACCTTTCTAGTCGGTGTCAGCCTGTGTCCGAAGAAAAGTAAGGTAAAGTTTATGGTTTCTTGCAGTGTCTCTTGCATATCCCAATCAACGTCACATTGGTCTCTTGAAAGACTACCGTTATTGCTCCCTTAAGTCGTCTTTTATTTCAAAGTCTAACCAAATAACTCATATTCGACTCAAAACAGACCTATTCTCCAAACTAGTTTCATATTGATAAGCCAAAGGTCAATGCAGCCGAGCGCGATTACCTTATTTAATCAATTATCGTATTGGATAAACTTAAGATTTAGTTGACTAAACAAATCTTCTACATATCTTTTTGCGGCCTTCAAACAGAAAAATATTTTTATATTTACTTCATAATCAGTTAGCCATATAAAAAAGTGCGTAAAACTCATCGAAGACATTGTTTTTAACCAAAATAGCCGCTTATTTTGCCGTAGTATCGGAAGGATAAGAAGAATTGCAAGTTTACAGTGATCACGCAATACTAATTAAACAGTTATCACGCTGTAAACAGCCAATAATTCAATAGCGGTGAATAAAACGTGCATTATTACCTTTTAGGTGTTACCTGTTTAGCCGTTGTGTTGAAACGAGCATATCGGAGTACATCGAATTACTACTAATGCCGTGAGAACGCACGCCTGAAGAACTATTCGAACGTCGACCACACGTTAAAAGAGACAAATATGCCCATCGAAAAAAAAACAATTTAAATATTCATTTTTTTCTTAAGCTTTTTTTCATCTATTTATCACTCTCAAATTAAAGAATAAAACCATTTTGCCAGCGGGTACAGCTCAATGGTCAAGGCGTTTGCTTTGCAAGCCAAAGGTCGTGGGTTCCATCCTCGACGGAGATTAAAAAAAAGATTTTTAATCAATTTCCGAGCTCTAAAATACTGTTAGTGTGAATTTGATCCCTCACCCGTAAAATGTCAGTCATAGCCTATTAACTAAAATTGGTGGTAGACAAAAGTCATCCCGTGATTACCACCCACTCATAGTAGATTCCTGTAATAATAAAGATAATGCGTGAATCTTGGGCTGTAGTCTATGACGTTGGCAGATCAACACTCCACATGCAGCGCTTAGCCATATGCAGCATGGTAAGCGTCATATAATTTACGTCTAATATTTGACATTTTTAAAAGAAAAACTCAAAATAATTTTCATTTTACTTTGTCGTGTACTACACACGTGCACACATGAAATATTTAAAGAGTTCTTTAAGAGAATAAGATTAAACTATTGAAATGAGAGTTATTTGAAATTTCAAATAACTTTGGAAACAATCTGAATATTGCATTGTACGCAAAATTATGATTTTCTTGAGGAAAATCTGGCTTTCCAAATTAATAAGTAAAAATATACAAATCTGTCGTCAATTTTATCAGTCTATTTGATGTTGCTGATACAGAAAACAAGGCTAAGAAGATTATTATTTCATTCTCTCCAAAAAAATATGGTTACTTCTCTCTTCCTTCGTGATCTTGAGCTAACGGACTTTAACGTAGGCTTTATAATCCCATGTGTAATTTATTGTTTGACATAGTGAGCTAGCAATCAAGACGTTATATTTTTATTGGTTGGACATAAGTCATAAATTCGATACGCGGTAAACATTTATGGATTTCTTTAAGAGACCAAGTTCCTTGTTCCCTGAAGAATGCTTAGAAATTTTAAAGTTCTTATCCAAATTGATTTTGTGACCCACTTTAATTAATGACATTCTGGAGTACAAACATGTTATTTATTTATTTATTTTTGTAAAAACAAATTACATTCCGAAATAGAACATCAATTAGACATAACATATTGCTCAAAAGAGTATATTTTTTACAAAATAAAATGTATTGCTTATAAAGTTAAGAAACTTTAAATTGTAAAAGAAGCTTACAATGATAGAGTGTAATATAATACACAAGAATACTTAAAAGAAAGAGAAAAGTCAACAAATAAGCAACTTAATTATAAATAAGTTTTGATATTTACGATTTTGAAAGGATGCTCTATAAACACCAAAAGACATAAACATATGTTCGACATTTCATGCTGAAAAATATAATATCTTCGATTAATACCTACAATAAATTATAATTAGAAGATAATTTGGAATTTGATTAAATCCTATGTTACCATTTTTTTTAAGTAAGCACTCATATTATAATAGCGATATAAAACAGTTTATTACATGTCGTTCAATCAACAGGCTAGACGCTGCATGTGTAAGCATTGCGTGATATTTGAGGGTTGGAGAATTGTGGTGGTTTTTGAAAATAATTATCCAGATTGAATGAAGGACATAACACAGGTTCTGTAACAACACTACAATACTTACCAGCATACAGGTAGGAGTTTTACAAATAGATTTTGGCCAACACACGTAAGCCACATATAGATGAACAACGAAAATGCAAGAAGTCTGTCGAACATATTCGTTTATATTCAAACTAGAGAGTTGTTCCAAAAAATCATAGTACAAAGCTATTTTACATTCAATATGACATAATATTCTCAATATAGAAAAAAACAGAACAATTGATATTGGCTAGCAACGATATGCACTCCAGGAATCTGTCAATTTTTGACGGTGATTTTTGTTGGATGTATGCTCCGTTTTATGATAAATAAATCTATAGCAGCTGTTGATAACGATGATGGCAGCATTAGTACTACGTTCGTGATGCGGTGGATTTTATATTATAATAAAATATTCACTTTGCGTTCGAAGAATTTATATTCAATCTCTGCTTATATGGAGTCTTCATGTAATCAGGTACTCGGTATGTTCTTATATAGGATTGAATGAATAAAACATCAGTTGACATAACCAGGTGACAAGAGCCGTTCGGTTGAATGAAGATGAGAAATGGCTTCTTGTTATTCGTTCTAAACTGATGTCGTAATCCTCGGAACAATATCTTATTTCGTAAACACGTGAGCCGTTATTGTTTTAAATGAAACTCTACGTGTCGAATTTTCTAACACTTGAATTTAACTCACATCATTTGAGATGTAATACTTTAAAATAATCACAATTCCACATTTTCGCCACACAGCTCTGTCAGCAGAAATGGACTTCTCTTCAAACCATGTCAACTCTGCCTTCTAAAGCTTCATTTTAATTCAATGATTAGTTACAAAAGACATTATTGAATGGAAAAAACCTGGTTGTTTGAGAAAATCAGTTTTAATTTATGCTCTCCTGCGTCACCCTGAACAGCATATCCCAGCCATTTTCACCTTTATCTCTTAACTGATTCTGGTATGATAGGTTACTATGTCCGCTACCTTACCTCGTCCATTCCTCACATAAGTAACGTACTAAAAAAAATATTATAAAATAATTTATTCTGTTTAATAATTGTAATAATTTTACTATAAATTCTAATCACCTTTTGTTTCATATTGTTATCATATTATACGAATACATAAAGTAAGCCAATGTTGCTAATAAAATCAGATGATGTATTGGCATAGTAACAACTACTACGGGAGTACGATACTCGTTTGAAACAAAGCGTCGATATGGCATTCTTCGGAAGCTCTTTTCAATTTATGGTCCGGCTTTGTTGCTCCGGCAAATGTCGTTCGCTGTAATTATAACTTAATCCCGTTCAATGATAGTTGTGGGATTTGAACCGTGGCCCTCGGGCTAAATGGGATTGTCGATAAATCCGATCGAGATTACTGCAATCTGTTTTAACCCTCCTAGACCAATGCCAGGGTGCTTATTGTCATCAGTGCTTAAGTTTTACATAGGTAGTATCAACTGTTACATTCAATACCTGAATCATATAATCGTCGTATATTTGAATCATTAATTTTTATCAGGTTTGATCGTCTTGTTCGTATAGGAAGCTACGATGAGTACTCAATTTTTATCGTTCTTGAATCTTGATACCATTCTACGACATCTTTAATGATAAAGTAGCTAAGTTATACGAAAGATATTGGGGGGACTTTGGTATGTAGTTTGTTTTTAAGAGATCAGTTTAACTTAAAATCAAAAATATACGAATACTAACAATTTTAAAGTTGATTGAAAACAGGTACAGACAGCAATTAGGAAGAGACAGAAATGAATTAATTGCTAAATCGGAATGCGAAAATGAAAAATGATTTATTGTTTGTTCAATGTATTCAGCACAAGTAATAATTGGCAATTGAGATTTCAATATATTTCTATGAAAAATTACATAAACGAGCACATATTTAGAGTACACGTGGCTCATAAAAGATAATATAATTATTATATGGACTTAAATAGTACAATTCTACTAACATTTTCAAAAGTATTAATTTATTAAACTAAGGAAGGTATTAAAAAATACTTATAAATAAAAAACGTGTAAGTAAAGGTGTGTATAAGAGAAATATTTTTTAAATCTTACTTTTACTAAAAGTGTCAAAAATATCAAAATATTTCAATGACTGATTTTTTTTTAAATTAACAGTTGGTTCTCATAACATTGTACTAAAGTAAATTTTAGTTTTATATATTTTAGTTTCAATTGACATATTTTTTTGGTTCTGATCTGGTCGACTTGAATGGGTTAAACGTATGGCATTATTGTAATCAAAACTGTTTTATTGATAGCATCGCAAATAAAGGTCTCGTATCTTCTGAGTCCCGATATTCCTACAGCGCTCCGGTTCAATTAAAACAATACAACTTTTTCGCGTGAGTTAGCGCTAAACGTAAGAATGATTTATTATATAAACCCTCCATATCGAGGATTTATCTAGTATAATTTAACATATGTAAGAATGAACTATGATATCATTGGTCATAACGCGAGACAATCCCATTATAGATATGTTGTATTAATTGCAGAAATGTATTTTTATATTGATCGTCAGTATTTTATAAACTGCACTTAATTAAAAGAAAATAAAACAAAAATACTAATTTCCAGAGTGCAAAGGACCTCTTCACATCGGTGAGCGTTCGATCACCAAAGTGATGTATCAATAAACTGAACATTCTTGAAAAGAAATGGTGTACACCGCATTTTGTTGATTACGTGTGATACGATGTGTGCCACCCGTTAGAACCTAATGACAAAGGTGTCGGAAACTTTGGATTATACACGTGATTATCTTAATCCTTTTGTTTAACATCGTCTTAATATACCTCAAATACTTTACGAGTTTCTAGGATCTCGGTTTGGAAGCCTTCGGTAATAATGTTGGTATGTACCAAAATTAGTTTTGGGTGCAGAGATGGCATGAATATTGTCCGCTGATAGTAATAATCATAAGCTTTATAGCATCTTCAAGTGAATATGGACTTAAAAAAATATTTTGACCTTTCGAAAAATGCTATTTTGTAACCTAGTGGTATAATATGAATTTTGAAACTATAAATATATTATACGTGTGTGTCAAAGAAATTATTAAACTTTGAGTAATATTTTTTTGAATCACCAAATGTGAGCGGTGTAAAAAGCCAAAGCTAAAATAAATTATATTAAAATATATATTGTGCAGTAAAATAATAGACAAAAGGTTTTCGAAATAAGTTGTTTTTAATAACAGAATTATTAGTTTCTGGTAACATGTGGAAACCTTTTATGACATCATTGCCGTAATTGAAGGGACTAAAACGCATTACTTATTTATATTTTGCTGCTGCTAGTTATATAAAATTAATCATTTAAAAATCAAATAAATACTTGAAGTGGTTTTCACTTTAACAAAAGTGTTTTTTTTTTTCGGGAGATCGTTCCGGGAAAAGTTAGTTAAAGTTCAATATGGTTCCATCCCCAGGCGTCGCAACCTGCCGTTGCCGGATCTGACACCAGCCTTCTTTCATAATCGGCGCCGGAAATTGCATTGGCAGAAATTCCCCTTGAAATTTTAATATTTCCATACAACGAATGGAGCACAGACTGTTCGGAATATTTCAGGAACCCTTGAAGATTTTTCAACCCGTAAGCGTGTCAATAGATGCCATTATATTGAATAAAAAAAGGTTTTTGAAAATTGATTAAATTAATATTTTTATGAACACAATTCTTTAAAAAGTATTTTAAGAGTAGTTCTTGTAAGTAATAATGAGCATTAAATAAAGAGCATTTTTATTTTTCTGCCTATTCAGAAGCTGCATGATTTATTTTCTTACAGTCAAAACTTGTGTCGCAGATCATGTGTAATAATAAGATTAATTGTGGATGTAATGCCAATGAAAGTTCAAATGTTAAATAAAAACGAGAGCTATTACTTCATGTTTATAAAATAAGTCAAATAACATGGCCGCTGAGAGTTGGCTGACGATTTTTAAAAATAAATAATATTAAGCCGAATTGCGAAACAAATAAGAAGAACAGAAAAATATATAATATATATGCTACGTAAAATAAATTTTAGTAAATTAAAGGGACATATTAACTTGCCAATAAAAATAAATAATTTTAAAAAATTTAGAGAAGATACTGAATGGTATTTGTACGAGTACAAAAGTGAAAATTAATCTTGTTATCATTGTATCTCAGAAAATAAATATTGATTATTAAAGAATCGCAGAAATATCCACGTAAAAATTTATATTCATAGATGAAATCAATCGTCACAGTTAACAAACATTGTACTCCTCGTGTGCTTTCATTGTGCATAGATATGCCGATTTAATATTTATTAACTTTCAACCGAAACTTTTAATATTTTGCACAATAATGAAATAAGAGCTTAATCACAAAAAGCCCTCGTCTCCCTCTATTTTTTTATGAATAGGGGGTTTATTTAATTTCATATCGATATTGGTATTAAAGTTGGCTTTTTGAGACCAATATGTTCCCACTATCGTTTTTAGTTTTTACCTACTTTACTTACCTTATTAGACTCGATCAGTCTGATACATTGTTCCGATGGACGGAATTTTATTAAGTTTCTTTAATGAAATAAGTACGCAGACTACATAGAAGCATAATACTATAAATAATCACTAGGTTTTTTTGTGATGTAGTAAAAAAACGAAAAAAAAATGACGATTCCCAACATTTAAAAGTTTGTAGAGAAAACATTTTTTTAATATATATTGCAATAAGTACTTACAATTTCTTTAATAACACCACATCTTACAATACTATGTTTCAACTGGGAGATCTTAAATGGAGATCTTTTTCAAAAAGTAACAACCGTTTTGCTTCACTCGTATTCTTGAAAAATTTTCACTGAAAAATAAAAAGAGGAAATTGAAGTGCACATAATGGTAGATCAAATCTACTGATAAAATATATTTTTACATTGTCAAGATGTATTTTCACGTCTTTCACCTTGCTGATATCTAAAAATACGAATTTAATTGTATTTAACCTATTAGAAATAAATTTGAAATGGTCCTATTTTAAAGGTAGAAAATAGTCATAGAATGATAATAAATTAGCTCAAATATTTTATTTAAATTGCTTAGTAGAAAAAATAAAATATTCAATTAAAAAAAATAATAACTTATATGCTTATGTGTAATCAGATAAAAATATTTTCTAATTTATTTGAAAATAGAAACGTAAAAATAAAATTTATCTTATTCAATAAAATGCGAGACACTTTAGTTTACTAAGTAAACCGACTACCTATAGTGCTTAATCCCGGGAATATCTATGGCATATGATGGTTAACTTTTTAGTCGGCATTTTCAAAGAGCATTTAAAAATCAGATGGTTAACCCAACATTCCCATGGTCTTATTTTATCCTAAAGGGTGGCTCAACCCAACCAGCATCTCGCGGACAGCAACAGGCAATAACCTATTCAAGTAGTCTTCCGTTTCTAAATAAGCATAAACGAAAGCCTTTATTACAATATAATATTGTCATAAATTAATAAATAATATGGACATATAAATACGTCCATAAATGATACACCTTATTAATGAAACAACTTTTTATCTAGGGTAGTGTTAAATTTCATATTATATTTTATTATTGAGCATCTTAATTTACCCCACAAAATTATCCACCGTAAGATGTATGCGTTTGTTAAGGCATCACAAAGGCCATCATCCATCAGGAGGTTATAGTCTGGAACCAGTCGGGAGGCAGTCTGGGGTAAGCAGGCTGCACTCCCTTAACACCAACCCCGAGGCTCGAGTTTAATATTTCCGAGTGTCAAAACTGCGAAGTTTAATCATAAGTCGACTGTCTGCGGCTCCCTATAGCTTCTTGGCCCCATCTTGGGGGCCCGGAGGTAGAACGCGCAGAGTGCAATTGGAAAAATTCTGATTTCGTATGCAAATATTTACAGGAAAGAAAAAAATATACTCTATATGAATTTTGTCATTGAAAGCAGATTGCGCTCGACAACTTCATATACGCGTATTTGCGATTAGAGCAGTTCGATTTTTTAAATTAATTATTCTGCTAGTGAAACAAAATTCACTGGATAAAAGGAATCTCTAAGTGAGAGAGTTTTACTTAATTTATAAACCTTTCTTAAACTGTAAATTATGCAATTTATACGATTTTTACTAAGGAGACTTACGCTTGTTCATACATCATGTAGAAATCATTTAATATATTGATTTTAAAGTACACAATAATAAATTGTCGACCACAAAAAATAAATTCGAATAAATTTTTCATGAAACAACATTATTTTTTATTTAAAAGTGTATTATTTAAATAGATAAATATTTATATTTATTTTGTACACATGATTCATATAAAAATAGAAATAAGAGTGTTTTTTTTGGAAACATGTTTATTTATTCGTGATTGAAATATTACGAGATTCGGTATTATTGTAAACTTATAAAAATGAATCATTCCGTGCATTTTGCTTAAAACATCATTAGGTGTTTGTTATTTGATGATAAACACAATTCTTTCATGGTCTAAAATGTATAAATTGACGATTTTAAGAAAAAAAAAGCTCAACATTACTTTTTTATATCCAAAATATATTTCTACATTCGTCATTTAACAGATCATCATCATCCATCATCAATGGAGGCCCTCAGAGAGCTTTTTTTTTGACGATTAAAAATATTTCAACTCAAATAAGACAATGTGCTTATATTTTCATTCAAATTTTGCATTCAATTTCAAAATTTATTGCACACAAGTATTCAATTTTTCTTACAAAACAGGGTTTACTTTATATTTTAAAATGAGAAAATGTATAATGTTATATTTGATAATAATTCCTTTTTATACACCGCGTTTTTTCAGAGAATAACATTACAGTACATCCGCTTCTATTTTCATAATATTTTTAATCCTCGCTCCCCGGGCAACCTCTTTAGTGAGACAACTATTTTCTCTTTCTTTGTTTGTCCGTGCTTTTGTAAATAAAGTTTAGTCTCAGCAGCGCCACGTGGAAAAATGCGGAATAAAACGGAAGCTGCGCCGAGCCCTCTCTGTAAGCTGTCATTAGAATAAAGCAAAAAATACCTTGCATTTTCCATCTTCACGCTTTTAATTATCTTTTAAAAGACATTCACCGTGAAAAATATATTTCTTTTACAATTGCAAGGGTTGTCTGTAAAACATTATCTAAATAAATGCTCATTATGATTAAGATGTTAATAATTTTGCATTTTATATTAACTCTACGTGTATATATTAATAACAATATTAATACTATGTATTCTAATAATATCATTTAATTGTATTGATATTGATAAAATGACTTTTTTTCATACATCGCGCAAGTAAATACCATACCCACTTCCACACTATAAGGAGCATATTGCATAATAGTTTGTCCTACTTGTTATAACACCACAGTCAGGCATTGAATACGTTCCCAGTATGTATTTCATTCTACATACAATCCGAAACACTAGTAATATCCTCAGTATCAACACATTTATAACAAATACAAAATTTTTACACACGCAGCGTCAAATGAAAACTGTTTGAACATCGTCCATTGAGTTTGTATAGGACTAGTATATTATATATTAAGGGCTAAAAAAACATCATGTCACGATTTTTTTATTTATTTATAATGAATGCGTGATACTCAAAATATTTTGTTTAAAAATTAAACAATGAAAGTAAAATATTTACAGAGCAAACAAATTAATCATGGAAAATAAGGATTAAAATCTATTAATGCATTCAATTTTATTTAAAATTTTGATTAGCAAACAATAAAATATGCCTCGGATACTGATGAATCAGATACGTGCTTAAGAGGAATCAACAGGATAAAGAATTGTCTTGAGACAACTCATATACCATTGAAATCTCACTGATTTACGTGTCGGTAGTTAGTTTCAATTATATGTTACAAATTTTGAAGGCATATGGTACAAAAATATTTAAATGTGCATAAACAACATGAAGTTATATCCTTGACCGAAAAAACGTTTTTACGTAATAATAGAAACTAAATAATAAGTCAAAACTATAACGAAAATATCTTCAATCATGGCCTGCTCCGTCGGAGAAGTCATCGTCGTGGAATCGATCGTCTGCTGGTTGAGACGTCTGCTGGCTGAATGGTCTGAACTGTTGAGAAGCATCGATCACTTATTTACTTCCAGTGTCAGAACAGAGCGTGGGCCATCGGGATTACATATCACTCGACTCGCTGTTGATCATGCTTTAAATCATACCAGACCATACTGGATAGTCTCTCTATATACATAATAGACCAATATATTTTGTATAACTTATGCCGTATACACTATATAATAGTAAACACACCATTATCACATAAATTGGTCTATAGTTTAGTAGTATTTTCAACAAAATATTTATCGATTCATCTATGCCTTATTCCACTCAAGAACCTATTGTATATTCTCCTTTTAAATGTACAGTGAGAAATAATATTTATATTGCATCTATTGCATCATTGCATCAAAAATTTACTCATAATTAATATTTATTAGATTAACAAAATATTTAATAAAATTTGTAACCTGTTTATTTCATAAAAATAATTAAAAATGTGGAAAAACAATCGATTTTAATCAATTTTTCAGTTTTTTAGTTTGTCAATAGATGAAAAAGTGATCATATAATAAAATCTAAAACTGGCTTTGTAAAGCGTATTATTTCAATTTAAATATGACTAACCACAATAATTAACCGTTCTACGAATACGAGATTTTTCAGTAATTATAAAAAAAATGTGATATTCACTAACCATGCCAAAAAGACAGAACCGGTATTGTATTTTATTTCAAAGATATTATGTCGATAATAATTTTTTATTCATATTTGTACATACAAAATGAGCTGCAAAAGATAGTCAGATTATTGGAAAATCATTCAAAATCGTGCGACAAAACGTATTGAATCGGAAACGAACCTATACCGTTTTTTAATGCAAGCTGCCAACATCTGTTCGACCAATCACGCGACGGTCCATTGTAGGGTTTGACAGATTCGCTTTTCAATGGTCGACACAAAGGCTGGACTGTTAATGGAAAAATACATATATCTTCCTTACAAACTGTCCCGGTCAAGGATATGCCTTCAATGGAACTGTGAGCCTATCAATCAGACCGATCTACATATTTGTCAAAACCCAAAAAAGAAGCTTTTACCAGGGTCAGAATTTTTTTTTATATCCGTTTATTATCCATAATTAAATATATATAATTATTGTGAGTTCTATTCGTCTCTTAACTTCTAATAATTGTTGCTGAACTTAAAAAAAGTAAAAAATATTTACTATAAATTTTGAAGTTCATTTCAAAGCGATAAATATAAATAGCACTTCCAATCACATTTAAATGCTCATATATGATTAATTGTATTACGTATGATTCAGATTAATTTTTATTCTTAATAAAAAACTCAGCTTGATTAATTTGATCTCCATTTTCTGAAGGACTAAGGAGACCATATAATAGAAACAGTGAAAACATCTTCTAATCCATTTTTTAAAATACAGCTTTTGTGAAAATAATCATTAATACTACTTTTCAAAGAAAGAGTGACTCTTTATACGAAAGATGATTAACCTTTCCTTTTAAAATAGTTGAGATGCCTTGTGACAATCGTTGACCTTTACCTTTTGTGCGTCTAAAGGATACTTCTATTAAAAGATGTACTTCTTAAAATGGATAAAAATTGTATATTTTCTTAAATGAATAACGAAATAAAAAAATAACGCCATTTAAAACTTAACGTTTATTATGCTTTCAAAAATGAAATGAAATGTGAAATGGAAACTGCAAGTGTACTACTAGGACATACCTTGTTTCAGGTTGTTGGTTCACTGAGGGCAGCCTAGCCAGTCAGGTCGCGAACTAGCCACTCTATCAAAGTGTCACACATCCGAACTAATTGCTTCAGCCTCGCCTGAAAGAGAACTAGGATTTTTCAGCGAGTGAGTGTCCTCTGTAATGCGGCGACCTCTGTTTTGAAAATTGGGGGCAACGAGGCGGGACATCTCTTGTTGGAAAAGCCATTCATATTTTGAGAGAACACGACTTTTCTTTTATATATCATCATTCTGACCATGTTTGCTGTCCAAATTATGAGTCTAGAATATGTCCAAATACTGAGCGTATGGTTGTCACTAACTATTGCCGCAATACTCAGTTAACTGTCTTAGTATTTGTTACATGCATCTTTTGCGGCATCCTTAATAAACGACCAAGTACTGTCACGAACACGAACACGAACACGAACACGAACACGAACACGAACACGAACACGAACACGAACACGAACACGAACACGAACACGAACACGAACACGAACACGACACGAACACGAACACGTAAAATTAATCTAATACCAGTAAAATATATGTCATAGCTTATTGATAACAATTGGCAGTCGTTAAAAATAATCTTGTGTTCCACTCATTCAAAGCAAATCACCTCGAAAATAAGTATGCAAGACGATGCGTAAATTCTGAGCTTTATTCTTATTTATATTTACATACATATTGTTGTTTATTATTCTCCTATGTATGTTATGTTGTATTTAGCTCTTGACAAACAAATTTATTGACTAATGATATCATAAGAATATCTCGACGCGAATAATCGAGAGGGATAAGGCTCATACGAGTACTGTATGTTTAACAATAGTTTAATTAAAGCATAGATAACTATTTTTAAGTTTAAAGTAAACTGCTGAGGTCTTTTTGAAAATAGCCATCCAAGATCAAAACAATTATGACTTTAGTAACTTAAGTTGATATAATTGTTCATCTTAAATTAACTTATTATTAAACAATGTTTTTGTATTACAATTTATTTTTAAATAATACACATTGCATGTGAATTATTGTGATAAATGTATGACTTGGTATTTCAAACAATGTTATATGCACGCCTTATCCTTTTATTGTCTGCTCTCTTTCTGAAAGCAATTTCTTCAGCAGACGTCTTTTGAGCTTCAATAAAAATGTGTCTGAAATGGCAAAGATAATAGCAGACGGTCAGCAAAGCCATTTTCTGCGTTTGACGACGCAAAAGTACTCGCTGTACTAACAGAAAACCATTTCCCCTTCTGATACTTTCTTCGCTTATTTCTTTATTGCGTGATTGTGTTGGGTGGATGCTGCAAGTAAACTGCTTTTCATTTCTCAACCTTTAGCGCAATGATGCTAAATAAAGTGTTTTCAAAGAATCTGAAAATGTTATATTTCATTGCGGAAAAATTAAAAATAAACATTTAGTTGAGCGAGCGTGACTTCAAAGAAAGTATTGTTTGCTTATCGAGAGATACATACTTCATTAAAAAGGTTTTTTTATTTTCCTTAAAAAAAATTCTTCCAGCTCATCATGTCAGGGATCAAATCAACATCTAGTGGATATTTTTTTAGAGTAACTTTACTGTTATCTGATTCCGAAATTGAAGTTTCAAACCCGTGGAATTATATCATAAAATACACCCAAAGTACCCATGCAATATGATCGAGCTTAAATTTTTATTATTGGATGAAGAATCAAATCATTTGGAGGTGTAGGTAGAAAAATGTGTAAATCAAAACTTTTTTTATAATAAATTTACGTGACGACAACTACACCTAAGCCATATTTTTATTTAATGTCTACTCATAAAGCGTTCGTTCACTTTGCTGTATATCAATTTATTTCTTACATCGAGCGTCGCTCATTCACATTATAAAAATGTCATAACAACTTCATTTAAATAAATGGCTCGTTAATAACATTGCTGCGCCCATGCTAATGAAAAATTCATTAACTGTAACAAATATGAAATATTACATACAAAATACATAGTTAAGAATGAATATTATATTGTTGTTATAATCTCATGATGATATGAAAAATAAATTAAAATAAACAGAAAGATTTACAAAATTAATTAACTCTAAATTATTTCACTAAAATAGGAAATTTAAGAACTATCCCATTTTGTGTTACATATGTGATATGCCTTAGAGCTTGTAATTATAATTATTTGTAAAATTAGATTATATGATTAGATGTAAAGAGTTTGTAATTTCAATGTAACTGAACAGCATCTCGCGAAGGTATACTTTACTCAATTAGTATATATTTTTATTTTCTTTATTTGACCGAACTCATTACCGTAGAAGAAAATCGTCAATGATTGCTACCGTTTATGAGTTTTCTGGGTAGTCTATTTCCTTTCTGATAGTCCAGGATGATTTCGGAAATTATAGTTCCGGTTTTGATTTTTAATTAGGTCACTGTTTCAACACTTTCAACGTTAATACAACTTTAGATTTTTTCAGTCTTTCACATCATAAAAACACTGCGCACATTAAAAGATATTTTTTTTTTATTTAAGCCATTTAAAGTAATTTAATTGATAAAAATAAATTTATATCATTGCATTTATAAAATAGTAAAATAAAAAATCCTTTTCTACTGATTTACCGCATTCATCGTTTGCAAAGCCGAAAATATACTGTTGACTTGCGGAAATAAAACAGTAAAAAAACAAATGTCAATGAAAGATTATTTACAAAGTAATAAACTTTAATATTTTTTTGGTTCTGTTTAGCTTTGTATTTTTTAAAATAAATACACACATTTGTTTACATCTAAAACTTGTTTTCTTCTTATAATTTTAATCTACCAATGGTTATGCAGATTGGGAGGACGGTATCTTTACTCAATCGTATCTCCTTGCGTTTTATCCTCTTAATCCCGCATTCATTGTTTTCCCGCATTCATAGTGTATTTCAATAGGTCCCTTTAAAAACGATAGATATAGGTTTCACTGTATTTTCATTGATAGGTAAATATTTACTTAATTGATTTTGTGAAAGGATAATACAATTTTATAATGTGTTGCGAGATACAAATTTGGAATAAAATTCGAACTAGTTTTTCTCTGTCGTGTTCAATTGTTTTCCAACGCTCGGGCAGTGTATTCGCCAACCGTCACTAAAAATTCGTGGGGAAAAAATTAGTTATTTTTTAAGTGCTCTTCTTGTCCGTGAAATATCCATATTTTTTTAATGCGTCTCGTAGTTTAATGTTTATTCGTGTAAGCTCTTTTATTTATTTTTTAATTTTCAAATATATGAGTATTATGTGTAGTGCGGTGTTTTTTTTTATTTCCTCATGTGTTTCAATACACAATTTCTGTTTTTTGTCCAATTGCATGCAGTAGAGGACAACTGGTCGAGACCATTTTTCTCTATGACGTTTGGCTACGGTGGCTGGACGCTTGTGTTAGTGTTTGTGTTTTTGTTTGCGTTTGTGTTTGTGTTTTAGTTTTTTGGTTGGGTATATTACCAGTGTATATGCTACAGGAGCCTTTTCTTGAAGCTGCTGAGCTTGCGCCGTCCTAGAAAACAGTGATGAATACATGAAATGTGCTCCGCAGATTTTTCATGGGATGAAACATATACAATGGCAGCTGAGAAACCTTTGTAATTGGCAGTTCGTCACAGCTATGAGCTCCAATTAGGGTGTCGAACATGGTGATGATGATTAAATAAAAAAATCGTATTCTCTCACAATACGAATGGCTTTTCCCATAAGAGATGTCGCACCTCGTAGCTTCCAATGTTTACATACAGAGCTTGCCGCATTACAGAGGACACTGAATCGCTGAAAAATCCAAGTTCTATTTCAGGTGAGGCTGAAACAATTAGTCCGAATGTGTGTCGCAGGAAGGAGTCATTTTGATAAAGTGGCTAGTTCGCGACCTGACTGGCTAGGCTGCTCTCAGGAAACCAACAACCTGAAAAAAGGTAAGGCTAGTAGTAATCTTGCAGTCTCCATTTGACATATATCAATTTAGAATGCAAAATGTAACAAACCATTAAGCTAAGATTTGAATGTAAGGTCATGGGATTTTTAGCTTGTCAATTATTTTTTACTACAATCGTCGTCCTTTATATCGACACTTTTATATAATTGAAACAACCTATCCCCTCCAAAACGTTTGTCCGAACCATAGCCTTAATTTTTTGAAATTCAAACCACTCAAGCTGCATAGAATTTATCTGTAGTGGGTAGGAAAAACTGAATATTCGGTGTGGAAATAGCTTATATGGGATATTGAAGTTTCTGAGATAAACATATTTATATATACGTACAAACTTTATGAAATATTAAATATTGTATTTACATTTCATTGATACACATATTTATTTGTAAGACTGAAAACTTTTGAACATCAATCAAATGCTTATAATCTTCATCCGTACTTCTTGTTGCTTACGTATGTTGTAACCCTTCTTTTCTTTCCTATAGATATAAAATTATACTAGAAAATCGAGATGCAAGATTTGTTAGTACAAACTTATCCACCGGATTGATACTACGAAGAAGAATATTAATTACATTGTCACAAAATTAAATGATATTTTAAATTCATTATTCGAATAGAATTTAGACTGGTTAATAAGATTTGTTTTAAAATTATTTACTACCTATCGAGCCTATTTTTGTAAACCTAACTATACTCGTCCTTACCGGCAATGGACAAAAACAAACTCCATTGCAATTTTAAGTACAAGAATACTAGAAGTGTCTTTATATGAATTGATTATATGTTTAAAATCTAATTTAGTCTTTTTTGAACATTGAATTCAGCAATTGACTACTTAATTGCATATTATTCACAATTTCATCAATGTCTTATATATATATTCAATTAATAAATACTATTTTCGTTGTTGTATGTAAGGACCGTTTCTTCATAAAGGTTAAGTTTTAAAAAGCGTAATCTGAAGATAAATGTAGTCCAGACGACATAAATTGTAAATTATGTACGACTATTATTCGTAGTTTCTTACTTTAAAAATATATCCAGGCCCTCATTTACGGTAAAAATTTTCTACAGTTTTTTCACTAGATGCTCGTAAGGTATGACCGTGATAAATGGTAATATATGGATATAAATTTACCTTAATCCTAACGCTACGTAAAGTAAAGGTATAGCTACTGTGTAACGTACATTAGGGTAGTTAAGCAAGATTATGCGCTGGGAACATTAAATCGCAAAATATATTATCATTTGCTAGTTAACAAACACTTACGTAATTTATCCTTATAGTAAATATGCAACTAAAAATATACTCTGCCTTTTATATTTAAATAATGTTTATTGTATTACTGGGTAATACACCAGTTACCAGGTAATAACCTGGGCAAAATGGTTGGTTCCAAAGGTCCGCGGTTCGCATGCCGCTCCTGCCGATATTTTTTCTGAATGAATTGACTCGTTTAAAGAATTTTATGTATAGTCTATGCATATTTTATTACTTA
The DNA here is from genome assembly GCA_022606575.1 of Glossosoma conforme. Classification (NCBI taxonomy): domain Eukaryota; kingdom Metazoa; phylum Arthropoda; class Insecta; order Trichoptera; family Glossosomatidae; genus Glossosoma; species Glossosoma conforme. The sequence continues at coordinate 377,573 of JAGTXR010000029.1, forward strand.
AGGATAGAAAAGCTTATGGAGCTTTTAACATTATTTTAAAATATCTTTAAGATGAAAAATAAATCATATTTATTTTTTATATTCACTTTCAAATCCATTTAAATATTAAATATAATTACTTTCTTCATTATTTTAAGAGAAATCATTTTAAGTACTACTTAGTAAGAGATTTGAAGAATACAGTATTACTTATACTAAAACGTACTCTAGTATTTCGTACTTTTACATTTGTATTACATTTATGTGGGAAAGGACTAGATCAACTTCATTAAACTTAAAAAACATAAAAAATCATAATAACTTGTGAGTAAATGAAATTTGTTAAAATCTTAATAATATTAATTTCTTCAAAATTTCTTAACTCATTAGGCTTAAGAATTGCTCTTGGTGGGCCGCACCGTATGTTAAATAGAACTAAAGTGCATAGTTTCTGGCTCGAATCCCAGCAAGTGCCGTTTTTTTTTCATCGAAATCGACAGAAATGCCATGAAATGGTCTATAATTTTCAATTTATTTAAATATTGGTAATGATTAATTATTCTTGAAGGATAAGAGTATTGAAACTTATTCTTAAGAAAATTAGAATAAAAAATATTTATCCATCGCTTACATAAATATATTCTTAGCGTCAAAACACTGTATCAAAATTACTACATCAAGATAATCCACTGTGTTCTCAAGTAACGGGAATTTTGCTTAAAAACAGGAAACGCTAAGTCTCCGTTGCGACAAAAACCGATTATACCGGCGCAAAGTATTTTTCAGCTCCTTCCGCTATTGTCGCCTTTTCGTATACAAGTACCAGGCGAACAGCACGGCAGAGTGGTAGATAGGCGGCAGGGTTCCGTTCCTCCCAGGAATGCTCCGATTTCGGTCATAATTCATGCGAGACGCATCCTAGCGATAGCGGGGTAGCGATAGACCGGGCCCAAGACGACATACTTCATTAATTATAAACTCGGGAGCGGATAGTGGTGGGCGGCGCCTCGAGGCCTCTCCGGGAGCTTTTGTTCGGAGCAGCCGCGCGGCGCGAGCTTTGGGTGACGCTTTAAGCTCGCAGGATGAAAATCATCTACAGCTTTCTTTGCACAAAGGAGATCCCTCCTGCAAAGCACAATATTAACATGTTTCACTGTATCACTTCGCAGCAATACACAATAACGCGACGATATTAATATGTTTCTGTAAATAGTATCGCCTTATCTTCATTCACGTTCCTTTAGTTATCGAAAAATTAAATCGCACAGATCGTTTGAATGATAGTTCTGAATTAATTAAAATGATATTGCTTTTACTTAGAATCTGAAGTATTCTGTATGATAAAATATTAAAATATTTTGTAGTACACAATGCAATATTATTAAAAATATAGTTACCACACATATATAGTTGTTCACAAACAAAAATAAGATTATTAAAATAAAATAATTTAAAAACGATCACGTTACATTTATTTATAACAATTCAGGTTGGATTGATTTTTAATTAAATTTAATTGCGTCAAGTCAATTGGCTAGTTTTATATGTTGCAGCTAAATTTTTAAATAAAATCCTTAGAAAACGTTATCAAAAATCTTTTCTCTTACGGAAATAGTTGTCGCAAAGGACAATACATTAAAGCGTAATTTTTTTAAGCTTGCAGGATTTTCTTAATTACAAAAAAACATTTATAACTATACTCAATAGACTTTTGGCACAGAGCTCGTAAAATATTCGTTCTTACTTGATATTTTATGTTTTGTGGTTGTTTTATGATTCAACGTAGCAGTGGATTTGGTAAAGAAGGGCAGCATTTTTTTGTAAGATGTTAATTTTTATTGTTTAAATATGTATCACTTATTCGAAAATTATTTAAGATGATCATCAAAAAATTAAGCAAATATTTATTCAACAGAAAAAGTATCTTATATATATGAGTACACTATAATATTTTTCAAAATTTTTATTAATATTAGTTTTTCGTTTGTCGTTTGTGGACAAAGAACAGCTCTGCTCATATCCTTTCCGGCAAACCAAAGAGGTAGTACCTGAAGCAATGTGGAAAATGGTGTTAGGAAATGGAACGGGAAATCGATCGTTTCAACAACCTTTGAACACCTGTGTAGGCTTGAATATTTATTCCTATTGAGTCAGTAATTATAACTATATTGTTAATAGAAATTTAATTGCATGATAGACATATGAGTATATTTTGAAACAAAAATTGTTTTATATTTCTTACTAGACATTTATATTTGAAAATCTCCAAGTAGAAAAGTATTATTCACGAAAGCATTAAATATTAATTTATAAATTATTTACGGACTTTTCGTACTAGATATTTACAAAATGTGTTTTATACTTTACTAACAAAATACTTTACGTTATTATTACAAAGAATAAAATCATTATTCAACATAATTGTATCGTGTGATACAATTTGAATAGACTTTCAAAATAAGATTAGTAATTTTATAATATCCTTTCAAGTTTAAATAATATCAATATAAATATTATTACAGTTTCTTCAGTATATTCTGAAAAAGTGTATTGAATCATTAATATTGTATACTTTGATCCCAATCAGCTGTATTTTTCCTTGTTGAGTTCATAGCTGAACATCATTTGAAAAGTCTTTAATATATAAGATAATTCTCTTCCCTTTTTTCTCGGGCCTAATAATGGTGGTCACCCTATTAAAGGATAAATTAATGTTTTTAATCGAAATAGTAGGAAAATTATAGAAAATTGTACAAAGTAATACTATTAAAAAATATATGACTATAATAATTAAAATATTTAATTCGCTAGCGTAGCTTTAAGATTCGCTTACATGACTTAATTACCTACTGCTTTTCTAGCAATATTCTCAATTTATATAGAGATAATCTTCATCAATAATGAATGAAAACATGTTTGAAATATAGCCGCTAGTTTATTCCACTAACTTATAAACATACTATATAATATACCTGTGGGATACATGTGCGATTCTTTTATCTTGTTTTTCAAATGTGTTCCATTCGTCACATTCCAGTTTTTGTTCAAATTACAAGTGAAGGATCTATTTCACGCTCCCCCACATACATGACAGATGGCGATATAGATAATTTGTCATGTGGGTGGAAGAGGCAAAGTGACACAACGCATTTAAACTGATTGCGTTGACTCCGAGAGTGCCCTGCGACGGAACCGGATGTTCCTTGTTGAAATATTAATAAGCTTTTGGGGTGGAGGAACACTTTTTATGACCGCTAGGACACCATTCGGACAGACCATAAATAGTCTTATTAAAAGAACACTCGTTTGCTTTAAATATTTAATCACGTAATTATACTTTTCACGTGTAGTCTTGTTTTTATAATGAACGAGTTAATACTCTTTTTACTTGTGAGTGTATAAATGAAGCATTTTTTTCACGCTCGGTGATGTACGGGTATAATAGAATATTATAAGTGTCTTCTTTTCTACTTTAAGACAATTGATTATTAAGAATAATATTTCAATCTTCTTTTTTTATTTTAAAAATAGTATTATAATTTTTTGTAATACTGAAAGTTGAATGTCAAATGAAACAATGTGAATAACTTAAATACAATATTTAATGAACAGTTTAACAGTCTTATTTTATATTTTGATCAGCCTAGTTTAACCGAGATCGTGGTCCCGAAGTTACAGCATCAGCTTAAATGGTGATGCCGGAATACCAAGGATCCGGCACTGGGGATAAATCCAAGGACCGGAGTTGAGTTGAAACTAATTTATTTGATACGAGACGCCTTTTTATACCCTAGTTTACAACATGAGTAAGCATTTTTAAAAGTAATATTAATACATTGAATGTCATACACTGCACATTCCTCGATACCGTTTTTGGACCTTGATCCCATCAATCCATATAGAGCGGCAGATTATTGGTATGGTCAATGCTCCGTTACGATGCGTAAGCATTCTTTATTAATATTAATACATAGAATTTCGTATACCTTGAATTCCTCGATACTTGGTGTTTTGGACCTTGATCCCCTTAATTTACATAGAGTGGAAAAATGCCTATGTCATTCCTGACTGTATGAATCTAAGATGAAGAGTTTGATTATAACAATAACTTCAGACTCTTGGATGTTTAATACAACACAGTTATGTTCAAAATAACGTTTTGAACAATTACCATCGTATTATTTTAATACTGAAAATTAATATGTTCTTGTACGGTAACTAATGTGAGTATGTTAATCATTCTTTACCGTCGCTAGGGATAAAAAAAGAAGTGGAGCGGTAATTGCTTACAACAAAGAAGCTACAATCCTTGCACTATCAGACTGTCACACCAGACCTGCGCTATAACCGGTCATGTAATTTCTATTAATATCGACTCAATAAATACGCCTCGATACTACATTCCTTACAAGAGCTACCTTTTGTAATCTTGTAAATAAATAGTAAATGTATCTGAGAGTCCTTATCGATTACATTTTTTATTTAATTTTTAATCTTCTGTACAAAAGAATAATATTATATAATATGTTTCAGTCAATATTGATATAACATTAGCTTAATTCAGATACGCAATTGGTTATGTGTAATTTAAAGGCAATTAGTTTATAATACAATTGAAATCTTCACATTCTGAAAGGAACTCTAACTAACATTATGTGTAATTTCTATTGAAAATAAATCGAAATTTATAATAAAAGGAATAATGTGTGGTACTTAAGAGATGTTAGTTCGTATTCTTAATCCAGCAATCCACGTATTAGTTAAAGCCATTTGGTAGCTAAATCTTAATAAAATATGATAATTTCATGATATAGGAAGCTGTCGTGGTGGGGATATTAAAAATATTTAATAAGAAAAAGATTTTTATTCATATTTAATAGAAGATAATGAATCTATACATGAATAATTCACAGTAAAAAGCGATTCAATTTACTAATGTTTTAGGTATTTGCTATTGAATGAGTTTTTTATGACATATATAATGTGATATTGTAATGTATTATACACATATAATCGTGTCGGAAACAACAGGGTCAGATCATGTCTGCCCAGAAGTGGGCGACATCGATGGCGTTACTCCCAGCCATAATCAGGTCTTCCTAGGTGTAGCTACTCGGACACAACGCACACTCCAGAAGGTGTGACAGGGTCTGTTCCACGCCGCAGTCACATTCAGTCGGTCCGCTGTAAAACTGCCAGGCTTTCATTTATGTCCTCGTCTTGCACACTCCGGTCTGAAATCTGTTAAGGGACATCCATATATTCCTCCTCTGGTCGCGGCCAGGGGCTAGGTTCTCTTTCGGGGCAATCCAAGTATTCTCCTCAGTTGCACTTCTCTACATGTTCAGCCGCAGGGTGGCCTCAGATATCACCACTTCTGTCGTCGACTGTAATAGACAATAATGTATTAGACAGATGCATGTGTGATTGAAATGTATCGATAGATAACATTTCGAATTATTAAAGCACCGTTCGCAGGATGTAGCAAGTCAGTTATCCTTTAGGCAAGAGAATGAGGGAGAAAAGTTTTTAAAAAAAAAAAAGTAAAAAGGAGTTATTTCTCGGCCAACGGCATTTATGATTTAAACCTTGTAATCTATTTACAGTATTTTTTTCTCCAATTTAATTTTGCCTAGAAATCAAAAAAAAATTAAAATTATTAGCTCTCATCATATCAAAATAATACATGAGTAATATTGGAAACTGTTAATTACGTATAGATCTGACTTAATTATGAAAAGGCAACAAATTGTAAAATATTTTCGCCAATTTTAGACACATTGATCCATGTGCTTAACGTGACGTTTTTATCGTTACTAAAAATAATCACGGGCTTTGTAAAATTTGAAATTATGCGGAACATTAATACTTGAAACAATTAATTTATATATTTAATCAACGACAATTAATGTAGAGTTTTGTTTGGAAATATTATAGATAAAAAATCATAAATTTAATTACTTCAAAAAAATTTATATCAAATTTAAACTTAATAAAATTCAACATTATAATTTGTATTAATATTCAAAAGCTTTCATTTTTGTATCGATTTTTGTTTTAACACTAGCCACTTTGAGCACTATTTTTTCGGATAACTACAAATCGCAGCATCATTTTCAGTTTTTTTTTATGTAAGCACATACAGGAGAATACAGGTAGATAGTGATAGTAATTCTGTAGTCTCATGTGTGGAATTATATGACTTACCATGGTGCATATGGCTAAGCGCTGTTGTGGAGTGTTGATCCGCCAACGTCTTAGACTACAGCCCGAGATTCACACATCATCCTTATTATTACAAGAATTTACAACAATTTTGATTAATATACTATGATTGGGATTTGAGAGGGATCAAATTCACACCAACCGAGGTTATTTTAGAACTCGATTAAAAAATTTTTTTTTTAATATCCGTCGGGGATTCAACCCACGAGATTTGGCTTGCAATGCAAACGCTTTGACCATTGAACTATACCCACCGTCTTATATGGAGTTTCTTCAGTTCCTCACATGTATATAGTTAATGTAATAAAATACTTATGTGCCATACAAATAAACAATGTTAAAAGTACGCCAATGTATTCAAATCATCAACAGCCTTTCAACTAATATATTAGTTGCATACAATGTACTTACATACAAAGCAACGTTTGTCAGCATCAGCTAGCTTATAAATTGAAAAGTTTAGCTTATGATTTTTAAAAATAGGTCAATATTAAAAGCACTCATTTAATTTTATACGCACTAGCGTTGATCATAATGAAGCCTGAAAAAAATGTGTAATTGCGATTTTCGCATCGTACACTCGCGAGAAAGAAATACAGCACACTCTGGTAATAACTCATACAAGAGTACGGCCTCTTACTCGTGTGGCATTAAAAGTAAAATCGATATCACTGCGCCGCGGTGGAGGGCGCCCGGTGCACCTCATTTGTATGGTGGACCGTGTAAATTGGATAAAGCTCCAATTAATTATGACCCGAACAGGATTTGCCGGTAAGAAATATCTCCCGCATAAAGAAGCATTAATTGCCGCTATTCTTTTTAATCTCCGCTCGCGGCCAATTACAATGCTCCATTTAAGTTATCTGTGTTAATGATGGATACGGCGGAGGCTCTCGGCTTCCATGTGCAGGCTGCACCGAGGGAATCTACAACCGAATACCTGTTCAACATACAAAAGCTCCACTACATTATTATTACAATCGATGTATATATTTACTGTACGAGTATCTTTCCAAGTCCTTCTGCTTTTATTATTATAGGTTGGTTATCACAATAAAAAACAAAGCTTAATTAATTTACTTTTAATTACTGACTAACACAGTAAAGTAGTTAGGTTTATTTTGTGTAATCGATCTATATAAAAAAATATTTAATCAACGCTCACGAAATATAAAAAAAATCGACAATTTTGTCATTAATATAGTGTTCTTTATAAAAAAAATAGTGCATACCTACAAGTATATATGTTGGTTGGACTGGGCTAAAATACCGATCTTTTTAGAAAAGATGTTTATAAATTGTCCAAAATTTACTTTGGGTACTGTAGCTGCCGTCTCTTTTAAGTCCTTGAACTATTGAACTACTTGGAGGTCATCGGAAAATATATATGATCTAAGGTGGACTTGGAAAGCATGGGCAATGAAAATAAAAGCTTGATTTTTATAGTATAATATTACAAAATGTTGAAATAGAGATTCCAATAATAATTGATTACGCCACGATGTTATGTGTAAGGGAACTATTTTTTACTATATATACTTCTTTCAAACGGATTATTTTTATATTCGTTCTCTTTTTTCTAATAAAAAATATAAAGCCTACACATGAAAGCATTATTAAACAATAGTTTATCTAGAAATTTAAATAATTTTATGATTCATATCATAGATGGCAGAGATTGTATCAGAAGATATTATCCGAATCACAATTAATGTATTAAATCTAACATAGGTAATTCAAATGTGTTATTTACAATTAAAACATTATTGAATTGTTCAATATTTTCACGTTAAATATTTTTATTCTTACTACGTTACTGTTAACATACCATACTTATCTGTTTATCTTCACAATACGGCAATGTAACTTTTTAGTCGTTGATATTAATCTCATGGGATTCTCTTTATGCAGGCAAAAATTCCAATACAAATTAATCGGCAACGAGTTTAATTTATTTTATTTAATTAATCAGATATTCAAGGTTGTATATGCATTACATATGTTAATATCAAATGTTACCGTTGGTAAAGTTTTAAATTAAAAATACATTTTACTGACATTTTCATTATTTTACATAATTTTCCATGTATTATTGAAGACGGTCTTCAGGAAGGCCGAAACATGTAATCGTTAAAATAAATTGTAAACCAAAACTAAATATTTTTAATCTATTATTTTTTAAATTAAAATTAATTCTAAAATTATTATTAAAAATACAGATATGACACAAGTATATGGCGGATGCAAGAAAATAATATTATTCAGAAACAGGAGGTTTTCGTTTAGTTTGTGATAACTAACTAATATAGCTTCTGATTTTAAGTTGTTTATTAGTTGAAAATCAGTCACGAAGACCATGTTAGGAGAATAATAATTACTTATTATCGTCCGGTTAACGAATATGGGTAACCTGTTTGTTATTTTTTCATATCTTTTCCGTATGCAGATCATCAAAATTGCCGTCAAATAGTTCTGTAATCTGTCATTGTCCAAAATTTGCCCAATAACATTCACTTGGAAATAAATATGCTTTGCCATTGCCTCATGAATTTAGGGGTTTCCAGAAACGAAATCTGATGAATATTCCAATGCTCTCAACACATAGACCATTTTTGAATTTCATAGATAATTATTTTTAAGAAAAGTTTTTCAAAGAAGTTAAACAACTCCAACAATTATGAAATTAAAAGTAGCTTTTCGACTGAAAGCTTCAGCTGGAGCTTTCGACAGCTGTCCCATAGAGATCCCCCCAACCCGTCCGCCTTTGTTATCTCATCCACTGAAACGTCTTTATAATCCTTTAAGGGGAGAATAATGGAAAGAAGGTAACCAGTTGCCTCACTCACCCTGGATGATGCTCTCCTATTGTTTTGACGGAGCCCTTTGTATCTGACATCAATCAATGAAATCTTCATTGTCTCTATGTGGCAGCGCTTTTCCGCTTTTAACAGAATGTCAAGTTCACTTTCGCCGTCAAAGTATGCATTTCGCTTTTCTCTTTTATTAACCGTGATTAACGGCTGCATCGTAAAATATTTTGATTGAATTGCATTGAAATTTATTTATATTAATAAAACATTATTAGCACACGCCAATTACTTGACGATAAAACCATATATTTTTTCATTAAAAAGTATTCAATGCACGTGAATCATGTAGAGTAATACATTAGTAAACCTATAATAACATTAGTTTCATTAATACGCTTCTTAGGACAAAATTTTGTATATCTAGAGAGCATCTGGTTAATAATACAATACACTTTAAATATAATTTAGTTGATTAACGCTCAAATTTACTTTATATATTTTGCTGCTATTCATCTCAACGAGTTCGACAGTATCAACAAAATTTCTTTCATATCTTGTTCGGTCATATGGCCGGGAACTATACATTTTATATATTTTAGGGAACTTTAAATCCAGAAATGACAACTACAGTGCTTGCTCTTAAAACTATGTGACCGAAATTCGGGCGAGGGGCGAAACATATAAAAAGACTTTCAATAAATATAATCTATAAGCAGAGGAAGCTTGCTGCAACGATCACCACAAAAGGTGTACCGTGAAATCATAATGTAAACCGGTGACCGTGGTAAGACATTTCAATCAACGATTTTTCTATTGCCATCGTGTCCCGCCATCACGGTCCATTCACGAACTACAAACAATGTACAGAGACGGTTTTTTCCTGTTTTTTTTTTCATCCAGTAGCAGTTTGTTTCGAGCGGTCAAAGCACTCTACTGCTTCGATAGCAATCTAGGGTTATAATCCCAGCTAAGGTAATCATTATCAGCCTGTATCCGTCCACTGAGGAACGTTAGCCTCGCGCATGAGTCTCCATCCTGTTTGATCCTCCGCCTTCCGCATCCAGGTCATTCCCGCTATTCTTCTTATGTCGTCAGTCTATCTTGCAGGGGGTCGGTCAATGCTTCGTTTGCCAGTTCTTGGGCGCCATTCCAACACTTTTCTTCCCCATCGACCGTCGTCTCTTCGACAGATATGTCCTGCCATTGCCACTTGAGTGTGCCTATTCATTCGGTAGCATCCACTACTTGAGTTCTTCTGCGTACTTCCTCGTTTCGGATTCTATATTTTAGCGACACTCTGAGCATGGATCTCTCCATAGCACGCTGGGTGACCTTTATTTTATGGGTAAGACTTGTTGTCAGATTCCACGCCATAAGTTAATACAGGGAGGATGCATTGATTAAACGCCTTAATTTTAAGACATTGCGGAATCTTCGCTTTAAAATGTTCTTTAGTTTTCCAAGTCCAGCTAAGGTCTCGTTAGTTAATTAACTAAGCAACATACACTTAAAAAATAAAATATATATACACATTATATATAATTATATTTTTTCTGTCATCTGACAAAGTTCAAAGAATAACCCTGACTCTTTATGTATGACGGATTAATTTAATTACTCTTATTACAAATGTAATAAAAACTCTCCGTCATGGAGGTCTATTGAGTGCATTCTGTGTAAAGTCCTCAACGACCTTCCCGGATGGTAGGAGACCGGGATATATAAAAAAACACTGCAGCTTATGCTCTCCTGCGGCATTTGAAGTACATGACCTATGCAGTTACACCTTCGAAGACTACGTCGTCCACTTCTTCTCGTCATCGTTTATTTTATATATAAGCGTTCGTAACCTTAGTATAAGTAATAATAATATTAAACAAAACTTAAAATAGCAATTGTCATAAGATACGCAGTGCATGTTCATCGCCGTTTATCGGTGTTTTCATATACGATGCGTAAAAAAGAAATACAAATAATACCGAGAACGAATTTTTATGCCGAACCGGATTTTTTCGTCATTTTTTTCTTAAAAAAATAACAGTAACGAGATAAAGTAATGGAAAAGTACTACAATGGAGAGCCGGGTGACGCAAAAAATCGTCAAATTAATTTATTTCTACAACACAATATTTGTCATCCGGCGGAATTCATCCTTTCATATGACGGAACCAAAACAAATTAACACGTGTCGTATACAATGAAAACAATTATTTCGTATTTTATTACAAGTCTATTTTTAATCGACCTGTGAACAATTCACATGTAAAATATTTTTATTTTTTCAACTAAAAAAAAACGTACAGTTTACTTTCTCCACTTAAGAGCAACTTTCTTAATTTTTTGTATGAAATTTTATTATATATATTTTGTAAATATTATAATGACTCTTTGATTAAATGACATTTCACTATGATCAAAATTAATTTGGATTTTCTTAACGAGGATTAAGAATATACCTAAAGTAACAAAATAATTAAATTAAAAAGAGGATATAGTTTATATAGTAAATATGACATATAGTAATCACATAACACACATTGAAAGAGATTTTTAAACAATATTTTTAAATACAAAATCCTGATTCAAAAAATTAACAAAATGTTTAACATTATCTTCTTCGTAGTGTCAATCCAGTGGATTGGTTTACACCAAAATAATCTTGCGTCTCGATCTTCACTCTTCTCGATCTTCTGCAACCATCTTAAGCTCAGTATAAGAGCTGCAAATCATGTCCTCGAACACTTACTACAAATACTCCCATCTAGGGCACCCTCTACAGTTTGTTCCCTCAACCATCCCTTCCACAATGTCGTGAAGAAGACCATCGTGGCGAATGATGTGACCGATCTATCGGGGTCGCCTCTCTGAGATGGTTCTTACTAGGCGCCTATCTTCCTTGATTATTAATAAATGATTATTTGCATCAAATATGTCAATTTCAACAAAAAAAAATTACATCAAATGTTTTTACAATTAAAATAACGAAAATAAATATAAATTTTTGTTTTATATATTTTTTCTTAATAACGTCCGAGTATACCGAAATTCGTTTATAAACTTATTTCTTTCTCAATAAAATGATTGTTGAATACATCCACATACTTTCATACACTTCATTTTTCTCAATTGCGTCTGAGTAAGTCTACATACTTGTTTTCTACGTACATTCTTTGAATATCTTCATTTTCTTACCTGCCATTTGTTTTTATTCGTTTCGCTGTCACCATAAATTCTCGGATACAAAAAACTTTCCTATTTTCGGTAATAAATCAAATTCGTCCAATATCCGTAGGACACATAAGGATCCACCGAATGTGATATAGGATCTTCAGAGTAACGAGAGAACATTTGTTAAACCCTTCCGAAGAGAACGGGTGTCACGTTTTGTATAACCTCCTTAAACAATGTTTTTATAGGAACTTTTATATCACATGAGACATCGGGGGTTTAGACAACATATTTTTTTCACATGTTTTAAAAATATTTGTAAATAAACTTATTCACAATATAAACTTATAGCTATTATACTCGTACACGCATGAAATTTATTCCATATTTTTAAAAAATTATTCTTGATAAATACGATAAAACATAATAAATGTGAATGTATAAAGTTTTCCTACCTTTCCTCCTTTTTCATCCTCCCTGTATTAACTTATGGCGTAGAGACGTGGAATCTGACAGCAAGTCTTACCCATAAAATAAAAGTCACCCAGCGTGCTATGGAGAGATCCATGCTCGGAGTGTCGCTAAAAGATAGAATCCGAAACGAGGAAATACGCAGAAGAACTCAAGTAGTGGATGCTACCCAACGAATAGGCACACTCAAGTGGTAATGGGCAGGACATATCTGTCGAAGAGACGACGGTCGATGGGGAAGAAAAGTATTGGAATGGCGCCCAAGAACTGGCAAACGAAGCATTGGCCGACCCCCTACAAGATGGACCGACGATATAAGAAGAATAGCGGGAGTGACCTGGATGCGGAAGGCGGAGGATCGAAGAGGATGGAGACTCATGCGGGAGGCCCACGTTCAACAGTGGACGGACACAGGCTGATGATGATGATGATGTATAAAGTTTTGAGACATGGTGTTTATCTGAAAGTGATAAGAAAAGACTAGAGGCCTTTTAGATGTGGTGTTACAGAAGAATTCTCGAAATTTCCCGGAGACACTGCGTTACAAGCAATGAGGTTATCAGCATAATCAAGGAAGATTGGTTGTTCGAGGACGTGAGTTGTAGCTCTTAGGTTGAGCTCAACAGGATTTCAGAGGATCGAGAGGAGTGGAGATCGAGATGTAAGATTTTGTTGTTTCAAACCAATCCACCGAATTTATACTACGAAGAAGAATCATTTATTGAAAAATATAATTATCAAATGTTAAAAATATAAATACTATTTCATCGTTGTATTTGAAAGAAATTATTACAGTTTTTAAATGTGAATTTTTATATACTGATTTTGTGACGTCACATATTTTGCTAAGAATGAAGCTTGAATATTAATAAATTTTTTTCTTAAAAGTTATATCTATTTTTTTAATAACTTTGCCATTAAACAATTCTTAATACCATTAATGAGCTTCTTTTTTATTTTGTCATTTGTACCATATCTGCTTAATATTTTATGCAAATCGACACCGCAAATTGCCGTTTTACAGTTTTGTAAACTCAAATTGTCTATTTTTTGTCGCAGAAAACATGTTATCCCGTAGTTCCGTTCAAACATTTATCCTGCGACATCATAAATGTCATGAAATCTTACATAATACTAACACCACTTTGTAACCATATTTAGTACATAATGTCTTCAAACTTTAAGCATGAAGAAACGCATACAACTTTATTATTATACAACATTTATTTTATACCGTTAAACAATTATTCATCTATTTTTGGCGCAGCTTGTAAGTTCTGGTCAAGCCTTGCCAAAATATTCATAATATTTTGAAAACATAATATGAGGAGCTTTTTTGTAAGTTTACAATCGTATATCACTATCCGGAAGGTTCCGCTGGTACTCGCCAGTATATGATTATTGTGCGTAAGTAAGAGAGGCCATTTCACATAAATCACTGCTGCCCGGTTTTTCTATCCCTCTTTACTTTCTCGTAAAAAGTCATTTTGCTTGAACAGCAAAAAAATATTTTCATCCGGTAATACAAAATAAAGAGATCTCGATATAAGCAAAAGCATTTACGTTTATTGAACATTAAAAAAATGTATGTTTGCTAGGCGCTGCCTAATTTCAAATACAGCCGTATTAACATTTGTTTTATTGAATCTGTTTGAACAAGTATTTTATTTTTAAACACCCGTTTTACTTTAGACGTTTAGCCAGTTCCTAAATTAAAAAACCATTAATAGTTGTTTTTTTTCAAATAAATATGATGACATATTTTTTAAAAATAATGTTGATTGAAGAGATAAAAATTATATAAAGAAGCAAATGCTGAGAGAGAATTCCAAACAAAAATCTAAGGAGTTAAAAACGAGTTTGACAAACTTTGCGACGTCTAAAATTGAATGCTTGTAATGGGTTCCATTGATCTCTTTGTAATGTGTATATGCAGTTAGGGTCCACTGAGAAAAATCAAAAGCACCGTATCCACGTTAATTGCGTTAAAGCAAATTTAATTAACCGAATATACGTCTGTCTTACAAAATTTTTAGAAAAGATGTTAGGTTTGTATTATTATAGTTTATATATATAAACCATATTACATTCAACGCTTAGGATTGGCATAATTAGACAATCAAAAGCATATCTCAATTATATATAATATTGAAGTAATAATTAATTTATTTATTGTTTGTATATTTTTTGTTATACTTTTATAGTAATACATTCATTTGAACCACCTACGTTTTTAAAATAGGCAAGCATTTACGAAACGTATATTTTTACTTAAGTTTACTTTGTAAATCAAGCGTTTATAGGATGTCTTTCATCTAACACTAATTACAATTATTAGAATCGCAGGTGGGATATCAATTTCATACTATTTCATACAATTTCAACTATATATAACATTTTAGGTTTTCATGGCCATATTTAATATTATGGTTTATATGTTTAGACGTGTGTGACGAATTTTCTAGCACCAATATTTTGACTACCATTGAAGGGGTCTTTTTTCAGTGTAACTGGTCAACCTAGAAAAAGACCCCTGCAATGATGGTCGATATATTGGTGCTAGAAAATTTCCTACACACGCCCAAAAATCACTATACCAAATTCATATCAATTGACAATATTTAAAGAAAAAAATGAATGACATAGTTGATAAGTGCTTTATTTTAATGTATATTTCTTGGCAAAAAGACACTAAGGATTAAAATAACCACAATTCAATCATACATAAAACATTCATTGATATCGGCAGCACTTGTAAAAACGTGGGTCAAAATATGTTTTTCATCGCATTAATAATCAATTTATCCTTGAATGAGCTTAAATATATTATGATAAGCAAAAATACAATATTTGACATTACGCCAAAACTTTTGTGGCATTATATAAAAATCTTGAGTATCAATTTGATAACCCGAACAAATCTTAAAATATTCCATTCATATTACTGGCCTTTTTTAAGAATTCGAAAGAGGAATATAATACTGAAATGAAAACCGTTTACTTTCTTTTTACATTACAATAAGCTTAACACATATAAAAGTATATGTTCATTTTTATTTTATTGTAAAAGTATTTATTGTTTTACCTTAACAATAACATATAAAATTCCCTAATAGTTAAAAGAACACAGTATTATAAATAGCACAATATAGTTAGTTAAAAAAAATAATTAAAAACTCATTTAATTCCAGAATATTAAATTTCCCAGAATTTGTATAAAGAAATGAATATGATGATCTTTTCCATTTATTTTTTGTTTTTGAGCAAATTGCCACTCCGCACTACAGTCATTTAATATCTTAATTGACATATTATACTTAATTAAGCAAAAATAAATATAATTATATGAAATAAATGTGTGTATTTTTCACAATTAAAAAAACTTTGATTTTCGGATGGCTTCATCAGTCACCATATGACACGAAGCTATGAAAATATCATGGCAGCTGACATAATTATTCAGCAGTAATTTATAACGACCACTTATGTTAGCTAAGGAATGACATGTGAAAGGAAGATAATAATTATTATACAATGTAAAGAAAGCTTTATAAGTTCGATTTTTTACCGTAACTTAATGCATTTGTGAGTATTATTTGACAGTATTTGGTTAAAATGCACAATTATTATTGATATTAAATTAATATTATTACGTTTAAATTCACATTTATTTTAAATGAAAACACACGCATAAAGTTTAAGACTGTGGGAATACGTGAATATACCAAAGTCAACATACATTACTCATATATATGTAACCGATTCTTGTAAAGCTTTAGCCACTCTCGATAGTGTTATAACGAAGATAAAACACGTTCAGAAATTTTAAATAAATCTCAAATAAAGCAATTCAATTCTTTATATCTTAATAATTAAATAACAATTATAATTAAAAATGTCATCGAAGTCAATTTTAAAATGTGCTAGTCACGGCTTCTGATTGTTATTACGGTCACAGCGTCTTCTTAATTCATCAATTTCTGATAAGTTTGCGTTGTGTTTATTCGCCTTTATTTGTAACAGGCTTCTCATTCATCACGTCCCATTGTGCCTTCGCAGAAGAGCCTCCCTCGCGCGTCCAAAAGACAAGAATTTCCTGCGACAGTTCAAACTTCACAGAGTCACGCTCCACTTCTCCCATACAAAAAGTCCTTTTGTCGATACTTTATACTACTTTCTTGGCTCACGATGTCGAGAAAATCCTTCCATAGTAAAGCTGATATATTGAGGAACCTAAGCAGGTGATTGCAAGCTCGATTCCGTTTGATTAATTTAATATTTAAGATTATATCTTTCGTGAGTGTTATTTAAAGCTCTTTTTTTACTAGACGTTCTTGATTTTTCTTTCTATAAGACAAAATTTAATGTTAGAAATTCGTTAACATTAGAATTTCAATTTATTTCAATTTATTTTTTCACTACAGAACATTACAAATTTAAAAAAATTCAAATTTTTACTGAAGTACAATCAAGATTAATATACAAATATAGGTACTTGTGATTAAGTAATAAAACAAAGCAATAAAGACAATTGACAGAAGGCCCCAATGCTCATCAAACAGACATATTGCACAGACATATTAAACAGACATAATACACAATGACGAAAAAAGTATTTGAAATTGTTAACAATTGTATTAAATTTATCACAAACTGAAATCTTAAGTCCACCAAGTGAAGCATATCAAGCATTAAAAATAATTCTCATCGTAATCATAAATTCTTTTTGATCCCCTTTCTTCTTTATCTATGCTTCGAACACTATTCTTTTGATGTCGTCAGTCCATCTTCCAAGAGATCACTCAACACTCTTTATTCCAGTCCTCACTCGAACATTTCTCTTCGCCATCGATCGTCATATTACATACATAAAGAATTATGTAGTATTTGATTATTTTTTTCCAATAACGTTGACAAAACTGATTGTCGAGCTAGAGTCAAATGACAAGGACGAATCAACACTACACATAATCGTTCTCAAAATTAAGAACGTCATATATCGATCACCATCTGTAAGTGTTCTCTTTTGTGTTTATATATAGATAAAATAAGTAGCGAGATTCCTTAGATCCGAAAATGGTACGTAACTTTTTGTAAGTATTGCTGGTATTTGCTTTTGTATCGAAGAGATCGGACGATGCCCCGGACAAGATAAATCAAACACTAACCGTGAAAATCAGCTCGAGGAGAGAAAACGATCGAAAAACTTGCTACCGTGACTTCATCTTTTGTGACATCATTGTTTATTCAAAAAACTTTATTCGGCTCTTTTAAAGATGTTTTTGTTAGATGTTTGTGCAAGAGTAAAATAAACTTAATAAACTTTCCAAGTAATTATAAATCTATATTTTTTACGATAATATGAATAGCTGACTCATTGAAAAGATTAAAATATTCAATTTATTACACGATTCTTCATCCCTGAAAATAAAAAATAAAATGTTTCATAATTAAATGCTTCCTTAAGAATAGTAAAAATATATTATATTCAAATAAATATTACAATTTAACGATAAAATTTTTATTTAATTGATTTATTAGAACATAACGATAAAATTTTTACAAACTTACAATTTACTGAGATATTTCTATTTCTTTTTTGTTAAAAAAAAAACACACAGACTTACATAATTATTGACAGTACTTAGTAGTATTTTTAATCACACGCATAAACCAATTGAAACGATTATATTAAAAAAAAACGTATTACTTAATAAAACAATGAATATTTATAGACATTGTCAACATAGGCTTTGAATAAATTGTAATATAAAAAAGGGAGAAAGTAATTATTGTACGTTGCGATGATATCTGCATATAATTAAAACAATGCGATTATAATAACTTATTACATAGTATTTATTTTTATAATTAATCGACTCAAATAGTTAACACAATAGTCAGCATCGAGTGTTAGAAGGCACAAGACTCCCTACGTCAACTGTTAATCTTTCTCAGTTTAATTGATGATAGAAGTGTCATACATAATCGTATTTTTTTGTATATTTATTTGTGTATACATAGAATATGTATACAACATCACTATACAAAACATTCTATGCTAAAAATATTACGGCAAAGCGTGCTTATAATTTATCATGCGGCATAAGTAATGGCAGTCGTCTAGCATAACACAATGTTTTGAAAATAAATGATCACCCATGACACACTCCGGCTACCTATATCCATCACCGATTGTTGCCAATGGATCCCGTTAAATCTTCACAAAACAGTTAGGTTACTTTGGGTACTTTGAGTACTTT
This sequence comes from Glossosoma conforme, assembly GCA_022606575.1. Taxonomy (NCBI): domain Eukaryota; kingdom Metazoa; phylum Arthropoda; class Insecta; order Trichoptera; family Glossosomatidae; genus Glossosoma; species Glossosoma conforme. Next base: position 396,489 of record JAGTXR010000029.1, read on the forward strand.
GGATAACCGAAAAAAGTCCTCGATTCGCACAATAAAAAATGCGGACGCTCACCGAATGGCATACATATTCCTCAATACATTCTTCATACGAACAAAACGTATAGAAAGCCTCGCAAGGTGAAATAATTTATAATACATTACTTTTTATCTTCGCCACCAGTGAGAGGTGCGCCATTAAAAAAAATGTATTACACACGTACGGCCCGTGACTTTTATATTGAAATGATATCCGGATTCGTCGCGATATTTTTGATTCAATTTTCAGTTCTCAATCAAAACGTGCCGAATGTATTTATTTTCATTCTGCAAACGATGCGAAGAAATGTTTCGAGAATGTGGGACATTGTTGTTTCGTGTAACGAAATTTTTGTGACGACAGAGTTTGATTGTAACGGAATTCTTTATCTTATTTTATTCAATGTCCGTAGGCTTTAAAAACACATTTATAATATACTCTTGCGTATCGATGTTTTACATTTATATACTGATACTTGGTTTTTGTCTTCTCCGCGAAATATGATTAAGAAACAACGCCAGTGACCCCTGTCACTTGCACTTAAGCACAATTTTAACTAGTCTCTTCTTACGAAAAAATCCGTGTTATATTAATGTTTTACAGTAATAATATAAAATATTTAAAATTATTAAGATTAGACGATTATTTGTGACTATATGTTCTAGCTTGATTGCGAATATGAAACACAATATATCTATCACATTAATAAAAATATTTCTACTAATCTTGGATATTACATTGATAAAAATATTTTTTTATTTGTATCACGTAGAACATTTAAGAACACCGCTGTTTCTCTTTCAACGAAAGTTTATTCTGTTCTTCGCATGTATTTATTACGTTTATATATGGAAACAACTTAAAAATCGATCTGTAAGTACTCAATATTATCAATATTTAAACGAGGTAAAAATCCTCTTAAAATGACCCATATAAATTTTGTATGGATCTTAAAGCGAATGTTAAGAATATAAATAAGAAGTTACCATTAACTAAAATGGAATATTATGAATCAAATACTCGTAAAATTTTAAAATAAATTAAAATAACATAAGCCCTACCCAATTTTTATGGTAAGGTATATTATATAGTTTATTTTTATGTTAGAATAAATAATAAATTACAAAGTAAAAACTTAATTAAAAACAGCATTTTAAATTAAAAAAACTGTTTCATTCTTTAATCAACACCTGGCTGTTACTAATAGAGTTGATCGAACTATGCCTGACATAAATACTTATCCATTTTTAAACAGGAGTCATTAAATCATACAAGTCTAAAGACAATGTTTTATCTCTCAGAAATTATTATCGAAAAATACAGCCCAACATATCAAATTAGTCCCTATAATTACACCTAAAAGGTTCTATACTTGGATGAAAAAACGTTATAAATTTCCTATCAAAGTGTAGAGATAAGTCCCTTAGTTTCGTATCTTATAGGGGTGCTCCATCTGTAGGTTTAAGACCTCACATCGAGTCCCGAAATTAGACCAACGGCCTCCCGCTGGCCTTCGGAACCCGACCCATATCAAACCTTCGAAGCTATGTGGGGATCCCATTGTTCATGCAACCCTTAATTTACTAACAGTGATCAAGCTCTTTATCTGTTAATATATATTCTACTGCATTATTTAGGAGAATACATTCTGGAACGACGCCATATGCATATTAAGATACTCTCAAAATATTGTATAGTTTATGTGAACAAAAGATACTGAAGCGCTTTGTTAACAACTGTTATGCAATCATTTTGATTATTAATAAGATATATAATAGTTTTATGCGTCTATTATCATACAAACGGGAGAAATAACATTTTTACCTTAATTATGTATTTTAATTATTTAATATGATATTTTATATTAGTATTTATTTCTATTAACACATTATTGAAAGACGGAACATGTGATTGTATCAAAATAATCCTTAAAGCCATATATATTGTATCGATTCATTTAAAAAATTGGTAAAATATGTTATCACAATATATCATTTTGATAACATATTTGTATTATATTGTTTAATGTTATATGTGTATATAGTTGTTTGTATTATATCTTATTTCAGGATCGTATTAAATATATTTGTATTTGTGTTATGTTTCTGATAGAAGAAAAAAAGAAAATGGAGTTAAAAATCATATCGATAAATAAATGACAGAAATATTGAAAATTATAATTACAATTTAAAGCAGGACACATTTTTAATGAGGTTATTCAATATTAAAACACTTTATTTTTTTTGTTTTAAAGTTGGCCTTTAAAATGACGTATATTTTAACATGTATTAAGCAATGACAATACGCATTGTAAGCCCAGTTATGGTACAATTACTAAAGTTTAGCAATGTTGCTCGTGGGCTTAAACTTGGTTGGGTTACCAGTTATTGCTTATTGCGTGTCGTCATTTGAGTTGAGAAGCCACTTAGAACCACAAGGCCAGAAGCGTTAAATATTCCTATTTACAAATCATTCAAAATATGCTTCGGAAAGCTGCCGCATTTTTAGGTCCGCGGGCAACTACTTTAGAGATTATTAGGAACCATGGATATTCATAAGTAGACTTTCAGTTGTAGATATGTATTGGGCATAGACAACGCCTACTAAAAGAACAGATTTGCAGAAATTTGTGGCGACGGTATTTCAAATAAAAATATTTATTATAAACTATATTCTTGATAATATGAAGATTCAACATACATGTTTTTATCAGACTTTTTTATTTAAGAATCGGATACAACATATCTAATATCTACAAATATAATATAAGCTCATCGCTTGCGAATAACAAAGCTCATAAACAGTGAAGTATCGTAATTGGAGTGCCATTAGGGATGAATGAATCACTGTAAATTATTTTGTACACCCTTTTCAGAGCATAAACATTAATTTCAGATTGATTGCGATAGCGTTATGTAATAATAGTTGGTAGCACAATGGATTTATCCCCTTTTGAATCACCTAAACGTTAAATTTCACGTAAGAATAAACGTTCCATGTGTCCGAATGAATACCTGGAAATTGATTCCAGGTGCTTTGGTATCGCGTAATCAAATAAATTATTTACAATTACGGTGACCACACAAATAGGGATGATATGTCCCAATAGACAAATACATATATTTGTAATAAAAATAAAGTAAGTGTCAATTTTTTGTACACAACATGGTACAATTCAAATACTGTCTGTTACATTATGACACACATTTAATGTTTATCATTGTGTTTCCCGTATGTAATTGGAATACATGCATTCCACAAGTGTATATTATCAATTGTTAGAAGGTGAAACTCGTAGTCTGAAATAAAAATGAAAGATGAAATAAAACTGAAGTGAAAGAAAAAATGTGTATTCTTATCATTAACTTTGAGTAACATTCAAATAAAAAAATACTAAAAATTAATGTTTAAATATATATCACATGAATCATTGTTTATTCACTCTCATATTTCCCCTACATAAAAGAACGTTATTACGTTTTACCAGTGCACTCTTTGACGCTCAGCCAGGGAGGCTTGACGCTGCATGTGGGAAACGTGTGTTGTGTTCTTGCTTGTGCGTGGGATTGCAAGTGTATATTTATCTTGAAGAGATCTAGATTGTAAGGAGGAAGACACACATACACTGGAAGAGCATTTCAAAGCTTACCGGTGGCATTTAGAACTTTGAAAACGGCCCGTTCTTGGTCGACACACATTAACCATGTGTTCAGCAAGTGTATGTCGAGTTTGTCAGTTTTGTTGGCTGGGTGCAGGAGGCATTAGTTCCTTAACCGCTTCTGTGCCAAGAGCGAGATTACTCGCATTCTTGGCCGTGCCCAGCAGGCCGGCTATAGAAAAAGAGCGAGTATTCTCGCTCTGGTTTGAGCCTCTGTGTCATCATATGTCCCGTTTTTTTTGGTTAATTTAAAATAAAGAACACACAGTGACATCTCTTGCTGCCATGTTGAAATAATTAGCTACTACGTATTGTCAAGAATTATTGATAATACATCGATTTTTAAAAATAGCTTTTGATTTTTCAAAAAAATGACGGCCCTCGGGGTCTCCCTATACGAAAACCGCTTGGCATAGAAAAGGTTAAGCTCCGAAAAGATGTACTCATTTTTTTTCATATAAATCTATAATATTTTATTATTTATATATTCGTAATTTTATAAAACTTTTTTTTTTTTCAAAAAAAACTATGGTCACCGTATTTATAATTGACCTAATCCAATCAGGGCCTTGCGGGACGGTGGCAATTCAATCGGTTGTATTGGGGCCCTTTTTTCCACCAAATAAGGGATCTTCCTTCTCTTCTAGCTGGCTTCATTGTGGCGCATTGACCCGTCCTGTTTTGACAACCGTGCCGGACCAAATCAAAACAAATGGCCTCCCGAGTAATGGGACGATACAGGGACGGTATAGGGAATAATCGTTTCCTAAATTACTAAACGCTTATATTATTAATTACTTTTATATCACACACAACTAACACATAATTATTATTAGTATATTTTACGCAATCGTCTTTTATATACATGTATTTTACTTCCTATATGTGTTATATATTTGCAACATTTTATGACCACAAATTGCAGCCACTCAGTTGTGGCAGTTACCACTAAATGTGTCTTGTCCTAATATATATATATTACATCTGCAGCAGAGGGTCTGTCTGTACACATATATAATTTCTGAATATGAATTTTTTAAATTTTTATTAGAATATTATTTTATTTTTAATATTCTAATCTACTTTTATAGATCATTGACTATATCATAATATTATTATTAATTAAATATACATGTACTATACATAAAATTATTTTTTCAACGCGTCAATCCAAGCACAAAAATAACGGCAGAAGCGGGATGCGAACCGCGGACTATGGAAACCAACTATATAAAAAATAAAAATATATATACTTTGAATATATACTATAGCGACATCTATCGTACGATGATAACAATGATATAAATACTAGTTTCAACGCGAGTCGGTCTAGGCATAGCAATGGCCCAGTTGGCCGAGCGGTATGAATACCTGGGCATAGTTTGTTTCAATGGTCCGCGGTTCGCATCCCGCTTCTGCCGTTATTTTTGTGCTTGGATTGACGCGTTGAAAAAAGAATTTTATTTATAGTATATGTATATTTAATTAATAATAATTTCTGAAGGTTATCTGTAATAATACATTTAAATTATATTTTATTTGTTGAATTTTCGGTTTCGATAAAACGGCGTAAATGGACTAGTGGTCAAACTGGACATTGTGTACGAGGTCAGCGGTTCGAATCGCCGCGAATGCCGTTTATTTTTCTCCGATCAATTGCTAATACATATGTCATATGTGATGGTGTATACATGAAGTTAAGCTTATAAATTATTAAGATCATTTAATTAATAAAGTAATAAAAATTAAAGTAATTGATGATTGATACGAGTACTTATAAATTTTACATGCCCATCATTAACCAAAAAGAAAATATAATTTGATTAATAATTTCAAATTGTATTTAATATTTTGGTCAGTTAAATTTATTAACTGAAAATCCAGTATTTATTTTAAAATCAGTCAGTTCTAATAATTGATTATATGAAAAAAACGAAATGGTTATGTTAGTAATTTAAAAATAGGTTATAACGTTCTGTATATAAATTGATATCCTCCTCTTCCATTTAGGACATCGGTTTACTTGATGAAGGATGCAGCATCAGGTTCACAATACAAACACTTGTTTCTGTTTCACATATTACTCGTTTATTCGTCAATAACGTCGCCCGTTATAAGGACGCCCGTAGGTGCTCCTATAACGATGGCGGGTGCGTTCCGACTGACTGCCCACTCTGACATTTAGCGCCGCCAAATCATGGCGGCAGACACTGAAAGTAATTATGACAGTGGTAAACATGAAATGGACCAACTGTCATAACAAACAAGATGGCGCATGCAAACGCCGTGCAACATTATACAATTAATATTTATTAACATTAGATGTGCAGGTCAGGCGAGCGAACAAAAATAAGAGACAAAAGATCGTTTTTCGAGGCTTTACGGCATCAGCCTAACGGAGTTATATCAAGCTGAAATCAAAATATTAACAGAATTTAAGGACAAATATTATTTAAACACAGTCAAGTGATGCGTATAAAGATATATATTCTTTTTTGGTAAAAGGGTCGATGACTTCTATGAGAGAATGTATAATTAATAATTTTGAAAATGGCAACCAGTTATAGAAAAAAACGGCGCATATTTGACATGAATTGGATCATTTTAAGTATGGTAAATAAGCATTATATTTTTAATTAAAAATAATTGATTTCTTTTACTACACATATAACTAGTAAATCTCAAGGTTCTGGTGCAGCCCTGTGCATCCCAACACTGGGAGCCGGGCCCTGTATCGGCCCTCGGAATCTTGCCTCATAACTCTCTACCGGGGACCGCCCTTAATTATTGTTCTCGTACATTTTATATAAAATAACCGGTTTATCCACACCTCACATACACACTTGCACACCTACGCTAACCATTACGACCAAACGACCAAACGACCAAATCACCTGACTCTCATGCCGGACTCTGAATTCAAAAATAAAAATAAAAAAAATTGCCAAATAGTTTTTCAATACAAACCATATTAGTAAGATGTTATATTAAAGCAAATATTTCTAAACGTTTTTAATGCAAGGCGTTTAACCAAGGCATCCTGTCAGAAACTTATAGCACAAAGACGTTGAATCTTGCAGCAAGTCTTATCCATTAAATATAGGTCACCCAACGTGCCATGGATGATGATGAAGTTGTATCAGCCGTCATAGTCTTTGCCTCGCTCCATAGTATAATAAATATTGAGTTTCTAACAGTAAATTTACAGGACAGTGACAGTTTAAAAGTCCTAATAATATATTAGTATATGCTCTTATTATGTCCACCTTCTTCTCTCGACCGACTTCTTTTAAAAAATTGTCATAATTATTTTTTTCATTAAAAACATAGTTCGGTAGCCGGCTTTTAAATTTTCGCTCATTGCGCTAGTTGAGCAGTAAGAACACTTGACTTTTATAGTCTTGAATTCGATATTCGATAAAGGCGAGGACATTTTTTTAACTTGTACATAAATATTTAAAATAATATTTAAATTTGAGTGAAACTAATTTGTACAAATTCTGCTTTACGTCAAATCAGTGGTAGACAAAATAGTATACGAAAGTGTAGCACAAATAAACAATTAATATCCCGTATTTATATATAATTGAAATGAAAAGAAAAATCAAATGGACCTTTTTTCCGTTGTCTTGAGGTATTCTTCTGTATGTACATGTATTAACAAAAAACAGGCCCTCTTCAATCGATCGTCTATAACTCAGGTAATTCTCTATTCCAATCAATTCTACTGTACTGACGTAATTTGGGAGCAAACTACAAACCAGGACGGTCGATATTCTCTGGAGTTACTTGTATCTATTTGCATAACATTTACTATTTTGAAATATTAAAAAACTTTAAAAGAAGTTTATATTTTTACTATAAGCAACATTATGTTTCGTTGATGAAATCCTGATATAGTTAAAATATTTATTAAAAGTTTCTGCATTTATATGCAACACAATAAAAAACCCATATCATACAACGTATTTGATTATAAAATTGTAATATTCCTCTTAATTTTCAGTGATGTAAAATTTTTTAGTTGTTTGGATGATTCGTAGCGCAAGCTTAAAGTAACTAACGTCGTTTTTATATATATATATATATTTCTTATAATTTATTATATTATAATATATTATTATCCTTATAAGTCCTCGTCCATATTTAACGAAAAGAATTGCATTTTGAAACACAAGCGAAAACATCCAACAATGTTTTACGAAGTATAAATGAAGAAGAGTGAAAAAGACATAAGAAAATATAATAAGTTCCTTAGAGGTAAGGCGCTAGATTAACAAGCTAGTAGTAGCGGGTTCAATCGCTGATGATAACGAAATACGCCCATTAGGAGAGAATTTCGTCCCTTGTTCTTTAAATACTGGTCATAGAATATTGATCAATGTAGTTTCTAGACTAACGATTGTCTCGTGAACACCACCATAGTGAGTTCCCGTAGTGATGGACAAATGTGATTGCTAAATCTTAGTCTAATAACGTTGATCCATTGACACACTAAATACAGCATTCAAAATGGCAAGTATTATCAAATCTGACGGTATTTTCTGGTACGTGATGATATATGAGTATTAATAACATATCAGAATCTACGTGTACGAGTATAGAAATGATTTTGAATACAATATAGAACACATTGCCTTTATAAATTTTCGTTACAATAGATTTAATGAAAATACTTTTGGTTGAAACATTTTTGTATCTTTATTCGTTGTTTAAAAATAGCAGACACAATTGATAAAATAAAACATTCAATATTTTTTTTTATGACAGTGATATATTTCTGTTTTCGTAAATCTTTTTATCAATAAAAATAGGAAAGTGGAAGTAAATTTTGATTTCATTGCACTTTTATTACATTGGGTTATTTGAACCTCCCTATACAAGATTTTTAATGCGCTCCCGGAATTGTGTGGTACATACATAATGAGTTTATCAAACTGAAGAATGTCACCGGCCACAATAGAGAAAAAGAGATCTGTATTGTGTCTAAAATAAAAAATAAAAATAGGGCCGCCGTATATAACTTAATGGGCTCACATTTTTCTTCAGTATCTGATTTAAAAGCTCCCAATTGTTTCGACTCGCAGGTCAAAAGGATTGAATGCGAGGCTTCTTTGATACGCGATCACTCTTTCCAAACCTTCGGAATAAACATAATAATACGAGTACAAAATGGTAACTTTTATGTCATGAAAAAACGTATCCAATTAAAGTTTATACTATTAATTATATTATTTTTGTTAATATAAAAATTATAAATTAAATTCATTTAAGAAACTGATACTGTTATAAGGTTCTTTAGAATAAGCAATGGGTATTATAAGTGCGGTTCTAGTTAGATTGTGAAAATTAAACAACATAAGGCGAAAACTAAAACATGGATGGGCTACAACATGATGCTTACCGCGTGTTTTTGGTGGGGTTCAACTACTTCTTAGCACTAAACTTTCCAGGCATCGAAAGCGTTGTGCTGATCATCCGATGTTGTTAAAATAATATATCATCAAAAATATGGTTCAGATACTATTAGCCATATCTTTAAATTCCTAAGCTCCTGCCACAAAAATCGTCTTGAAATATGTTTAGTTTCAGAGATACACACGGTTAATGTGTGTCGACCAAGAACTAGCAGTTTCGCACGTTCATTCCTCAACGCCACTGGTAAGCTTTGGAATGGCTCTTCCAGCGTTTGTGTATCCTCCTTCTAACAATCTGGATCTCTTCAAGAAAAAGATATATTTACACTTCCAATCTCCCCTACCCACACACAAACACGAACACAACACACGTTTCCCCTTTGCAGCGTCCAACCTCCCTGGCTGGGCGTCATAGAGTGGACTGGTTTTGACCGGCTATGCTCTCCTCCATGCGATTATATATAAAAAAATGGGTCTTTGAATACAGAAATATCTTTTATGACAAGGTTTAAAAAAATAATTACTCAGTTATGTTCCAATTTGTGGTGATCATACCATTTAATATAAAATTTAAAAAAAATATTAAATAAAATAAATATTTTTTCATTGTAGAACAAAAGATAAAAATTACAATATACAAGTACACGTATTATAATTCAACAAAATATGCACATTTTTTATTGTTATGGTAGTATTTTTATTGATATTTTTGTTATTTTAATTGTATTGTCAAGTATTTAATATATGATTCAATGAAGGGTTAAATCAGTTCGGACATCTCGTGCGGACAATTACCGAGACAATGTTCAGAGTTTTTTCTCTACCAATTGTCTGGAGTCCACAATCAATCAAGCAAAGATCAATATCTGTTTTATTTTGAATGTTGGGCAACGACAGCGTTGAAGTGATACACTTGGCTTGGCGTGTGTTCGTTTAATATAAATAAATACCTGCGATGAATCATTCCGGTACAAAAAAAAAGGTTTTTGTAATGAATATCGTGCACGCCCAATTAGATTATAATAAATACTATAGGATGATTGTCTACCTTACTTTTATTTATATAAATTTATATTTATTTATCACTATATAAGAAAAATCACATTTTATTTTTTTAGTCAAAGCGCTTAATCAAAGTTTATCAATTCCTAGCATACTCGAAAACCTGTACAGACAAGCAAGGACGACCACAGTCCGACATGACGTTCGTGAAGGTACAATTCTTAGAACATACCTACCGTATTTTTAGAACATACCCAAGATCCTCTGGATCAATGAAACTTGAGTATGTAGTTGCCATGGAGATATCAATAACGCTCGTAAAAAAATAATCTGACACAAACTCACAACTAACTCACAACTAAATCATCAATCCTGAAGAAGACCCCTGCAATGGAGGTCGAAATATTGGTTAAAAGAAATTTGCCACACACGACTAAACCCAAAAGCCACAATATCGAATCTGGCCGTGAACACCTAAGAAGTTATTTAATTCCTAGTATTCATACAATTATTTAGATTTTATGTAACAATATTTTCAAACATGATTGATAAATAAGTAAGAATCGTTGAAAACGATTTTATAAAACAAAACAAAGCAAATAATAATTAAATTGATACATACAATTCAAACTTTTTTATTTAAGTTTTTTGCGTTAAAAAATAATACTCGCAAAGTTATAATAACATTTTTACACTGGTGATTGCGCTCCAATGTATACTCCAAGTATAAATTTGTCTTAGGCTAAAAATGTCCCAAAAACGTAAGACCGTAAACGTAAAACCTTAGAACATGCTTATTTTATAAAGAAAAGACTGCCTATTTTGTCACAAAGCAATCCCCACTCGAAAATTGCTCGGTTTACTTGATTGGTATTAGAAGAAGTACTTAAGTAGTGGACGCCTCTGAAGAAATCGGTACAATCTTAATAGAACATATTTACCGCAGATTTATCCGTTATGAGTAAGCCGCAATGAGCAGCAGAAAATTAACATATCAATGCTAGGAGTACCCCTTAAAGATGCAAAAGAATTTGTATACCTTGGAAGTACGATCACCTGGGATGGCAGAACAAAAAGAGAAGTCAACAGTCGAAAACATCAAGCAAGGCTAGCTTGCAATAAAAAAGTCAAAATTCTTGAGTCAAAGAATATTTCTTTAAGGCTCCGCAACCAACTTGCCAAAACACTTGTTTGCAGCATCTTAATGTACGGCTGTGAGACATGGTGCTTATCTGAAAGTGATAAAAAAGACTAGAGGCCTTTGAGATGTGGTCGTTCAGAAGAATTCTCGGAATTTCGTGGAGAGACCACGTCACGAACAATGAGGTCCTCAGAATAATCAAGGAAGATAGGCAACTAATAAGAACCATCTCAGAGAGGCGAGCCCGATGGATTGGTCACATCATGCGCCACGATGGTCTTCTTCACGATATTGTGGAGGGGATGGTTGAGGGTAGAAACTGTAGACGGCGTCCTAGACGGGAGTATTTGCAGCAAGTATTCGAGGACATGAATTGTAGCGATTATGCTGAGCTGAAAAGGGTTGCGGAGGACCGAGAGGAATGGAGATCGAGACGCAAGATTCTGTTGCTGCAAACCAATCCACCGGATTGATATGATACTACGAAGAAGATCCGTGCTTTTGAGTAAGGCTCATGTTCAGTATGTAGAACAAAGGCGGTGGATGTTTGTGGGTGATATTGCTTTTAAAAATATGTGTCTAAAAATAGTACAACAACAAATACATAACATTCATGAAATTGTGTTTTTATGCGAGTTACGAGTCCTTGTATATTCGTCCAGTGGGGTGAGCTTTTGCCCTCGTGACACATTAATATATAAAACTGCCTGATGACACATTTTCCCTGGCGTCCATCTTTGTGCTGCTTAACCGACATAAAAGCTCAAAAGCATCCATTATACGGCGTAAAGTTGACTAATGAAGGCTTTTTGTAATTTTTACTGTGTGATTTTAGTCTATTTTTCATGCATGGTTTAAAAATATCGTGCCCCGGGTTTTTTTTTTCTTTTTCAAATGAATGCAATTATGCTATGACACATTTTTGTATTTTGTTAGAATTTTAAGCTAATGATAGCCAGCAGGGACTAAAAATGAAAAAAATATTTTGTACTTATAAAACGATACTTTAACATATTAATTTTACAATTATACCTCCCTTGATAGAGGTGAGATAACAATTGAATATATTAGATATATACTCGTTTAAAACTTATCTTTGAATAACAAAAAATATTTATATTGTTTTTTGTTTGCATTGCTTCTTATAAGATATATTTCTTTAAAGTATATTTCCGTATTTCATTAAATTTAATACTTGTTGAGTTTACGAAATATTTATTCCGTTTTCTTAAAGTATGTTAAATTATTTATTAAATTCATTTTTTTTTAATATCACGTATATTCTAACAGATTTTTTTAAATACCAGTCATCTTAGATAACAATAAAAATACCATAATAATCTGATCGAAATTTTTATATTTAAGTCTTTAGAAATCTGATCAAATATGAAATCAACAGTTACGTTACGATATAGTTACTCATATATCTTAACATATTTAACCAAAAAATCTTCATAAGTAGCTGCATAACAATTTCTTAAGATGTTTTTTCGAATTAACATTTCTTGGAGATTAAATATTTTACATGGCCATAAATGCACATTTTCTGACTTTGTGAAGTTGATGATTTAATGCGTTCATTAAAAAATCAAATGTAATGCGACCGGAAGCCATCAATCTGGCGAGTACTGTATCATGTTCATAAATAATAAAGACATGTTAATTTTCCACGGGACATGCAGAAAAATAACAAAGAACTCTCATCATCGGTGCTTTGACGAGCCAAGACCACAGGAATGCGCTGTGGTACTGCTGTGGATCTCACACTTTTTGTGTGCGACTGGTGAGGTGATGAAAGACGAATGCAGAACCGGATAAGTTATTTCGAGACCTGAGAAAAAGATTCTTCTTTAGAGAAGAAAATTACTCGTGCAGTTTATTTATGAATTCCTTCATCGTGCATTCTTGTATGAGAAATCTATATAAAAATAAATAAAACGACTACCAAATGCGACATTAAAATATTAATTTATATTATTTAAAATATTCAAATATTATTTCACGTTCGGCGTGGGTATTATTTACAACCATGACAAGCTTTTCACAGATTTTTTAACCTTATACTCTTATTTAATTTATAATTCTTTATTTTATATTCAAAATTGGCTGAATATGCAAATAAATAAACTTTTAGTAATATATTAGAGCTAAAAACCAATGACGAAAATTGATATATCAGTTTTCTGCTTATACACAACAACTTATACATGTAATAATAATAATCCAAAAATCATTTACTAATCGAGTAAAAAATATATACGGCAACTAGAGGAAAGGTAGTTCTTCGATCTTAAATAAATTAGATCTTTAATCTTTTTTTGTTCCAAAAATATTTATTTTCAAAAATGAAATACTGGCGTCTTTTATTATTTCTGGTATTATAATTATCAATAATATAACATATTTTTTATTTTTTCTATTTAATTTACTTATATGTGTACAAACACGCAGATGAAAGAACCAGATGGTATTAGACATATATCCAATTCAATGGACTTGAGGATCAACCAAACTATATATAGTGATTGTGTGCATTTGTGGTTTGTGTTAAATAATAAATTAACATAAGTAACAAATAAAAAACACATATCAATAGTACCGTTAAAAATACTTTGAAAACTCTAACAGTTACATTTTATGTTAAATCCGTGAATAATTGATCTGAAAAGATTTACTGTGTCAATTACTTACACATGATTTTATCTTCTATTTTTAAATAATCTACTGTAATACGTTTAATAATAATCACACCACCCTTCAAAATGCGATCGAGACCACGCCGGCACTGCACGTATCAGAATGCAAAATCGCATGGAAACGAATGCACATAATTCACCGAGGGAAATGCGCTTTTCATAATTTATTGCAGGTTTCCGTTGATGAAAATACAATTTCGCATTCCCGTTCGTACGGGCGGCTGCGACTGCCGAGTCCACCTTTCAGGAACCGGCCTGAAAATTACACGCCGGGGCGGGGACATCCGCAAAGGTAAACGCCATAAACACTTTACCCGAGCGAGGCCTTTGTATGAACGCCTGGATTGCGATAACTATGCAATGGCAATAAACGGAGAGATAATTTTTTTTCACGGACGGCATAAATTACGATAACCTCCTTTTTAGTGGACAATTAACAAAGCTGGTGTTTCAAATATGTCAACTCAGATTATGATAAAAAGTAGCGAGTGGATAAATATAGTGCACAATTTAGCATTCACTATACTTTAGAGAAAAAAAAATAAGATGCTCATGAATATTTTGTTCACTAATGAAGGTTGTGATCTATTTAATAGAACCCAGTTTTCTATTCTTGCGCTATTCTTCTCCATACCTCGTATTGATCAATCCAATAAATCATAATGCTGCAAGAATGTGTATCCCTGGAAACTTAGCAAAATAATGAAAGTTTTTTAGTTTGTATAATTTTTAAAACTTTACATGTTTGTTGTAAATGACAAAAGGCTTGTACTTTCAGTATTTTAAAAGTATTTTTACTTATTTCATAATATAAGCCCCGATTATAGTTTGGTAGTATTTAGTCTTGATTTATGCTCAATTTTATTCCTAATAAAAAACTATTTTTTTCTCTATGTAGAGCCATGTATAAATAAATTAACTCTTTATTCAATTCAAATTAAACTATTCAATGCCTGTTTGCAGATTATTGTAACCAAGAAATGAATACAATATTATAAAAAAAAAAATATTTATGTTAATAATTAATTGACTGAAGAATTGTGAAGTATGGGAGAAATCCATACTTAATGATCTAATGGACAAAACATCAGAAACTTATGTTCTGCATCTCGACAAATCTTTATTTTTAAAACGTGAAAAATACCTTGTTTTGTCCCATATTTTAAATGTTTGCAATTTATTATTTAATATATAAAATAAAAGTAATCATAAATAAAAACTCATATTCTTAAGCATCTTAAAAAACATATTTTCGCTAACACATATTGGTTTTAGTTATTTATTTATTCGTAACTTTGTCTAACATTAATTTTGGAAAAATATTTTCATATTCAGCAAGCACCCGAAATACTGAAAAGTGAAAAAAAATAACCGAGAAAAGCTTCTCTAAGATTTCAAAATCTTCGTTAACTTTATCGCGCAGTCATCACAGACGCACAGAGTCGGAAAACTTTTGCAAAAACTTTATCAACCCCAACGCAAAACAGCTGATGTGGTACTTCCAACCTCCCTATTGTTTTAACTTTCGACACTTCTTAACGAGCATCATGACCGAACGTTATAAAATGAACAATGCACCGATTTTAGAATATGCTCGAATACAGTTTACCCTCCTGTAGCGTATTCTTAGTGCGCAATGGAATATGATTTTGCAGATAACTCTGCCTTCTACAGTGTAAATTTGAGGTTAAGCTGTCAATTGGGACCAAATATTTCATTTATAACCGTTAAAAATCAAAGACAAAATATATTTCCAAGTTAACCTTCAAATGAGATCTCTTTGAATGAGACATTGCATTAATCTTCTCTTCTTTGTGTCAGCGAAGTCAAATTATTTTTGCCCAGTATCTAGCAACATTGATAGCACGTGTATTGCCCAAAATAAGGTCTTGAGATGTGCAGCTTGTTGGGCACATGTAGAAGGATCTTAGGTGTGAGGTGGTCTGCAGGTCTCCACAGTGACACAATAGTGACTCTCCCTGCCGAAATGTTTCCCACCCCTCGAGGTTGTCCTTTGTTCTACTAACTTCGATTCTTAATCTATTCAGGGATTTCCAGGTTCGCCAGTCAAGTTTCTTGCCAGTTGGGAGGCCTTCCTTTGGAGTAATGAAATCCTCTGATACGACTTGTTGCCAGAGCTGGAGTTTCTCACTTTCAGGGCCGGATGTGGGATTTCAGAAAGCTGCTTTGCGACTTGAGTCTGGGTGTTGGAGGTATCTGATTATACAAGAAGTTGGTTGATTGCCTTACGCATTTCTTCCGGCGCATATGACTTTGTGTCTTGTGTTTGGTGGTACGATACCAGTCAAGGGTTATTAAGGGCAGTTTTGAAATGGGTGATGGTTTAGGCAGCTTGTGATGACTCTGCATGCGTCATTCAGGGCAGTATCAACTTGATTACAATGGGCTGATTGCTTTATACTTGTGCCGCATATTCTTCGTCTGAGAAAAAAAAAGTGGTAAGCATTAATAATGACAACTAACATAATCTGAATGGTGGTGATTTTTAGTTACCTGTATGAATGGATATTTGCAGAAAATATTACTCTATTATGCGCGTTTTCATAGCGTATTCCCTATTTGTACGCTATAGAAGGGTTGACTGTACGTTTACTTGAAAAATGAGAGGCTCGTAAAGTGCATACCTTTCGGACAAAGTGCTCGGTCATCCGTGAAATTATTTTGAGATGGTAGATAAGCTAGCCGTTTTGCCCACCTCATCAATTTACAATATAAGGCAGGTGAGAGGGAACGCAGAAGGGTTGTTTCAAAGGGTGGGACTTTAAAGTATAATTTATTAACACTGGCATTTAAGCCTTCCGAAGATCTCTCGCTACGAAGCTGTTAATCGCAGTGAAATATAGTCGTAGGTTGATAGTTTTGTGTTAAGCTTCCTCCGAATCGTTTTACATCGCGTAATAAAGAAATAAGTGCCCGTAAAGTTCAAGAATAACTTTAAATAAAAGAGCAGTAAAAATATTTAGTCAAATATTTTATGCACGTCAACACTCAACAAGTATAAAATAGATAACTTAAACGATATGAAACTTAAAATGCTAGCATTTCAAAAGAAATTTATTTTAACTTAGCGTATAGAAAATTTATGATCTTCATAATACGTACTATTTAAACTATATTAGTGCAAAAAACATGAACCGTATTAAGACGAGTAAAACTACGAAATGTAAGGAGATATTTTACTTCAATTATGTAAGTCAATTCATCAATGAAAGTTAATCTAATTGGCATTCTGTGGCCTTCTTTGATATCGACCGATACACATAAAGTTTTAAAATATATTTTCACACCATTAGTGATTAAAATTCCTCCCTGGCTGAGCGTCATAGAGTAAACTGATCTTGACCGGCTGAGCTCTCCTGCATGCGATTACATAAAAAAATAACACCCAGAGCATGCAATAAATATATATATATATATATTTTTTATTTTATCAAATAAAAAAACAACACAGTAAGAATCATACATTCGCTTACCACACCATATATATATATATATATATGCTGGTATAAATAATACTTATGAACAATATATACATTTAATAATCTTACATAGAAATATTCTTATAGCTTATATCATGCTTATCTATTTAACAATATGCAAGTATATTATAAACATATTATAAATATTAATAATATCATGACTCAATGAATTGGTAATTAGAGCATTGATAATTATCGAGACTAACATACAGATAAACTGTGTGGGATTCAAATATCATGTACACCGTTTCTTTTTCATTGAATAGAAGATGAAATAAATGTCCTCATTTGCTTCATTAATTGTTTCTATTGTATGTAATTTATGTTATAATAAAAATATATGTTATTCATTTTATATTTTCTTAAGAAACAAGTAATAACACTTTTTCAGTAATTAAATGTTTATTTTAATACTTTTTGTGGTTAGGATGTTATTAAACCAATATTTTTCGCTTTTTGTGAGTTATAATAAAAAACGTTAATTGATTTTATCATGTACTTAAAACACAACACTTGATATGTTTTTTACAATACCACCTTGTAATAAATAAACTTCGCTCATTGTTTTGCGGAAAAATACGTCGTGAACAATCCAACACTGAAAGATAAACATACCTACGAGGCAAAGAGACTGCTGAAAAATATTGCCTTTGGTTTGTCAGATTGCAAAAATGCAATAATGGCGAACCGCGACATGCGGGAAGGCGCTAGACGCTGTTTGCATAAATATACGCCAAACAATGCCATATAATATCTCAACCAATTTCCACTCTCGGAGTTTCTTAGCGAGCTTTTACAGAAAAGCTTCTTTGAAGCAGGTACGTAAGGAAAACCATGTAAATGGCAAACATTTTTAATTAATAAGTATTTTTTAATTAAAATTTTTATTAAAAAACAATAATTTACTTACATCTTCTCACCTTTACTCTTACAAAAAATGATTGATTGCCCTTTTGATCAAAAGTCAATTTTGATCAAGTTAATTATTTTTAAAACCTTTTAATTTAAAAGAGTTATATGCACAGCTTTTTTCAATACTGATTTACTTTATCTAATCAATACTGAAATAAAAAACTTGCCTTACATTTACGTTAATTTATTTTAGCTAAAAATAGAATGATTCAGAACACCTTCAAATAAAATAACTAATTACATAACGTGTAAAAAACACTATTTTATCAACTTAATATGTAATAATTTCTATTAAATTTAAAAAATATCTAGATCTTACACGCCATCATGACAATTAAAATTTCATAACAATGAACTAAAAAAAACGCTAGCAATACCATAATATTTTCAAAAATAAAAATGCCTCATTATCAAACTCTTATATACCATGCATAAGTTGATACAATTACTACATTTAATACCCAATATTTAGTTTTTATGTAACTTAAATACATTTGATTACATCGTACAAACTGCATCGTTTCATCACTTTTGTAAACAGCACACAGTATTATTTTAATTTTTGAAATAAAAATGTAATTCATAAAACAAGAAAAACTCAGTTCATTCACTTATCTTGACATTGCATAATGCATTCGTAGAGACGCTATTTAAATTAAAAAGTTAACCTTTTATTTAACCACTAAAAACAAAAGTCATCGCCAGGTCTTTAGCATTCATTTCGTCCTCGCAATGATTCACGCTCGACGCTGAAGTGTTATTTAAATTATCAGCATTGTTGCATCTAGTGGTTGGCAGACTGCACTTTACAGTTGCAGTTGCTGGCCCTGATGTGCAGAAGCTATTTGTGGCTCTGCGGCGTGACGTCACATCGTAAAGCCGAGCCTTTCTGCCCGCCTTCCTTCTGCTTGCATTGTTTTATTAGCGGATGCGCGCTGGGTGCATTTCCTTCCTATTGCAAATTATGTGACACATCCCCCGGTGTACACTGTGCCAGTACATGGAGTGCCAGAAGTAAAGAGACTTCAATGGGGTAACCAGATGTTACTACAATATTATGTACACGAATATACCAAGAAATCAATAAATTTTGCAGGAAATCAAATAAATTTTATAATGTAACAATATCTTTTTTTTTAGCTTAATATTTTTTAAGCCAATGATGATTCATACTTGTACACATCATCATATACAAATTTAAAACAAACATCATTTTTGGGAAAAATAAACTGCGGTCGAGTGGATTTGAATGACTCCTACATTTGTATATAGGTAGTTTTTTGTTCCGACAACTATTTATGAATAAGTGAGAAAAGATTTTTTGATCTCCTTCAGATTTCTATCCCTAGTTTTATGTCACATACTGATAATTTTTTGTTTTTAATTATGAAAAATTGAGAGGCTATTATATTTCTTCAGTTTTAAAAGAATCAGTTGAAATTCTAATTTTTTGCAACTTTCACATGGTCATCTTTCACAAAAAATATATATTATTGATTAAGTTTAGTAGAAATCTCAATAATCATGATAATGTAGGCTATGTATCAGCTACGAGTATGTTGTCTCTGTGGAGAATTTCACAAAAAAAAAACTTATTTATTTAGTAAGACTTTGATTGTATTGCATTTGTCAATGACCACACGTTATAAATATGAATTGTTAAATTTTCCCTTAAATTATTATATATGTTTTCCTCAGTCAATTACTGTGGAGAAAAATAAATTGTTTTACAACAAAATTCAACAGGTTTATTTGCATTGAGTACCTTTCTGAACTTTCTTAGAGATTGAAAATAAATAACTACTGTCGAGTAAAGAAAACTTTTTCATAAATAGTAAATCTGGTAGCCCTATTTTCACAGAAATGCAGACTAAAGACAGGTGTGGCTGAAGCAAAACACTGAAATTTAATTGAATTTAAATTAGTTTTTCCAATTGGAAAGTTGTTTTCGCTAAATCTCGATAGACATCAAAAATAGATTAGAAGCCATAATTGATTTTTTATTTATTTATCTATTTATTTATTTATTCGAGTTGTAGCAGGACCTTATTCCAGTGAAAATAGTAAGCAAAAGATTGGTAAATTGTGACGTCAATACGCTCGTGTAATTGTTGTAACAGAAGAAATACCAATGTTAATTTTTATCACGTTAACTTTTAACGTCTCAAAGGACCGTCATCAAGAGAGCAAACTTATCTATTACATGTATAAAAATATATAATTTTGTTTTGAATAACTTATATGTGCTTAAATTATTTAACTAAGTTTCACTTGCGTTCGGTTCTTAAGAAATTTGCCAAAGTCAACACTTTCTCACTGAAAATACCCATTGCTCAAAAAGCCATTATTTTTAAAAGAACCTCGGTCAAATTAAAAGGAAATAATTCTTTCAGATGCTACCGGAGTGGTCCAAGTATTTTCGGGTCCTACAAATGAATGCCACGTTATTTATTGTTTCTTTATGCTTATACTCACATAATGGTATGCTGCCGGTACTTTTTTTTTTAAATTTATTACTTATTCTTTGGGCTTAATTTTTGACCGAATGTACCGCGAGGCTGTAAAAAACACTTTTAATATTTAACGACACTTTTTAATTAAAATGAAAATATCAACAACAATGCTTTCACGGTGCATGCAAAATTCATGAATTCGGCGGTCGTTATGAATGTAGCTACTCAAAATACACAATATTGTGTGTGAATTTTTATTATGATTAAAATATATATGTTAGTAAATTTCTGTTCAATAACAAATATTAATGTGTTATCTTGCAATACACTCCATTATTTGTTTAAAAATTAGTGAAATGCATCGAAAATACGATAAATTATAGAAAACATATGCAATTCATTTACATAAATATATATTTTATTTACTTCGGTGATTTAAATATCATACTTTTATTAATTTCGATATCACTTACAGCGCATAGAAAATTCATTTATGCTTATTAATGCAGTGGCAGTAATTTTTCTAACCTTATAATTTATTTGCCTTAAAACTTAAATACCCAGTTAATAAAGTATGGTAGTATTGGTAGTGTTATTACAAACCTCTTTGTCTTTTCACGACTACGAATCTTGACAACTCACCAAAAGCCAATGCAGCCATATAATAGGTTTCTAAAGCAGAAACCTGCGTAGAACATGGTTATGGTAAAGATGATGTTATTATCTCCAAAATGGCTACCGATTTATTAGGTCTATCACAATATTCGTATTTAAACCAACGTCGTTATTTAAGCACGACTCATTTCTAACACTCCTCCACATAGATTAAACCAATTGAATATGTAAAAGTGGTCCACAGTTGGGTGGTAGCTGAACTGGTCTATTACTCGAAACAATGAAAGGGCGTAAATGTTTCCTTATCCACTTTAGACATCTCAGCTAACAGAGGCATCTCAACCCAGCCAGACCCAATTGATTGGTAACGTGTATTTCCACACTCTTCGAACTTATCAATAATTCAACATACATGGTCGAATTTTAGAATATTTTATATAATATTCACAATAAAGAGTAACAATTGACTTCGCTATTCGTGAAATCATTTTTGATTATTAAAGGCCTCAAACTGTCATCGTCGGCAAAATAGGAAATAAAAAAAAAACTTCTAAGACCTTAAATAATAAAATTCTGATTAAATCATTTTTATTAATACAACTTCAGGGCTAATCATGTATGCCAATAATAACTCCATGTATGGATTCGTTAACTTTGCGTCATTAAATCTGTATTAATCTCTTTTCCATCACTGTTAGTGATATTATTTGGTTTGTTTTTATAAAAAAAGTGATTATTTAACTTGATTTATTAATAAAATGTCTTAGTATGTGGGACTATTAAATGATACAAAAATTAAATATTAATGATTTGCTAATAATAATGTACGAAAAAATTGATCATTTTTAAATTAACTTAAAAATTAAAAATCAGTTATTTGAATGTTTAATTGCAATAATAATAATAACATGCGCAACCGTAAATAAAAATTATGTGTTTAACAAGTTTTGACTAAATATATTGATCAAAAGTTCGTTTGAAACACAATTCTGTACAAAAAATATATAACGCTAGGTAGCCATTAAAATAAAGATAAAAATAAACTGTTTCATAATTAATGAAACACGCAGGTATTTACAACGCTTGTTGCATACGATGAAATAAATCGTACGTCCAACGACAGCCAACGAAAAAACCTTTAAACACTCCCCATAAACAATGTCAAATTTTAATCTCGTAATTGAAATATAGCTTCACACGCTTTAGATCAAGAATCTTGCTCTCAGGCTCCGTAACAGCAACGTAAGCCACTGAGCCGAACGTTTATATTTACGACCGAGAGATGGCGTTTACACGGAAGCATCTCATCCTTGTTACGGTCCAACTTTTTTATTTTTACCTTATAAAAGTTTTATGTTGAAACCACTATAAAATAACTATGAGTATCATAAGTTTTTGTTTAACGTAAATTTTGACAATGCAACTTATGTTTGGATAACCTCATTGCATTTGTCATAACTTCAAAATTTTATTTTAAGGAATACCCTTTTAATGCATTCACCTTTTTAGAATAATTTACTGTATCCCTGCCGGGTATAGCTCAATGGTTAAAGCGTTTGCTTGACAAGCCAAAGGTCGTGGGTTCGATCCTTGACGGAGATTACAAACAAAAATATTCTTAATCGATTTCTGAGCTTGTAAAATACCCAATGGTTGGTGTGAATTTAACCCCTCAGCCGTAAAATGTCAGTCTCAGCATATTAATCAAAATTAGAAGTAGACGACTGTCGTCCTGTGAAGACCACCCATTCATAGTAAATTCCTGTAATAATGACGTTGGTGGATCAACACTCCACATGCAGCGCTTAACCATATGTAACAGGATAAGCGCATATAATCCATAGATGACACTTCACCATTATCATTACCATCTAGTAGGTATTTTCCTGTGCGTACGTAGAACAATCTTTCCCATACTAAAAAAATTAAGTTTTTTGAAATTTAATTAAATTTCTATATCGTGCATTGTTAAAAATTGCCCTACTGGACAGCGAAATGCTACTTCTGAAATAGTATTAATGCATGCTACTTTGAAAACATTTTTCACATAGTTTTATCCTCGTCTCTTGACTGAATATTGGGTCTGCTTCATATTCTTGCTTAAACTGTCATTTTTCCAGCTCTTAAAAGTCTCTATAAACAACTAACCAACCTTTTAAAAACTACATTGAAAATTTACATTACATGATATTATCATATTCGATTATATGTAGTGCATATACGTATGTCTAAAAAAACTCGAGCTTTTACGCTATTTTTGGTCCCATTTGGAATCAAATGGCTATCATTATATATATTTACAAGTTGTGATCTTTTATAGAAGTCAAATTCATATTCATCTTTTAAAATAAGCTACCCATACTTCTAATTTTTTGCATGGCTAAGCAGACCAGGGAAGACATTTTTATGCTTACGTTTTACTGTGGCAATTTCCTTTCAACCCAATCACTACAATCCATATATGTATAGTGCTACAGTGTGATATTGAAAACGATTAAGCCGACGCTCAGAAATAAGAAAATGGATATTTATTCACGAGGCAGAGTTGCACAGTTAACGCGGAAGCAGTTCATCCTCGTTTTGTTTATGTGTTGATTATTTTCGTATTTTTCTTAATAGTCTAACAGTACCCATACATTTTATATACAAGAGATGCAGCGTTGTCCGACGCTTAAAACCTTTGATTTACATTTTCCAATTAACGATCCCTTTGAGACTGGGTCCTTAAGACCCTCACACACTATAGATTAGCTCTCTGGGCTTAGTTTAATCTATAATATGATTTTTGACACCAAAAATACCATGCAGCGTACAGTTTTAAATATAAGTTTATACTTGTATTTACTTATATCCATTTTTAAAACTGACCATTATTAAAATTATTAATACACAGAGATACATAGCAAACCCAACTCTAGCACGTAACATCGTTGAGTATCTTAACGAATCGAGAAATTGATACATATATGTGTACAAAATATTTTTTCCATATTTGCAGTATTCATTTTAAGATCCATTCGAATAACAAATATTTATTTATTCACCTTGTTTTAGCATGAATCACGTTAAACATGGCCTCTATTTAGAAAACTGTAGTTTCGACTAATTCGTGGCCCTCCTCAATACATCTCTGTCAAGAGACAACTATCAAGACTTTTGATTATTTATAAGACTCTATGATCTTGTGCGGCGTCGGCTAGTCATTGCGTTCGGGAAAAAATATGTAATGGCTGCAAACATGTAGTAATCGAGTGGATTGAGTGCTTATTTTACAACTTTTTTCAAACCTTCACAGTTGTAGGGAGAGTATTTAATTTTCTACCCGTGATGTTAAAAAAACATAACATAAAATCATTTGTTTTTAGTCGTTATAAAAATGTACTTGTAAATCTTGTATGGAAATAAATTGAAATAATACTGCACAAGTCATATGTTGATGCAAAAGTATATACGAAATCAAAAAATAAAATAATTAAGGTAATAACCGTGATAATGGGGATAAAATTGGCTTTACAGACCGATTTAACGTCTGTGTTCTTAAGCTTGAAGATTAAACGTTAAGGCGTAATTATTGTTATCGAAGTGTACATTGGTCTTTATCGTGTTCTTCACGGAACGTCACTCGGTATTTTTTACACCCGGTCAAACTCAACGCCGAATGTTGTCGCTTCTTGTAAAGCAAAAAGGAAACCAAAAAATGTGCCAAGTTGACTTATTTAAGCGACTCATCGACTCCTCAGGATCTGTATTTAACATCCAACATTCGATCAAGATACACTTTTTGTATTCTTCATGTTTCCTTTTAAATATTTTTCTTGATTTTAATTGGTAGCAATTTAACCAAATAAATTACGATACAAAGTTATGCTATGCCATAATATTTAAAACACTTCAAAACTCTAAGCATTGAATTTGACATCCCAAAACTTATCTAAGCATCTTCTCGAAGGCCATCCTCACCAACTGGCTCAGTGAATATCATTTTCTCCAGACCTGTAAATGTCTCCAAACTATCTTAAATCTATCTTTGTACAAGGTGTTAAGAGTATTGTTGTAGATAATTGCATAAGAATAATATTGATGCTTCTTGATTTCCTCAAAATTCACAGCATCACTCTCAAACACCACACTCCAAAGTTATCTCTTGATTGTAATTAAATATGTTTTAAGCAATCAATTATTTTATAATTTTATTTATAATATGTGTATATAATGAAGGGTATGTAATCATTTGTACTAATATAATAAAATCAAGGAGGATAGGCACCTAGGAAGAACCATCTCAGAGAGGCGAGCCCGATGGATCAGTCATATCATGCGCCACGATGGTCTTCTTAATGACATTGTGGAAGGGTTGGTTGAGGGTAGAAACTGTAGAGGGCGCCCTAGACGAGAGTATTTGCAGCAAGTGTTCGAGAACATGAGTTGTAGCTCTTATGCTGAGCTGAAGAGGTCTGCAGAGGATTGAGAAGAGTGGAGATCGAGATGCAAGATTTTGTTGCTGGAAACCAATCCACCGGATGGATACTACGAAGAAGAATAAAATCATTTAAACATAAATCATTTTTATATTTTACTTAATAAGCTATATAATAATAGAAGTTTCTTGTATTATATCAAACGTATCCTTTCATTAAAAAAATGTATTAGAATATCGCTATGACTATTTTTTTGGGCAGACTGTTATATTAGTGTTTCGATTGGGTCACCTTATGATAGTTAATATCCGTTTAAATGGTGTGGAATAAATATCGTTTCCATAAATATAAAATAATTTTGTGACGATATAAAACGTTTGTATAAAAGTTCCCGCTCTGCAGCGCTTGGCGGCATAAATAAAAAAGTATTAATACAATTTAAGAGCTTTTAATATTAGCTATGGGACAAAACTACGCAATGCGCTAACACCTCCGGCATTGGTGCTTAACCATTTAAATACGAACTATTGAGTGTTTTATATTTCATCACTTTATATAAACTAAAAGAGTGTCCTCTTATATACAGGCGTTCGGTCTAGCAAAGGATTCGAATAATAAGACCAATGTCCTAAGACCTCGGCAAACAAATAGCGTCATAAATCTTCTAGAATTGTCATATCCTAATTATTTTTTTCTGAAGCTACGGCAACCGCTTAAAAATACATAAAAATTAACATAATCATAAGAAGGTGAATATTCTCCCACTACTTTGAGTTTCCTCTAATAATTATTTTTTTCTGGTGCTGTTTTGGATAATAAAAGCAATGATTACATTTTCGTTATGATATACAATTTGCGGAATAAAGAAAAGGCAGTTAAAATTACTCTCACTAAGAACAAAATTTAAATAAAAAAGTGCGTTATTTAAAAAAAATAAAAGAAAATACTTCAAATCATTCGTCATATTTCCTCGTTTGCGACTACTGCTGGTTCTCCATTGTTGTTGGCTCTTATTACTGAATCGAATTTATGGCCATTTATTTTATGTTTGTTACTCAGCTTACGCTAAGTAGACGTAAATTAAGCTTCACGGGCCCCAGAGCGTGATATTCCGTATAAATAAATCGGACGCAACATTCGCTTGAGAAATGCTTTCATTACGAGCTTTGCCAACCGCAGAGCTTTGCATTGGCAGCTTTAAGCACCACCTACCACTACTGAAACAACAATGCTGAAATATATCTAACTGATTTATTTTCAGTTGGTTGTTTTTCAGTATCATATATTCCGAATATTGGATTCATTTCATGATAAAATAAACATTGAAGTTATCTTAGAAATTTTAATAGTGGTTTGTTGACAATCCTCTTAAAAAGAAGTCTTTAACAAATGTTTCATATATTGTTACAAATCAGTTTGACAACCATCTTAAATATTAAAAAGATTAACACTACATATCTTTTTTAACATAGATATCACTGACCACTGTTTTTTCACTTGCTGGAATACCACGGCTTTGCCCCAAAATAATTATTCATCAGTTTCCACCGTCTATAAACATACTCGTACCAATGTATGCAGTTTGGTTTGCTTATGTTATAACAATAGAAGGTAAGTATTATTATTAATAAATAAACTCAAACAGGAAAATAGCGACAGGTGGTGATAGTAATTCTTTGATTCTTATTTTCTTTGCATAATTCTTTGACGCTTACCATGCTGCTTATGGCTAAGCGCTGCATGTGGAGTGTTGATCCGCCAACTTCATAGACTACAGCCTGAGATTCACGCACCATCCTTTATTATTACAGGAATTTACTATGAATGGGTGGTCTTCACGGGACGACTTTTGTCTACCACCAATTTTGATTAATCTGCTATTACTGGCATTTTACGGGTGAGGAATCAAATTCACACCAACTTTTTTAGAGCTAATAAATCGATCTTAAAAATCCTTTTTTTTTAATCTCCATCGGGGATCGAACACAACCTTTGGCTTGCAAAGCAAACGCTTTGATCATTTACATACCCTTATATTATGACAATATAAGGGTATGTAGGGAAGTCAGATAAGGGTGGGTGAAGCTCATTTGAGTAAAGCAATTGGTTTAGACTTGTGTATCCATCAGTTTGTTATTTTTCTTCCTATATTGATTTCTTCTGTAGTGTATAAAACACAACAAAATTGTTTGCCGCATAGTTTTGTCTATGCATCTTATATATTGATAATGAATTATTGTAAAATTTTTACAAAAAAATTATAATGTATGTGAGGACTTTTTTAATCCATTTTTTTTTTGTATAATTTTTATAAAAAGTATTAGCAATAATATTATTATACTATTAAGTATTTTACTGAAGACTAAAAATATTATATTGTTACACAATGACACCTAAGATATATCATTTAAGTTACATTATGTATAAAAGAAGTACGGTATTACATCATATTGTTTATAACAATGCGGCCTCACAAACTCATAATTGATGTACCTCCTGAAGAAACTTTAATAAATGATAACGGAAGCGAATATTATCGAAATAAACTGAAATAATACTCGTACTATAACATCTAAGTGAGGAGCAAGTATGAAATAAGAAAGATATGGAGGATTCAGAAAATCCTATGATCAAATTTACAGCATATATATTTACGAATATATTTTGAGCGTTCGGAATATAAATTTATTATGGATATAATTAATGCATGTACGAGTAATGTGTAAAAATTTGGATGTTTTAATTATCGTTAAGTACTCTAGGATCTTCCATTACAGATGGAATATAGTGGAATCGTACAAATAAATAATTACTGAAAAGGCTTAAATAGTTAAAAAGATAACAGTATATTTTCTATGCTAGTTTTATGATTGACATGATTTTTTTCGGTTTGTTAAATATTATTAAGTGATTCAATTTATATCCAGCACTTTGTTTTTAATCTGTGATGTTTATATAAAATCATGAATAAATAAGACATTTTGAATTATATGCCTCCATCGCGTTAAGCTGCATTTACTCAACAACTATAATATATTATACGAGCGTCAATTCCGTAATATGTATATGTTAAGTTTGTTAGATTTGAGCTTACCGTAGTATCGCTGAGGTAGCATCTTTATCATTTACATCCTCATCTTTGCGAGCACACTATGGCGACAATAATTTCTCAATGAAAATTATCAAAGTTCCAAATAACCCTTTATCTCCCGGCGTGGGTAGCGGGTAGCCCGGCTGCACGCGAGGTTCCGCGGCCCCAACTTTGACAGCCGCCGATGCTATCGCCCTGAAGTATGGTCGCCCCAGGCCTTGCTCGCTGATTGGTTAATATTTTATAACCGCAGCGTCTTTTCTTCTTCGAGAATCCTCCGAAACAGCCGAAGAACACCACACATTCAATAGCCTTGCTTTTTCCACAGTACGTTAAATTTTATTATATTTCTATATGCTTAGAGACCGCTTATACACGTTGGAAATAATAAAACTTTTATCAATTGCAAAACTGCACAAGTGATACAGTTCTCAATGTGATCCATGTTTAAACAAGATATGACATATTCATATATTATTCAATTATATTACTATAATTGTTGAATACTTCTACACACCATTCGATTAATACCAATTGTTACCATAAACCTTAATACCCACGTGTTTTTATCAGATAAAGACCTTATAAAACTCGTACTATCCTGCCAACGACAAAAAAGTAAACTTTCGTCCTAAAAATAAAAATAAAAGTATATATCGTAATAGCATTCGTAGCATGTGCAGATGCAGACGTGACTTAGGAAGAGACAAGCATTATTTCGTTACCGAAGATGTAAATCAAAGTGTTTGCAATCAAAAATACAATATGTCTTATAACTTTTAAAAATGAATTATTTCAATACGTTGTTAATTACAGAAACAGATACCACGGTTTTGTGCTTTCTAAAGTTTGACGATTCCTTCAATTTTATCCTCTCCCAGTAAGGATGAAAAACTGCAGAACTCGTAGAAGATACACCATTGACATTCGCTTGCAGATATCCGATTCCTAGATAATAGATACTTACTGGTTCGAATTCTCTCAATCGATTTCAAATGCATCTATCCTATATATAATAACAATAATATAACTGTCAGATGCTGCGTAAGCATTTAGTGAGGTCTTTTAAGCACAATAAAAAAGATCATGTTTCTATTCTTCCACATCACTTATTTCCTTACAGATTATTTTTATACTGTCAGTTTTATATCTTCCTGAGTCGGCGATGGTCATTCATCGTCACCATTAAATGTCAGAGGTTTGTCGAGTACATTCAAGATATAGTTACAAAACAGCAATAACCCGAAACACAAACAAAAATGCGCCAAGTGGTTTATGCTCTTATACGACATCTAAAGTTTATTTCCCAGCCAATTCTTCTCTTTCGTAACTGACTGTTATATGGAAAATATACACTTCGTCATATATTTCACGATGTTGAATAATCACTGTGATTTATTAGCGCAAACTACTGTTAACTGGTCGTATATTTGTTTATTGTGAAGCTATTTATTTCTCGCATTTATTTCGATACTACAATCACCTTGCGTCTTGGCCCTTGGTTGGTCTTCGTATCGTTACCCCTCTGGGCAATTAACCCTGGATGGCAGTTCTTGCTGCGACTGTGGCGCAGGCACAGGTGAGGACATAAATATCTCCGGTCCTCCAATAAAAGGCTCGCGACTCACCTGAGAGGTGTCGCGTAAATAAAGCGCTGGACCGGACGCCGGGCCGTAAACGCTTTTCGGATAAAATAATAACGAATGTTGAGGCACATAATTGGTTGATGACGGGGAGCCGGATCAACTTTATGGTCCAGTGGGGTGGCTTGATACTCCGATGTAAACGGTATATATATAAATATTATTGAGGGGACATTATTATAAAAGTTACTTACATTTACATCATATTTTTAACTCTTAATCAGTTATATGCATTAATTGCTTTTATCCTTACAATATATGTATCGCCAGATTAAATATCATCTCTACTCGATTGACATTTTTGACAAAGGACGAACACTTTCTCTGGATCGTTTTTAATAATAGAGGCAGGGATAGGAATGCTCTCCCAGTATCTAAATATACATATATACATATATATATATATATATATATATATATATATATATATATATATATATATATATATATATATATATATATATATATATATATATATATATATGTTTTACCAACACTAAATCAGATCTCTCCAAGAAGCATATTATTTAATACCTGCATCCCTTACTCGAATGATACATATCCTTCATACCCGAAGCTTTCAGCCTAACTGATTAAGCATCATAGTTAGCGTAGAACCAAAATTTTCTATTCACACTAAGAAACTGTAGTCTTATGCCATCTATTGAAATAAATCCACGAAATATTTTTGATGAAATAAGCACATTGTAAGCGAGATTTTTGTATGTTCACCAAAGTTAGCAAACAGTGGACGCTGACCAAACCATGGATAGGTCACCGCGTATAGCTGAGATGGGTTGAGCTGCATCTAAAATCAAATGTTCCAGGTCTCAGAAGCGTCTGGCTAATCATCAGATTTCCTTAAATAATGCATTGGGGTTTGATGATTTGTAAAACTCGGCCAGTAGTAAGATATAAATAATTTTCATCCTTGTGCGAGTATGGCTGTCGTCGTCCATTTAAGGAATGCTTGAGAAGGCTCGGGAGGACTCTGTCCACTTGCCAGTCGGAGTAATCGCACTTATCGTAAAAAGTTAATTGAAGGTGAGATCTGCGACACGCAAGGCTTCGTACCTGCGTCAGGTAGCCGGTAGGGAGAGCGAGTGGATTTATTGTTTAAGGCACTCCGCTGCAGTCAATTGGCAAATGTGCAAAAAAAAAATACGTATCATTGTTTTTTTTCAAATCTTTCTTTAATAGTTGAGGTATTAAGGATCTTTGTTGAAGTGATAAAATTTGACGTAGTTGCAATCAATAATTAATGACAATTGCAATAAAAGAAGAAGCAATATTTTTGTGTATTATTTTTGTCTTGGGACGAGCTATGAACAATGGTAACCGACAGAACTAAATGATGGCAAATTTTGGTGACCACATGTTCCAGATTTATAACGGATATGAAAATAATATATACATACACGTCTAGTTCGAACGACAACTCGCTTTTTAAGAGCATTTCATCATCTGTCTTAGCAATGGATCATTCTAATCACAGATCCCTAACAACTATATATAAGATCTGTGGTAATTGCACATCTAGTATATATTAAATCTGTGATTTTAGCACTTTCTCGAAGTATATAATTTCTCACTACGAGTTCATCAGACACTCGTCGGTTCAGAGTAGTTTCAAATATTACGTATACATGTCGATTTATTCAATCACATTTTGGTTTTTGCCAACTGATGCGATAATTACACTATTTTATAGCGACAACCTTAAGTAAGGTAGTTAATTTTATTTAATTATTATACTCGTGCAATATTAGTGTACGTTACGAATTTTACAGCTATTTTTGAAAAATCAAATGAATCAAAGTAGTATTGTATCACACTGGCTTTGATGTTATTAATTTACATAGTAATAACGAACCATGTGAAGCGCTCGCCCGTGAACAAAATAATAAGAAGCCTCATTGTGTGGGGCGTATAAAGATATAATGCTGAAAATTTCGTTCATTTAACACTATAATAAATCAAGCACTTCAAAATGAGAACTGGATATGTATATTTTTTATACATTTAAGCTTAGAAGGTGTTAAGGATGTGGGTAACAGTAGCGTTTTAATTTAAAAAAAAAAATTAAAACAAAATCAAAAAACATTTTAAAATACAGAAGGCAATAATGTCCTTGAGTCAATACTCACTGAAAGAAAACAAGTATTTTAAAAATAATTAAAATTGTGATAAAAGTAAATAATAATCGTTCGTTATTTTTCATAAAAGCTAATTATTAATTTTAATAAGTATAATCTTTTATCTCAAGTAGTTGCTTGCATGCGAGGTAAAAAAAACAGTTACTTGTAAATAAACCACAAATATTTTATTTATTTATTTATTTATTTACAGAATCGAAATTCCAACTTTTTTTTACAGATATTTAGAAAAATAAGTACACATAACAATACAATAAATAGAGAAGAAAATAAAAAATAAAAATAACACAAAATAATAAGAAGATGACACGTGTCAAAGATCACAGAGATCAAGGAGAACAATACCATCGACAAAAGAGGAAAAGGATGTAAGAAAAGGATCGAGGTGTGCTGGTAGGCCATTTAGGAGCGACATTGCCGTTGAACCAAATTGAGTGCTTGAAGCTCCACAAGCCTCGACTGGGATCAAAAACAATGGATGGCTACGAGCACGGGTGTGCCTATCTGGAACATAGAAGTTAAAACATTCAAGAATCCCAGGGTAGTGAATTGAACCGCGAAGAAGAAGGAATGAATGTTTGAGTGCAGCATTTTTCCTTCGGGACTCTAGCGAATGGAAAGAAAGCATCCCTAGAAGAAAAAGAGTTGAAGATTTTTATATATCGTATTACAATCTAATTATTTATATTGACATCCCCCGTCTTTAAAAAGTCGCGGGTTCATCACGTGGTCGCGTGGAGGAAGGATGCAGTGAAATTTTATATATAATTAAAACTATCATTATCAAGCAAGCGAACAAAAATAAGTGACACAAGATCGTTTTTCAAGGCTTTTCGGCATCGGCCTAAAAGAGCTATATCAAGCTGATATACAATATATAACATCACAATTGAAATCCCGACATGCATCATATGCCCCTTATAAGAACACTTTACACTGTACATTGAATCCCATTGCGATATGACCACAAATGACTATTATAGATTCGTTGAAGTAAAATTCACATGAAAAATATTACAATTTAAAAAAAACTCTAATTTTGGTGTGATATTCCTTCGAGTTCAATCTCGGTTTTGGCAGGTGCGGAGTATTGCTTATGTTATTTGTGTATCAAATTTAATGGACTCTTCAAGAGATCGATGGTGTACAAATATTAGTCTGAACAATTACTGTGAAATACATTAAAATTTAACCAAAGATTATAACAACCTTCAAAACCCTTTAACCCATTCGAATCGGTTGTCGATATATGCCGTCAAAGATTCCCCGATCGATGACATTGGTTGACGTGATATATCGTTTTCTCTACTTTCAGTACTCATTGTGACATCTACTGTAGGAAATTGGAACTGCAGTCATTCCCTTTATCAACATACATGTATTATTTACAAAAATCTGTAAGGCATATAAATAAATTTCGTTAGTTTTCATCACATGAGCGATTTTTCTGTAAGCCACATGTGTCAATGCCACCCAATGTATGGAGTTACATAATGAACGTTTGTTAAATATAATAGTTTTTTATGCATCATCTTATAGCTTAAACATAGAAGAACCAATGTAATATAAGAAAATAATCAGATAAGTACATTTATGCTTCAAATACTAGTTTTAAGCAAAAAAAAAATGGTTTGAAAAATTCGCACCGTATTGGCAGTATAATTTGTATTCCACCGAGCCGTAATGAAAGGGTTAAGCCAAAAAATAAATTCATCAATATCACCTTTGGAGCTTTCATGCATACGTTTGCATGGCAAATGTAACATTCTTGTAATGAAATACAAAGTACATAGACGCCACTGGTATTGTTCTTGAACCATACAGTTTCTTTTATGTTTGAATATTTTATTACGTGAAGTATATTAAAATCACTCACTAAAGAATGTGTTAATAAATATGAACACAGACTCGCCATTAACATGCGGATACTACTTATAGGAAGGTTTTGTTCATTCTATTGTTAGGCAATTAAGTGTTATTTTTGTAATTCCATATTTTAATAACTCGTAACCACGTGGGATGCTTGTTTCTTCATCACCACACTATTAAAATGACTTTTTTTTTTAAACTCGCATCTATTACAAATTTAAGATTTGGAATGTTGGACAACACTCCACAAATTTTCCGTTCGATCATATTTTTTTCTTCCTCCAAATGTACGTTGGCTTAGTAGTTTTATTTGGCTTCCACCGTATTTAGTTCACAGACAATTCGTTCAGCGTCTCATTGATAACGACGTGGGGCGCACTGGACGTCTGGTGCACTAGAGATTTGGCGCAAGGGACAAGTGGTGCACTGGATGTCTCGCTTACCTAACCTGTCAAGTTCTGGGAGTTGGCTACATGTCGATAATCATCAATAGTTCCATTGATATGAGCACTTCTGCGCGTCCGTCTGCAAAGGTGCAGACGCAAATAATGACTCCTAACTGATGTCTGCTATCTGCAGAATCCATTTCCCAACCTCACCATTTCCTTATCCATTCCCACGTATTTCGTGGTTAGCAACGTGTTACCAAAGAAGGCAATTCGAGACTCGCTGTAGTATACTGATTTCGCAGCCTTAGACTGAGGTATATTTGACATCTAACTAATGTCAAACATCACTCCAAAAACAGGACGGGACAGGGAGGGTTTTCAACCAAGCGAGTTCGATTAAAATAATTAATTTTAAATAAACAATAAAAAATACAGTTCAATCCTATATATGTTCCATATATGGAGCATATCACCACAAATAACCACCATACAGTTTCACGTCAGCTTCCATTGTCCATTCATGATATAAAGGCATATCTGCACCGTGTCTTGAACATATGTGATTTCTAAAGGCCGCAGTTTTGTAAGGCATCTTTAAAAAATGATGATCATAATTATTAAGGAAATCAGATGATTAGTCCAACGCTATCGAGGCATTGACTATTTGGTCCTAGAGACATCTCAACACAAACAACGACACGTGATAAACAACAGACAGTGACCCTTTCCCATTTCAGTACTACTACCATGTTTCTCATTTTCCGTGATCGAACAAGAACCGCGCTTATAACTAGTTATTTGTTTGTAGTATCAATCCGGTGGATTAGTTTGCAGCAACCAAAAATCTTACATCTCGATAGATTTCAAAAATTCAAATTAAATTTTGATCATATGGAATCCGGACCTCCCGCTTTGTAAACAAGTACGATGCCTTTGTGGCACACTGGTTTGCATAAACGCACGTAATTATTATTTTTTTGTTGATTAATCCACATAATAATTATTATTTTACAGGTTCGCCGATAACAAAAAACCACGTACTCGTATTTCACATAGCACCAAAATATTTCTTCGCATGGTTTATTTTTTGCAATCAGAATTTTAATGAAAATATTAAATCAAAATATGTAAATCTGCTTGTTTTCGTTAAACTAAATTTTGCTTCTGCTCTTTATCAATTATTTAATCATCACTCCACAGTGGGCTGGAGTGCTAGAATAAATTAAAACTCAATTATACTTCATTTTTTTAAACAATAGTCGCTACATCAACTCCTCATAATATATTCTAACACCACATGAACGGAAATAGTGAATTTCTTTTACATTCAAATTTTATATTTTTGTTTGTAAATTTTTTTGTTCTTGGACTTGATTTAAATTCATAAAATTACAAATATACGATATCTTTATCAAATATAAAGTGATTTATTTTTTTGCATATTATAATGGCTTGAGTGTTGATGTAAGATGTTTTTATCGAAATTAAATTAATATTGAAAATTTATTATTTTACATAAATTAACTTAACGGTTTGTTTCTTTGTCTGATCTCACGAAATTTCCCCGCCAGACGTAGCTGATCCATTTATGGCAGCGGTCGGGGAACTGGGGTAAATTACCCCAAATGGGGTAAAAATATATTTTTCGGGGTAATAAGGAAATTTTTCCAGTGTGTTATTTCATACAAACTTACTATTTTCATGTAATTTTTTTGTTATTTTCTGTGTAAATTAATTAAATAAATAACGTTAATTTAAATAAACATTGATTGTATTCTTTTAAAAATGGGGGGAAGGGGTAATATCAACTTACGCATAAATATTTTGGGGTAATATCAACTTACGCAAAAATATTTTGGGGTAATATGGACTTACGCAAAACTTATGACTACGGACTTATATTATTGAATATGAGTAAATAAATACTAACTAGGCATGCTGTATTTGAGCATAAATAAAATTATTTTAATTAGAACTAAATAAAATAAATACAATAATGATAAAAAATCCCAACACGAGTAGAAAAACAGTATATTTAAAATATCTTGCTTCTATACAAGAAAAATGAAAATATTCAACTTAAGATAATAATTGTATTTTTTTTATTCTTTCAAGTGGAATAGATTTTACGGTATTTTTAAAATACGAATCTCATTTTTTGTCGTTAGAGCGATTCAAGGGAATAATTATTACGGCGCCTCACAGTCGTTCTAGGGTTAATATTTGAGATAGCCATCTAATGCTACCGAATAAAAATAATTTTCTTAACACTTGGCTGCCTACTATATCCCACCAAAGTAAGTGAAGTGGTCGTTTCGCTTAATTTTACCAAAAAATAAATGAATAACATTTTTGCGAAAATTACTGTACACATTAATTTTCTTTATAATTGAAAAAATAAAACATATTTTAAAATTTTAATTGCTCATAACTAGAACAAGTAGCAATTAAGTATGTTATTTAGCTGAGTGTGAAAAATTTGTATTAATAATCTTCGTTATGTGATTATTGTAAATTATTTGAAGTTGATGGTTCAGAAAGTGATAAGTTTTTTCACAATAGAGGAATAAATTGTATTTTTGGTAGCCCAATTTTACACATAAGCTGCATAATTCTTTTGTAAGCTTTCGAATCTATATCATTGAAAATTATTTTAATCGAAATTGCATTTATAAGTTTGTTTTATCATCCTGGATAACGTTAAAACTATAGCATTTTTAAAGCAACGTTTGTTTTGTTTTCTTTTTGACACTCTGTTATGAAACATATCGATTTACATATCACATGTGGTTGACATTATGAAATAAATATTGTTGAATTTAATCAGATTTTTTCTCTTCATGTAATGAACAACGGAACAACTTTCCCCTTCACAATGTGTACCACCATTACGTAAACTACTGCGACAGTTGGAATTCTCCAAGAGCATGAGCAATAAATAGTATTCATATGTCAATCAAAACGTCGATACCCGAAGGCAAATTGCTCCAGTATCGGGTAACGAGATCTTAATTCATAATTTTGCTCAATTTCATTGACTTGTTTTCATGTTATGGGTTAGATAAGCGCTGTTATGAAATGGATATTTGCCTACCGCACAAACAACTGTAAAAAATAAGTTATCATGATATTATAAATGCGGCATTGCAAAGTGTACATTGACTTCTATTTCCAATTGTTCAGTAAAAGTCTACGCGATTATATAATAGTTGTTGCCTTTTGGTGTATTTATAATGTATTTTTATTGTCGTAGATAAGACTGTTGCACTATGGAAATCATCGAGAATCTCTTTTTCTACTTTCTTGGATATATACAATATATATAATCGTGTTGGAAACAACAAGGTCAGATCCTGTCTGCCCAGAAGTGGGCGACGTCGATGGTGTTACTCCCGGCCATCATCAGTTCTTCCTGTGTGCAGCTACTTGGAAACAGCGCACACTCCAGAAGGTGTGACAGGGTCTGCTCCACGCCGCATTCACATTCAGTTGGTCCACTGTAAAACTGCCAGGCTCTCATTTGTGTCTTCGTCTTGCATACTCCGGTCCGTAGTCTGTTAAGGGACCTCCATATATTCCACTCCTAGTCGTGTCCAGGGGCTAGGTCCTCTTTCGGGGCAATCCAAGTATTCCCTCAGTTGCGCTTCTCCACATATTCAGCCGCAGGATGGCCTCAGGTATCATCAATTCCGCTGTCGTAGGAAATTTCTTCTTGATTTGAGCCGTGGCTATCAAAGCTATATCAACTCTCGGGCATCGGCCTACCAAGCATACGGTGAGAAGTCACCACCAAGATGGAGCTCACCAAAACAAAGTTTGGGTATCAAAAGATAACTTTTTTAATGATTCAAAAAATACTTTTTTATGCGTATAAAATGATTGGTCTTCAAATATTTGGCCATGTTGTCACGAGTAGAGATAATATTTTCTGAACTATTTATATTTACATTTTTACATAAAATATTAAGTGCTACGAATGAAAAAATAAAAGAAAGAAATACATTTCAAGCTCACTGTGACTGAGTCATGGAAAACAGTAAATTTAATAACGTACTGAAAATACTGAAAAGTGAGTGTTATACCAAGGATAGTCATTAAAGGTTTTCTTGTTAGTTTTTCATATATAACTTGTAAAGATTAAGCAAAAAATATTCCACAAATAAATCTTAATTAATTATCAACAAAAGAAAATAGTTCAAATGTGTAGAGAAGTAATTAATCATTTTAAATAAAAATAACATACACAACACATATATAAATATGCCAAAGTTGGCTCCTGACATTTTTCCGCAAATAAAACCATTTTGGTCTTAGATTATTGGCCTTATATATTTGTATATTTATATTTTAAGTATAATTCTTCAAAATGTTAAATATAGAGACACATTATTATGGAGACACGAGTGAGAAATATATTAGGTTTTTATTTTAAGCAAGATTATGATTATTTACTTACAAATTACTTTTGTGGTTATTTAAAACACAATATATATCCATATTAAATGCCTTGTATTTATTAACTGGTTGTAGTTACAAATATAATATTTTTGATATAACGCAACAAAAATAAGTCAAAGTTCATGATATACGAATAAATATCTTGTTTCAGTTAATTAAATGAGATAAGTATAGCAATTCTGTTACATTAAATTCCAGCATACGAGTTTTTGACACCTAATAAATCAATCCAAACGTTTTCGACTGTAATCTTGAAGCAAAATTATTACCACATCGTCATCAGCGAAAAGTAAGCTCTGTCAAGCGAAATCGACTGGAAAAATATCATTTTCCATTTATTTTTGAGAAAAAAAACTATCCTTAAAAAGCATCAGACAAACATGTCATTAAACTCTAACATATTTTTGTAAGTACAGCTAAAGTACTTTTTATTCTGAAATGTAATCATTATACTTAAAATATTACCATTGTTATAACATAATATAACTGACTCATTTATTTTGTTTTAATACCTTGCTCTTCTTCAAAGCGATCTAATTGAAATTTTAAATAAAATAAGACATATTTTAATTATTTTGAGTTCACGATACGAACAATTACGAAAAAAACCTATTGTGTGGTTTTGGTAATAACTGAGTTTATGACAACCATAATTATAATTAATCTGTGGTTTTAAGAAACCGCAACCATGTGATGTGGTTGAGCTATGTATACCTCATCAGATACCATATAAACCCTTAAATGTTAAAATACCAGTAGATGCTAATTATTTCGCAGCTTTGTAGATAACAGATATAAAATAAAAGATTCTTTAGAATTTATTCCACATTTTTTATTTTTGACGACATGTTTCAGCCAGGTCGGATGGCCATTTTCAAGTTAAAGATAATGCTAAAAATATATTTTTAACTATACATTGTTCTTTGGCGTAAGCTGCAACGCTTACTTGTCAACCCATGAAATGATAAAAAATATCACTTTATACCAAAAATATTCAGAGCACGAGCAATAAATTTATTTATATTTATCATAGTTATTGTCAAAATTTTACTTTATTATTTGCCTTAACAATAAACTGCACTATATTTTTTCTCTCAATACGAGTAATATACGGGAGCTAAGAGAACTAAGTCATTTATATTTATAGATATTGAATTGTTGAAGTTTTATTATTAATTAAATAATTTCTCAGTACACAATTCAAGTAATAAATAATTGGGTATTATGTATATATATATATATATAAATAAATATATATATATACATTTTAAAAATAACGGTAAATAACTTATTGCATTAATTACTTTAATTGATCCTTTGCTCGTTTGCATATTAATTATAAATAGTGTCGACTCACAACAAGCAACACAATCATGCAGTTGTTCATTGCATTCATAATAATAATCATTTATTTGTTACAGACAGGAGTTAATGTGTTTCGATTGCAATTTCGCTATTGCAGAGATACGCGGTTGCGTACCGCTCAAATGCATAGGAATTAATTACACTTATGTGCAGCGTCATACCACCAGCCTAGTGTAATCCTGTTCTTGTGATGCTGAAGAGCATAGATCTCGAACCCACGGCCCATGGTCCACTTGGGACCTTTGAAGCCCTGCCGTGTGGAAACCGGAAATTTGACCGACGAACATTTGACTAAAGGTCTTTTGGCCAAACAGATGTTTGGTCGAACGAATGAATACTGTTGACAATCTACGAGAGACTACTTTTCAAGTCATACCTCGCCGTTCTCTATTTAAGCAATTGACACAATGTTCTTTAGTCAAATGTTCATCAGTCAAATTAGATCAAAAAACGTTGTTAGAAAACATAAATTTAAAATTATCTATATATATTTATTCATATAAATATTAAATTCGTGCTTGCAGCAGTAAATAATTTTTTTTGAAGGACAAAGTATTATAAATACGAGTATAAGCATCTTTATAATGAAGATCAGTTCTATTCGTTTTAAAATTGAACGCTATTTTTTGATTGCGTTTGGAAATATATATTATATTTATAGAACTTCATGTCTTATTCATTTGAGCAGTTTTATACTCGTTTTACTGATGGTGTACATGTGAGTAATTATTTACTAGTATTATGTTTAAATTTAAAAGAAAATCGTATTATTTTTTGGATTGAGGATTTTCAACAAATTTTCTTTTGGGGATGAAAGATAATATTTTAAAAATATATTATATTTTTAAAGTGATATCTGTATAATCTAATAATATCTGTATGTATCTGTATATCTTAGCAGTCCACAAATCTTAAAAGCTTAGAAACACCTGATGTCAAGTTGTTGTTTTCCATCGCAAGCTATCGGACGTTTCGCTGAGTGAGTAGTTAGTACTTACTCCCTGACAAGCCGCAATAATAAGAATACAACCAATAAATTTGCATTAATCCAAGAAAACGTTATAATAATACTGCAGTTAGACAAGCACTACATGCTCGCAAGCCACTAAGTAGGACTTTAGGAACATGTTGATAACATGGGTTTTAACTTACCGCGTCATAACGGTACAA
This sequence comes from Glossosoma conforme, assembly GCA_022606575.1. Classification (NCBI taxonomy): domain Eukaryota; kingdom Metazoa; phylum Arthropoda; class Insecta; order Trichoptera; family Glossosomatidae; genus Glossosoma; species Glossosoma conforme. Next base: position 438,458 of record JAGTXR010000029.1, read on the forward strand.
GCAAACTTCTTTATTTAACATACAAGTACATTTACATACATTTATGTTGTAACACGTCCAAGAGAAAACGAAGAAAAAATTAATAAGAAATCGCATATGTAAATTATATGATTATTTTCATTCAAAAGTGGTTAAGCATTGAGTATACAATGATACACGTTAGTCGTTAAAATTAACTATGCGTGATTGCTGGCTTGTAGTCTGATGATGTTGGCAGATCAATACTTCAAAAACATTACTTGGTCATCTTTAAAATGGAAAGCTTCATAATGAAATTTTCTTATAATATAAATTTAGGTTCTATAGATTTATCTTTTTTTTTATTTACGTTACGAAAATTCTTGGCATTCATATTTCGTTTTTTATAAAGAATCACCGTAAATGCGTGGTGGTCAAAAGGCAACTCTCCTAGCGTTAATTTTAAAATATTGAACAAATTTATATTTTCATTTATTGGAAAAACCTTTTTTTTAAACTGCATATTTTTCACGGTGTGACGGGAATCAAAAAGGCTCAAAAATTTTAGCATGACAGTGAAGTACTTTTTAAAATTAAAACTCTCTAGAATCTTATCTTTATTAATAAAATAACGTTAAACGTTATTTTTTTTAACAAATATCATTTTTAATCTTCGTTTAACGAAATCTGTTTCTTAAAAATTTATTTTTACTGTCACTTGATCCCCGTCAATTGAGCTTGCATTAAAAGTTACTTTGATTTGTCTTAATCTCTTAAAAGCTCATACTTATATTGGAAACAGTCCGACCGTGCACCTGTCCATTATAAATGTATGTCTATCGATTATGGACCACTAAGCTTTACAAAAAACAATCACAGGAATGTCACATTAGGCTTTGATTTTTTATGCACACCTGTCTGTTACTTGTTTAATCCTGGGCTACGGACTTAACGATTAAATTAACATAGATTTGAGAGCAAGAGGACTTGCTATGTTTCATTACATATTTGTATGATGATTTTTATATAGTATGTACTTCATAGAACGAAAGCATATTCAACTTAATATTAGTGAATCATAAGAATTTATTTAAGAACTTTTATCATTATAAGATAAACATAGCTGGAGTATGGTGGATGTTGTATTCAAATTGCCGCTATACACTTTTATAAGCTGCCTAAAGCCTTGCTTCGTACCAAGTTATATTTTTATCTGAAGCTACACTACATACAGTGTTTATATATCTTAATTTTCTAGTCTTAAATAGAAGGCTGAATTTTGTATGTATTTTTTAAAACAATCTTGTAAGGTAAACAATAAGACCATTAATGTAACTTCACTGTGGGTGGATACTCATGCAGGAGGCCTACGATCAACAGTGGATGGTCAAAGACTAATGATGATGGCATTGCTTTGCGATAACTTAAAACAAATATATATATTTACTTTTATACATATAACATGAATATATTTTGCTCTGCCAAAAGGGCATTGTTTTGCGGTACCATAAAGCGTATTTTTGATACTAAAAATAAATTATTTTTAAATTTGTTTGTTTCGCGATTGCGTTATTTTTCTATTTATAAACGTAACGACATTAAGATCTTTCAAAGTCGCAAACACCGGTATTTCCCCGTGGCGGCAAAAAATATGCTGTCATCCTTCCCCACCCTTTGCGCTCTCTGAGATGATATAATTTGAATGAGATTGCTTTCAAATGCGACAAACGAATCTGAAGTTAGCGCGGTCCGGCCCCTCCTCACTCCTGCGAGGCCCCCTGGACCCGAAAAAATTACAAATGATTCAATTTTACAACGAATTTAAACTTCGTTCGTTTCGTTCTTTGTCCCTCTTGCGGACGTATTTCAAAACACGGTAAAAATGAAATGCAAATATGATAAATCTGCCCCTCTTTACGCTACAGGTTGAAAATGTACTACGGCCCATTTTAATATTTCGAATGCATTTTTTTTAACGAAAACGAATTAATAATAAAAGGCCAGCGGCAAAAAGATATTTCTTTATTAATAACTTGACAGTATTGTCAGTCTTGATCCGATTATACATAAACCATTTCTTATAGGAATTATTTCACCAGCCATTAATCTTTGTTAGAATTTTAGAACTTATAAGTACATTGTAAAATAATACTGATGAATTTCACTTCTTGAAACAATAAATATTGGAGGGTTGTACGATCTTGCTATAAACCATAAATCATGTATATTTTTTAAGTATTTCTTTATTTAATTAAACAGTATGTTCCAAAAGGCTTACTGACTCGACTAAACGCCTGTTTTCCGTAAATTGGAGTTCAAACGATACGTTTAATATTTCAAAACCTAAGCGTTCTATTTTTCATCAGATGTTATTCATTTTTATTTTCAAATAAAGTCGTTCAAATTAAATTTTGGAGCATAAATCCATAAGAGGCCGCCATATTCAATTACTGGGTTAATTTTAGTATAGCATAAACAGAATATTTCAGTGAAAAGGTTACTGCATGATTTGTAAAAAAAAAAAATTAAACAAATATAATGATAATGACAGTTACAATTTTAGTGATAATATATATATAAATTTATTTTAATTATTTAGATTTGCTTACCACGTCACTTTAAGATGAATAAGATGAAATTCTGTTTACAAAAATTCCAGTTATCCAGAACTAATCCTTGAATTTGATTTACTCGATGCAATCGATTTGCAATCTATGATTGAAATAAAATCCACAATACGTGTTGATAATATTCTTGAAAACATGCATTTAGGTTAATTGATTGCGGAAATAGAAATTATGTGATTTATTTACTTAAATAGTTAATAAATTTTCATTACCATCATAAATAAGAAATACTAGTATGTTGATCTGTAATATTTAAAAACATTAGTAGCTATAGAATATCATATAAATCAAAAGTAATGTCGAGTATATATATTTATTTATTACTGAAATTAAAAGAGGCATGAAGCGTTGAAAATGCTGTAAGAATCGTTAGGTCTACAAATATATGAAATGGAAACGGAACCGCCTGAAAATGTATTGTGATGAATGTGCTAGAAACGTGTATGAGTGTTCCACTGCGTAGGAAGCGTCCCTTTGTGTTAGAAAAAAAAACTGAAAGCGAAAACGGTCATATTTCTTCCCGTTCACGTGAAAACAATTTGTCTCCCTTCGCAGATAGGTACGTACTCAACAATCGCAAATGATCGATGTAGGCTTAGACTCCCTTACGATCCTGTCAGGATGCCCCCACCCCTCGGGCCGCCCGTTTGAAATAATGCGATTTTTCAGGGTTTCGGGCGGTGCCTTTAATTTCAATCCATTTTGTATATTTTAAGCGACCCCCTCTCTGCACGTGAAAATATAATATTAATGTGTCACTTTGAATATCAATATCATTTTACAGCTGAATTCGCGATATTGAAAAATATTGATAAGCACAACACAAGTATTATCATAATAACTAATGCCCATCAATAAAATCACTTTTGATTTTTATTTCACTATGCTTAATATTTTTAGTAAGTTCTTGTTTGCTTATGTTTTCTTATTCTTGATATTTTTTTGCTGGCCCCTTATATTTTCCAGTATAATATTTTATTTGTAAAAAATAATCGTTTTTTTTTTAAACATGTACGCAAATGCATAAGAATGCATGTTAATAAATATGTATGTACGTATCGAACCACAAATAATCTCAAGAAAGTTGACCTTAAAAATGTTAACAACAACAATAAAAAAGCTCGAAATAAATTAAATCTCAATAAATCACAAAAATTACAAAACATTGTTTCGATTAAAATGAGAATACATTTATTATTATTTAAAGGCTGAAAATAAATATTTAAGTTGGTTCGAAAAGTAATATAATCAATTTCAGTAGAGAAAAATGGAAACATGAGCAAGATATTGCCGGCCAATATTATCGTTCGCTTTGTCCAACAATCCTACTTAAACGAATGTCATTTTATATACCCCAAAAGTTGGTTTCAATCTACTTTTGCTACTCTCTAAATTCAACATACTTTGAACGTCTTACAACATTGATACAGCGTGGCTTAAGTGCGTTGCAGCAAAAATATGATCCTAATATTTCGATGAAAGTGTCGTATATTTTTTGCTTTTTTAGCGTAGATTTTTCTCGCTTACATTTAAGGCCCAGGGTCTATAATCCACATGTCTCTCAGCCTACTGAGCCTGCGGGGGTTCCCTTATATCACGCTCGTCTCTCGCCCGGCGGGTGCAGCGGTCGACGCGAGAAAGGTTTTTGCATGATTGATTATCCTTTGACGGATGAACTTCTGCGTCATTGCACCCGAGGCATTGTTCACACAACAATCCGGTGCGATGCGTACTATACTCCATACCACACAGCAGAAAATACCAACTTTTTAACACATTAAAAATCTTATTTCTTATGTGCACTTACAGGAGAATACAAACTTACAGTAACGAAACATTCTACCTGTGGATTCCTTAATGCTTGCCATGTTTTGCGTATGAGAGTGTTAATCCGCCTACATCATAAACTACAGCCCAGCGTGTATTATCTGTATTACCTATTTCAACGATTAAACGTTCCTGTAGGGATAGGAATGATGAAAATATAAAGGTGGCTGATATGGTTTTATATCAATAAATATTCAAGCATATGCTTCAACTGTACAGTGAATGTAAGAAAAAACACTCATATAAGTATTCCTAAAAGCAGTGATAGAGAAATGCATTTGTGTTTTCTATGTTGCAAGGCATTTTTGAGGAAAACAAACAGCTGTTGATAAGTAATGATCCCTTAATATCATAAAGCTAACATAATTTTAAGTGAATGAATTTCGTCTACCACCAATTCTTATATTTGCCGGCGGGTATAGCTCAATGGTCATAGCGTTTGCTTTGCAAGCCAAAGGTCGTGGGTTCGATTCCCAACGGAGATTAAAAAATAAATAAAAAAAACGATTTCTGAGCTCTAAAATACCTCCGGTTGGTGTGAATTTGATCCATCACCCATAAAATGCCAGTCATAGCCTTTTAAAAAATTGGTTGTAGACGAAAGTCATCCCGTGAAGACCACCCATGCATAGTAAATTCTTGTAATAATAAGAATGATGCGTGAATCTCGGGCCGTAGTCGTTGGCGGATCCACACTCCACATGCAGCGCTTAGCCATATACACTAAGGTAAGCGTCATAGAATTCCACAGATGTGACTTCAGAATTACTATAACCATCTGTCGGTAATCTTCTGTATGTGTTTACATACAAAATAAATTTAAAATATTTACATATCTCACGATATTTGCAAACTTCGGTTTTCGAAGAGCACGTTCAATATGACACTTTACGTAGCTAAAATTCACCGATAGTCGAAATTATTTTTCTTTAATCACTTAATATATAAACACACACATCCGCCTAATATATATATATATCTGATATACGAAACGCACGGGTTTTAAACACCTGCTATCGAGTGTTACATAGCCATAAGCACACGAACAATAATTGTCATTAAATGACACGGCTCGTATTGAATTGGCGATCAATTAAACGGAATTTCTGGTATTACATTTGTCAAACCACTGCAGAGCTTTTCAAACCAATTCAAGCAACTAAATAACAGAAAAAAACAAATATTTGTGGGCTATACCATATTATATAATTATTCAGAAAACTGAAGAAATAGGAAAGTTTTTTATTCTTCTAACCTTACAATATTAGAGATACTGCGAAAAAGTAAATAAACTAAATAATAAAACTAGTTGTATAGTGAAAATAATAATATAAAAGATTGAATGGTAAAAAAAAATGCAACTGTGGTGTATGCTTTAATGTAAGTAATATTTAGTTGTAGTACCACGACTACCACCAAAACTCGTAGATTTCAGAAACTATTAATTTTTTCCGTGCCTCATCTATATCTGAAGAATATGGCTATCATAAATTATTATCACTCACAGTTATATCTTTCCGTGTCTTGCTCAAAGACATTTCTGCACCTAAAGTATATAGATCCCGATGACCTTAATGGCAAGAGTCTTGCTGAAACGGCAAATATAGTATCTGAGGCATATTTTGGGTGATTTATGTACGAGTATGATAAGCAACGTGCTGGAGGACTGAATCATTTGGTCCTAATGAGTCGGTTAACGTATTGACTAATATAATTAACATTTATATTAATATTAAGGATATAATCTGATATAAGTATTAAATAATTATAATAACAATACTGACAATTATTCAAAAGCTATGATAAATGTGATGCTCCTTTCACAAATGTCAGTACTAAGATTGGTCGTAAATTGGTTCGATCTCTTCATGCAACGTTTTCCGAACACCTTCCATTACAAATTTAAAGTGAAACTAATCGATCGAGTTCCCGGGTAAAGAATATTGCGTAACAACTCCGAAGGTCGGGCATTTCATTAACTCCCGTGTTCGCAGCATCGTACAATTTTACAATTTATTTCTCCTCTGGTAAAAAAAAAATTTATTATCATCTGAGAAGAAAGCGTCCAATTTTAGGGCGCATCCAATTTAAGCGCTTTTTATTGTATGTAAAGGCGGATACATTAAACAACAATATACGCTTCTAGGGCGTAGTTATATGTTCAGGAGAAGAAGTTCAGAATTATACGTTTTTTGTTGTTTTTTCTTACTTATTTATTTTCTTTCAAATACACATATATATAAATTTGAAAGTAATCATATTTTGACACTACTCCTATTTATCTGTGGTGATTTTATGTTGCGTGGATAATATATTAACTGTTTAGTAATCAGATCAACAAATCTTAGTTATACACTAAATTTTCACATTTAAGCAGAATTTTATTTTATTTTAATATAATTAAATCACGTCTGTATAGTTATTTACGTTTCCATTAAGCTAATTTAAATTCAAATAAAATAGTGTCAAATATTGCTCTTAGAGCTGAGAAAGCCACGTGACATAACCATAGAGCAGTTTCTGTAAGAGAGTATGCACTATTAGCATAATTTTACGTTAAATCACGTATTTGATGGGTTTTCTGAGATTCGGAAGTGTTAAACCATTCGTTATTGAGGCTTTTGGGTGTAGCCGTGTGTTGCGAATTATTTTCTTCCAATATTTCGACCACCATTGCAGGGGTCTTCTTTAGGGTTGATGACTTTGTTGTTTCACAAGTAAACCTAACACAACCTAACCTAACAAACTCTGGCCGTGAAAACCTAAAAATGTATTTAAACCATTCGATATATGATATATATATAGAGAATAATATAGTAAATATTAAAAGTTACACAAATAGGTGTATTATGGTATTATGCTCCACGTTAGAACCAAAAATGAAATAATTTAAATAAAGAATTGATTTTAAATTGATTTGTAACAGAAATTTTGAGCATCATATACTATTATAACATAAAATGTTCATGTTTACCATACAAAAAAGTATATATCGTTTATTTTTTTATTTTTTATCTTTTTTATAATAACGTAATGTAATTAAATGATTTAATATTTAATTGTATCATTTTTGTTGTAATAGTCCTAATCTGGTAGTAAATTCAACTCATCGATTTCTTATTATGTTTTAAGCACGTAGGTACAGTAAATATTTTACTATGTTGTATCACCATAAAAATGGTATCAAAGACATTTGATATGATAATTTTATAATCTTTTATTGATCAGTTGCATTAAAATGTCAATTACTATTCATCAGAACGTGTCTTTATTTTGATATTATTTATTTTCATAATTCGACACGTCATTACATAATCAACTGTCCATGCATCGGCCATCAAAGCATCATATAATTAATGTTTTTTTTATTTCTAAAATGATGCACGTTCTCTATTCAAATTAGATTTCAAGATTTTTTTGCCTGCATTACTTTTTGTTTAATGTCAGTAACGTTATAAATAATCGAACAACTTACTCGTCTGGTAAAAAATGATTGAAAAACTGATCTATTTCGTAAACTAATTTTATGCAACGATTTTTTATTTAAGCACGTACCCAAGAACACATACAATTATTAAATAAAAATTAAATGTCCATTATTTTAAGTGTAAGTATTTTACGAATTGCTAAGCGCGTAATGCGTTTTTTTAATCCGCCAACATCATTAGATTATAACCCTTTGTCTAATGAACATAATTAACTGTGAGTTGTACTGCAATGACAATATACGTATAATAATACAACTACAGTCTCCGAAAATGCTCTCGCTTTGCCCTGTAGTTCTTCATAACAACATATTTTTTCAGCATTAAGTTCAGAGTATCTTAAGACAAGGCATGGACAATAGCAACTGAAAAAACTGCGTGGCGGCAATTCACGCTTACTATATATTTGTGTTTATATTGAATTTCAGATATTGATCGGATTAAGAAAATTAAATAAAAAACCTTCAGCATAACATAAAAAAAAAGTTTATAGCGAGATTTAGAATGAATTTTAAAGAATGACGGTCTTCTAATCAAGTTGAAAATCATAAGAACCTCGAGTATTTTCATAAGTAATTACGATTATCTTTCATTTTCATTATGCCAAGCCTCTTTTATTTCGCATAACAGTCAAAGGCTTAACCACTACACCGTATTATTCGTTTAATTTGGGTTGGTTCTATGCGTAATTAGATAATCACTCTAGCTGCATAATAATGAAATCGCCAAAACGTTCCAATGATACAGATTCAAAAGGTATACTTATGTAAATGAAGACTTACCCGGCAATCACAGAATATTCATATTAAAGTGGAACGCATATTCACTTATTATTAGTGTGATTCGCCTTACACAGAAGTCATAATTGACCGCAGGATGATTGTGTATCCAAAAAAAAACATTTGAATAAAGCAAACCCGTCTGACCCAACTTTATTACACTAAATTATACCTCTAAATACTAGAAATGGGCGGGGAAGTTAACAATTTCACCAAATTATAAGTAATTATTGTCTCTCTCTCTCTGGATGGAACTGTTTCTATCGAAGGAGATAAAATAAGAACAGTTTTCTTTTCGGCAACCTTTATATTTATTCATCCAACGATATCCTTTGTGGCTTTTCGAATCGGAAAAGGCAGCATATTTTAGGTACAGGTACCGTCAAAAGAACGGTAATATTTAATTCTTTTTTTTTACTATCAACTCCCTTACTAGACATATAGTTGTCAAAACATTTCGTCTCTTCGTAAATAATCTCTGCACCTGAGGTTAGACAAGTAAATACTGTACATAGTTTTTGACAAGCTTATAGGCTTGAAAAGAAAGAAACTGCAGTATTCTATGCAAATTTGTATGTTTCGTAATCTTTTTTATTAACTTTTTTACTTACTGGGCTTGTATCATTTTTCAAAAGGTGGCTGAACCCATTTTTAATTGGAAATTGTTTCAAATTATAGACTTAGTAGTGATTATACCCGACCATATTCAATCACTGAAATATTGAACATACGTTGCGTACCTGAATGTTGAGGAAAATTCAAGTTAATTTAGTCAGATTGAGACACCGCTTTAAACGAACATCTGCAAAATCTTCTGGTTTTCTTAAAAGTTCATCATCAGTCTGTGTTTATCCACTGTTGAACGTAGGCCTCCTATATTAGATTATTTTCCAACCTGTAAAAGAGCTATAAATGCATTTTATCGACTTTATACTCTAATTAGAGATTCGATATAGGCGCAGAATCAACTACTATATATGATGCCGCTTAAATTATTTGAATATTATCTCACACATTTAACAATCAAAATGTCTGTAAAAAGCCATTTCATATTTGAATCTATTGTTTAAGTTTAAACTGTAGCAGCATAAAAATAGATTTAAGAAATAACCTATGCGTTGTTTTCTTCAGACCGTTAAGCCTTTTTTTTTTCCCCCGAATGACTAATATCGTCAATCACGCACTCAATCGATTTTTGAAACACATTCGAACGCCATATTATGCTAAATGATAGTCAAATTGTCTGTTGGAAATAAAACAAACGCTACCAACGGCTAAGCATGAGAAAGAACAAAGCAGAGTATTGGAAAAGTATGAGTCTGATACGTTTAATAAACAGATACATAAAATTTCAGCAGAACAACATCAAAGGTAAATGATTATCTGTAAACGTTTTCGTCTGCATTTTTTACCAAATGATATTATTTATTTGAGCGCACCATTTAGAAACAGAGTATTTTTATTTTTAAATTCACATGTAAATATTCGCTCATTTCTGCAAGAGAAAACAAACCTATTTTTATTTTATTTCGCACGGAATTTTTAACATATAAAAGAGCTTATTAAATTATTTAAATATCGTAGTCACCTATGAAGTGTTTTTTATACGTGGCAATGCACTCCCTTCATAAATTTGCATAATGGAAATATTTTTTAATTACCACCTATGGGGTCTTGACCTGTCTCGTTGAGGTGTGAATGAACTTGATATTAAAAAATAATGAGAAATTCATTATTATTTTCAAAACGAAAGTTTTTACATGCGAATACGTTTCATGAAATTTTTAATGTTTTTACTTATAGTGATTGGGTTAAGGCTATTACGGTTATTAAAAAAATCGCAAAATATGCCTAGGTTACTAAAGGTGCCGTCATTTCAATTCATCGGGTTTATGCCCTGGAGGTCGTCATATACCATATACGTTCCTAGGTAGACCTTCGGGTGGAGATATCTTTGGAAAACTTATACACAATGGCAATTAGTGACGGCAATTTATAGTGACTATATGTTCCAGATAAATAATGGATATGTGAAGAAGATTTGAGTTTGTGACTTAAGTCTTGAGATAAATTATGTTTATACGTATTGCTCAAAATAGTGGATAGTTGTCATTATAACCTTAGCGATGACTTCTTAAGATAATAAATCAAAATTGGAAGTCAATTTTTTCTCCGGATAAGCTATAGTTTTAAACTTATTACGAGTATCTAAATGTTAAATCGAATCAAATTAATGTCAATATATTGAACTTATTGTAGTTTTTATTATATGTATGTTGTGCCAGCTGTAATCCAGATCTTCAGATCTGAGCCAATGAATAAAATAATACATCGTAACATAATAGGAAATCAGTATTTATTTGTAGTAAACAATAATTTTCAAATGTCAATTATTATTTTTGCACATAATCGACGCAAGAAAAATAAATGTTTCATAAATTCTATGCTGACATTTATTTTGCCAAGCGGATGCTTTAATGCTTCGGGCGAAACATTGAGCTGTTGTTATATTAACCCATATAAAGACAAAACTGAATACTATTTTATTTTATTTTTACGTCATTTTGACAAGATATAATCCAGGACTTATTCGTTTCCAATATTAAGTACATATCTGCCAACCAAACACCCACTACTTACACTCAGGATGTCTGCTGTTGTGTTCTTTGGGTATATATTTTTAATTTCCGTATCCGTTCCGTATATGAAACTACTCGTATTGTCACCACAAATTTTCACCATTCAGTTAAGTCAGATTACAGTGTCCGTTAATTGTCTCAAGATACCTCCACCTAGTCAAGCCTGGAAAGATATAAGGTTCTCGATGACCTCCAGGGTTGAAATCCTGAGACTCGAAGACTTGGCGTTAAGGAGAGGAAGTTTCACCTTAAAGTCGATAAAAAATAAGTAAGCACCTTTAAGCTACCTTAAAAGGGACAATAAAGATACGTGTGATTTCTACTCGTATTTTTTATATTTAAAAAATATTTATTGATTTTGTAAACATAATTTAATTTCAAATAATACGTATTTGATTTATGTCGTAGAAGGGTTAGGAACAGGAACCTGGAAACTACAAAACCGTTTGTAACAATTATTAATACGTTGTTACATTTTTTATGTTGCGTCGATCAATCATATTTCGGTTAATGAGTCTTTTGAGTGAAAAAACGCTACATTCAATTAAAAAGTTTATTGAAAAACATTTTAACAGTTGTTGTTATTTCAAACGGAGATTATAAATACTTAACTTTGCGGCTAGTTGTTAATTAAACGAATAGTTAGTGAACTTTTCAAACCATTTTTATTACATTTGAGCTCTCCATGCTTTTTGTATGAACCAAATATTTGAATATGATTTATTTTTAATTTTAATAAAATGATACTTTTTTAACAATTTATTTTCTTCAATTTCATCAAGAACTCTCATCACAAGTTAAACATTCATATTTTAAAATCATCTTCTCTTAATATGGATCACGTTTCGTTATTATTATTGAGATACACGCCGAGACTTTGCTTCCTAAGAGGGCTTCTTCAGTTCTTGTCTGCCATTTAAACATATACTGCTTTTATACAATAGAGAAGTGAAACTCATTGGGAAAAAAACACGGTTTCAAAGTACGAGTGTGTGACTAAACAGTGCTCAACTTGATTCATATTAAAAGTAGTTAAAATGTATTTAATATTTGAAATTGATCCAAAAGTGAATTCAAAGAATATAAATCTTGTTATCATAAGTGCTTAAGATGAGTTTTGTTTTTATAAGATATCGAAATTGCTTTATTTTATACCCTAAGATTGCAGTCTCTCAAAAAATATTCTCATGAAATAAATCTAAAAATAAAAATAAATATTTTAGTTTTTTTTTTCTAATTAATAAAATAGGCAAATAATTCAAATAAACTCATTAAAAATGCATTCCAACAGTATTAATACCATTTAATTTAACAAAAGTGCATTGAAAATAAAGACTTATTTAAATTTTATTCATATTTATACGGGAACCGTTGCTACCGACGTAAGACTTTTTACGCATAGTCGATTGCCAGTAAGAAGTAAAAAAGTGTAACTAGTATCTTCACCTTTACCTGCACTGCCTAGACGCTGATAATTTTGGAATCGAATGCTTTTAATAGTGGCCTCACGACTCATGGATTCGGTTTATTTTTTCGGTCGCCCGGTTATTTGTAGTCGGACTACCGAAAGGTGCATCGTTTTGAGGTAGCAAAGAGCTTCCAGTGATGCTACCGCGGCGTACCACTTCTAATTATTGGCTACGCATCATAACCGAGGCAGAAGCTTCGGTCCGAGCGTTAATGTTGAAAGGTTACTACTGCAGTCGAGTGGAAATTATTACAAGAAAAGAAGGACGGAAGCTCGTTGAGGGCATCTTGATTTTTTATGAAAATTTTATTGATGCGACAATTTTTAATGCTTTCTAAAATTTCATTATTGAATTTGCAAGTTAAAATTGATTAAAATTTTATTTTTCACGAGGTAATATAGACATTGAAACTGTAGATTTTCAGTGTGTATTCAGATGACGACTTTTGTCTATGACCATTTTTAATCAATAGGTTATATGAGAGATCAATCATACTAAATGAGATTACTAAAACTAAACATTAGCCTGCTCCATGAATCTCTACAAGCCTCATAATCCTTATCCTTATTCAGGCTTCTCCCGATATGTTTCTGATATCATCATTCCATCTTGCTGACACGTTTTACTACTCTTATATGATTAAGTTAATAATATTGTAATTTTATTTTTTTATTTTTCACAACCTATGACTTGGTAAAGAAGCGCGAACTCTCATTCATACACATTGAGTAGATGATGCATTAATTCTGCTGAAGGTTTTATTTAGCAATAATTCTGCAAATATTTTTTTTTTGTAAAGGTATGCTTCAACTTAATATCGGGTAAATGAAAAAATAAAAGGCTTTTACTCTTATGTCGTTAGTCTATATTAACGATGTATTGATACGCCTTTTGCCGGGGAGTAAAAAATAATCAAACAGTAGGTGAAGCGTTTTGGATTACGGGAGGTAAATCCACGTGTGGGTGTAATGATCCTCCCGAGCGTCATTATGCGAGAGGAGGAGTTGAGGGACGCTGCCGGCTTGATTAATACGCTCATCCCGATAAATAATATCGGAGACCTCGTCTCCAGGATACGCTTGTCCAGAGCTGGAATCGAGAAGAAAATTAACTATATTAGTTACATTTGACCAATAACAATCGCAAATTGTAAACATGGCTCTCGATTGATCCCCACAGTTAAACAGAACTAAAAGCAAATTAAATCTTGTTTGGGTCACAGCATTTTGTTTACCGTATGACGTTGGTGTTTTAGAGATGAACCTTAGAGCCAAATGTTCCAGTCTAATGAGTCTAACACATTTATATTACTTTTAACAAATAACCCAAAATTAAACTCTAAAATCGAAAACTGTTGCAGTATTCTCATAATTTCTTCCTACCATGGAGGTCTTCGAGAGCCATATATGTTCCTAGGTAAACTTCCGGGTGCAGTAGTGTCGTAAGATTGTTGGAAATTTGAGGAGCCTATATATTACATACTATATGGATAAAATATGGATTAAATTAATAAAACGTAGATTAGAATTTGTGTATTTTCTCATGTAAACGTATAAAGAAGACATTAAGTCAGCAAAATTCTTATTAATGAAACGTTGACATAAAAAATATACTCACCTTCATTATAAATAAATACCTATCGGACCTAATACATATAATCATTATAAATATAAAAGTTCTATTGTATAGCTATTGTAAGTTATTAATTGATTTTTTTTCTATGTAACATTGAGATTAAGATATTTGCCCAAAGATAAAGGAAATTCATATTATTTTCACTAATTAAAATAACGTGTTTTGTAATAACGAATATGGTTGAAATTTATCACAGTTTTTTTAATATCTCCGATTAACATCTGTTCAGACTTATATGCCATTAAAGATATTGTTAGTTGCAGATTAAAAAATATCTAGATCCTGCTCTGCCCTGGGCATCACATATACGTTGTTCCCGAAAATTCGATGATTTAAACTTTCATATCGGGTTATCTTCAGTGTTATCTTCCATCAGGTGTTAGCCTGAGATCGAAATATTCAATAACATTTAACGACCAAGTGTAAGGCGGCTTTTCTAGAATGTGTCTTTTCTGAAACCAAAGATATCTATAAATTTTAATAACCGTTATTTAATATATATATAAATTTTAAATATTTTTAAGCACTATTTTATCATACTCAAATATTTCTTAAGCATCTGAGTATCATATAATAGAGTAGCAATAAATAAAACGTCATTTATGATGACATATGTTTTAAAATTAAATACCTAATATAAGCACAACACTTCATGTAGATTAAGCCATTTTTAAACTAATTCGTATGTAAACAAAGTAAGTAAAACTATTTTAATTTTTAAGCATACCTAAAAGTCCTCGAATATTTTGTCAATATTTAAAATTGTATAATTGAACATTAGTTATAAAATGTATGCTTAGTATATTAAGTAAGTGACATGTTTCTAAAAGAAAGAGTTTTATTCCACAAATCGTTTATATTATAGCATTGGTGATTTGAATGTACTTCTGATTGTGTTAAGCAGGGAATCAAATATTTTGTCGGTGGATATCAGAAGCGGTTACTTCCATAGTACATAAATGTATGTAAAAATATTTTTGTAAATATTTTTAAATGTTTATTGTTATTAATATGTTACTAATGACACAAGAAATTTATTTGAAATAAGTTCAAAGTTGAACTTTATAACGACTGATTTATTTAGTTGATTAATATATATGTAATTAGTATTTAATCTTCTAAGCATAGTCTCGCGTATAATTAAAAAAGAACACGTTTTAAGCCTTCCAATTACACGTAAAATGTTTAGAACTTTCTTAATTTATTGAAAATACTTTAAATCAAATGTTTCAAAAATATAAAGTCTACGAAAAACCACTAAAAAAAATTTAATGATTTTTTTTATATGACGAGTATGTATACTTATTTTATAAATTGACATTATCAGATTTTTAATTAAAGTTTTTTACTATTAAACAAATTCTCGGCTTTGTACGCGTATTCTTTAAGTTAAATTGATTTATGTTTACTGTCTGAACGTTGGTTTTCCGATCATCGCAAATCATTATTTTCATCGGTGAGCTTGTCGTGTTGACGTACTTGATGATTGCGGTTTTGTTCGCGAAAAAGATGTTTCATGCACAAGACATCAAACAACATTATATAAGCACGTACAAGGTAAGTACTCGAGGGGAGTTCAATTTTATACATATTATTTATTTTGTATTTTATATATTTATTTTATTATGACGAGTATAAAAAAACCTTACTGAATAAAAAGTATTTTTACTAATAGGCTTTATTTTTTTTTATGTGATACGGATACAATGCAAAATAATAAAAATCTGTTATATCTTAATGTATCATAATAAACAACTAGAGACAGCTAAAAAAAAAAATTGTTACAATATATATTGGTTACAATCAATTTGATTGACGGACATTTCGCCATACGTTAAAATGGCTAAATGGACACTAAGCCCAATAAATATTTTGTTGAATTTATTTTAAAGTGTATGATATAGGTATTTACAAAAAAAATAAAAGTTAAAAAGACATACGTCATCATCAGCCTGTTTCCGTCCACTGTTGAACGTAGGCCTCCCGTATGAGTCTCCATCCTCTTCGATCCTCCGCCTTCCGCATCCAAGTCACTCCCGCTATTCTTCTTATATCGTCAGTCCATCTTGTAGGGGGTCGGCCAATGCTTCGTTTGCCAGTTCTTGGGCGCCATTCCAATACTTTTCTTCCCCATCGACCGTCGTCTCTTCGACATATATGTCCTGCCCATTGCCACTTGAGTGTGCCTATTCGTTGGGTAGCATCCACTACTTGAGTTCTTCTGCGTATTTCCTCGTTTCGGATTCTATCTTTTAGCGACACTCCGAGCATGGATCTCTCCATAGCACGCTGGGTGACTTTTATTTTATGGGTAAGACTTGCTGTCAGATTCCACGTCTCTGCGCCATAGGTTAATACAGGGAGGACGCATTGGTTAAACGCCTTAGTTTTAAGGCATTGCGTAATTTTCGCTTTAAAAATGTACTTTAGTTTTCCAAATGCTGCCCATCCCAGTTGTATGCGCCTGATACATACGTTATTTTATAAATATTTCAATAAATATTTTTGCCAAAAGATTACTTTTTTATTTCGATTATTTTTTGATTGAATTACAAGTTTAAATTTTTTTTTTTAAATCATTTGCATACTTATTTATTCAGTCAAATGTCTCTTTCGACAAACATCTGTTAGGGAAATTTTTCTTTCGGTTAATTTTTCATTTGGTCAAATTTCATTGAATATCACATACAGTAAATGCATGTTATTTGTACCACTCCATATATCTGATACAAAGATCAAGTTTTTGAAATACGTTAGGTAGCTTTTGAAAGGCTTTGATTTTTTCAGTAGTCCCTCGCGCAGCCTTTATCCCGACGCGAGCTATACCGTTCCGGGTCACGAGTTGCCGACAATTCGCCTTCAACTCGACACCTCCATCGCATGATAGCGCTTAAAGCTCCACGGGCCACTCGTGTGATCGTCAAATTAACTTACACCCTGGAACGTGCACTTAAAAGCTCGTGAACAAAAATTCATCATCGATTATCAATATTATGCAACATTCATTGTGAAATAAAACCATGTTTGATTTTCTTGTTATAATATTAATTACATTATTTTTTACGTAAATGGAAATGATCATTTATCTCCTATTAAAATATAAATATGGTTATTTAACTTATACATCGCAGAATATTACATCCTAAGCCTCATCCTTCTTAACCCAACTTTTAAAATTTGAGTATTATTTGTATTGTTCGTACATATTTATTTTAAAAAAATTGTAACATATATGAAAGAATGCACGTTACCAATTTTTCAACAAAGCATATTCTCAAACAAATTAATGTATCTTGCATATAATTTTTTTCGTTGTATCAATCCGGTGGATTAGTTTGCAGCAACAAAATCTTGCATCTCAATCTCCAATCCTCTCGATCCTCTGCAGTCCTCTTCAGCTCAGCCTAAGAGCTACAACTCATGTCCTCCTCCATGTAATATATGAAATCGTAAATCAGTTGAAATATTATTTAATTTATTTTCACTATACAATACAGCAAAAAGGCAAATATAAGAGTTATAAACGTTCATATAATTGTATATAGTAAATATCTTACATTATTTTATAATGAAGATATAATATATAAATCCTTCAAGACTGCAGTTTTGATTTCAATGAAAATTTTTCAGTTCGTAATTTGTACTAATGTACAAATTAAACACAAAATATTGTCTTTTTTTTCATGAAAATTATGAAAAATTAAGAAAAAAAATGTAATACTGTTAATCGAGAATTATGTGTCTAAAAATATTAAAATTTATTATGTCTTAATAATTCATCCAAAAGAAACAACTCAAAAATTAACGCCATGTTTATATGAATTTATAATCAAGTTAAAAGCATTGGTTTTTTATTATTCGAAATAACAAAAAATAAAACATCAATATTATTACTCAGTTATTTTATGCGATTATTCATAAACCATGCACGAGATACATAATAAATAACACGACAAGTTACTCCATAATGCATTACCGCAAGGTTATAAAAAACATTGTTACTCAAAAGGTCATTCAATATAAATTAGCAATCGTACTTTTACGAATTTTTTTATTTCCTGGCAACAATGTTTGTTTCGCTGTATATTGCGCAATATTTTTTGATTAACAACTATTGCGAACACAATTAAAATAATGTAAATTACAATTATGTACAACACAATTATTACATTGCCGGGTTGAAAGCTTGAGATCGTTCGCGCAAAAGATTAGTATTATAAAAAATGATTTTGTCATCAAAATTAATTACTTTTGAATATGTAATGCGATTTCAATTAATTACCATCATTTTATACAGCAAACGTCATTGTTGTTATTTCATTTCTTTAAAGAAATGCACGCAATTTGAATTAGGCAATAATTAAAAGAAACAATAGGAAAAATAATATAGCATTGTTGTAAACATTGTTTTATTAACTACAATGCTGCAAGTTGTTTCGTCTAAAAAGAAAATGTTATTTATTCGAAGCATAATATGGGTTTTTGACTTAAATAAATAAAAATATTAATTAGTTTTTATTACTTAATGCATAATCTACTCGATATACAGGTATATATTGGTAACTTTCAATAAAAAACCCAAAATTCTTTAGTCAAAGAATATTTCTTTAGGGCTCCGCAAGCAACTTGCCAAAACACTTGTTTGGAGCATCTTTATGTACGGCTGTGAGACATGGTGCTTATCTGAAAGTGATAAAAAAAGACTGGAGGCCTTTGAGATGTGGTCGTACAGAAGAATTCTCGGAATTTCCTGGAGAGACCACGTCACGAACAATGAGGTTCTCAGAATAATCAAGGAAGATAGGCAACTAATAAGAACCATCTCAGAGAGGCGAGCCCGATGGATTGGTCACATTATGCGCCACGATGGACTTCTTCACGATATTGTGGAGGGGATGGTTGAGGGTAGAAACTGTAGAGGGCACCCTAGACGGGAGTATTTGCAGCAAGTATTCGAGGACATGAACTGTAGCGCTTGTGCTGAGCTGAAAAGGGTTGCGGAGGACCGAGAGGAATGGAGATCGAGATGCAAGATTCTGTTGCTGCAAACCAATCCACCGGATTGATACTACGAAGAATAATTGGTAACTGAGTGGTGACAGTTTGTGGTGACCGTGTGCTCCAGATATGAAACGTTTTTCGGAAGAATACACTGTTCAAAGAGTATACTTATTTCAATAGGTATTTTTTTATTCGGATATATTTTTAACGTAAATTTATTTATCGTAAAAGTTTGTATTGCAGTTGAGAAGTATCAAAGTTAAAAAATGAAAGTGTTGTTTTTATGCTTCGTTTAATTCTTACACGAAAAGTAAAATGATATTGTCGGAAGCAAATCGAATGTATGTATATTTTATTTTTATTTTTATTGTTTGCGAAAATATAAACAAAGATTTATCGTATGAAAAGTTCGATTCTTGGATAACAAAGTTCCCCAAAGGTTTTTAAAAGAAGGGGAAACAACTCCAGTCAGAACAGGAAACAACTCCCTACTTCCGCCGCTGGATCTTCGTTTTCCTGCGAAAAAAAAAACAACAATCTTTTGAGAACTTGAGAGATGACAAATCCTAGAGCACGCACGTGTAGAAATAAACGAAAAACTTTCACGCAAAGATGGCTCCAAGAGTACAACTAAAGTACAACCTGCATTTCTACGCAGTATCTCATGCTTTTGTAAGCCAAAGGATATTTTTTTTTGTTTCACAACTGTCAAGCATAAAAATGATTTATTTTTAATAAACAATGCAACTAAATGATGACCGTATGTAAAATATCTAGAACGTCTATAGAAATCTACCCAAACACTTTTATATATATTAAATAGATAATTATTTTATGAATCACCTATGAGTACTGTTTAATACAGCTTCGCCATTAATGAAAGCTCTATCAGTTCGAACATTTATAAGAGTAACTGAAGTGTAAGTATATTTTTAGGAAGCGTTTGGCCGGAGTGTAGGAATGGGATGGGTGGAGCTTAGGGGAGTTGAGGTAAGAGGAGCTTAGACCTGTGTAAGCAAATAAAATAATATTTAAAAATATTTTATTTGATAAATATAAAATATTAACAATTGTTACGTTTTAGAATAATAATGAACGAAAATAATTTTATGTTACATTGAAGAAAGCGCTAATCTGACGTAATTGAACGCCGCTTTCTTCCACCTAAGCACGGCAATAATTATAAACTGTTATAATTTCGCTAAGTGCCAGAAATTACCAAGCATCAAGTTTACGTAACACGTTGGGAACATAATGTACACGGTACGTGTTCTCGGAGGCTCTTCGAAGGCCGTGTCGCAACGGTGTCCTGACCTAGTAGAGCCTTCACGCGCGAGGTCGCGGCCAGGGCAGGTGTCAAGCCAGGCATGGAAATTAATCCTTCAGCGATCCTTGACAAGTAGGCTGTGCAGCAAAGCGCGTACATGGTGTGCCAGTAAAAGGATAAAAAAATGATTCATAATTAGATTGTCAATTGTATTTTAAGCTTTTATTTTTTAGATATATTTCAAATATAAGATATATTTATATTGTTTTCGCTGTTTTATTATGGATCACGTTGAACACTGATTCTTTTGCATGCTCGAAAATCACTTCACACAAACGTTCTCGTGATTAGATTTGTCAAGCAAGTATTTTTTAACCAATTTATACATACTGTATATACGAATTTACAGCAAATATCATATTATGGCGTTTGTCTCATCAATATCGGAGAAAAATAAACGGCAAACCCTGGGATTCAAACCCCAAACTTAGTTTTTTTGTTTGTATGAATCTGCTTAAATATTAATTATCTATATTAATTATTCAAATATTTAACTGTATTTGAAATAATCCACCAAAAACAATAAAGAAGTAAAATAATCTCACTAAGTTAACTTCAAAGATTCTAAAAGTTAAAAAAAATCGTCCTTATCGTCATAGAGTAATTACACAAAAAAAAATCGCTGTCCAATAAATTGTCTCTTAATATATGTGCTTACTCAAAAAAATTCAAGCCATTTTGATCATCACTTTGTTTATAACAGTCTTTCAAAATCATCATACATTTAATTATGAAGAAAATTGAATTCCCAAAGTAATAAAATTCCTAAAAGTGAACGGCCAATATTAAATGTAGTAATATTGAATATTATATATATTTTTATAAGATTTCTTTTATTATTTTCCACTTGATAACTATATTACATAAGCAAAAGAAATATTTACAACTTTAAGTAAATTTCTTCCTTTCTCATGTAAATTTTCTTGTCGTTTTATTTTCAATTAGTAAAACCAATAAAAAAAATTTTTTTAGTTAGCCTTACCTACTCTCTAATGAATTGATTTTCAAATGGTAATAAAAAGACCGCTGTTTTTCTTAAGACATCCTATACAAGTAACATGTGTGAGATGAGGTTACTGCAGAGTCAGATGAAGTTAATCATATTACTTGATCGCTTGGATGGCAATACTTGAGGCAATTATATCCATCATGATTATTAGCATCAATCTAATTATAAGCAAAATACACTCAAGTACGTTAGATAATTCGACATTTGCGTCATGCGAATTTAAGCACTTCTCTCCTCTACATCCCCCTTCAATTGCAACATATGATTTAACAACTCCTATTACTTTCAACGCCAAATATATTCCTTTAATTTATATAGCTTTGACTATGACCTGTCAAAAACATTCTGAATTCAATGTTTTTTCGAGATACACAGATAGGTAGGGTAAAAAATGACTTAAGAAATAAAATAAAAAACCTGCTTAAATCACTCATATTTTATAAGTCTCTGGTCATATTAAGTCTTTTAGAGGCTTATGTAAATTATACATTTTTTTTAATATTATATCAAGCAATGTCTTAAAACTAAGGCGTTTAACCAATGCATATTCCCTGTATTAACTTATGGCGTACTGACGTGAAGTCTAACAGCAAGTCTTACCGATAAAATGAAGGTCATCCAGCGTGCTATGGAGAGATTCATGCTTGGAGTGTCAATAAAATATAGAATCCGAAACGAGGATATTCGCAGAAGAACTCAAGTAGTGGATGCGACTTAACAAATAGCCACACTCTAGTGGAAATGGGCAGAACATATCTGTCGAAGAGACGACGGTCGATGGAGAATAGAAGTATTGGAGTGGCGCCCAAGAACTGGCAAACGAAGAATTGACCGACTTCATGCAAGATGGAATGACGACATAAGAAAAATAGCAGCAGTGACCTGGATGCGGAAGGCGGAGGATCGAAGATGATGGTGATTCATGCGGGAGGCTTACGTTCAACAGTAGACGGATACAGGCTGATGATGATGATGATGATATTATGTCATTATAGTTTTCTATATTCATTCCATATATGTTGTATACAATTATAAAAATGTCCTTTTGATATAATAGAAGAACTCAAATAATACGCACTGATATTTCATATGTATCTTTTTACTAATTTACGGTAAATGTTCCGCAATTAAATGCTACTAAATACACTTAAAACGTTACAAAATATAGTTTATATTTTCAAAAGTGTGTTTTAGATGTTGTATTATTTTCAAATCAAGGTGATTAACCTGTTGATCTAAAAACAAAATGTAATAATAACTAACGATCATAATAAAATATAGGTATTCTCTTACGCTGGACCCAGCGACCATGAAATACAAAAAAAAAACGCTAATCTGTCATTAATTGTTTCTCAATGCTTCTGATTAGACTGGACTATCTTCAACGACGATAGTAGTCGAAGACCAGCCCCGGGGGTTCCCACGCGGGCCGCGGCCGCTGCTCTGATGCGCCGATAACTCCTGCCCAGCCCGGGGCTAGGAATATGTATTTTATATGAATAACATTATCGGGTAGCCGAAATATTCCGATCGGCAACCAAGCGAGATGGTCTGGTACATGAACTTGCAACCAAGGAGTCGCAAATGTATTAATTTTTATGCTTTCTTTTCAAATTACTTACAAGGTTACTTATGTTTACATGCGTGAGCTCAACGATGTTCTTAATTTACTGAATCCATTAGCAAGAGCGTCAAAAAAAGCGTAAACAAATATTGGGATGTGGAAAGGACTTGAGTATTGGAAAATCTGGCAACAGATTACTTTAGATTTTCAGTGGCTAAATTAGACACATATAAAACTTGAATACAAAACAATTTACATTTTTTTATTTGCAAAATATATATAAGTTTATTAAATTACAGTACAATCACTAAACGCCGTATTAATTTGGTTTAAAATATAAACCAATAGCTAACATAAAAGATCTAAAAACTAAACATTTGAGTGTATTTTTTTAAATATGAATTCTTTTTTTTTTGTATTTATATCGTTTGTCTATCTATTATATTTGTTGTCTATTATTCAATTTGGTGAATTTGTCATTTTATAAAAAAACGATAAATAATATACCAAAGTGTTGGTCATTCCTATCACAAATAAAAAGTGCTAAAAAAATCTTTTTTCAGCGTTTTTTATAATATATTATGAATTTTAAAATTAAAAGTTCATTTATGACTTGTTTTATAAGTGTCTTGTAATATTTATACACCTAGTCATAATTATATTCTTTTTTTACTGTTATATTGCGTAAATTTCACTATAATACCTAATCTAGTCTTTGGGAAAAGTGTTTATATTACTTTTATTACATGAAAACAAAGTAACTGTGTAAATATATTGAATGAAAACGTCTGGCCAACAACTACAATAATTGCATATCGAAGTTTGTTCCCATTATAAGCGCTGGTGATTACGTGGCGATTCGTTTGATATCATTCGCGGTCGAAGGATAGGCATTCCAGGTATATTTAAATTGATATGTTTGCCACCAACCCTCGAATCTAAAGAAACATTTAATTTGTATGGCATTCCGAAATAATAATCGTATGATTTTATATATGAACATCGAGGCGAATTCCCATAGGAGATGAGTCCTTCGTGTATGAGTGTTTTAAATATTCCTAATGCATGTGTTTATTGAAGCGGAATGAATCATAACTAATTCAATAAATAATGTGTTATACGAAGTCTTAAAACTTATTAATTTGGAAGTGATATTTTTTAACAAATTAACTCTATGCAGCTTGAGTGATTGAAGTGCAAATAGAATATAAAATATATTTAGTATAAGTTACTTTTACCAGAACTTTTTATTGGGAAAGAGAAAAGACATTGTTACTAACAGATGTTGGGTTACATTTAATTGACCTAGCTGATATAAAGAAGGCGATGTTTTCTAATCATTAAAAATCATTAATTACATCAAAATTTGGTCATAAAAAATACTTTAGTAATAAATATGTGATATTATCGATGACCATTGTGAACGAGACATTTAATGCAATTGGTTGAATTCTTGAAGCGACAATGCTAATTATAACTGATGTAATTTGATTGCGTAAATTTTTGACGACCACATACTTCGATTAAGGAGCGTTTATGGAATGTCATAAATGTGAGATTTTTTTAGATATTTATAATTTACATAGAAACTTAAATATACTTTTTATTTAATGTTCAATGCAATGTGGCGAATTAACAAATGACTTTTTGACGAATTCAAAGATAATTTATTACTTTGTTAACATTTTAATAATTTTGAAATATTTTTTTGTAGAGACTTAATTAAATTATTTCCACCGAAAAATTAGGCTCTTGCATTTTTCATTCAAAATGGCATACCGTTTGTGTTTCAAATTAAGCCGTTCTTACTAAAATGCACCCCAAGCCCCTAAGAAAACCTCGCCGTATTTCACGTTCAAACGTTAATAATTCAAGGGAAAAAGAGAAACGCTCTCGATTTAATTCGAATACTCAGATTAAAACAAAGGAGGCACCGGAAACAAAAGTGGTAAAAAGCAAATAAAAAGAAAGGGGAAGGAAAAATAAAAGTTACCCTTTCGGTGATTAAGTCAGGAAGAAGTAATGAAATTGGTGTAGCGGTAGGCTCACCATATTTCAGCGTCGCTCACTTGGAGGTCCTATTCAGCGATGACAAAGCGCTCCGGAACACATTGTTCACTTCCAGTAATATGCGCGTAAAAAATATTTACCTTTCTTAGTTGATATTTCAAACAAAAACATTTAAGTGAAATTTTCAAATGATAATCATATATCCTTTCATACTGAATTTTGATTACAAAGACCCATTTAAATATACTTGTATACAGGACAACTAATTACTATGAATATTTAACAAGCGCTTCTTTAGAGTATTATTGTCATTTTTTTTTAAATTTAATAGTTTTAATTTTCATTTGCGTTTTTGCAAGTGAGTACTCAAAGTAATTTGTAGTGAAATTGTAGAGAACCATTAGGTCGATTATAAATAATAAATTATTTTGATTATATTAGGTCATTATTAGATTTTTTTATACAAATAGCATTACGGAACTTAAGGACATATAAATAAGGCCTGTATTTCTATGTTTATTAACTAATTCAAAGTTTTGGCAGTAAGTAAATTTATTGACAGCAGACTTAATAAATTGGCAGTGCTCACTGTGGCAGTATGAATGTGGTCAATTATAAAATGAAAGTGGCAATAATATATTCAATATTGGTAAAAATAAAATAAACGAATTATTAACTCATAAAATGGAAACCTAAGCTAACATATTATTAATTACCATTCATTAATTATTTCCTGCCAATTTTTGCCGTACTGCCAAATGGTTATTTTCACTTACCCTTTTAAGTATATATATCATACCGTTTGCTAAATAAATACATCCCATTAATTGAATATAATTCTGCTAAAGAAATTGGTTTCCTATAAATAAAACACTTTAAATAGTTTATTTAAATATAAATTTATAAATATTAAGGTAATGTTTTGTAAAAACATAAGCAACTGTTTTATTCTGTTTTTATTAATTGAGTGTTGTGTAAACAACAACAACAAAATGTTAAGGTATCAACCACTTGATACCTGAAATTAATATTTTGGTAAGCCGAGAGCAGGATTTATACATTTTAAAACATCTTTATAGACTACTGTGTTGCGGAAAAATGGAATCTTACCTTAGTACTCTTCCAATAACCTATGACGAATATATGGATGAAACTAATGTAATCACATAAAATTATTGGTGCCAAGACGTTTAGTCATGAGCAACATGAATAGGAATAATTATTATTATTTCATTGCATTTTATATTATCAACCAATTATACAGTCTTTTAGTATAATGAACATGTTTTTTTTTATCTTATCGTTTTGAATAAAATACAGTTTTATTATATGATTAAATTTCTTACGGCATTTACTTATAATCATAATTCTCTGGATAAATCCTTTGGTTCCTGGAAGGGCGGCTACCCTATATAGCGGCAGGGGACCACTTCGCTTACTAAATAACTGGCTACAACGAAAAATCGCACTGCACGCTTCACTGCGTGAACGATAAATTTATATATTACCATAATTATTTTAAGGCCGAACAAATATTACAAAAATAAATTAATTTTCCCGAAAGTAAAGCGTATTTTTTGTTCCAGAATTCTTTGTTGAAAACAAAGTGGTTTGCTGTAACTGCAGACGCAGCTGGATAAGCAAAACTTCTTACTAAAATAATACAAATTTCTTTCTTTCTAGTAATACCTTAGTCTGATTGAAACATGTTCATTATATTGTGAGCATTTTTTTGAGTAAGCAATTGTTTTACCTATAGTTAAATTATCATACGAAATTACAAACTTAACAAACCTGTAATTGATCCTCACGTCAGCGTTAAAAAAAACTTACTATAATGCATAACTGATCAAGCATGCCAATGTTTTCGGTTAATTATATCCCAATTATGCAAACATGTGTTTAAAATTGGAAAAAGATAGGTTATAAGCTTCCATGGTTCATAAATACGTCAGCGTTAAATATATATATATATATATATATTTATTTAGTTTATTTATAAAACATAATGCGTATTACAAGTATTATTTTTGTAGTGAGATTTTTTTTTAAATATATCAAGGCTATCATGCGCCACGATGGTCTTCTTCACGACATTGTGTAAGAGATGGTTGAGGGTAGAAACTGTAGAGTGCGCCCCATACGGGAGTCTTTGCGGCAAGTGTTCGAGGACATGAGTTTTAGCTCTTATGCTGAGCCGAAGAAGATTACAGAGGATCGAGAGGAGTGGATATCAAGATGCAAGATTTTTTTGCTGCAAACCAATCCACCGGATTAATACTGCGAAGAAAAAGGCTATCACGGTAACGCTTGCAATTCATTGCTTTTGAGGCGAGTTGCATGCAAATCAACAAAATTCATATTATTGAAAAGTGACACTTTGTTTATGCTATACGCAGTAGAAAAAACATACAACTTATTCTGTTAATTGTAACTTTAGGAGAGGAAACTTTAATTATACTACTTTTTATATTAATTATACTACAGAGTACTTTTTTGTTGTTGTGAAAAAACCAACTAGTAATATGCACTTTTAAATCGGAATATTATTTCATCTTAATTTATATGCATGTCATTAAACTTTTTGCTGAACATTTTAATCATTACAATATGACGGTTAATCCGTAATTTTAATTGAAAACACCTTTATCAACGCAATTAAAGATTAATAACTGATTTTATATATGGGCACATATGTCTTTTGAATCAATTGTTTACAGTATTGAAGACAAAATAATTTTTATAATAAAGTATACAATTATTATAAATGTGTAACACGTGATGCTAAAACGCTTTAAAAGACATTTCTTTTTTTCGTATTCCTTTGAAAAATTTACAACAAATATATCAATAACCATAATTGTATTAAACTTTTTGTTAATTATTTATATTGTTGCAAGAAACGTTACACATACTAGATAAGCTTAAAATCTATGTTTTAGATGAGAAAAGATATAAACTTTTGTATAAAAAATGGAATCAATAAACTACTGCGGTATTAGAGGCAATGAAAATCACTACATTATTTTTTAACGAAATAATCAATAAATATGAGTTGATTCAACTCGCAACTTGAGAAAATATTATCGGTGATACAATGCTCTGTTATGTGTTACTTGAGAATCAATAAGTGAAGGTTTTATTGTTATATTTTTTAGAAATGCACTTTTTATATAAATATCACACAAAAATAAATAAAATGTTTAACAAATTGACATTTAATATATCGCACATAAGTTTTAATATACATATAAGATCTCACTGACATCTAAGAAAAAATATCTAGTACTTTGCGTTTCAGTCATATTTTTGACTTATTGTCATCGTAACAAATAAATGAAATGATTGGAATTACGTGGACATCTTTCATGGATTAAGGAGAAGAAAGAAAACCAGAGGAAGGACGTCTTTTCAGACAACCTCTATAGACGACGATCTATTCATACTTGTCATTGATCAAGAAGGCTCTACTAAATTAGCAATTATTTCTGAAACGAGAAATACCTTTTTTCCCGGAAATACTCAAACCATTTTCATATGCTTATCTTCAGGAGATAGTATCTAGGCTTTATATTATGTAGATTAGTAGCCTATTATATGAAATATATTTTTATATATAATTTAGGGTATTTCCAGCATCCAATATAAAATATTTCTTACGTTAGTGAACAAATATTGCAATCATTATTAATCAAAGTGAGATAGTTTATAAAAAGTGGTATAATCTAATTCAGAAATATATTTTATTTACCATAAAATTTCATGAGCATTTTTTACACCAACAATCAATTTGTTATTGAAATATTATTTATGTTTGAACTATTTTCACCATGGTTTTCTTCCAACGATTTGTAGTTTAATCCGTTGAAAACCAATATCCCTAAATGAAAGGATCGCTTTCTCGTAAGTGGCAAGTAAGTGTGTGACCATTGGATACTGACCCTTTAAAATTTTAAGTATTCCCGTAATGTGATCAAGTGTAACACATTATCCCAGTCCAGGGCAAGCGCTTGGATGAAGGCTTAAGGTTGAAGCCTCCCCATTTCAGCTTTCCTGAATTTCAATATAGTGAAACAGAGCCGTTTCAAGGACGTTAGATAATTTTTATGAAGAAAATTCTTATTTTTTATGAAAACTTGTACAGGACAAAAGTGACAGATTTTGGCAGATAAATCTCATATGTGATTTTTTTGATGTTTGCCAATTTAGAAATGGTTAAGCGCTCAATGCAGAGTATTGATTCGTCAATGCCATTGGACTACATCTATGCATTCACGCTATTTTTACGTGGGCTTACTGTGAATGGATGATATTTACCGGAAGTCTTCGACCAATTATGATAATTGGTTATGATTGACTTTCAACAGATGATGATGTATTTTCACACACACTGAGACTGTTTACAAACTTCATAAATTTGTTTTGTGAAAAAAAAGTGTGATAACGAATCGTTTTAGTTTAAGCTTCGTCTTTAGAATGGTAAACACGTTTTGTATCTTTGTTAATCATACTTTTTGGAAATAATATTAAGTTTTTAATAAAATGTTATTTATTAAGAAAATAAAAATGTCATGTGCAGTTGGATTTTTTTTTGCATGTAATTCAATCTAATAGTGATTTAACATATTTACTTATTAAGTTTATTATATTACTTGTCATGTTTTAAGCGTACATGTATCAAAACCTTTGCCCTCAATTAAAGGAATCCGTCCGTTGATTATTTATACTTATTCATAAACATATTTTCAAATTAGATTCTCTACTGTCGTTTATACATGTAATTTAACCAGACAAATTTTGCACTAGTTCTATATATATACGTTATGACGTTGAAGCTGTTCTTTGCACAAATTTACACACTTAAGCATTAATATAATATTACCGTGCATTGATAATTTATAAACATTTTTCTATCACATATAGTAAATTTACATTATATAATAAACATAATGTTAGTAAAAATTTCAGTATTTCTCTTTGATTAACACGATTAAAAATGTGTATCCTTACAACTCAAACTGTGATGTAAATATGAAATATAAACGATGTGATCAATATTAACATAAAATAATAAAAACTTGAACTATTTATATTCGTCTATGCACAGTACAAAGTTATCCGTAATAAAATTTGTTTTTGTAAGTATGTATTGTACGAGTTGTAACAAAAAATATATATTTAAACTATTTTATATCTGACAAGTTGTCTTTTCCCACATAACATTGACAGACAAAAACAATATATATTTTTTTAATTTCGGTTCAATAATTAAGGATAGAAAGGGGTTTTATAAAACAAGGGAACATTTGACCGTTTCGATATGGGTCACGTTTGTCCCTTCACTCCTCAACCTCCTTCCTTCTTTCGCCCATCGTTTTCTAAATGGTTTGACTAAGAGGTAAGGACGCATGCCTGTAACGCGAGTGGTAAACAAGTTCAAGCCCTCATAAAACAGAAAAGTACAAATTAAACCGATTTGTACAAATCATTTTACATGTATCATTTAATATATATTATCGATTTTCTAGAGATATTTTATTCTTTAAATCGCAGTTAATTATGGACAATACGTAAATGAGGAGTTGTTGTGAAAAGATTATATCGAATCCACACTCCACACGAAGAATCACACATTCGTGACATAAATTTTACAACTTAAACTTTTTTATTAGGAACACATATAGATTGTTTTGAAGTGTACTAGTATTTTTAATTTATCCGTCCAAAAGCACTACATACTTATAGCCCGTAGAGCATCTGATTTTCGGATCTTATTTAACATTTCGAATTTAGGTCTCTACAAGTCCTCTAGCTCCCACTCTGGAGGTCGTGTAGCGTTATATGTTCTCAATTAGAACTTCAGATGCAGATATATCTGACAACGAGGCATGGAAAATGGAAACTGATCGCTAAGCGACAGCAATTTTTGGTGACTAGGCGATAAGGGAAATAATTTTATAAAGTGTCTTTCTCTCGCTCATCCAGAAGAGCACCGTTTTGGTCATCCATAGAACTCTATGATTCTCAACCAAACCATCTGTGATTTTCTTTGCTTTTTAAATAAAACATGGGTCACCACAACTCATATCGAGGTAGCTCTGCTAACCTTGACATCAATATCCTAGTCCTAAATCAGCTATTATATTGTAATAATATTCGTTTACAAGTTTCTGTACTAAAGTGCTCGTATATAACTTGTGATATAACAATACTTAGTATGTTCTTATCAAACATTTTACATAAAAATATTCTTCTTCTTTTAACATCTTACTACATGTTGATTCACGTTCTTTTCTCCGAGTGATAATTAAAATATCGATGATGATAACATAACAATATACGAGTAATACTTTCTTTATTTAAACAATGAGGGAAATACAAGCATTGTATGTGTTTTTTAATGATAAGTCAACTTTCATGTTCTATGTTCTACGGCTCCTCCCTTAACTAAAGTAGACAATCAATATCAATTATACAATGAACATAATTCGTGTTTTTTCCAAAGAGAATAGGTGACCAAATCGGTGGTGGAAAATAATTTTCTTATTTAGTACAAAAAATCGGTCTACTTTTGTAGTAGTACATGATGCAGTAAATTACATATAATTCATACTATCTAAAGAGAACGGGTGACTAACCGGATGGTTTAAATTTAAGTTTTTAGATTACCAAAAAAAACTGCCCACTTTTGCGCCCATGTTCCCTTTCGCGGCCCACCGCCCGCTTACCATTCCCTTTCCCCGCCCACATGAAAGCAGCTGTAAGTAATGTATTGATTTCTCGCCGGCTGTGTCGACCCATGGGCGGGAAGGGTGGAGAGAAGGGGGCGGTAAGGTCAGGGGTTGAAGGGAGGGAATATGCAAAGCGAGTACAAATATGCTCCATCTTAACGGACTTTATTAGGGAAAATTATATTGCTTTATAAAATTTGTTCCGCCTCTCTCTCTCTCTCCCTTTTTCATTGCGGACTCTTCCTTGAAACAAAGCGGCTCTCGGTGCTTTGCAGAATGTGTTTTTATTTGATTTTTTTGTTTTAGTAGTCGCGGCGTAATGGGAACAAGGATTGAAGTAAATTAATTTGAAAATCCCAACTTTGCTCGCAGTGCAGATTTAACGAAGTAAAAAAAGTATATATAATGAAAAAAAAACTGAACAACTTACATTATCATAATTTTTTAATTTAGTAGTTTAGCAACATGATCCACATTTTTTTCGCATATCTCATATCCGAAACATAACATGGAACATATGGTAACCACAAAATGTCACTACTCATTTGTCAGTTGTTAATATCCATGCTTTGTCCCATGATATCTTTTTTCATGGTCACATATTATACATGGTCCAGGCAACGACGAAGACTTGAAGAGACGTTCCTTATAGTATCAATTTAATCTTCTTTTTTAAGAATATCAAATGTCAAGCTTTACGATTCCACGGCCTGGATTTAGTATTTGGTCTTAAGGGGTAGATTAACACAATGTATCAACTTATAAATAAATACTTCATCTTCATCATTAAATGTCTGCTTCCTAGCTGGAGTATATGGGCGTCACAAGCTGCCGCAACAAAGCGTGTGTTATCCATCACGGTATTTCTCTCATCATATGTCAGCTCTCTCTTCCGGAACTCTGCCGAGTACATTATATTTACAGTTTGCGATAAGTTTAGATGATAAAAGAAGCAAGGACCTAAAGGTAAAGTTTATGCTTTCCTGCGGAATCCAAAAAACATGTCTCAGCTAGAATATCTTTCGTCTCATGGCGACTGTATAGACTTGCGTGTTCACTCTTTTATAACGACTACAAGCAATAATATATGTAACATATTTATATTAAATATGCACTTTCTGTATTTATTTTTTATGTAAACACGTACAGGAGAATACCGACAGATGGTGATAGTAATTCTGAAGTCTCATCTGTGGAATTCGATGACACTTACCATGGTGCATATGAGACTAATCGCTGCATGTGGAGTGTTGATCCGCCAAAGTTATAGACTACAGCCCGAGATTCACGTATCATCCTTATTATTACAGGAATTAACTTTGAATGGGTGGTCTTCACGGGACGATTTTCGTCTACCACCAATTTTGATTATTAGGCTATGACTGACATTTTTTAGGTGAGAAATCAGATTCACACCAACTCCCCCGGTTGGTGTGAATATGGTACTTTATAGTTTAGAAATTGATTAAAAAACAATTTTTATTTAATCTCTGTCGGGGATCGAACCCACGACCTTTGGTTTGCAAAGCAAACGCTTTGACTATTGAGCTATACCCGCCGGTATAAAAATTGGCAGTAAATAATCTTATCGACAGTAGGCTAAATAAATTGGATGTGTCAACTGTGTCAGTATCAATGTGGTCAGTTACAAAACTTAAAATGGAACTAATATATTCAATATAAATTATATATTCAATATAAATTATATTCAAAAAATAAAAAATAATGTTAAATTGGAACTAATATATTCAATATAACAAAAATTAATGTTAAATGGTAAAATATACGGATATATATATAAATATATATATATATATCAATTTAACCACTATAATTAATAAGTTAAACAATACTGGTTGTTTTATGTTAATGGTTGTACTTAAAAAGTACAAACATTAATTTAATTCAAATTAAATAACATTGAAATGGCAAATGCAATCATCTGACTAAACATTTCATTTCTGCATGTCATCCAAGCTTACTGATTAAAGTAATTTATGTTTGACTTGCTAATGAGTGTGTTGCAAGAATTTCTAATATTAACAACAATAATTACTAACGAAGACGTTAACATTTTTTTCTGCATTCCTCATAATGAGTGGCTTCGTATTAGATGTAATTTATTCAGATATCTGCAAGCGTTGCTAAATTAAACAGTAGCCCGAGGCACCAGAACATATTGTCAAGGCTAGCTCGCAAAATATTTTCATTAAGAAAATAATATTATGCAAGGGAATGCCGAATTAATAATTCATATTTGGCAGCAGCTGATCCACATAGTCTTGTATAATATCTACATTATTTAAACACGAAAGAAGTCCAACAATACAACTAAGATGTTTCTATTATATACAGGCCAGGCGGTGGTATGCCAATATTATAATACTTGTATTATTTAGACGTTGAAAACATAATACATGGTACCATCAGTTTGATGACAATATACACACTATGAATACCTTTTCAAAACATCAAGAAATTACATTTTCATATTCATGAATGGAACTGAAAAAGTGGTATTTTCTCGAGCCAGCTTTTGACTATTCTAACCAATTTATTAAACTGTCTATTGATGCAGTAGTACCGGTGCTAAAATAAAAAATAAAAAAGTAAAGTGATCATAGTGAAATAGTAGGTTTATTTATTTTGTGATATAATTGGATAAACTGAAAAAAATAAAAGTTATCTCACACCACAAACCTACACCCCACTAAATACCTACATTTTTACACCTTGCATTATTATCAGACTGTTCAACCAAATCGCCTTGGATGTTGATATATTTCACGTAAGGGAGGCCCAATTCAGACATGAACTCCACGAGGTTCTTTGGAGGAATGATTTTTTAGAGTCGTCTGTTTGATAAGCATTGGGAGCTTCTGTTGCTTGTCTTTATTGTTTTGTTCTAAGTACAAAATCATTAGTACCTATATTTGTATATTAATCTTGATTGTACTTCAGTAACGATTTTTTTTTCTTAATTTGTAATGTTTCTGTAAGTGTTTCTTTTTTAAAAATTGAAATTGAATTAATAATTCGTTCTCTTATCATTTAGTTCACTTTTAAATGGCTTTTGGAAGAATCCAAATCGTGTCACATTAAAAAAAAAGATCTTTCCTAAGTATTTATTGATTCTTTAATATTATTAATTTTCACCCAGAAATATCGATTGACAAAACAGAAAAAACCCTTTTTTTGGTTTATAATAAAGGGTGTTTATTTTCATGGCTTAAAGTTAACGGCATAATCTATTGTGTTAATCCAAATATTAGTACTTTCGAGCTCAGAATTCAACAATCTCGGGGTATTTTTATTACTAATTGACACGCGAAGTGAGAATTTAATGAGCGGGTGTAAAGTTTTATGAGCATCTAAGAGACTGCCGAGCAATTAACAATGTCAACTGAATTTCTCTACTACGTTGCCATTTATTCTACTTCTTGCAAGCTTAATGCTTTATATTGAAACATAAATGTCAACGTCGCATGAAACGTCAAAATACAACGCGACCTTTACAAAAATCCTAAAAGCAGAACATTAAATGTAATCAACAAGGTGAGAACCTATTTTCCACGAAAACAAAGCTATTATCATTAATATTTTAAACAGAAAATAAATTTCAATAATATATATTTAGATAAGTCGCGTAAATTTGAATCATTCCCATTACTATTTTTGATTATGAAATTTGGCTTTTCAACAATAGCTAATGCAGTCGTATAATGAGTTTTAAAATAAGTTGCCTTCGTACAATACTGGGAGCAATACGATGGTATAGTTTGTGAGAAATTACGTGTTAAGACTGCGTAAAAGGCACCCTTCCATAATGCACTTGATCAAGAGTTGAAGATGATGAAGAACATCTTCCTTCAACATGTAAATTGGATACTGTAAGAGATCATAAACTACAGCAACCTAATCAATATATTAATTTATCTACAATCGTTTTCTAGTATAGTTTAAATAAAGACATTATTATCTCTAAATAAATCGTATAAATGTATTTGAAACGTAATTTCGTTTTTCACAATTTTGAACCAATAGTGAAAGACACTAACTTTGAAAAATAAATATTTTTATTAAGTTTATTCCTACATTTTATCTTGTACATGCTATGATTTGAAAGAAATTTTATTGATTTTTTTTTATTCAACCATTATAGCCTAGAAAAAATCTTATATTTTTGAAATAATATTGTGTCTTTTGAATGGAAAAATAAAGTTCGAAATGTACGCGAAGTTTGCTAAAAATTGCAGGGAACATTTTCGGTGTACAGTGCACTTACTGGTTACCGGTATGCAAAATTTATATCACATAGAAATGTGGAAACTTACGAGCCAAAGTGTTCGGTTTCCGGCTTGGGCGCCTGCCAAGGAACTTACGGGAAACTGAAAAATAAACATTGGCCGAAAGCTCTCACCGCGCCTCGCCCTCGCAATAAAGCTGTCATCGGAGGAACACGCCCATCAGCCGCCGACAAAAACTGATGTCTGCATTGTAATCTACCTTTAAACTTTAACTCTCTTTTGGAGCTTCGAAGGCTTCACTTTGAAATCCGTCCAAAAGTGTAATTAAAAAAGATGCGCTTCATAACAGACATTGTCACTATTGTGAGCAAGTGTGCTCGCTCTTAGCCGATTTATTTGATTTGAATTTTCAGAGTAAAAATATAAAATAAAATAAAACAGCTGGGCAAATAATCGATAAATTAATTGATCGATAGAACCATGCATAAATTAAGTAACATAAAAATCGCCATCTATGAAAAAAATGTAATAATGTATCATGTAAAGCATGTATGGGCGTTTTGGGCCAAGAACTGGACACAGTGTACTTGTGGTTTGAATTCTTTCATCCACTTTATTTTTCTTCGATCAATTGAAAAGTTAAATATCAGACGACTTATTATTGTTATAAATGTTTCTTATTAGCAATTTGTTATTTATTATTGTATTATTTCACATTATGAAAAAGGTTGAATGTTATTTATGTACTTTGATCAATACAAAACATATTGATATTAAAAATATATTCATTGCATTGGTTTAGTGTGCAAAACATCAAAGGACTTCTTCTTTTGAAATATAAAAAAAACTCAATTTTTGTACAATAAATATACTCTTAATATAATTCAACATCCTAATTGAATACTATCTTAGTGTTTTTATGAACATAATTAGTTTTCAATTCCATGTACTGTGAAATTGACAATTACTCCTGATTTGTTAAATATAATAAAGTATAGAATCAAACGGTAGAAATGCATAAGGATTTTATGAAGAAATAAATAAATATGTAATTGGTAACAACTAGAATGAAAAGTTAAGAAATTTCATTTTATTTAATTAAGGCCAGTTGTGTATATGTTCTCTCTTGCAAGAAACTTTTTTGTCTACACATCAAAAGTAAAAGCTTCTTGAGTTGGTTGTCGTTGTCGTTCGTTTCGTGAAATTGAGCATCAGATTGTAAACTACGTGAGAATGATAATATTGCCTTTAAAAGTTCCGGATTGCGCGCGATACTTGTAAGCTCTTTACTTTTGATAGACTTCGAAGTGATTGAAGTTAATAAAACTGTTGGTTTTTACAATTATATATTCGTACAGTTTTCAAAATACATAAACAGTGTAAACTTCTCTAATACGCTATGATATTGTTATTGCTGTGCATATTTCACAGAGTAATCGACATTCGAATATCTAACGTGCACACATGTACAGATATTTTTCTATAGAAGTGAAAGCTTTGTGTAGTTTTGTTTTTATTTTTTATCGTTTTATCGGAAACCTTTTATAAAGAGAAATTAAAGGATTTCACCTTATTTCAAAATGCTTCACGCTTAGTAACTGGTACTCAATAACGGAAATGATGTTTAACACTCAGTGTGGTCAGTTCCATATCTGGACAATATAGTCACCAAAAATTAGCGCCATTGTTAAACGGATTTTTTAAGAAGATTGGATCATTAGCCCGACGCTCCCGAAGCTTAGACCATTTAGTCTTAAGGATTGGATCAATCTGACCAGTGACACGTGGTTTTAATAGGCCTTTCCATGTTTTGGTTCTCGAGCAATGCTGCTTAACTTCGAAAACCGCGCAAACGATGTGGCGTTGCCGTTGGACAATTTGTTGGAAAATTATTAAGCAACGGAAAATTAATTTTGCATTTAATATATTGAATGCATGTAAAAGTGAATGGAATGTTTTTTTTCAGAATGTCTTTTGTTAATAAATAAATAAATTATTCATGTAAGTGCCTATGTTAAAATTCTTGATTTCTTGAGCCATAAATCAGAGTTTAACAGTCTCGTAAAAATTTAACAGCCGGCGCGCCACTAAAAGCAAAAGTATGACCTGTAAATCGTTGTTATTTCGCTGCCCGAAATGTATATTCTCTTTCTTTTGGTATTTAGCCAATTTTCGTGGCATTCTGCTCGTTGGAGACGTCACAAATACCTCCGTCCAATCTGTCAGATTTCGCTTGTCCTCTCCGCAGTCCACTTACTCACCGGCGAGGGTCCGGTCCAACACGAATCCTCTCAAAGGCTATTAAGTCCAGACGCCGAATAAAAAGTGAATGGACGTCCAGAGGCGTCAAGGGGGGAACATTAGAAAACAATCGGCATTGTTTTTGTGTGGAGACCTAAGTGATATCGCTCGTCATTCGTAACTGAAGGCGATTGACGTATTAGATGTGTGGTATCTCTTTTCCTACTTCATTCGTATTCTTTCAAGTACAAGAAAATAGTTTTAAAAAATGATCTATGATCATTAGTGTGTGTTTGACGTGTGTTGATTGAAATAATATTAATGATCCCAAAAATTTTCACTTTAATAAAAATGTTAAGCCTTATAATGGCTTATATACTATTAAAAATAATTTTTACAGACCATTATCCCATACACCTTCTGATCTCAAACAATTAGGTTAATTGAATGGCTTTTATTACATTTGGTTAACCGCCTTTTAGAACCAAATGGACCAGAAGAACGATAGCGTTGGGCTTATCAACAATCATCTAAAATATTTCGATTAACAAATTATCTGAAAATTTACATCTTGGATAGTACAGTGGCCTTCTCATCTAGTCTCTGGGCTCCTGTTCTGAAAATCGTTGAGAGTCATATATAATATCAGTTGGACTTTCGGTTGCAGAAATGTCTTGGTACAAGATATTGACAGTTGCAGCGAATATTTTCGGTGACCATGTCCGCCTGTGGAACGGATGTCACTGAACTTTCATTACACGTTCTTCCCACGTGATTTTTCTACAACCAACTTTTTGTTCTTTCTTATTGCACAACATCTTCGACTTTATAAGCCTTTCTTATTTTAGTATTTCTTATTTTGTCTCGAATTGTCAGTCCAAAGATCGAATAGTTTTCATCTCAGAGATCGCTTCATTGTCATTTGATAAAATAATAACATAACTAATTAATTAACGACTAATTATTTTAATATATATTTACCCTCCCATATATTTGACCGCCCAGTAACACCTATGGCTGCGCATGCGCATGTGTGCGAGGAACATTCGGTTTGAGAGAATTATTTATTTGGACCGGTAACACATTTTTTTCGGCTTCCTTTAAAATAATAAAAGAGGATCCGAGTCTTACTGCGTCAAGCCAATGCCTCTGCAATCGGTGGGAGAGCCATTGATTTTTTCGTCCCAAAGACTTCTTTTTATTTTTATTTCTGCAGATATATTTACTTCACATAATAACAAGACTGTCGAATTCCCTTCGACGGATTGTAAAATTAAGTGTGAATCACCGTCTTTTTGTTTTACATAATTTAAATGCGTAAATTTAAAGAAATACACATATATTTCACGAAAGTAAATCAGTAGCAATATATTTATTTAATATTTAATATATATTATGGAAAGCATGAAAGAGTAGTTGTTGCGTATTTTTCAATTTATAAAGATGTGCATATAATAATACGTTTAATACTTTTTGCATGGATACCGATCTAGATTAAGTTTATAGTAAAATGCAGTAATAACATCAAAAATCTATTG
Source organism: Glossosoma conforme (assembly GCA_022606575.1). Lineage (NCBI taxonomy): Eukaryota > Metazoa > Arthropoda > Insecta > Trichoptera > Glossosomatidae > Glossosoma > Glossosoma conforme. The sequence continues at coordinate 478,545 of JAGTXR010000029.1, forward strand.
GCCACCGCATTTTTTGATACCAACAATAACAAAGTCTTAGTGTTACTTTGCATATCACGATGACACATAATAAGTTATGTGGATATAACTAAGCTTCTGGGTGTCAAATTGATTTAAAGTATTTTACACAAAAAATATTGAATTTCACTATATTAGCTACTCCACTCTTTTATTTCATATTCTTAATAAACTTTTTGAAGTACAAAATAAAAATGACTTTATAATTATGTTTCCTTATAAAAAATATTTCGTTCAGAACTGGCAAAAAGCTCTGAGTAGCTTGAACGTAGTTGAGAGACTGACATAAATGCGTTTAAAACGCTGACGTTTACTACTGAAAAATAATCGATTTCTTATATTAACACATTTATAAATCAATCGCTTCATTATAAAAAGTTTTTAAAAGTCCCTCGTAAACACGTGATAAATTTACCCAGAAAAAGCAGCGGCGCTCGTAATTCCATTAAAAAAAACCTATACATCATCTTGCGGCCAAGAGAGACTTTTTGCTCCAGTCATTGAGAGCTCCGTGCTTTGATTTTTTTCCCGAAAAGTCTAAAGAGCACCAAGCCATAATATAATATGGCGAACGCGGACTCCGGACAATGGAGTCACAAGCGGCCCTCTTATAATGACTCCCAGTTTTTTGTCCAGGCACAGTCTAAGTATCTACGTGCTAGGGAACGGAACGTCCGTCCACTCGTGCCAAGAGAAAGTACACTGAAAAATTACCAAAAATACACGCAAAAACTATCTATAATTATAATATTAAAATATATTCATTTGGCTTATGTAAATAAGAGAGTTATCTCAAAACATTAGTAAGCTAGTAAAGTTAATCCAATTTTTTTGTAGAAAAGAAATGGTGAAAACTTTACCAAATAGTATATATCATACAGTAAAATGGCTGTAGGTGGTGATGCATAGGTTTCATTTGTAGATTTATTGATTCATTATATTTTTTTGGGTTGTCTAAATGCTTAAAGTTTACTTAGTATTATCGAACCGTTCATTTACAAAAACATGTTAATAAATAATTTAAATACTGTAAATGGGTTGTGCTGACGAAACAAATTTGTTTCCTGCCGATTTTACTCTAAAGAGTTAGATCGATATATTTGAATATATCTGTATCACACTGATCAAGTCATATTATGCATTATATTTGACAACATGTACAGCGTTATTTTATTTTTTCATTTTTAATGTTTCGGGAATTCAGTCTGCAACATATTGTATGATGGTTGAGCTTTTTACACTCTTCTGAACAATTTCATAAATAAAAAAATATTTAAACAATATTGTCGATGAACTGTTTGTTTATGGTTTTTATGATCTTTAAATGAACAATTTGGTGTGTTTTCTTTACAATCTTCAATTGATTCAACACTGACATGTTTTTTTAAGCGGCTATGACACTGTCGTATAAAACCAGAATTGTAAATGATCAATTATTTATTTGTGTATCAGAATATTTTGAATAATGGAATACAGCTATTGACATGATGGCACGATATTGCGTGTATCTATTTAAAAATGTCGAAATAAATTAAAAGTTGTATGAATTAACAGACACGAACGTTTTCATTTAAGGTTTATCAATAGGCCTGGGTAGAACTTTATTTATTTAAGGTACTATGCTTTTTCATAGTAAATAGTGGCTTAACCAAAGTACGATTGTTTATAATAAAATGTAAAGACTAATACACAACAATTTAAGGCCTTCTTTTTTATAAAAGATTTTTTAACTAGATCATAACATTTTACATTTTTTTTTTATATCCTGTAAAAACTTAAGATTTTATTCTATTATATAAGTTGATTCATTTATTCATACAAATCGTCTCACTTATTAATTTGGATTAACTTAGACTTCTGCAATGGAGGTCGTAAAGAACCATTAGTATGGATGTGATATCTCAGGTCGACCTTTGGATGTATACTTGGGAACAAGACATATACAAAGGCAAATAGGTGGTAGCAATTTATGATAACTTTAAGTATAAAATCTATCGCTCTACCCTTGACAGATTTAACGATATCAAAAGAATATTTGCAACAGAAAAAGGCTGGATTTGAAAAGCAGAGGATCGAGAGGTGTGGAAACTTATCAAAGGATTTATGTTCAGTAGTGCATACATACAGCAAAAATTTAGAATGACAATACATAATAATGTAGCGAGTAAACCATTAATTAACATTTTATTCGCGTTGTAACTAATTTAAACATATTATATTCAAAACCCCTGATTTCGTCCAAGAAGCTGTAAGAAGCTCCAAATAGTATGCAATTATCAAGGGCTCTAATTAATTTATGACTACAGAAGAAGCGGATTATGGCAGCTGACAAAACTGTGTGACGGTAATTTGTGGTATAAAAATGTAGAAATTTTAAAACAACCCAAGTACTAATAAAAATAACGAAATGGCATTTAAAAAAAACAAACATTCTTGTTCAAATTAAACTTTATCTTTTATTTATATTACACAAAAACCAATCTCTTATTTAGGTGGAAGGAATGTAGCAATGCTAAAATAACCCAAGAGCATCTAAAAAAAGTTCCAAGGCTCGTGAAAAATACCTGAAATTTTCTCGGGCTGAAGCTGTTATATTTCTACGATTTAAATTCCAGATATGCGCTGGCAATAAGCCTGCTCTTGCGTTCCACTTTCCTTCTTAATTGTAAGGGTTTTTTATGCGAACTCGCGCAAGGGAAAACCATCAGACATTCAACGACAATTTCAAGATATGTTTATTATTATAAAACTTAGGTGCTGTGTGTGAAAGTGTTTATTCTCAAACATAATTAGTAGCATAGGCTTTAGCACTAGAATTCAGGTAGCATTGACTGAAGCAACTGACCTGTTAAATACGAAACTCACTTTGAATGAGCGTTGGTGTTCAACATACAACTTTTCGTCTCGCACCTAGATTGACTGACACATTATGGCAAACATTTTGAAGGGTATATTTGTCTTTGACAAAAACTTACCATTAAAAATGATTAACAAGTAACCTTTGATAAACGATAGCATATAATCAAAGACTTTTGCTCGATTTTATCGATCGAAAATTCCATGATCTTAATACCGAAAATTTAAGAAGACTTGATATTTTGGCTTCAACAAGCCGTAAATTCTGTGTTATTTGTACTTGAAATCTTCATTAAATTACAACATTGATTAGCAAAGAACCAAACGCGCATTCGATATTGCAGTTACCTTTCTTAAGGCCTCAAAACTCACTCGTTGTGGATTAATATGCATAATAGGTACTAGGTAAAGTAAGGATAATGATAACTGATATAGTTTTGTAGCGACAAATTCTGTTGACTCTATGCTTCTTATAAGCTTAGATTTGAAGGGTTTGGTCATAGGAGTGTTCGTTAAGTTCTTTAACCATTCAGCTAAATCATTCTCGCTGTGTATCAGAATTCCGTAAAATTGCTGAGATTCATTTATTCCAATACGGCGTCTTTTTCTCTGCTTGTGGTGGGCAATTTACAGATAGCGATATTCAGCGGCTCGGGAGCCTCCGTCGCGCGATTATCGCAGGTAAAAATCTACGAGGGGATCTTAAATTGTCGTCAGTGCTGGACAGGCGGGCAGTGAGCGATTATTATCTTCGAAGACTTCTCTTTCAGAAGCTCTTGGTCAGGGTGTGAGGATCAGAGAAGCATGCATAGATCAACCTTGGAAATACGCTGTTCTATTCGTCCGAATGCATTACTTAGTTCGATGGAACGTTGAATTAATCTTTCATACTATTTAAGCATTGCATATTTTGCTATGAGCATTTAGGTAGTTAAGAGACCTTCAAAGTTAATCTAAGCAGTAAGCCGTACTGTTCATCTGATTTCAATACTCAGTCTTTTTAAACATTGGTTCAATTTATAGTTTTTTTTAATCTTCATATAATTTATTCATTACAACCCTTTTATGGATATATGAACTATGAGACTAAATTTTGTAAATTATTATGTTCTATCGTAGGACCAAATTCCGCACGTGAACAATGCCAATGTTTTTTTCTTCAAACCAAGACAGTCGACTTACAATAACGTATTTGGTGATTTTTTTGCATAACGATCTCTCTTGATCCCTCTCTTGAATTACTTTATTGATTTTATGTGTTGTTTGATTTTTCATCAGATTATATACCATATCTGCCCCTAACTGGAGCATGGCATTGACGAATTATCGCCACAAAACTCTGTCAGTCGCTTTAGTCTGTGCCTCATTTTTTGATCACAAGTATTTATCAATACCCATAGTTGTTTTAAAGATGATCAATCGTACATAAAATTGCCTGTCATAAGCGTATTAATAAAAGTTAGTTGAATATGAATGTAATATTGTAAGCACCACCTATTTGTAGTAAGGTCTTGCAAACATAGAAGATATGCGAATTAGAAGTTGTAATCTTATGACGTTGGCGGATCAGCACTCCACATAATTGTATAGGTTTCATCTAAATCTGTTGGTACTCTTCTGTACATTTTATCATGACAAATCAAAGATAAATATGTCAACAAAATTATTTACAGTAAAAAGATACATTAAGCTTATCATCGTTGACTGCTGGAATGTATTTTTGTATTGAAAGATTTGATACTTTTATAAGGCTCTGTTCCATTGTCTAAATTATGTCTGAAAATTTTGTCTAGGTACTTCATTATTAAGTTTAACTAGTGATGAGTTATTGCGAACAATAATCATAATACGCAAAACGCAGTGCAATAAGTAATCCAAGCTACGAACAAACTATGCAGTATGACAAAGTCGATGATCTAAGGGCTTCATACTAAGGATAATGTACAGTGAAGCGAAGTTCTCTAATGAAATTATCATCCAAGTATACAACAAGCGAGTTGATTAACGATGCGTCTCCACCATATTCACAACATTAAGCACACGGTGATAATTACTGATGTCGCCGTGCACTATAGAATATAGGTCACGTCACTAATTTGTCGGTAGTGCTCCATCTTCCTGTGTCGCTTCTAGAACCTATTTGTGTAACAAAAGCTTTTGGCGAAACTATCTCACTTTGTACTATGATGTTACAACTCGCAAGACCGATCAAATTACTACGTAACCCCAAGTTGAAGTGACTGTTGTGAGTTATTTACGTCAATATATTTGCCGGGCTTAATTTAAATATTTCAAAATTACTGTGAAAATTAAATTTGCATTTTTTATATAAAATGTACAAAAAAATAGTGACAGATGGTATTAGAGAAATCACATAAGTAGATTTCACAACGCATGCCATGCTTAAGAACTGTATAAAAAAGTGATCGGCCAACATCTTAAGACTATAGCAAAGAGTTCACGCATTCTCCCTTTTTAGGGAGCCACTATGAATAGGAATATTTTCAAGGGATGTCTTTCGTGTACCACCGATTTGATGAAAAGAATATCATTGGTATTTCACAAAAAAAATTAAACTTCGACGGCGAGAAAACCATTGACTTTTCAGATGACAATCAACCCTTTTACTTCTAAACCATACCCACTGAATTTTTATTATTAAAAGCGGCAATGAAATAATTATGTTCATTTATATTAGCAACTATTTTTTTTACGTATTTTTTTACATTTAACCCAACGTAATAACTTTAAGGTTACACAAAAAAATAAGTCATCGCTGGTGAGTACTTACCTAAAAAAAATATTTTTTTTCACATGCTTACACCTAATAGCCTCGACATACTTTTAATGATTATTTTTGTATTTTTATTTCTATATACGCCGAAACTCAAGGAAATATAATTAATTTAGTTAAATATTATAGTCAGGGATCATCTTAAAGAATAACAGACAATTATTGATAAAACAACATAATTACAATTGAATGTAAATATTAATTTAAAAAACATAGCTATCAATAAGACACAATTAATGATTTAACTATAGATGGTCAAGATAAGATAGTCTGATCATTGCTATGGCTCCTGAGTATCTGCACACTCCTCACGATATGCTACATTGTTGCGAAATGCAGAATCTCTGTCACTTTGTATATGTAAATTATGTTTTAACTTTTAATATCCTCTACCAATAACGTTTGTTTTTACCTCACGCATTCCTTGTACTGTCCCAGCTCGCATGCTTCCTCGTACGAGTAGCGAGGCCAGGCTTGGCGGATCTACAACTCAAGTACTAGCGAATAGGGATATTTTACAGTCACGTAATCTAAAAAGACAAACTAAATATAACGATTTCCTTGTGTGACTGAAAAAAAGTAAGGGTATATTTTTTTTAACCAACCAAAGATTTCATTAAGCATGATAATGATTGAAATACACTCGTTCGTTACGTAGGTTTCTGAGGAATGGTGTGAACTTTTTTGAATAAAAAAATCCTTTGTAATACGATTCGACACAGTTTCCTTGAAGATAATGTAATAAAACATCCATGCTTTTTGCGAATTTTATTGTATATACTGTGAAATAAAAAACTTTATCTTTTTATATAAATTTCACCAGTTATATTTATCTCAATATAAGGATTATCGTTTTTTTTTCAGTTATAAAAACTAAAAAAAAAAATGTTAATCTTCTTCTTCGTGTCAGCGACGTCAAATTATTTTTTCCAAATGTCTGGCAACATCGATAGCTCGTGTGTTGCCCAGCATTAGGTCCTGAGATGTCCAACTTGTTGGGCACATGGAGCAGCATCGTAGGTGTGAGGCGGTTTGCAGGTCTCCACAGTCGCACAATAGTGTCTCTCCCTGCCGAAGCATTCCCCACCGCTCGAGGTTGTCCTTTGTTCTACCAACTCCAGTTCTTAATCTGCTTAGGGATTTCCAGGTCGGCCAGTCAAGGCTCTTGCCAGTTGGGAGGCTTCCCTTGGAGTCTTATCTTATCTTAATGATATGTCACTTAAAATAAGTGCATCATATGGTACCGCATTCTCACTAACATAAGTTATTTTAATATATATATATATATTGTGCGTAAATTCAAGTTTACGATCTCGTGATGCTGTGTACCCCAACTTATTTTAATACTCCTTACTGGAGATCCTATTTTTCTTTTTCCAAATCAAACATAAAAATTATATATTATTATGTAATACTATAATTATTAATCTCAATTGTCATTCTAGCAACTTTTGACATAAGCCACACGTGATGCTAGCTAAGCACTAGACGGTAGTCGATCGGCATGCAGTTATTAAGTATCCTTAAAACCTTCCTAAGAAAATCTATTTTTATTACCACCATCTGGCAGAGTTTCATGTGAGCATTAAACAATCATAAGAAACCTTTGCCAAGAAGAAACACTGAACTACCATTTTTGGCACGGAATTTCGCGAAACGGTTGCGGATCTGTGTGGTATGCGCTTCGAGCCAAAGCCACGCCCGTTTGCTCCCCGTTCGACATCTGTAGTGATTCCGGTCTTTTGTCCATAATTCATTCCGCCGGCAAATAAACACAGATAACTTAGTATCGCGGTGCGGGCGTTATCAGGGAGATAGAAAATAAATTGAAACACGGCGACCGGCCATTCTTCTTCGCGGGAACAGAAAGTAACAAAAAGTCTCGCATTGTGCGCGGATTATTTACCTCGATGGGTCTCGCATTGACAGCCTTGAAGCTTATTACGATTCGTGTTATTATACGCTCGCGTCTCTATTGACACAATAAAATTGTCGTATATTTTCCATAGCTTATTGAGTGGGCGATCGATGTCTTCTGAAGGAATGATGAAAAAATATTATTTATTTACGGATATTCATACTGTAACATACATATATGAAACTTTTTTTCATATTTCAAGAAAATATTTCTTTGTGTTGTTAACTTTATTTAAACATTTCTGCTTACCATACCAATGAGAAATTTATTTAAATGTTTCAACATTTCTTTTATTTAGGAGCGACGACTTTACAGTACTGTAGGGAGCGGCAAAATGATCTTAGGTTTTGTATTAATAGAGTAAGTCTAATAATCCCTTCACATTTTCTCAATAATAATAATATTTAGTAATAATTTAATAAGAAACATTATTTAAATTAAAATCAAATATAATTTTTTTCTGGCTGCAGTGTACATCTACGGATGGCAGTACACAAGACTGAATATATATTTTTTTAACATTTTTACTTCTTATTTGTACAAAAAATGTATTTGTACTCGATCTCAATAGCTAACTGCGTTACTATCACGTTTTATAATTCTCACTCAATATTTTACTATAAATAAATATTTTATTTATTTTAAATAAAAAAAAACACACCATTATAACATTAATTTACAAAGCTTCTAAAGCTTTGTACAGCTTCGTGTACGTAAAGCTCATTACTTTGTCCTACGTAAAAGTTCAGGCACATCGTAGATTTCTGCAGCGGATATTCATTAAGCTGAAATTTAATTAGCGCAGGTTTTGGTGGCAGCTTTGTCGCTACGCGTGTGATCGTTTTTCCTCACCAACTAAGCCTGGTGCGGTTAACATACGGTCCGCGGACAGAAAATGGCCCGAGTTAGTATTTGATCTAACCCAGAGACGTATGAAACTAAAAATAATTAGTTGTTATTTTAATTAATTAATTAGACATAGCTTAGTTATAAAGCATTACCTAACTATTATTATTATATATTCGTTATATCTTAGGAATTGGTGTTTTATAAATATAATTGATAAGCAGTAAATCATAAAATAAATTATAAAGGGGTCCATAATGTAGTGTAACACTGTACAAATATCAAAGAGAAAGTGACACGCCTTTATAAGCTATTCTAGGTGTCTAAAGCTTAGTTAAATATTTACTACGGAAAAAATATAGTTTTCAGTTTTGATTTCAGCAGTTTTAACGACACAAAGGAAAGATAAAATACCGTTAAAAATTCTTTTTTTTTTTCACATATTAAAATTATTTTTTGAAACATGTAACTGGAATATGACCGTTTTGGTACTCTAAGCTGCACACTTAGGAAATTATTCGACCTAAGATTTGAATCTGGTGAAGAAAGGTTGTCCATACCTGGTCTGAACCTATGCATTCGACAGAACCTTTTGTTTTGTGCGTTTTTGTATTTTCAGCTTTCTCCTACGTTCAAAGGTAACTGAAAACTTTAATGAAAACTGAATGTAAAGCTAACGTTATATAAGTACTAGTTATATAGACAATATGAAAACAAGTTTTCAGAATAAATACCTTTTTGAAATTATTGTAATATTTAACGTATATAATAAAGAAAGTCTTTAGTCTGAATAAACACCTACTAAGACATATTTTTAATTGATTCGGTCAACTTAAAAAGTGTTATTGTAGCTTTAATTGATGAAAAATAAATATTAATAGGTTAAATATAACTACATAATAATCGTAATTGTTTGTATGAACTTTTTGGAGGTGTTTTTTTTAATAATACCTTTAATATATTCTAGATTTTTTTTGAACATCCAATAAACACTATTATGTTATAAATTAAGACAAAAAATCACTAATCAAGCCGTTAAATTGAGTTTTTTTTTATAAGATCTTATTTAGTAGAGTATTAAATGTATTATTCAAGTTTTTGTATATATTGGTAGCAACCATAGTATTTTCTAATAACATGCTGAAATATAATACTTTATTTCAGGATATTTTTTAACAAATCAGCTGAAACTGACATCGGAATAAAGACGTTAAAATCGTCACAAATACGTCTCAGAGTCTCATAAAATAATAAAATTGAATTTTCGAGGGTGGGCTTGTGTTTTAACGCGTTTCTGCGACCTCAGAAATATATTATGCAATCTGCAAAACATAAATTACAAGCAAAAGGGCCACCTTTAAGGAAAAGCAGCTTAGAAATGGCAAACGGTATCGTTTGATCGAAATTTGATACCCGGAAAGCTTCAAAAATATCTCACCGGAAAGTAAAACATGCTTTGGTTTCAGTAGTGAGAATGAAATACATTTTTTCATATGTAAAATAATAATGAATTCATCGTTTTTTTAATAAACTTTCATTTTAAATAAACAAAACAATACTGCTTAAAACGTTTTATAAAAGGATTTTTGAAGTGTGCTTTAAAGTGTGAAATGAGTAATTTAATATTATCTTATAAAACTTTAACTATAATTGATATACTTATCAATTTTAATTAAATTACAATTAAAGTTAATTCATTAATGAAAGGATTAATTATTTCATTAATCCCTTTACTTAGTAATCTTTTTTGGTGTTTAAATGTATGCGTTACATTTTCATAAGATTTTACGAACACATATGGACTTCTGTATTATCATCAATGTACATCATCAATGTATATACATAAGCATTATATATTAATTTATTTTTGAAAAATATGTTCAATTCTTCTTCTTCGTGTCAGCGACGTCAAATTATTTTTTCCCAATATCTGGCAACATCGATAGCTCGTGTGTTGCCCAGTATTAGGTCCTGAGATGTGCAACTTGTTGGGCACATGGAGCAGCATCGTAGGTGTGAGGCGGTCTGCAGGTCTCCACAGTCGCACAATAGTGTCTCTCCCTGCCGAAGCATTCCCCACCGCTCGAGGTTGTCCTTTGTTCTACCAACTCCGGTTCTTAATCTGTTTAGGGATTTCCAGGTCGGCCAGTCAAGGCTCTTGCCAGTTGGGAGGCCTTCCTTTGGAGTAATGAAATCCTCTGGTGCGATTTGTTGCCAGAGTTGGAGTCTCTCATTTTCAGGGCCGGATGTGAGAGGTTGTCTGGATTTCAGAAAGCTGCTTCGAGACTTCAATCTTGGTGTTGGGGGTATCTGATTATACAAGCAGTGGGACGGTTGGTTGATTGCCTTACGCATTTCTTCGGCGCATATGACTTTGCGTCTTATGTTCGGTGGTGCGATGTTCAATTTACTTCGTGTCATAATTTAATTTTATGATATACCTTAAAACTAAACTTACTATTTATCCCAAAAATATATAGTAATAATGCTTTCGTTCTAACTTCAAATACTACTAACATCTTTAAGATGCATTTAAAATTTGAAATCATTCATAAACATATATATTTTTTTAAATATGGCTTTAAACTATGGTGAATTTATTCGTCTGTGCATTTCTTCGGCGGAATACAAGGTAAAAGTTGAAATGAAAAAACTATATTTTTCACTATTGAAGGTTTGAAAATGTTTATACGTATTACAAAATCATAGCATTTTTATAAATTTCAATTACTTAACGTAATCAATATTAAAATAGCTGAAATTAAAATATACATAATAATTTTAAAAATATATTTTTTTGGTTTTTTCTCAGTACTTTTTGTTTGTCGCAAAGTACTGAGTACTTACTTAAATTTAAATTGATCGCACAGAAAAGCAGCGTAACTCGATGCCAATTATTATGCCGTGAATTTGGATTCTACCGGCAGGAGATGAATCAAATTTAATCTGCATCTGATTGTAGAAACAACACAGAACGAAATCTCGAACATAATTCACCCACCTTATGTAATACATTATGCCGATCTGCATTTTTATCAAAGAAATACGATTTTCTGTCATCAAAAATCTGATTATATTTTTCAATGAAATGAAGCGAAAATATTTTGATACGCAATTTGATGGGGATTTTATTGCCTATATTTTTATTAAAATATGATCTTATTTAAACATACTAATACCTTTTGACGATATTTATATACCTTAAAAACCACAAAGATACTCATAATTTAACATTACTAAATTTGATATTTGATATTTATTTTTTATGTAAAGACACACAGGAGAATACCGACAGATGGTAAAAGTAATTCTGAATTCTCGTCTGAGGAATTTTATGATTTTTTTTTTTACGCGAAAGTGTTAATGCATTAAGGAAAATTATTCGGTAAAATTAATGTAATTTTGAAATCAACAAAAATGTATCAAATTATCTTTTTGTTTTAAAATTTTATTATAATATATTATTTTCAATGCCACGAACGTGATTCTTCTGATTAGAATTGGTCGCGTGATAGTTTTGAAATTCAGTTTCGCAAGCGGCGCCTGCAGCGACTGCATATCCTGAGAACTAGAACCCTTCTGCAATCATTTAGAGGCCAAATAACTTAAAATTATCTTCCTGAGCATGCTTATGCTTTAAAAATATAACTAGTTGTGTCCTCTGCATGTCAGTGTACAGGATGTTTCCAAAAGAAAATATGATATTTAATCTGCAGAAGTAAGACGAGTTTTTGTAGCACTTCTGATTAAATCTGCGACGCATATGATTTAAAATGTTAAATTATTTTAAATCAAAATTTTCACTAGTGTTTTATAAAGTACAGTTGTTTAATTGAAGACTGTGCAATTTCACAGATTAATTTTCCATATTTCGTTAGATGTATTTAATTTATTGTAGGATAATATGTCGCTTGAAATTAGAATATCAGAAGCTTAAACATTTTATTTTTCATAAAATGTAACGGATGGAAAGATTTTCTTGTAAATCTTAAATCTGAATACCACATTAATAGTTTTATTTCTTGTTCACTGTTATTCTAGCAGTTTTCTTAATTACTTCTAAAATACCATAGGTAAGCTCTGAAATACTCTTCCAATATTTGTGTTACCTGCTTCATACAATCTGAAACTTTTCAATAGACAGACTAATGTAGACTAGCAATCTCTCCAATCCGCATATGAACGTAACACATGTTTTCCGCATGCAGTGTCCATCCGTACTAGCTGAGCGTTATCCAGTTCTTTCATTTTGCTCATTTTTATGTGCTTTCAATAAAAAAACTCAATTTAAAGCTACATGTCTACCTCTAGGTGTCTTACTTAAGTAATCGACGTTACCGCGTTGCTTCATATTTACTATTTTTAGACTCTGTTCTTAATGGCGCTTAGCTTCGGTGATCGTGTGAGAGACAGTCGGGGATAATACAGGCGCTGTAAAAGCTATATTTTAAGTATGATGTTGGTTATTCTGTTTGCGGTCACCCGTTGTTAAGCGGACGGCACACCGGCGACGGGCGCCGCAGTCACGCGAGCCCCGAGAGTGTGGCGTGCGTCGGTAAATCACGGTTAGGGCCAAATAAATAAGCAAATAGCGATGGTCGCAAGGCGCATGCGTGAGAACTGAAGACTCGACATGAAGAGGAGAGACTCAGAAACATTGTCTTGAACAATCATTTCGAGTAATGACATACAGTACGTTTATAAATATGAAAAAATAAAAATGCAATCGTTGAAAGCGAAACAGCAGTCTTCTAGTATGTGGATAAACAGTGAATTATACAAAAGCATACTGAAAATATGTATGTTTCTCTAATTGAATGCTGAAAATGTAAATAAAACTGGATTATGGAATTCAATATTCGTTACTTAACACAACACAATATAATCAAAATCAGCCTTCAGTTGGTTCACTAAGTCGATGTATTATTATCATTGACACTGCTCTTAAGAAAACACTGAATTGATTTATTTTGTAACTTTTCATCAAATTCAATTTTTTTTCTTCTTAATTGTAATTGTTATTTTTCGTGGATAATTTTTAAGGGATTTTTGTACAAATGCTACAAGTATAAATAATTATAAAGTATTCTTCATTAAGTTGATTCAGTGGTATTATCAGAATACTATTGTATACACAAAGTCATCGACTTTGTGATGTGTATGTTGTTATAAATTCACCAGACTATTGCCGGATACGCTCCTCCGAAACATTAAATACTCCCGTGTGGGAACATCCGTGGCTCCTGCGGCCCAGTGGTAAGCACGCGATGCAGCCACCTAAGTAGCGGGATCGACGTCTAGTCTGGCACAATTTATTATTTAAAATTTTCGGTCATACTTACATGGCATATTGCCGTGGGTGTTCGATAGACGGCCGATGTGAGAATCATTAAATGTATTAGAGAAAATTTCATAAATCATTATATTAGAAAATTTACTGGTTGTATGTTTACATCTGTTCGTTTGTGTGATATTGTTGTTATCAAATTTTTAAGACTTAAATCTATACGGAACACGGATGTACAGATGGTTCATTGAATCTTTATTATAGCTACTGTGATGGAAACTGCTCTTCCGAAAATTCAATGAATTGCACCTACACTTATTAGATAAAGACATTCGTGAAACTTTTTCCACCCACCCCTACACGATTGACATATGTTGACAGCTTTTCAAGCTCATTGCTCAACATTTTGTGGAGGTTCTGAAATACTGTCCCACCATATACTTTTCATCTTACATATCATTCAAATTTCTTTGAAAGTCATATTAAAAGACACTTTCGATTCCCTCAATATCAACTCGCACTTAAGCACTACAATATTTTGGACGCACGCAGGGTATACCAAAACCAATTAAGATGCATACGACTTATATATTCGTATTAAAAGTGTTAGTTTTCTAATGACATGATCATCTTTAATCAGCATGACACTTAAAAATTTAAAATTCTTTGGTACAAAATAATGATCTTCATATTGGGTGCAAGGCCTCTGAAGAAATTACGTAATGTTCATGTTTTTAATTAGGTAACAGATGTAGATAGAGCAAAAATAAAATGAGAGTAATGACACCTGGATGAAAATATATTTCTATTTAATTTTTCAGCATACCATGATGGGTAAAAGATGCATAAAGGTTTTAATTTTCTTGCATCCTTATATTGCAACAGACTACATTACGGGTACTAGTTGTGTTGCTGATAATTCATGAAATTTTCATAATTTTTCTGCTGTAATAGACATTTTGGACGAAACAAACTACTAATTTTACTACTGAAGGATATGAACAAGAGTACAGATTTAATTTATTTAACTTTTAATTCTAAAAAAAGACAACTGGTGTATTACTTAAGATTTAATGATTCTTTAAGTTAAAAACATCTTTCCTTCAACGAGCAACAGAACAAAGAAAAGCAATGTGTAGTTTGTACAAATTTATGGCGCAGAAACGAGTCATACATGTGATATTGTGGCTTTTGGGTATAGCCGTGTGTGGCGAATTTCTTCTCTCAGATATTTCGACCGCCATTGCAGGGGTCTTCTTCGGGGTTGATGACTTTGTTGGGAGTTTGTGTCAGGAGGTAGTTTAGCCGTCAGCCTAACGTACCTCCCCGAGCGTTATGTCGGGTAATCGTGTACGGTGGATATGTTCTAAGAAGAGTACCTCCACGAACGTCATGTCGGACTGTGGTTGTCCTTTCTTGTATGTCTATGCTTTTGAGTATGTGCTAGAGGCGGAAGCCATGCTGTTTTGGGAATCAAGCCGTCATCCCTGTTGATGTTGATGGGATGTCTTTTGATTTCAATGGCTTCCCTTACTAGGCGTGCATGTTTTCCTTGTGTTCGAGCCACGATTTCGGGTTCGAATGAAAACTTATGTCCCGTGTCAGCCAGATACTCTGCCAGTGCTGACGCCATTGGGTGGCCGAGTCTTACATGTCTTTCGCATAAAAAAAGTCACTCAACGAGTAAAGGATGTTTCATACTCAGAGTCTCTAAATAAATCAGAAATGACGATGTTAAATGAAGAAGTCGTAATGTGGACGTTGCCGAAAGTATAGACACACTAAATTGGCAATGGGCATACCGCACAATATATTTGTCGAAGAAACGACGATCAATAAGTGATAAAAGTATTGGATTAGCGCCCAAGAGATGGAAAATGGATATGAAAAAAGCGGAAAAATATTGGGTGTGGAAGGTGGAGGATCTAGTGGGATAGAGACTTTTGTGTGTGGCATATGTTCAACAGTGAACGAAAACAGGCTAATGATGATGGCGTTATATTTAACTAGATTATTTTTTAATATATCTTAAAATTTCAAATTATTAATGATATTTTATTAATATTCCGTAAGTTTAACGAATTTCTTGTTTCTCACAATCCCGTTCAAAAGTTTATGCACTTATTGACTTATTACTTTTGAATATAAACCTGAAAAGTTTTCAAGTTTAGAGAAAGGTAGGAGTTCAAAGGTTCACTTCGGGGCAATCATTTCAAACCTTCATAACTTAAGGTTATCAAGAGTTCGAAAGAAGTATTTTATATATTTCATTGTTAAAAGTTTTCGACATTGAAAAACAACAAGTACCTTATTTGTTTGTAACAACCACGTGTATATTGTATTAATAAATTATGATTTATACTTGACATCAATAAAAGTTGATGTAAAAATATCTTTTAGTTTTTTTTTTATTTAATAAAATCAATGAAAGGTGTCTTACTTAAGCCATATAAAATTAAAAAATTATAACATTTCAAATTAAACAGCAAGTGAACTCTGTTTTTAGTTTAAAGTAAATGCAGGTAGCCTTGATCTTCCACGAAATTCTCAACTGGGTCAGATGGACGCTGTGTGTGAAAAAAATGTGTAGTAATAGCGTTCGTGTAGATATTGAAAGGATCGCAGGTGCTTTTCAATCTGCTTTTTTAGGAAATAATGTCGGAGGAAACACAGATCCAGGGAGAGCATTCCAAGCCCTACCTATGGTGTTGTTTTAAGAAGAAGCTGGAAAAACTATTTCCTTATTACCGCTTCCAACTGGAGAAGGATTAATAAATTTCATTTTATATTACATGTACTTAATTTAGTACAAGATCTCTATGATTATTATTTTATTTGAAGCTGTAGATAAACATTTAAAATTTATATGGATTTTTTAAATTATTTATTAGAATATTATTTTATTATTTCAATATTCTGATCTACTTTTATAGATCATTGACTATATTACAATATTATAAGTAATTAAATATAATGTTATAATAAGTAATAAATATTCTAAAATTTGTATGCATAGTATAAGTATATTTAATTACTTATAATATTGTTATATAGTCAATGATCTATAAAAGTAGATTAGAATATTGAAATAATAAAATAATATTCTAATAAATAATTTTAAAAATCCATATAGTAATGATACCTTGAAACATTATCAAGAAGGTAAAATTATTCATCAGTAACACAGGAAAATAACTAATTGTAATGTGCGTGACGTACTTACAAGAAGTTGTTCTCATCCATTTAATCTATAATTTGTAATATTGTAAATAATAATACTAAGCTTGTGAATAAATGCATTCTGATTGAATAATAAAAAATAAAAATATACAGACTTTGAATATATACTATAGCGACATCTATCATACGATGATAATTTATATAGAAGTTCCGAGACGAGTCAAGCTCAGGCGGAAGAAATGGCCCGGTGGCCGAGCGGTATAATTACCTGGCCGAAATGGTTGGTTCCAAAGGTCCGCCGTTCGCATCCCGCTCCTGCCGATATTTTTAGTGAATGAATTAACTCGTTTAAAGAATTTTATGTATGGTATATGTATATTTAATAACTTAATTAAAATTTATTATACTTTACTTTATTAATGGATATAAATACGCATTAATATGTTTATTAAAATACTTGAAATAAGAATATATATTATGTTATAATGATTTAATAGTTGCTTTTCATAATTAAATATGAAACAATGAAATTTGTTTAAAATGTTATTAAATATTTAAGTTTGTTCTAAAAATAGCCGATTACGTATTTCTTGAAGAAGTAAAAGAGAGTAAATTATTTTCATTAACGTTAATTTTTAACAAATCCGTTGACCCGTATTAGAGAAAGCTAAAGAATGTTTTAACAGTAGAAAGGTTAAACTTAATTACTCCAACGAGAAAGAAGAAATATAGTAGACCGAAAGCGCTTCGGGTCCCGGCAGAGAAAACCTTCTTCAAAAAGCTCACCATCCTCATCGGCGCATACGTAAAGATACGAGTTTAAGATATAAATCGTATGATTTGTTTTTGTAGAGATTGTACCTAGTGAAAATAAGTTTCTTTATTCTATGATTTTCTTACTTTCACCATCATTCGTTTATAATACACGATTATTAATAAAATACTCTAATTAATATTATAGTATATATTTCATATACATAGTCGTATTTTCATATCTGTTTTATACATATAATACATTTATTTATGTGAGCTCGTTAAACGTTAAGAGGATTGTGTTTTCAGTAGAGTCCGTGAAATGAGCAAAGTTTAGCGTGAAAAAAAATATTCATAGTGGTTATTTAAGCGTAGATTCTAAGATGAAATCAATAATTTTGTCATCTTCTTTTTGAAGACATTTCAATAGTATGAGCAAAGAAGAATCTAACAGAACATTATATATAGTGTCTGTGAGGTATCATAAACTTTGCCTTGTCCGAAGTCATCACCCTGTAACTTTCAGCTTATCAAACACAGCGTATATTTTACAATGGTCATTTATGATGGTCTGGAGAATGCAAGTATGATATGAATGATAAAATTAGCTACACGGCTATTTCATTTTAAGGGGTGGCTCAAGCAAACCAACGATACGAGGTGTACCCAAGCTACCTGACGTTTTTTAATTTTGGATATGAGTAGGGAGCTGATTTTTCAAAATATTATTAAGCTTTTGTTGATTTAGAGTCTAAATCAACAAAAGCTTAATAATATTTCTAAATTTTAGACCAAGCATTTTTTCTTGTATAATTTAAAAAAAGTAATTGCCACGTTATATATTGAACTCTTTACTAAATTAATTCGTAATTGTAAAAATATTCACGTTAATAGTTACGCTACTGGCTATGACTCAAAAAGCCCGCCATGGCTCGGGTAGTTTAACATAAAACGTTATTACTAGCTAATAAGGAGTGTCCTTAATCATAAGCGCCTCGTCTCGACTAATGAATGATGTCTAGATCGGTTACATGAAAGAAACTCTCTGTACAGAGCGTCGGTCTGTGTTTGCTTTATGAGGCGTGCCCTTCCATCTCCGTGGTACCGGCAGTTGAAAGAAGGTCTTCTTTAGATCAATGCTTTCCAAATGTGAACGCATTAAAATATATTTTACAAAATCCCATATTCGTTCCTTATCTGGAGCAAGCAAGAGCCTGAGGACTCGGTACACTTAGTTATCCGAAATAAGTTTAAGTTAAGTTATAAATATGTTTTTTAAGGATATCCCATTATTATAGCGATGCTTTCCAGGTATGAATCATTTGGGGCAATAAAACCATACCAACGACATATGGTAAGTATCACTCAAAACCCATACAAATTTTGGTACACGTCTAATATTAAATAGTCAATGTGCCTAAGCTCTAATTTTACCAATGATAATATTGGGACGAGTATAATAAATATATTTCTCAAATACAAATTTATTTATTTTTTCATAAAAGGCATCGAATGATTAGCCTGACGCTTACAACCCTTGGCTCATGTGGTTCTTAGGGACGGCTCAATATAACCTATTATCAAATACAAAAGCATAAATAAATTTCAGATGTTATTTTTGATGCACACTTAATCTCTGCGTTCACTCAACACCTCAGTTCTCAACGTTCAAAAAGTTTTATGATGTGGTACAATAATTAATAATTTTTTGTGTTTCATTAATTAATAAAATAAATTTAATTAATTTTTACTTTCATCGATTCAAATATGTTAAATGTGTTGTCTGTGAACATCGACGTTTTATTCACTATTAAGTCATAGCACATTGCCTTTTGTCTCACCTTCCCCTAAATAAAAATCAACATGAGCTACAAGTTTCAAAGTCATTAGCTTGCTTCACACTCAAGCTTCAGAAAAGAGTTAATAACCCTTCAAAGACGACGCTGAGATAAATAAGGGGCAATTGCCCATCTTTCCCTGAACTAATTCGAGAGATTTGCCAAAAGGAAATTCTTTAAAATCTTGGTGCAAAATATTCTTGGCTTTAGCGAGGCTTTTTATCTTTCACAATAATTGCTGCAAATGTTTATTTTCAGTCGCCCAATTAAGAATGGTGTAAAAATTGAAATTTGGAGCGTTGTTATGAGTTTATAAATTAGTTTGAAATGAGTGCATAACATTGACAACCTGATAATTGATATGTTTTATTTGAACTGGTAATAGAAATAAGCTCAAGATTTTTTATATATTAATCTGGAGAGGTTGTAAAATCATGCTCACTTAAAAGTATACAATGTGTTTTTGAACTATTCAAATGCGTAGATAATGACTTACTATTTCAGGTGCTGACTTGCGAATGCCGCAATCTTTATTTTATTAAATATATATTATGTATTTTAAATCACATATATATCACACATTTGTTATCTTTGATTACGGATGTTATGCAAAATTTGTGTAAATAGTGCTTTGATAAAACGGCCTCAGATCCCAGCCTATCGTTTATTATTTTTGGCTATATTTTAGAAATAAATCGTATAGAGTTCGGAAGCTTCGAAAAAATCGTCCGATGTCCTTAATAATGCTTATTAAAAAACGTGTATATACGAGTGTGCCTGCGGAGGGTGGATGATCGAGAAAGATGGAGACTCATGCGAAAAGACACGACATGATGATGATTATGATATGCCTAGGAGACTAGTTACCGAATTAAATACTAGATATGTAACTGAATTAAATACTACAACCACTTTCCTATCAAGCATGCAGGCATTCGCCACAGAGGCTGTCAGTAACCATAAATGTATTTACTCATCAACTTTCTTGGTGCAAAGAAAACATGTGACGCGGCAAATACGATGGCAACTAATAGAACTGTGTAGTAACAATTTTATTTAGCCTAGATATTGATAATTACTTATATCAGAATTTCTATAGTGTGTGCTATGCTTTTGTTCTTTTTTGTCTCTTTTACGTTGTTATTAAGTAAGGCTGCCTCTTAGAACGAAATGGTGCAGGCCTAGGGATTATATAATATCAATATAGGTTGACTGTAAATTGCATATTAAAAAAATAAAAACTAAGTAAGAATCCAAATGTGTACAAAAAGTAGTTAAATAATTATTGATGATTTTCTGAAATTTGACAGTTGAAGATGTTGTGAACAAATTTTCCTATTAGAAATAGAATACTTTATACAATCTAAGTAATAAATTTCAAATTTCAAGTTTGCCGAGTCTACGCTTTGCTTTCATCTTTCCTTATAATTTCTGCAAATATTTATTTTCAGCAGCCTAATTAGCAACGGTGCGAAATTGTTTTTTAGAATTATTATTTCGCGCCCACTCGGGGCACGTAGCGGCTCATGGTACTGATTAAAATGTTTGACGAACTCGCACTGCAGTGGCTTTGATGTCGAATATTAGATGTTTCAATTAGCGAATGAGTTGTTTGCTGCAATCATGATGGATGATTCTGATGCAGCAAATGTTTTTCAGTTAAATCTGTATCTCGTCCTCAATCAGTGACATACCATATTTTAGAACTCGTGCGTGTAAAAGAAGTTTTCATTTGTATTAAAATTTAACACGATAAAACATTTTTGTTACGTAATTTATAAATCATAAAAAATATTGATGTCATAATACAAAATGAAATAATTACCAGTACCATCTTACTCATTTATTAAGTTAGGCATTCAAATAAATTAAAAATTATTCAATATTGTCGCAATAACGATGTGTATGGTGCTTTGATTGACCATTATCATTAGACTACAACTCGGCATTAACGCATCGTCTATTATTAAGAGGGTTGACTATGAAGTGTCTTGACTCTTATAATGAGTTAAATGAGTTAAACCTTAAAAATACGTGTAATGTAAAACAAGCATATTTTGATTAATTGCTTTAAGAATTAATTTTTATCAAAGACAGTAACATACTGTTAGCGTGATTGTCATTATTTACTGACGTTGAGAAACATCAAAGGGCACCAAAACTTGGATGATTTACCACGTGTTACTTAACTATATTTTATATATTTTGATTTTAACCACTTAAAAATGTATAGCCTAGGATTCGAAATCATAGTACTAGTCATCCGATCTCCTTTAAAAACTGAGATTAATAAATTACACAAAAATATGCCCAGAATGATAAAAAAATACAAAGTGAACCTTCTGGTGTAGATGTGTTGAAGCTAGACATCGACAATTGGAGCTGACGGAACTGAGTGGCAGCAACTTACGTTGACTATATATTCATTAAAACAGATATACTATACGTATAAAATGGATATAGTTAATAAATAACCGAGGTATCACAGCATTTTAAAGTAGTTTTGAGTGTTAAAAACGTTGTACCATTTTAATTTTATTACTTAGCGCTAGTGTTACGTTTCTTACGCTTAATTAAATTTAATAATGATTTGTTATTTCATAATTAAAAGTGCACACAAGGGACTCACTTCAGGACCCAACGGGTACATTAAGACTGTTAAAAATTATTTTATAATTCATAACTCTAAAGGTTTTCGAAGTTTATAACTCCACATGGCCGTGCTGTACATAATTTATTCTGTTTTAAAAGCATTCGTGATAAGTAAATATGTGGACCAAACTTCGTAAGCTCGAAAAGCTCACGAAAATTTCTCCACTGGGTAAGGCCACCAAATGCTCTAAATATATGCAATTTAAAACAATAATCAAGCTTTTATTCGTACACCGATGGTTTATGGCCACTCATCACGCAGGTAATTATTCATACATCAAGTGGACTTTGGTTGAAAAAATCTAATCGAAAACCTTTTTCCGGACACTTTCACCTTATTTTATTATTCAGATGACATTAATTGCTAGAACTCTGATAGTTGACGTACGTTTATTACATTTTAAAGGACATAAAAATATTTTTGTGTAAGCTTCCATGTTTTTCACGAAAAAATTTAAATCACCCTTTTAAAGTAAAAGGGGCTTTAATTTTGATTGAAACTTTTTTATTATAATTTCGTACATTGGACAAAACTGCGACTTAATGTTAAGCCAATTAAATATTTTACATTATAAAAGGTAATTTCGCTTTGCTGAGTCACTCTATTTATCAAATAAACTTTTCCGATACATAAATATGATAACATTTTCTACCAAATTATTTTATAAGTCCGTGGACTGTTTTAATTTTTCGCAATCGGTACAAATTTATCTTGTAGAAACACATCTTGAGTACAATCGATTGTCTTATGTTTTGCATATCTGGTAAAAAGTCATAAGGTAGATCTAAATATAAACGATTTTTTCAAAAGCTGAAATATCTTACAGTAACTGCTTACAGTAACATATTTTTCCATCTAGTATTTTTCATATTCTATCCTTTGCAAGCCTCCTTAACTCAGTATATAAAAACGCATACTGTCAATATTTTCCATAATAAACGTTGAAAGATATACTTTATAAGATATACTATACTAAAAAATACTTCAAATGATACAATAAAGTATAATAAAATGTATGGTATGTTAAAATGAGTAAGTAAATGGTTAATAAGTATTTAAAAAGCATTTACTCAACCAAAAATGAGTCTAATACTGATACTTATTTTAAAACATAGCAAACCTAAGACATTATTAACAAGATTACACAATAATTGTAGTAGTATTAAAAAATTGTGATAAAATAATAAGAGTTATAATTACTGATAATACACATCATACTTTATTAATTTTAACTAGACAGGTAAATTTCGTCGTTATTATTCACGTATTGAATTGTTTGGCATTACTATTGTTGAGATAGATGCAGTCTCTACATAACAAGGGCTGTCGGTGACACCGAAGAAAATAGGTCATACATTCGTATCTCAGTGCAACTGGAATATTGATTTCATAACCGTTGCACGTTAATATTTTACGTGCTGTAAATTCAGCTTCAGTGATATTGTTGGATAGCCTTTATAATGTTTAAATTTTAAGCTGAGATATATTCGCACGACAGACAACTTGCCGTAGGATATTTAAGTCAAACTATGTGACCTATAATATTCAACTAGTCCCTTTTCACTTAAGCATCCTAAAGCTCAGTAAAGTGAATTATAAATATCTAGTTCTCGAGAATCTTCTAAAATGGCAATTGATTGAGGCATTAGATATCATACAGTTGTAGTTAATACTTTGCTTCGTTAGTCAGCGAACAGGTTCCAGCTAGTAAGTCCTTCGCATATTGAATTATTCTCATTCTAATGATTCGCTAAAATAAACGATCAAACTCGTTAATAATATGGTACTCAAATAAAACTTGAGTAGTAGACGCTACTAATAAATTATATATATATATATGGCAATGGGAAGGACATATCTGCCGAAGAGATAACAGTTGATAAAGAAGAAAAAAATTACAAGTGGCGCACAACAACTAACGAACGGATTGTTAACGGATTAATAAATTGTTTAAAGAAAATGCTAGATGCGGAAGGTGCTTTATCGATATGTAGACTATAACAATCAGAAACAGGCTAATAATTGCGATGTTTTTAATTTAGTTTGCATCATTTTAAACATTAAACTTCATATATAATTTTCAAAAAAATATCTTACGATTCGAGAGCAAATACCGCATTTACTTCTATTTGCAATAATCAAAAATGTGGGTTGGCTAACGTGTAGTTAGCCAACCCACATTTTCTTCTTTATTTTATATACTCGTATATATTTTACATCTTTCAGTAAAACGCTATTTTGATATGAACGTCTCGAACTTTCTTCGTTAGAGTTTCTAATCGCACAAATTATGTCTATTTTTATTCGACTCGGTTATCAATTGTACGAAGTGCATTCTCAGTTCACGCCTCCATACTCCGAGCATATTTCTATGTGATATCATTAGCGGTGTATTTATGACGCATTACGACTAGATTCCTCGCAACTCGTATATTTTTATTGCCAGATCGGATGTGTATACATAGAGTTGTAGGAGATGTCAGTCTTTAACGACTCACAGTGACTCTCAAACTGTCAATAATAATATTTTAAAATTAAATACACAAATAAAACATTTTTTTATTTCTTTCGATTGTTAATTATTTATCGTAGGTTTACGTGAATCCGCGGTTCAAACATTTTTATTTTATTAGTCTTTTGGTGAGTTATTAAATATATTTTAGACTATGTACATAGATTTTACTTTAATATCTGTTGGAATTTTATATTATTTTTTTATAAATAGTTTAGACTTATATATAATATAATATATCATCATTATCAGCCAGCGTCCGTCCACTGTTGAACGTAGGCCTCCCGCATGAGTCTCCATCCTCTTCGATACTCCGCCTTCCACATCCAGGTCACTCCCACTATTCTTCTTATATCGACGGATATATCTTGCCCATTGCCACTTGAGTGTATCTATTCGTTGGGTAGCATCCAATATAAAGTATTAAATATTCTGTAGTACATTCCGTCAACTTCTAAAAGTAAGAAAAAAGAAAATACCTTTAATATGAGGCTTAATTTTTTTTTTTTATATATACCAATTAATTTATAAATTTGAGTAGATAAGAGTAGGACTAAAAACTATCCGCAGTTAAATGGGACATTTGTTTGTGTGCATTATCTGACGCTTAAGCCCACGATTATTGTTTCATTTTAATAATTGCATATAAAAAAAACCATTCCTGATTTTTTTTACATTTTAATAAGTACATTTGAATGATAACTTCTAAGGCTTTAGAACTACATACATTTGAATGATAAACTATTAGGAACAAAGACTGCTTAAGAAGAAATAAACCAAAAAAACTAATAAATAAAAAAATGAAAGTAATGTTTTTCTCACATTATGTATGAAAACAACCGCATATAATGATTTAGTAGCTTGTAAACGCAGCTCTTACCGAAGCACTATGATTAAGTAAAAATGGGCGCAGACCAAAACTTCTATAGATCATTGGCTATTGCCTACCGCGTGTCGTTGGTTGGGTGAAGCCGTCTTTTAGGCCCAATAAATCAGGCTTTGGTAGCATCGACCAACTAAAAAATACTACGTTTTTGGTTATATAGTATTTCCAGGTGGATATTGGAAAAATGAAGGAATCGTAATATAAAATATCATTATTGAGGGTAATATATATATATGATACAATAAAACAACAACAAAACAACAAAAAATCATTTGAGCATTGAATTTGAAGAATTATTTCGCATGGTATATGATCTTCTTCGTAGTATTAATCCGGTGGATTGGTTTGCAGCAACAGAATCTTGCATCTCGATCTCCATTCCTCTCGGTCCTCCGCAACCCTTTTCAGCTCAGCATAAGCGCTACAGTTCATGTCCTCGAATACTTGCTGCACCTACTCCCGTCTAGGGCGCCGTTCTGCAGTAATGTTCGAACATTCCAGGTGGCAAATCTTGTAGGCTGAAGGTTTTTCTTATTTGTCTTGGTTGTTTTGTCTCGAGCAGTCCCCACCCGGAGATCCGATTGGGGGACTATTTTTTCTCCGGAAAATTTTACTTGAGATGGAATCATTTTTTTGCTGATACGTGGGATGTCTTTAAGACCTTTAATGTGGTATTTTCCTCTTTATTTCCACATCCTAATGCCGTTGACCATAAAGGTTCATCCGCCTTAGGAGGGCATTTACTACATTCAGGACAATAGAGTGCCCTAACCAGCTTGACCTGATGAGGTTAGCTGGGTGTTAGCTTATTCCGGCCAACATTCGGTCCAAAAAATCTGATCTTTCAATGATATTCTTTATGATAACAATATTAAAAAATATTTATACAATTTCAATGAACTATTTTGGTTCAATGATTTCTATTGTTGAGTAGTAATTAGTGTATGAACTTAAATATATTTTTTATATTCTTTTCCATATTTATTTTATGTACTGATTTAGAGTCTCGGATCGTAGAAATGTGTGGCCCGCGACACTCTGCCGTGTTTTATAGCGGCAACTGGAAACCAAATAAACGTGAAATACGATACGAATAAATACTGTCCAACAATCGTAAAATGCTCCCATATATGTTTTAGTGGGCCTAATGGTCCGTGGACCAAACGAGGAGGCAGTTCCCTCGAAGCCTCGAGAGGAGCTCTCACTGGAGACACCTCCGAGAGGATATAAAGCCGAATTTACTGATCGATACGTCAAACCCGTTCGCGAACATGTTACTTATATTTATTTAGTGTTAAATGTTACGGTAAATTTTTATATGCACCTTATATGAACGAATACACCACAATTATTTTCATTGTTAATTTTCTATGTAAGCATAAGTAGCAGAATATCAAAAAACCGTTTGCAGCATTGTAATTAATAACAATAACCATTAAACTTAACATATACGGATGGAATAATAATAAGTTTTTTTTTCATTTTTTGTCATTCTCAAATAAATGTGTATTTCATAAAAAATACATAAATACTTGATAATACTCATACTCGTATAAGCCACTATATTTTTTCACCGACATTTATGAAATATGGATATATGTACTTTGCTGTTTTGTTAACTTTTTTTCTATTTTATTTTGGGATGGTTGAACGCTGTATCTGGGAAAGATATTTATGGATTGTGTGCGTGAATGTATTTTAATATTTAATCAGTAATTTGATTGGATTCAAGTACTATAAGAGAGTAAGCAAATATAGTCAATTATACTAATTTAAACAAGATTGTTTTCGTTTATGAAAATATTTTGTAAGCACTCTGAAAACCAAACCAAGTACTCGGTAGTTATTTGCTTATATCTAGGGCCTGAAAAATATACGGTAACCATACTTGAAGCAAATAATATTTACATAGAAAGGGTTTAATTAAGAAGAAATTGGTAAAACCATTCGTTGTAACCTGAGAACCTTTTACATTTTCGTTTCCTTCATATACGTATTTTTAGATAAAGCATTTAAACTAATTTCTGCCAAACAGTTATGTCAACTTCTATCTATCTCTACACGCAAAGCTACACCGGAAACTGAAATAAATATATGTAATTTAAGCTTTCCAGGAGGTGAGTGCCTTCTAAGTGCTTTGAAAATAAGACACCAACAGTTTTAGAGACATGCTTACGTGATTGTCAACACGGTTTTTAAAAGGTATTTGCTAATTAGTCTGAAGCTCTCGACGCCTGTACAATTTGATTTTGAGGGCCGTCTCAACTAGATATAACGGCGTTCAGTAATTATTTATCGTCACTTCGAGCAACGGTTACAAAGCGACCACTTTTGCGATCGTCGCCCGTCAAAGAGAAATGCTCACATAAAACTGTCACTTTACTGACAAGAACCCTCGGTCTATCGCAAATTTATTCCCACGCGTCGCGCGGATACAAAGGATTTATGCATTCTATTAGCGGGCTCGCCACCCACGGCTTGTCCAGTTAACCCAGCGATCATATGTTGGTACTCTGCAAGACAACATAAGTTAATTTTGGTACAAAATCATCATCAGCCTGTGTCCATTCACTGTTAATTGTAGTCTTCCCTAGTATCACCCTTGCTCCCGCTATGATTTTGATGCCATCAGTCACTCTAACATTTTTCTTCCCTATCGACCGTCACATTGACAAATATATTGCTACTTAAATTTAGTTATTCTTTCAAAATCATATACTACTCTAATTCTTCTTCGGATTTTCTAGTTTAGGTTTCTATCTTAGAGACACTTCGAGCATGGATCTTTCCGATTTTTATTTTGTGGGATAAACCTGCTTTCAGATTCCACTTCTTTGCGCTATTAGTTGAAATTGCGATTATTCATTGGTTAAATATCAAGCGTCTTATTTATAAATATTGCAAAGTTGTGCACTTTTATTAAATAAGAACATAAAATTAGTTAAAAGCTTACTGAAACACTTTTTTTCTAATAATATATTTTTTATTTGCTGAAATTTTTGTCCACTTTGTAAATGTTAGATAGTATAGCGACATTATGTTGAAATTAACTCCTTTAAATTGTATTGGTTTTATATTCATGCACCTGCAAAAATACTGTTTTCACGAAGTATTATAATTGCATACGCATTATCAATATTGAGAGAGTCATTTCATATTGGATAATAAATTACGATTTTTATCATTATAAGGAATAATTCTGTAATTAATTAGCAAAAAAATGTATTTAAAATGTCAAAGTGTAGAAATATTATAAACTATCCTACGATAATGTATGTAAATGATAGTATGAATGCTTCGATACTTTTTTTACGTTAATTATTCACTTCTTAAGTGGATAGAAACTATAAAAATGATTAGCTTGACGAATAAATGTTATTAGTCCATCAAGTCGATGCTAGAAGCACAATACTACTCATAACTCTCCTTTTTATCTCTTTCTTCAGCAATTCAGAGTAACGATCAGTAAATTCTAGCACCAAAAATAAAAACTTGATACATTGTTTATTCATAGATTTTTTATGTCAATTATTTCACTTGGTATTTTACATATTATATGATAAAAATGTTAATATTTTGTAATATAAATATACATTTGATACATGATTTGCGTATCACTTTCGACGTGCTCAAATTACCCGAAAACTTTGTTCCCTCCATAAAGTAATTTTTTCTCTGGATATATCATCATATCCTCAATTATTTTTCAAATTAAATGATGAAGTTTTAAATACTGCCACATTTTCAAGCCCCCAGGTACTCATCGATACGAGAGATGGACTATTACCGAATATGTTCGGCAGAACTTTGCGGTTTGAAATTGTGTGGCAAACTGCTAAGAATTGAATGCCCATCTTTACAGAGCAAAACATGTCATATTTTTTTGTAATTCATGATGAATACAAATTTTTGTAATGAAATTTACACGCACAAAAACTTAAGCATCGAATACTATTCTTAGTAATCTGTTAATATTATATATCGTTTGATTTTTTTCGATGAATAAATGATACTAAGCCTTATATCTGTTTTCCATACTTTTTATAACGTCGAGTTCATCTTTCTGATAAAAAAGAATACATTTTTTAAAAACACTTTTTGAAAAGGCTTTTATTTTTATCTATACAAGTATAACGTGAATGTGCTTTTTAGATGTCCATTGTTATTTGCTGATTGAAATCCCGATACACTCTGCAATCGCTACTACGCAATGGAACACTGAGTGGATAAGCGAAAATCAAATTTATTATTTACCATTAACCCGTATTTTAACTGGAGATTTAATCAAAATAAATGCCGGTAGCATAAATAAATTGCAGCAAGCTTATTTTTAAATGCACACTGCATTGATGCAAAACCTTTTTCGAAACATGCATTTAATCTTTTAACATTTCTACACAATCAAAATGTACCATATGCGTATTTTATGTTACATTTTTTAATTTATTAAAAAATATATTGTTCATGCAATATATTTTATATAGTATCATTGGAGAGATGACGACCACATGGTTATGAAAGTCATCAACATACCCACGCTGAGGAGAAAACTTGGAAGACCACAGGCAACTTGGACTGTAACTGTAGACAAGGATCTCAAAATTCTGGGCTTGACCGAGAATGTAGCGCAGGATAGACAGACATGTCAAGGTTAATATCAAGGCTAATGAAATGGCGAGGCTAAATAAGAAGATATAATTCATGCGATACCCTTCAAATTATACACGCGTAGCCTCAGCTTGTAACCGTCTACTGTTAAACGTAGGCCTTCCGCTTGAGTTTCCATCCTTTTAGATTCTCTGCCTTCCGCATACAGGCTACTTTCGCTATTTTTCTGTGCAAAGGTAAAAAATAATAACAATTACAATAATAGTCTCTTCCATACCAGGCTCATTAACTGCGCGAGTTATCCCGACAGTATCCCGACAGTATCCCGACAGTATCCCGACGGTATCCGGACAGTATCCCGACAGTATCCAGATAATGTATTTTAGTTTTTTTTTATGTAAACGCATGCAGGAGAGCACAACCGGTCAAGACCAGTGCACTCTATGACGCTCAGCCAGGGAGGCTGGACGCTGCATGCGGGAAACGTGTGTTGTGTTCGTGTTTGTGTGTGGGTTGGGGAGATTGCAAGTGTATATTTATCTGTTTCTTGAAGAGATCCAGATTGTAGGAAGGAGGAAACACAGACGCTGGAAGAGCATTCCATAGCTTACCGGTGGCATTAGGGAAGGAACTTTGGAAGCTGCCAGTTCTTGGTCGACATATATTAACCGTGTATGGATGTTCGGCAAGTGTAAGACGAGTTTGTCGGCTGTGAGTGGGTGCAGGAGGAATGAGCTCTTTAAGTTCCGAAGAGCAGCGACCGTGGTAATAACGGTAGAAAAGATTAAGAGAACCAACCTTACGTCTGTGTTCCATTGATTGTAGATTAGACGTAAGGGTGTCATTGTTTATCAAACGAATCGCTCTTCTTTGAACTGAGTCAATTAAGTTTAGAAGGTATTTTGGGGCTCCAATCCAAAGGTGACTGCCGTATTCAAGGATAGGTCGGATTTGTCCTTTATATATAGAATAAGAAGTTGTTTATCGTTTAACAGCAAGGAACCAATCAGCTGTTCCGGAAGATGTCTTCAAAAAATACTCACTCCTTAACGGTTTTTTTTAGCAATTGTTTAATACACCAAAATACAATAAAAAAAATACAGGGGAAAATATTTAAGATATGATGCATAGTATGTAATATCAATAAACAGTGAATTTCAGTGCTATATGTGGATTCAGCATTATTGTTTACAAAGATGGCATTATACGGCAGCATTGGCTTTTGGTTGGATGCCAGTATTTGTGGTTGTTAATACAGGCCCTGTAAATAAATTACAGCCGGCTCCTTTTTAATGCTTGGTGCATCGCTGCACTGCTGGCATTGCTGCAGTTCTCGGCGTCCGGAATGCTTTATGACCTTGCAAATAGCAACCGATTTTCGGTGGGAGCAATTATTATGGAAATTAAAAATCTCCGGTGTCAAATAATTAAAAAGTAATTACCCGCTTTATCCTTTCCCTAAAATACTGCGCGGACGCTCTTGAAATTAAAGATTCGTTTTCGCAGCGTTTTCTTAAAAAGGCTTTAATCTTTTACCCTAAAAAAGATTTGTATTTTTATTTATATGCTTATTTTTTTAAATTCATATGTGTTAACGTATTGCTGTTTTAAATAATCTCAAGATCGTTAATCACGTCTGATGAGTACATAGTACTTAATCGATGTTTGATACTATTCAACGTCATCTAGAAACATTATTCCTCATCTTACTTACTTTTTTTTCTTGAATACATCAAACAATTTTCCATGTCCTGTCCAAGCAAGCAGCATTCAGAGTTGTGTTTCACAGGCTTGTTTTTTTATCACAATACTATGACCAATTGTACATACGACTACTAGTCTTAAAAGACTTATTTTGTGTCATAAGATGCTTACTTGAGATCTATATAAGTGTAAATTATCTTAAAAAAACATTTAATTCGGTAAAAGGCAAGAGACAAAGATGAATCTATCACATTTGATTCAAATGCCGCAGAATACCACAAACTGCAGCCCAGTGACCCCTTTATCTCGGTGTTTTAGATGGCCGCCTAAATACTTTGTGGATCTTCGTCTTCGTGTCAGCGACGTCAAATTATTTCTGCCCAGTATCTGGTAACGTTGATAGCCCGTGTGTTGCCCAGCATTAGGTCTTGAGGTGTGTAGCTTGTTGGACACATGGAGCAGGATCTTAGGTGTGAGGCGGTCTGCAGGTCTCCGCAGTCGCACAATATTGACTCTCCCGAATCGATACATTCTACACCGCTCTAGGTTGTCTTTTGTTCTACCAACTTCCGGTTCTTAATCTGTTCATGGATTTCCAGGTCCGCCAGTCAAGGTTCTTGCCAGTTGAAAGGCCTTCCTTTGGAGTATCCTCTGACCCGACATGTTGCCAGAGCTGCAGTTTCTCATTTCTAGGGCCGGATGTGAGAGATCGTGTGGATCTCAGAAAGTTGCTTCGTGACTTCAGTCTGGGTGTTGGGAGTGTCTGATTAATCTGACTTAGTGGATGTCCGTAAAGCAGAGTTGACATGGACGACCAAATTATCTTGCTAAGGGAGTGGATATAGAATGATGATATATAGTATAATTATGGTTATAGTTGACATCTGATATTTTTACCGTGAATTTCTAAGCATTGCGGTTGGCTTTTGATGTGGTTCGGTACCTAATTCACGGCTTAGGCCACTCCTCGAAATGGCCCCCGTGTTGGGAGCGAGACGATGCTCCCGTCCGCTAAACCCGCCAGTGTTTGCATACTAAAGTGCGGGATTATTGGGATCGTCTGACATAATCGCCTCCCACCAGAGAGCGTATTTATTGCCGGCGAACGTATTAGTAATATACGACCGGGTGTGATCCATACTACATACACGCCGCGTACATACTTACGAGCGGCCACCGGAACTGGGCGTTTGAACGACACTTGTCAAAGCTGGAGCAATACATTTAATACGACCGAGTATCAAGTTACTTTTCATCTCTTATAAAGCAGCGTTTTGTGATGACCGCTATGAATCACTTTAAAGAAACAAAACGCACGTATTAGGACAATATAAGAAAAAGATCATCAATCAATTATTACTTTTCTTAATGCATAAATAATCTTAAATCGGAAACAACATTGTGTCAGAATCCTGATTAACAACACAAAGCCTGAAGACATGGGCATATACGTTGATAACTTTACAAACTTCTAGCCAATACCTAATCACAGCATTCAGGCCGGGCCAGCCACTATCCGACCTAGCCGCCGTCGAAACACAAGTGACTCGGTACAGGGCTCCGTGGTTTGTGACACCCAGCGCCACAAGTGGTGATCTATGTAAGACTGCCTAAGGCTTTCATGCGTGTCCGATGAGCGAACGAAAATAAGAAACGATAGATTGTGTGGGGACCTCCATATATCATGGTCGTGTCAATACATTACTATTTTTTATTTATTTTTATATATCCAAGTGCCGTTGATAGCAATGTTTTTTGAAATTCCATTTAACAAATACTTTTCTACATAAAATAATACTTTCAAGTTTATTTCATGATCTCAAGTCTCTATCTTTCATATGCACTCCAAGACTTTATGGTTGCCACTACTCGGTACTCTTAACTGCCATGAAATTTTGTCAACTGATTATCCTGAAGTTCTACCGAGTACATACTTTCATCTTCTAATTTCATATTTTTCTTAAGCGTAGTTAGTAAAATCAGCTAAAATGTGTTAACGCGAGGAATGGACAATTTTGTCACTTGACACTATTTTTGTTTCGTCTTAAGTCATATATGATCGTGAAGCTCCGCTGAGTGCATATTTATGCATGCAAAATATATTTTACATTCAATATACTGCTAAAATACTATGTATTACAAATACATTTAGCAGTTGATATAAAGTTAAATGATAGATTCGTCCTCCACCTACATTGGTACTTATCGTCAGTCCATTTGTATTTTTGTAAGTGCCATTGTTCCCGTTTTGGAAAGTGTATCTTTTTTTAACCAAGTTCTTCTCCGTACAAGTATTTTTTGTAAAATGTTCTAAAATATTTTTGTTATCACAAAAAAGTGTTTGATAAAGACGAACTTAATAATCGTATCGCAATCGTTTATGAATTCTTAAGTTTATGAATTCCCTAAGCCTGTCTTAAGATTTGTTTGTATTTGATCCGCCAGTGAATGCTCGATGATTAGCTAAAGACCGATCTGACGTTGATAAATCTACCTTCGGACTTCTCAGCCATGCGACCACCCAAACCTTTACTTGGTGAGACTTGTAATGGATTAGGTAAATATATCTGAGGAAAGTTTTATTTCGTTTTGTCGCATTGGTATTTTTCCGGAGTTTAAGGACAGTTTAACTAACATGCAGATGTTAGGAAAGTGGTTTAAAATCGGTATATATAAAGACTCCCTGTTCGATCTGCGAAAATATGGCGAGTCAGCTAACGCCCAAAAAAAACGGAAACACAACCGAATTAGATCATCTTATATAAAAATAAAAGGTTTGTTTTGATTGCTATGTACCTAGATGTATCCAGGTTGTCATTCGAGAAGGTTTTTGCAAACTGTAAGCATAATGTTCTCAGGGAAACTTTGGATGCGGATGGTGAATTTTATGGTGACAATTTATGGCAACCATATCAATCTGATTGATTAAATCATTAGCTAAAACTACAGTTGTCATGTTTAAACAATCAATTACATTATCAATATGTGCATCAATTTGATTATTAAAATATTTGTATAGACTACCCGTTTTTCTTGCTGACTTGAGACTATAAAGTACTCGTACATTAAATGTTATCAAGTGAAATAAATATTTATTATTTATTCATCTCATTATTGATCGTAATATCTTAAAAATAGTTTAAAAACACAAAATAACGAAAATGTGTCAAGTCAGTTAAAAAACATTATATTATGTTAAATTATTTCAATGGTTTATATTTTTTTTTACATTTTCATTTACGAATTTCAGGATACAAGCTACATAATATATTCAGGAATTCACAGTATTTCTTGATAGTGAAATAATAAAACGTTAGTTTTCTTTATAAGTCGGAGCAAATAACGCATATATACGGCAGTGAATAATCAACTTAGCATAACATCTCCACACTGGACGAGTAGAACAATCGCCATCCATTTTCATTAAGAACCGCGTCCCACGATTCACTTGTCGGCATCGATGGATCCATCTTATTGGCGGGATGTGCGCGAAATAACAAAACATTTAAATTGCGCATCGAAGACTAACCCTTAACCACCGGTGACCATCGGTATCAAAGCCCGGTAGGGTTTTACCAAAAATCTAATGCAGTGGTGTGCTTTCCTTCATTAATCGAGACCACGAGCTTTTTTTTTAGGTGCGTAAGCGTGTTACAATAATTGTAACATATTTTTCGTCTCTCATAAAATATCTTTAATAAATTTAATAAAAAACACTTGCATACTCATCAATCCCTACACGCAAACAAACATTAAATGCTGTTCGTACACCCAGTGTCAAGTCAAATCGGTAGAACATAATAGTGTCATTGGACTTGAGAGCGCAGTTAATGTGCGTTATAAAAAAAGTGAAAACATATATAGAGTAGTAACATAGGAGTAGAGTTACATAGGTTTTTCTCATATTTACAAAATCCGTTTTATGAAAATATTATCAAAATCAATACATAAAATAAGAACATGCATATCTCGATCATCTTATTTATATTTTTTATGTCTAAACATCAACAATATTTTTTTATTTTTGAGGTTCAAAATACATATTTATAGTGTCAAAAAATACTGTCATTATTCCATAAAATGACTAGCAAATCTGTAAGATAAAGTGATTAAAAAATATATTAGCCTACAATGATAACGACACATTAGAGTTACATAGTCGTCCTTTGAGACTGAGGAATAAAGCTGAATACTTTTTTTTTAATAAAATGTTATATTTTTTGTGTCGAACCACTGGTGTTCTGAGCAAGATCAGTTTTCCGATGTCACCTGTTAAGGGTTGAATAGTCCCTCGAAGCCTTAACGAGCCTCCTCACTCGCCAAATATTTAACTGCTGCATGCTCCAGTGGGATAATCTGCGTACTTGGGATATCTCAGTGATTAACTCACCAAACAATTCGCATCAAAACTTGGCCGGCTGAACAAAGTGGTAATGCGGTAAATTTATAATGCGCAAATTAACTATTACTGTAGTTAATTCATGATAGTTTAAGCAATGGTGGTTTATTTTGTTTGCATATTTTTAACATATTATATAACAATATAAGGAATATAATGCTTAATTTTTTTTAAGACACTCACATTCAAAAACTTTAATTTACTTATATGTTCAATCCTGAAAAATATATAGTTCTCATTTGTTTAAACAAGCGTAAAATTAATCTTTTAAGAGTAATTAGGAGGATATTTTGTCATAAATACACGCAGTTAGTACAATGCTCCGTTTGACAGTCCACAACTCGGGACTTTGTTGAAGAATCTGACTCTTATAGTTTCGTACAGATAAATCCCATATATATTGTATTAAAATGTTTCATTAAGATTCACGTTTGATCCTGCTCACTTAAAGTCTGTCACTTATAAAACTAAATAAATTAAAAATTAAAAAATGGACGGAAAATTCCATTATAAAAACGTGTAGGTACGAAGCAGGTGTGTGACTAGCTTGTGTAAGGTCGCTAAAAAATTATTAGTTTAAATATCCTAAGAGTTACGACGTAACAATCATAAGAAAATACCTAACATTGACTGTATTATCGTATAGTAAATTATTTTTTAAAGTTCAATTCTGCAAGTACCAATTTAATGAGTTGACCGTAAAGATGATTTTTGTATGCAGAAATAAAATTTGTTAATGGTCGTAACGGTAATGAAGGAATTGGGTTATATCTCATTAATTAATCAAAGAATTGCCTTAGTCTGAATAAAAGTCTTGAGGTACTGCATAACAAGAACATTGTAGTATATAATAGAAGTTTTTTTGAAATGAAAAACGCAATTGATAGTGTATTGTGTGAAATGAACGAATGGCGCGATTTCGCAATAAATCGCACGCAAAACATTATGATAAATATTTCATCCGGACGTATTACTTTAAACAAAGTTAATTGCTTGGCTCTAATTTATTTTGATGCGCTCCGAGTGTGCATACGAGCACCGTGGCCGGGCAATAAAGGCGATGAATTATTCAGTTATTAAAGCAAACACGAGGGCCGAATTGTGCAATAAAAATTAAGCCTGCGTATAAAATCATTTAAATCGCATATACGGCGAAACAATCAAGCGATCCATCTCGTTTGCATTCAATGCCAGGTGAGGAGCGGATCGATTAAATAAATCGTACGCTGAAATAATCCGAAGGTAAGGGCGATCGTGCACGGCGATGCGCGAGTCATTTCAGAAGCTTTTCACAGCGAATCGATCACGAAATAATTGATCTTCTGATGCGATACAGTTTTCACCATTATCGTTTATCCTTTACATATCCACACCCTAACCAAAGCATGTATGTAAACTGTATAGTCATCATAAACTACTGCCACTAAGTCATCTCTGTAATCCACCATTGTTCTTACCACATCACTTATCAGCTCTGTTTCTCAAAGATCCGCCGGAGTATATTGTATTTTGATAAATATTGTCTTTTCCTCAAAGGGTTACTTGAAACATAAACTCATACGGTGATCCAATGATTCCAGAACCGATCTCTGTCTAGTATCCTATATCCCCAGCAGGCGGTGTTCTCCAAACCTCAACTTTCTTTCCACGAATGCTCCTATCTTTTCACAAATTCATATATTATCCGAACTAGCCGCCTTTTAGGAATTAATATCATAATTTATAGGAGCATATGGCTAATCATACAATTTTGGCGTAAAGTTATAGTTTGAATATATGAAAATATGTACGCTTAAGAATAAAAAAGCTTCATTAAATTTAATTTGCCGGCGGGTAAAGCTTAACAGTCAAAGCGTTTGCTTTGCAAGCCAAAGGTCGTGAGTTTGATCCCCGAGGGAGATTAAAAAAAAGGATTTTTAATCGATTTCTGAGCTCTAAAATACCCTCGGTTTTGTGAATTTGATCATTCACCCGTAAAATACCAGTCATAGCATATTGATCAAAATTGCTGGCAGACAAAAGTCGTCTCGTGAAGACCATCCATTCATACTAAATTCCTGCAATAATGATGATGCGTGAATCTCGGGCTGTGCGTCATAGAATTCCACAGATGAGACTTCAGAATTACTATCACCATATGTCTGTATTCTCAGTGTTTTGTAATCGGTATTTAAAATTAATTACTTGAATTATGTCCTCATACTATGATTTTTATGCTTTACAATTACCGTTTGATAATATATTTTTCTTTGCCATGTCCGATCCATATCTGGTACAAATGATCACAACAAATCGTCACCACTCAGTTTTGACACTTGCCACTGTCCATTTTATATCCTGAGACATCGCTGTATCCGAAGGGTTCAACTGAGAACCAGTACGGTTCCCGATGTCCAGTGCAGAAGCCCGAAGACTTGAAAGAGACGGCAGCTGACAGCTTCCGAGGCATGTTTTGGGCGATTTGTTAATCGTAAATTTTTAAGGAGATTGGAGGATTAGATCAACAATCCGAAAACCTGAACTTTTCTGCTCTAATGCTTGGCTCAACTCAACCTAATCATGTTTTGGGACGCGTCTAATATAGCTCACCTTTGGGGATGTAACGAAAACCAGTCTTTTAGTGTCCTGCTGCCATAGGTTAAATTACACTATTCTAATATGAACATTCCTTTTTTTCGAAATTGCCTTATTGTATTTTTTTAATACTCATACTTGCGAGACAGGAATGTTAGTACAATATGTACTGCAACAAACAACATGTAATTTCATTAAGAGGACTGTCGTTCAAAAAATGCCGCCGAGTATCAAGTGGAATATAATATTACTACTATCCAGTATAAAATGCAGTCTTTTTGTATGGAGTCAATCAATCTCAACAATCCCACTTGTTAGGTTTTGTACCGAGGCCGGTCGTCTCATTTCGCCTTCTTCGGAAGACGTTACTCTCGGTAATTCCTAGGCTCGCTTAGATACTCGGTACTCCAGAAGCTTTTTTTATATTATTTAATTATTAAGTGAACTGGTTCTTGGAAGTGAAAAAAGAAAATCTATTTTTATCGCAGGCTCGCACAGGAAAATACCGCCAGACGGTGATTGATTGTTTTACGTGATAACATGATTATTTTGACTGAACGCTACATTTCGTCGTGTGCGTAAAGATAATGAAGAAAGGCACTCCTTAACTATCTTTGTTCACTCAGATATTCACTGCCAATAATTCGTATGGACTATAGACTTTTGCCTACCAAAAGGTTAATTACCATTGAGATGCATTGTAAGTGATCGGCTTTGCATCGATTTGTGTATAACATTATTAATGCAAAAAAAATGGGTGTTAATTGTAGCTTATTTTTGTATTCTTAATTAAATAATTGGAATGAGATTAATTAATTAAAATCAAATAAATGTGATGTTTGAAATAAAATAAACTGCCATTTATTTTGAATATTTTCAATTATAAATCAAAACACAAAGTCTCACTTGTCACGAAATGTTCATACTTTTATGAATTAACGACATCTTTTTTCGGTTTATTTATTTATATAAATAAATTTCGATTATATAATATCTTAAATGTATAAAAATGAGACTCATTTAATAAAAATATGGCTATTATTATATGCGTTTCAAATAACGGTATGCAGTCTTAGTGGCTACTTCAAATGATATTCACTTTTTACTCGTATTATTTGTGAGATAACCTACCTTCCTTGAGCATATCTTTTTGACTTCGGTTCTTTTATCTTTCATTGAACTTATCAGTTGATATATTTAAACTTAATTTATGTATCATCAAGGAGACATTATTATTGTTCTGCGGTGAAATAAGATAAATACAATCTATTTCATTATACCAATCGCAGATAAAATAGCAACGGTTAAAAAAATAAAAAATCGTACAAAAAAATCTTTTTTTTTATGTAAACGCATGCAGGAGAGCACAACCGTTCAAGACCAGTGCACTCTATGACGCTCAGCCAGGGAGGCTGGACGCTGCATGCGGGAAACGTGTGTTGTGTTCGTATTTGTGTGTGGGTTGGGGAGATTGCAAGTGTATATTTATCTGTAGAGATTCAGATTGTAGGAAGGAGGAAACACAGACGCTGGAAGAGTATTCCATTGCTTACCGGTGGCATTAAGGAAGGAACTTTGGAAGCTGCCAGTTCTTGGTCGACATACATTAACCGTGTATGGATGTTCGGCAAGTGTAAGACGAGTTTATCGGCTGTGAGTGAGTGCAGGTCATTGTAGAGTTAAAATGTACATATACGAGTATACCAATATGCTATATGTTGTGTACTGAAAAATAAATAAACCTTAAAAGCATCCAAAAGCTTTAAAGTATCAAAGTACGAGTAGCGTTTACTTTCTCAGATAAGTTGTGCTGTAAAAACATAAGAGTTTGTAGATCAAGAAATCATCAAAGTGTATTCGTGCTTTAAATTTTGGTTTCGTTGATTTTTTCACTTTCGAAAGCACGTTCCCGCTGGCGTAATTCCTCAGCCCTTTGATGATGCTGATTCTTGTGCACTTAAGCTTTTGGCAATTTAAATTCCGAGGTGCGTTTTGAGCTCTCGTGAATATTAAGGGCTATTTAAATTGGCAAGTGTCCCTAAGACGTCCGCACGTACGGTGCATTCCGCAATATTTATCTTCTTATTAAGGGGGCAGCACACTGCGCATCGCGTGCCGGCTTTACCTTTCTTGCCTTCCTCGCACCGTCTCCAAAATTAATGCCCCATCGTATCAAAGGAGCGATCACGAACGGGGAATATGATGATCTCACCAGGGACGAAGCAAGGCACGATCTTCGAAGATGGCTCCTTATCTGCTTTGCATTTGAATCAACTGTGGAGGATACAAAAGGAAGCATTCGAAAGAAACGTCATTGCAATGTTTTTTCTATAGTTTTCCTTAATCTCTTCCATCATTATCATTATCGTCACTATGTATGTTTCCGTAACTGGATCGTGTGGTTGTCAAAAACTGCCACCACGAACCTTTGCTAGCCGCCATGGGATTCGCCTCATTCCATGTCAGGTTTACCTGCCGAAGCTCCGCTGAGTACATTAAATATAGTATCCGAATGCCTTTCAGTCTTGTGAATGAAAAGACAGTTGTTGTTTATGTTTTCGCTTTGAAAGCCGTCATGAGTTTCTTTAGAACGAATTGTAACAAACTTCGGGAGCGTCGGACTAATCATTCTATCTCAATATCACCCAAAGCAATAAAAAAAATACCTAGGCTCTGTGCCTTGTATACGACTGCCGTATTTTCATTAAGTCTCCGGGTTCCTGCCCTAGATATCGCTATATATGTTCACAGGTGAATCTCCTGGTGTAGAGATATGTTAAGAAAACACCTAGACAATGGTATCTAACTGTGTGGTGGCCGTAGTAAATAGCCATAGATATGGAACATGTATGGAAAAAATGACATTTGTGAGGAAGTCTTCCTTCTTTTACACAGCACTTAGGCTATAACAAATATATCTTCCGAATCCTGTCATTAATAAAATATGTGATTAAGAGCCAAGTTATTGCTTTCAAAAAATAGTTCATTCCGATATCCAGCCTATTTCGACTCTGCGACTAACGCGTATCGTGATGTGCCTTCGTTTCTCGTTGCCAAGTAGTTTCGAAACCGATCGTTGGTCTCCACGACTACACAGACGCACATTATAATATATTTCCACTATAAAAAAAAAAACACCGAAGTGTAACCCGACTTTGTTTTATGGCCTTATAAATAATAGTCACACGGAATGACTTCACGAGAACACTGGACGCCGTGAACTTGGAGATCTCGGGGTCGGATCCGGCGAGTTGTAAAATTTGCAGCTTCATATTTAAAAGATTCCAGTTGAATTAAATAAATGAGCAAACCGGTCGTGTTTCATTGTCAAGGTCTATTTGTGATCGACGCACGCTGTTTCTTAACGGATCTTATTAGTTTTTTTCGCACAATATATCACATAGCTTCAGCAAGTAGCTTGGAATAGATTGATATCCGAGCCACTAGTGCTTAGGATATTTTTTAAGTTGTTAGTATCTGCTTACTAGTTAAAACAGAAGTATATTATATATCTCTTATAGCACACATATCTACAGAGATTTTTTCTTTAAAAATAATTAAAAGTGCATTTAATAGTGTATATTTTGGACTTCATAATGTTCTAATGATCCAGGCTTCTAAAGCGTCAAGCTTGTCATTCAAGATTTATAAAACTTCTGATAAACAATCATCATAAATATTGCTTAGATACAATAGATACCGTCATTTCAAGATTCTGTGATTTTGCTCTGTAAGTCATCGAAAACTATTTATGTTCCCAGGTGGATCATCTAATGCAGATATGTCTAAGGGCATTAGAAATGTATAAAGACAACTGGCAAAACTGAGTTGTAGTAACTTTTAACAGGAGTAAACTTAATTCTTAAAGCGTGTTTTCATTCTACATTTGCTTGCTTATCTGAGTTATTATTTACAAGTAGAAGTCTACATAATTGCGCAGTACACGAAATAATGGCTTAAATTTCAGTAAACAGTTTAATAATATTTCCGAGTACCATATAAAAATCGGCAACAGAAACTGGCATAAATGAATGGTGACAATTTGTGTACACCGTTTGTTCCAGATATAAAGCGGATATGGAACGGGAAGACTAAATTTATTCGGTGTGTTTTTCTATACCGCTGTCCCTATTACCATGCTATAGAAGGGTTGAATGCACGCAAAGAGGAGAATATCGTTGGATGGTAAGGTGATATGAATTCCATATACTATTTTTGTAGATTGGTAAGCGTTGTATGAGAATTGGTGCTCTTGGGTGGTGATGCGCACCCCAACTCCCACCTGTACGTGGTGTACATAGTCATGTCACATCAAGATTGCGGTAACCAATCCCTTTGGCGATATGACGATGAACTGACGGAGAAAGGAGGGCTGAGAGAGTTATCAAAAGAACTCTCCCAGCTTCAACTAGGCACGGTGTAAACTGGCCATAAACTCGCCAAGCCGCCTGGCAAGCGT
The DNA here is from genome assembly GCA_022606575.1 of Glossosoma conforme. Taxonomy (NCBI): domain Eukaryota; kingdom Metazoa; phylum Arthropoda; class Insecta; order Trichoptera; family Glossosomatidae; genus Glossosoma; species Glossosoma conforme. The sequence continues at coordinate 521,830 of JAGTXR010000029.1, forward strand.
GGCGTTTTAAGCCAACAACCCCGAATGAAAACACAACAAAGATCCGGCCCCTAGTTCCCAGCAGCTTGCTATTCTGGCCACGGTAGCGGCCATGGCAACGGCGGGGCGGGGGTGCTAAGAATCACTGGGTTACTGCAGGCTGCCACAGACGACTATTTATTGCTACCTACAACACGAGAACATTGAGACTAGATGAGAAAATCGTAGAACTGGAAGAGGAACTAGATAGAATCAAATGGAGCATCGTTGGGCTGGCCGAAGTTAGACGAGAAGGAGAAGGTCTGATTAAACTCAACTCAGGACATCTCTTATACTATAGAGAAGGGGATCAAACCTCTCAAGGTGGAGTTGGCTTCCTTATCAACAAGGAAATTGCCAACAACGTCACCGAAGTTAATAGTATATCCCCCGAGTATCATACCTGCTTAAGTTATCGAACCGATACTCCTTACGAGTGGTGCAAGTATATGCCCCAACTAGCCATACCGATGAAGAAGTAGAAGCTCTATATGAAGACATCGAAAAGCCCTACAATACAATAAGACACATTACTGCATAGTTATGGGAGACTTTAATGCTAAGATTGGAAAGTGCTGAAACGAGAAATTTATAGGACAATATGGAACCGGACTCCGAAATAACAGAGGACAGATGATGGTAAACTTTCTACATGCTAACAAAATGTTTTGCATGAACACATTTTCAAGAAAAACCAAAACGCAAATGGACCTGGAGAAGCCCGGATGGTAACATAAAGAACGAAATTGATTTTATTATGGCTAATAAGAAGAATATAGTCACTGATGTCTCAGCGATGCAATGCTTTAGTACCGGAAGTGACCACCGTCTCGTTCGAAGTACTGTGCACCTAGACACTGGAAAGGAAAAGCTAATAAAACAAAGAGTTATACGTCCGTTAAATGTTCAGAGCAAGCTTGAGGAAACTTTTCAGCTTGAACTACAAAATCGATTCGCAGCACTGGAAGATAGTGATGACACCGACAACGTCAACAAACTTAACGAAAGAATCATTAATAGCATTAAAGAAACTGCCAAAAAGTCATAGTGCAAAAAGAAAAAGGGTCAACAAAACGATAGCTCTTATGGACGAACGTCGTAAAAGCAGAAGCATCCAAGATTACAATACCCTGAACAAAAGTGAAAAAATCCATGAGATTTTGACATTCGTCGTTCAAACACCGAGTATATCATGGAGATTGTTGCACAAGGCCGAGGGTCAAATGCATTTAGCAGACACACCTCTATAGGACAGGCCCAACTTTCCAAAATTAAAGACACACGATGGGAAGATAACAACAAATCTTAATGATATATTGAAGGAAATAGAACATTTCTACGGGTTATTGTATTCATCTACGATGCCAGGTCCTAATGACAGATCTGCGGACGACAAAGCACTGGTCTGAAGACATCCCAGATATAAGTATATTCGAAATTAAATCGGCCCTAAAACAACTTAGCCCCTGGAGAAGACGGAATTACATCTGAGCTGAAAGTAGGAGGAACCCCCTCTGTTGAAAGAGCTTAAAAACTATTCAACAAGGTAATAGAACATGGAGAAACCCCGGCGACATGGAGTACGAGTATTGTGATATTGTTCCACAAAAAAGGGGATAAATCACTGCTCAAAAACTGACCCATTTCCCTTCTTTCCCATGTGTATAAAGTATTCTCCAGAATTTTAACAAACAGGCTGACGGGTCGATTTGATGAATTTCAACCTCGAGAGCAAGCTGGGTTTAGGAAAGGCTTTAGTACAATTGATCATATCCACACGCTAAGACAAATCATTCAGAAAACCGAAGAATATAATCAGCCACTCTGCCTCGCCTTTGTAGACTATGAAAAGGCATTTGACTCAATCGAGACTTGGGCAGTGCTAGATTCACTACAACGCTGCAAAATAGACTATCGGTATATAGAGATAATAAAATCTCTTTACAAATCTGCAACAATGATGGTCCAGCCCATGATAGCACTAACAATATTTCTATAAACAAAGGTGTTAGACAAGGAGATGTTATATCTCCAAAACTCTTCACAAACGCCCTAGAAGATATTTTTAAACTGCTATCCTGGACAAAATGTGGAATGACATAGTGCTAATAGCCGAATCACCTAACAAGCTCCAAGACATGCTCTACGACCTCAATGAAGCGTCGAACAAAATTGGTCTGAAAATGAACATGGATAAAACAAAGCCATGATTAATAGTCATATTTCACAGACCTTTGATCCTATTTCCATTGGAGGAACAGAAATAGAGGTTGTAAACGACTATACCTATCTGGGACAAGTAATACAACTAGGGCGAAATAACTTCTCAAAAGAAATCGACAGGCGCATACAACTGGGATGGGCAGCATTTGGAAAACTAAAGTACATTTTTAAAGCGAAAATTCCGCAATGCCTTAAAACTAAGGCGTTTAACCAATGCGTCCTCCTGTATTAACTTATGGCGCAGAGACGTGGAATCTGACAGCAAGTCTTACCCATAAAATAAAAGTCACCCAGCGTGCTATGGAGATCCATGCTCGGAGTGTCGCTAAAGATAGAATCCGAAACGAGGAAATACGCAGAAGAACTCAAGTAGTATGGCAGGTCATATCTATTGAATGGCGCCCAAGAACTGGCAAACGAAGCATTGGCCGACCCCTACAAGATGGACTGACGATATAAGAAGAATAGCGGGAGTGACCTGGATGCGGAAGGCGGAGGATCGAAGAGGATGGAGACTCATGCGGGAGGCCTACGTTCAACAGTGGACGGACACAGGCTGATGATGATGATGATGTATGAGAATTGCTTGTACTTTAGCATACACTACATTCATGCATTATCCATTTTTGATGGGTCTTACCTCTTATTATTATATCATCTTAAGAAAATATTATAAATTATTAGTAGATAGTCTAAAGCATATTGTATTGCATGAGGTGCTTGTATAAAACATATGTTTTCACTATCAAGTACCTGTTTTTTTTAAATAAAGTATCATAGTATCGCATTACAATCGATTAAATAAAGTACAGGATAGGGCGATATTTTGTTTACCGAAATTACACATAATCACTTTAATGTGTTTGCTAAGAGCCGGTCAGTCGCGGGACTTATTTTGAATACAAAGTGATTCCATGGCCCGCGGTCAGCACCTGCAACGAGACTCATCTCAGGAGGCAAACCCGTTTGTTCCGAAGTCCAGACACTCTCCACGTCCGTGAAGACAGGACACAGTTTATCGGGTCTTTTTTCGTGTTAGAAACATCATTTAGAGACGCAATTTGAACGAACGACCTAAGTAGCTGCTCTAGTACAAATCATTAATGTACGTACATACAATTATCTATATTATATTTGTGTTAATGATTTTTCTATAAATTATAACTTTTTTGTCTTGACACCATCGGTTTAATTATTTGATCTTCTTTAAACAAACGTTCAGATAGGCCTTGCATAGCATTTTTTTACAGATTTTAAAGCTTTTGAAAATTCGTTCAGCAAGCTGTCGGGGACTGCCCGCATTACTACATATAGTATAATATATACTTAGTGGAGCTCCGGGTGCGAAAATTGATTGACGATTTTTTTACGTGTATGTTTTGTACATGTGATTACCACAAATTGCCGCCACTGTCCATTGTTCATCCCAAGACATCTCTTCACCTGAAGGTCCAGTTGGGAACATTATATATATCGTTGCCGATCTGTCTTCTCCAAGCTTAGAGCCCAGTGATGTGAAGAGGTAGCAGCTGCAATAAACAGTGCATATTTTGACTAGTTTGTTAATTGTAATATTTAAAGAAAATCGTTTGACTTACACAACGTTCCCGAGACATGAACCATTTGATACTACGGAGAGGCATAATCTAAATTTATTTTTTGACAGGAAAAGATATTGTATGCTGATAATTAGCACAATTGTGCTCTAACTATAGAGCGGATATATCAAAAAAACAATATTAATTAATATTTATACAACGCTTTGGTGTTTGTTTGAAGGATATTGTAACAAACCTTTGCATACCTAATCATGTAGGTGGGTATTTTTGAAATATTTTCTTAGATTAGATTAATCTTATGTAATTAATTAAAATCAAAAGCTATTATATTACTTCCTCGACAGTATTTTCAAATAAACATAGCGTGTATATAAAAGGTGTTAATAAATTGCGACATTCAGGCACTTCGTCTTATATATTTTACGCAACCATTAAAAAATACAGGAAGCCTCGTGGGCATAGAAACATCGCTACACAAAATAAATTAATTTTCACACTTAGACAAGATTTTAATAACGGAAACGCCATCAATTCTACGATCAAAATATTTCCACTTACGTTCTAATACAGCTCAAGTTTAATCAAAACGTTCGAGTTAAAATGCCTCCTACACGGTCCAAATTAAGTATTAACTACCATCTACCTTTGCCGAGAGGTTGAAACGTTCAACTGTTACGACTGTAATCATGAGATCAAATCCCAGCGATACTGCAAAATAGTTATTATATTTTGCTTAAAGTCATCTTAAGTTTATTAAGTTCTACAGAATATCTCGGAATGTCGAGTATGTACTATTGTCACAACAGCTCTTTAGTTACCCCAACTGCGAATATACCCATATAAAGCACTTATTGATTATTAAACTATTGGTGATTTTAACCCAAATCTATTCACCAATAGATGAAGATTTCTTTCCATTCCTTGTAGTTCAGAGATTACTGGAGCACTCTTTTCCGGCATATTTATGTGTCCAGTTGTTGATCGCAAAAAGCAAGTTCTTCTTATCCAGTTCAAAACCAACAACTGGATGACAACATATGAAATAAAAAATGCTATACGTTTGATATACAAATAAAAAATATATATTTACTATAAATAATTTGATAGGCGTTATATTTATCTTATAAGGGCAGTAGTAAGTAATAGGTCTTACCTGCTTAGTGGGTTCTATGTCGGTCATGCAGGATAACTAGAAGCACAGAAATACACGGAAAACATGTGTGCTATTTTATTTCAATTTTCAATTTTGTTTATTTTGCCTTTCAGAAACATTACATATTATGTTAACTAAATGCATTTCTGAAGAACAATAAAAATACAAATAAACAATACAATATATACAAAATTAGGCACTTATGATTAAGTACTATGAACAAAGCAATAAAGACAAGCAACAGAAGGTCCCTATGCTTATCAGACAGACGAAGCCAACCAATTATCCCTCCAAAGAAACTCTTGGAGTTCTTGTCTGAATTGGGCCTCTCTTACGTGAAATATATCAACATCCGAGGCGATTTGGTTAAACAGTCTGATCCCTCTCCCAAGAGGCATAGTCTCTGGTAGGTTAGTGTTACTCTTAGGGAGAGCGAACTTTTAGTAAGGTGTTGGGGAAGGATTTTTTTATCTTTTAAACTCTATCAGAATGGATTTATTCATCACCGTCTTGATGTATTCTTCTTCACGTTCATTAAAAAAACGCTCGCCTCAAAATGCTTCCTACACGGTCCATATGTAGTTCCAGTGCTTATATATCCATACTACAACTAGATAATCGAATCGTCTCATTTACATAAAATTCTCATTTCAGTGGAACAAGATGAGATCTTCACATGGACACATGGACATAGATCGGAGATAAATATAACAGGCGATAATTAAAAAGCGATTTGAAAACCGAGTTTTAGTCTAGTAAATAAGCGGCTGCGAGCGCTCCTCTGAGGCCCCGAGGCTAGTCAGTTGGTCGGGATTCCTGCGACTCTTGGGACAACGATAAAACAAGGTGGAACAAAGACGAGTCGATTCTTTGGACTTTTTCTTTGGGCGTTATAACATAATTGCGGCGTCCATGCCAAGAACACCAGGGAATTCCAGCTCTCTACTACCACTGAAAGTTCAGAATAACAACTCGTTGCAGAATTATTATAAACAATATGCATTAAGAATTATGTGAAGAAAACGACAATCATGTTTCATTTGTTTGCCGAGCAAAAATAAGAATGCTTTTTCATATCTTGCAAGCAAGAAATTGTATGAACAAATAAGTTATCTTCCACTTTTACTGAATATCTGTTATTGTATATTTTTATAGCATACGAATACCTTTTAATATCTTTGATAATGATTGCATAAGGATTGTGGAAAATTGAGTGAGGCTCTAAAACCACAAATAAGCCACCGGTAAAACATTATCTGAGACTCACAGCTCTACTCAGTCAAAACAAAGTGCAGACTCTACAGCGCCTGTAACGTCTTTATTCTTTTAAACGACTGTGAATTTTGGCATCTCAACTAGAGACAATGTAACCGTATAATGGGATTTGAGAGCAGATGTTTGCGTAGAATTCTGGGAGTACAATGGCTTGACTTTATGAGGAATGTCGAAGTGAGAGAGGGGACAAGGCAGCCTTCCATACTGCCGTCGATCAAGAGGCGAAGGTGGTCCTGGCTGGGACATGTATTAGGAATGTCGCAGGGGAGCATAAACTATAGATGCTTTTTTCCAAGCCTGTAAGTTCTTCGCGAGCTATACATAGAATATACTCAGCCGAGCTGGGGGAGGCGGAGCTGACTTGGAATGAGACGAAGACTATGGCGGCTGGCAGAGCTGTATGGCAGGAGTTCGTGAATGTCATATAAAAATAATCAATGGTTTTTACAGTGTTATGAAAATTAAAAATAGATTCTCACTTTTGTTCAATTGTCTGTTAAAGTATTTCCAACTTATCTGTTTATTATTTAAGCAAGAATGATAGCCCACAGCAAAGACAGCGATTCCCAAAATTGAGACAAGAACTGCGGGTTACGGAGAGAACCGGATCATACTGCGGTACTTGAGTTAAATGATCCAGCTCGACCAAAGGAGATGCAGATGGCCGATTTGATTGCAAAGGAGTATTATCGTTACCCCTCCCCATCAATGTTTGAGAACAGCGGCGCTTGTTCCTTAAACATTACATAAACCAGAAATTGTATCAATTTCAGCAAAAGCAAACAAAACTAACTGGATTTTTTATTAAAAAGCTGCGTAATAATATTATCGTGAATGTTGTATTGTAAGACCATTTTTTTTGTTGAATATGATACTTCGATTTTTTAAGCAAAAAAATAATAATTTTCCTTTTGTTATTTATTGATAGACTGATAATAAAATTATGTATGTAATCATTACGATTTTGAAAAATATTTTTAAGAATCCAGATCTTTTTACTAGGTGGATGCTTCTTGCGGAAAAAATAAGTATCTGTAACGTAATATTTTGATTTTAATTAAATACATTTCTAGTTCATCATTACTTCAAATATTTTTTTTGTCGGTAGTTAATTTAATAATTATTAATTTCACTAAGCGTGTAGTATTTGTCTCCATTCTTCTTGATTCTGGTCAACACTTGAGTTCAAAAAATGCACTGACAGGTTATTTTATTTAGTTGCTAATGTCTTACTGCGTTTATAGTCTCCAAAATACACTACTGTAATGCACTGCACGCAGGCCAGCCAGCCAAACAATTAAAGCGATTGCAGTCATTACAAAACGCAGCGGCACGACTAGTCTACAACGCGCCCAAATTATGTCACATTACTCCGATACTACACTGACTGCATTTGTTAATAGTTCCGGCTAGAATCCAGTACAAGCTATGCCTCTTAGCGTATAAGGCACTGAATGGCACTGCACTGGGTTGTTTGACAGAACTGATCAAGCCTTCGGAGATGAGCGCGCGTGGAGAGACACTCAGATGTGCCAGAGCAAATAGAAGCACCTACCGCTGACGAGAGGTAGTCCTAGCACGGTCTTTGGCAATTGTGCTTTCAGCTACGCGGCACCAGTGGCCTGGAACTTAAAGCGGAGGCATCATTCAGAAGCAGACTCAAGACCCACCTTTTTACTCAGAGAGGCAAAGAAGCGCTCTTGGAATGACCATTCGGTCATAAAAAAGCGCTAAATACAAATACTGATATAATAATAGCTCTTCAGTTTTCTTCATATACACTACTTGTCAGAAGCATGGGTTGTCACAATATGTTGCCATTATTTATATCAACTGCCATGATCACATCACCTCTGCACACAACAAAACATCCTACGTACAATTATTAACTCCTGGTGACTCTCCAGGAGTTGGATTAAGCCATCCTCTAAGATTTTTTTTGGGAGCGTCGTAGTCATCCAATCCTCTTAAAACATTCTGATTAATAAATCATCTAAGATATGCTTCAAATACTATTATATATCTATCGTCTATTCAAGCCCACAAACTCCTGAAAAAAGGTCGCCTGATAGCGTATATGCTCCTAGGTAGAACCTTGGTTTCAGATACTCGTACGTCTGACGATAATTAATCGATTACAATAAATTCATACACAATGGCAATAAAGTGGCGACAAGTTGTAGTGAATGTATTTTCCGTACGTGGGGAAAAAGCCCTCCGGGTAAGAGCCTGAGACTTTTAAAACAGAAGGCTGCTCTATCATCTGAATCGTACTTGAATATTTGATTATCAGCGCTTTAAAAATATCCGCAAGTAAATACGGATAATAAGCATCGATCATTTAGTCTAAATTGGCGACTAAGCCCGATCAACGGTACGCGGTGGTCGGTCACCCGTGCATACACAGCCCGCGTCCCATGTTGAGGTGTAACTTTTGATATCAAACAAGCACTAGTGTTTCATTAGTAACGATATGCTTGCGATATTTAAAAAAATTAAGGTTTTAGTTAGAAGTGTTGGAGACCACAATTCTTGCTCGCCACGCGCCGCAATTGCTTCTACCGTCCTGGTAATGATGGCTCGAGAGCCGCAGCGGCCGGTGGCAATTCCGAGGCGGTCGGTCATTAAACAACTAGGAACGCGTCAACGCGGCTCGCGAACCGCATGATCTGCTCCGCTGGAACAAGCTCACCAAAAAGTCCTAGAATATTTTACATTTAACAAGGTGTCGGCAAACGTTGTTTTAACCATAGACAAGGATTGTGAAATGTTAAAAATATCTCAATTTAGATACATGCCTGGTCCATGCCATACTAAAAGGTAACATTAATTTTGAGCCAGAAGAATCTCCAACTTTGGACTGAATTGCCTCTATTCAAAGCAATAAAATTAAAATTAAATGAAAAACGTCTTAATTGAATAGTCTTATGTATGATTATAGTATACCTGTATAATGTTAATACATACTCGGCAGAGCTGCAGGTAGTAGGATTGAAGTGGGATGAGGCGAGAACCAAGGTGCCTGACAGTGTTTTATGGCAGCAGTTTGTGACGATCATACGCTCCAATTAGGGAAAAGAAAAACTATAATGATTTCTTCAGTTATGTAATCATTTCTAGTGTTCATTTTTAAATGCATAAATAAAATTAAAAGAAATAGTATTACAACATTATTATTTCGGAAACATAGGATTAAAATCATACAGAAATCTAAAGTATTGGACTAATTAAATGTTTTAATTTTTTTAAATAACTAGGTAATTTTCTTTAGATACGAACATCTGCCTAATTTCTAAGGCCTCAATCTTTTGTCTGAAAAGCTAAAATATAGTATCCAATAGTACATATGCGCTCAGTAGCGATTCAATAAGAGATCTGACTTAGAACGAGTCATTATTAGCTAATTTATTTGTTGGCAGCTTAGTAAGAGACCTAGTAAGAAAAGAACAAGAATAAATGTTTTTAAAATAATTTTAAAGGCGATATTGCAACCACTCTGTTTCATAGCAGAGGCTGAAGTTAATTCACGGTCCCTTCTCCGCAGTCTATAATAATGGGAAGCCGATACTGGGGCTGTCATTCGTATGTTTATTACCTACCCGAAATCAATTTTGTTTTTTTTTCATATCGAAAATAATATTTATTTCATATGTTTGTATCTCCGCATCTTCCACACACATGATATGTAAATGCACGCTTTTTTTAATCGCTTGATTGAAATTTATTTGGAAGGTGTCAATAAAAATCGTTTTTGTTGTCGCTGGGTTGAAAAGATTGGCCGGAAGAGGAAGTCCGAGATTCCGTTTCCAGGGGACACCGCGTGGAGGTTCTTTTCATGCTCCCTTTCATGAGACCTGCAGACCGCCTCACACCTACGATGCTGCTCCATGTGCCCAACAAGTTGCACATCTCAGGACCTAATGTTGGGCAACACACGAGCTATCGATGTTGCCAGATATTGGGAAAAAATAATTTGACGTCGCTGACACGAAGAAGAGAATAAAAATCGTAAAATAGTGAATTATTTACAATATGGTTTGATGTTTAGTTCACTTATAAAATAAAATTATAATAAATATTAATATATTTTTTCTTATTATTTTGTGATGGAATAATTTCTCAAAAAAAAGCTAGCATTCAGTTTGAGATCCATTTCAAGTACGATACTTATTTTTGTAACGTCAATTTGTATAAACACATTTTTTTAATCAATAAATTGCATAATACATATATTATAATTATTAATAAAACGCACAAATTAAAAACAAATCTATATAAATCATAAATTTATTGATGAATATGGAACCCTAGAGGATGATTTTTCTGGTTATTTTTTAAGATATTCGGTGAAAGAATTGAATATTTCAAATCAAAAGACAGATCAAATGCGTAAGGACAAACGAATTTGTTAAAGAGACAGGCACTTGCTAGATGAATTGTCAGCGCACGGGACTTTCTTACTAACTGACGTTTTTCCATATCAGATCAGAGACAGTCTATCCTACTGCGTAGTCTCTACAGTTTCAACTTTTTTGTAAATACAAACAAGATAATACCGCTAAATAAAAGTATTTTTCATTTTAAAATTATATGATGTTTGTCATTAATTTATATTTTTAAGTACAATTTTTTTTTCGTAAGTCTTTGGAAAATCGAAGCAATCTATAACAATTTAATAATTCAATTAATCAGTTGAACCAAATCTGAACATCGGTATACAGTGGACTCAAGGTAAACAACTTCTCCAATTTATTTTATAACTCTACAGGGAGGCTCTAGAATGCTTTCCCAGCATCTGTGCTTACTTCAACGTGTATTTTATTGTCTACAAGTTTAATGAACACTTGCGATGTAACGTATCTCCACATGCACACAATTACAACATTCAATCTTTCACAAACGCAGCATCCAGACGATCAGTTTGGCTTTATAGAGTCCGTGGAGGACCAAAACCCTCATACTTCTGTTTATATAAATAGTTTTTAGGTGACACAATACAAAAAAAACCACCAAACCCAACACCACTGAGATAATAGATAAGCGTATTAATGATTTAGTTATACTCCTCTGAAGATCAAAAGATATAAACGCTTTACAGTATCGAAAGACCATCACCAAGTGGTATCAGATAACACTGAGTCGTCCAGCTTCTTACTAAGCAAATGCTTAATTCATTTCTTTTAGGACACTACTACGTTGAAGTACGTTATTCAATCAAGTTATTCAATAAGAAAGGTATTTAATAATTTTAAATTATTTTCATTAAAAACTTACAATTTAATTCAAAGGTATATAAGGCAAGTAGATAAACTTTTGTATCATTAAATTTTCTAGAAATTTGACATTTTTGAGGTGTGAATTCTTCAAAGAGAAAGTATTTATTTTGAACTGTAGAAGTTTTTACTTATACATTCATTATGATAATAGTAATATATGAATTTTAATAACAATCTATATTTTATGTACATTTCATTATTTTAACATAGCCCCACAACAAATAATGTTGAGCCGGCCATTAGGAGCAAAGGATCCAGGCTTTTGTATCCTCGGATTTTTTGAATTTTACTTTAAAATCACTAAAATATCCAATTTACTTAAATAATGTTCCACGAGTATATTCTTTACTTTACTAACATGAAAATACATAAAAATATTGTTATGTCATTATGACTTATTGGCCGTTTGCTATTTACGTTACGTAATTAATGTTTCAATTGAATTTTCGGTCAACAAATTCGCTTTGTTATCTCATTTTCGGTCCATCTTCATATTTTTGTGATCAAAATTACACCGAAAATGGGCAGAAAATTTAATGCAAATTGGTCTCAGCCACGTTAATGAAATAAATCCGAGGAAGAACCGGAGAATCTGATAACCATTTGGGAAACTTTCTCGCGTTTTGTTTTTAACTTGATGACAATTAAAATGACGAGATTATTCGATTATTTCTACGTCTCTCGTTCTCCAGCTATTCGTGTTTATTATTCGATTTCGTTATTGTATTAATGTAGAAAATAATGCAAAAACACGACAGTTCTCACTCAAATTTAATGTAATATAATTTGATTTCTATGACGTAATATTGTAGATCTTGTCCAAGTATTTATTCATCCCAAATTGATTAATGCCTTAATGTATCGGATAATTAATACAATAAAATACTTAAATAAAAAATAAACGAATAATACTATTGTTTTGACAGCAATAAATAATTTAATACACATTATTCGGAACTGAGATTACTAATGATATATACAATATAAAGAAACCTCTTACTTATTCGAATAATAGGGTTAACATAAAGTAGAAAAAAACTAAAATAAATACTTGTTTAATAGATTTTCTTAACTTTGTTGAACCTGTTTATTAATAATTTAATTGTAACCAAAATTTATAATATGTTTTTAATTTTACATTAATGTGACTGAACGTGTCTAATCCAAGCCATCAGTAATAGTGGCGCAATTCATCTATGACTGATATACGTTATTATTTATAAACATTTTAAATATGAGTCAAAATCGCAGTATGTGCGAGTATCATCCGTGTTTTTTGTTCCATCGAAGTTATATTTTTAACACGTTAATTAACAAAATGTTTTTTATTTAACGTATTACATATTTAGTATGTTTTAGAATAATAACAAATAATTAACAATAATAATACAATCTACGTGATCCTTCAGGGATATTAAAACAGTAAACTACAGCATCTCGTATACTCTCCATATGCTTCCTTTACATATTCCTTTCTAAATACACATAAATTTATCCTACAACTGATCTAATATAGTTTCAATGAGAGATTAAGACCAAACGGTGCAGGCTTCGGGAGTATCGGACTAATCAGACAATCTCATTAAGCTGTCTTATTATTAACAGTTCCAGTGTGCCTCGGATGGCGATAATTTGATGTTAATTTTTTTTATTTCTTTCAGAAACATAACAATTGTTATTTAATACGATCCTGAAATAAGATAAAATACAAGAGAAACATAAAGGTATTTATGATTACTAACAGTAATTATTATAAAATTTCGAAACTCGCTACACAGCAGACTCCACGAAATTACTTTCATAAATACATTCGTGGAGCTCATGTTGAGACTGGGCTTCTCTCAAGTAAAATATATCAATATTCGAGGCGATATGGTTGAACAGTCTGATCACTCTCCGAAGAGGCATAGTCTCTGGCAGGTTAGTATTACTTCTAGAAAGAACAAACAATCAGTGCCTCCTTATCCTTAAATAATTTTCAGGGTCAAACAAACCGATTTCCATCAATATATCAGGATTTCTGAACACGCCGCGTAGTAGCGAAAGAAATGAATACTCAAGCGCACATCTCTTCTAGTTCTCAACTCATTGTATCCCAACATACCCCGTAAAAAGTTAGATGGGTACATCGCTTCATATGCTGATGTAGAATGTTAAAATCTACGTGTTATTGGAAGGACATCTTCTTTTACTGCTGTTTATATGCGTGGGTTTGCAAAAACAACGTTGCATCGAAAACATACTAGACATAATGATACAGAATTTATCTTTAACAAAAACATGTTCTGCGGGGTGGTTGAACCACATTTGCACATTAAAATGTAGATTGGATGCTTAAATTACCTGACACATTAAATAATGTGTTCCAAAAAAGACGAGTAAATTCTTCTTCTCGCTGCAAGAGCGGCGCTCACCTTGCTCTATCTCTGCGACGATTATCTCAGAAACTTTACATCTTCAGATCGGTGTTTCGATTGCTGGACTACAAAATAAATTAACATGCCAGAAGACCTGAACGAAACTTCAAGCCGTTTTGTAAGCTCTGAATTAATTTCATATAAACGGATGAAACAGTTTGTTGGATTCATTATTTAAAGCAAACAAGAGACAAAGCAATTATTTTATACAATATATTATATTATAAGAAATTAAATATACATATACTATATATAAAATTCTTTAAACGAGTCAATTCATTCAGAAAAAATATCGGCAGGAGCGGGATGCAAACCGCGGACCTTTAGAACCAACCATTTTGCCCAGGTAATTATACCGCTCGGCCACCGTGGCCAATTTCTTCCGCCTGAGCTGACCCGCTTGGAACTTCTATATAAGTTATCATCGTATGATAGATGTCGCTATAGTATATATTCAAAGTGTGTTTATTTTTATTTTTTATTATTCAATTCAGAATGCATTTATTCACAAGCTTAATATTATTACTTTCCGACAGTCTATTTATTTTATTAAGTACCACTCGGGTCTCGAACCGAACTATAGATTGAATGGATGAGAACAACTTCTTGTATGTACGTCACGGACTACACAATTAGTTATTTTCCTGTGTTACTGATGAATAATTTTACCTTCTTGATATTGTCTCAAGGTGACAACATTATTATATGGATTTTTTAAAAATATTTATTAGAATATTATTTTACTATTTTCAATATTCTAATCTACTTTTATAGATCATTGACTTTATTACAATATTATAAGTAATTAAATATACATATACTATATATATGAAATTCTTTAAACGATTCAATTCATTCAGAAAAAATAAATTATATTATCTACTTGTTAGTTGGACTTTCATATCAACTATAAGACTATTAGGATGTGGAAATAAAGGGAAAAATACCACATTAAAGGTCTTAAAGACATCCCACGTATCAGCAAAAAAATGATTGCATCTCAAGTAAAATTTTCCGGAGATAAAATAGTCCCCAATCGGATCTCCGGGTGGGGACTGCTCGAGACAAAACAACCAAGACAAATAAGAAAAATCTTCAGCCAACAAGATATGCCACCTGGAATGTTCGAACATTACTGCAGAACGGTGCCCTAGACGGGAGTATTTGCAGCAAGTATTCGAGGACATGAACTGTAGCGCTTATGCTGAGCTGAAAAGGGTTGCGGAGGACCGAGAGGAATGGAGATCGAGATGCAAGATTCTGTTGCTGCAAACCAATCCTCCGGATTGATACTACGAAGAAGATAAGACTATATGTCTTGCATAGTGTTTCACTTTTCTTATTACGCATAAGACGCATGTTTTAAGTCAGTTATTGTATATACAAATATACTGGTATGTACAAAAATGTCTTAATATGTGAAATTGCTTTTTTGTGCGATACGATATAATAATCGAAAAATACATACTCGTATATGAAAATTTAAACATTAAATATTCATAAATTGAACCCAATTCGCCACAAAATATTTCATATTTTTTAACACCTGCAGAACGGCGCCCTAGACGGGATTATTTGCAGCAAGTATTCGAGGACATGAACTGTAGCGCTTATGCTGAGCTGAAAAGGGTTGCGGAGGACCGAGAGGAATGGAGATCGAGATGCAAGATTCTGTTGCTGCAAACCAATCCTCCGGATTTATACTACGAAGAAGAACACCTTAAACCATATTTTTTATAGCTTAAATTTTATTTATTTGTTTTAGTTGTTCAACGTGATCCATGTAAACATAATTTATTTGTTAAGGTTTTCTTAAATATTATGATTATAAAAATATTTAACAAATGTAAATATTTTTCAATAAATTTAATGATTCAACCTTCATAATAAATATGTTTGTAGTTTGTGTAACATAGTATTATGCCATATAATGTATACTCATCTCTAAAGTATATTATGTGTTAAATTCTTAAAGGAGTATGTAATAAACTAGGCATGGGTATACTGTCTCAAATATTTTCTAGTTCGAATTCTCACGGTCACCGTTTCTTTTTTCTTCTTTCTTCTTTCTTCTAATAAACTTATGAGACAAATATTATATAATGTGTTTTCCATGGATATGTATCAAGTATTGAATATCTATTTATTGTCAAAAAATATGTCTAAGTGAATGCAAACAATATAAAAAAAAAATGGAAAACACTTTCAGATTGTCGGCATTGTAAATAAGACAAAGTGTGACATAAGATACTGTATCGATTTCTAAAGTGGTAATAATGCAAACATTTCACGAGCTGATCACATGATCTGCTTGTTTTGTGTTCTTTTTACTCAGCTTTCTGTCCGGTAAAGTACTTGAGAGAGAAACAGAATCGTATCGAATTTTTGTTGACAAAAGACTGCCCTCTTCTGTGGAGAAGGCGGCATCCGATACTAGACGCTCGTGATCGAAAAAATCTCTTGTTTGGGCATCACGATCGATTGATAAAACGAAAGTATCATTTCATCGGGGAGAGAGGCCTATCCAATTAATGCACGAAGTAAGTTTTTTAGAAGGCGCGATAGTATAAAATTAATTTTAATTAAAGTACTTGCTCTTGCTGGGAAGATTGAGTCATTCATGTTTGCTTGAGAAAATTCATCGTTTTTTAACAATACGAAAATTAAGTATTTTAGTATATTATTATTACTAGCAAAGCTTTTCAGTCATTATACGTTTTAAAATCCAATCTGCATATCAAAATGATTTGCGAAATTAAATTTACTATTAATACTTTTGCAGCTTACGAAACATTTTTTAACATGCAGATACGCGAACGCATCAAACATCTTTAAGGGCATGCTAGCATCTTTTAAGTTTCATCGCAATCGATTGAGCGCTTATAACGAAAAACATAACTTGTGTGGTTTATAACTAATCGTATGGGTATCATTGAACTCTTGCGTGAGTATACGAATCTTCATAAGTGCTCTCTTGAAAAAGTAATGTTGAGGGATTCCAACTTCTTCCAGACAGCAGTAGTCCTTTGCCTTCTTCGTAGTAGTATCAATCCGGAGGATTGGTTTGCAGCAACAGAATCTTGCATCTCGATCTCCATTCCTCTCGGTCCTCCGCAACCCTTTTCAGCTCAGCATAAGCGCTACAGTTCATGTACTTGAATACTTGCTGCAAATACTCCCGTCTAGGACGCCGTTCTGCAGTAATGTTCGAACATTCCAGGTGGCATATCTTGTTGGCTGAAGGTTTTTCTTATTTGTCTTGGTTGTTTTGTCTCGAGCAGTCCCCACCCGGAGATCCGATTGGGGGACTATTTTATCTCCGGAAAATTTTACTTGTGATGCAATCATTTTTTTGCTGATACGTGGGATGTCTTTAAGACCTTTAATGTGGTATTTTCCCCTTTATTTCCACATCCTAAAGCCGTTGACCATAAAGGTTCATCCGCCTTAGCAGGGCATTTACTACCTCCAGGACAATAGAGTGCCCTAACCAGCTTGACCTGATGAGGTTAGCTGGGTGTTAACTTATTCTGGCCAACATTCGGTCCAAAAATCTGATCTTTCAAATTATCATCAACCACAACGCAAATTTTTTTTCTTCGTAAAATTTCGTACACGAAAAATTCCTTTGCCTAGTGTTTCTAAAAACACTTTTTTACCAGAAATTTATGTTCAAATAGCGTATTGTTTCATGTTAATTTAAGATCGACAATCAAAAGTTTACTTGGAATAGTAATATTTCAATATTCCGCAAGACAACTTTTTTTTAATAAAAATACAAAATTACTTTTACGTATAAAGCTTTTTTATGAATCTGCCGGACGAGTTAATCAATGAAGCAATTTTTAATAAAAATATTTAGCACATATTTTCCAAATAAATATAATAATTAATTTTATATGCAGTGGATATACGAGTATGTTATATCATAGCTCGTCGCCATATTGAAATAAATTATATTACACGTATTAACTCAAGAGGTTTTAAGTAAATTAGGATTACATCATCACATTACTGCGTAAATGAATGAAAAAATACCAAAATACTTAACGCACACTATTCCTAATTAAATATTTTACAAAAAAATATAATATTAACTCCTCACAGCATGATACCACATTTTTATTATAATTCTCATTACGCATTAGCGTAATTATGTTAAACTGGAACGTTTAGCATTTTTTTGTTCTGATGGAACAACTTGGCGCCACACAGAACTCGAAATGAGGGACTCGCTGTTAATCATAGAAATGACCCAACGGTCACGCATCGCAAGGCTTAATTTCTTGGACCATTGATTGTTCTAATTGAATTTCTTCTCATGCAAATCTCGACAACAGCGAAATGGTTCATGGAGAGGACTTAAAGAGACCAACACTGCTGGATTAATCGTGATTTCATTTAAACTTTCTAGACGTATTGATTTTCTACGTTTAAGAAATAAGTATTGATTTTCATTGTTTAAAAATAAGATTAAGCCGATAACATGATTACCTTCACAGATTATTTTCTCAAGAGAACGAGGCAACTAGGGTTTGAAACTAAATTAAATATATGGATTTTTTTTAAATTTTTTTATTAGAATATTATTTTATTATTTAAATATTCTAATCTACTTTTATAGATCATTTTACTATATTATAATATTATTAATAATTAAATATACATATACTATACATAAAATTCTTTTTTCAACGCGTTAATCCAAACACAAAAATAACGGCAGAAGCGGGATGCGAACCGCGGACCTTGGAAACCAACTATGCCCAGGAATTCATACCGCTCAGCCGACTGGGCTATTACTGTGCCTGGACCGACTCACGTTGAAACTAGTATTCATGTCATTGTTATCATCGTATGATAGATGTCGCTGTAGTATATATTCAAAGTATGTATATTTTTATTTTTTATTATTCATTCTTGAGACAATATCAAGAAGGTAAAATTATTAATCAGTAACACAGGTAAATGATTGGTTATAAAGTCCAAGTCGGAACTATAAGTAGTCGTTTCTCATCCATTCAGTCTATAGTTTAGTTCGAGACCCGAGTGGTACTTACTAAAATAAATAGACTGTCGGAAAGTAATAATATTAAGCTTGTGAATAAATGAAGACTGATTGAATAATAAAAAAATTAAAATATACATACTTTGAATTTATACTATAGCGACATCTATCATACGATGATAACAATGACATGAATACTAGTTTCAACGTGAGTCGGTCCAGGCACAGTAATAGCCCAGTCGGCTGAGCGGTATGAATACCTGGGCATAGTTGGTTTCCAAGGTCCGCGGTTCGCATCCCGCTTCTGCCGTTATTTTTGTGTTTGGATTAACGCGTTGAAAAAAGAATTTTATGTATAGTATATGTATATTTAATTATTAATAAATTAAATATGTTTCATCTTTAGTTAAATATAATAAAATAAATGTATAAAGCACCTTACTCAAATAACATACTAGTGAACTGAGCTCTACATACGCATTAGTTATATCGTTCACCATTGCAGCTGCGTCCCGATACTGCATGCAGCTAATTTTAAATAAATTATTTTTGCATAAAAAGCTTAGATAAAGCATATCTCTACATATCTTTAAGCGAGAAATAATATTTGCTTTAAATTCTAATGCCAGCTGCGCATGCCGATGATCCACCAAGTAAAAAAAATGTAATATCATATTAATAAGTGTAATAAGGTGTAGAAACAACCAAGAAAAATAAGAAAAACCTTCAGCCAACAAGATATGCCACCTGGAATGTTCTAACATTACTGCAGAACGGCGCCCTAGACGGGAGTAGTTGCAGCAAGTATTCGAGGACATGAACTGTAGCGCTTATGCTGAGCTGAAAAGGGTTGCGGAGGACCGAGAGGAATGGAGATCGAGATGCAAGATTCTGTTGCTGCAAACCAATCCATCGGATTGATACTACGAAGAAGAAGGTGTAGAGATTCCTGTGTCTAAATTTAAGGTAGCAAAATTTAAAGACATGTTCAATATTATATTTTGTTTTAACTTAAACATGACAAATTATTTACTTATGTAATGATTATAGATATACATTAAACATGGAGCGGCAAAAAAGCTGCCGGTTTTCGTTGCTGTTTTGATTTAAAACCGTCAGCTTTTTTTGTGCTTCCTGTATGTATATGAGCATAAAGTCTTTATAATAATAAAATGTCATTCAAATATTTCAAAAAAATGCGATTAATTATTACACGTCCTGAATAACCTTGATAAACGTGAGTATATAAATCATGTCATTATAAGGTAAAATTTAAAAATATAATAAACGTTTTTTTAGATTATTTATGAGAACATGTTTCACTATCTTAGGAAACTTTATGAGTACACGATATTACAACATTATACCATTTGTCTTGTTTCAAAAAATTCTTATAAAAAAATACATTACTTGAGTATGTATATGTTCTATCCAGTGTTCCATGTAGATCGCAAAATGGCGATAAAGAAGTACGTTAATAACGTTGCAAATTTTCTTCAATAAATTTAAAATTAATTAATAAACCTCTCGGGAGTGTTTGCCCGCCGTAATCAAGGAGCTTCCTGTTGACTTTGTTAACGTTTTAGATGTAATTAATACGCGTCTCATTTCTAGGTTTCTCACGTACAGACCAAGAGGTAAGGTACACACATTGTATATTTAGTAAAATAATATATAATTTACGTAATAATTGCAACGATATATATTTTCATTCTATTTTTCATTTAATAATTGATTCTAGAGTTTGTTCTCCGTATGATTGTCAGATACCGCAGGAGAGTATAAATAAACTATACCTGGCTGTTTTTAGTCCTCCATTGATATGTGTAAAAATCCACTTAAATATTTATTGTTTGTTAGCGTTCCAATAAGAGAGGTTTTTTATTTGTGCTTGTATTATTTCACTGGACAGTTCAATAACACTGCAATAACAGAACAAACGGAGACAATCGCAGATGAATTCGAATTTCAGTTCGAGAAAGTTCAAATGTCTCGAACCCCAATCAATGAGACATGATGTTCGATCAGCAACAACTGACTTTAAGCCTCATCTCTCAGACACTCGCACAGTCTAAGCATTGGGCGAATACACCACTTACTTCTTCAACAGTCAACCTGCAGGGTTCAACAATGTGAAAACATAATTTTTTATTGTAAATATGTTGCGTAGAGGTGATAGAATGCCATTCAAATCAAAGATCAATTAAAAGAAGATGTTCAAATTACAACTATGAGTATGTAAAGTGACTTTTATTGAGAGAGTAAGTAATTTGATCAAACCTTATCTAACTTATTCTAACACAAACTAACTCCACTTAACCTTACCTAAGAAATACACACCTAAGCTTACCTAACCTGACCCACTGATTTGTATTTTTACGTGTGAGCATATCTTGGAGATTAGGTAATATCTAAAAAAATCAAATAAAAAAATCAAGTTCAGTGTAATAAATATATTATTAATTAATCACTGATACATCAGTCTTACCAATAAAAAAAGTCACCCAGCGTGCTATGGAGAGATCTATGCTCGGAGTGTCGCTCAAGTAGTGGATGCTACCCAACGAATAGGCACACTCAAGTGGCAATGGGCAGGTCATATCTGTCGAAGAGACGACGGTCGATGGGGAAGAAAAGTATTGGAATGGCGTAAAAATCCTACGTTTGGACGGACAAGGCTGATGAACATTATTAAAAAAAATGTTGATATTGTAAACAATAATAAAGAATTTAAAAAAGATTGTTTGGTTAACAATACAAAACATTATCTTCTTAAAAATATATTTATTTATTTTTGTGTTGTTTTCACTTTGAATTTGATTTCAAATAATATTTATGTGTAGAGTGCTTTGCATTTTGTTTTCGATTGATTTTCCACTTTTTACTTAGAAATTGTGTATTTTGCTCTCCAGACCGTAAAATTAGAATTGTTTTGTATGGGTTGGTGATTTATCTTCGCTACGATTTTCAAAAAAACGTACTTTGAAATTCTTCAACAACGACTGAGTTAATACGAATTCACTAAAATAATTGTACATAAAATGCTTTTTATTTAATTTCAGTGAACGAAAAATCACTATAACTTAAATTATCTTAACGTATATTATGAATTTCTATATGACAACAATATGATGTTGCACGAATACAATTGAACGAAAATGAAACTAAGTAGAGACTTGAAATGTATTTTATTAAAAATGAACCTTTAGCCACGTCACGAACAATGAGGTTCTCAGCATAATCAAGGAAGATAGGCACCTAGTAAGAACCATCGCAGAGAGGCGAGCCCGATGAATAGGTCACATCATGCGCCACGATGGTCTTCTTCACGACTTTGTGAAAGCGATGGTTGAGGGTAGAAACTGCAGAGGGCGCCCTAGACGGGAGTACTTGCAGCAAGTGTTCGAGGACGTGAGTTGTAGCTCTTATGCTGAGCTAAAGAGGATTGCAGAGGATCGAGAAGAGTGGAGATCGAGATACAAGATTTGCAAACCAATCCACCGGATTGCTACTACGAAGAAGAAAAAACCTTTAGTGATGTAATTATACATTTCAGATTGTGTTGATTGTTTCCTTGCAAATTAGTCGTCGCCGCAGAAGAGCATAAAATAAAGCTGCGTTTTTAATTTTTTTTAAATGGGATTACATACTAAGGTAACTTATCTCATGTCTGTGTTTCAAAAATTTGATTAAAATAATAGATGTATATGCGCCATTATTTATTGAATAAGTGCTCATTTCTTAACAATATATAAATCTTAGACTCTACTTTTGGGCTCACACAAAGGTGGACGCTGTATTCGAGAGCAGTGCATTTTTTTTTATGAAGAAGTAGTTGTTTGTCGGTGAATTACATAAGTTATTTATACAGAAAGTCTTTCTATATTTATTGAAAATAACTATGAGGTCCAATTGTCAAAAACAACCGTATACTACAAACATATTTGACGAAGGTTGATCTGGTAGATGAAAGAACTTCCTAGTGAAGGATACCATATTCATCAAGTAAGGAGTGGATATGGCAAATCAGAAGATAGGTGGATTAATGAATCGCGAGTATAGGTTTATCAACCCTGGTGTTTTGGTTCGTCAGGTGGCATCTCGGCGGCCGCGCCTCGCGCCGCATAATGCCGTCAAGGGATAATAAATCACGGGCCGGTCGGTCGGCAGCGGTGGGCGCGTGTAATCAACAGGGCTTGTGCGAGACTGGCACAACGCACCAAAGGCGGCCCGTGAGTAACCGAAGTATCAATCCATCCTCCCGATCGATAACGTTTAACATGGTTGAGTTCAGCCGACCCTTAGAACCTAAAAGCCTCACAAGTATCGGGCTAATAATCCAATATCCTTAAAAATACGATTAACAGGTGCATTTAGATTCTACTGTAGCCTTTTTTGTCCATAGCATAGAGCGTTTATGAAAAAAGAAAAATAATATAGAACACATGAATCAACAAAAGTCGTTTTTTTTTCGTTTTTGTATTTGATTCTAGAAGAAGCTAAAAAATAGTATGTCATAATAAACTATCGGACTGAATTACTCATATTTATAATATATATTATGATTAATTTACAAAATTATCATTTTAAATAGTTATATTGATAAATATATTTTAACCCAACGTATACGATATACTCACCCATAATCTGTGTTGTATCCTTAATACTTAAACGTAATATTTTTTATAAAGCCAACATAGCGTAGAAAAATAACACGTGCCACCCTCGGACTCCCTGCAGGTCACTCGCAGTTTCCTTTGACAGGAAGTCCTACCGTCAAAGCCTCCTCGGCTGTAATACAAGATAGATCACTTTTCAACTATGTCGGATAAAAAAACCTCTGTATACAAATATGCTTATTTTTTTTTAATAATTGATAAGCCGCTTGTGTGAACGATGTTACTACCTATATAAGTCTTAAATGATTTATATATTTTTTAAATCACAATGTATGAGAAAAATACACCATATTTAAGAAAATACTAGTGTTTTTTAATTTTGCTTTTTTAGTTCATTTCTTAATGCTATTTCACGGATAAAAAAATACGTTGAAAGGGCCTTAATACAGTTGCTTGGCACATTCTACTACAAAAATCCAATGCAGCCATAAAATAGGTGTTGTGAACAAGTTTCTACTAAAAATATTGGAAGTACTAAGGTTTGATTTTTGACAGTAGTTAAATTAAGTTTTAAATATTATACAGGGAACGTGTGCATTTTAATTTCACACAATAATCACAAATTTTAAATGTCTGAAACATTAGGACAGTCGCTTTCGGATCACATTTTATTATATTTACGAAATATATTATTTAATCAAACAGTAACATTTTTAGCCGACGTAATCAAGCATAAAGTCTCCCAACACATTAAGAATACTTATAGTTCATAAGTTAGCTAATTCGCCGACAAAAAAATGCCAGAAACCGTTAATATGGTATTTTTTGCACCTCAAAGAATGCAAAGATCATGCTATGTTCTCCTGGAAGTATGCCAAAAGATCCATAGTCCGAACCCAGCATCCGAATCATCAGACGTCTGACTAGAATCAAGAAGCACGCATCTCACAGTAGACTGGCAGCTCATTGTTGGGCCCTCAAGCTTGATGGTTGTTTTTTTTTCAACTGGCTTGGAGTCTTATTTTTTTGCTGTGTGAATGCAGAGATAATTCGATTGATAATGCTTAGATTCGAAAATGAGAGGCGGCCGGGACGAAAAAATAGCTCTCGATAATTGCCATCGCTTGCTGTGGTTGACGATAGTGCCCGAGTGCGCACTTGATATTTTTGGGATATCATCTCATTGTGCTCCCAACGGTTTAATTGACGAGATGAAATGTACCGTATTTTGATGAACCAGATAAGATGTCAAAGAATTACAATCACCATCAACGCTTACGTAGTAAATATGCTATGGTTATGAAGCAACGAAAATCGCAATCCGTAAGCGTGGTTTTTGTAAGAACACCTCAGTGAAACAATATTGGACGTGGACCAAAACTTGGATGCGTCACCGACTGTTGCTGACCGTGTATAACTAATTTAATTGAGAAGTTTCTAAGGACCAAATAGTACAAGCCACGAAAGTGTTGAAATAATCATTTGATCTATTGAAAAATGCCAATTTACATCACACAAAAAAATATGCCTCGGATATTAGTGTAGATGTATTTTCCAGTCTCGAAGATTCTGCCTTGGCTGACGAAGGGGCTATATTCCCATTGAACATTCGGTTGCAGGGATATTATGACAACGACAATTGACAGTACTAGTAATGACCATGCCTTATAAAGCGTAGAATAATGAGGATAATATTGTTTAACTTTGTAAAGAATGACGAGGTAATAGAGGGCAGAAGGCAGCCTTCTATACTACACACATAGAAAACTCGCCAAGAGACGACGGTAAACCTTACTGAAAAATGATACTTCCGATGCTGCAGGAGATCATAAATTACAGCGGTTTTTTTTTAGACCCTTTGGCTCTTACCGACAGAGATTATACATAAAATATACTCGAAGAGAGGCAGAGTTACCATGGGATGAGGCAAAGATTAAGAGAGTAGACGTAGTTTTATAGCGGCAGTTTGTGAGGACCATGTGCTCCGGTTAGAAAATCGTACATGAAAATGATGATGATCAATGTATTGATGACAATTTCACATTACACAAGAATACTGTCGACTATAGAACGTATTTCTTTGTGATTTAATATGAAATACTGCATTCTTCCTCTGACATTAGTTCTTTTATAAAGGAAAAATATACTCAATATTCTGTAAATGGTGTGACTACATTGGAATATTTCATAACGATATATATAACGTTGTATGCAAATTGACGAAAATCTGATACATGCACATAGTATTTTCTTGTTTTACGTAGCAGTCTTTCGCTTGAGTAATGGCGTCAAGATCCCAAGATTGAGGTCAGCAGGGTGCGCCTTTAGTCCCATCGATCATCCGTCAAAGTAAAACGCGATTAAAAATTACGTACGGTTTTGCTTATTTTTCCTTCGCGTCAGTGTCGGGGAGCACAATGTGGGACTCTTCTCCGCGATATTCGCGCAGGCTCCACGAGAGATGGCAGAGTGATTAATAAGCCGAGAAGTGTTTAAGGAATGCCTGAATCAGGGCTAGTGCCCGACATAATTATTCATGAATTTAATATGGCGTGCGAGCCAATCTCAATCTTGAAAGAAATTCAAAAATTGCGTCGCTTCTCAAGTTACTAACAAAAATAAAATAAATCGTACAAAAAAATGATTTTTTTTTTTATAATTGTGATCTAAATTGAGTAGTTATTCGCGCTTAATGTCTGAGAATATATTTTAAAACTATTCACATTCCAGGATGTTATCGTTGAAAAACTGAATAATTATAATGCTAATGTAATTACAAATATTCATTCAAAAAACATATTTTTCTATTTCACGTTATTTTTTAAATTGGACTGTAAGCGATTCGTTTCTCGTTAGAGTATTTTGAATTGGCAATAAAAGTTTTCTATTATAAAAGTAATTTTTAAAAAATATTTAGTATTGCACTAAATATTTAATCTAAATATTAAACTAAGAATGTATTTGTTTTGTGAATTACATTCAATTCTAAGATTCATAATTTGAGTTACAAACCAAGGAAAAATATTTTTTGTTGCGTTTATTGGTCATAAATGTTAAATAATCAGAAAAAATATGAAAAATCATAAATAAAGACATCATTGAGTGACAGAAATAATATTTGCTTTTATCCGAATCATAAACTAGTCGTGAAATACGTTTAGTTTTACGTTACTAAAAGGCTTTAATTCTTAAAAAGATCTCATTATTTTTCTGACAACAACAATATTTTTTTTAGATCAAGGCTTTCTTTTATTTTGCCTCGTATTATTATTACCAAGAAAGCTCATTTTTATTTTGCGAGGCCGATTGTGGAAACAAACAGAACAAAGAAAAGCGATCATGTTACATACTTTTCCAGACCATAAAAAGGTTTTGTTTTATCTCTTACAAATGTTTACATTATTTGAAAATCAGATATAGAAATCTGTGTTCAAACAAAAGGTTCAGTCAATATGGTGATATATCCGCGACACTTATCCGGAGTAACATATAAGTAGAAGATTGCTTGACTCTATATCTCGGGATATCGAGAAGACACATTTTATTTGCACAGAGTATACATTGAATTGTTTTGAAGCGGAAACAAGCTGGAGGATTACAATTATATGTCACATGTTATTTGATAAACATTTTAGAACAACAATGATTTTTCACAATATTTTATTTTATTACTAAAAATTAGTCGTTTTATTTATAAATAGGCATCGTGGTACAAATGGTCTTGAAAGAGTATAAGAATATTATAAAATTATAAATGCGTGATCATTTGAAATAATAGCGTGGTGGCTACTAAGCTCTTTGCTTAATGTATCCATCCACTAAAGTAAGAAAACCTACAAATATATTTTT
Source organism: Glossosoma conforme (assembly GCA_022606575.1). NCBI lineage: Eukaryota > Metazoa > Arthropoda > Insecta > Trichoptera > Glossosomatidae > Glossosoma > Glossosoma conforme. Next base: position 549,227 of record JAGTXR010000029.1, read on the forward strand.
AAATTGTTTTGTGAACTTCACCGTATTTGGAGTACGTTGTTTTTTCGTTCATGTTACCTGAATCTTTTAAAGAAAAAACTCAATTTAAAAAAGCAATCTCTTCAATCATTTTACACTCATAATTCGCATCCTTCCCAGGCAGCGTTCTGCCGCTCTATTTGAAAGTCATATAACCTACTAGTTTCGACCCGATTTTTAATACAAAATAACTTTATATCTATGTTGGATATAATAGAGACAATAATATTTTTTAAATTGAATATATTTTAAATACCACAGAATCTTTAAAACTTTTGGTACTTGTATATATACGACTATTGAAATTGTTGAATTCTTAACAATAAAACACATCAGATTCATATTTTCAGTTTTAATAATAACATGACTAGAAAATTCAAAATCGTTACAGATGCTGTGAGATTACTCCAAAATCTGACCGTGCTGTAGAAGAAAGAGTTAGTTATTTTTTATTATTTAATTTGTTAATTATTGGTGCTAAAAATTTACGACAATATAGTGAGAATGCTCGGAAATAACACGATCTATCGAATATCGATGAAAGGTGAAATGGTCTGCAGTGCAGGAATGACCGATTAAGAAGTTCGGAAAGGTAGTGTTAATAATATTATAATAATAAAAAGGCGATAGATGAAATAAGTAACATAGATAGTTTGATTTTTTATGTTTTCCATAGAGTGTATTTCTTGATTAAATCCAACAGTTTTTTAGAGTCTGTAACCAAAGGCGCCTTCATTATAGTTCTTACTCTGTCAGTATAGTTGACTAACTTTCCTTTCTTCTACAGGTCATCCTCTCTTGGTGTTTATGACCTCTTGAAGGCTCTCAACTTGGTCCAGTCCTCGACCTTATCGCCCGTCACATCGCCGGTGATGGATGCCCTCTCCGCCCGACCGCGCACCCCGCGTACATCAATTATTACTGTGGGTAATGATAATCATGTCCGAGCCGATATCGCCCGCGGATAAATGATCGAAGCCAAAACGCGGCTGATTGGAAAAATCAAGGAGAAGAATCAAATCAATAGGGTACACAATATGTTAAGCCTCTACAACTCTAAAAACTACTCCTCTAATTATCGCCGCATAAATTAAAAAGACGCGTGGCTTTAATAATTTATTTCCCATTTTTACTTCAATTAAGAATGCTTGACCAATATCGTAATCACAAAATACTTTGAGATAATTTTTTTGACAAAAAATATTGACAAATAGTCGATCCCTGTGTTATTAATATAAACAAATAAATACTTTATTTAATGACACATTTTTCATTTAACAACCTAAAAACTTCCCCCTTTACTTCATATTATTATTATTTTATATTATCATTTACTATTTCTTATGCTTAAATAATTATTTGAGCTTTATAAATATACTCTTTGTTTTTTCTTTGATATATGCAATGATTTAAAAAAATCGTTTATATATTGTAAAAAATAAATTAAATTTATTTTATATAATATCAGCTCTATTTAATACAATACTCCATCTGATACAAAGAAGAAAGTGCTCCATTAAATAAAATTAAAGCAATGCGAATCATGTAGCAATGTCATTTTTGTACAATATTTAACAAAATAAAAAATGAAACACATTGTAAGAAAAACTATTATAAATTAAGTAGTAGGTTAAGTATTTTGATAAAAAGGTGCCATATTTCTATCAAAAGCATAAGCATATCATGTAGATTAATAAAAATCAGTTCGATTTAGTTTTAAAATTTATACATTTAAAAAAAAACTATGATTTTTAAGGGTGACGAGATTTGGAGATTAAAATGAAGAGCTTTTTATAAACCTTGCCCTACTTTGTAAACTGATTTATTTATTAAGGAAATCTGAAAAATATATATCAGGTCCTAGGTAACACAGTATATGATGGTTAGGAAATAAATTAATTAATAATAAAAAAAACATAAAATATATTATGTGCATGGTATTATATAAGTATTGATTAAACTTAAGCTTTAAACAAATTTTTAAATTCTTGCCAACCTTACATTTAAAAATATTACTATCAATTATTATCCGCCCGGATATTGTCAAATAATATATTATGTTTTCACGTCTGCATCATCGATTGGCGGTTTCTTATTAAATATTAAGTCTATATAAGTACTTTAAGCTCCACAGCTTCGGTCGTACGAAAGTCTCTTAAGCATCACGCCCCCGTACAAAAGCTCAGGTGTATAATAATTATATTATTAAAATAAGTTACATTATTCATTTTTTAAGGGAAACATTGCATCGCTCCGATCGGATCTCGATATATTGTAGATATCATTATGACCGCGGGGTATTACATACATTTTATAATTATATACCTGAAATTACCATCTTTTTGGTTTACTAGATTTCCGATACCAAAAAATCAAGTTCGATATTGAGTGGTGTTATAAAATTAATGACATTTCAAATATTAACTTAAAATATAAATTGAACGAAAACCGATTAAAGTACTTATAGATCTCAAAGATACATTTTTATTTTTACGTTATTTTTTATTTTACATTTTGACCCCACTCACTTAAGCTACATGGAGTTTATCTGTGGTGGGGGAACTATTCAAATCTATGATATTGCTTTGTTAGCTTTATTATTGTCAATATTAAACGAGTTTTTTTTTAGCTAAAATGTTCATTGAAGTAAACAATACCTCAGCGCCTAATTAACTCATATATCTTATAATCTTTCTGTTACAGAGTTTAATGCAATGTTTTATATATATTATATGAAGATATATTTTGTTATAAATTGAATATAAATCAAATTTACAATTCTTAAATTAATCTTAACATGCGATAGTATCGATATAAAGTAAATCATAAAACGTACGTTCTTTATAATGTAAGAACACAACGCGCGGGCCACCCAGTATAAGAATCATTCGATTTGTTCCCAGTACATTCATCTCATGACAGCTAACAGATCATTGTTTTCGTATCGGGATCATTAAGTAAATAAACAAACCTCGTATAAGGTAACTAATATCTTGTACCTGCGCTCTCCGGCGTCACAATAAAAACCGGCCGAACATTCGGACAACTGAGAGCATGAGGCTACCACCACTTATCCTTTGATTTCTGGTCTTTGATAGATCGTTACAGGGTACTGTGCACAATCGCTACCCACTACACATGTGTTGTTATAATGATAACCTAACGCATAAATCATTAGGTTTATCCGCCAGCGTCATTATTAGAAAAGAGCTTTGAATTCACGTATCCTCGATTTCTATGAAGACTCACAAAAAATGGAATTTACCTGTTATTAAATAATAATGGCTAACTATTATTTTTGTATAAAAATAATACTTACATTTTACGGGTGAAGGATCACTTTCATACCAACTGTAATTATATAGAAAACTTCAACGTCAACTTCAAACGTCATACTACATATCCTCCACATTCTTGTCCTTTTTCTTTGACCTGTTAATTGAATATGTGATAAATTACTGCATTAAATGCTTAACTTTCAAAAAATAAATACAAAGTTTCCTTACAACTCTTTTTTCTTTCAGAATGAGACTTTTTGTGCATTCCTTCATGCAACGAGAGCTTGAAGAAAATAAAAGATACTTTTTATGTTGATATTTGCATGAAACTGATAGGTGTTATTTTTTTTAATTGATGTAACACAAAAATCATTTTGTGTTACATCACACATGTTCTGAAAAAAAATGGTTGTGTATTTATAAAGTAAACTCCCAATTAATCGACTAACTATTTTACCTAATCACAATATTGTAAATCGCAATTCTTTACAATATTATTCGATTGGATATTTTTTTCATTAAAATAAGATGTTACCATATTTTAACATGGATCACGTTCAGTTCAACGTGATCTTTATTATTATGAAATATTCTTTTTTTTAATATCTAAGACCGCAAGCAATGTATACAATACCCCGTGTAACACAATATCGTACAGTAAAAATCCTAAGGCAATCACGTTTGTTACCCTCATCTCGGCGATCAAATTCAGCCCCGTGGTGTTTAGCGGGATCACGATTTACATGCAGTGGGTAAATTACAATTTTTCTGTACACAATTAGACTGCCTAGACATATTTACCATCCTTTTGAGTTTCCATTATATGAAATAGATTGAGTCAATTTAGTGGAAAGGGGAACCCTTAAATTTTTATCCGGTTGCTACATATGATAAATTGTTTTTTTTGTTAGGTGTCTTATGACATTATATTTAGATTTTTTTTTAGATAAATTATATCAATATGCACAATTATGTTTCATTTTAAATAAATTCGACTGAATAGTTTGCATGGCATTTAATCTTCTAATATGAAAAATTATGAAAAAATTGCCTGTAACCGTTACACATATACAAAATGTATTTTCCGCATACAGCATCCAGCTGATCTAGTAAAGCGTCATCGTTTTAATCAATTTTGTTTTCACAAAAACTTGAAAATGTAACCACTTTTTTCTTGTATTGACCTAGCACGTATTAGTCCATTTTCTTGAAGACTCACTATAAATGTGTGGTGTTCACGGGACGATTTTTCCCTACCGCCATTTTTTATGAAACGAGGTTTTATCTGTTATTTAATGTATGAGGGATAAAATTCACAACAACAGTAGTAACCACTGTTGTAAATTTTACAAGTATTAAGAAAAAATCATTTTTATACTAATCTCCATCGGGGATCGAATCAACAATTTTCGGTACAGTACAACAAACGTTTCACCACTAAGACATACGAGCCGGTAAGACATGTTAGCAAATAAAAAAATACATATAAAGTTTTAAATACAAAAATATATATATATATTGGACTACCCAGTACATTTTAAGTATATCAAAAGTAAATATCTCAATCTCACTCCGCAACTTTGAAATGAATGGCATGTTATCACCGAGGAGGCGCCCTCTGAAAATTTGATCAGCGATCCGTCGCGTCCCCAGCCTGACGGTTGCATTACCCGAGTCGCCCTGCAGGCCGTTTCAATTACTTTCTTTCCCGATATTTTCATTCGGTGATTTTTCCGAGGCCTTTAATAAGTTCAAATTAAATTTCGAAACTTTCCCCTTGGGGCCGCGTCAACATCTGTCCGGCTCTTCCACTTTTTAAAATGCTAGAGCGATATCTGAAAGTTTCGGATTGGAAGCGACCGACTACACAAAAATCTGAGCTTTAAGCTCCGGTCTGAAGCAGATGCCGCGCTATCGGAATATCTCTAAAGAGGATATTACAAACAGGGCGCTTTAAAAGATAATAAACAAATATAAATTTTATTTCAGTAATTAGAACTGATATAATTTATCAAGTATGTGACCTAAATTAATTATGTGAAAGGAATAGTAACTTAAGCGTGCTACTAATTACAACCATTTAAAAAGTGATTTAACGCTGCTTATTGATTTTTTTTTCAAATATAAAAAGATTTTTTACACAGTAATTTACATTCTAATCTTTTTTTTTCTTTTTTTTTTAGATTCTTTTACCACATAGATATGATAAAATGAAAATATTAATCAATCATTGAAAAACTTTGAATTTATATATTAAAAAAGAAGTTCAACATTAATATTTGTGCAAAATTTGTAGTACATTGTTACCTTACGTAAATAACAGTATCAAAGATATAATAATGAATTCTCTACGTAATCGGTAATACTAAATTTCACAAAGTATGTTAAGCGATGAATCTATAAACATCAAATTTAATTGAAAATTTATGTATCAAGAGAACATTTTGTTTTTTTTTTGTGATGGCTATATTTATTTCATCGTATATATAACAAATTAGGAATACATTCACAACATATGAGTGTGCAAGACATTTTTTTTATTATAATCGTATATGAAATTAAAGAAAAGTTTATTATTAACAATGTTCTAATGATAAGCTCATTTAATCATATATTATAATATTTTCAATATGAATCTGATACTATACAACTCATAGAAGAAAATTATTGTCAGATTATTCTTCTTCTTCGTCGGGATCTCAATGCTGAAGAGCGTGACGTCTTTATGACAACTACTAAATCTCTTAAACTATTATTTTTGCAGATCATAATCATCATTTAGTACTATTTAGTAGTTTTTTCCATCTCCCATATCGATCTTTGGTTTTGTCAAAAATTAAACCATGTATATAATATTTTATTTTTCTGCATATATGCCTGCTTACTACATGTTACGAGTATGTCAAAGACATAGCGTTGACATCATCTTTCAAATATCAAATTTATATATATAGATATACATTAATTAACGAGAGATGAACTTAATTTTACCATCCGTCAGTTATGATGCTAATAAGGTGATGCGTTTTTTTTATATGTTTAATAAGGTGTTATTTAGATTTAGTTTTGAGTGGCCCATCCCTTATACCTACCTGGCATGGTTTTCGCTATCGAAGATGGGAAACTTTGGCTACGCCAATTTGCAAATTGGAAATGCTCAGTGACTTTATTTTTAGCGAAAATTTCATAAGTTATATCGCGCTGTTCGAAAACTGCTTATCACGCACTCAAATGCAGAATTATGGCTATTTCTGAAAACTTTTAATGGACCGGTCTGATTTTTACAGCGTTCAATTTAAATTTCAGCGATAGAAAATCGTAATTATTTACCACTTCGGCATAATTTACACTTATTACTTTATAAGAGCTTTAAAATAAATTCCAAGAATCGATTTAATATATTAGATTCGATAAAAGAGAAAATGCAGATTCCGATGGTACTTTTAATTTAATGCTTATTTAGTTTGTACAATTACCACAACAAAAGTATTTGTTATATAAATATATATATATATACAAAGTTGTAGTAATACAAAACTCATTAAAAAATAATCCGACTCCTAAGAGCGCATTTCAAAGTCTACTCGAGGCAATAAACACTTTATCAATTAGTGATAGTACGTTTATATCTTGCCGACAAACAACACTTTTACAGTAGTAGAACGTCCTTATTTTATTTAAATAATAGACCGTAAATTAAGCTCCCTTGTCGTAAATTACTCGAATTAGAGAAATAATTCATTTTTTCTAATTACTATGGAAGTGAATAGTACCTGCCGCATCTTTCTGTGCTTTGGCGAGTTCCGCCTTCCTCTGGTAGAGTCGCAGCCTCCCACTATATCAAAGAGAATCCATCTCAAAGGGGAAAACTTTTAATAAAATTTCAAATGCCCCAGGCCCTCTAAATACTCTGACAGATTTATATCTACGAGGCACTCTCTCACTCTTTTCGTTGATAAATACCTAATTTATCGACCGTGGTACTAGAACAGAAACCGGAATACCACACCACAAAAACCAAAGTCTATTATAACTCATATCAAAATAACTTGATCCATAAAAAACTATCACTTTAAATACAATACTAAAATATTTTTCTTCCCTCTTTTACTGCACCAAATAATCGCCACAATTTGCGCTCTATTGTTTTGTTAGCTGCCATTGTCTCAAATATTCTGTACATCCGAAGATCCACCGATGAATTTAGAGTTCGAAGAATTGTAAAGACGGCAGCAATAGTATGCGAGGCATATTTGTGTGCTTTTAATCAACATTTTTAATAAAATGTAATAGGTACTCCAACGAGCTTTGGACTGTTTGACGATAAGATGCAGCACAACCCAATATAGCAGGTGGTTGACAGAAGGCGAAGACTCATCCATATCTTGGTCAGTGTTTAATCTTACATAAGTTCGGTATTTGAGCGAGAACCGCGCTTACAATAAGATATTGTTTTAGAAGTAAAAATTTGTCCTTGAAGTTTGCAAAAAAATATCTTTGAAAACTTATCTTAACTTAACTACTCATACCGTTGTTTAAACTTTTTCGCGTTTAAAGTACGTTCTTAAATTTATTTTTGTTATTTTATTTAATTAATTACTTATAAAGGTATTTTCTTAAATCTGATTGAAATTTCATTTACTTTTATGAAATTATTTAATTTTATAATTGAATTTAATTCTATTTGTTTATTTTATAAAAGAGAGTAAATTATGTTTGTTAATTATTTTGCATAATACTCGTAAATAACTCTTTTAACGAGTTTTCTTGTAAAACATTCCAAATTGATAAAATATATTGAAATAAAATAAAGAGTTTAATAATCTTTTACATTCACTATGCGATAAGCAGTTACATTACTATTTGATGTTGTTAAATATAAGATGTTTATTCTTTGTTTTTATTTTCGACGAATTTTGAGTCTTGAAGTGGTAATCCGTTCGGGCTTTCGGCGAGTTGATCCCCACTCAATCGGAGATTTCATTAGAGACGGTCTGAGATTTTGAAAGCCACAAAAAACCCTATTGCATCGCCGAAGCCGTGGAGCCGAACAGGAGTTGAGGGATCTCTTAAGGCGATTGCGCCAAAGGGATCCGTCTGACTTTGTGAAGAAGTAGAGGGAAGAGGAAGATCAGCCTGGAGCTGATCTGGTGGCATCTCAAATGGAATATCAACGCAGCGTCTGAGTCTGATGCTGCAGCTCTCGGGTGGATTATCAAAAGGGACCAAAATCCATTTCTCATCCATTGGAGAAAGATAAATAACGATTCATAACTCAAATACTGCACAGAGAAACTTCTTCCGTTGACGAATTTGCAGCAAATATTCATTTCGTTTCGCTGATACATCTTATTAGTTTTAAATTTATATATATTTATTAATTGTGTATTAATTTTCGTACATATTTTTTTTCTTCACGCGTCAATACTATAATATCAAAACTAGTTAAAATACATATTATCACTCTTAGAAACCTGCATTTTAGTGTATTTGTACTACTCATAGGATTCCTATGTGAACAATAGATAAAACCGTGGACTTAACTACACGATGGCTTTAAATATTTTTAAAATTTGAAACCTTTGTCATTATTTGTAGTATTTTGAGACAAAATATCGTTTACGAACTATCAATTTCATTAGTTAGGATACATATAAATATTATATCTCTCATAATGAATTTTATTGAAATATGATCGTTTACTACTTAATGTTCTAATTTATTCCATTCAACAACTCATTAGATTGGATTGTGACAATGGTCAATATACGAGTATACTCTCTTACTTACAGTTAAATGAAAACTTTTTTTCGCCAGGCATTAATATATATTTTATTTTTTTATTCTCACGTTAATTTGAACATAATAACACTTTCATTTTCAAATTTCAGGCCTTGAAAAATATTCACTTCAAAAGAACAGAACTTTGTAGAAAAATAAATTTACAGTATACTTTTGTCCATTTAAAAAGTACTTATTTTTAATTATAGCAATATAGAATGTCGAGTGTTCATTAAAAAGTTATATTGGTATGCTCTTTTCTTTCCAAAACAATCTAAAATATTTCGCACTATATTAAGGTCAATGGTGAAAGTTCAGGACAATTTTTAGGAAGTTAAATTAATTATAAATTCAATGCTCATTACGTACAACGTAAAAAAACATTTTTCTATTCCTTTTTAAAGAGCAATTAATTAAGAACTACCCTTAGATAATTTATAATAATTAAATAAGTTATGAATTAAAGATTATGGAAAGGTATTCTAAAAAATCTAAAAATACATACTTAGAAAACTGCTCTTTTGGAAGAAATAGTAAATATTTTAAAGAAAACAATCATTTTTAAATGATTCATCTCTTGTTAGACACATTATATCTCTTTTTATATGTAAAAAAAAAGGATTGTATAAATAAATGAACTGAAAAAAAGGATTTGAAAAAAAAACAAAATAATATATTTATAGAAAAACATGTTATATCTTAAATCTTTATGGTCTTTAAATCTTAAAGCTTTAAAAAAAATATATAGAATATCGTTGAAAATTCTCACGTAAATTTTCACACGACGACCTTTAATTAAATTGAAATTTCTATAGGTGAATGATAAACTACGATATTTATTCGTGCAATAAACACGGCAAACGGAATGGCTAATAATGGACCCGGCTTTTGTTTATTTTACATCTAAGACATTCTCTGCTGGACGAAAGTTAATTAAGAGCAAGGTGGGTGGAGAAAAAAAAATACAGACAAGCAACCAATTTGCTCTGAGCAAGATACTGGAACCAAGAAAACAAATTATTTAGAAAAGAGGATTTTCATACGAACCACGCAGTACTGTTTGCTGTGACTGTAACACTCGCCAATCACTTTTTAGTTATATGCGCTTCTAAAGAAATTATAACTTTTTTATTTCTTTATTTATATTTCTGACACAAATTGTCGCCTCACAGTCTTGTCAGTATACAATTATACTTGTTTGCAATTGAAACGTTGCTCGGTATGTTTGCATAGTTTTACTTTTTTTATTTTTACGGAGATCGAATGGAAACTTTTATTTTGTGGGCCTGAACAATTTTGTCTTAAATTATGCTAGATATAAACGTCCTATATTGGTGAAGCTTTGAAGATTAAAACTGTAAATAAAGCCGTATTATAATAAATTGCTGAAGGTTTAATTATATAATGTGTTAATAATAAAAAAAACTCAGGTCAAGCCGCTTTTTAGGGTCAAATGGTCCTGGCGTCTGAGAGACTGTTGGCCTAATCATGCGATCTCCTTAAGAAAATCTGATTTACAAAGTCCTCGAGATATTCTGCCCTTATTTATCTTCAGACAAGGCAAGGTGTAGTGAAGATGGATGCAATATGTAGTGAACATATGCTCTAGTCATAGAACGAACATGGAAAGATTAGGAATCATTAGACTAGAACCCGGTATTTATGCATCGTCCACTTTTTAAATAGTCATTGTAGATGGTGCCATATGATGACCTTCATCAACTACCAATGAAACAGTGGTTATTAAGGACGAAATACTTATAGCTCATTGTTCGATTATAAATTATCCAAAATATCAATTATTGTATATCAAACTGCATTTAAGTTTTTGTCTTTCTCTTTTTCTATTCAAAGAAACAATATTTAAATAATATATAATAAAAAAAAATATGTAGTAATTAAATAGAATAATAAATATAATTTATTGAGCTTTATTTAGATGGATCTTTATCTTTGCCCTGTAGATAAAAAGGGATTACTGAACAGCGTTGAGTATTATTATTAGAACACTAATGAAAATCGGTCCATTAACATGAATTAATTCAACAATAACTGCGCTAATGTGGTCAGAAAATACATTACAGTAATTAAAGCAGCTAATTATTAATACGCTCAGCAATACTATTTATTCTCTGCATTAATTATTGAGTTGGACAAACATTACTTTAATTTTATATTTTGAGATGATTTATACGTTGTATCTATTTCATGAAATCGTATAATACTGAAAAAAATACACACGTTCAGGAATGTTTGAATACTGATCACGCAATTACAGCTCTCAAAATATGATGAAAAGTTTGTTATCTACTTTTTATGTAAAAAAAGGAGAGGTCAGTGCTTAATTAGGGGATTTAAAAATAATATAATTTATTACCGCTGAAGAAATTAAAAAGAAACAACTAAACTTAATTATTAAGAGACTACAAAAAGGCATTACTGAAGAAGAATTAATCAGTAACATAGTCAACCAAAACGGACTAAATGAAGAGGACGAGACTAAAATTAAATTAATCAAAGAAATTAAAATCAAGAAAAGCAACGATGGAAAAGAGTGGGATACCACAAACTATATCATACAGACAACTCCTTCGATTAGAAGACATCTGATAGAAAGAAAAAAAATTAACATAGGATACAACAGAGTCAACATTGAGGACTGCAACCCACTAATGCAATGTTACCATTGTCAAAAATTTGGACACACAGCACTACGATGTCTGGCCAAGGATCAACCACCAACCTGCTTGCACTGTTCACAAAATCACAACCACATAAACTGTAAAATTAAAGAGACACCAATTTGCATCAATTGTACCAATTCAAACAAATTTCACAAAACAAATTTACCCACTAACCACAACGCCAGTAGCCACCAGTGCATGATCAGAGAGAAAATGCTTAAAATCGCAAACAGCCGGATTGATTTCGGTTGAATTCTGTATTTATTATCGAGGTTAATTATTCAAAGTATACCTACATCATTTACAATTCCTGTACTGTATTTACTATCGAGGTTAATAATTTAAAGCATACCTACATCATCTACAATTTATGTAATGTATTTACTATCGAGGTTAATAATATAAAGTATACCTACATCATTTACAATTTCAAAATTAATGCTTACCAACGAATGACTTTACATGCAACAATATTAACAATAAAATTCAAATAAAAGAACTCATACATGACTCGATCAAAGATCTCAACCAATTAGTACAAAATTTTGAAAACACAATTACAACTTACCATATGAATAGATTTTAATGATATTATTTTATATTCTAAAAAATGTATATATGCAACACTTGAATCAAGGATGAATCCCACGTCACACACAAGATCTACCTTTAAGTGGCGTGGAAAGCGAAATTCCAAAAAAAAAAAAAACAACAATAAAAAAAAAAATGAATGTAATACTGTCAATTAAATCTTAAATGTATCCTATTCTTCTTCGTAGTATCAATCCGGTGGATTGGTTTGCAGCAACAGAATCTTGCATCTCGATCTCCATTCCTCTCGGTCCTCCGCAACCCTTTTCAGCTCAGCATAAGCGCTACAATTCATGTCCTCGAATACTTGCTGTAAATACTCCCGTCTAGGGCGCCCTCTACAGTTTCTACCCTCAACCATCCCCTCCACAATATCGTGAAGAAGACCATCGTGGAATAGTAGTATATAGTCTATAGTATATATCTATATATATATATATATATATATATATATATATATATATATATATATAATAGTATATATCATAGTATCCTATTATATTTGATTAAATAAAAAAAAAAAAAAAAATTATGGTATTAAAAATATCAACATTAAATTAATGCATATAAAAATATTTTCACATTTGAAATAGAAAACTTGATTAAATTTGTGATTATTATAAACTTATGGAGAACCAATACATCATTATCATTTTCAAAATAACATAATTTTATGCATATTCTTTAAGGCTCTTAAAATTGTATTAATCGCTAAGCATTAATTATTGCCGAGATCATCAATAAGTCTATTAATTTAATGTTAAAATAGTTTATATACTTATTTAATGGAGTTATAAATATATCTAGTGTAGATCGTAATTTGTATTGGACTACTGTGGTGTGAGGGAGGGCTAGAAAGATTATTATAGAACCTTAAAAGATAATTTTGAGACACTAGCAATTTTATTAGATCATTTTCGCTGTAATACTCAGTCATTTGTGATACGATCAATGAAATAGATAAAAAAAATATTTCTTGAATATTTGTTGTTGTTTCTTAGTTGTCACTTAGCATCACGAAATGTTAGTCTTACGTCAAATAAATTTCCTGCAAGTGCTCGTGAGTTTTATGAAATCGAATGTAAATGATACCAATCTACGTGCGTGGATCAAATTATGCACCGGGAATACGAAAATTACGTTCGTTGACATCATAAAACAATGGCAATATTCTTTTATATGTGACAATGCTCTTGCAAAACACAGTCACGATACAACGTTTCCGTTGGTCAGCTTACATCCATGGAATTCATTAAGAGTAACAAAAGACCGGGAATAATGAAATAATGTTATTAGGCAAGCCAGATGGAGATTATAAAAAGCAATGAAATGTAATATTAAAGCAGCATTAAGAACTTTATTACTTCTATTCACTTAGAAAAGCCACACTTCTGTATTCTAATCTATTTAAAAATATATAAAAATTGTATATTTAAGTTTTGATTCTAATAGTATTTAAGTTCACAAATATGTTAAAAATATATTCCTTAGATTTTGGGAAAATGATTCTAACTTTGCATAGGAGACCATAAATAATATAGTAGATATCTTCTCATCAAAAATAAATCCTAAAAAACATATTCCAATAATTTGTTTTTACAAACAGTATTAATAATTATTATACATTCTTACATAAATAATTGTACAAATTGAGCGTAGACAATAAATAAAATACGACTAACCTAGATACAATGCATTAGGTCGCCCTTTAGGATCAAACGGGCTAATAATCCGGTTTCTAATGCTGATTAACAAAACATCCAAATAATAGAGACCATATATATTCTTCGAAGAACATCCGGGAGAAGAGATGTCTAAGAATAGACAGTGGCAAATGACATTGGCTATTTGTGGTAACTATATGCTTCAGAAAATGAATGGATGTGGGAAGAAAAAAATATAACAATATTATTCAAAATACATTAGTAAGTATCACTTACATATAAAGCTTTCACTTTGCGATACATTTAAAAATGTAAGCAAAAAATTATAATACATTATACCTCTTGATTGGTATGTTCAAGAAGAACACTTACAAAGTATCTAACTAGTTTATTTTACGAAAAAATTACCTATCTGATGATATTCTTACGCTTCAATTAAGGAACTTAATCTTCATGATTTGATTCTGTTTATATCGAGCGAAAAAAAACTTTCGTAATAATGCGTCGAGTTGATGCATCATTTAATGGTAATCCCTTGGTATTTTTAACGCGACATGGCGAGACGACGAGCTTGCCTTCCATCAGCGAGGATATAAGTCAGGCTGGAGAATCGTCGTTGTTCTCCCCTCTGGTAGACTTTAGACTAAGCTGATGCAGTGAATCATCGGCAGTCGACAACTTCCGCGATGGACGAGAATTAGAAATACTTGCCGCACGTTTTCAGTTTACAACCGTTGACTTATAAAAAATATATATAAGTAATACGTCGTTGTGAGTAAAGAACGAAACTACGTGTGTTCCAAAATACATCGGAATAATGTATGGATTTATAAATTTAGACAATTGTCTAATAATACATCAAATCAGGATTAATGGTTTTTCTTTCACTTCTGTGGAATATGAATTCACTGAATGGTCAGTTCGATGGGCAATTAACTAAAATAAGTGTATGGGTCTTTGGTTAGAAACATAGTATTTTCTTTTTACTGTCGAAAAATTGATGTAGAATGAATGTTATGTAGCATGATGTTTGCTATGAATTTGTATGAACATCAATTGTTGACAAATATCTCTTTTTGTTCATCAGAATAATTTATTTTCTTAATGAAGAGACGATTTTGATGTGTAGAGAAAGGTATTTATTTTGTTTGCTATTATAATTGAATCTAATAAAATACTTATTTTATATTTTTTCTAAAATATATATAAATTTAAAAATAAAAGTGTTTCACAGTAAAACGTCTTTTGAAAAGATAGTAGGTGAAAGATTTTTAAAGAGAAAAAAAATAGATACTTTTTTCAGCGCCTGGATCCCGAAGTTCTGGAAGGCTATTGAGAACAAACAATACATAATGGGCATTTGGCGGTGGTGATAAAGAGCTGACTTGGAAGGAGGCACGTAGAATAGCAGTTATAAGAACTTTATGGAAGTAATCTGTGGCAAATATTTTACCAGGAGAGGATTTTTTTGTATACATAATTATACATAGTTATAATTTTATTATAAATTTAATTTACAAAAAAGAGTGTCGAAAATATTGAAAAGTACATGTTTTAACAAAGTTAATCTTATAATGCTGCTTTCGTTCACACATTCAATAAATATCTGAATAACTCAGTGACGTAAATCTCGCAGAGAAATGTTTGCCACCCAGCTTCAAGACCTTCGTCTCTTTTTAATATCACACCGCTCAAATCATGTTGCCCTTTTCAAAAACTTGACAATCAAAACAAGAAAAAGTGGGCATTTCCCCACGTCAATCCCGGCCATACCTAATCCCTCATAATTCCAAAGTCTTTCGTTCCCTCGCATTTTCTGTCCGGACGTTCTTATAATATTCTTATTCCCAGATTCCGGGACCCGAGCTTTAAAGCTCCAGCCGTTTTTGTTATGGAAGCAAACAAATAAATATTAATTATAAATTTACCGAATCATGATAAAAAACAGAGACTTTAGGCGGTTTCAGTTTATGATTCAAAAAAGCCTTTTTAAGTGCTATTAAAAACAAATCACTTCTTAAATATTGAATTATGAAACGCATTAAAAAGACAAAAAAAATGTTTTTAGTTTTTTTAGAAAGTTTTTTTAATTTATCTCGAACTTTTTAGGCGAATTTGTTTTACACAGATGGTATAGAATATTTGGTGATGTAGTATAAGGTATAATATTATAATTAAATTAAACTTATTTGGATGTACTAAAATAGTAGATATGTAGTGATGTCATCCTAAGGCTTCCACCGAAATCTGGAAAACAATTATATAAATAACATTAAGGTTATCAACTGTCAATACATGGTGAAACTGCATAATTATAATTTAGAATTAATTTAAAGAATAACAAATTAAAAATATTTAGTTTTGATTCACATTTATTTTAAAAGATTACATGTTTCGGTCTCCCTGTATATTATCACAAATTAAAACTTAATATTTTTAATTAGCTAATTTTTTAATTAAAATTAATTTAAAATTATTATTATAAAAATAAAATATATTTTATTTATCGGAAAAACGATACCAATAAATTGTTGATGTTATTTAAAGCTAGCTACCACTTTTAAAAACCCGTACACTGCAATTCTATAATTATTACTAATAGAGTATAGATTCTGTAATATGCACATTATATTAGGATTTAAAATTTTAAGAAAATATAGATAGTTTAATTGGGAGCACTTACTTGATATACGAGTATACTTTTTAATTCGGAATTCTATTGCTTTGAATTTGGTATTGCAACAGTGTTAATGTTTATTATTTATTTTAATAAATGTTTTTTTTTTCAAATTGCGTGTATTTATAAAAAAAATATATGTTTCTGCGAGAAATTTAGATTGCCTGATATAGGAAACAAATATATATGAGTTCAAGATATCGGTTGATAACTATTGAGCGTAAATTGATGTTTGGCAAACATGCGATGGGTCTGTCAGTTATGAGTACGTGGAAAAGGGATTATTTTTTCGGGTTCAGAGACGCGGTATGTGATCAATAAAGTGGGTGTGTAAAGGCAGACAGTCTTACAAAATAAAAACTAAGAATAAACCACTTGATACGGCTTATCGGTCAAGAAAAGAAAATTATAAATCTGGCCATGAAAAAGTACATTTATACTATACAAGAACACACGTGAATAGTTTACCAAGTTCGTGTGATGCGCCTAATACTGTGGCTTAGAAAGATATTTATATCAAGTGATCTAACTAATCTTTACTGACAGACGTTTCCGATTGCCGTCTACAAAAAAAAACTCATTGCCTAGAAACTTCTTTATTGGATTGAACTTTTTTTCAGCTTTTTTAATGGGTGCATGCATGCTTTTATTAGAATTGTCGAGTCAAATACATTTTGAAACAATTCTTACGCTGAAACGCTGTAAACGTCATAAAAAATCATCGGTCTAAGAAAACAAAAGTCACGATTATAAACGTTAGATATTATTTTAAGTAAAAGATAAAAATTGAACACATGCATTTACTGGAAAAATAAGATCACGATCGACCGTTGTATATTTGGAACATATGGTCAACTAGGAACAAATATGAATCCCAACGACTTTCAGAGCTTAATGTTATTCCGTCCTTTTATGAGTTTAATATTATTAGTTCGCCTATCTGGAGCATTATGCATTCAAGTGCTGCCCGCCGCCACAAAACTCTGTCAGCTACCATAGTCTTCGCCTCACCCCATGTTAACTCAACCTCCCACAGTTTGGCCGAGTACATTATATGTATAGTTGTAGTCATCCTGTAAGACCATCGGGAGCCCGGGGGCTTGATGAAAAGGCGGCTGTAATTTATAAACTATTATTGTTATTAATATTTTAATGTAAAGATTTGACGATTAGCCCGATGGTCTCGATCAGTTGCTCTTATAAGTGATATCCAATCAATGACATCTAAACTCAACAAGCAATGCGGTAAGCAAAGTCGATAACCCATCCGTGGTTTGGTCCGCGTTCAGCTTCGGTGATCTAAGAAAATCGCGCATACGGTGTTCTATTTACGTTGATAGGCATGCAGGTGTTATGAGATTTCGCGATAGCCATGATCTATCAAGCTTGCGTCACCAGTGTGTAGAATTTATGCTAAGAATTTAAAATACACCCCTAGGCTATGAATTATCTGTATAGTTGTATTACATATGTAAATTGACGCTTAATATGTACAAGGCAGCGATCGCTTGACAATAGCGTTTATCATCCACCACTGTTTTGAATAATAATTTCCTGGCAATTAATTTTTTAGACCGACCGCCAAATTGAATCTATTTGATCTTCATTCCAAAATAAACTATATATACCGTGCCGAACGCGATCTTTGAAAAACGCTCAGAAAAAATGTATCATCACCATAACATAATCGCCCCCTCATTGGAGCATGTGGACACCAGAAATTGTCGCAGAGAAATATTTGGGTGTTCAATTATCAGTGTATTTTTTAATGAGATCGGATGATAGGCCCGACGCTCCTCGCGATTCAATTAAATCGATTTAAGAAAATCACGCTTGAAGGCGGGTATAGCTCAATGGTCAAAACGATTACTTTGCAGGCCAAAGGTCGTGGGTTCGCTCCCCGTCAGAGATTTAAATAAAAACTTCTAATCGATTTCTGAGCTCTAAAATACCCCTGGTTGGTATGAATTTGATCCCTTACCCGTAAAATTCCAGTCATAGCCTATTAATTTAAGTTGGTGGTACACGAAAGTCGTCCCGTGAAGACCACCCATTCATAATAAATTCCTGTAATAATAAGAATGATGCGTGAATCTCGGCCTGTATTCTATGACGTTGGCGGATCAACACTCCACATGCAGCGCTTAGCCATATGCACTATGGTAAGCGTCATAGAATTCCACAGATGAGACTTCAGAATTACAATCACCATCTGTCGATATTCTCCTGTATGTGAGTGAGAAACAAACGCCTTCATTTATTTATCGTACATTAATATGCGAGTATAGTTCGCTTCTTTTACTAATGCTCATCACTAATTGTTTGCACCACAATAAAGTTCTCACCCACGACTATTAGAATCAGTAAAAATATATTTGCTGTAGTTACTATTGTAGTAATAACTATTGGCAGTCATATTTTATCGCTTATTATAAGGATATAAGAAAAGTTTCATTATTGAATATATAATTGTATATTTTTTTATTAATATAAATTATATAAATTCTAAAACAACCGTCTCGCCATTCAATTATCTGGTATTTTACGACTTTTTATAATATTTAAACCGCATTCAATGTATTTTATTTGTAAATATTAAGATCAAGACGTCTATTGCCTTCATCTAGAAAAATAGACTGTATGGTTTTATGTTATTTAAGGCACCCGTAGGAATTGTTTCTCAGAAGCAAAATTTATTCAAAACTAAAATGGCTGTTCACCAAAAAAAAACGTATAACCTTCAGACTTGAATTAATTCACACGTCGAGCCTTTGGTTGTTTACAAATTCACTTGACACATGTCTAAAGCTAGCGATCGCCTCTGGTTTTAGTATTTTTTGTTACACAGTCAATGTTTTTCATTAAACACAAAGCAATTAATAAAATTACTATCTAGCAGTTGATAATTAATAATTGTCAAATGTGATTTGGGATGACAAAGCATGAGAGACTTGGTCACATATTTAAATTATATTTCAAGACACTTGTATTACTATTGAGCATCAAAAATGTTACGTTGTTGCTGCTCTGAAGTTCGGGAAAATTTAAGGCGTGCTCAAATTTGGATAGGTTACCGCCTGATTTTCATAGCGTCATACTGTTCGAGTTAAGATGCTTTTCAGGACCAAAAATTCAGTGCATTCAAAATGTTAGATTTATCGAGAGATTTTGTTAATAAAAAAACAGATTCGCTATAAGTCCTCGATCTCTCGTTCCGGAGGTTGTTTGTTATTTGGTGGACTTCTGAGTGTATATATGACTTGAGAGATAACGTGAAAAATTGTGATGGCTGTATATTAACTATGTGATTTAAGAAAACAAACAGCATTTCTATTATATTTTTTTATTATTGCTTGTGCGATATGCCGATCAGGGAATTCACAGCATTTCAATGCAAACACGACAAACATTTACATATTCAATCATATATTTTTTTTCTTAACACAAATATAATAATACCCACAGATGGATAAATCTCATGCGTGAAAATGGCGCTTGCCATTTCTATAATCGCTAAGCGCTATATGTTGAGTGTGGATCTGCCAAGGCAATTATGACTACAACCCGGCATTCACCAGTGAGGGATCAGTTTCACATCAACTAGGTGTGGGGAATGCTATTTATGTAGCTTATATATAACTTACAATATATTCTTATAATAAGCGTTGTCTGGGGTCAAACCCTCGTTCTCTGGTACAGTAAGTAAGCGCTTCACCTCTTATTCATACCTGCCAGCATCTATATATGTATGCAAACTAAAAAGAAAAATCTGTGCGGTTTAACGTTCATTATAATTATAAAAGTACAAAGAATTTTGAAAAGTCTCCGTCCCGAAATAAATTTAAGCCAATAATGAATGTCTCCTGTAATTATCAAGATTTACTTTTACAAGACCGCAGCGCAAAAACAGAATTTACAAAAAAAAAAGAACTTTGAAAAAATAACCCATTTTATTTCTCCCAGCACCTGACACTCTTCCAGCCGTATCAAGATTGATAATCTAATTGGCGCTTTTAATGTCAAAGGATATTATCGATATCTCTATCTCGACGCGAGGTTTCTGCCGACCTGGAAGACAGCTGGGAAGACCATCCTTAAATAAATAATGAATAATATATTTTATCAATGTTTTCAGCATTCACTTTGAGATCCATTATAAATTATTCATATTTATTTATTTACCTTGTTTTTACAATACTTAATATATGAAAGATAATAATTACTATTACAAATGTTAATTATAATTATTATAATAATAATAATAATAATAATAATAATAAAATGAAATATATATATAAATCATTTTATTAATTTTCTCTTCATCCTTTCAACCCTATCTGTCTCCCTCACTTATCATTCCTACATAAAATAGGTTTGACCACTTGCAAAGTACTACTTAGTACACTTGGCAGTTCAGTTTTCTCTTAACAAGAGAAGGATTGAGAGAGGCTACGAGTTACATCGAAAAACATGGTATATAAATAAATATTTAATATTATAATAATATATTTTTTCGAACTATTATGAAGTCATCACCATCGTTCCATATATGTTCTCTTAACTAGAGTATATTTTCGTCAATAGCTACCGACGTAAACGCTCGCCTCATTCCATGTCAGCTCTGCCTCACAGAGCTCCACGTATAACATCCTAAGTATTTCTCCCGATGGCCTTCCATAGTGAAAGAGCTTAGTGGTTTGAATAAAAGATAACAGCTGCTTATGCTCCATGTGAAGCAGACCCTGTCACACCTTCTGGAGTGTGCGCTGTGCCCGAATAGCTGCACCCAGGAAGACCTAATGATGGTCGGGAGTAACGCCATCGACGTCGCCCACTTCTGGGCAGACAGGATCTGACCCTGTTGCTTACGACACGATTATATATATTTGAAATTTTAAATTAAAAAATGGCTCTAGCTGAATATTAATAATAAAATAAGGATGAATATTTAATACTCTAAACCACGAAAAAATCTACTACGCTTGATTGATAATAAGATCAATTAAATTAAGAATATATTTAAGAGTGGTCATCCCTTCGTCAGGTAAACGTGTGCCAATTAACCGACGGACCATTAATTGAGGACGATTGTTCCATCCATCATCCTCGAACCTGCGGACACGGCCATGTGACACGTCCCACCTTTACCTTTTTACCTTCGCGAGCTCAGACCATACTTTTCAACAATGATTGTTCTTCAAAACATGCGACATTTAAGCCCACACATCATATAAGACAGCATGGTCACATTGATGTATTATTGTCTCAGCATTTTTAATTAATACATAAAGTCATGGTTATATAATATTTTTAGATATTAACTTACAAAATCACTTTCTTTTTTTGTACATATTTGTTCTGTAAGTTAAGAATTTTTTCAACAATATTATAATATATTGTGGTCATACATATAATTGAAATTATGTATTATTGCATTAATTCTCATGCCTAGTCGTAGATAATTTGCTTGACACCTGTCAATTATATTTTCAACGATAGCAGCGTCATTAATGTCCTTTGGCTTGCAGATATTGAGGGAATCGTTGACAGCCAATCTTTGATCTAAAAATATTGATATGCGTAGATGGAAGTCCGCGACGAAGATTAAAAATTAAAAGAAATATACATAGTAAGCGGCTTTGTTACACGCCAGTTATAGTGTCAAACTAGTATTTGCTTCAATGCACATGCAGCATTTGCTAGCTGGTTTAAGGGTTTTATAACAGATACAATTTTGGTAAACACCCCGATACGTCTCGGTCGGTGATACGTTTCGAAGTTTGCGAACAAAAATTGTCGGTATGGATTATCTTAATAGCCTTTTTGTAGTCAACGATATGATGATTTTATTGTTGAAGCACATGACTTTGTGTATATGTTCTGAATACGATTTATCAGGCAACGTCTCGGTCGGTAAGAGTTCGTATTTGGGTTTTTGCATATAAATCTTTATTCAATCTTGAGATACATGCACATAAAATTACAAATTAGGTATTTATACTTAGTTTACAGACTTTTTTAATCTTTTAGCTACATTTTTTTTTTGTAGTTCAACGATACACTGAAAATTTTTTTTTTGAGCAAAATTAAACCTGTTAATATGTTCTGAATAGACAATTCAGACACAAATAAGAAACAAAAAGAAACAGTGAAAAATGTAAGATAAAATAAAAAAGAACACCATAAGAGTTCGTATGAGTGTGGGTTTTATTCTTGCCTAAAATATATGCGGGCAAGTACTTATTTCAGGATGCTTAGGAGAGTGATATCCGGTGTCTATTTGCAAAAATATGTTTTCATAATAATTCTTTTCATTTAAACAATTCATCACACGTGATAGTGAGTTTTATGTGTATTTAATTGATTGAATAACAAAGATTGAAAAATTTAGATACGTTCATAATTTTTGAGTTCTGGTCACATATAAAGGTGCCTTTGCTTTGATTTATCAACATGGCTTGATACTCGTTAATGGTCGTTTTCAAACTGGTCAACAAGCCAACGTCTCGCTCTGTACAGTTGGACGGGTGTCGAATTCCATTTGTAATTAAAATGTTAATTAGTACAACTGAGTTGCGTGGGCTATTAAAAAAATATCCGAGGAAACAGAATGCCGCTTTGGAACAGTTTTCGTTATGCATATTAACTCTCTCGTTCTAATAGTTGTCTTGTACGCATTAATTGCAACAAGAACAAAAAACAATCAATTAACGATGCATGAAAAAACACACAATCTCAGGAAGATAAAAATTATTTTTTTATGAGATAACCCAAACATATGGGAAGGTTTTTTAATCACTTAACGTCGTTATCAAATTCTGAAACATTCATTCATTCATTTCAATTTCTAAGAAAACAATAAAATGGAGTTATATTTGAATTTGATTAATAAATTGAATGTGACATTAAATAACAAGTTTTAATAATGTTAAGCAGTCTTTGTTTAGAATGCCGGTATCATATAATGGCAACAAAATAAATGATTAGAATTTGAATCAATTCAAAATAAAGTGTTTCATTTAAATTTAAGTCAGTTTAGTTTAGGTTAGATTAAGTTGAGTTGGGTTAGTATAACTATGTAAGACATCTTAAATAATCCAAAATAAAAATTATTTTATTTTATATTCCGACCAAAAAATTATTCATTCTGACCGGAAAAATACGAATTTGTATATTACATTTGACCTTGTAGCAAATTTAAGTTGAGCAATTGTAAAAAAATCATTCTTGAATGGGGTCATTTTATTACTAGCAACCTTATGACTTGATTTCCATTGGAGCAACACAAATAGAGGTTGTAAATGACTATACCTATCTGGGACAAGTAAAACAACTAGGACGATATAACTTCTCAAAACAAATCGACAGGCGTATACAACCGGGATGGGCAGCATTTTTAAAACTGAAGTATACTTTTAAAGCGAAAATTCCGCAATGTCTTATAACTGAGGCGTTTCACCAATGCATTGTTTTTGCTGTCGCTGGGTTGAAAAGATTAGCCGGAAGAGGAAGTCCGAAATTCCGTTTCCAGGGGGCACCGCGTGGAGGTTCTTTTCATGCTCCCTTTTTCATGCTCCCCATGCATCTCAAACCAAACCCATCAAAGACACAAGTCTGCTGTTTCCACCTTAGAAACAGGGAAGCTAACAGAAAGCTTCGTGTCACGTAGGAAGGTAGAGTACTGGAACATAGCGATCATTCAAAATACCTCGGAGTCACTCTAGATCGCACCCTAACCTTCAGGCATCATTGCAGCAACACCAAACAGAAAGTTTCAACAAGGAACAACCTCATCCGCAAACTGACCAACACTCACTGGGTAGCCCAACCACCCCTTCTTCGTACCTCAGCTCTAGCACTTTGTTTCTCAGCCGGAGAATATGCAGCACCAGTGTGGAGTCGATCAGCCTACTGTAATCAAGTGGATACTGTCCTGAATGATGCATGCAGAGTCATCAAAGGCTGCCTCAAACCAACACTCATTTCTAAACTATACCCTTTGGCTGGCATCGCACCACCAAACATAAGACGCAAAGTCATATGCGCCGAAAAAATGCGTAAGGCAACCAAACAACCGTCCCACTGCTTGTATAATCAGATAACCCCAACACCAAGATTAAAGTCGCAAAGCAGCTTCCTGAAATCCACACAACCTGTCACATCCGGCCCTGAAAATGAGAGACTCCAGCTCTGGCAACAAATCGCACCTGAGGATTTCCAAAGGAAGGCCTCCCAACTTGCAAGATCCTTGACTGGTGGACCTGGAAATCGCTGAACAGATTAAGAACCGGAGTTGGTAGAACAAAGGACAACCTCGAGCGGTGGGGAATGCTTCGGCAGGGAGAGACACCTATTGTGCGACTGTGGAGACCTGCAGACCGCCTCACACCTAAGATGCTGCTCCATGTGCCCAACAAACTACACATCTCAGGACCTAATGCTGGGCAACACACGAGCTATCGATGTTGCCAGATACTGGGAAAAAAATAATTTGACGTCGCTGACACGAAGAAAAAGAAGACCAATGCATTCTCCCTGTATTAACTTATGGCGCAAAGGCGTGAAATCTAACACCAAGTCTTAAGAAGAGATCCATGCTCGGAGTGTCACTAAAAGATAGAATCCGAAACGAGGATATCCGCAGAAGAACTCAAGTAGTGGAGGCTACCCAACAAATAAGCACACTCAAGTGGCAATGGGCAGGACATATCTGTCGAAGAAACGAAGGTCGATGGGGAAGAAAAGTATTGGAGTGACCTGGATGCGGAAGGCGGAGGATCGAAAAAGATGGAGACTCACGCAGGAGGCTTTCGTTCAACAGTGGACGAATACAGGCTGATGGTAACGAACCCTATGACTGCATTAAATAAATATTTAAATATAAATCTTATATTTTAAATTTTAATGTCGTATTAAGCACCATTCTTCATAAAAGGGCTGACTAACAAACATCCTAACATTCCTCAGATATTTATAGCTGCCTATTTTTCAAGCTCCTGGATCTCGTCATCCTGGAGGGCAGTCGAGAACATATATTAACATATACATTTTAATTCAGAAATTTTTTGGGACAAAGCACGGGCAATGGCATCTGAACTGTTTCGCGGAAATTCGTGGTAAACATTTGCTCACCATAAATTACCGAATTGCTTACAAACGAAAGCCTAGTAAGCACACATCTAATGAACAAAGTTAGAATTATTTGCAATTTCGAACAAAGAGTGACGATGTTCTCATGAGCTTCCAGGTGTAATGGTATCTTTACTGACCTGGGTTGCTCGGTCTTCCTTCAGAGTCAAGGCCCTCGCTGTCTCGTTCTAGGCAGCCTACGAGAGAAGAGGACAGAGGAACAAGATGGCGTGGTCAAAATACCACGGCGAACACACTAACACTGCGTGTTAGTCTGACGAGAGAGTTTGAGAGGAGAGGTTGTCGAATGTTAGATTTTTTTTTGTCTTGAATATTCTTGGTCATACAATTGTGGCGACCGACAATTGTGGCGATAGGTATCAAAACTGGTTAATGCATAGTGCGTAAAAGATATTTATTATTAAAATATTGTTAAAAATTACTAATGATACAGGTGAGAATTGGAATAATAAATAAATCAATCGGAATATAGTCAAAAGATGGATTTATTTATTATTCAAATTGGAATATTGTTTCTTTGGTAGTATTTAAACAGTATTTAGGAAAAAAAAACCCCATTTGACTTTAACTAGTATTGCTATCCACCTACTCAAGCATTGTTTTTTTTTTTGAATTTTAAAAGTATTCAATTAAATAATATTTCTAGAAGTCTATAATAAGTTTATGAGTAATGTTTTATAGTACAGAGGTTGCTGTAAAGAGACTATACACATCTTTAATTATTATACAACTTACGTTAAATAATAATTTAATAATTATTTTGTAGCGTAAATATTAACAAATATAAATAGCGAAAACAGGTTAAGAATTAAAGACAATTTTATTTTAACAAATAATAGTACGTAAGAGACTGCCTGGAACATTTTCATAAGTTACAGCGACCTTTTTTTCAGACGCCATCGCCGTGCTGGAAGGCCACAGGAAACTACGCATATAATGTATTTGTCGGAAATCCGGTAGACAGAGCTAATATGTGTTCTCTCCGGCAGCTGACAGAGCTTTGTGGCTACAGTTTTTGACAGTCATATCCTCCGGGTAGAGGGAGCGGATATGGAGTAATGATAAAGAACATAAAATAACCAAATTTATCTTCGCTTAGTATAAAATCGAAGTCATATCTTTATAAGAGAATAAAGAATTGATTCAATGTTTTCTCCGAACTTAAATGAAAAATATGTAAGAACATTGGTTTGAAGTATTGTATGTAAAATATTTTGTATGTAAGTATCTTGCAAAACATTTATCTCATAAAAATTGTACATAGTTTGTAGAAACTTTTTTTTAGTCATTTTACTTCTTCATCGATTTCAATACATCACAAGTCCTATGTAAATAAACATGTTTTATTTTCCAACGAAGCCCATTCCAGTGAAATGGCATCGCAAAAATAAATGGCGGTACTAATAGACTATTTTCTTCGCATCCAAGAAATAAGAGATTCGTAAAATACTCTTCAGCCATTCCACTGAAGTATTTCACTTTACTTTTTTCCGTGCGACTCTCCGTCAACCTACCCTACTTTGGCTATAACATTCATTGTATGAATATTGCAAACAGATATTGCCCTGAGAGAAATACGCATTCCTTTGAATATTTCTCTCGGAAGCCTGAAACTGCTATTGGAAAATCATTATTGCCATCTTCGTATATATCACCCCATCCAGAGCCGCATCGAGACACATTCAAAACATATCACATGTAATTCCTAGGATTAAGGCAACCACGACAAGAACAGCCCTTCTTATTTTTACAACTCTGATCCTCAGTTGGAGTGTGTTGTCACAAATAAGCGAGATCTGCTTCGAAGTTTATTCCTCATCTCTAATAACCTATCTCTCTAAAACGAGACCAATGGCCTTCCAGGGTGACTAAAGCCCAGGAATTTGAATAAAAGACATCAACGTTCACTCTTAGATAAAACCAGTTGATTAGTTTTAATAAAATATGCGGTATTTGTAAACATTTGTGAATTTGTAGGACTTGAGAAATGAGTTGAGGCACCTCTAAGGAGCAAGAGGCATCGGAAACATTAAACATTTCATCCGTTCTTTTTAAGAAAAATGCTGTTCAAATAACAATCAAAATAGTTGTAAACTAAAGTTGTTGTTTCTTCAAGTACCCGGGCTCCCGATCAGAAGGTCGATAGGAACCATATATGTTTCTACAATAAACGAGTGCAAAGATATCCTATATCAACTGATAAAACTTTTTGGTGGTAATTTGTGGTAGCCATATTATCTAGATATGTAACGCATAGAAGAAAAATAAATATAAGGAATAAACAAAAAATGATTTTTATTTTCAGTTTTTCATTTCAGTGGCCACAACCACTCACATAGTAGGCAAGCCCATTATCTCAAAAACAAGTCTTTATTATTCCATATCCGCTATTTCGATGGAGCATAAGTTGAAATATAAGGTGTATAAACCGTTGACACAAAGCTCTATCATCTACAGGTATACTGAAGAATGGAAGGCTATCGTGTCCATTCTCTCACTTCATCATTCGTAAAATTGTAGTCTCTGCATAATACGAATGTACTTATTATCAAAACATATAACATGACTGCATTATTAGCTTTTGTTGAGGTACCAAGATTAATAGGCGAATAAAAAATATGCACACTTTAAAAACTGAAAATGAATATCTTCTGTGTCCTAAAGCGGCCCTGTCTTTCTCGGTGTAATCTTCCCATATTCCACATATTCCAGACGGACCTTATGCACATGCCGACCTAAGGGAGAGAATATTTATACGCGCATAATTTACGTGCAAATTTTGCATATTTATGCCCAATTATATTTGATAAATTTTGTATCACTCGTGCCTTATATTTCGCATAAAGTGCTTGCTGGATACGTCACAGCGCAGGCTCATTACAGACCTTCATTATTTTATTACTTTATGTGCATCCATTAAAATAATAAAATTAAATCGTTCTCGCATTGGCCGATTGTAAATAAATAAGTATTTTTTCGTTTTGTAGGCAGTTAATATTTCAAAAAGGTTTTCATTACTTTTGCATTTTATAATTGCAAATCAATTACGTTCTACTCATCATCTTAAAAAAATTACGGCACTACTTAATACAGGTTATTTTACAAAACGTTTTATTTTTCTCTAATTAATTGATAAGAAAAATAAAATATAAGAAGATTTTTTCTATCTATAGATATTTGTATGGGTAAAAATTTTATTACGATGTCGTTTGGTAGGTATGCGATTGTAAAAATGAAAATTGAAGTTTCTACATATATTTTCGTAAAGAACTATGTCAACTGTTACCTTTAATCTAAGACTCGAATCTACAATAGCGAATTTGTAAAATTAACTAAATTGAATGTAAAATGAAAATAACTTTTTCTAACATGGTAGTTACAATTTTTTCAATTATACAAAAAATAAATTAAATCCGCAGAAATAAATGGTTGATATTATTTTTTTATTAATGCATAAATATTGTTTTTTTATTTTATTTTTAGCAATCGCTTTTCAATTAATTTCAAGTATTGAGTAAAGATTTTATTTTTAATATTAAATGGTCTACTTTATTACCGCGTCTTTGATGAGTGATTCATCAGTTCATCTCTTGTGATAAATATATTTGTGTGTGAATAAGCAGTGCTCAGCGTTATCGATATAAAAAAGTTAAGAAGTATTTATTTTAATTTACAAAAAATTAATATAATATCGCGAATAAAATTTAAATCCGTCGTGTTCTAGCTCATCAACGATCGCTGAAATACTTCCATTGAGCTTGCAATAAAATAGCTTTGCGGAGATGCCATTCCATCTCATTCATCGCATTTACCGACAGCAATTAAATATAAAGTCAAAGTATTGCTCTCGGAGACGGTCGGACGGCTTTCGTTCCGAGGCATAAAAACTTGTTTATGACGTTTGGTTGCATCTCCAGAACAGAAACCTCGACTCGGTGGATCAAATCTTCAATAAAACCATTTAACCATACCTGATTTCAGACATTGATATCCGAGTGCAGGTTTAATGTAAGAAATATAATAGGCGCATCTTTTATTACGAGTATTTAAAATCGGCTTATTATTTTCATCAGCATCGATAAACAGCTTTGAAGCAACATGGTGTACGCTGATGATACTGCCATATTCTTAAATTATATGCATGCTGTTGTTAGAAGGTCGAAAATTTAATATATTTTGGATAACAGGTCACTAAAAGTGTAAAATCGTCTTTCAATTAAAAAAGTGCCGCCGAAAAAAAGCCCATTTTGTGCAGAAACTGATGCAGCACAGTAGAAATGTGATTCGAGGGAATATCTCTTTCTACAATATTTGAGTTACAGTAGTCTGACCGTGTGAAAAAACGAGGTAAGGGAGCAGACATAGCAGCCTTTCATGGCTGTTATATACAATGATACGAAACATTCAGAAGAGCATAAACTACAGCTTTTTTTGGACTCTCGACGTTTTGGAAAATCATCTGAAATCAAATTCAATCAAGTTGACAGGCGTCAAAATATTAACAAAGAAGCCCTATAAAATATTTTACATAGCTCAATATATGTTTCTTTTAAGAAAATTAATATTATGTGGTCGTGGGTGCCAGTTCAATAATAACGTGACTTACAATTACAAGTAATTGTCTTTCTGTTAGTCGAATACAAAACGTATTTCTATGTAATATAAATAAAAGCATCCACTTTATTATAATGTATGATATACTTTTTTGAATAGCTCGATACAGAAATATTTGCATTACATACATTTGTATCTAGCTGTCCATTAATAACAATAATTGATCCACTGACAGAATGGAATATAAATAACCTAGTGGGAGCCTATTATCTTTCTCAACCCTTTAAGCTTACATAAAAATAAATATAACATAAAAATTATGAAATTTAAATTTTAAAACTTATTTCTATGTAATATAAATAAAAGCATCCTTTTTATTATAATGTATGATATACTTTTTTGAATAGCTCGATACAGAAATATTTGCATTACATACATTTGTATCTAGCTGTCCATTAATAACAATAATTGATCCACTGACAGAATGGAATATAAATAACCTAGTGGGAGCCTTTTATCTTTCTCAACCCTTTAAGCTTACATAAAAATAAATATAACATAAAAATTATGAAATTTAAATTTTAAAATACTGTTGAGATTTTTAACGGATAAATAAACATTAAGCTAAATATGTTATTTAATTTTAATATGTGTATTTATATTTATCAAAATAACGTGCTTCGCATGCGCATATATTAATATTATATAATTAATTTATGTGAAAAATCACAGGTGCTAGAGGAGCGTTTCAAAGTTTGTTTGTGATGTTAAAGAAGGAGTAAAATTTTGTCTGTGGTGTTGATGTAGAAAATTGTCAACAAACATGACAAACCTAGATTTAATTTTGTCATTATGAAGTAGTTATCCATTTAATCAAATTAAATTAACAAAAATGAATCGAATTTACGGGATTCTTGGCCGCCAACAGAATATCCTGTTTTATATGTCAACACAGTAGAAATGCTTGGAAAGATTCCACGAGTATTGATGAGAAAGTTAGAAAGAAAGTATATATGCGTTTAGTCTTGATAAAAAGTTGTGATCCGAATGAACTACTTCTGTGTACCATGAATGCATTCTCGATTAGATGAAAGCAAATACATGAAATTCGTTATACACCCATACCTCGCTATACGGCTGCTCTTTATACGGCATTTTGCATTTATAACGGCCCTATTTAATTAAGGCACGTTTTAAATTTTCGGCCTAAAATTCGGTCTAAAATGTAGAATAAAAATATAAATTGCATTTCGAATGATAAACCACGTTACATTAAAAAAAAATGCAACAGATCCCATTGAATTTGTATTCATTTATATTAAAATAATTGATTTATTACGATTGTATACGGCTTTTCGCTTTGCAGCCATGTTTCGTGGAACGTATCTAGCGAGGTATTGGTGTATTAGGTCTGAAAGGGTTAATCCAGTGGGTAGAAGAGCGCGTTGTTTACAGTCCGTTAATGGTGTCCGGGATGAATCCAATCTTATTAGATTGGAACACAATAAATCATCAGGCATCACTCATAACTCATAATGCAGGCTGCGGGGATGGTGCCTCTCTGGAGGAGCTTCCTGAATAACTCGAGAGCTTATCGGAGGTTAGCGTTAACAACCAGAGCACTCAACTTAACATCGATGCCACTGTAAAAGCACGAAAGAACCGATATTTTTAAATGAAAGCTTTTTTTAATATCTGTGTAACATGTGTAATGCTGCCCGCTGCTGTGTAATAACCATAAAGTAAAGGATAAAAATAACACTGTCCAATATAATAAATTGACCATACGATTTATTGTTTTCTTTATGTATTGATTTTCACGAATTTGAAGCACCATGTAATAAATAAATAATATTAATTTCTTAATTAATTACTGGTCAAAAAATGAAGCTAAAATGAATTAATTTCAGAAATAAGAGAATTTAATTCGACATTATATACGAATACTTAAATTTTGGTGTTTGGTAATAAAAAAAAATTAACTATCGATTGCTTAAAATTAACCAAAAAAACGAATTTATTCATGGACAATTGAATTTTATTTATGATACTATTGTTTGATAATTAAATATCAATGATTTATTTTCACAAAAACCCATAGAAATAGTGTCATTTATTTTCATTATATTTATTTACGTGGGTTTAATATTCATATAAATTAATTTTAAATTGTTATGTGATATGTTTTGCTGCATTGTTGATATATTTTAACTGCTTCATATAATAGATATTTATAGTATAAATAACCACTGACATCGTTTATTTTGATGGTAACAAAGCGTCAGCGTGGAATCGACAAAAAACGTCGCGTGATAATGGGAAAATTACTGTCATGCAAAAGTTTATGACAAAAAACGGATTAGTCAAAGTTGTCATCCTCAAGGCGACAGACGCTCTGGACGGCCTTATGAGGAAACTGGGTCAGATGTTATTTTTCGTAATTCTGTAACAGATTTCATAACAAAATAATGTTATTATCATGTAAATTGCTCGCTTTTTGTGACATTTCACAACGTTTTCGTATGTTACCCACATAACGCGATGTGTCAAGAAAAGCATCCAAAAAACGTATTATCATAAAATACGTATTTAAATGACTTTATTTTTTAAACATTCTATGAGAATAGTGTTATTTGTACAATTACAGACTAATATGAATGGTAGCATCAAATAATGTAATTGGTTATAAAGGTTATGTAACAATAATAAACATTATTTTTAAATACAGTATTCGCTCAATAAAAGCTATTATTAGTGTTATATTTTGATAGAAAATATTTCCTGTAATTGTTTGATAAATAAATAATAAATATTAAAACTATAGTCAAAGTTAAGTTGAAAACCATTAGCCTGGACTCTCTCGTTTGTTTTTACAAATTTAAAACTAAGCACCGATTGAACTACTTCACCACTACAATTTATGAAAATAATTATAAAAAATCCAGGCTTCTGGAATGCTCTGTTAATTAATAGAACCATAAAAAACTGATCACTTAAGCCTTCCGTTTTATTAAGTTCCCAAGCTCCCGCCAAAGAGACCATGCATATTTCCATGTAGTCTTCAGGAAGCAGATATATCTTTGTAAGCAATTTAAAATTATAATATAGAAAGTTCAATCACTTGACATTAATATACAAACCGTGTAATGCAATTTACTCTACTAACATGAGTATTCATTTTCAACCATTATCCTTCAATCACACTCCTAGTCAAGATCCATCTCATCTCCAGTTTACGCTGCACAGGTAACGCGACTATCACTCTGGCCGGGGCGATCTTGCTGGACCACTTTTGAAAAGTTATTTTTTTGCTGCGTCGCGAGAACAGATGAGTTTGCTCGACAAGCCTAACACGTGTGCCCTAACGCTACATCTCTTCATCTCAACAGCTTCCTTACTCTCACTTCAATTTAAAACGCTTGATTGAATTAATATATAGTATACAAAAAGCTTTGGCATTATAACTATTATAACTTTGCTGAATGAAGGCATATATTTATTTTATTATCAAGAATCTTTCGTTCCCGCCATACAGGTTTTCAGTATCCGTATATTAAAACATCTCTACACACGGAGACGCTGAGTCATCAGTATGACTTGAAGACCTGCTTGGCAGCAACCACTGCATTCAATCCCTCTTGAATGACCATCAGGAGGATTTTTTTTTTTTTATGTAAACGCATGCAGGAGAGCACAACCGGTCAAGACCAGTGCACTCTATGACGCTCAGCCAGGGAGGCTGGACGCTGCATGCGGGAAACGTGTGTTGTGGTCGTGTTTGTATGTGGGTTGGGGAGATTGCAAGTGTATATTTATCTGTTTCTTGAAGAGATCCAGATTGTGGGAAGGAGGAAACATAGACGCTGGAAGAGCATTCCATAGCTTACCGGTGGCATTAAGGAAGGAACTTTGGAAGCTGCCAGTTCTTGGTCGACATATATTAACCGTGTATGGATGTTCGGCAAGTGTAAGACGAGTTTGTCGGCTGTGAGTGGGTGCAGGAGGAATTAGTTCTTTAAGTTCCGAAGAGCAGCGACCGTGGTAATAACGGTAGAAAAGACTAAGAGAACCAACCTTACGTCTGTGTTTCATTGATTGTAGATTAGACGTAAGGGTGTCATTGTTTATCAAACGAAGTGCTCTTCTTTGAACTGAGTCAATTAAGTTTAGAAGGTATTTTGGGGCTCCAATCCAAAGGTGACTTGTCAGCAGACGGACGCTGTCAAGATCTTTCAAAGTCGGGGTCATCGCGACTTCGCTGGAGTCTCTCATGGAGCCTGAAGTGTGGCCTGAAAGAACCATCGTCCAACTCTGGATACGCTTAAGACGAAAGAATCGCAGTGAACAGTGGTCGAAACCAACTTGAGTGAAGATATTGACATATTTAGTGTAATATTGCTTGTGTGGACGGATACGAAATGTTGGACGTTTGATTTTGTGACAATATTGCCGTGTTATTTGTGTATCAACCATGATAAACTTATGACATGGTTTTTGTTGTCACAAATCCTAGCTATTTGTGCATCGTATTCCGACACTTGTTCTGAGTGTGAGGTCATTGACACTAAGTGTGTCAATACATTTACATCATCACACTTACGTTAGTACTTCAATAACGAATAAAAATTGTATATTTTGTAATGTCATTGAAGGAAAAGAAATAAAAAAATATAAATATAATTTTTAAATGATTTAATATCTACTCCCCTGGACTGCACAACTGAATCATAAGGTCATCACGAACTGCCACCACAAATTTCTGTGAGCCGTCATGATCCACGCTGTATCCCATAGACCTTCGATATGCATGCGCCAACCAGGTTCACCTTCATCTCTTGACTAACTAAAGTATGAAAAGTTGCTTTGTCCACTATGTAACCTAATATTTCTTCACAAAGTCGCATTGTTCACTCAGTATTCTACGCGAGCATCTGTTTTCGAAAACGACTGCACTGACTGAAAATGCAGCGATTACTTAAGCTCTCTTTCATCGGAAGGAGTCAGATTATTTCGTTTTCCATTGGTGCGAGTGAGATGCGGCATGGGTGGCGACCAGTAATAGTTTACGTAAGGCTTGTATCACATGTGATGTGGACCCGTATCGAGTGCCGCGAGGTGGCCGCGGGCCGTGCCTCTCGGGACGGTCCCCCGGCTACCACTTGAGAGATGTTGAGGTTATGTCAGGTTCCTGCCTCCAGAGCAGGGGAAATAGGATAGCAATATCTCAAAGAGATATCTTCAAATATGTACAAAGTATCATGAAATGCTGCTTCTGTGTATATATGTGCAACGAGCGGCGACATTCTCAAGTTGAGTGAACCTGATTTGTTTGCATATCAGACGAGACATTTTTTTGTTCATTTTAATTTATATAAATAACATAAGAGGTATTGAATTTTATGTCATTATCTCATTAACTATGTGCTGTATTGTGTTGGGATCAATATAGCACATAGATAAGTCTCTTTTATCTATAAACAACCCCGTGTATAAAAAAAATGTGTGTGTGTTTATCTATGGTATATCTTTCTTTTTTGTAGTATCAATCCGGTGGATTGGTTAGCAGCAACAGAATCTTGCATCTCGACCTCCATTTCCTTCGGTCCTCCGCAACCCTCTTCAGCTCAGCATAAGAGCTACAACTTGCTGCAAATACTACCGTCTAGGACGCCCTCTACAGTTTCTACCCTCAAACCATGTCCTCCACAATGTCGTAAAGAAAACCATCGTGGCGCATGATTTGACCGATCCATCGGGCTCGCCTCTCTGAGATGGTACTTATTAGGCGCCTATCTTCTTTGATTATCCTAAGAACCTCATTGTTCGTGACGTGGTCTCTCCAGAAAATTCCGAGAATTCTTCTGTATGACCACATCTCAAAAGCCTCTAGTCTTTTTTATCACGTTTTATTATTTAGTATATCTTTAGTAATTAATATTACAGAAAACTACAATAAACTTATGGAAATATTGACTTCATATTGCGTCAGCAAAAGATTTTTCAAACTATGATAATTTGATGAAAATTAATACAATTTGTTTCACGAAAGTAACGTATTTTTATAATACATTTTATATTCCAGTTTTTAGTGCCAATACAAGTATGAATATAAAAAAACTGTAGAAAATCTATTGACGCTCTTAACATCGGCGTACAATCCGTTTGACTGCAAGACAATTAACTGCAAGATTAATGTTTAAATAAATTATTTTGTCAACACAAATATACTAGTACTTCTATTCCGAAATACAGTATTTTTAAGCACATCTACACGAAACCTTTTCAACTAAAAATTACTTCATACTGTATCAAATATAAGTCAAAAGCACATCCAAAATATTAGTCAAATATATTAGCTTACAAGCTATACACACAACGGTTTTACGGGTAGACACTGACTGAAATAAAAATCCATTACGTACAAACAGATATCTATTGTCAGCTTCGCTTAGACAGCTTGATGATTATCCCGATGCTAGATAGTTCATCTTGTACAAAACCTACTGATTCCAGTGAGGCATTTTAACATCTTGAACTGTAGCATTATAGTTCGGTTGTCACATGCCGCCCTTGCTCACGTCTCGACCATCCGTCTCCGGCTGGACACATCCACGCCGCTGGAAAAATGTTACCGCAGGTTGTTTACCTGTAATGCCGTGTAGCAGACTCCTACCTGTGAAGAGATTTACCTGTGAATCTGTGTAAGGGAGTTGCATAACAGCCGGCGGCCGCCACTGACCAAGCTGTAACGCTCCCCACCACGAAAACTTACTCCACATAAAATCAGTAGCGTATCAGGCAAAACATAAGCAGTTTATTAATAATATATATCAAAACCAATATCTATACCAGCAACCAGCCACCCTGGGTCAGGTCAAGAGCCTACTGTAACCGAGCAATTATAGTAATGAAAACTGGTAGTAGAAAACGAAAGTCATCCCGTGAACACCACCATCTCATTAAAAATGAATGATACTTGAAAGACTGTAGTCTAATGACATATCAATACTAGAGTAAATATGGCAATTGGCTATATTCAGAAAATATTTATTCATAACCATTTTTCAGTTTTTTCTGTATGTGTTTTAAATTATTAAATGGCTTTCAAACACAATTTGTATTACAAATAAAGATTTTTAAATATAGCAGTTGACAAGGGATGTTGATATTGAATTATAAAAAGCGTCAAATAAAAAATGTCACAAAATTACTGACTCAAACATAATTAAAAAAAAACTGTAACATACGTTTCCAAAAACTGTGCTCTATGCATGAGGATACCACATTGCTAGCAATATTAGCAATCAGCATTTGAAAAAATTATAAAAAATAAAAAACTGAATTGTTAGTTTACACTTATTTTATAACAATTATTCCATAAACAGTAACGTTATTATAATCTCAAGGAAGATAGGCACCTAGTGATAACCATCTCAGAGAGGCGAGCCCGATGGATCGATCACATCATGCGCCACGATTCTTCACGACATTGTGGAAGGGACGGTTGAGGGTACAAACTTCAGAGGGCGCCCTAGACGGGAGTATTTGCAGCAAGTGTTCGAGGACATGATTTGTAGCTCTTATGTTGAGCTAAAGAGGATTTCAGAGAATCGAGAAGAGTCGAGATCGAGATGCAAGATTTTGTTGCTGCAAACCAATCCACCGGATTGATGATACGAAGAAGAATCTCAAATGACTGATTTCGCATAACTCCAAAGGTTGCTTAAAGTTTCATTTCAAATTGTTTACCAATGTCAGTGTTTTACTTTAAAATATGATAATTATGAACCATTTAAAAACTTGGGTATAATTAATCATTCAATGTTCTTTAAAACGAATCCTTTCCGCTTCTAACTAATCTAGCATCAAAGAAACCACCGCTGGTCCGAACCAAAAGCATAAAATATTGATTAGTATGACATAACGATCGCGGTGCTTTGTCCATAATTAAAAATAGTAGGCACCAAACAACAAGTAAGTAGTGTGGTGTTTTTTGTTGTTGTTATTTTTGTTGCTGACTGACCGCCACAGACAGTTGCCGCTCTTATGCTAGGATTACGTCTGTCTACTTCTGTCGTCACATTCTGATAATTGTCCATAGTTTATCTTAGTTAACCTTTCATAGTTGACGTTTCCATGAGTGCAATAGGCAAATATGTAACAAAATCAAAACTGATTAATATTTTACGTTAACAAATTTTGGTATTTGACCTAAAAAGTTAAAAAATAGTGTTGGTGTCTTGGCTAGTTGCAATAGTTAATAAATACAAAATAACTGTGTTTAACCCTTTATTTACTGAATTATGAAATAATGTTATTACTTAAATATACATATACTATACATAAAATTCTTTTTTCAACGCGTCAATCCAAGCACAAAAATAACGGCAGAAGCGGGATGCGAACCGCGGACCTTGGAAACCAACTATGCCCAGGTATTCATACCGCTCGGCGAACTGAGCCATTGCTATGCCTAGAGCGACTCGCGTTGAAACTAGTATTTATATCATTGTTATCATCGTACGATAGATGTCGCTATAGTATATATTCAAAGTATGTATATTTTTTATTATTATTCAATCAGTCTTCATTTATTCACAAGCTTAATATTATTACTTTCCGACAGTCTATTTATTTCAGTAAGTACCACTCGGGTCTCGAACCAAACTATAGACTGAATGGATGAGAAACGACTACTTATAGTTCCGACTCGGACTTTATAACCAATCATTTACCTGTGTTACTGATGAATAATTTTACCTTCTTGATATTGTCTCAAGGAGACATTATTATATGAATTTTTAAATTTTTATTAGAATATTATTTTATTATTTCAATATTGAAATAATAAAATAATATTCTAATAAAAAATTTAAAAAATTCAAATGAAATAATGTATTTACTTTTCTGATTTTTTTATACAAATAAGTGTTGATAGAATATAGAGAAAAATGAAGTTTTTTTTTTTTTTTTCTAAAATAAGCTTTAATTTCATAGTTTTATAAATCCGACTTATAAATTCCGTCAGAGCACAAATGCAGCAAAATGCACTATAAATATTGGATTTTTTGGAATGGGGCTAATAAGTCCTGTCAGTAAATAAAGTGTTAAAGTGTGGTAAAGTAAAGTAGTAATTAAATATATTTTTTGCATATAATATATATAAATAGATATGTGGATAATTTAGAATGTAAAAGGAAAATTTAAATAAATGTAAAATACAAAAACCAAATTACAGATTATACACACAATTAATAACCAAACGAAAATATCCTTGCAATCTACATAATAGTTTTATTGGAGTTTACAATCATTCTTGCAAGAGAAAATCTCAGTTGCAGAATATTTAATTAACGTTTTTAATTGATGTCTCTGTTTAATCATTCAATTATCAACTCAAAATTCGGCGTTTTCTAATGTTTACTGATACAACCGTTAATAATTCATATACTTGTACATCAAATACTGAAGCAATACATCTTTGATATAGTAATAAATGAACGAATAAGAGCATACATGACGATTTGAATATCATGAAATAAGTAGGCAGGAGTAATCATATTGTAGAGATCGATGCCCAAATAGAAGGCTTTCGGTCCCGCCCACGCCCTCAGGAGAGGTCCAGTTGGGTCCTGAGCAGCATCTGAGTGTCTAGAACTATTTTCAGGATGCTAAACCCCCAGGGCGGTTCTCTTGTCGGGGTAGTAGACGAGCGTGGGTGGGTGTAGACGTAAATATTACAACGAGATTTACAGTGACGCCTAAAATAGAGCCTAGTAACCGCTGCCAAAAGCTCTTCTTAGTAATGGTTTGAATTGTGACTACCTCTAATATGATTATAAATGTTTTGGTCAACTTTGATATTTGAAACAAAACTTCTGCAAATCGATGAACATTGATACCTTAAAATAAGTTATACTAAAATACATTTCGGTAAAATTAAACCATAAGACATAATAATTATTGTAATCTACATCCATTACAAATGTAAAACATAATATCACAATCATTTGCCGGCATACAGGTCTCTCAGCTGCCATTGTTCATGGCTTTTTCCAAGACATGTCTGCACCTGAAAGTCCACTTTGTAACATATATGGTCCTTTGAACAAAAACTCGAGGACTTGAAGACATGGCTGCTGTAGTAAACTGCGATAAACAACGAAAATAGATCATTTACCAGACTAGTTTTCGTTAGATCGTCGAAGTTAAGCAACATAAGATGCAGACCAAAACTTAGATGTGCCTGTTGCTCATTGTGTCCCCTTTACGCTTAAATGGTGCTGGCGTTGTGAGCGTCTGGTTAATAATTCCCTTAAAATTCTGATTAAAAAATCAACTTAAATACGACTTTAAGGTTACTAGTTGTAATAGTAAAAGCAAAATAATATTAAGCATCGGAATATGTTTAAAACAAGTTCGTTTTATTATATGTCTACTGCACTGTTTGTATTTACTAACTTTTCTTAATATTCGAACTGAATGCTTCTTGCAGAACATTTTGCAGCATAATAATGGGGTCTATCGTTTGTACTCCACATCGCGACAGCTACTTATAGAATAATGTTTTGGACCTTTTTTCTTCGACGTAATTATACACTTGCGTACAAACAAAGATGCTAGACGAGAGGGCAAAGTGGTCCAGCCGAATCGAGACGCTGAGATTGTATCATATGGCTGGAGGCTTCATCAGGTGAATTTATAATATCATTAGGTACGTTGAGTATTTTTTTCATACTGTTACTGCCATCAAAGTAGAAAAATTCAATATGAAGATTGTTTATGAAGTAACTACCTACACGTGCTTTTTAATCAAGTTATATTTTATGCTGACATGAAACGCATATTATGAGTAAAATAAACTCTATAATTTGTAAATTCAAGATATTTTATTTATTTATTTATATACAGAATCGAAATTACATTTTTTTTTTACAAATATTTAGAAACATAGAGTATACATAAACATACAATAAATAGAGATAATAATAAAAAATAAAAATAACACAGAAGAGTAAGAAGATGACACGTGTCAAAGATCACAGAGATCAAGAAGAACAATACCATCGACAAAAGAGGAAAAGGATGTAAGAAAAGGATCGAGGTGTGCTGGTAGGCCATTAAGGAGCGACATTGCCGTTTTACCAAATTGAGTGCTTGAAGCTCCACAAGCATCGACTTGGATCAAAAACAATGGATGGCTACGAGCACGGGTGTACCTATCTGGAACATAGAAGTTAAAACATTCAAGAATTTTAGGGTTGTGAATTGAACCGCGAAGAAGAAGGAATGAATGTTTGAGTGCAGCAATTTTCCTCCGGGACTCCCTAGAAGAAAAAGAGTTGGGTAATGTTCGGAATTAAATTAATTGAATGGATAGTAACCGTAAATATAAAAATGAAGACGTCGGAGAAAGTTTTTATGAATTTTTTCGAGCATGAAAATGTATTTGGATTTATTGGGATTCCAAACTAAACTTCCATATTCATTTTAAGTGGTCCAAGTCACGTTTCATTCGTTCTGAGATATTTAAAGGTTTGTGTTTTGATGTTGGTTGAAAACCAATGAAAGTGAAAACTTCGAGTTGCTTAAAATGCAAATTCGAGATTTTTTTAAATTATATTGGATGAAGATTATATTAATTCACAACAATATGAACTGAATTAAATGAATAACAATTTTTTCTCAATTTCATGACTTACACCACTTTTTTAACTATGGGCACATATATGTTAGTTATTTATTAACATGTAATATTATGGAGTAGCGATTTGATACACATTTGGGTGGGTAGATAGATATTGATGTATTATATATAAAAATGATTCATATTTTTTTATTGCCAAATCCATGGGTTCGATCTTAGACGTAACCGAAAATAAAAAATATTTTTTTTAATTCATTTATAAGCTTAATTAAATCACCGAAAAATTATCAATCACCCGCAAAATATGTAGCGCATTAATCATAATTTGAGGTTGACGAAATTCATCGTCGTTTTAATGAAGACTTGACTGCATGAAAGCAGCTCTGCAGTCTAATGACTTTTGCTAACCAACCACTCTACATAAACGTCATACAATCCACAGATGTGATTTTTGCATCTTCACATCTGTCGGTATTTTCCTGTAAGCATTTACAAAACAAAAAACTAAGTATTTCAAACAACATTAAATATCACAAACGTTATGTAAACCAGTATCAATACTCATAACAGGTTAGTGATTTGGAATGCAAACTTCAAAACCATTAAAAAAATACCAAGTACGATTATCATAAAAACATACAAACCATTGGTTAGTGCATTTAACGAGTATAGTAAGCAGGCACAGTTACACCTACCAACTCAATGAAATATAACGTTTCCATTTCAAAACAAATAATCGACGAAGAATTGACTTCTCTACTAAATAACGCAATAGCACAGCAGTCAATATTTACACAAGGCCCGGTTCCATAGAGAGCTTGCCCATTTACTTTTCTTTAATTATTTTCGTCCAAACAACTTATTATCTATTCCAAATGATCTCCAACACATTTCATTCGTAATTGTATCACATTTTTTTATTGCCGGCATCCCGCCGCGACCGACTCACAGCATTATAACCCCTTCAGGCCCACTTCAATTCTAGACCACTTACTCAATTGGTTTAGTTGAACTAATGGACAAGTTAGAACTAAATTCTTTTCGGGTGTCTCTGGTTAAGCTATATATATTTATATCTTTTTTT
The DNA here is from genome assembly GCA_022606575.1 of Glossosoma conforme. Classification (NCBI taxonomy): domain Eukaryota; kingdom Metazoa; phylum Arthropoda; class Insecta; order Trichoptera; family Glossosomatidae; genus Glossosoma; species Glossosoma conforme. The sequence goes on from JAGTXR010000029.1 coordinate 592,355, forward strand.
TAATCACAACTTTAATTTATTTCATATTTGTACCAGCAACTCGTGAGCTTAGCGTATTATAATGATTCATGAATAGCTGATGAATTATATAGGAAAACAAAATAATTGATAATATTATTTATAATTTGTTATTATAATGTAACATTATATTGTGTGTCGATATATATGCATGGCTCAGAGATAAAACATTCGCGTACCGTGCGAGATCCTGGATTTGATCTTTGAACCGAGAAAGTAACTGCCTCACATAGCTTTTAATAAAAAATTTCCCGGAAACATCACTCATTCGTCGACATTGAAGGATACACATTACAAAATATTTTTAGACAAAGATAAATCCTTAATGACCGACAATTTTTAAATTATCATATAAGTTCAAAAAGGGGTTATACGGCAGCTCCTCTGGAGCGTTTTTGTGTACTGGGGTTCAAGTTTATGATGATTAACGATTTTGTTGCAGGCGTCGGACCTCAGTCTCGTACATCTTGTAATGATATTGCCGAGGGATTTGGCCGATCGGTTAAGACGTTCAAAAAGCCATGCCAACAGTCACGGGTTCTAAACCGGACCAACATAGAACTTTTTCTTAATATCTATCGATATCCTTGAAATGCTGTGGAATCAATCATTCATCCTTAAAAATGCATATCATGATCAAATTAACTTTTAAAATATTAACCATTGAAAGTCTTCCAAGTTAAGCTTGCGGTTTTCAGTGGACGTCTAATAACATTGGGAGATTCAGACCATTCATAGCATTTTTTAAACCTAAGAAGATACATAACTTTTTTTTTAATTTACTCATTTAAGCAACGTTTCGCTTTCCATTGGAGGATATGGTCGTCACAAGCTGCCGCCACAGAGCTTTATGAATGGCCATGTTCCTCGCCTCATCCCATGTCAGCTATGCCTCCCGGAGCTCTGCCGAGTATCTCCTATGTATAGTTCACGTCGATCTTAACATATATAACGGCGAGAGCCTGAAGAAAATTGAGTCATACCATATGGACCTTTGTGAGTCCTCCTTCATCTCTTAACCGCATGCAACATTTAAGGCTGCCTTGTCCACTCCATTACCAAATAATTTCTTACAAAGTCAAAACATCGTACGCCCAGTTTAGAATACTCGGGTTGCTTAATATATGCAACGTCTATTTATGAAGCAAGATTGTAATGATATTTCTACTTTTTCTGTGTCAACTGTTACACGATTAGTTCAGAGGTTATGGTATGGTAAAAATTGTTTGAGTGATTCATCTCACGGTTCATAATGTGTTTTCAAAAAGAAAAAACACAGCTGACGGAAAAATAACATTTCAAAGGAGCGCTAATTTATTTACGAAGGCTCTATTGTGCTGTAACATTCCAGTTGGGATGCGTTTCTTTTACAATAAGCATTCACTCTTACCTTGGTTAATAAGATACCCAAAGTTGTAGGGCACTTAAGCAGGGTTCAGAGGTTGGCAATGAAAAGTCATGTGAGGCTTTTTAATAACACTGTCGTCGTAAATTCATATACGAGTATGTTTTTAGTAAAAATCTACCAGACGTAATAAAATATTTTGTTAAATTCGTTCACTGGAAACTGATACAAAAAGTTTTTACGTTAAATATGCAGTCTATTCAATGCGTTTAATTTTTATCGATTAAATAGATAAATAATTTATTATATTTAACCGTAAAAAAACATGGACATTATTACTTAAATTATTCATTTTATTAATCTTCCCTGTACAAAATTTATTGTAAAATTTCACAAGTTCGAGATTGTAGGAAGATTGAAATAACAAACAAATTTAAGAGATATGAATATTTTTTATTATTCTAAGATATTGAATCTGCCAATGGTCGCCACAAATTTCTGCCACGTAGTTTTGTGAGTTTGCACTGTCCACGTCTTGACCCAAGTTCTTCCTTGACTTGCAGGTGGATCTATTTCAAATCAGACTTTTCAATAAAAACTCATAAATAACCCAACACTTCTGAGGTCACTACTATTTTTATTGTTTTCCCAAGCGGTTCAATCAAACCAATGACATGTGGCTTATAACAAGCGAAGTCCCATCCAAGTACGGTATACGAAAAATGTTGCTTAACTTTGGTGATCGTTCAAGTTCCGGGATTAAACAGCTTGACATCAAAGTTATTGTTGTGTTATTACAGGCTTTAACGTTTCTGTAATTAAGCCAAATATGAGTTCTAGTTAAATACTCGTAAATTGTTTATACTCGTACAATAATGGACAAACGAAAATATTACATTTTCTTGAGATTCTTGTCAGATCACCGAAATTAAGCAGTATTTGACGGATTGAATCTTAAATGGACTACTTACTGCCTATTTCATACTTATCCAGATGTCGCCGATGTCAGTCTAATCATCCAACCCCCTTATTTGAAAAAAAAAAACGAAAATCAATCAAAGTAAGCCTAGCATACTACAGCAGCAGTCTCTTCAAGTCTCGATGGTGCTGAAAAAATAATGGCCCATTTGTGTGACGATGATCGTACGAATAACATACGTAATAATATATATTATAAGTCTACTGCAAGTATGCCGTTTCTTTCTGCAAAACTAACGGACAGAATGCATCGCGTATTTATTATACGTATTTTGCATTTTCCAATCCCTTCTGTTCCGATACTTGACGTGGAACTTAGAGAGCCGGTACCATTTCCGTGTACATCGTGACATGTTAAGTGTAATAAATACTTCTGTAAGACATTTCAGTTTGGCTCGGTGGCTTTTACGGAAGGTGACTACCAGCGCAGTACAAGCCACCGCGTACAGCAAATAACTATAATTTACTATGGCCGTATTCGTTCCAAAGTCCATCGTTTTCATAAATCATTATGCGCTCTTCACACATAGTTAGTCTCAATATAATGTTATTTGGATTATATCATAGCGAAAGTTATTGCCATGCTGTATCATTAAATAGGAAAAGGCCGAGGAAATAGCCAATATGGACTTTTCAGAGCAATAAAAGCCATTTTTAATACCCTACGAATTCACCACACACGGCTTAACCCAAATGCCACGATATTAAATCTGGCTGTGAAAACCTAAGAAGTTATTTAAGTGAACTCTATGGGGAGGAGATCTACAAATCTACCCGCCTTGGACTCACTACGCAAAAAGAAATAAAAGTTACTGTGCAACCTAGTACCTTTCTGAAACGTTGTCGATACCAAGGCATAACACTAAAGTCATCAACCCTGAAGAAGACCCCTGCAATGGCGGTCGAAAATTGGAAAGAAGTAATTCACCACACACGGCTAAACCCAAAAGCCACGATACCCTATGAATTATTTTGATAATTCTTTTTTTTTAAATCTGAAACCTTTTAGTCCTACAATAGTGAAATAAAAAATAAAAAATTGTGTCATTAATAAACTTCCAAACCAGGAAAGGTGAATGAATTGTTTTTCTTGTAATATCCGTTCCATGTCTTGAGCTTAAGATCTCCAGAAAATGTTGCCACACAGTTCTGCCAAATGCCATTGACGACAAGCAAGAAACATGTATGGATCCCGATAGTATGACATATATGTCTTTACCAAGTTAGAGCTTGTGAACACCCTCCACTGAGAGCTTAAAATAGATATGATTTTAAATCAATTTATGACGTTTGTAAATACTCACCTATAAAATGTCTACTTTAGCCGGCGGTCATAGCTCAGTGGTAAAGCGTTTGCTTTGCAAACCAAAGTTCGTGGGTTCGAACCCCCACGGAGATTAAAATTAAAAAAAAGGATTTTTAATCGATTTTATGAGCTCTAAAATACCCCCGGTTGGTGTGAATTTGATCCATCACCCGTAAAATGCCAGTTATAGCCTATCAATTAAAATTGGTGGTAGACGAAAGTCGTCCCGTGAAGACCACCCATTCATAGTAGATTCCTGTAATAATAAAGGATGATGCGTGAATCTCGGGCTGTAGTCTATGACGTTGGCGGATCAACACTCCACATGCAGCGTTTAGCCATATACACCATGGTAAGCGTCATAGAATTCCACAGACGAAACTTCAAAATACTATCACCATCTGTCGGTATTCTCCTGTATGTGTTTACATAAAAAAAAAACCTTTTAAATCAGAATTGGCGTTAGATAAGTGATGCCATATAAATTGAGCAATACGTGAATATCAGGCTATATTCTAATAATTTTTGTTCATTAACAAAACATTGCTAAGTCATTCTTAAAAATGGAATGCTATATTGAATCGACATGAGTTTTTAATTCACTGTGTGTGAGTATACTTTTATAGGTGTCTTCATAAAAAAAGGTGCTACATGATAATATAAAATAGTTTTCTTTCATCCCAAGGGACTGTTGACTAATTGGTATAATTTTAATGTCGATAATCTGACAGCTAAGGTCTGTCGTGGATATATTAATTGAGAGAAAAGTGAGTGCACGGTTGAAGAGTACCTATGACATCGAAATTTATCAAGGACTGTCTCACATTTAGAAGATGATTATAACATAAACGAATACCAATTATTCAAGAGTAAACATTGTATTACAACTTACAAGCAGCATTCGATCATTACACGTTGTGCAACCCGCCTTATATAAACATTTCATTCACAGCTTCCAATTATCTATTCAGTTCTGGTTGCGCAGTTAATTTTAAATTTATAACAGAACAATCCGAGTGACCCCAAAAAGTCGAGTGGCCAATTTTCTTTTAAATATCAAATTCTATTCACAACATCGAGAATACATTTGACGCAATGAATCAACGCGTTTCGTCACAGTTCGCACAATGAATCCGATTCATAAATAAGGTTGCTCAAAATGTAATCAGTTCACAGTGTATTTCGATTTTTTTATTTCAATCTATGCAAATATAGACAATCGCCTAGTGTATTTTTGTGTATTTTAAGCGCTCGACTGTTAAAATAGGAGAACATCGTTCAAATCCCGTCAAAGCGTTTTTTTAATTTACATATGTCCTTTCATTAAGAGGTGTTATTCAGTCGCGTGATGGCAGGATTAGGAGCAAATTAATAATACACAGAATTTTTCTGAAGCACATTGAGAAATGTATTTCGATAAACTTTACAAACTTATGGCCCGGACCTTGTCAGAGCATTCAAGCCGGGCCACAATACGACCTGTTTCGTGGTCGGTACACGACTGACCCGTGAGGCCCCGTGGTCGGTCACCAGCGTCGCAAGTGGCAATCTATATAACTAACGTTACACCAGTGACCGGACTTGTCCAAAATGCCAATATGCCGGTACATACATGTACGCCAAGCGAACAGAAATAAGAGACGAAAGATTTTATATCGTGGTTTTCGGTACCAGTTGGCAAGGGCTATATCATGCTGATGTCAATACGTTTCAAACATAAATCATACCGTTAAACACAAATTGCCGCCACTTAATTAAGTCAGTTGTCATACACATTATTGACGTACATACATTTAAGACATTTTTATTATTAATATATAAATGGACCTTGAGGACCTTCTGGGGGATCCCGGGGACTTGAAAAGATGGCAGCTAGTGTCGAAAACATATTTTTTTGATGTTTTTTCACACGGATTTTTTAAGTGGATCATATGATTAGCCCGACGGTACCGAAGCTTGAACCATCTTATCTTAGAGCGCAGCTCAACCAAAGCAACCAGCGGCTTCTAATCCAAGTTGTAGGCCGCGACTAATTTAACTAACCGAAAGGAAGTCGCGCGAACAATTTGCTATTATCGTTGGTCTAATTTGTAAGCTATGTACCATAATTTTCCAAGGCGCGTTGATACGCGTCAGAAAATACACTCTCTCTGAATTTGAAACGTATTTTTACTTCACTGCCTTATCCACTTTCCCTCTCAGTCATCTAATGTGACACGCTTTGTGTGTAGTACCAAGTTCTGTCAGTGTGTACTCATACAATTATTTAATGGAATCTCTCCAGAAATGTGTTTTAGTAAGCCCTTTTCTCAATCTATGCAAAAAATCTGAAACAATTTTATTTACAGATATGGGCACATGTTGAATCAAAACCAAATTATTAATATGCAACAACGAAAATTATAAAAATTTAAATACGAGTACTCGTTGATATGAAAAAATGCCTTATGCAATGTTCTGTATACAATCATAATAAAATTCTTGTATAATTAGATCATAGCAATTTGAGAAATCACCGACGAAATCTTGCATATTTAATAATTAGCAATCGATAAAATAGAAAATAAATGGCCGCTTTTGGTTTCAATTATGGTTCAATTGGCTTGAGGCTGTTTGGGTGGCATAATGAATATATTTTTTATTTACTTTTAATAAGACCCTGTATATAATGATGCAATAAACAATTTGTATTATCAAACATTTATATTATGCTCGTATATAATGCAATATGTATTGTCATAAGCTGAACATAATAGTCTAGTAATTTAATACTACTTTTTAATTTAAGTTGAATTGTCGCGATCAACATATATTATCTGAAACTATTTTTGCATTCAATTGAATTCGATTGTTGTTTACTTGTTTCCGCAGTAGAAGGATTGGCCGGCATTGTTAATAACCGTTTCCAGGGGGCACCACGCGGAGGTTCCTTCTTTGCTCCCCTATTACGGAAACAACATCCGACACGATTATATATATATTTTTTAGTTAGTTATGACCTTATTTTGTATTTTTGATAGAATAAAATCGCATCACATACTAGTAAATTTAATATTAAGGTAAAGTAAGTTAAAGAAATAAAAACAATGTGGTCAAAAAGAACGGAACATCGAAACGTTACTAACCGACTACATACTTAGAAATTTTTTGAATGATATAAATATTCATTTGTAAAAAGTGAATTAACTATGGTGCTATCTATCATTTGGTATTGTGGCTTTTGGGTTTATTTTTTGGACGATTTTTTTGTACGAATATCGTCAGTCCTGAAAAAGACCCCTGCAAATCGGTCAAATGCGGTCGAAATAGGTGCAAGGAAATTCGCCACATACGGCTAAACCCAAAAGCAGAATACCGAATCTGGATTTGAAAACCTATGAAGTTATATGTGCTTTCATTTGTTTAGTATTTTGAATTAATGTGTGAAAACACACATATTTAAATACGTTCAATTTATTTACGACATTTGATGCATTATATATAAATAATCAACTATTAGCACGAATTGATTGGTAGTAGGAATACATTGAATGCATAGAATAAACAATACCTCATTATCATGCATTCGATTCAATGCACCACACCATACATTTTGCACTATGCTGCACTTAATATATCTTTCAGCCTATTAATACACCAGCACCGCGGAGCAGTGGAACGTTGGCGCTCTCTATAATGGTTACTTTATCTTGTTTCGCAAATATTATCGATACATTTCATGTACTAAAACGTGTATTAGAACACACAAATGAGGCGAATTACACAGAATGAAAATTTATGGCTAGCGAAATGAACTATTTCCGATCGATACCATCAATTACTTGTATTTCGTAATAGCCGCACCGCGAGGCTCAACACTCATAGCGCCACGGGCCGAATTGATTGGCTCTCCACGGGATCTATAAAAATATTCGCTTCGTAGAAATAATGGAAAGCGTCAGGTTAATCAAGCAGCCTCCGAAAATATATGTTGATTACAACCCCGCTATAACAGTTGATAACTTGAACCTTGTTTAGATTACATTTTTCTTATTATGACCACATTCTCTAAATGAGAACGTACACATCTGATGTGTATTTATTTATATTTATTGGAATCTCAGTTTTAGGTACATATTATCTAGATTTTTAGTTTATAAATATATTTATAATAAATATTTATTTACCCTTGCTTTTACATGGATAACATGGTAACAAGTATGGCATCTGCTTTGTCTGTTCTGGTAGTTGTCTCTTGTACAGTGATGGATTGAGGATGACTACGAGTTAGTCGAAACTGCATTTATTGCCTTAACTTTGATCACCTGGTTAATCCACCAAGTAGTTTCTTTGTCTATACATAGTGCATTGTATTAATAATGATGTTTAAATTAGGGGCTTAACATGATACATTATTGAATTTAAAATCTAGAATCTAAGGTTTATGTTTAACAATAATTATTTGGATCCAAAATCGCAATATCGACAAATACAATCAGAACTTTGTACAACACTGACGTTCTAACATACTGTTCTGATTCTCTTTGTCAGATTAAGATAAATGTATTGAAAGTCCAGACTCTTGCAAATTTTTGACTAGAGTTATCTTTATTAATTAGTTATATAAGAATCTGACCAGTATGGGTTTTAAGATCAGTAATCAAATGTATTATTTTGTCATGCTTTGATTTTTATAGTTTTTTTATCTATTTCAATACTTAACTTAATTAATAATATAATATTAACTCTTGGTACTTCGTGGGTTAATGTATAAACTCTACCAGTAATAAGCCCTTCGATACTTTCGCTAATCTGCGTTGGATTCCGTTATCACACGCTCCACGGAGGTGATTTTGCGCGGCGATTGGGGCCAAACTAGATTTCATCAAAACTGTCAATTTAATAACACCAATCGTTTCGTGTAATATGAAAGTAATGCATTACAGTTGCTAGTAATGTATTTTAAATTGATATTTTTCACTTTATGATAAACTTTTTATGGTAATTGCTTTAATATTAAACTGCGATATTATTTTAATGCGTATTAAATGAAAATATTTTTTTTTTAAATGTTAGAAGCGTGAGTTTCTCCATATGCATTTGGGGACGATCCACTGATGTCACTGAAAATGACGATTTTATGGTAATTGGGGTAAGAAAATTTATACATTTATGGACTGTGAATATAAAGCATTAATTTATCTGCCGAAGGTCGTGGGTTCAATCCTCGACGGAGATTAAAAAAAAAGGATTTCTGAGCTCAAAAATAGCCCCGATTGCTGTGAATTTGATCCTTCACCCGTAAAATGCCAGTCATAGCCTATTAATCAAAATCAGTGGTAGACGAAAGTCGTCCCGTGAAGACCACCCATTGATAGTCAATTCCTGTTATAATAAGGATAATGCGTGAATTTCAGCCTGTGGACTATGACGTTGGCGGATCAATTATCCACATGCAGCGCTTATACCTATGTTGAATGGTAAGCATCATAGGATATACTGATAAAAACTTAAGAATCACTTACCATCTGTCGATATTTTCCTGTATGTGTTTACTTAAAAAAATCATCTTTGGACGGATGAAAACTTAATACTCTTAAATAATCATTTTCTGGCATATATTCTGATGCATTTTCTTAAAAAAAACACATTCACTGCATCATGTAATTATAAAATAATATATTAATATTATGAGAACTCAAAACCTTATGAAAATTAGCCTTAAAAATACATGTCCCCCGTCTATTTTAGTCTTCACTAAGAACAGAACTCTACAGGTTTGTTCCAATCACGTAATTCCGACTCATTTCATTCAATTCAACTTCATTTTATTTTTTACTTTTGTACTTTAAATGTATTTAAAGTGCTGAATTATGTGGGTACTACGTGTTAGGCTTGTATTCTTTCCATTCATAATTTAACTAATGCAAAATTGACCATCACTCATTGTAAATAACACACCATTTATAGACAATGTAGGTCATACGATATATTATGAAAAAAAACGAACTTGAGACCGTTGACTATTATAATAACTCTACAGTACACGATCCATGAATGGAGAGAATAACTCGAGATTAACTTCGACAAATTACTAGTGGGCAATGTGTGAAAACCATTATGTCCAAATTTAAGATCTGTCAAAAATATGACGACATCAATGAATACAATTTTCATTCAGTATTTATAAATTTTTCGATACGTTTTCATCATATTCAGCAGTAAAATGTATCGTTTTAATGTTAATCGAAGCTATCCTCAATACATTCTATCGTAAATGCAAATATCTAGATAAAAAAAATGTTATGATCTTCTTACTCGTAGTATCAAGTTATGTCAACAAATTCATTCGTTTTTCTTTGTTTATACATACTTTCTTCAACAATTTATGTTTGAACATTCCTTAAAGCCTTAATCGAATGAGTACATTGGATATATCGTTTAATTGCTTAAATCATGATAAAAACTAAAACTGCTAACTCAAACTGAAACGTAAAAGATTTATTTTCTTACCTACTGCAAAAAATTAATATAAATAAATTTTCTACTTGGGGGTTTTCAGTGTTCATTAAACAGTTTTTTAAAAATAATTATGAGAATGCAGACATGCAATATTTTCTTAAATTATAGCAGGTAGGTTTAATTTTCCATCATTTGTCTTTGCGTTACAAAAAATTGTATGTTTTATTTAAGGTTTAAGTACAAACAGCTTGATATTGTGGCTTTTAGGTTTAGCCGTGTGTGACGAATTTCTTCAATCCGGAAGAAGAAAAGATAGAAGATATTCGCTACACACGGCTAAACTCAAAAGCCACAATATCAAATCTGCCCTGAAAACCTAAGAAGTAATTTACAAACAGCTTACTTTAAATTTCTGTTACGTGGTATCACCGGTATCGTGAATGAAATTATGTAATTTAATGTAATGCAGTTTCTGTAGTTTACTGAATTACTTGTAACAGCGTTTAGGTAATTGATTTAGTGGAATAATAAATATTTAAAATGACATTTAAGATAATAATTACGTGTTTCTAAGTACAAATTTACTATTTATTACTTTACGCAGAAAATCTGATTTAAATGTTCAATTTTATGCCTTGTTCATAAATCTTTAAAGATCAGGTTATTAAAAAGAAGATGGATTTTTAAATTTAAAAATAATAATTTATTAATAATTATGGGAGTAACATACTTTTATGAACGTAATGACATGTCAATCTTAAATCTGCTCAATATTTCAATCGTACCAATATACAATGGGTGATAACAGATATCCAGGTATTAGATTGACACGTTGATTTCGTGATCAGATTCAATCACTGTATTTACTGGAAAATAAGTCAACTACGATTGCCATTAATTTTGATTGATAACGTGGATTATAGTGTTTTAGAAGGTTTGATATAATATTGAAAGATGTACACGATATCTTTGAAATATTAATTATTTTTCATCTTCATTCTCCACTTAAATATTTATCCTTTGAAAACTATACACACAGAGGGTTAGACAAACCGCACAAGAAAGAACTTACGTTATACACTTACGTTATACACTTACGTTACAAAGATTTTATATATTTTTTTATTTACTCATTTTACCAACTCATTATCATCATTGCTTCTTGCCCCCTTCAATAAATAATTTATATTTAAAATTAAACAATCCAAGAGTATCAATATAACTATATATTTCCGAAAAAAAATAATTTATAATCAAATATGATTAAATGACAAAGAGATTTTTATGGAAACATGATCATCAAAGGCTATATTCGATAGGAAATGAAATTCATCAATTCTGATTATTAAGTTGTATTTAGTTTAACATCTGTTATTATAATTATTATTTTTCTAAATATCGTTTCTTGTAAAGTAAATAAACCAAATATTTTTCCAGTGAGTACATAATAAGCGTATAATTACACTGCACTATTCATCAAACTCTCCCATTTCAACGTCAATGCGTCGCATTGAAAAGAGTGATTTTTTACGAAAAACATATTAAAAGCGACTTTCTCCAATATGAAAGTTTACAAATCACATTCGAAGCAAGTAAATTACTTGCTGCTACCATTAACAACTTGTAAACCGAATTGGTTCTACTCTGCATTATCTATTTCTACTTTAAACTTGTTAGGTTCGACTCTCGCCTCGATACATGTAGAGACAAGCGAGGTAAACTCCATCACTTCTTAATATACTCGTATATTGGTTAGATATCGCATATTTTTTTTAACACAGCAATTTCTAGTGGCCGAAGAATTCGTATTCTATCAATCTAGTACTAACTTCTATATAATATAATCAGAATTCGTATATAATCTAGTAAATGAAATCCCTTGTATTTGGAGCGTAAATTTGTTTCCGGGGATCATTTTAAATAATAGAGGCTTAACACTATTTCACTTTAATTTATTTTTAAAAACATACAGGATAATACTGACATGGTGGTGGAGAAATCTCATATCTTGCCATCATAAATGATGGATGTGGAATTTGACTGGCCAACGTCATAGACTAGGTCGGCATTCGTGCATCGTCTATTTTTAACAAGAATTCACTATGAATGAGTGTTGTTTACGGACAACTTTCATCTACCTCCAATTTAAATAAATAAGATATCAATGACATTTTATGGGTTACTGATCAAATTACACTAAAAGTGGAGAAATCATACTTTTTTCAAGTCCCAATTTATTTCATTAAAATAGAATAAAAATGTATACATATATATTAACATCTAAAGAAAAACAACTAGAAAAACCAACTATACGTCACCGGGATGGTTATCAGAGCGCGTGGTGGAGGGACGAGGAGCAGATGAGCAACACAAAGACCTTTTTAGAAGCACAATGACATGTCAGACGAAAGAACAAAAATATGAGACGAAAGATTGTACATCGAGGTTTTCGGCAACAGCCTGCAAGGGCTTTATCGTGCTGATATCAATACATATATATATATATATACAAACTAAATATTTCTGCCTCATTTACACCAACATACCCGATGCGTAATAGGTACATCCAGCCGTAAAACGAGGCACGTATATTTTGAATTATCGCCCACAATACATCATACGAAATTGAATCATAGTGCCCACTGAATATGGAAGGTACTCTGATTTCAATTAGTACATGAATCTTATTGTGAAGAAAAATCTCGCGTTGTTCCTTCTATTATTACATATTGTGTAATAAGGGCCACCGAAACAATCATAGTGAGATCTACATTAGATAGAAATATAAACGTGTTACTTATGTTATGGGCAAGATTTACGTGTTTCCATATAAGCAAGGGCCTTAAATTGAAATTAATATCATTTTAATGTAATACACCGAAGAAATTTAAGCAATAAACCCACGTGTATCGTTTCTGGGTGATATGCAGAAACCACGTTTTTTTGTAATAAATCAAAATTATTAACTGATCAAATGACACTGTGAAACACTTTTTTGTTTACATAAAATGTACGTATTCTGAGTTGGTTTACAGCGTTTTATATGCTACAAATGTAAAGAAGGTCTATCTAGCAGCGTCAATGATTCCAAAGACCTCTAGAGCAGGCATTTGAAGATACGGCAGTTTTATTTTAATGCTGCTACTTTAAATTAGTTTCGGATACTACAATCATAGCATCCAAAACAAATTTTGGTCGATTTATTTTTACAGATTTGTTAAGTAGATTTAATGATTACCGAGACTTTCGTAATACCAGCACTATAAGACGTAGATTAGTAGTAGTATAACGTAGATAGAAGATCATTGACTTCGTGAAAACCGCGCAAAAAATACAAAAACTACAATTGATCTAGACAAATTTGAACTTGGATACATGAAGCAATCGTTATCTCATTAAATTAATTAATTAATTAATTAATTTAATAAAAAAATAATAAATCACAGCGGACCGACTGAATGTGACTGCGGCTTGGAGCAGACTCTGTCACACCTTCTGGAGTGTGCGCTTTGTCCGTGTAGCTGCACCCAGGAAGACCTGATGATGGCCGGGAGTAATGCCATCGACGTCGTCCTCTTCTGGGCAGACAAGATCTGACCCTGTTGTTTCTGACACGATTATATATATTATTATTTTAATTGTATCATATCTTTACTTCACATTATAAAGTAGCTTCAACTGTGTAAAGGCGTGTTCATCTATCAATTTTGCCTCACATTTAGTATGGAATATACAATATATACACATCTCATTTCCACATCCTTTATCCATTAAATCACACTAAGTACGAGTATGTACCTTCACTTAGTACTCTCAATAATATCTCGCTTCGTGTTTCTTATCAGATCTCTTCGCGTTGGCAATCACTTTGGCGTTGCGTTTCCTTTTCTATGATATTCAGAATATCTGAATACTCGTTGAAATTCCTGTCCCAGTATCTATGTTCACCGATCAACACAATTTATCTCCTACTTACTATGATAGTTGATAGTGCTATAATATTCATCTTTAGTGGCTATTTTTTGCGGACAATTAGGTTATATGAATAGCAGCTACATGGTCAGTTTTTTTTATTATAATAATCATAAGACTCTTAGTGATGTCAAATTTATCCAGTCGCCAAAGATAATAATTGACTCTCTCTTTAGCCTCGCCATTTCCCATCATCTGGGCTCTCCTTGTGCACATTTGCCATGTCTGTCTGTCCTGCGTTGCATTCTCGGTCAAGCCCAGAGTTTTCAGATCATTGTCTTTAGTTGCAGTCCAGGTTACCTGTGGTCTTCCAGGTCTTCTTCTCAGCGTAGGTATGTTGAGGACTTTCTTCACCATGTAGTCCTCATTTCTCCGTGTCACATGTCCATACCATCTTAGGCGGTTTTCCCTTATCTTTTCAGGAACGAGGGCCACCCGAAATGAACCCCGAATATGCTCCTTTCGAACTCTGTCCACTGTAATAATTAATTTAATAATTAATCTAACAAAAATAATGATAATTTGCGTGTTATAATTTGAAAATTAAGTCTTATAACAAATAAATATATTATTACTTAAATATACATATACTATACATAAAATTCTTTTTTCAACGCGTCAATCCAAGCACAAAAATAACGGCAGAAGCGGGATGCGAACCGCGGACCTTGGAAACCAACTATGCCCAGGTATTCATACCGCTCGGCGAACTGCGCCATTGCTATGCCTAGACCGACTCGCGTTGAAACTAGTATTTATATCATTGTTATCATCGTACGATAGATGTCGCTAGTATATATTCAAAGTATGTATATTTTTATTATTATTCAATCAGTCTTCATTTATTCACAAGCTTAATATTATTACTTTCCGACAGTCTATTTATTTTAGTAAGTACCACTCGGGTCTTGAACCAAACTATAGACTGAATGGATGAGAAATGACTACTTATAGTTCCGACTCGGACTTTATAACCAATCATTTACCTGTGTTACGGATGGATAATTTTACCTTCTCGATATTGTCTCAAGGAGACATTATTATATGATTTTTTTTTTTTTTTTTGTAATTTTTATTAGAATATTATTTTATTATTTCAATATTCAATATTTAATTCAATATACAAATAAATAGATTAAGTATTAGATAATGTTAAGTATTAGATAATAAAGTATACATCTTTAGAGATTTTCATGTTTTTTTTTTTAATTTCGAAATACGAATAAAATTATACAATCAACTTAAGCATCATCTTAAAACATCTCGCATAAAAGTGCACAATATTATTCGAATTTTAATTAATAATTAGTTAAGTTACTGATATATAATCCATAGTTCCCATAGTATTATATCATATTTCCATATAATATATTTGAGACATGAAAAATATAACACTGTGATATTTTATATTAATGCAGTAATAGTGACAATGTATGCATCGTCATTGTTTTACCTGCAAATGTCAGCTGTATCATGCGATCATTTAGTGTGATCATTTACACGGTGATTTAGCAAAGCCAATCAATCTATCGTTCGAAATGTTGAGGTGCAGTTTGATATGCAGTCTTAACTGTTGTCCGAGATAACAGATAAGCGGTCGCAATCAGATTTTCTCGCAAACGAGCCCGATATTTAGCGTAGAATAATACCGAAGGGTAATTACTGGACTTGAGATTTTCGCTTCGGTCCATACAAACTGCAACCAGTCCTACGCTCTAATGCTCCGATGTTTTATTCAGGGCTTTATGAAAATTTATAAACTAATATTGTCTTCTAACGCACATCGTAACTCGTCAGAAAAAGCAAAAAATAATGTTTGAATCTCACCTACTAATTCCCTCACTACCCGTGCACGTGTTGAAACCTGTTTTCCATTGATTCATTTTAATATAACAAACGGTTATTTTTCGATTGCTGGGGTTTCAAGCGGGAGAAAATGGAATGAAATATAAGAGTATTTAATTTTTGGGACACGCCAGTGGATCGTTTTTTTTGTGTATGCAATTTGAAAATATAAAAACAAAATCAATTTGAACAAAATACTTCATCATCATCATCATCATCATCAGCATGTATCCTTCCACTGTTAAACATAAGCCTCCCGCATGAGTCTGCATCCTCTTCGATCTACTGCCTTTCGCATCCAGGTCACTCCCACTATTCTTCTTATGCAGTCAGTACATCTTGCAGGGGGTCGGCCAAATACTTATCCAACGATAATTCTATACGCAATATTTGGTATACTAACTCGCAGTTTTACTCGATCAAAACAGAATGTAGCCTATACAGTGCCTGACTATGGCGACTCACAGAGCTTTGTGGAGGCAATTTTTGACGACCTTATGCGCTAATTTAAGAAGATGATATCGGAAGGAATGGAAATAAGTTATTTTAGCTTTTAGTTATTTTAGCTTTTCGTTATTTTAGCTTTTAGTTATTCAAGTTTTTAGTTATTTTATTTATTTAAGTATTTAGGGTTCGTGGCGCTTCGTTTGAGTAGCCGAAGAACCCCGATCGGGGTTCGCGGCAGTCAACGAGTTAAAAATGCGTTATTTCTTGTTCTAAGCATGATTACAGCGAAGCAGACTGAATATATAATTGTTCTACTGCAAAGCCCTGGTAGTACCTTGCAGTACCGATCGTAGGTAATGAGTCGGTCGGTGGTATCACCTTGACACACTGCGGAGTGCCGAACTTTCACTGGGCCAGGTATCTCCCTGTGACGGGACAACAAAGGCAGATTGATTGGTCGTTATATTAAATAATCCGGATTGACCGCGCCTCGGGCTATGGACTCGCTCACCTATCAGAAAGGCTTATGATCTGACAATTGTATTTTTAAATAAACAATACGTAATATTTGCAAAGTGACGCATATGAAGTACATGAATTACACCCATCATTTTATACGACACCAAAATTTTTTATACACCTCACCTAAAACCAATGTTATAAAAACGGTGGATTGTTTTTGGGAATTTCTGATGTACAATCACCTTAATATGACATAATATTTCACACGAATAAGTTATTTACAAAATATAACAATTAGATATCCATTTAGTGCATTCATACTTGTTTTACAATGTTAATGCTTAAAAATACCGCTTTTCAATTGACAAGTTCCATTACTAAAGTTTTTATGTAACATTTTACAAATCGTATATGTATTCAATTTTAATAACAGAGATATTTAAAAGAGAAAAGTGTGTTCAATTGAATCGTTTTATTACTATTTTAATCAAAATACTATGTTAAATTAAAGTCAATTCGCTGAATTTCAATATCTAAATTCAACAGAATTACATATTGATATGAAAATGATTCGCTTATTCAGTCATATGTCCCGTGCGATACAAAGCCTCGCATTCGCATAGAAAGCATCCATCGTAGTATTCAATATTAATATCATTTTAAACATTGGAAACAGCCAGGCAATGTCAACATGGCTGTGCTCCAGTCATTGCTCATAAGCCGGGAGGTTTCCATATCATTGTAATGCGGTACAGAGCACGCCTTCCTATTACGTCATACAGAGATAAAATACATACGTGATGGTCTGTACTGGCGGCATTTGCTTCTCTCAAACGAAGGCTTGCGATGTCGCCAAGACGATTGTGGTCGCTTTCCTTGAATAAAGCATCGTGTACTTTGTGTATCACTAAATTCGTGCCCGCCATTTTTCCATTGTCTGTCCTGGTTTGTGAGTCAACGACAAGTGTTTTTAATACGCGACCTTACGAGGGAAATTTGAAAAGATTCCTGCCTCATCGAAATAAAATATTCTTGTGTTATTTTATATATAACACACGTTTTGTTTGTATTTAATGCGCTGTCATACCGTCCATCAGATTGCGATGGATCTTTCAGGAATTATTACAAATGCACGCAAAGATTACCGTATAGATAAAAAATATCCCAAAAACGTAAATGGGTTAACACAAAGAAGTCCCATTGCAACTTGTGTGTACAGAAAAACCATTAAATTTTCGTCAACTCAGGTGTCATTTTCGTGTAAAATACTCGTGATGTTAGTTTAAAAAGCAGTAGTAAGCGAATATATACAAATGCAATGCAATCAAAAGAGTGCATTTCAACGAATGATGTGTTCAGCTAGTTTTAATTAAAAAGTATTAATGATCTCTTAGATAGTCTTTACATATGTACATCGTCAAATTGTCAAGTCATTCTGATCATTATTTTATATGTAAGCTCTTTCAAAGCTTCGAACACGCTTTTGTTCGATTGTTAACAAGAGCCGAACTCAATGTCTTACTTTAGGTCGATAAGGCCAGAATCTTTTCATACGTCCCTCGTACGAAATAACAGTTCATTCGTGATACTCACTTAAAAATAATATTCCAGTCATTTTCATAGTATTTGTTAACCTATATGTTTCAAACTTAAATCATATTTTTTCGCTTCTAAGCTTATTAATGAGAATCACGAGTACAATATGCACTGTACTTAAACGGTCATCATCCAAATAAGCTACGCGTTCAATGTTGTCCATGTTCGCTGATCGAATGAGAACTAGCTTTGCTACATGCTATCGTCACTGCTCATTGCATTGTATTTTTATTTTATTTATCGGAATTTTTTGTCATATCCTTTCAATAATGTTACCACAAAATGTTGATCACTCTGATTTGTCAATTGGCACTGTCCATGGCTTTTCTCAAAATATCCCTGTACCGAAGTTTCACTTGGGAAGGATTATTGAAGATGGTCTGCAGGGAGGCCGAAACATGTAATCGCTTAAAATAAATGTGAATAAAATATAAATATTTTTAATCTATTAATCTTTTAATTAAAATTAATTAAAAATTGTAATTCACTTAGGAACGTATTACGAGTATAGTTTACAGAAAACAACAGGACTGGAGTTCGGTGACTTGAAACAGCAGCTGCAGTGTCATATTTTGGATGAATGGAATTTTCAAGGTGATCGTATAATTACTCGGAGATTTAGTTTAGACCATTTGGTTTAAGGGTTCGACTCAACGCGAAATTCTATTTTTCAATACTTGATAATCATATCGTGATGGTCTACGAGATTTAAAACGATAATTATTCTTAAAAAAGGGAAGAAAAACTCAGTAACCAAAAATAATTGCAGCTAATTCCTTAACGCAAGAAATTGTAACATTTCATATTACATGAGTTTCAATTGAAATATTTCATCGTAATTATTGCTTTGAGGTATGTAATTACATTGTTTGAAACGTCAGAGTGAAGGTGTATCATTTGAGTTACGTAAAATAAATATTAAACGGTAAAACTTTCATTTTGCAGTTACATAGATTGTTTAAAAAGAGACTTCGATTCTTGAACTTAAAAGTAAATGTCAAATACAGCCTCGCGTCTATGCGGACAGCCAAGTAATTCTGTACATTTGTAGAATTTTGATTGGTCTGTCATGGACAGAAAGCGGAAACTCTCAGAAACTTATGGAGTTCTTATACAACAGGTAACCAGGTCTGGGCATTAAACTGTAATGTATTTCAGATATTACGTTTCTTTTATAATGTATAATGTTACACAAAACGAAATAGAATAATGGAAACTATTTTCGTATCTAAATAACTCAAATAATGTGGGATATTATGTTACGTAATATTTTACGAAAACAATTATACACAATTAAAAGTAAACAACAAATTGTATTATTAAATGACATTGCCCAAAATCTTAAATTATAAATATATTAATTCAATCTATTGTGTAGTACTATTAAGAAGGTTTTTAATTGTATGTTTTTAAAAATATAGAGGTTTTTTTCATCTACTTGTAAGAGTTACACCGCTCTTATTGGTTTAAGAGTTTTTCACTCAGAGTAAGACACTGCAATGCATAAATAATAACAAGTAGCTTCGTGTTTATATGCATCATGTTGCATATGCATTACCAATTCAGTATTCAGTATTTCTTTGTTCAGAAACTATTTCAAGGTTTTAGCAGCAAGTTAAATCAATTGGTATCAAAAACAAAATCGGCAATAAATTGGTAGAATCCACATTTTTATTTGACGATCCTTTTACTATCGTCACTTCATGAAGTGAAGTGACGCATTATGAAAAAGAGCACATCTTTATTTTTATTTCAGCCAAATGACTCTCCGACTTCAATATTGCGTTTTTAAAGTAGAAACTGCATAAAATATTCTATCCTCCTCTTCATGACGCATTTCATATCCGGCTTAAGTTACGTGACTGCAGAGCGTTGCACTTCCGCTAACTGTAGCGCCCGGTGCATCCGGCGAATTCTTTTCGAACTACCTCTATACGACGACTCTTGTAGAAAGAAAAGTTTTTATAATCTTTTAGCCTTATGTAGGTGTGTACTACTTATACAATGAAGTTAAGTTAAATTTAAAATACATTATTCTAGATTATTACATCATGAAATAAATAATATTTTTTATTAATTAATCGAATAATAATGAACCGGTGGGTAGTGTAGCAATGTAAAGATTCGCTGTTTTGTAATTGACGAGACTTTATGACCACATCACATTTAAGATCCTATTTTATGTGCCCGCCTAACTACTTCTTCCAGGATCTATTATTGAGCAATAGTTTATCAACATTTTCGGATATTGGATTGAACTTAGAAGTCGCTAGTGTGAGACAATTCAATCGACAGTTTTACGTAAGTTTATGAGATATGAATAATTTGAGTTATGGGTAGAAGTGGCCATGGAAATTACAGTTGAAAATACGTTAAGCAATCTTATAGTTGTGTCCACGATTTGTGGGTTCAACGTTATCTCACTATTTGTTATTTAACAAACCAATTGTTCATAAACTGATTCAAAAACAAATCCACAGCAAACGCCATCTTATGTGTTATTTCTTTGAATAATTTATGGAACTGAATCTTTTTGTAACAAAATCTTTAGAGCATGCTTTTACCCAGTATCTCATTCTTTATTCGTAGTATCCATCCGATGGATTGGTTTGCAGCAACAGAATCTTACATATCGATCTCCACTCCTTTCGGTCTTCCACTACCCTCTTCAGCTCATCATAAGAGCTACAGCGCATGTCCTCGAACACTTGCTGCAAATACTCCCGTCTAGGGCACCCTCTACAGTTTCTACCTTCAACCATCCCCTCCACAATGTCGTGAAGAAGACCATCGTGGCGCATGATATGACCGATCTATTGGGCTCGCCTCTCTGAGATGGTTCTTACTAGGTGCTTATCTTCCTTCATTATACTGAGAGCCTCATTGTTCGTGACGTGGTCTCTCCAGGAAATTCCGAGAATTCTTCTGTATGACCACATCTCAAAGGCCTTTAGTCTTTTTTATCACTTTCAGATAAGTACCATGTCTCACAGCCGTACATCAAGATGCTCTTAACAAATGTTTTGGCAAGTTGCTTGCGGAGCTTTAAATTAATATTTTTTGGCTCAAGAATTTCTCATTTAGTGACCAAAACATAAGTTGTTAATTTTGATGGTCACTCATCCAACGAGTTACCGGGTCTAAATTTATTTGGCCTCGCGTGTCTATCTCCATCCAAGCTCGCAATATATTATATATCTAAGCTATAACATAAATATCATGAGATAACCGCCGGGGGATAGAATTAAATATGATGTTGAAAAACAAAGCCTTACTACTTCCCATTATTACCATTAAAAATGGTTCCCTTCTAAGAGATAATTATTACGATTTATATGTATATAACTATTATATACTTATCCAGTACAATAATATATGTAGCCCACTTGCGAAAATATTAATATCTACTTATATAACGATTCATTTCCGTGCTCAACAATCAATAGAGAATCATGCATTATAGTATTATATGTACTGTTAGACAGCGCTATCCAAATTTTTTTTAGGTATTGAAATATATATAAATTTTGTGGTACAAAAATTCCAAGTAAACGCATGTAGAAAGCACATCCGCTTGTCAACAGTATATTTTAAGATGCTCAGTCTGGACGCTGCATGCGAAAAATGTGTATTGTTTTTGTGCGCGGGTAAAGCAAATGGATATTTATTTGTTTCTTGTACGAGAAAATACTATAAGTGCAATTTAAGTATCTTACCTGTGTCATTTAGGAAGGAATTGTATGCATGAAAATTTATTAATGATTTTTTATGCTTAACTTTTTTCAGTGTTTTATATTTTCTATATAACGGCTATTTTCATAAATGAGACCCTATTTCGTGCACTCTGCGCAATTTCTAGGAATTCTTGTTCTTCTTCTTCGTGTCAGCGACATCAAATTATTTATGCCCAGTATCCGGCAACACCGATAGCTCGTGTGTTGTCCAGCATTAGGTCTTGAGATGTGCAGTTTGTTGGCCACATGGAACAGGATCTTACGTGATAAGCGGTCTGCAGGTCTCCACAGTCACACAATAGTGAATCTTCCTGCCGAAGAATTCCCCACCGCTTGAGGTTGTCATTTGTTCTACCAACGCCGGTTCTTAATCTGTTCAGGGATTTCCAGGTCCGCCAGTCAAGGTTCTTGCCAGTTGGGAGGCCTTCCTTTGGAGTAATGAAATGCTCTGATGGGAGAATTCTTGTTGTAAATATAATATATATAATATTTCAGATTAGCATGAAATTATTTAAACTAGAAATAGTAGGATAAAAACATGATTTAAACATTATTCCTCTCGCATGTACGTTCTATATCTGGATCATACGGTCACCACAAAATACTGCTACTCAGTTTTATCATTAGCGAAAGTCAAACTAGGAACATATCTGTCTTCCAACGACCTCCAGGAAATAAGCACTTCGATTTAAAGATAAGAATGCAGCTTTTTTAATAATATCGAATGATAAACCCGATTGATGGACAGTTAAATTTACTACCGCTGCAAATGTCATAGAAATTTCTGTAGAAGAAAGTGTATGACTGAATTATCCTCGTACTTGAATCTTAGCATTGTATATTTGCTAATAAAATGTTTGGCAAGCGCAGATCGGCCGCCGTATAGAGATTAAACTAATCATTTTTATATCACACATTAATTCGCTTTTGATTGCACTGCGTATGGTATGGGGCAACACACCACCGAACCGAATGACTTATGTAACTTCTATACTTCCAGAAACAATCAGAGCAACATGTTGTGTAAAAAATGCTGCTAATTAGTTGTGTTTGGAAGGTTCGTGCAGACTCTCAGGTAATGAACTTGTCTTCCCGAGGGTAAGCACAGCCATCCTAGTGAGGAGAACAGTAATTTTAGACTTAATGGATCTTAATAATTTTCAAAGTATTAAGTGCAGTGTTGCAGTAATATCGTATTTTTGCATCTCACCAAAAGTCAATGAAACCGTATAATAGCTTGTGAGAAAAGATATAGTGTAAAATACTGGGAGTACGATTGTTCTACTTCGATTAACACTTAAAGCTTTAATAGTCTAAGATGCATAAGAATGGTTAGAATTATATTATTTCATCAAATGTAATATTCACTATCAATTGCCTATCTAGTGCCTATATTACTCACAAACATATTTACGGCTTTGTGAAGTTGTTTAATGTTTAATGAAGGCGCTTAACACGTGCTTGCGTAAAATTCTGGGGATACGATGGATTGATTTTGTACAGTCGGTTAAGATACGAATATTGAACTGGCTGGGATATGTTCTTCGGATACTGCAAGAATGCAAAACAAATAGCAAATTTTTCTTTGAAACACAGTCTCCCACCATCATGCATGGCTGTAGAAAAGTACACAAATTATATACTCAGCGATGTTCCGGGAGGCATAGCTTAGCTGGGATAAGGCGATTGCAATGGCCTAGAAATGGTCGCTGTATGAGGTTCAAATTCTCACGCCCAACATATTTTTTCTTTTCTAACGATTTATGCAATAAATGTCTCATCAGATGTGTATCAATCGTTGAATATGTCTTAAAATCTTTACTGGTTTATTAAGAAATAAGATTATTATAAAAACATAATGAAACATAAATATTTATTGATTGCATGGAAACTAGAAAGCATTTACGTATAAAGAAGTAGGCAAATAAATACATTTATCAGTATTTCATTTAACAAAATATCTTTAATTTTGCAAGGTAAATATTGTTGTTTGCCTTTTGTAATTCCAACCAACAACTAAGATGCATTACATTTTTTTATATTTTTACCAGGTACCTATAAGTGTGCTGTACAAGGTCGGAAAGAGTGTAGGAACCTCAAGAGGGCCTTCATCCAGCTGTGAATAAACAATGTATTACAATAGTTAAGCATCTGACGTTCATAATAATTGTTTCGAGAGTGTGTCTGTTGAAACATTGCCGGAGAAGAGTTCTGTACGCGTTCGCGTAACGATTTGAATATTTTTCTCACAGTAGCGCCACTTCCCGTTAATTGGTGTGGCGCGGTAACCATCCACACTGAGCGATCGCTCTTTACAAAATGGGCGAGTGGTTTTTATTCTCGACCGTGTCGCAAGAGACTGGATATAATTCCTTTGAGCAGAACAAAAACATCGACGTTTCATTAAACGAATGTAGGTGGAAATAATAACAACAAAAAAAGCTTTTAATTTTGAATGTAATAGTCTCACCGTGTACATTGAAATGTGTTCACACTTGTATTGCTATTTAATTGCCTTATAAATACTGTGGCGCAGTAGTTCGCAACCAGCTGTTTTATTTTTATTTTTTTAATTATCAACACGCTATTTGACCTTTACGAATAAATACGTTCGAATATCATTTGATATCGTTAACAATTATTATATATTTTTTAACGTAACAAATTTTTTTTTTTAAATATTTGTCTAAAGAAATGAAACATTACAAAAATATTTTTTATGCTTAGGCAATATATTTTTTTTTACATGTTATTAGTGTTCTAATATGATAATAGGTAAATAGTTTTTTTAAATTATAAATAAACAGTTTTTGTATATAAATATCTTATTAAAGAAATTGAAAATTAATTTTATACAATCTGTCGATCATTTTAATTAAACAGTGTGAATGTTTATTATCCTTTTCCTGCTCCATGTGCTCAACAAGCTGCACATATCAGAACCCAATGCTGGGCATTACACGGGCTATCGATGTTGCCAGATACCGTACAAAAATAATTTGACGTCGCTGACATGAAGAATAAGAAGAAGAATGGTTATTTTCTATAAAAAAAAAAGGAATTCAACTTAATGCACATCAAAACAATGGAAAGTTACGTACATTTTTACATTTTCTTTATGTTATAACTGAAACAGAGGCTTTCTTAGTTATAGTGCAAAGCTTACAGTCAGTATATTTCCAAATATGAAAGAACGGCAAGATCATTGATGTGCGAGAATTCTTCTGTAATAAATCCATATTAACGTAGTCAACGTGAGTAATCAATTTTAGAGAATAGGACGTTTTGCAATGAAAAATCATATTACCCAAAGCCTTTATTCGCTCCATGACAAGCCGCTCAATTCAGGAAATACTAATAGAGAAATCAATCTAGATTCTAGAATGGAAAATTCTCTATCCTTTTTAACTTTCTTGGTGAAATATTGTTGATTATACCATCAAAACTCAAATGAAATGTACAAAAATCGCCCCCAAGGACGATAATCAAAATGTTCATATTCCTCGTAATATCATTGAAAGAACGGAAACAAATGGTTTAACGTTGCTTGTGAAGTCTATAGTAGGAACGTTGCATAAGGTGTTCGAACTTGAAGTGTTACCGAATCGGTTCACCATTTATTACCTCAAAGGAATGCTTTGTAAAGGGCTGCAATGCGCAATGACCCATAAATCAAGCAAGTAAACTATACGATTTTTATACGATTTAAATGAGTCGTTAAATTAAAGCGGCCGAAATCGAATTGTATGTAATTAATGAAAGCGATACACATATAGTGAACGTCGATCTCGTAAGGAGATTATAAAATTAACTTGTCATTATTGATTATTTTCTGATACTGTCAATTTTCACTTTTATGTAAGCATATGCGTAAGATTATTGATCCAAATAGAAGAAACGTTTATTTCGATTCATTTTTTTACCATACTTACGACAGTGAGACGACAGGTGAAATCATTAAAATTACAATGTCCACTCCCGTAGCTGTATTTATAGTCGTCATTAACTGCTGCCACAATATTTTGTCAGCTGCCATGGTCCTTTTGAAATCCTATTTCAGCTTTGCCTTCTTCGGTTCCACCGAGTACATTCCCTGTATTTCCCAACAACGTTCCAAAATGAATGAAACCTGTGGACCTGAATAAAAGGCAGATATAGTCCAGACTCTAGGGCTAACTACTTAGATGAAGACTCTATGACCCATTCATTCATAGCCGTCGGGTATAACTCAATGGTCAAAGCGTTTGCTTTGCAAGCCGTGGGTTCGCTCCTCAACGAAGATTAAAAAAAAAGGATTTTTAATCAATTTCTGAACTCTAAAATTTTAGGTTGGTGTGAATTTGATCCCTCACACGTAAAAGGCCAGTCATAGCATATTAATTAAAGTCGGTGGTAAACGACAGTCGTCCCGTGAAAACCACCCCATTCATAGTAAATTCCTGTAATAGTACGGCTGATGCGTGAATCTCGGGCTGTGGTCTATGATGTTGGAGTAGTGTAGCCATATGCACCATGGTAAGCGTCATAGAATTCTACTGATGAGACTTCTAAATTACAATCACCATCTGTCGTAATTCTCCTGTATTACATAAAAAAAAACAATATCTTCATCTTCAACACCATAGGCAGGTTTTCATGTTCTCATGTCTCACCCAGAAAATGTATTTCTTCGTACTTCGTACACCACTAAATCTTTTTAAGTAGCATATTAAGAAACACATTTTTTTAAATCAAATAGTGTGACCTTTTGTCATGTGTTTTGTGGCATAAGCGATACCAAAAAAAAACTTATTATTTTTAATTTGACGAAATACACAAGAAAATCTTTTTTTTTCTTACAAATAAATTTTATATGATTTGAATACGATGACATTTCTTCATTTTTTTAATGGATTTATTTAAAAAATATATACATTGAAAAAGTTTCTAAAGCGTGATCTTTTACAACCTTGTAACGGTGACAAATGGCTTACTTAAAGAATGTTAACTACTAGTGTTTCAATAGAGTACCCATGCATAAAATAATACAATAGCTTTCTTTTAAATACAATCGACATTGTAAATCGTCTGTTAATCGTCACCATTTTAAGTTTAAGTGCTTATTTGCGGACGTTTTCGATGTCGGACGGGATTTATCGTCCACGCATCAAGCAGCACCAGACGGAAACGGACGGACGACATTAATGGGGAATTTCAGTGTCCGAAATGGTACGACAACCTTCAGGCCATTCCCTTGATAGCTTTTTACATGGCTTAGTTACTTAACTAGGACGTTACACATAGTAATGACGAGCGAAGCTAAAATGAATTGCGCTTTTAGCATTATATAGGTTAATGTACCCAAGACTTCGAAAGCACATTAAGGATAGGTGTGAAAAGATTGAACTCTTTTTTATCTTCTTTATCCGCTTCTTTTGCATCCCCAATGTTTCCTGAATACATTATATTTATAAAGTTAAGGGATGGGAATTAAAAGATTGGCACCTGTTGTGTCTAGAGACAGTTTTAGAAGATAATCTGATTTTTTAAGGAAATACGATGATTTGGCTGACGCTCCTGAGGCATGAAACTTACTTAGTTTTTACATAGCTCACTTAACAAAATATAAAGATAAACGCTTTAAATAGTTTAATATCCATGACCATGTTATGAACTAATAAGACATATCACTAACGTAAAATTGTGGTCATATTGTAACCTTTTAAAAAAATTAAAAACTTGTACAATGTTTGAGAAAGCTATAAGTGGACATAATTGACAAAATTTTAGTATCAAGCTGATTGAAAGACCGTCGGTCGTTAGAATAGCTTCACGAGTGTGATTGGTGTATGTTTTTCTTCAATTAAATGAGTCCGTTAATGGCTTTTAACTTAACTTAGGTTAGTAACTTAATTAGGACGTGTTGGTCAGAAGTGATAAATTCACATTCCCCTGTCTGGTGTCACGAAACGGCAATTAAAACGCATCAAGATATAAGTTGGTTCATTAATGTCACTTGCGGCATAAAAAGTGTCTTTTTTAATGTACTTTTCACCTTCGTACACACGTGTCCGTTGTGAAAAAAATATTATATTTTATTTTTAATTGCCTCAGCCATAATACGGTTTATGAAAACAATTATAACGAGGAATTAAACCCTTTTTATTTGTTTATAAGATTAAAATTATGTATAATCTAGTAGTTCCAATAATCTGTGAAATTCAAATCGACCATCAAATTTGCTACAATAGATCATCACTATTATTCCATTTCCTTTTGTTTTTTCAAATAGAAAACAAAATTAACTTACATTAATCATAACATTACTATCTTCATATAAATATGAAAACGTTTTGGTAATTTTAACTTACTCATTCTCTCTATATATTCCACACGTATCACATAACCGGATCTAAAAACTGATTCAAGAAAAGCATTGAATCAATATCCTCTTTAGCCACAAAGGCGATATACTTATCATTCACTTTTGGTCTAACATCCTGTACACTTTCCTAGAAATGTGCTGCTTCAATACGTCAACCTGACTCTCGCTTTATTTGCTCATAAACGTCGTGTTCCATTATTCACGATGCAACTCGAACAATACGTCTATACTTGTTTGTAATTGTCGACAAAACAGTACTAATTATATTTAATAGAAAATCTTTTTGTATTATTAATAAAACGATAGCGAATTTTATGAATTTCAAAAGTACACTGCCATTTGAATACTGACTGGTTACCGTAGGACAATACAAATGAAAAGCTAAGGCCCTTGTCGATCGTTGCCTTTTAGGACTATCGACAACATAAAGTATTCCTTACCACTGTAACTGACTTAATTGAAAAGAAATTGTAGGTTGTGATGGCAATATGTATCAAATTGAGAATGAATATGTTACAGAAAGAAAGGCAGAATAGTTTTTCAATATAATATTATACATAAAGTAATAAGTAAATATAAGAAATATGCTACTAAAGAAGAATATGAAGAGACAAAACCGTAAATAAAATTAAAATAAAATATGTATTTTTAAAAATAACTGAATGAACTTAATTTCTCTTACTATGATCTTTGAAAATAAGTGTTCTTGGTGGTTTTAGTGATCTCTTACGTTATCCGCTCACTTTTTGATGTATGTACTCGTAATAACTACGAAACGACATATCTTGAATAAGTAAGTGCATGGTAATAATGATGTAGAAAGATGAAATCAAGATTAATTACCTAGTAATCTTCAATTAATGTCTATTTTGAAATAGATACTTTAAAGGGTAAAGCTTCAGTTATGATATAAATTGCTTTCAATGAAGTAAAACTATGCTGTCTTTTATTATTGAATTATGGATCAACTGTGCCTCTTGATAATTTGTTGTTACATACAAGTGCTCCATAAGTGAGTACAAATTAGATCAACTTTTTCTGCAAGGCTAGTGGCTATTTTTCTTCAATCAAGAATTGTATTGAGAGTAATGTCTTTGTCTTTTTCACACAGAATCTTTGAAAAATGTTTTTAAGTCAACTACTTTGTTGATAATAATATACGCATACGTACGAGTATATGAGCATTTCATCTGTAAATAATACTGTCATAGCCTGTCATCGATAAAAGAAATGTGTGTTGAAATGAATGTAGGTTTTTTCTTATTACTTTTCCACCAACTGGCCAATGACCTTATCATGTTTAAGCATCAGTTCTCATTAGTTCTCTTTTACTTTTTTCTAATAACATATAGTTATTGTTGATGCATGTAGTTATTCACATTTTATAACAGAAATATACTACATGGCCTTTTCTTCGTTCTTTTATCCAAATCTAATGTTTTTTTACTTGTTAGCCTTATAAATGTTATAGCTAGACTAGCAATCTGGTCAATCCATAATTGTACGATTTAATTTATAATTTTATTTGATATAGGATCCTTTGATGCAACCGGTGACCTGAGGGTATGTATGACCTATGGTTAGTATTAACTATTGACGTTTACACAATGTATCAAGTCAAACTATATCCATATATAATTTATACGAACGCTGTTTTTGATGTCGTCACCTTTCATGTCCTTGTAAAACTAATTGAAATATTATTCCAACGACTGTGAAGAATGAATGAATTTGAAAATTTCGCATACAAACGCATCTATCATTCGATCTATTAAAGTTTGAAGTAACCGGTGAACTTTGCGGCATAATAGATTTTTTTACGAGGTGTAAACATGCATTGTGCTGGGATTACGATCACGGTCGAGATTTCGACAACCTTAATAATGATTAAATTTGACTTATAACCGCGTTTGTTGTTATTTGGCAAGGTGGTTGCGTCAATGCCGACCTCAATGCCTCACACATCGCTCAATGGTGGTTAACTGAAGGCGTGTGGTCATACTATTTGACAACCATTGAGAAGGCAATTTTAATCTGCAGATGTGTAGATCATTGAAGTGATGAAAATTAATCAACGGAAGGAATTTTCGCTCTAAGGTCAGGCAAGACAATACAAACGATTTCATTTTTGTAACAATTCTTTTTAATAGGTAAATTTAATTAATAATGACAGACTGTGATGTAGAAATCACAACTGTGAATTATAAGACGCATTCTTAGTGTTATTATATATTTATTTTAATTAAAACTGACAGTCGATTATATAGTATAGATAAAGGGTGTACAAGGATTTGTTTTTATTTTAAATTAATGAACTAAACGTTAAATAGAGTAACGTTAATTAATAAAAAAATATAATTATGCATTTTCACAAAATATTGTCAGGTTATAATCTTAATGCCATTTTTTACATCTATAGAACAGAGAAATTGTCTTTTATACGTAGCGATTTCATTCGTTATTATGATGATATAATAAACCTAGTTTTTTGTTATTTTTAATATAATTATATAGAAGTTTCCACAAATATCATAAATAAGCATTCCGTAGCGTCTAAATGATTTCGCAGCCCAGAGAAGGTTCGAGAAATCGTATCGATGTGTATTTTTTAGCTCTCGGGTTCCGATCTCGAGTACCATCTGGGGCGAATAAATAACTACTATGAAGTATAAATAATCAGCTCAGGGGGCTGAACGTCCCACCCACCCCGCGGGACGAACGGTCCTTACAGCAAGTTGTACCGGAGCCTGACCGCAACCCACTCTTAGTATTATTGTGCCAGAGATCGACAACACTCGATCAAAACACTGTACAACAAAGTACTGGTTAAACAGTACCGAGTACTTCATCAAAGATTATTTTTATATTGTAAAACAGTTTTCTAGTGCAGGTGCCAATATTAGGAGTACAGTGTAATGACAAAGTAAGGAAATGTACACGTCAGACGTTTATCCTACACTCAGTGTCATATTGTTCGGATTCCGATGGAGATCATGATTTATATTTGTTTTTTTTAAGTTTCTAAGCTTCCGCTCTCCTTAAATGTCCCTAAAAAATGGGAAATAACCTTGTACTTATAGTTAACTTAAAGGAAAATACGGTAAGACATTTTCATGTGTAATATAATGATGTTTTTAGATTTTTTTGTTTTTATTTCTTTTACTTTAATGATATCACAAAATATACTATTTTAATTCGTTATTGAAGTACTAACGTAAATGTGATTATGTAAATGTATTGACATATTTAGTGTCAATGACCTCACACTCAGAACAAGTGTCGGAATACGCAGCTCAAATAGTTAAGATTTATGACAACAAAACCATGTCATAAGTATATCATAGTTGACACAAAAATAACACGGCATTATTGTCACTAAATAAAACGTCCAACATTTCATATCCGTCCACACCAGCACTGAATCTGAAGCAATATTACTCGCACTCTCCTTACAGATACATAGTTTTCTCATCTTATTAGTCAAATGGCTTAACTTATTTGTACTGCAAGGTTACAGTATCAAAAAAGAAAAATAATTACCATGTACGGCTCAACCGAAAATCCTTGAACCTATTTAATATTTTGTATTATTTGCGCGATAAAATTAAATTTTATTTGATGTCTTGAATTGAGTGCGGTTGCACTAAATATTACGGTACATGTTATATTATGTAAATGTAAATAAACAATATTTCACGCTGTGCAATATGATATGCATAATACGCGTATGAATTGATAATAATATAAAATAATAAGAAAATGGTTTTTATTCAAAACGACTCATATAAAAACTAAAAGTAATAATATTTACTTTTACATATCAAGTCTACATCGCAATATGGTTGGCAGCCTCTGATATAAATATTAATGTCCGACTCCGGACACTCCTACTGGCCGAAGTACGCAATGTGAGCACTCGGACGTACATAGAAATGTGTTCTTATTAATTTTACGAGAAAAATATCTACGCGAACAAATTACTTTGCCCGTACCAGGAGTCGGATGCGTATTCAATTTCATATATTACCATATAGACGGCGCGTGTAAATAAATTTGATACAAATTAGTTACGATTTGAATATTCATTTTGCAATTTTATTACGGTGTGTTCGTCTTTATTAGAGACGATATTAAAAACGTTCGCCTTTGTAAATACCGTGAAATTTAACCTAATTGGAGTTTAATTAAGTGTTAGATGAAAATATCTAAATTATTTCAATATCACGGAAGCAAAAAAAGTTTTATCTTGTTACATCGTATTGATCTGTTTTAATGATTCCTTTCTTTTTACTGTCAGACTTTAATCAATATTTACGCTTTAAAGTAAGGTTTTAAAATAAAGTGTTGCTTAATTCGTTAACCAAAATACATATTTATTACACAATAAAATACTCCCTAAGCTGTAATAATTTTTGCTTTAATTTTATATATATTTTTGTACGATCTTTCAGTCCTCTATAATTCCATAATGTTTGAGAATATAGTAAATAAGTCGTCAATACTAAATAAGTTTTTTTGTTGTAATTACTAATGACTTTGTGTGTTTTTAGGATAAGGTATACGTCATAATACATGAAATCTAACAGCAAGTCTTACCCATAAAATAAAGGTCACCCATTGTGCTATAGAGAGATCCATGCTCGGAGTGTCGCTAAAAGATAGAATCCGAAACGAGGATATCCAAAGAAAAACTCAAGTATTGAAGACTACTTAACGAATAGGCACACTCAAATGGAAATGGGCAGAACATATCCGTCGAAGAGTCGACGGTTGATGGAGAAGAAAATTATTGGGGTGGCGCCCAAGAATTGGCAAACGAAGCATTAGCCGACCCCATGCAAGATGGACTGTCGACATAAGAAGAGTAGCGGGAGTGGCCTGGTAAGGCAGAGGATCGAAAAGGATGGAGACTCACGTTGGAGGCTTACGTTCAACAGTGGATGGATACAGGCTGATGATGATGATGAAAATAAGTCATAAAAATAAAAACGATTTATTTTATAGTAAATAAAAAATGTTGTCATCCAGCAAAACTAGTGATAAATAAAAAGTTTGTTTTGGAATTTGAAATTTGACATTAAATTCACGCGTCAACTTACAGAAACAGCATCTTTTGCCGGACATATGCTCCAAATTAAGAACAATTTTTCAATATATATTGAAGCCGAAATGCCGTTTTACGACAACTTTTTTGATTAAGCTTGTAGTTACGTACTTATTTTTATCTAATAGTCACGTATAATTTATATATTTTTTGTCAACCCTGCTCTCTGCAATCGGCAGTTTGTTCAAGCAAAGCCTGGGGGCTTATTATACATTTATACAAGACTCTTATCTCACTGGACACAGGGCCGGCACAATCCGCTCCGACTGTCCGGTTATTATAATTACACTTACCTCCGTGTGTTATTATATAATTCTTCTTTTGATAATACTCATCTGCGCAGTACCAACATATAACACAAACATCGAACCCAAGAGACACACATAGTATGTAAATACTAATTAAGGACTCGGCGAAGAACATTCATGACCGCAATTAACTGTTAGTTATGTAATGTGCCTGAACAGAGCTGATAGTTTATTTGAACTATAAAAATAAATGTCTTGTTTTATACGTGATTTGATTAAATGTCATTGATTTCTTGCATTGTCTGCAAGAGATATTAATCTTGAAATGACTCCTAAAAACATGAAAAATAAGTTACTTTCCAGAATATTTGAATCAAACTTACACACTATTTCTCGGTTGGAATTCAAATTTAAAAAAAAAAGAAAAAATATATCCTACTTGATAATGACATCTAGTCAAAATTAAAACTTCAAGTTTGTAATTAAAATTACAATTTGTACTATATATTAGACCAGATTTTCAATTTCAAATCCACCATATTATTCACATGTTTCGGCTTCGTATTTCATTGGATTGGTTTGCAGCAACAGAATCGCAGCTCAATAAATTCATGTCCTCGAATACTTGCTGTAAATACTCCCGTCTTCGTATTTAAAACATTGAAAATATAAATTTTACCAATAAATGTCGACGGAAGACTTTTTTTTTCGAAATTTCATATAAATCATGAAATTAATTTTATATTATTTTTTATTATTATTAAATTGTATTTCGTTAAAATCTATATCTATGAGGAAGAGGTAAATGCGATGTAGTTGATTGAGAAAAAAAAGCACAGTCAAAATGTTTCAGTTTTTAATCCAGTTTGCATTGTTCGAAATGAATTATTAATTTGAACGAGGTGGCAGAAATTTTAACGGCACGAAATTTTCAATAAAGCATTTTTCGCTCGGCTTCCGTTTAAAATAGAAGACACAAAAATTAACAATGTACGAGTATTGTATAATTGGTTCAGTCTGACCGCTAATACCTCCACAATAGAATGTCTATCGTTAGACAAAAAATGGAAATAAATTTTAAAAACATCTATTGTCT
Organism: Glossosoma conforme; assembly: GCA_022606575.1. Taxonomy (NCBI): domain Eukaryota; kingdom Metazoa; phylum Arthropoda; class Insecta; order Trichoptera; family Glossosomatidae; genus Glossosoma; species Glossosoma conforme. Next base: position 627,311 of record JAGTXR010000029.1, read on the forward strand.
TGATCATTTTGAACTTCTATGGAAGTGTGATTTTTTTGTAACATGTATATTTATTTTTGTGTAAATTTAATTTATGCCATTCAATCATTTAGTCGCCATTTATTATACAGACATATTTTGTCAACAATCATTACTCTTGCTTCGTATTTAATCACCTATGCCCCTGAAGCTTCACCTAGTAAAATTAAATACTACGAATAATTTAAGTCGGCCTATAAGAGTCATATAGAGAGCATATGAGAGAATTAAAATACGCTGATTATTGAACACCCAAATACTTCTCTGATACTACAGCGCGGACTCTTGTCCTGGAGGCTCCCGGGAGATCTTAAAGCTTCCTTGTTCTTGGCGATATATACGAGTATTATTACATAAATAAGCCACATACATTAACTACTAACACTTCCTAGTAAGTATTCAGAGAGTGTGCAACGTGTGTGTCTGTTGTATGTAGGTGAAAGATGTATTAATTGTTTATGTTCAAAGGAGCAGCGTTTTGCGGTTTTATATATAAGTAAATTAAAGAATTGTCCATGGACGATAGCTTTATTGTAGATTTAGATGTGCACTTTAAACTAAATCACAGTAATGTGACTATGAATGCAGCATTACATTCAAGTTATTCCTTACAGCGCAACCATATTTGAAACAATTGAAATACAGAAACGATTCATTCAACCTAGACTCAAATACCTGTGCAACGAGCTTTGTGCAGTGTACATGCAACAGCAACATTTCCGAGTCCATGGCTAAAGCTAACCGTGTTTGACTGCCGCACAAATAGTTCCGGGTTCGAATCCCGACGAAGCTATTTCTTCAAATTATCAATCCTTAAAGATTGTTTTGCATCGACAACATCATTCATCTCGTTTCAATTAAAATCTGATAATTTTTTATGTGTTACTCGTGTGTTTTTTTTGAGACTTTAATTTTATTTAGCAATTATTTTCCACATTCAATTCCTTATGCGACAAATTATAAGACTGTTATTTTTATGCCGCTCAGAGCTTTAATGTATTTTATATATTTACTTCTAAATTATATTTTTCTTTATCACGTTTTGTAGTGTAGTAACTAAAACATTTTTTATTGCAATAATATGAATGAGAGTTTTATTAAAATCACTTAATTGTCTTACAATGAGATGCGGAGGAAAATCAGAAAAATGTACTTCATTTTACTCAGCAATTCTAATATTATTAAATCAATGCGGATTGAATAAGGAATGAGTATAAATTGGAGCATGTCAGTAGATAATGTCTCAAAGAAGTGTTTATACTCATACAATAGACTTTAAATAAATATTTTTAATAAAAAGTTTTTTAGTCTATTAGGTGTTTTATTCAAACAAAATACCCAGTAGTACGAAAGTTATTCATATTGAGTCCTATATTTTTAGAATTATATATATATACTCTTCTCACAAACAGTGTCTAGCGAGCTGAGCTGGTTGAGCGTCACAGAGTCTATGGAGTACCTGAATCATCTGAAAAGAAAATGAATTTATTAAACAAAGTGGACATTTTCATACTAGTTTGGAGTCTAATGAAGACGAGTACAATTACACTTTTAAAAATAGCAGTTGTCAACAATCCTTGAAATGGTAAATGACAGAAAATCTGTAGATAACATTTTTTAATACATCATTTAAAACATCTAGTGGAATTACTATATATGTGAACATGAAATACACTATGCACGTGCTAGAATACAAATGGTAATACGAATACATAGCCAACAGAATATCTGGAGAGCAAACCTTCACGTAAGCCCACGCCTTCTGTTGCAAGTAAGGGCAACCTTGTATTACATATCTGATAATAATAGTACATGCGAGCAAGAACGAACGGTGTTTTCTGCAACTGGGAATAACCAGGAGTGTGGTGAACGAAATTGTGGACAAATAGCGTGGTTACACAGTGTACCTTTTATGCAGCTTTTAATAGAGGGGAGATTATTATACCAGGAAAAAGAATAGTCGAGTGCATGACTAAGTATGACATTAATGTGATTACTGTTTAGTTTTAAAAGTTGTTGTTTTTATTACTAAATGTCTGTATATTGTCTTAACAGTATTATTTATACTTGCTCGTATGTTCATCATTAAAAAAGAAACAATATTCAAACTTAGAATATAATAATATTTTAATGTAAGTTGTTTTACAGTTTTTTTTTCGTACTTCAACAATGCACTTTTTGTTTATGCACTGTAAGAAAATAGACAAAAAACAAAGTAAGAAAATATTGTTTCATAAGTAATACTGTTCATTAGTACCAATTAAATATTAGTGTGAACTAAGCGTATAAAATAATATGAACGAAGTGAAAGCTTGTGTAGCGATTGATGTTGTGGCTTTTGGGTTAAGCCGTTTGTGGTGAACTTCTTTCAACCAAATGTTGGCGGTCGAAATATTTGTTGAAAGAAGTTCACCACACACGGCTCAATCCAAAAGCCACAACATCGAATCTGGCCGTGAAAACCTAAGAAGTTATTTGTTTAGCGATTGTTTGATGGTTTGTATAATTCCGATTGTTTGAAATAGAGAGTACATTGCATGCATTAAAGGAGCGCTAAATGTTACATTTAATTGGGTTGTACATCATTTGATATTTGTAATGATTTTTTTAAATAAATACATATCACAGCGAAGTAAGGATCTTTAACAAAATTAAAAACAAAGCTCACTTCCTTGTTCAGGTAAATTTGAAATCCTCTTTTCTACTCGAATGAGCGTTTCATCTCGAAGCATGACGGATCAGTGTCATATTTCAACTCAGCAATAACACGTCATTGTAAAGACATTTTGTGAATAAACAATATAAGAATTAAGTTTAAAATTGCAAGAGCTGCTTTTAAATTGTCTCCTTCTTCGTAGTACCAATCCGGTGGATTGGATTGCAGCAACAAAATCTTGCATCTCGATCTTCACACCTATCGGTCCTTCGCAACCCTCTTCAGATCGGTATAAGAGCTACAACTCATGTCCTCGAACACTTGCTGCAAATACTCCCGTCTAGGGCGCCCTGTACAGTTTCTACCCTCAACCATCCCCTACACAATGTCGTGAAGAAGACTATCGTGGCGCATGATGTGACCGATCCATCGGCCTCGCCTCTCTGAGATGGTTCTTACTAGGTGCCTATCTTCCTTCATCATACTGAGAACCTCATTGCTCGTGACGTGGTCTCTCCAGGAAATTCCGAGAATTGTTCTGTATGACCACATCTCAAAGGCCTCTAGTCTTTTTTTGACACTTTCAGATAAGCACCATGTCTCACAGTCACAGCCGTACATCAAGATGCTCTAAACAAATGTTTTAACAAGTAGCTTGCGGAGCTTGCATGGTCAAATTGTCATAGTCATTAAAATGAGACACTGATAAATATTCGAGTCCTCCAAACAGCCATAAACGACGAATCACTTTCCTTGTTTGTTCGTCTATTAATTGCTATCTGGATTATGGGCCGCAATAATGTAATCAATAGCCGGCAATAAACATGCATTATTGTTATCATTGCGTCTCGTGTGGTAATCACTTTCACCCATATACAGCCTCTCATAATAATGCAATATCGCGGGTGTAAGACAGTGGAAAGTAGACCGGTCCATTGTCGCAATAAACTGCTTGACAAGCCGGCTACACAAACCGTTACACCGCCTGAGGCTGAGCGAGTATCGGTGTACAATACACATCCGTCTAAACTTGATCTGCATACAGCGTCCAGCGAAAACGTACAGCGATTATACTACATTCCGAAACGAAAATAATGCAGAATAGATCATTTTATTTTGCAACTGTGACATTTCTAAGTGAAATGATATCCTGTGTCCATGTAGTCCAATTTGCATTTAAATAATATCAAAGTGATAAATGTTATCTAGTGAATATTTTATATGTATTTGTAATAACTTGGATATTGTTTCATTATGAGCAAATTATTTTTATTTTCTATCGCCATATCTGTTTCCTGTTTGAATCATACGATCAGCACAAATCATCGCTGATCGAAAAAAAATTTTGATGAGTAAATTAAATAAAATATAATATTATTAAGAATTAAAACATTTCGGTACCAATGAAAAATTCATTATTAATTTAAACTTCCTTCAATAAAATGTAATGTAATAGAGAATATAAATTATAAATTCCACAATTTTATTTATATTCATTCAAAAATGTGGAATTTATATTGAAAATCCTCTTTTATGTAAAACACTAAAATTTTGGAATTCCACGAAAAACATTCATATAAAAAAAAAAACAAAAAAACTTCATAATACAGTGAGCGGCAAAAAGGTCTGACGGTTTTGTGTAAAAATTTGATTTAAAAACCGTGACATCTTTTTGCCGCATCCTGTATTTTATTGACTGATCGCTATTATAATTTTCATTGAGATTAATCGTTGCAAAAATTAAATAATAATACAGTACTCGTTTTTCAATTTAGTAATAATACAACAATTCATTCGTATGCGTTTACAGGTAGATAGATAATAAAAGATAATACAACCGATTCAGGGTAGGTGGCAATTTACTTTAATGGTCCGTTGCTAAAATTAGCCTTACAGCCTGGAACTGATGTAAAATATTATAATAGTACTATAAATTATAGCAGCATACATTTGTGCAACTAAATTAAGCGGATATTTTGACATTTACTATTGCTAAACATTGTAAAATTTGTTGTTTATTATCCTACGGCCCATAGTAATTTTATCACCCGTAATTTGATTTTATAACCTTTATAAAAAATATTTCCGACCACAAGGTGAGAACAATATAGAGTTTCATTTATTTATTAAGTTAACCCTATTTCTACATTAATTTGACCGTGATATTTAAAAGACGTAACGTAAAAATGTTTAACGTAGAACGTTAATTGAGTCATTAAACAAACATCTTTGAGCAAACTAGAATGATAAATTTAATACGCATACATTTTTACATGACGAATATTTTAAAGCAAAAAACATATCGCATTGAAATAGATCAGTGTTCTTAAACACACCATAAAACTTTTCGAAATTAATAACTAATTTTAAAAAATCATCAATAGGTTCGGATAATTTGGTTTTTAAGAAACTACTTTTATGTTACTTATAAAGTGATAATTAAAGCCCAACCCCATGTTAGATAGACCAACGACATTGCATGAATAACGGGATGAAGTTAGATGAAGGCAGAGAGGACTATGCCTTACTCAGCAGTGGACGGCCAGTTAATGATGGTACTCAGTGCCAGTTTTAGGGGGTGGCGAAGTGGGTCGGATAAGGTAGGGGCGCCGAGTGCAACCAATTTTGCTTAGATTTTTTTAAATGTATAAAATATAGAGCGCCAGAAAAAAAATGGCCTTAGGGCGCCGCAAGGTCTAAAGCCTATACTGATGGTACTGACTCATGTTTTATATCGTACATAAATAAAGATCATTTTTAACCTAAGTGTATCAAATGATCACGAATGGTAGAATTCAATAAATTTTGTTCCTATTCATCTTCTCCTTATAAATTGGATATTTTGTTGAAGCTAGTGAATAGCATTTTGATAGTAAAATATGCCGAAAATGCTGCTTTTCACTTTCCCTATCTGATAGGGTAAACCAAAAAAGTGCTACGTACGAGTAAAATCAATCGAAAATTTTCAATAGCAAGCCTTGTTGTATCAGCTATTAAACATAAAAAGATATTTCACAGTAAGAGATATGTAGCTTAATGTAGTGTAATTTGTGAGATTTTCAAATATTTTTTTGGTGCAATTCCACTACAATTTTTTTGAGTAGCTGTTAAATATGGATTCCTAAAAAATGGTTTAATCAACCCAATGGAAACACGAAATACGTCTGATTATGTTTAGGATATTGCATCATATCAAATAATGTTATCCAATATTTTGTACACAAATATCTCATACCTTGGACTATAATATACTCGTATTAATATTTAATCTTTTCATCGACTTTACTATTGATTTTATCTATCGAACGATTTGGCCTTCTTTCTGGTGACAAGAAATTCATATGACCCTTAGATTGTTGAATGGACGACATTCTCTTCAATAGAATGCAAAATGTCGTATGGCCTAATTAAGTTGCTATGTGTCCCATGATAATATAATAAATACTCACTATAGAAATTGTCAGGGTCAATTGGGTTGTTCGTGAAATCGCCTTAGGAAATGAATTCGGAACGTACGAATTCGGTCAAACCTTGGGCGATGCAAACAATGTAGTACCAATATATTGTAACAACTTAATACAAATTTTACTTTATACCTTAGAAATATCTAAATTATAAATTATGTACATAAAATTTTACATTAGAAAAATCCCGGTATGTTCATTGCATTAAGCCATGTCAGTTCTGCCTCCCGGAACTTAACCGAGTACGTTAATTGCATAGTTCGTGATAGCATTTTACAACGACAAAACCCCGTAGTTTAGCATTATGTGGCTAACCAATTACATGACTAGGTTACCGCCTGTTTGTTTACCGTGTGTCGTTGATTGGGTTGAACTCTTCCTTAGGAGCAAATAGTACATGTCTCTGGAGCTTCAGAACTAATCACCTAATCATAAATATTCCGATTCCAAAAAAATCACCAAATAAATATACAACTACCTTTGAATATCTCCGACCTTTTGGCCTGAAGGTCGTCAGATATCATACTCATATAAGTTTCCAGGTGGATTTTCGGTTTCAGAATCATCTTGGGACAATGCATGGACAGTAAGCAACTGACAGGACTTTGTGACAACAATTTGTTTTATTTATATGTTTCTTAATGTAGAATGGACATGGGAAGTCTTGTAGAAGACGATTTATAGTACAGTGAATATATTCAATAGATAAATTACGATGATGATAATTTGATTCATTTTTGCTTCCTTCTAAAGTCGCCTAAGGGAACATCTAAATATAAACATGGCCTATGATCGAACATATTCTAGATTACGCATTCGATTTTAGATTTTCGGCAGTTAATTAATTATTTATTTGCATCGATTAAAAAACTCGCTCGCTTACTCAAGGCTGTAGTAACTTTTAATCCGAAACTCTAGCGACCCGGGCATATCATTATCTCTAGCCACTATTATGATGAGGGACATGGCGGATCGTTGAAGCGCTCGACTGTGCAACAACAGTCATGGGTTCGAATCTCAGGGAAGCTTAAAGATTGCCAAAAAAAAAACACATTTATCTAATGAAATATCTACCATGGTATTCATATTGATGGTGCAGATTAATGAACTCATTCATGAAATTTTATTATTTGTTTTTATTTTTTAATATGCTTATGTAAAAGTGTATGTGAGAAACATAATTACATATACATGTTTATGTCCAAGAGAGCTAATAAAATAAAGTAAGTACGTTTGTACACATTGGAATTGATGAAGCTTTGATTGCCAAAATGTAGTCTTCCATCAAGTGAAATAGTATATATTAAAACAAGGTAAGAAATACTTAATATTTATTTAAAACTATTTTATATTAATATGACTTTGAAAGTGTATTTTTAAGAATCAAGAAGCATTTATCATGTAAAATAATTATAGAAAAATATTTAAAATATCAAATCATTGCCGTTTGACGGTATTTCCTGTATGAGCTCGATTTATAAAAACACTTCTTGAGAGCGATCTAGGCTGTATGGAATGTTTACATAACTAGCAACTGCTAGTCTTAGGCATCTACTTCCAACACTCTCAGGTCATTAATCAATATCCAAGAATAATTACTGTTGGACCTACCGGAGCTGGCTGAATGAGATCGGAGGAACGTTTTCATTATCGGCTCACAATGAACCTGTATTGTTTTTAGACTCTTAGATATTTCGGCATGATCTCATACGGTGTTGCTTATACTTACATTGCATACGTTCAACATAAAATATTTTAAATGTTTTACTATTCAGCGTTGCTTAGTAGAAATAACAACTATATTACAATGTACCCACATTAAAGTGGACGCTATCACATATGTATTAAAAGTATAAGCAGAGCAATACAACAGAAAAATCTTTGATTATCGCAGCATAGACAGTTGAAATCAAAAAAATAAGTTCGTACAGATTTTTTTCTTTTCAAACAGAAAAATATTTTTTAATATTTTAATGTTATATGTGAAATAACAAAAAATAATTCTTCAGTTATAGTCGCATCAGTGTTGAAAAAAATAATTAATTGTTATCTATTTAGGAAAAAAATGTAACTATAATTGCATTGGTTAAAATAAGGTTTCTTTTACCATAATTCATAATTATTGAATATATTATTGTGTACATCAAATATATTTTGAATATTAATTTTAATAAACCAGAAGATCAATGCCATCGACAAAACTTAAAAAAGAAAAACAATATATAGGTGTGTTGGTGCCTATTTAGTAGTAGATAAGGGAAAACCGCCTAAGATGGTATGGACATGTGACACGGAGAGATGAGGACCACATGGTGAAGAGAGCCCTCAACATACCCACGCTGAAAAGAAGACCTGGAAGACCACAGGCAACCTGGACTGCAACTGTAAACAAGGATCTGAAAACCCTGGGTTTGACCGAGAATGCAACGCAGGACAGACAGACATGGCGAACGTGCACAAGGAGAGCCTATTTAGTAATGGCATTGTATTTCAACCCCATAGTACACGTAAAAGTACTCTAAACTCTGGTGTTACCAACTGCAATGGACAACTATGGATAATCACAAAGACGGCTCTACAAATCCGGAATGTAATACCGAAATCATTCAATAAAAATACCAGAGTTGTAAATCACTTCATGAAAGAGAAGAATTGCATGATTAAGTGCAGCTGTATTCCTATGGAGCTCTAGCAACTAATATGCTAAGAATCTGGAACATTTACATCGAAATTCAACAATCAATGACGTAGTAAAGCAAATAATTCTAACAGTTAACCTTTTCCCTTGATTGACATTTGACTTTTGGCAGGTAGTACGAAAAGGTTTAAATGCCAAGGGAATTGAAGGTAATGCCTTTCATCAATAGGAATTTTTCCTTCGATTATAAGATAGATTACTTAAGTTGAAAACGCGCTCAATAATTTACGATACACATTTTATATTATAAAAATTAATTATTTAGTATAAATAAACGTACACAACGAATCGAAAATTTAATATTTTTTCGATATGAAGATAATGAGTTTTAGGAATATTACAAATGTAAATATTTACAACGTTAATTTCCTTTAAGAAAGCAATCAAAGAAACGTATTTGATTACAATCTGTGTTAAGAAACAAAATCATATTTGTGTTGATCCAAACAGCTCAATTAAAAATCCTTAGTGCGTGAAAAGCGCTTTTCGAAATACTGTTTAAATACTACTAATGATATGAAATGCTAATTTACAAAAATATATTAAATTAAACACACTGTTTAACTATATAAAAATGAATTTATAAATTAGCAACCCCTGTTGTTATCAATAGTATTTTAACAGTATTTCAAGAAAAAAAATGTTTCGATGAACTTTATTCTCGTATTTAATCAGTTTTGGATTTATTAAATACATTTATTTATTGTATTATCGTCGTTCTATACAAATTAAATATTTGTCTGTATATAACACCAATAGTTATCGGATACTCGTATCATTTAAAAAGGTAAATAATTATTTATGCTATTGAATTTTTGTTCTTAAATTATAAAATTGACAAAACTAATGACGATTCAAATTCGAATACACAAATTCATTTTCGGAAATGACCGATCACGCCATTTATGAATGTGCTCGAAGCTTATATTACGGTCCTTGTACAAATTTTAATTTACATAATAATATTCCGCTGCACGATTTCTCAAATGGTCCACTCAATTAAGCCGAGTTATATTTCGATCAAATTAAGCTTCATAATAATTATTATTTAATGATCTCAAAGTCGGTAAAAAAGAAACGAATCACTTTCTATTTCGAGATCCAGTTTCAAAGTGTTATTCAATTGAAACGCCTTGTGAGTGATGACTTTGGCATTTCATAAAAACTAAAATAACAATACTAATATTGAGTAAATAATATAAATAAATTAAATTGAAATTAAAAATATACATACTCTGAATATATACCACAGAGACATCTATCGTTATACGATTCTTCTTCTCTTCTTCGTGTCAGCGACGTCAAATTATTTTTTCCCAATATCTGGCAACATCGATAGCTCGTGTGTTGCCCAGCATTAGGTCCTGAGATGTGCAACTTGTTGGGCACATGGAGCAGCATCGTAGGTGTGAGGCGGTCTGCAGGTCTCCACAGTCGCACAATAGTGTCTCTCCCTGCCGAAGCATTCCCCACCGCTCGAGGTTGTCCTTTGTTCTACCAACTCCGGTTCTTAATCTGTTTAGGGATTTCCAGGTCGGCCAGTCAAGGCTCTTGCCAGTTGGGAGGCCTTCCTTTGGAGTAATGAAATCCTCTGGTGCGATTTGTTGCCAGAGTTGAGTCTCTCATTTTCAGAGCCGGATGTGAGAGGTTGTGTGGATTTCAGAAAGCTGCTTCGAGACTTCAATCTTGGTGTTGGGGGTATCTGATTATACAAGCAGTGGGACGGTTGGTTGATTGCCTTACGCATTTCTTCGGCGCATATGACTTTGCGTCTTATGTTCGGTGGTGCGATACCAGCCAAGTGTATAGTTTAGAAATGGGTGTTGGTTTGAGGCAGCCTGTGACGACTCTGCATGCATCATTCAGGGCAGTATATTTATTTATTACAGTGGGCTGATCGACCCCACACTGGTGCCGCATATTCTCCAGCTGAGAAACAAAGTGCTAAAGCTGAGGTACGAAGAAGGGGTGGTTGGGCTCCCCAGTGAGTGTTGGTCAGTTTGCGGATGAGGTTGTTCCTTGTTACAACTTTCTGTTTGGTGTTGCTGCAATGACGCCTGGTGGTGCGATCTAGAGTGACTCCGAGGTATTTTGGATGGTCGCTATGTTCCAGTACTCTACCTTCCCACGTGACACGAAGCTTTCTGTTAGCTTCCCTGTTTCTAAGGTGGAAACAGCAGAATTGTGTCTTTGATGGGTTAGGTTTGAGATGGTTGGTTTCGTAGTAATGGGACATCTCGTTGAGTCCCTGGCTTAGGATGTCCTCAACTTCTTCAAACGTTACTGCTTGTGCTGCTAAACCTAAGTCATCGCATATATGAAAGATTTTGTGTCTTTAGGGGTGGGTTGGTCGTTTGTATATATATTAAATAGTATAGGAGCAAGTACACTGCCTTGTGGTAAGCCGTTCTTTTGGTCACGCCATCGACTGGTTTTCCCCTGAAAATCCACAGCGAATCTCCTGTCATGCAGCATAGCCGCGATCATCTGCACTAGCGAGAAGTCACCTGTCATTCTGTACAATTTACTGAGGAGTGTGCTGTGCGACACTGTATCGTATGCAGCGGTTAGGTCGACGAATACCACTCCGGTCACTTTCCTTAGTTCGAACCCGTTTTCGATATGTTATACGATTGTAACAATGGTATAAATACATCAACTTTCGCGTATCTACCCAGGCGGAGAATAGTCGAGTGGACTGCGTGGTGTGCAGAATAAGAGCAAAGGTTGCAAGGTTCGTGGTTCGAATCCCGCGTCTGCCGATATTTTTTCTGAATGAATTAATGCGTATAAAATTTGATGTATAATTGTATGTGTGTATTAAATTACGAAATATGTTTTATTTAAAATTATTTTCATATTACTTACACTCTTAAAGGTAATGTCAAATCATATTTTTTGTGTAGTTCATAAATAATAATGTTTCAGATAATAAATTCGTGTAGCAGTTTAGTATATCTTGTCAAGCAATATATTGTATTAGCTTGAAAAAAAAAATGACAAAGCAAACAAATATAAAACGTGCGATTTGTTTATATTCGTACACTGAGTACTATATAACGTTTTTTTGAAGCAACGCATCATATCAAAGTTCGATTTATTGACCATTCTCTAGATCTTGAGTTGCATAATCCCAGCTTACGTAATTTACTGTCAATTAGTCTACCATATACGCTACGCTCCCTTGATGGAGCATATGGCTAGTAAGTCATTGGTAATAAATCACAGGCTTGGTAATATAGAAGTGCCTGAACTGATCGCTAACTATCATCCTATATTCCTGAAAAACAGTGTTTTCCTATCCTTAACCTGCTTTCCACATACACACCTGAATATCAACACATCCAATTCCTACAAAATGTATTAATTTTCTTTAGGTGATCCACTCTTGTAGACCAAATATTTCACGCCTCAGAATTCAGAAGCATCGAACTAATCACCCGATCTCTCTGAAACGAATGATTATAAATATATTTAAATCTGACTCGGAAAATATATTCTTCAGCGTGTTCTTACATCGATTATAAGTACATTTTCTCGTAACTTTATTAAATTTAATTAACGAATTTTGTTAAAAAAACAATAATAAAGTGTAACTGCTAAAAAGTTACCTTATTAAAGAAGTGAACGATTATTAGAGTAAGTTTTCATTCTAAGGCGTATTTGAAGAGCTTTTTGGCAACCAAATTGGATAATCTTTACTACTGTGCTTTCGCGAAAGGAGAGCTTTTATTATACATAGCTTATTATGATGGCAGTTGGATTAACGTTTTTATATCTCGGACATTAAAAGTCGCGTTCCCAACTGTCATTATCTGAGAGAAATAACATTTCGTCAAATGAGAGCCGGGATAGTAATGCCGTGAAGAGATAGCAACGCCATCTAGATTAGGGACAGAACTTTGTTCCGTTGTTATTCTTCCGTTCGCAGAAGACATGACATCTTCATTCAGGAAGTTTTCATTAAGCTCCAGTGTGTAGCCTTATTGTTACTTTTAATAGAAAAGCTCCGGCTTAAAAACGGGAAATAAATGAAAGCTTTTTAAGTCTGCCGGCTTATTCAGCCGGAGAACATACAAATATATTTTCTTTTGTGGAAATGCTTCGCTCACACATCCTTTTTGATTGCGATGCTCTAATAGAACAATGAAAAGTTTTAATAAGGATCCCCACATATCCATCCTCCTATGCAGAATTTATACGATCCATCGCACAATAATATTAATATTGAATTCAAAATGTTCTTACATTTTTGCATATTTGAAATCTGGACAGCTCTTTTAATCAAGTATGTATATATTTCTAAGTTCATTATTTTGTAAAAAATTTCGAATATTTAAAAGAAGAGATATTTATCGCATTCACGATTAATTTATAAATGTATATTTGTTATACAACTTGTACTTTTGTTATTTATCATTCATTATCTTCAATTAGACTTCGCTTTATAAATGGTGTTGAAGCCGCTTTATAAATTTTATTTTAAAGTAGTTTATATTCAACACCTTTAAAAAGGCGACAAGTTGCGGGTTTGTCACTTGGCCGCATTGAGGAAGGATGCAGAAGCAGGTCGCAAAAGAAAGAGCTTGTTTTTGAAGCACAACTCGCATTTATTTTAATTAAAGTCTTGATTTCCTCGTCCGCCCTTACATGACGTTTCGCCGGGCCGGACGACACTTAACTTTGATGACTAAGCGCGCTGGTAATGGGCTGTCGCCCAGCGCCGCAAGTGGCGATCTATATAATTAATTTCGCACCAATCACAGCAGTCATGTACATAACTCACGTCACACCCGTGACCGGACTTATCAAAATGCCAATATGGCGACACATACATGTCCGACAAGCGAACAGAATTTTTTTCGAAAAAAAGGTTTTCAGCACCAGTCAGCAAGGGCTATATCACGCTGATGTTAACATTTTATTATGTAGTTGCTTTATTATTTACATACTTGCGGAAAATGCTCTTTCAGAACGCATTGAATCAATCAAGCAGTACGAGTCCTGTGAAAATGAATCAAACGGTGAATGAGGTTAATTTAGTCACATATTTATCTTGCAGTTTCTGTGATTATGTAAAATTTACTAATTAAGGCTCATGATTAAAAATTTATAAAATCATTGAGCAGAACTTTGAATATTACGCATCGATAGTTATTCAGCATTACGAATAGTCATGATTTTTTATTCATCTGCCTCTGTAGAAGCCACCGCAGCACAAGATATATATTTTTTCATATTAATACATACAGGATAATACTGATAGAAAGTAATGGAGACGTTTCATCAGTGGTTTTTTTTTAATTTAAATTAACGGATATTATTATAGTTTGGGTCCCCAGAAAGGTTATTTACATATATTCAATAATGTTATAAGATGTGGACCTCAAATTCATATTGCATAAAATATTTTCATCCTGTCCCTGCGAGGATAATAAGGCTCCAACGTGATAATTTCTGCGTTCGAACCCGGTACTGTTCTTACTACAGTCAAGCACTTTACCAGTAGGCAATTGTACTGCACTACACAATATCGGAACTGTCAAACAATAAAGAGCACTTGATTGTACTGCCTGTGAGATTTACCGTTTTAACTAGATGCTTTCAGCACGTTTTTATTCAATGGTATTAAATCAGTTTCCAGAAATCGACTTCAACAGCATCTACCCCAGTTGAATGCATTTCACATAGCTTCTGGTGCCATAGACTTACTCTGAAGCAGAGTCGGATCTATCGGAATAATATGAACCATTTATTTTTTTATCGTCATGATCATCCCTCACTGGGACACATGGTCGACACATATTGCCGCTACAAAGTTATGACAGCTGCCATAATGTTCGCTTCGTTCCAAGTCAGAATTTACACCTGCAGCTCCGTTGAGAATATTTTACATACAGTATGTGTACTCAATGGACTTTTCATGTGGCAAGATCCCTGTTGCTTGAATAAATGGTTGATGTTGTTATGCTCTCATTCGATATCCGAAAGATGTCGATGATTAATACAAAAATATATAACTTTGTTTTCTTATGTAATTTAAATACCATTACAAATTGTTACTATTATACAATTTCAATGAATGCGGATCCAAGATCAAGGATCGAGACATGTCTTCATCAATTTTCATATTCGAAATTACTAAAATAAACTTACTGTCCTTAAATAATGTTACAAAAATGTTCTTTTTCTTACAGTAAAATGAGTAACATATTTGAAATTAATAAAAATTTACACTATTTTACGCAATTAATTGATAATACTCCAACCGCTTTTTTAAATACTAATTGCTCAAACGATAAAGGTATTTCATTCGTTTATTAAGAATGTTTTTTTAATATTTGATTGGATTCACCTCTGATCAAAGTGTGATGTTTTCACACAGCCCAGCAGCGTTAACAGACTATTCATGTATATGGGTCTATAGGCAAAACGGTAAAGTCTATCGTTTTTTTTTTTCAACGGTGAGGCATTACCCAGTTAACAAATCACGTTTTACGCCGTATAAGAGATATAAGTACTCCAGTTAAATCGGAAATAATCATGCTCTCGGACCATAAATAGTAAAAATGCAATAAAATGCAACATTATTATTTTTAATTTTTATTTATCACCACTTGCGAGAATATAGGTATTATTTTTTTATAATTTCGCAATTACTTGACTGATATGAAACGAAAAAAAAATCACCTGTAGTGTTTCATTGAATCAAGTGGAAAATAAAAATTTGGTTGTCTAAGGTGGAAGATCATTTCTGGTGAAGTTTAGGCGAGTAGCTTTATCAATTACTTACAATTAATGCACAAAAACATGGTTAGATTCTTGGTCGAAAGTTAAATGTTCTATGGTTTGACTTCTAGAGGATTGAAGTGGTGGATAAACTGTTCCAGCATTTTTTAGGCTCCATGAATCTTGCTGTTATAGAAGGCCATCTGGAATTAAACATATAATGTACTCGGTGGAGCATCGAAAGGCAATGCTGACATGAAATGAGGCGAAGACCCAACTTTTAGTAACAATCTGTGACAGCCGAATGCTATTTTATCGGATATATAACAATTATGGCATATAGCGGATATTGAATAATGATGATAGTGTGGCTTTTGGGTTAAGCCGTGTATGGCGAACTTCCTTCAACCAATATTTCGATCGCCATCTATCTAGTATCATGATAAGATATTTTTTCAAATTGTTTATTTGTATACAAGTGTAATATTTACTTTAAAATTGATAAAGGGTTTTATCTTCTTTTATTCTCTTATGAGTATATTTTAACTAGCTCTTTCAAATACATTTATTGTACAATAAATACTAAAAAAAAACTTAAGTAATCACAATAATTACACAAATTTAATTGTTAAATCAATGAATTTAATTTCATAGTGAATTGATTGAAAATAGTGTTACGCATTAGTTTGTAATTAGTAATGGAAATATTTAGCTTCAATGTGATTACAGGTATAGTTTTTGTAATAACATACTTTTTCTAAGACTCATTGAAGTAATTTATAATATTAACTTTCACTTATTTTAAAATCGATCATTAGTAAAGTGCTTGCATAAATAATTAATGGAAATGCAAATTAACATGTTGACGTAACAGTAATTAAATTAATGCAACGATTCAAAACATATCACAAAAAATAGACTCAAAAAAAAACTTTTATTCAACCGCGTTGAATAAGTAACTGATTACAAATAACACATGTCGATATTAAAAAGTTTAGTTATAGTAATTATTCTAATCACGTATGATTTTTGTAGTTGGGTGTGGTTTGATCTAAATATTACGCATACAGAATACAGCCATCTAACAGCTGATAGACCCTACGGCGGATTCTATGCCGGATTGCTGAGATTGCTCGACATTGATTGCGGAAACTTTGCCTTAGAAGTTCCAGATTAAAAATAAACGGCTATTGAAATGAATGCATGTTAGTTTTGAGTTAAATAACATGAATGATTTGTGTTCACGCCATATGGAGTTTCTTCAAAGGTGATCGGTGCAACCGTTATACAAACGATACTTGATGACGAACGGTCGGATAACACGAAACTTGGTCTCACATAAGTGCAACGAAATAGAGATACGTGTTTTCTCTGATATTTTTACCAGCGCAACAAAAAAATGAACAGTATCGTACTTTAAAACTGTTAAAAATCGTTTATTTTTATTGTATTCATTATTAAACATTTTCTTTTAATTAATTTTAATTTCTTTTAATTACCATAGTATATATATAAACTAAAATAACAATTACAAAATATAGATACCAGTTTTTACTAACTGGTAGTCGCCTCATAAAAAGTATACCAGTCAAACTTTTCGTGAAGTGGCCATATGAAAAAAGGCTCACATTCATTTGTATGTATGAGTACCATATTTTTGTCTTTTTTTAAATTTATAGTTTTGTTTTTAGAAAATGCAAATGCTTAGTAATTTGCTTCATGACTGCATTTAGATTGTGTGTGGGAAGAAACTCAGATGCTGAAAGACCATTCTTAAGCATGCTTGTAGTGTTATAGAAGGAGCTAAAGAAACTGAGTCGTCATAATATGTCAACCGTGTAGGAATATGATTACCCAGGTCTGGTGATGATGTTGACAATTGAGATAGTTTGGAAAAGCAATGTCTCCGCTAGTAGCTATAGAAAAGTCTTAGTGATCCAACTGAATGTCTGTACCGTAGCGTATGAGTGTACAGCGTACGTACCATCGCAAATATGCTTCAGTCATGGGAAAACGTCGCACTTTAGTGGATCATAACAGATTACGAGGAACGGTAAATTGCGATACTCTTAGCTGTCATAATAAAAACTGCAGTGTAAATGATGTCTTAGAATTTTTGATCGTTCCACTCCCGGGCCATCGTTAAATTACGGTAGCATAATACGTAATTTGAATTTATTTTTGTTATATAAAAGCAACTGACACTTTTTATTTTAGTGGATTTGAATTTGTTTCTTTCTGTTACAAAATAAATGTAACTTAAATCAATTTATTGTTGATTCTTGGTGAAAACGTGGTATATAATATTAAAACATTTAGTTTTATAAGAAATATCTACTTTTTGGGACAAATCACGTACACAAATATTCTTTTATTTTTATTATATAAAAATTTTAATCAAATTTACGTTGTTTGTATATCGACTATGTTGAGTATCTATTATCACGAAAACCATAGATTCATATGCATTAAAAACATAAATAAGCAATTAAATATACATATACTATACATAAAAATCCTCAAACAAGTCAATTCATTCAGAAAAAATATCGGCGGGAGCGGGATGCGAACCGCGGACCTTTGGAACCAACAAAAACATAAATGTTTATTGTTTGTGGTATTAATTTGTGGGCCATGGGGTATGGATTACAATCAAGGTGTTCTTAATGGGTAGTATCCCCCGTGTACTTAAAATAAAAATTATATTTATCTTAAATATTTATAAATATCCTGGTTGGTATGAGATCGATTACTCACCCGCAAAAATACCTGTAATAGTTTTTAAATAATGAATGGTTATGGACAAAAGTCATTCCGTGAATGCCACTCATCAACATTAAATCCCCTTAAAAGTTGATGATGCAAAAACGACTCTAAATAACAAGCGTTATAAAATCCACAAATAATATTTCTTCGCTGACTGGCGATCTATATATACATTATACAATACAAGGCTCTCTGTGCGGCATAAAACAGACGCTAGATGTCGCTACTATTATCAAACCGCGAAAATGATAAAATAAAAATGTAAAATATTATAACGAAATATTATTAGAGAATTAGATATACGAGTATATTTTTAATGTATTCGTTAAAAATATGTAGTTTCAAAATTATCACAAATTTTAGATTTTAATTAAAGTTACAATAAGGGATACTAATAATTATATTATATTTCCTACGCGAGAGCCATAGCAGCTAACAGAGCTCTGTGGCGGCAATCTGTGATTTGGATATACTCCAGCTAGGGAACGAATATATAATTATGATGATGTTCTTTTAATTTCTGTTTTCTTAGTAATACAGACAGGAAACAATACAGCAATTTTTAATAGCTTCATTAAATAAGCATAATTTATGCTCTACATCTCACCAAACAAATTGCATGTACATAAATTGAAATTTAATAAGATGTATTTAATTGCTGTTAAGTATACTGCGTATACATGTTTCTGCAATTTAATCCCGTACGCAAAGTAAATGTAAGGTGAGTGGAAGGCTAGTTTCCATATAAATGGATATGTGCACGATATTGCACATCGAGAAACTTGCATCTTTGAAGGTTCAGCGCATCCGCTGCATAAATGGCGCGATGCACAATTATGTGGAAACTGTTGCAGGTATACAGTAGTCCGATGAACTGTAATTTATGTTATTTCAAGGCGGAAAGGATGTGGATTCGAATAAGTATTATTGATATTATTTTGAATTGCAATTTTACCAATGATTGGTTGTGGATTAATTGGACAATCTACGAGCGGCACTCAACTCTAATATACGAGTATACTTGTGCAGCAAGAAGATGACAAAAAGTTATGGTCAAAAACCTAAGGGACTTTCCTTTAAAGGGTAAAGTTTTTTATCAAATCTTACCTTACTCTACCTAAGAAATAGTAATTTTAATATTCTATGTGAATTTGTCGAATCTTCGTTTATTTATATAACATTGCCATCAACCTGTATCTGGGTAAAACAATTAATTTTACGATTTCTAATTCATTTGGTTAGATTCTTATGTCTTCAGCCCATTGAGAGCCAACAATGTTTGTTAATCTTACTTTACAATTGCTTATAACGAACTACTGAAAACATTAAATAATATCAAGAAATAATGCTAATTTTGAAATTTTTGTGTGAAATTAAAGTTTTATTGAAAATGTTTTAATAATGTGATGAATTAAATACAAAACGACCTATTTTCTAAAACGTCACCTGTAACGATTAAATATGAGTATGTTAAAGGCCATTTACAATACCAAGAGTTTTTTCATGATAATGAGATATTATTTCAATTTGAAAGGAAGGAAGAGTTACAAGTTCAGGTGTAAATCTTTCACGCCATTTAGATCTCTTATACTTTTGTCCACAATACGAAGGTATTAATGAAATAAATTTTCTTCAATATGGCATATAAATACAATCTTTAGAAAATAAAATATACATTTGTTATATAATTTTAGGAGCTCTTCATTCAATGTTTCAATTTATATTGCCTTATTATAAATTTAATTAAGAAACGGATATGGTAAATTAAAATGAATAAGGATTTATTCTACGTTTTGAAAGGATTTGATTTGGTTACAGATTGATGGTTTATGCACAGATCGTAACTTTATTCCAATCTGTATCGATCCCAATGATCTTAAGGTTATTCGCTTACAGCGCAACTTAAGTGAACTACATTATTGTAGACCAGGAAAGTGAAAGGCGATCGGTTTATACTTGCGGTCAGAACTTATTGTTTATATACTAGATACTTTAATAACGGATATGGCTGAGTGGTAAACACATTAGACTTTTACACAAGCAGTCTTAGTTAACAATCCATTTATAAAATAATAAAATATTATGAACTAAAATTTATTTCATCAATGATCAGAACTATGATTTGTGAAAATCTTGCTCTTGGTAATACACAAAAGTCAATAAATCATTTGCAGTAAGTCTGCATGAAATTCTGTATTATTTGAACAGCAATCGAACAAACGAGTACAGTCCATTGATGCTTAACAATTTTGAAGAACTTGCTATTATGATGATAAAGTCAGTTTGATGAGCACCAAAATCTGTATTTGATGATATCCAATATAAAAAAGAGACAGATAGTAGCCTCAGACAAAAATGGATTTGTTTCTCGAAGCACCTGAAATATCTTTTCGAAGCATCGGCTAAGGTCTACTAATAAAATATAAATACAATCTAAAATATATATATATATGATAACAGTGACGATTCTTAGCCGGTAAATATGTCATAATATTAGCAATTTAACACACTTTATAACAAATTTTAATACACATATTTTTTGCCGTTGTAATTACCTTCTGAGCGTCAATTCAATTCCATTTTTCACCTTATTACCTATAATGCGCCTATATACATAGATTGTTACATTCATATGATAAATATTAATCATATAATCCATAAACGAGATACATTCACCAATGTCATGCATTACTCTCTATTACGTGGTTATTTAAAAAAATACGTCTAGCTAGAAAAGTGCATGTGCCAGTGTCCGGTATGCGCGGGGCACAGCGAGCCAAGTTACCCAGGCCTCTGAAGGCACCAAACCCTGACAAACTGGTTCGTTTCGCGCGCCGTCCGACCGCATTATTTGCTCCATTGACAACAGCTGCTGTGCGTGTTGGCGACGCAACAGAGAACTAGCCTAACATAACCACGGACTTGCCTTTTTAAAACTACATAATGTAAAGTTGAATAAAACTATTTTTGACACACATATATAATTTCAATTTCAATTTTTTTTTTTTTTCCTTGCAGAAACATTACAAATTTTATCAATTCAATGCATTTCTGAAGTACAATAATATAAATACAATAATATACTATAAAATATAAATACAATAGGTACCATAAATGTGGTGATGTAAATTTATAGACACACTTAGTATCACTGACCTCACACTCAGAACTAGCGTCAGGAGACTCAAGATAAACAGTTTGACTTGTAACAACAAAAACCCTGTCATAAGTATATCATAAGTATACTCATAAAGAACAAGGCATTATTGTCACAAAATAAAACGTGAAACATTTCGCCTCCATAAACACCAGTACTGAATTTAAAGCAATATAACACTAAATATGTCAATATCTTAACTCAAGTTGGTTTCAACCACTGTTCACTGCGATTCTTTCGTCTTATGCGTATCCAGGGTTGAACGATGGTCCTTTCAGGCCACACTTGAGGCTCCATGAGAGACTCCAGCGAAGTCGCGATGACCCCGACTTTGAAAGAAGTTGACAGCGTCCGCCTGCTGATAATCCTCCTGATGGTCATCCAAGAAGGATTGAATGCAGCGGTCGCTGCCAAGAAGCTCTGCAAGTCCTCAGCCGATGTATCTGGGTGAAGGCCCTTGGCGTGAAGATACACCATCTTCACTCCAGTAACGTTTTTTGAAGGAGCTGCAGAACCACGGATCATCAGACGTGCTGAATGTTGTTGCCTTTCCGCATGCGGAGATATAATATGCATTATTACAATTAACAAAACATTTGGTTGAAGAGATATTCGTAATTGTCGATTTAGAAGGATGTTATAGGAATAATAAATTAGAAAATGGCAAATTGGGTGTCGATTAAACTCTTTCACGATGTATGAACGGTATCAATAGAATTATGAGAAAGAGCTGGATGCGGAATGCTAATGATAGATTACGTGAAAACTGATTCTGGAAGTTTTAATTTATTATTGTTAAGTAACCAGTATAACACAAATACGTCAATTTATTTATTATAATAACATAACTATCAACTATCGTATCAGTACATGTTATGTACGATAGTAAAAGTGTAGTTATTTTACACAATGTGTCTTTAAATTAATAAATAATTGCTTAATATAATTAAAAACGTCAATAAGAAAAGTATTTTTTTGACGACCTTGACAATATTCTACAATATAAACATTTTTGAGTCTAATGTATAAATAACATAAATTACACAAGATAGTATTCCACGGATACCGCTTCAAGAGAATCCTGCAGTTACAAGACTTCCAAACTGACTCACAAAAAGATGTTGAAACAGCAAGAAGTCGATATACCTAAAATAAACGGTGGCATAAAAAAATCAATGATTTTTAATTATAATTCTTCTTATTATTATTATATCAGTATTTGTATAGCGCTTTTTTTATGACCGAATGGTCATTCGAAAAGCGCTTCTTTGCCTCTGAGTAAAAAAGGTGGGTCTTGAGTCTGCTTCTTAAGGATGCCTCCGATATAAGTTCTCTTATGCTTTCCGGCAGCGAGTTACAGACCATGGTGCCGCGTAGCTGAAAGCACGATCGCCAAAGACCGTGCTAGGACTACCTCCATCGGCTGCAGGGTGCTCCTTCAGAAGAATTGAGTCCATGCAAGTTGCGTCGCAATAGTCAGCTTATGATCGATTACCTGTATTTTTTCTTTTATGTTATTATTTTTGAATAATAAAAATATCACAAATGCATCTTTATAATTATTTTTTATCAAAAGCAACTAGACATTGTAGAAATCTGTGCGAGCGTTTTTAAAATGAGAGTTTTGATTAAAAAAATATTCAGTCTGGTGATTTAATAATGCGGCAAATATTACTACTGTTAGATGGATAGATAATTTTTTCGCATATTCGGTCCACTTTTTTTCTACAAGCAAATGTTACGTGATATGGTGACAACATTACTCATACGATTTGGAGAGATATCGACCGGCGAGCGGCGAGGTCGATATTTAATTTGAATTATTCGTATCAACGCTTAAAATTTATTCAGATCAACGATTATTTATGAGTTATAAAAATGTATCAAGGATATTCAAATTCGACCTAAATTGTAAATTTTAATTAAAGCAAGCAATTAGCATTCAAAAGTGTCAATTATTATCATTTTTTAATTCAAATAAAATTAGATCAACGATTAATCACATTGTTCTCGTTAGATCACTTAAGTTGAGCAACATTGAATGCGGACCAAAACATGAATGGGTGACCTATTATTGCTTACCGCGTGTCATTCATTAGTTGGGTTGAGCAGCCCCTAAGAACGGAACGGTTATTTGACCGGCGAGCTAATCATCCGATCCTTAAATATTCCTATAAATAAATCATCCAAAATATGCCTTGGAGGCTTAGACACTACGTTGCCTTTTCCCTGGACTCTAACCTAAGAGGCCGTCGGTAACTATAATACTCTCAAATGAACAAGATAAATTTGTGATGACCAATTTTCCTGAGTAAAATGGATATGAATAGTTTTTTACGTCAATTTTAATGTCATGTTTATTTAAAATAATCTGAAGCAGGATATCATGTTGACAAGCATTTATAATAATGTTGGTACATTTTTAAGGTGTTTTTATATCCATAATATACACGTTTTTGTGTATAATTTTGACAAACATTAACTACAGATATTAAAAATGTCAAGAATAAATGTTGGTGTATGTTAAGCTGTCAAAAAACACCTACTTATAACAGAGCTAAGATAATAATGACTGTCAAATTTAATGTCTTCGTATTTTTGCCACCGTTGAATGAATGAAATTCTCGTTACTCTTTAATTGGCAAAGTGTAAATTACTTTCATATATGCATTTCAGAAAATAATTTCACAAAATTTTATATTCCAAATTATCGTGTTTCGAAAACGTATTTAAAAAAAATGCACATTTTCCATGAATATAATTTTCAATAAATATTTTTAGGGTAATTCTGCTATCTTACATTTTTTTAATTGTCAATATTACTTAATAATATTACAGAGAGGCGAGCCCGATGGATTGGTCACATCATGCGCCACGATGGTCTCCTTCACGATATTGTGGAGGGGATGGTTGAGGGTAGAAACTGTAGAGGGCGCCCTAGACGGGAGTATTTGCAGCAAGTATTCGAGGACATGAATTGTCGCGCTTATGCTGAGCTGAAAAGGGTTGCGGAAAACCAAGAGGAATGGAGATCGAGATGCAAGATTCTGTTGCTGCAAACCAATCCACCGGATTGATACTACGAAGAAGATTACTTAATGTCCGCTCTTTTAATTGGAGCATATGGTAATCGCGAACTGTAGGCAGAGCTCTGTTATCTGTCATGTTCCTCGCCTCATCTCATGTCGGCTCTTCCTACCGAAACACCTCCAAATACTTTTATATATTATATATCCCAGAGCCTAATGGAAAGCAACTGTAGCTTATGCTCTCCTGCGGCATACAAAGAACATGTTACAGCCAGATGCACCATCGCATTTTAACCAAATATAAGTATGGAAAGAAGCCATGTTCACGCTCTTTATCTCATGATTCATCAAAAAATTAAACTGTTTTCAAAACTACATTATGCGGCTGCATTTTTTTTTGTGAGATGCCATGCTTTGCAGCTACATAAATAGGCGGTGATTGTATAGGAATGATAATGTTTATAAATTTAATAACGACCTTGTTTAATGAACATGAAACAAAGATTCATAAAATGTAATTTATCCATCTATTTTTAAGCAGTTCATTATAATCTACAGCGCACAAAAAGACAGCTTTGATATTTATTATCTGATCCAATGCAAACACGGCCCACGGACAACAATAATAAATTCATTAAAATTGCTTACAAGAAAATATAAAACTGCGATCGCCTATCAAAACCATGAACAATGTACGCAATAGCGGGCTTTATTAATCATTCATCGGGTTCACAGCTGACTATGAACAATGCTTTGAAGGGAAGTATGTAAGTAACTGTGTAAAACAGTAGTGGAGATATTTCTGATAGTAAAATTGAGTATAGCAGGTGGTCGACTGACGGTGCAAGGCGCAACTAATAGCCCCGGCCGCTTGTCACGTCACAACTCGCTTTGAAACAATTGCGAAATGTATAGGAAACTGGTTCACGTGTAGCGGAATATGTCCTTTACTTGTAGTTTACAGGGCCTCGAGGTCGGTACTAATAATTTTATGAATCCCCGGATCCCGAATTAATACAATATTTAAGTGTGGAATAATATATTTTATAATAAATACAAGTTCAGGGCTAGAAGATTTTGATTTGGATTTGGTGGTGAAATATATGTGTAATCAGTTCATGTTTCGTATCATGTGTCATTTATATGTAAATCATGTATGCACTTGTATACTCTGTTTTTTTGTATCGCATATTTTCCAGACTTGTGACCCTATTCCCATTGGAGGAACACAGATAGAGGTTGTGAACGACTATACCTATCTGGGACAAGTAATACAACTAGGACGAAGTAACTTCTCAAAAGAAATCGACAGGCGTATTCAACTGGGATGGGCAGCATTCGGAAAACTAAAGTACATTTTTAAAGCGAAAATTCCGAATTTTTTAAAACTAAGGCGTTTAACCGATGCATCCTTTCTGTATTAACTTATGCCGCAGAGACGTGGAATCTAACAGCAAGTCTTACCCATAAAATAAAGGTCACCCAGCGTGCTATGGAGAGATCAGTGCTCGGAGTGTCACTAAAAGATAAAATTCGAAACGAGGAAATACGCAGAAGAACTCAAGTAGTGGATGTTACCCAACGAATAGGCACACTCAAGTGGCAATGGGCAGGACATATCTGTTGAAGAGACGACGGTCGATGGGGATGAAAAGTATTGGAATGGTGCCCAAGCTCAAGAAAGTAAAGAAATTACAATTTCTTAGTAGACAAGTAATGTTTATTAAGTGATTCAATAAGCTACACTTTATACTATTAGTTATTTGAGACAAATTTGTGAATCTCAATTACCTATGTTAATAATCAGGATACGTGCAATATTTTCTTGAACATAATAAAGCGGTTTAATTACGTGTAAAATCTCCTAGTTTTCAGTCTCCTCGTAAAACCTGTGTGTAGCTACGACTATGGTACTATCGAACTTATGATTCATTCTTATATTGCCAGGCATCGTTTTTGAAGTCGAACTCGTAACTATTGTTCGACAAGGTATATTAAGACGTCACTTTTCGCATGCGATCATATTTGATATCCACAATGGCTTTATGAAGCTGTCAAATGAACTGAACACTGGTTTTGTTCCCGGCTGTTTGTTGGTTGTACTCTGTGCATTGTACTGCGTTGGGCAAGAACACAGAAATACGCACCGTTGGGAAATAATGCGAAACTAATGTAGAGCGCTTTATCGCCACTAAAGAATGTACACTTCAAACAATTGTTTCAATCTAGAGAATGCTAGCAATTCAATTCATCACATAATTTATTAAACATTTTACTTTTAAATATGTGCTTATCTTTACAATATACATGTTTTATATTTCAGTTTTTCGATCAATAATTCATTGATATACTCCTCTCTAAGTTGGGTATCGAATTACTGGGTGACAGGATGCAGGAGCAAATTTTACTAGCATATTTTGTACATTAAAAAATGCAACAATAATTAAATTATTGCATATCTTTTAATATATCTTATAGCTGAAACAGTCAAAAATTTCCGTGGAATTGATGAGAACTGTTGCAAACTGTTTTCAAAGTATCGTTTTTAAGGAGATCAGACGATTATCTCGACAATCCTGAGATCTAGGCATTTAATCTAAAGTAGCAGTTTAATGTAACTAGCGACACTATGATCTTTTTTTAAATAAAAATTTAAGGTGGTATGAAAAAAAACTATTTTTAAAATATCATTATATTCAATCCAAATAAAATGCAATGACCTAAATTATTTCAGTGAATATTACACGAATTAGGAAAATGGCATCATTTTAAAAAGGTAAGATTACGTCTTTATTTAATACGCATTTAAACTATCATCCGCCTTCTTAACAGCAACTTAAACGTTCATTAAAAGCGAAGCCACAAAAAATAAGGAAATATTTACGTACCATGAATACTTAACCCGGTCCTTTGTGAGGACAACAGATGCACCAAAATGCCCCAAAGATTGCTCATAATTGCAACGAAATTGCACTACTCGGGATAATTATTTACCTTTTAGTTTTAGTGAACAAATTTAATAATAATGTTCTTAGATAATTTTCAGAGGGGTAAGGCAAAGCGGTCAAAACAATTGACTGTTATACTTTATGTACTGCGTCATGTTACCAGTAAAAAAAATCTTACAACGTAATTCCTTATTTTTCTTTTACGAGTTTATTCGTTATTCAGCTATAAAAGAATAGTCATTGCACGTTTATATCAGCTGCTGTTATCATTGCTCTGTAGATATATTTTCCACTCAAACGAGATGGTAGAAAAAAATAAAGTTAACAATTCGGTAAATTATAATACTATAATAACCAGTCATTAATAATAATATGTACTGACATCCCCCTTCTTTGTAAAGACGACAAATCGCGGGTTCGTCACGTGGCCGCGTGGAGAAAGGATGCAGGAGCAGATTAACAACAAAAATAACTTGTTTTTGTAGCAAAATTCGCATTTATTTTGAATAAAGAATTGATTTCCTCGCTGGACGAAAGGTTAACTGACGACTGACGGAACACTGTGACATCCAGCACCGTCAAGATAATCACGGCAAAAAACAAATTAAATATGACAGTTACACCAGCATAAAATGGAGCAACTGTTGGCAACAAACGCCGTGTAATTTTATCATCATCAGCCTCTGTCCGTCCACTGTTAAACGTAGGCCTCCCGCATGAGTCTCCATCCTCTTCGATCCTCCGCCTTCCGCATCCAGGTCACTCTCGCTATTCTTATTATATCTTCAGTCCATCTTGTAGGGGGTCGGCCAATGCTTAGTTTGCCAAACTGCCAAACTGGCAAACGTGTAATTTTACATATAATTAAAACTAACATTATTAGATGTGCATGTCAGGCGAGCGAACAAAAATAAGAGACAAAAGACCGTTTTTCGAGTTTTTCGGCATCGGCCTAAAAGAACTTTGTCAAGCTGATATCAGTGCGTATAGTTAACACGAATTAATTTCTCGATTTTATGAAGCGTCGTTCAGCAACTAAATGGACGCAATGTACAAAGTTCTTGATTTGAATCCCCGCGTCTGCTGTTTACTTTTTTCCGATTTATTGATAAGAGATGTGTGATTTAATACGAATATAGGGTTTGATTTAACTTTGTTTATGTATCAGTTGTCAAAAATGATTGAAAATGAATTAAGTATGGACGATGCGTGAATACTGAACTGTCTAATAACTTTGGCGAATCATGTTATTTTTTTTTAATGACGTTGGTATAACACTCATTCAAGTCAGTATCAAAATTAGAAGCGTTATAGAATCCACGAATGATATCTCTTCATCACCGTCTGAAGGTATTCTCTTGTATGTTGTACTTAAAAACATAATAACTATACTAGGAGATAATAATCCACGAGGGATAAATGTTTTTTTTTTTAGATGAATATTATATGAAACTTTTGGGCTGTCATGAATAATTCATAAGACTCCCCCACATTACTTAAATTGGTCCTCGTTTGTAAGAAAATTACGAAAAAATTTCGAACATCAAAAATGCATTTGCCGTTTCAAATTCAATCAAATTTCACAGCAGTACGAATTATAAGCGTTTCTCAGCCTTATATTAAAAATTCCAATGAATAGATTATAGTAAGTATGTGTATTATTTATGCAAATTATAGATATTAATAAAATCATAGCATTCATAGACGCTATAAAATTAATTATGCTAATTTAAATCTTTCAGTTTTCCTTTTGATGTTCTATATTATTATGTTATGGCAGTGTAAATAAAGGTGTCGTTTTATATTGTTTTTAAGTATTTACTGTCTAACAATTATTGCTATTATGGTACAGGATAATCAAGGAAGATAGGCCCCTAATAAGAACCATCTCAAAGAGGCGAGCCCGATGGATTGGTCACATCATGCGCCACGACGGTCTTCTTCACGATATTGTGGAAGGGATGGTTGAGGGTAGAAACTGTAGAGGGCGCCCTAGACGGGAGTATTTGCAGCAAGTATACGAGGACATGAATTGTAGCGCTTATGCTGAGCTGAAAAGGGTTCGTTTGACGACTCATTGGTAACGAAATGGGACGCACTGGACGACTGGTGCACGAGAAATTTGGCGCAAGGGACAACCGGAACACTGGCTGTCTTACTAACCTAACCTAATCTAAGGATTTGTCCAGCGATCGTAAAGTCCAGAGATCAATAGGTCTCGTTAACGAAATAACTTAGGTTAGGTTAGGTTAGGTTAAGGTAACGAGACATCAAGTGCACTAGTTGCCCGGTGCGCCAAATATCCCGTGCGCCAGATGTCCAGTGCGTCCCACGGCGTAACCGATGACTCGTTGAATAAATTGTCTATGAACGAAATGCGACGGCAACGTAGTGTCCCAACTTAAACAAATCTCAAATATATTTATTTTTCCACTTACGCCCTCTTTTTGGACTGCCTCAATATGCAAATGACATCTCAATGTTTCTCAACCGCATCGGTTCTGTAGAGGCGACGATATAATTGCCGGTCTATCGTCTAATGACCCCTTATTAAATTATTTTAAATTATTTAAATGCAGCCGCGAACAAGCCGATCACAGGGGGACCGGACCCGTAATGAAGGGGCCATTACGAAATTCGGTCTAATTCGGGGACCCACGAAATAATTCATGTCCAGGTCGCCATATGTTTTGATATTAGTATGAAGGTAACAGCTATTCGTATAAAATGCTTTGGGTCTCTTCTCGTGAACTAAAGGGTCCTAAAATTATTTATTTATTTTTAACTAACAATTCTTGGTGAAAGCGCATAAAAAGTAAAAATTAATAGTTCATTTTAATTAACAAATAAAAATAATCATATTAAAACAAAATATTAATATCTTACTTGTTTCTTTAAAGGATTGTACGCGTTTTGATTCCCAATTGAATAATTTTCAACATAAGAAATTCATCAACGTCAGTCGATTTTTAATTTGTTAATATTGTTTTTTTTTATTAAAATTTACATAGGATTACAATTAAGATGGTAATATTTAAATACCAAGAAACGTACATATGAATTAAATATTTATTTTTCAGTTTATTACTGACAAACTATGTATTAAATAAATCAAAATAACTGATTAAGTATTGTAATATTTTTTACTACGGCGACTGTTTATAACCTTTATCTGAGGAAATGCGCACAGAATGCATTAAATCATAATCATATTTTGATAAGAACAGTTGCTCAGCGTGATTTATATAAAAATAAAATATTTTTCCGCTTCAAAATCATATAGAACTAAAATTAAACTACATGAAAAATATAGTAATACAGGCAAGTAAATAATATATAAAAATTGAACTGATTTCATTCTTAAATTATGAAATCACGAAAATTTATCTTCGATAAAAAAAACGAATAAATAACCTTACTCGTTGAAAACCCTGTAATGAAATATCTAAATACTCCATATTTAAATTTCGTAAGGGTTTTTTTTTGTAAATTACTACTTTGCATGTATTATTAAACGATCTTAATTATTTATTGCTCTATTGTTGTGACCCCAAAAAGTCAATTTTAATTAACTTTAACAGAAGGTGAGTACGTTACTCTATTTCTGTGAAATGTATTTATACGCTTGGAGAAGATTTTTTTTTTTATATCAACATGGAGGTTGTCAGCTTTCAGCTAGTTAATGAACTCTAACGCTAAACCTGGTTAAACTGTGTAACTGATGTTTGAATGTAGGAATTGAAAAGATTGTGAAAGTCTTTATTTATTTGCTTTGCGAAAAGATTCAGATTTATTTGGAGAGATTGATGCTGGAAGGTCATGCTAAAGCCTTAATGTAGTGTTAAAAATATGCTTTTAAAATAATTTTTACTTAGTTGACATTATTACATTAACCAAGTTCATTGAAATGTTATTTTTTTCGCCAATCCATGTCAGTTTTGCCTACCATAGCTCCACTGAATACATTCTAGGAATAAATAGTCGCGGATGGCGCGAAGACGGGGGCTTGAAGAAAAGGAAACTGTAGCTTGTGGCCTCCTGCAGCACCCTTAATATATGTTCCTACTTTGCCTCTTGACCGATTATATCATTACATAAAAATAAATAGTTTGTCCCAAAAAATCCTACTGAACTGATGATTACAGAAAATATTATATTTATCTTATTGTCTTTATCTTCCCGTGAATCTGCAATATTGCATTGCGTAAGATTAAGATCAAACACCCGTGTGGGAAAACATTGCAAAACAGCCGGAAAAATATGTTCCACTTCCAATCCAATACTAAAGGAGTCTCAGACTGGCAAATAACAAGCGCTACTTATCGCAAGCAGAACATTTTTATTTATGGTAAGACACACACACGATAATGCCACCAGATGGCAACTCAGGAGTATATATTATATGTACCAGAGAGATGATAAAAAAACATTATACCTCCGTGAGATGATCAAGCTAAAGGAAGTGAATTGTTTGATTAAAACTATCCTAACTTAAGCAACAGAATTGCAATTTAAGTTTTCTTGAATTGATCATGTATCTTAGATATCAAATCGCCGAATTCCTCAGATTCTTTCTCTCGATCTTAGATATGATGTTGAGTGTGGAGCTTAAGTCCATACATTTCATCACAACATATTCTTGTAATTGTACTTTGTCCACAAATGTGTTTGTAAATGTCAAATGATTTTCATATAATACGTTGAGAATGCAGTCTTACCTTCGAGGCGCATTTTAAGGGGATTGTTAGTAAGCATTTTCAAGAAGATTGTGTGATTGTCCCAACGCTTCCTTAGCCTGGACCACTTCGATCTCTAAGAAGTGGCTCAATTTAACCAATGAAACAAGGTGGCGACTCATAAAAGATCGAATATTGATATATTCCACTTGAGAGAAGCCTAGTTTTGACATGAGCTGCACGAATTTGTTTATCAGAGTAATTTCGAGGAGTCTTCTGTTTAGCGAGCTTCGGGACTTTTTAATAATTGTTGTTAACAATCATAAATACCTATATTATAAATTGTTTGTATTATATTGATATCAGCTTGATATAGCTCCTTAAGGCCGATGCCGTAAAGCCTCAACAAGCGATCTTTTGTCTATTATTTTGGTTCGCTTGCGTGACATCTACATCGAATGTTAAGCGGTGTTTGCATACGCCAAAATAATTGTTATGACAGTTGGTCCATTGACAGTTGGTAGAACTGTCCTCTTGGCGGGTGGTACCGCCGAAATGTGAGAGCGGGCAAGTAGTCGCAACTCGTCCGTCCTCCGTGGTAGGACCGTCCCTGAGGGCGGCCCTTAAAGGGCGACGTTATTGACAAATAAACATGTATCGTGAAACAGAAACAAGTTGTTTATAATGTGAACCTGATCCTGCATCCTTCCTCAAGTTAATCGATGTCCAAAATACCAGACGAGGATATCAATATCTTATTTCAGGATCGTATTAAATCAAACTTGTAATGTTTCTGAAAGAAATAGTATAAATAAAATTGATAATCGATAAGTTTTGGTTCACCTTCAATGTAGCTTAACGTCGGTGATCAAACGAGAACCATGCTTACAGCTTGCTTTTTTTACGCCGTTTACAAAATCAAAAGAGGTACGAGTATATCGTATAAATGTATTCCACATATTTTATGGATATACTTGGAATCTAAAAGCTCAGCAACTATTTGAACCCTGAATATTTATCATGGCAATCGAGCGTGTTGACAGCTTGGTAAAACCTCTCGGCAGACTAACCACATACAGGTAGGAGAGTGCAGACTATTTCTTACAGCACTGTAAACAATGCAGTACAGTTCACACAGCCCGGACCTCTGTACGCGAGAACGGATTCAAATACTTTAATTTCGTATGAATTGGCCATTCAATTGTTGGCTCGCGTTGCTGGCGAGTTCGAACGAATGGAATTCTTGTAATTACAGAAGGCCTGAGATAAGTGATCGATACACAGTAAGACGAGAAAACAATATACCTCAACTCTCAAGAGATCATTAATTAATTAATTAATTTCGACATTTTACAATACGATTTTCGGAGAACCGAAATGTTTTGACTTCAAGGATAAGATCAATTTCATTTTCGGATTGAATGAGTCCAAAACTTAAATAAAAACAGTATCATTGATTATCTTTATTTATATATTTATACTAATTATTTGTGAATTGTAGTTATTAATAAACGCTCCATAAGGTACGATCAAATATCAAACGCTCGACTCTTAAAATAAATACATTTACTAAGAATATCGTAGACCAAAATAACTTTCATCCTTAACCAAAAACGACACCAGAATGTTCCATCCGAATTTTTATCTTTCTCCAATAATCTATAATCTCCAATATCATGTTCATCCCTGAAATTTATCTTCTTAATAACAAAATATAATATATATCATAAGATTATTCATGTACTGCTTTTATTATAATATATTATTACCGCCCGTAAATAAACTATTTTGTAATGGATTAGTAATTATCATTCCGTGAATAATAGTAATAAGAATTATTAATAATTGTATTAATCTATTAAACAATATTAATTTATTGAATGTTTATAAACAGTGTTACTGTTTTTTTTATTTAATCATCGACTTGCGTGCTTTTTACATATTATAATATAATCTGCCATTTTACTTCCATTCATTAGATATGATTTATCATTTGTAAGCACGTTTTTATTTATTAAAATATTATTTGATTCAACTCGTACGGTGCAAAGAAAACTCCACATCCCGTGGATTCACAGAATACAATATGTAGTTGATAGTCTCTTCCAAGCAAAAAAATAATGAAATGAAGCGCAATACTCTTTAAACTGATGTTGTGGCTTATGGGTTGAGCCGTGTGTGGTGAACTTTTTTCAACCTTAGTTCACCACACACGGCTCAACTCATAAGCCACAAAATCAAATCTGGCCG
Organism: Glossosoma conforme; assembly: GCA_022606575.1. NCBI lineage: Eukaryota > Metazoa > Arthropoda > Insecta > Trichoptera > Glossosomatidae > Glossosoma > Glossosoma conforme. The sequence goes on from JAGTXR010000029.1 coordinate 661,702, forward strand.
TGAAAACCTAAGAAGCTCTTTAAGCTGGTTTAAAGTTATAGTAAATAAATTATCAAAAAAAGAAAATTCACACACTTTTCCAATTCAATCAACGTTATCAAAAGTTTTTTGGGATTTACACAATAATGAATACTATACACAATCTTAAATATAAAAATATATTTTGCCTCGTTTTAATACGGATAACGTTGAGCACTATTTCACATTTTTTAAGACACCGATTTTGCTTTCAATGAAAGCTGCTTCAGTTCTTTGCATGTATAAATGTGCTGATAGGTTAAAATTGATGAATATGTTATTAGGTATTACTGAAGAAGTAAGGGTAGTGAAGTGATTAACCTTTAGCAAGTGTGTATATAAGTGGTGTTAATTTAATCCCAAATTATAATTTTAAAATGTAACAAATATTTATCTTCTTAATATTTGACTCGAACTATAAATTAATGATAATAATATAAATAATATTCTAAGAAGCCATTTTTGCCTGTCAGATTGAATTTTTTTGTTTTGCAATTGCAATGGCACTTGTTAGTGAAATAAAGAATGGACGTAAAATTGACTTATAACAGTTATGTACCATGGGATATATTTCGTTCTCACAGCTGTTCAACACTTTCACCTGTTGATAGTATTACCAGTTTCTGGCAATTGTTTTACAAAATGTTTTTGTACAATCGCAATACATAATCACGCATAGAGGAAACTATTGCATAAAATTCGGTTGCATGATAATTTATACAGACTCATCTCGATATGAATTCCTTCAAGGTTTTTTATTTACGAATTAAAATCACCTTATTTTTAACATTCATTTTATTCAAGAATGTTTGATGACTTTTCCAAGGTAGCGAAATCAAAACGACTAGAGTAAAAAGTTAAACTTTATAATTAGATCAAAAGCTTATCTGTTGAAGAGTAAATCAACAATGTAGAAAAAAAACTACTTTAAATTTTTATTCCGAAGACAAGTGGAAGAAACTGATCTTTAAAAAGCTAGTATCACTGCATTCGTAAATAATATTATGCCTTGATTCTTAAAGATATAGCAAATATATAGTGCTTATCAGATATTTATAGAAATCAAATAATAAGTCCTATTTGAATTAACCCAACAAACCACTTGCGGTATTCTCAAGCGATCACCTAACCATCCTTTTAAAATATTCCTTATATTTAAAGTCAGTGATTCCACATGATACGATTTTTGGTCATTGAATCATTACTTTGTATGTAACAATGTGTGTTAAAAGTCGAATAGGGAAAAGCGAAAATAAAAGTTAAGCAATAAAAACGGTATTTTATTTGATCCGACGTATCCCATTCATAAAAAGCATTTAAAATTCCGCCAGGCCAACCTGTGGTTGGTTTTGTAGAAATTAATAAAGCGTGTCAGCGTAGATTTCAAATACAGCCTTGTATCCTGAACCTCAAATAACTTTATATTTCTCATACTATATTAAATAATTTTAATCATTTACGTAAATACGTGAGAAAAGATTCTTGAAGTATTTGAGTAATTCACTAGAAATCGCTCTCCAATGTATATCTATTTTTTTTTTATGTAAACTCATGCAGGAGAGCACAACCGGTCAAGACCAGTGCACTCTATGACGCTCAGCCAGGGAGGCTGGACGCTGCATGCAGGAAACGTGTGTTGTGTTCGTATTTGTGTGTGGGTTGGGGAGATTGCAAGTGTACATTTATCTGTTTCTTGAAGAGATCCAGATTGTAGGAAGGAGGAAACACAGACGCTGAAAGAGCAGTCCATAGTTTACCGGTGGCATTAAGGAAGGAACTTTGGAAGCTGCCAGTTCTTGGTCGTTTTCTACCATATCTACATCCTAGTAAAAAAGTTATGTCAGTTGGCGTGTTCTCGCCTCGCTACAAATCAGCTATGGATCCTGAAGCTTCAACAACAAAAAAATATACTACCTTAACTGCTCACTCATCATATAATCAAACCATCGAACCGCCTTAAAGACATACGATATTGATAGTCATTATATACATCATCTCTTACCTAACATTATCCCGAAACATTGTAAGCGGTGGTACTCGTTAGATCACTGAAGTTATGTTACACTAGATCTAAACCATACTTCCATGGGTTAGACTACCTGTTGCTTATCACGTGGACTAAATGTTTACGGCTTCGAGAACGTCATTCTAATTATTTGATCCCTTTGAATGTTCCAATTGAGAAATCACTCAAAATATGTCGTGGATAGTACAATAACCGTTTAATAGAGCGCTCTTGCTCCTATTCTGAATATCGCCGAGAATTTTATTTATAATTATTAGGTGGAGCGTAGTATTCTGAGATGCTTGGGACAAGGCATGTATAATAGCAAATAGTAGAACTAGGTGACAGCATTTTTGTTGATATGTAAAGAAAATAAAAAGTGAGTCATTTGTAAAAGGCTCAATAACAACTAATCAATGTTAATAAAAATGCAATATTATTATTGCATACCATGACACTTCCAAGAAATAAGTTTCAATAATATCTCACAACTTGTGAGTTTATTATTTTTTATTGCGAAATAGAGAACTCTGGTGCCGTTTGAGAGCGCGGCCGTTTCCCTTTTAAATATCAAGCCACCGTGACAGAAACAATTAATATAAACATCGCATATTATGTGCGGTCGGGAGGAAAACGTCTTCTGCCACCTCTGCGCGCCTAATACTTCTCGGAACCTATTTAATCTCAAATCCCATACCTTCGGGTCCGCGGTCGATTTGCTCACCTACACACCTCGTTCAACGCCAAGGTGCATAATTTATTCGCATTTTTGCAGTCTAAAAAATAAACCTAAGTGTAAAAAATATATTAAGTAAATTGACACCTACGTGACTTAAAAGAGGACAAATATAGGATGAATCCTTCAATATTATTTATATAATAACAATTCACTTTCAGGTATCGTGAATATGAATTACGTTAGACAATTTACTTCATCAGCACTATAGTATCAACTAAACTGACTCTTGGATTTACTAAATAAAAAATGATGATGAATTATCTCTTAATTGTATTGATATGCGCTAAACAAAAAAATTAAACCATTTTGAAAAGCTAACAGAGGTTGTGTGGATCTTAGAAAGCTGCTTCACGACTTCAGTCTGGGTGTTAAGGGTATCTGATTATACAAGCAGTAGGACGGATGGTTGATTCCCTTACGCATTTCTTCGGTGTATATATATGACTTTGCGTCTTATGTTTGGTGGAGCGATACCAGCCAAGATGTATAGTTTTGAAATGGGTGTTGGTTCGAGGCAGCCTGTGACAACTCTGCATGCATCATTCAGGGCAGTATGCACTTGATTACAATGCGCTGATCGACTCCATACTGGTGCTGCATAATTCGATGTTGAAGTTACATCATGTACTTGTAGGTCAGTTGAAGCTTACTTGATGCAAGTCGGCAAATAACAACTCGTTGAATTAAATATATATCGATATGGACGGTTCATAATAATTTAAAAAGCTTATAAAATAATATAATTTTTCGGAGAACGAAACATATCAAAACTTATCAATAAAAACCAATTAAATTCGCAGATATTTAAATTAAAACGGTTCGCATTAGAATCTGACTTGAATCTCATAATATTCCCATTCGATATGGTGCAAGGTATGTTAATACGAAAATTAAATCTCCTCTTCAGGCATATCAACCCGGCAGGTAGGATCCGATCTTTTTTTTAAAATTAGTCTTTTGTTAGATGAGCCTTTCGGTTGAAGCTCAGACATGAAAGATAAAGGCCTCTTCGCGAAACAAATCAGGGGCCTGACCTCCAGACGAGTGATTACACAAGGTGTGACCGGCTAAGGCAGATTTGTCAGTGTCTGATCTAATTAAAAAGGATAAATCTAATAAGAGCAGGTAAAATCACAATATTTCTTCACTCGCTGTGAAATGAAGTAGTTTTTTAATTAAAACTCTTTAAAGAAACGGCCTAACAATTTAAAAAAATGACCTACAATAATAAAGCATCATTGTTTGTTATAAGTTACATTAAACAAATTTGTATTTTTATATATATGTATTTTCAACTGCCGTTTATACAGCGCCTGTATTATCCTCATCTTACTGTACGGCTATCTTACTAACCGAGAGGAATGGAGATCGAGATGCAAGATTCTGTTGCTGCAAACCAACCCACCGGATTGATACTACGAAGAAGAGTGTACGGCTGCGAATCTTGGCATTTCATCAAAATTCAATGCATCCGTATAATTGGTTTTAAAAATACATTATACGGAATTTTTCGAGTGCACAGGTGTACGACTTGAAGAATGTGTCTGAAATTCCATTTCCGTTCCATATCTGGAGCATATGAAAATTTACCGACACTTACGAGCAAGAGTAACCTGTATATGGAATGGAAGCTCAACCTCACCAACGATATACGGTGAGCAACAGGCGATAACCCAACCAAGTTTCTGTTTGCGCCGAATGTTACTTAACTTCGAGAATTTAACTTAAAATGTGTTATTATTTGTCAAACTTTTATAGTTTGTAAAATAAATATATATCTAATTATATAATTCAGATGTTGGGTTATTCATTTCATCCAAAATCAGCTGTACATCTAAGTTTCTGCACATACAAGGGTTTTTTTATCTTTGTCGGTAGTCTACTAGATATGTTGGGTACAAAATTTCACTTCCGACCCAAAAAACCTTATCATTCCATATCCATAGTAGACCATCAGCCGTTCAATTTAGTTCTTCCAAAAAACCATAAGGAAAATTTTATGATAATCATATAATTAAGTCTATTTGCGGTTCACGAATTAAGTAAATGTATATAATTATTTGATTCTGCGAATTCGTTAGACAAAGTAAAAATTTCATTCCGGAATTAATGCGAGTATTAAATTATTATTTTTTGCTTTTTAATGAGTAAGTGAAACGATTCTTTGATATTCTATATAAGTATATAGAAATACCATTAAAATTAATATACATTAAAAAGCATATTAAAATAATATAAAATAAAGATACAAAATTCTAAGACATTAACACTCTCTAGCGCCTAAATCTTTTAATTGACGACTAAAAATACTCGAATACGAAATAATAATACGAAAGTTTACTGTCGTTTATTCTAAAATAATTTTTTGGCACAAAAAAGTGTTCAATTTCATTTATTTTGATGGAATACTTTAAAAAAATGTTCCAGCGACAATAGCGCATCGTAAACGGGGTTCTCGTTATATCACAGAAGTTAAGTAACATTTGGCGCGGACAAAAACATGGATTGGGTACCTGTTGCTAAATAGGATTAAATAATCTAAGCTTTGGGAGCGCAAGGCTAATCATCCGATGTCCTTAAAAAATAGATAATCAAATTTCACAAAAATATTGATACTACAATTTACGACCCTTCAATTCTCCGGTCTTGTGTCCTGAAGGTTGTCGGGAACCACATATGTTCCCAGGTGAACTTTGAGGTGCGTTATGTGATGAGGCCGTGGACTATAGCAACTACTTACATGGAAACAAATAAAAAATGGCTCTAGAGAACATCAAATATAAACAAAATATAAAATCACACTGTAGGGAACATTAGGTAGCATTAAGGTACAAATGAACGGTGATTTTTAAACTATTTTCTTTTTGGCAACACTGATTTTGACAGCTAACGTACGTTTAGTGTTTTGTGTCACTGTCAAACATCTTCAGTTTTAGTCTATAATTTAACCATGAATCGTCTTACAAACGAACAACGTTTGCAAATCATTGAATTTTATTATCAAAATGCGTGCTCTGTTAAGAAAGTTCATCGCGCGCTTCTTCCATTTTATGGTCAGTTTAATCGACCCACTGAAGCGGCTATTCGGGCTATTGTGACTAAATTTCGCACCAAATTTACATTGTTGGACATTAAATCACCAACACGCTTACGTACAGTGGGAACTGAAGAAAATATCGCAGCTGTATTGGCCAGTGTTAGTGATGACCATCAATTATCGATTCGGCGTCGTTCGCAGCAATTGGGCCTCTGTTACTCAACAACGTGGAAAATTTTGCGGAAGGATTTAGGTGTGAAGCCTTACAAAATACAGCTGGTGCAAGAATTAAAGCCGAACGATCTACCACAAAGAAGAATTTTTGGTGAATGGGCTCTTGAAAATTTGGCGGAAGATCCATATTTTTATCGAAAAATTGTGTTCAACGACGAAGCTCATTTTTGGCTGAATGGATTCGTAAATAAGCAGAATTGTCGGTTTTGGAGTGAAGATCAGCCAGAAGCATTGCAAGAGCTACCAATGCATCCAGAAAGAGTTACTGTTTGGTGCGGATTATGGGCTGGTGGCATCATTGGACCGTACTTCTTCAAAGATGATGCGAATCGCAACGTAACTGTGAACAGTGAGCGCTACCGTGAAATGATATCCAATTTTTTTTTGGCCAAAATGGAAGAGCTTGACTTGCATGACATGTGGTTTCAACAACATGGTGCCACATGCCACACAGCACGCGAAACAATAAACCAATTGAGTGGCAAGTTCGGTGAACACTTTATTTCACGTTTGGGACCGGTCAATTGGCCGCCTAGATCGTGCGATTTAACGCCTTTAGATTATTTTTTGTGGAGCTATGTTAAGGCTCATATCTATACTGACAAACCCGCTTCGACTGACGCATTGGAAAACAGCATTGAAGCATTTATTCGTGAGATACCGGCCGAAATGTTGGAAAGTGTATGCCAAAATTGGACTAAGCGGATGGACCATTTGTGAAGACGTTAAGCCGCGAAGAAGTAACGCCAAAAGAAAATTGTGGAATCATTTTAAATATGCATTCATTCAACGATATTATGGAATTGGATCAAGAACTATCGAGATCGAAAAAATTGACTTTTTTTTATTTTCATTATTATCGTCATGTCATAAATTGATATGATAATTTTTCTCACTTTGTTTGATATTGGAGCAAGCTCACTTCATGGGTGAACACTCGCTGGAGTGTAAATCATCTTCACAGTGTTCTGCAGACAAGGGCTAACCAGCCCGTCGCATCTTAAAGACTGTTAAACCGTCAGCCGGAGCGTGGAGGGAAACCAGCTTTTTGCAACTTACTTCCTCAATGTCCCGGAGCCGTGATGAATATTCATTGCTGTTTTACAAAATAAATAACACCGCAGAATAGATGGAACTTTCATATTTTATTATACTTCGTCGTCTCCATTGATTTACACAATTTATTTGATGACATTGTACTCCTCTTTTCCCTTTTCTACTTATATATCTTTGTCACAATTATATTTTTCATTTATTCATCTTCATTTTCGATTTCTCGACATTGCTTTTGTCTTCTCTTTTATCTTTCACTTCTACAAATATTTCTTGTGCCTTTATGTCTTATTTTCCATTACCTTCTCATATATGCTCTTCGTCTTCTTCTTTTTAATTTTCATCAACAGTTGCTTATAGTTTTGTCTTATATTTCATCAACTTTTCAATCTTAATAACCTTCTTCTTCGTGGTTAATTACTTATTAGTATGTTCATCTTCATGTCTTTAAATTTATCAAATTTACAATCTTTATAATCACCATTATCTTTGTTTATAACTTTGTCACCTATTTCTTATTCATATTTGTGTTTTCTCCTTTCTTCAGCATCCTTTCCTTCATTTACCATATTTTATTCGTCTTTTTGAACTTATCTTCTTTCAAGTAATACATTTTTTATGATTATCCTGAAGATAGTTTGTTTGGTGATTTTGACAGGGTACTTACATTCAATCTTCTAATATATTATATTTATAATCGTGTCAGAAACAACAACGTCAGATATTGTCTGCCCAAAAGTGGGCGACGTTGGTGGCGTTACTCTTGGCCATCATCAGGTCTTCCTGGGTGCAGCTACTCGGACACAGCGCACACCCCAGAAGGTGTGACAAGGTCTGCTCCACGCCGCAGTCACATTCAGTCGGTCCGCTGTACAACTACCAGGCTTTCATTTGTGTCCTCATCTTGCATAATCCGGTCTGAAGTCTGTTAAGGGACCTCCATATATTCCACCCCTGGTCGTGTCCAGAAGGTAGGTTCTCTTTCGGGGCAATTCAAGTATTCCCCTCAGTTGCCCTTCTCCACATTTCTGCCTTCCGCAGTTCCGTTGTCGACTCTAGTATTTTTTTTCTTGATTTGAGCCGTTTGGTTTTTTCAAACGTTTACATAATATAATCAATAAGACAACTACAAGTAGATGAGAAAACAAGGTTAAATAAATCAACGTTAATCTTATTATCAGGTATCATAATAAACGCAGACGAGGAAAGAAATCAAATAGTGCTTTGAAAATGAAGTACTTTTAGTTAAATTGCACTATTGTCTAACTGTTCTTGTTCTTTATTTCATTTAATGTCATCAAATCTAAATATCAAGAGTTCCTTTTAAACTTCGAACAGTATTGAAGTGATATTTTCACTCATCATTCTGATGCCATTTCTAGGTCAACTGTATAAAAATTTAAGTTTGAATTTATTCGAAGAATCGTAAGATAGTTTTAAATATTACATTTTAATGTTGTGATAAAGTTCTGTATGAATAGAGATGCCTGAACGTGAGTGCATTTTTTTTGCTGAAAATACAGTTGTTCGCATGTTTTTATGGGTTTATACGTGCATTATAGAACGTAAGTAGTCCGTGTTGAATGGGGTGTGTGCCTGATGAATTGAAAGAAGATTGAATGGTGTAACTCGAACCGTGACGAAATAGTTAATTTATAAGATCGAGCGAATTCGCGAATCGAAAAATCAAAGTTTTTATTTTGGCACGATTGAACAATACTGCATCACATCAGATGCTCTTAAAAAGTGCACAAAAAGAGCAGCTTGCTTAATTTATAATGGTGTATTTACGATTAACCTCCAGTCCATAGAGAACAGACGTCATGTTAATTCACTTTATGTTTATGTATTAATATATTTATCACTTTGGTTCCCGAATACTTCCAGGACAGGAGCCCCGGGACGAGTATGGAACTATTTTTATGAAGTTCTAAAAATTTTAAATGAATGCTGTGTGACGCACAACAAATGATAACACCTTTTTATTTTTTATATCTTAAAAATATGTCATTGAAATTCTTCGAAATTTTGAACACAAAAACAGATTCCCGCTACTAATGACACAAAAATTGAATTGACGAGAATCCGCTTAATCCATAACCCTCGTCTCCTGTCATACTTTGACACAATTCTAAGCATTTCAAGACACTAACATTTTTTCATACCAAAGATCATGTTTCCTTGTTAATGTTGAGCGTACCTGTATTGATACGAAACAGGTTTAAGAGCATCTCATGAGATGTTAACTGACGTGAATTTAGCGCGAAGTTTATAAAAAAAAAAGTGCTTATGAATCGTTCTCAGAGAACGAAATAGGCTTCCGAGAAGTGTCCATCTAGATTCGCATTCTTAACCTTAAACTTTAACTTTCAAGCAAGCGTTTAAAAAGATATCATAATTTCACTATTTTTATGAGGTTCGGGTCTAATGCCATCAGATGCCAGGCCTTGTTTGAGCCTCAGTGATTGCAATCGGAAACTGTTATTGGACGAGATTTTTAAGAGCGTTAGTCACTTTAAAGACCATAATCTAAATGGCTGAAAATGAAGTAAGCAGCTGTCGCATCTCGAATAAACATATCATTATGATATTAAGTTAATTACAATTATTATTTTATCTGTGAGTAACATATGACGATGGAATCGGTCAATATTTAAAAAAATGTGCCTTCATATGAAAATATTTTTTCTATATGTTTTAATAAGACGATATTGACACCCACGCTCCGTATATAATTGACCGACAACAAGCATTGTACACGATTTTCTATTTCGTTCACTGAAGTAAGGTAACATAAGCCATGATCGAATATTTTTTGTGTCACAGCCTGTTGCTTACCACGTATCCTGAGTTGGTTAGAGCCGTCCCTATCAAATTGACCATGCTTCGGGAGAGTCGGCCTAATCATCCAAAAAATTGTGAATAACAAACATACAAATATGCTGGGTATACCACAGCTCCATCGTACATATTATCATAAAAATATATCATGTCTCTCACCCTAGAGAACGTCGGGAGTCATATATGTTCCCATTTAAAAACCTTCAGGTGAAGACATTGATGTCTTAAGATAGGGCTGGGCAATTATAACGGAAGTGACCAAGTACTACGGCGAATCTTAGCACCTCACCGAATAGTAATGCAGCCGGTGAATAGGTTTTGAAAACAGGCGAAATAGCATTTTATCCTACAGTTTGTTAAGACAAAAAAATCTATCTGAGGCATGTTTTTCAAATACCTTTAAAAAATATTATAAACGAGACGAAGTGAAGTGCAATATATTATAGTTGGAGCTTTGTTTTGGCAGCTTGCGACGTCTAAATGTTTATGAAATGATGATTACGATGAAAAGAATATTCAATAAAGATGAAATGAATGTGGAATAAATGTATGATGGATCGGTAGGTAGTAGCCCTGTTGTGGAAGTGTACAGTGGCGTATCTCAGTCAAGTTCTCTTGGTCCGGGCAGGCATTAGCGCTCTGTCAAAAGCTCCTCGGGCGATTCACATAAAGGCCTGGGCCATTACAATCACCGGCGCACTCTCGGCCGGTTATTTTTTCCCTGCAGACCAATAACAAGTAATTACGGACCCCGAGCCGCACTCAGCCAAACAAGGAGTCGTGTCTCTGGGCGCTTACTGAGCTAGACCTCTTCCAAAACAAAAACAAAAACAAAACGATCCAGTGTACTAAGATTGTATGCCTCTATTAGAACAATGTTTCAACTATACAAATTCTCAGCAGTAAAGTATTTGGTTCAGCGACGTGAAATTAATTCATGAAATATATGTATGTCACTACAAATAACATTCTGTGAAGAGCAGCTAGTCAGGTATGTGGAACCAGATTATAGATGTTTTGCGACTGCAAGTCTCACAGTCATACAGTAGTGACCCTTCTACCGCAGCAGGAAAAGTCACTATTGTGTGACTGTAGAAACCTTCCCTTCTTGTTCCAGCACTAAGGATTGGTACAGATTATCTCGGGGTTGCTGCCAATGAAAATAGCACACTGTGAGCGTGGTTCACGTCAGATTACCGAACTTAAGCAGTCAAACGCAAACCAAAGTTTTGATGAGCTGCCGCCTGTCACTTACCGCGTGTCGTTGGTCACCAAATATATCAGGATAAACATCCGAACCAAGAAAAATTGAAAAACAAATCTCACAAAATATGTCTCAGATATGAGACATATTTCGTTTTGTTAGTAATATTTTATATTTTGAAAAAAATAGTAACTGTAGTCAGATAATGTCATACTTAGCCTTGATTCATGCCCTGGAATCCGTCGGAAGCCATATGTGTTTCCAGGTGGACTTTCTAGTGCAGAAATATCTTGAGATAAGACACTAACAAGGGTAACTAATAGAACTGAGTGGCGGGAATCTTTAGTGATTAAATGTATCAAATAAGAAACGGATATAGAAGAAATATTAGGATGAGGGTGGTACATACACTTTATTTTTCACACGTACATCACATTGTTTTTACTTAGCAGATAGAATCTTTTGCAGAGTGTATTTTCTGTCGTTAAAATATGTTTACACCAATAAGAGCGCCTCATTACATTTTAAAGATTATCCGCCACTTAGGGACGAATTTGTTCATTTTGAAACAATAAAATGATATACACATAAAAGCTATCACAAAAGTGCCATAACATTTTAATGTACAGCTTATGGCACATCTTGCGCTTGAAGTTTTTTTTACAACAAAACAAAGTTGCACTTTCCGAGCCCGGTGCTTTGTAATTATCGGAAAGTGACGTTTTATGATTTCCATCGACACTTAATATTTCTTGGTGCACACTAACCCTACGAGACCCTTTTATTAAAGGATCATCTGCTTGATCACTTGGTGCATTTCAAAATTTTGGTATTTTCTCATCGAAACCGTTCTCACATGACATTTTACATATAATATTTTGGTATGCTTATTACAATTATATACTTCTCATTAAACAACGATTACTACAGTTAACTATAAACCAAAGCTGCCTCATTTATATGCCTCCTCCAATTGTCACATATATGTTCGTTTACTATTTTTTTATATACAATTGTAGCTCCATATTTCATGTATATGGACACCGCAAATTGCCGTTTCGAAGTTCTATGAGCTCAGATTGTCTTATGCCTTGTCCCAGAACACCACGCTCCCAAATACTGAATTTCTTTTATCCTAAAAGGCTGGCTTAACGCTTTTGGGGCATATATAGAACAAAGATTTGATTAAATATTTTAAAAATCAAGCTTTGTCGGGTTTTGGACCAACGGCGGCGTCTCAATGACAAACAAACGGTTGTACTACTAGACTACGGCCCGTCTACTATAGACAAGTAAATATTCTTCGGAGTTTTGGAATGCATAATTTGATTGAAATAAGGCGAGCAAATGAGAAAATCTAACTTTATGGTATCAGTTTGTAATATATATTTGTTCATAAGTTTCAGATAGGGATCGGATATGAAATGTTGATGAATAAATTGAATTCAGCTCTAAAGGGTTTAATAAGCTCTTTTCTGCTGTGTTTATTTTCTAGAGATATCTCGTTAAAATTATGCCAAAGAAGGCAATTACTGCGCGGCTCACTTCCATAAAGGTGTAGCCTTTTTATGTCGTTAAGTGACGTCATAAAAATGCAGACCTGCGGTAAAATAAAATCGTTCGCGTTTTTTGTATACGGATTCATACAACATGAGGCGTCAGTCCAATCACTAAGCCTTAAAAAATATATGTTTTCGTACTCACTACATCAGTTTATTAGTCTTTTTCTGTCATTTAGCGTTATCATTAAGATACAGATGGTATCCAGTGATTAGCCTGATCACCCAAAGTAATTACAATGCATTTCTCGGATACTATTCGGAAGAAGTCTCATTGGGTCTTTTGAAACTATACATATATGTTCACAGATAGATCTTACGGTGCATAGGTGTCCCTAAACAAGAAGTGGCAAAAGGAAACTGGTAGATTTGATTGACTGCAATGTATTTTAAATATATATTTAAGAACTGATATAGAAAGAAAATAAAAACTTAAGTAACCCATCATAATCTCGTTTCATGTCAGCTCTGCCTTCCGGAGCTCCGCAGAGTACACAAAATTTATGCTTTCGACGGTCTTTCAGGATAATAAGGGCCCATTATCCTGAAAAAATAGCTGTAAAGTATGGTATATTGTACCACTAAGAAAGTATATCCTAGCAAGATTCATCTTCTTCTCTTAACGGACTAGTATGGAATGCTGCCTTGTCCGCTGCCTCACTTCATTATTCCTAATAAAGTCAAACCATCGTATTCTCAGTATTCTGCGCAATCACTTGGTTTTGTTCCCAATATAAAGCTAAATTAACTTTGTGGAGATCCTTATTAGGATGAGGTTAACACCATTATGGTGTAATTAAAAAATATAAATTAATGTTATATTTTCTTTCGCGAGGAATTAGTTATTATCAAGACCGACTGGCTTGATAAATCGACGAGTGATGTGCAATAAATAAACTTGGCACTTTTTCTCGATGCGTGGACCAAAATTTAAATAAGTCGATTAACCTGCATCCAGATCCTTGCAGGACGTTCGACCTGACAGAGAGGCACTGAAAAAGAGAAATAAAATCGCATTTAATGGGCTACCGGCCGATTTTATACGAGCTTAGTCGAATTTTAACGACCGGTATAGTGATCAGATGTGATTTTTAAGGTCTGAAAATAATTTATAATATTTTTTAAATAAATTTAGTAGCCTTAATTTAGTATGAGACTGATATTCTCGCCCACAAAACGCCTGCTTAATAAGTATTGATCAAATTAAAAATAATAAAGAAAAGTATCACCAAAACTTATATCAATCATTCACGCATCTTATAATAGAAATAATAATTAATAAATTATGCATAATTAAACGTAATATTAACTTATAAATGGAATTTTCCACTGTGGTTCAATCAGTTTCAACCAGCCTAAAATTTAATTAAGTACTCTGTAGTGAAAAAATGACATACTCAACAAACTAGGCATAGGCTTTAATAATAACTAAAGTGTTATTGTAGTGTAAATTTTCAGTGGTGCCGAATTTTTTTTACTGTAATATAACAAAATGATATCAAGACCTAGCAGCAGTTTAACAAGATATTCCCGAAAGATGGTTCGAGCTCTCCAATAAATATACGAAATTCGTCTTTTTTTCAAGGGGATTATATCTAGGAATTTATCATAAAACACATTGTTCAGCAATATCATATACTTTTTTGTAAGATTTCTATAGACCTTTCTATTGATTTAATCTTTTGAGCGGTTTAACCTTCTTTCTTAAGACAGAAGCTCTATTACAATGTATTTTAATGAAAAAAAATGAATACTTTCCGTACAACCAAATCACAATAATTTATAAAATGTCTGTTGAAATATAACTATTAAGAACAGGAAATAAATAATTTGGTCGGCGCACGTTTCCTAACGTATTACTCCCACCTCACAAGTCTAGCCGGGCAGGTCTTAATTAATGCTGACTTAATTACCTGAGTAGAGACCGCGAAATGCGTTTTTTGTATGCAGGATGCAACCGAAGCATCCAGACGCTTCTATTATATTTGTCTGATTGAGATGTTCGCACAAGATGAGGTTCTGCACGCGGAATATAAATGCAAAGGAACCATCGTCACTCATTTGCAGGCATAACCATTCCGAGTGTTTTTGCCTGAAGCCACCGACTAAAGCAGACACCCACTTGCCAGGCTTATCAAAGCAAGGCCTGCGGTCCGTGAATGACCCGCTAAAATCATCAATGCGAATTTTATATTATCATATTTGGATATTACCCACACTGCAAATTATCACTACTGAGATGTATCTGCTGCTGTTGTTTATGCCTTGTACCAATACATCTTTGCACATGAAAAGTTTCAAGTCTAGAGCCAGACGGCAAAAAGAGCGGCTGTTGTAATATACAATGTAATGGCATTTGTTGAGTAACTTTTAGGTTTTCACGGCCAGTTTTGATATTGTGGCTTTTGGGTTGGCGTGTGTGTGGCGAATTACTTATTTCCAATATTTCGACCGCCATTGCAGGGGTCTTCTTCAGGGTTGATGACTAGTACATATGTTGAGTGTTTGTCAATCAGCATTTTAACGATATTTGATGATTAGCCGAAATTCGAATTAAAACATTCAAAAATATTATTTCATATTAAGCTGAGTTCACAGACTATTTTTTTTTATTTCTGCTCAGTAACGGATATGATAAAAAAAAAGAAAATGTAGAAGATGGAGTAAAATAACATGTTAATAATTTTATAAATTGATATTTTTAGTCTTCCCCGTGATGTCGTTTCCAAAAAAATATGTATTTTTTAAATATTATAATCAATACCATTTAATGAATATGTGAATAAAAAAATAAATACAAATGTGATACGATAAAATCTTGCTTTCCGCGAAATTTCTGGTGACCTAACAATGTCGGAAAAAATGGACCTTCCATGGGAGAAAACCATAAAATAAAGCTAAAATATGATTTTTTTACATTTCATAAAATCAATTTTAATCGAATATTCATTTACTAATTATTATATTGTGTATATGAAATCCCTTTTCGATAGAATTATATAAATTAAAGACTCCTGCTCAATTGGGATTTCAATGGGTGATTCTGATTTCCAATACGAGACATGGAATGATCGACCAAATTCTTGATGCCGACCCGCTTAAATTATGATCCCTGCTATACAAATACATTTAATTGTGTTTGAATTAAACATTAATATGCTTTAAAATACCATTATATTGTTTTATATGACTTTTCATTATTTGTAATATATTTTATATGAGGCGTTTTATCTAGCCGCACTATAATTGTGACTTCAATTTCTGCTTACTGGAAAATCCTTCGCACAGTTCTCAGTGATGAATCTTTATGAATGGTAAATTAATGCCTACTACGAGTACAATACCTTGACATATAACAATACATTTATTATTTGTTATGATTTCCATTCTTCAATTCTGAAAATCTTGATCTTCTCACGTTTCTGTCGATTATCTAATTTAGCAATTCAATTTATCTAATAGCATATTTTTTGTTTACAAAATATGTACGAGTAAGACGTTTGTGAATCTTAATTCCATTATATAACAAAATTATAATATAATTGTTGATTTTAATAAATTATCCATTGTTGCAGGCCGACGCAATTAAAGTTAATTTCAAATTATTGTAATTGCTTACAATCCATTCCCGGATTTTCCGGTGACCTCCATCTTGTATTTTTTTATTTAAAAAAAGAGCGGCAAGGCTTAAATAATTTATTTTAATAGTATTTAGTTATCTTGCAAGATGTTGATTAATATATTGTTCGTGAGCCGGTAACGGAAATATTCGAATTATCTCCGAAAGGTTAGGCGAATAAAGAATCGGCCTAAAAAATGATTTACTCTACGAAAATAAATTTGAAATCTTTGAAGCAGTGGTCTGTAAACTTTTTCGGTCATAAAGCAATTTAAGAAATTATAATTATTTGGACAGCTCTAAAATTGTGTATTCAAAATCTATTTAATTTTACTCTAAATAATGTACTTGTTGTAATACGACTACGACGCTTATAATAGGCAGAGACTTTTTTCGCTATCTAATAATAAAAAATATTTGTTTACAATGCTCTAATCAAAATGATTTTTTTGCGTGTGTTGTTGTTTCCGTAATAGTAGGATTGGCCGGCATTGTAAATAACCGTTTCCAGGGGGCACCACGTGAAGATTCCTTCTTTGCTCCCTGCAAGACGAGGACTCAAATGAAAGCCTGTCAGTTTTATAGCGGACCGACTGAATGTGACTGGGGCGTGGAGCAGACCCTGTCACACCTTCTGGAGTGTACGCTGTGTCCGAATAGCTGCACCCAGGAAGACCTAATGATGGCCGATAGTAACGCCATCGACGTCGCCCACTTCTAGGCAGACAGGATCTGACCCTGTTGTTTCCGACACAATTATACATTTCAGTTCTAGATTTCAATTCAAAAAGTCCTTTTGAAAAATATATATCTCTTTTTTGAATTTTCAAAATACTCCGCTGTAGATTTTTTTCTCAATTCGGAGAATTTCGGTCAAATTTTTTCATGAAGCACTGGTTAAGAATAACTGCTAGTTAAGAGTAATCTTTGCCTATTTCCGAAACCATTGTCTCAACAAAACCAATTTGATTCCAAATTACTTGTGCATTTTCGATCGTTGATAAGACAACAACAATGACAAATGTGTGAATTATATTAAAATAAATTGCATGAAGGCCGTTTAAATTTTTTTCTCTGTTATAAGTACTTGTTTCTACATAAATTTTAATTCTAATTGTGTCCGTATTTATCTCATAGTTTTAATTGTCTTGTTAAGGCATATCTCGGTCTATTGTTCATTACAAATTAGGTGTTGAATACATTTTTTAATTTCTTTTTATTTTATGTTTTACCTTTTTTATTACAGTGTTGGTAACACATTGTGGCAACATACTGTAGCTTGGATATCGAATTTAACAAAGATTCCATAGTTATAGAAATATAAAACTTTTATGCAACGAAAATTATTTAGATGCTTAAATTATTTATTATTTATAATATAATTTTTTTAAATTTAAAATTAATTTTAATTCAAAAATTAATAAGTCATAGTTTTTGATTCACATTTATTTTAAATGATTACATGTTTAGGTCTCCTTGGAGACCATCTTCAATAATGATTCATTCTTCATTATTGAAGATGGTCTCCAGGTAGGCCGAAACATGTAATCATTTAAAATAAATGTGAATCAAAAATGAATATTTTTAATGTATTAATTTTTTAATGAAAATAATTTAAAATTAAAATTATGCAGTTTCACCAAGTATTGTCAGTTGATAACCTTAATGTCAATAAAAAAAATCAATAAGCATTGAATGTCTCAAATTTTTATTACTCGGATTGATTTTTTTACTTATCTATTGACATCGACAAATATTTCAATATCTTGATCAAAAAGGGTTTTAACTTTAGTTTTATCCAAAACTTTTCGCTCCCTCCTAATTTGTTTCCTGCCTCTATAAAAAACAAACAAAATAATTGCATACAAAGAAATCGTAGAAAAATATATATTTTTCGTAGTAAAAATTGCATAATATGGGATATTTTGTTCTTGCTTCAGAACAAAATTAACACGAACCTTGTGAGAAGAAAGATGATCCAGAAAACCATTGAAAAACATATAGAAAGTAAAAATGTGTGAAAAAAGTATCGAAAAACATTGGAAACCCGTCTAGAAGTGTATCTACTCCAATTGGTACCTGTAACAATAACAATAAATGACTACGAGCGCGGATATACCTATTTGGAACGTAAAGCTAAATGCATTTAATAAAAATAGAACTGTAGCAATTTGTTGTGGCTTTTCTGGTGGCGTTATAATATGGCGAAGCACACCATTTTATAGGGACAACTTTCCAGGACAACATTGAATATTGAAGCATTCGTAGCCTGCGACTGATTTAAAACCCTTTCACATTGCTAGTGTTAGATTTTTCAGTGTATATTTTTTATTTCGTTTTCTCATCAGATTTTTCATTATGAAATTAAGCAATATATATTTGACAAAACAATTATTTCAAATTAATAATTAATAACGTTGCGGGTAGGTATGCCGAAATTGAATGAGACAGAAAAAAAACGAATTCAACCGTGAATAATAAATATTAATTTCTATTTCAGACCCACCTTGTAAATCACATAATGCTCTTATCTTTCTTCGCGGAATAAACAATCGGAACCCTTTCTTTCTACATCGGGAGCAAAATTTAATTAAGCGCCCAGTCCCGCTCTAACTCATTGCACCTGGCAGCGTAAAGAAAGAGACGACCGGTGATTTGCGAGCCCCGTCCGCGATACTCAACCCGCCCAAAAAGGATTAATTCTTAAGTATAATTGAATTCAATACTCAAAATGTATATTGAAGGTTTTCGCGGCGGGCTGTTAAGTTGCCTTAGCAATAATTCGCCGGCCTCGAATCGAAACATCGTAAGCCCATTATTGCATATATTACACTATATACGTATTTCTAACAATTATACTTTTCTTTTTGTTGCAGCAGAGTGGCGAAGACATTTGGTAAGTTCTTACATTATTGCACATTTTATTTCCAAACTTATAACTAGTCTTTTTTCTACATCACAATTTCATATCTACTCCCTTATGTCGTCATAAAATAGTATCATCCGATAACTGGTAGTTTTCGTCTCGTCCTCTTTCAGTTCTATCTCTTAAGAATCACTGATGTGAAGACTTTACGATGAGTTACTGATGCCGAAAAGCCTCGAAAAACGATCTTTTGCCTCTAATTTTTTTCGCTCGCCTGATATGCACATCTAATAATGTTAATTTTAATTATATAAAATTACAAGGCGCTTGCAAACGCCGTTTTATTTGTTATGACAGTTTCTCCATTTAATTTTGGTGCAACTGTCATCTTTAATTTGATTTTTTGCCGTGATTATTTGGCGGCGCTGTATGTCAGTGTTCTGGCAGTCGTCAGTTAACCTCTCGTCCGGCCTGTGAAATCTCATTGCCCGGTCGGGCGAGAAAATCAAGTCTTCAAAGTAGATGCGAATTTTGCTTCAAAAACAAGTTATTTGTGTTGTTAATCTGCTCCTGCATCCTTCCTCCATCAGGCCCGACAAACCCGTGACTTGTCGTCTTTTTAAAGGGATGTCACTGATAATCCAGAAAAATTAGGAAATTTTTAAGTAAAAATCTTGCCCCAGCCACGGGGAAGATCAAGAAGGTGGTATTGGAGAGATCACCACGAATTACAAATGTGTTTTGAATGAGTAATGAGCATAGCAGGCAAGCTTGGAGTAATAATTACAAGACGCGGTAGTAGTGGTAGCAAAAGAAGAAGAAAAATCTCTGTAATTTTTGTTGTTGTTGTTATTTTTTGTTGTTTTTGTCCTGGGCTCATTTTATTAAAAGAGTGATCTTTGGCATCTAAGACATTAGAACGAGACCTCTTGCGCGTACAAAAGTAATCAAATAACATTAACGTGATAATGGAAAATAATACTAAAGACGTAAGCGGCCACTTGACAAATGATTCGGGATTGCTTTGCAAGGAAATACGCGTGTCGAGGGCCAAAGTTCCGAGAATCGGGGACACAATAAAGAAATATATTTTATTGTATTATTGAAAGGTCAATAGGTCAATATTCGACAAATTGCTTAGATGAGAGGGCGAGAGGAGAGCACCCCCCACCACATGATGGCTGAACGAACTGTCAGTCTATTCTGTCACTAATTGAAAAAGTTCGTATCTTCAGATCGCAAAAAATATATATCCAAGAACATGCAAAGTAGTACTGATAGATTGCATATACTAATATGTTGAAATCTCATTTTGGATTTTTATGACGTTTGTCATTATTTAAGCATGGTTTAGCGTTGTAGATAGTGATATGATTAGCTTAGTCATTAGACTACTATCTGATAAGTTGTATCTTTTTCAATGATATATTTTTTTAAATATATATTTATTTTGACTTTTTTATTTTTATGTAAACACATACAGGAGATTACCGACAGATGGTGATAGTAATTCTGAAGTCTGTAGAATTCTATGACGCTTACCATGTTGCATATGGCTAAGCGCTGCATATGGAGTGTTGATCCGCCAACGTCATAGACTACAGCCCAAGATTCACGCATCTAACTTATTATAACAGAAATGTACAATGAATGGATGGTCTTCACGGGATGACTTTCGTCTACGAATAATTTTAATTAATAGGCTATGACTGGAATTTTACGGGTGAGGGATCAAATTCACACCAACCGGCGGTAATTTAGAGCTCAGAAATTGATTAAAAATCTTTTTAAAAATCCGTCGGTGATCGAATCCACGGCCATTGAGCTATACACGCCAGCAAATCTAAGGAGCTTAAAGAAATTTTAAGCTTATTTTATGCTCTTTGATGACAATCTTAATTAATGAGAAAATATTGCCATAAAAGCCTTCAAACTTAGAAACTAAGACAAATATTTCTCTGGAAATACACGAATTACAAACTTTATATATCTTATTTATTTTAATGCAAATACACGATAAATTAAGCACAATCGATTGTGTATACTTTCACCTTGTAATGCTAATTTATCAATAGAACATTATGTATAGATAATATATTTAAATAAGCATAGACCACACACATACATAGCGTTATTTGTTTATATAGAAATACCAACATTCTTCACAGTCATCCTCGTACGGTTATTAATATTATCGCAGTATTATCATCTAAAATGTGTATGAATGCACTACAAGCCAGGGATAACTAACTTTTACGACACACCGGGCCGCAATGAGTAAAATCTATGGTCCGCGAACCATTAATTATTATAATATATATATAATCGTGTCGGAAACAACAGGGTCAGATCCTGTCTGCCCAGAACTGGGCGACGTCAATGGCGTTACTTCTGGCCATCATAAGGTCTTCCTGGATGCAGCTATTCGGGCACAGCGCACACTCCAGAAGGTGTGACAGGGTCTGCTCCACGCCGCAGTCACATTCTTATCTATTTATTATTATAATAATAAATAGATAAGAATTTCATTCCTTGTTTATTATGGATCATACTAAGTACATTTGTGCACATTGGAACTGAAGAAGCTTTCATAAATAACGAAACTGCAGTCTTCCATCAAGTGAAACAGTGCTTAGTGTCATCAATATAAATTTAGTTTGGAGTTCATTACATGAATCATGCTCTTTTTCTTCTAATGTATGTTTCATATTTGGAAATTTGCTGAAACTCAGTTTTATCAGTTTCGATTGTTCATGCCTTGTCCCTGTACATTGTCCCTGATTTTGGCATTTAAAGAAACGGCATCTGCAACAGTTGTATCCGTGGCAATTTTTCGTGTGATTTGCCAACCGTATATTAAAAAGCTCAGATGATAAGCCTCCGCTCTCAAGGTTTGGAATATGTGGTTCTTAGATGCAGTTTACGCCAACTACACGCTGTTAACAACAGGCGGCAACCTATGCAAGCTTATATGCAAGTTCGACTTTCTTTAGGTTCGGTGATCTAACGAAAACCGCGCAACAATGTGCTATTATCGTTGGTCGTACCATCTTTAGTGTCTTGCTAATAACGAAGGTTTTTATATATTATAGTAAAAACTGTTTATCGTTTTGTGTTTTATGGATAGTAATATTCATATTATTCGAAGAAGCGCTTGTAACAAGGCAACATAAAATAGTATTGTATTTTCTTCAAGTTCTAAGCTCTTATCGTTTTTAAAAAACCATGCGTGAATGCATACAAACGAACTTTATGTTAGTTACTTACTTCACTTCAAAATTTATTCTGCAAATAAATTAATAGTAAAATTTTACGACTTTAAAACGAATGCGTTTGTCCTTTGTAAAGACTTTAAGTGTTCAAAACGCTTCAAGAGCCTTATGGAAAGCTCGACGAGCCTCGTGTGGCTCACGGGCCGTGGATTGATAAAGCTTGCACTACACATTGATTAATCGTTTTCTGATTGTAATACATCTTCTGCCAGGTAAGCTCATGATTGGCTTCAACAATAAAAAAATATTTTCATTAATTTATTCATCTCAGTAAATGGAATATAAATTCAGCAACGAAAGATAGATAAACGCACTCGTTTCCGAGGCGGGGGGTCCCATGCTCCAATCATATAGAAGCTCTCTTAGCAAGAATTTGCTACCAATTAACTTTAAATTAAAATATAGCCACTAATGACCTATCAATTACACCTTCTAGTAGCAGACGATGTGATATACGACTGAAAAGCTGTTGCATATATTGTAAATTATGCACACAGTTGAATTAGAGAAATTGAAGAAAATTATATGCTGTATGAACTGCTGACCAAATTACTTCAATCTGCTCCAATTTTAGAATGGAAAAGTAAAAGAAGAACAAACGATTCGCCGTTTTATTTGCATAAAATCTCAAATTCATAAATCGTTATTCTTAAAATGTAGGCAGATATTCCGATCCATTATTTTTCAATGACAATCCTTGATATACTGTACCTGTGTATTGACACAGTTGTTCTCATTCGGTCACCTAGATTAAGCAACATTGGACGACGACATTACATGGATAGGACACTATTTATACACATGTTCTGCTTTCTTTTAAATAAAACTTCTTTCAGAGATAAATATTTTTTCTGATAAAAAGATATATAATGCTGATAAATTACTTACATATTATATTTTGAAGTGATAGCAAGTATCGATGAGTTGTTATTTAACTTTTAATGATTGCAAGTATATTGGATAATTATAATGTTTGCTTCAGCATAAGATACACAAATTATTGCGTAAGTAAAGTCTACTAAGTTTGCCTTTTAAGATCTCCGATATTAAATTATGAATATTCCTTTAATCTCGTTGTACCAATTACATGATTTTATCTTATTTATATTTATTATATTAAGGTTAGCTAAAGATTTTCTCGATATTAAATCGTAATATTCAAAATAACAATGTTGTAAATTGTACAATTTATTTAAGTTTAAATTCCAGACATCTTATTTAATTTTGAGTCCTATAAAGCTATTGAAAAATACATACATTCTCAAAGTAGCTTATTAATCTTGTTTTTGAAGTTGATAAAATAACCTATTGTCTCAGAGTAAATTTTAAAATGTGAATGGGACTTTGTTATTTTCTTATCGTGTAACCAAATCTTCATTATATATTCATATACGATGCATCTTAATCAAAATATATATATTATTTGCTAAAATATTGACATAATTTCACTAGTACGGAGACTTCTTTCAAAAAAAATTCGAGAAAAATTGTTTAGCAAATCATGTTTATCTATAGTCATAGATTTGAATAAAAAGCATTTTTTTTATTTTCTTAAAAAAACAACAATTTGATTTTTAATGATGAAGTCGATATTATTTTGATAATCGGAATGAGAGAGTGTCGTAAAAGTGTTGTGATCTGTGGATTGCTGAGAAGGAATTGTTATGCGTGTTAGGAAGGAAGCACTGGAAATACACCGACATTCCGAACAAGAAAGAAAAGAAAAAAAAAAAAAAACAAGGTATAATGTCACGGGGAATATAATATCAGTGAGTAAGCTTAATATTTAAACAGTTTTAAACGTTGAAAATTTAACAGAATATTTACATTACATTTGAGTTGAATTATTATTTATTATTATTATATTAGTATTTGTATAGCGCTCTTTTATGACCGAATGATCATTCCAAAAGCGCTTCTTTGCCTCTCTGAGTAAAAAGATGGGTCTTGAGTCTGCTTCTGAAGGATGCCTCTGCTTTAAGCTCTCTTATGCTTTCCGGTAGTGAGTTCCAGGCCATTGGCGCAGCGTAGCTGAAAGCCCGATTGCCAAAGACCGTGCTAGGACTACCTCCCGTCAGCTGCAGGGTGCTTCTATTTGCTCTAGCCGATCTGAGTGTCTCTCCACGCGTGCTTATTTCTGAAGGCTTAATAAGTTCTGTCAGATAGCCCGGTGCAGTTCCGTTGAGTGCCTTGTAAGCTAAGAGGCATAATTTATACTGGATTCTAGCCGAAACTCTCAACCAGTGCAGTCGGTGTAGTATTGGAGTAATGTGACAGAACTTGGGCGCGTTGTAGACTAGTCGTGCCGCTGCGTTTTGTAACGACTGCAATCGATTTAATTGTTTGGCTGGCTGGCCTGCGTGCAGTGCGTTGCAGTAGTCCATTTTGGAGACTATAAACGCATTTACCAAACTCTTTGTAGCGTCTCTGGGTAAGCATCTTTTTTTGAATGATTAACGAGATTCTAAAAGTGTTTGTTAGAAAATTGAATTGGTTCCTAATAATCAAGGTGTAACTTAGTTGGCCGTAGAGCGGCAAGTAACACAGTGATTTTTCCGGCGGGCGGTGGTTATTGATCAGGTTATGGAGGTGTCGAAATTAAAGAGAGAGAAGAGATCTGGTCCATATGGTCGTCTGCTTATATAGAGCCAGCTCAACTTCCACTTTGAGAGGTGCAATAGATCTGGAAGCAACCTCTGGTGACAGTGATTATACTGAAATGTATGGGACACAAGGCAAACATTAATAAACAAGGCATAGATACCGACATTGGTACAATTGATAAAGCAGAATTCCGCCACAGTAATGTTCAAATAAGGCAACGTTTTATACTATCACACTTAAAGAGGGATCGTATAATTTTCCTGTGGGTAGAACATTTATATGGGGCAACTTATTAATATACCAAGTTCGCCTCTGCGCTTAGGCTAAAATATTTCAATTAAAATGCCTTCAAAATAATTAATTGTTTCGCATAAAAATCTCGTAAAAGCTGGCGCATTCATAACCAGAGACGAATCCAGGCTAATGAATACGCTTCCCGGTTTTAATATATTAATAATTATTCGACTTTGCAAATCTTAACCCGGCGTCAATTAATTAAAGCGTTGCAGTAAGATTGCAGCATCCTTACTCGATGTTGCCAACCTGAAGCATAACGATTAATTTAAAAAAATATCATATAAAAAAATACTACCCATTTTTCAAGATGTATGAAAAAGATTAGTGTGATCGACTGTTGCAAAGGCGGTTTGTACTTTAAATCCCAACGAAACTTAAAAAATAGTATTAAAAATATTTAAGCCAAAAATTATTTGAAACTTTTAAGTTATCGGGAAATAATCACCCTTTTATAATAACATTTTGAAACGAGGAACATTTTTTCCTTATAATACCATGGAGCATATGTTCCCCTCAAATTTTTGCCCCAAAGTCTGTTAACAACCATTGTATTGTATACTTTTCATAGTTTGGAAAATTAATTGACCTAAGACCACGTAGCGTAGTGTAAAGAAAATGCAGCTTTAGTATCTGTATAAAATATTTATGCATTGGTTAATCAGAATTAAAAATACATCAAATAATTAGCCCAACACTCGAAACACCAAAAATAACGAAATATTTTGCCTTGGCTCCAATCATGGTCTATTTAGATATTAGATATCTAAAATAAATCATAGATCTAAAATATATGTTCTTCTGGAAAAGTCTGTGTGTTGTTCTTCTGCTCCTCATTCTGCCACTACGAAATTCAATAACTTACTTAGAGAGGAAGATGATAATATGTTCAAAATTAACTTTGTGATAGGGTAAGCACGTGATGCCTATCACAACAAAACACTTTTGACTTTAAACGAATCTATTTTAAAAATAAATGAGTTATGTAATAAAACCGCTAGTTGCACTGTCATCAGAATAATGACATTTTATTAACACCTATATGGAAATTTATCGATCAGTTGGTCACACACCAAGCGCGTACCTGTTACAAATTTGATCGCGTCACAACCTCCGTGTAATGATTGCACGTAAGGGATCGTCTCTGGGAAGGCTTAAGTGGAAGCAGCGGTTTATTCACCAGATATATTACAATAAGGCTTTTCTGCACTGCCAGCGTAAACTGATATTTCACTAATATTCTGTTACATTTCAGAAAAAAAATAAATTTACTGTATGATATCCAGTTGACGAAATCCAGTATGCAAAATTAAAAGTGTCAAATCAATAGTCTTGCTCGTATTCATGAAAAAAAAAATTATCGCGTATGCCGTGTACATTTTCACATAACCTAATCAATGAAACATATAAATACACTGTGAATAGAACTTAGAATTTTGACTGACAATTACTGGTGAAACTACACAGCATAAAAGTAAAAATATTATTTGAAAATCATTTTTTATAAACTATATCTGTATTTCCTTCAGATTTCTATACTCTTACCGTCCTAGACAGCCGTCGAGGATAAGAAAAATACTATAGTTATTGATTGAGATTTGTGGCGGCAGTTTGTGATGACCATGTGGTACATCTAGGGAGGCGATATCAAAATGATTTGACTCACAGTGGGGATTGTGAGGTGACTCAGTACTTGTAAACAAAATTATTAATTCATTGCTAAAAAAATTTTAACTGAGTAAAGCATAGCCAATCAATATATTTTTATTTATACTCCATATTCAATTTAATGTGTAAAAATAAGTAAGAGAGATATATCACAATCTCTACGAGTGCGAGTGGGATAGGTTCATTGTGCCGAGATGGTGTATCTTTTGTTAAGGTCCTCGGTGATGCAGCACCGCTGGGGCGGTCTTTCTTTATGGTCCTCGTAAACCTGCGGACAATTCCTTGCAGATATTGCCTTGGAGAGTCACCAGACTCGACTGCTGGGAGATAAAACACAAATTGGACCATCCCTAAAAATCTTATGAAACAGATTCCATGTCCTCGGTTGGCCAAGGGCTTTCAGTAGACGATGTAACTCGATTTTGTATCACCGTAATATTATCTTACAACTATAAATATACAACTTTCTTACACGATATTGTTACATAAGGTTTATTTAATACTTTTAATAATTTATGTATAAAAATACTTGCTATTATTAATAAAAGGTATTGTATCTTTTACCAACAACATGAATCAAGTTGAATAACTGTGAATAACGAAAGTGAGATAAATTCATCGCTTCTGAATATTATTTTTTATGTCAGCACATACAGGAGAATTCTCAGAGATGGTGATAGTAATTCTGAAGTCTCATCTGTGGAGTTCTATGACGCTTACCAAAGTGCAATAATGGTTAAGCGCTGCGTGTTGATCCGCCAACGTCATAGACTACAGCCCGAGATTCACGTATCATCCTTATTGTTTACAGAAATTTACTATGAACGGGTGGTCTACACGGGACGACTTTCGTCTACCACCAATTATAATTAATATGCTATGACTGGCATTTTACGGGTGAGGGATCAAATTCACACCAACCGAGGGGGTATTTTAGAGCTCGGAAATCGATTAAAAAAAAATTTACCTCCGTCGGGGATCGATTCCACGACCTTTAGCTTGTATAGAAAACGCTTTTACCATTAAGCTATACCTGCCGGATATATAATAAATTGATGGGATGATTTGGATGTGATGATGGGTGATATTAAAAAAAAACATAAACCACAAACTAAAAATGAAATAATTTATTAAAAAATATCAATATAACAATAGCAATACCTTCTTAATAAATTATAAGAAATGAATCTAGTGCCTTTATAAGATTATTTTATGAAAAATTTCGTAAATAATGTTTGTTTGTAGAAGTTTTAGGATAATATTTTAGTAGTAATGTTAAGATATTATTATATAGTTTTCTTTGTTTAGTACACTTTTTATAAGCTTTAATTCAAATTTATATCAGCTTTGGTCAGATTAATTATTTTTGGTTTATTTCGACTAGTGAAATGCTTAATTTTCCCCTTCATGCTTTTCCTGAAAACGTTATATTTTACGGGGTTTTCAGTTGAGTCAGGTGTTCTACCTGCAGGCGCTGGAGGCTCTCAGATATTACTACAACCTTGTGGGCCTTAAACACTTCAGAGCAGGCCGCAACATAAATAAACAAGCAGGACCTTCCGCGAATTAATTGAGATTCCGAAAGAACATAAATATGACGAATATTCATGATAGAGAATGTCTCCGTTTATATTTGTATCTTTAAAGGGCGTTATGTCTGTAAAAATAAAATAAATTTATTTTGATCAACATTTCAACATATAATACTTTTTTGAAACGGCAATTTGTTTTAATAAATTAATCTTCATTGTATTCCGCTGTGAATACTGCCATCTTACAAAAAGTCAGTGCAACCATATAATTGGTTTTAAGAACACTTACTTTTGCAAAATACTTGGAGTACGAAGGTTTGACTAGTGTACAACGCGCCTAAATTCAGTCACATTACTCCGATACTACACCGACTGCGTTGGTTGAGAATTAAGGCTAGAATTCAGTACAAGCTATGCCTCTTAGCTTATAAGGCACTCAACGGCACTGCACTAGGTTATTTGACAGAACTGATCAAGCCATCGGATGTAAGCGCGCGTCGAGAAACACTCAGATCAGCCAGAGCAAATAGAAGCACTCTGCAGCTGACGGGAGGTAGTCCTAGCACGGTCTTCGGCAATCGTGCTTTCAGTTACGCAGCACCAATGGCCTGGTACTCGCTGCCGGAAAGCATAAGAGAACTTAAAGTGGAGGTATCCTTCAGAAGCAGACTCAAGACCCACCATTTTACTCAGAGAGGTAAAGAAGCGCTTTTGGAATGACCATTCGGTAATAAAAAAGCGCTATACATAAGTATTATATAAATAATAATTTGACTTTGCAAGAAATGAAGTGAGGAAGTGGGCACGGCTGTCTTCATTCCTACAGTATGTCAAGAGATGGATATGGAATCGACTGGACTGTAAATGTTCGCCGGATACTGTAGGAAGCATAAACTACAGCTGCCTCTTCTTTAGATTGATTATAAGTCGTACAATATAATTAATAATAATAAATAATAAAACAAATATAATGATATTATAAAAGTATAGTGCACTCACTACATATTCAGTATTAAATTTCCTCCATTCCAAGTAAGTGTCTCTGTGGTATCTTTTGTTGTCACATTGAAAAACTCGTATTATAATTATGTAAGCTCAACCAATTATTTTCATCGATTCTAAAAGCAAATACATTTTTTTTTATAAATGAAACACACCGAGAGGCCAAGCTCCACTACCAGTTTACATCAAATTAATATGTAATCTCTACTTGTTTGTCCAACGGTAGACTCTTTTAATTAGACATTTCGCCGTGCTCGCCCATCAATTCCGCATACGAAGTACGCCATAATGATGTTGTGAGCGCCCTGAAAAAACGTATTATTTGATTCCGTTCATCAAATCGCGGCCGATCGCGATGAATCTATATAAATCAGTGGCAATCGGACCGGGTCCACGGAGATATCGTTCGGAGATACACACATGTTAAATGATATACATTTAAATTTCTCTATGTCGAGCCATTCATCTTAATTATAAGTTCCAAGTCTTCGCATGCTCTTAGTCTATCTCTCGGCCTACGCAAACAACATTATGAGGCGCTTGCTTTTCCAAAACCAAGTAAATGATTGCGACGATATTTTTTCTTTTTAACGAATATAGTTGTACGAACTTCTGTATCCTAGGTATAACAAATGATCATGCACGTATTCAGTGAATTTAATCATTTAGCGATATCACAAGTTTTAATTTGTCTGTATACATAAATTAATGCACTTACTTTTCTTCATCACGTTCGACTTTAATTTCAGAATGTGGTTCATCTACAACAGGGGTCGTCAACCTTTTTATGCCTAGCGCCCACTTTTGCCTATTTTTAATGGTAAAATTTACTTACCCGCCCACCAACCTCACTATATTTCAATGCAGTATATGGGCGGAAAAAATCTAGAAGGAATGTAGGAGATTTGATCAACGCCCACCGCCCACCACGGAAGCCGTATCGCCCACTAGTGGGCGGTACGGACCAGGTTGACGACCCTTGATCTACAACATCAAAATTGCCGAAGTTTTTCATTGCGAAATATTGTAGTTTTAACTATAATACATATTCCTCATTTATGATGGGTTTTTTAAGATTAAACAACATTGCAACCATTTCCGTGGTAAGAAATTAAAATATGCCAAAAACTACTGGATAGTATCAATCTTACTCTTCTACAAACAATCCTTGCTATATCAGCTATCAAAATATGTAATGATTATGCGACTCTAATGTAAGTTTTGTTGTTAAAAACAATTTTGCAAACGACATTGATGTAAAAAATGTGTCCTCGTTTATTGGTTCTTCTTCTTCTTCGTGTCAGCGACGTCAAATTATTTTTTCCCAATATCTGGCAACATCGATAGCTCGTGTGTTGCCCAGCATTAGGTCCTGAGATGTGTAGCTTGTTGGGCACATGGAGCAGCATCTTAGGTGTGAGGCGGTCTGCAGGTCTCCACAGTCGCACAATAGGTGTCTCTCCCTGCCGAAGCATTCCCCACCGCTCGAGGTTGTCCTTTGTTCTACCAACTCCGGTTCTTAATCTGTTCAGGGATTTCCAGGTCCACCAGTCAAGGATCTTGCAAGTTGGGAGGCCTTCCTTTGGAGTAATGAAATCCTCTGCTGCGATTTGTTGCCAGAGCTGGAGTCTCTCATTTTCAGGGCCGAATGTGAGAGGTTGTGTGGATTTCAGAAAGCTGCTTCGAGACTTCAATCTTGGTGTTGGGGGTATCTGATTATACAAGCAGTGGGATGGTTGGTTGATTACCTTACGCATTTCTTCGGCACATATGACTTTGCGTCTTATGTTCGGTGGTGCGATACCAGCCAGGGGGTGTTGTTGGTTGAAAATTAACAAAAAATGGTTATTATTTTAAATTTGTAAACGTTATATTTTATCTCTGTTTTCATAATTAAGTTGATTGCTGAATATGATTTTCAAGTTCCGATGAAGTATTTTTCAGGAAATTAAATTAAAAAACTCAATAAACCTATTGACATACTCGTAATAAAATCGTTGATTTGCCATTTACAGCGTTCTGGAAAAGCGCCCGTCATTCGTATACGAAAGCCTCGGTGTGTAATTACGAACTTTTCGAAACAGCCTCGCCTATTTATTCGACTATGCAACTTTTTTTGTTCGTTCCAGGTGAACGGACAAGCTATTGAACTCGAATTTATTTTAATAAATTCCATGCGTGTACGTGTAAACATTAATCGAATATGCAAAGCGATACTAATTTTATTATGTTCTCTTGAAGTCGTTTTTAGCTCTTCGGGAGTATCGGATTTGTTCTCTGAATCACGACTCACAGAAATAACAACAGTTGGTACTGGTGTATACGATGTAACACATAATCTTACTCCTACATTGTTGATGGATCAAACCAAATCAGAATGCAAGTATTTATTACTCGCCAATTAAACACATTACAACTATGCTTTATTAATCGCATTAAGTAAAATTGCCGATTGCCTAAAATATATGTTTTTTTAAGAAAGTTATATTTTTGAATCTGACAGCAAGTCTTACCCATAAAATAAAGGTCACCCAGCGTGCTATGGAGAGATCCATGCTTGGAGTGTCGCTTAAAGATAAAATCCGAAATGAGGAAATACGCAGAAGAACTCAAGTAGTGGATGCTACCCAACGAATAGGCACACTCAAGTGGCAATTGGCAGGACATATATGTCAAAGAGACGACGGTCGATGGGGAAGAAAAGTATTAGAGTGGCGCCCAAGAACTGGCAAACGAAGCATTGGCCGACCCCCTACAAGATGGACTGACGATATAAGAAGAATAGCGGGAGTGACCTGGATGCGTAAGGCGGAGGATCGAAGAGGATGGAGACTCATGCGGGAGGCCTACGTTCAACAGTGGACGGACACAGGCTGATGATGATGATGATATTTTTGAAGCTGTGTATATTATTAGTTTTAGATGTTTTTACATTTATATATAAAGGAAGAATCTCTAATTAGAAGTGTAACTGCAGTCTACAAGTAAGTGAATAAATAATATTCAATCATCTATATTAAAATAATACACAAAGTATTTAACTATTTAATATTTTAAATATTGATTAACCTGCCGGCAGATATAGCTCAATGGTCAAAGCGTTTGCATTGCAAGCCAAAGGTCGTAAGTTCGATCCCCGACGGAGATTACAAAAAATAATGGATTTTTAATCGATTTCTGAAGTCTCAAATATTGGTGTGAATTTGATCCCTCGCCCGTAAAATGCCAGTCATAGCCTATTAATTTAAATTGGTGATAGAGAAAAGTCGTCCCGTGAAGACCACTCATTTATAGTAAATTCTTGTAATAATAAGGATGATGCGTGAATCTCGGGCTGTAGTCTATGACTTTGGCGGATAGACACTCCGCATGCAGCGCTTAGCCATGTGCACCACGGTAAGCGTTATAGAATTCCACAGATAAGACTTCAGTATTACCATCACCATCTGTCGGTATTCTCCTGTATTTGTTTACATAAAAAACAATATTTTCTCTGAAGTTTTGCCGAATACATTATATGTTAAATAATTCCCGACGGAATTTCAGGACGGCGTGAGCTCGATGACCTAAAGAAAATGTGATTGTTTACCTGCAGCATTCGAAGTACTAGCAATGTCCACCATCGTTTTTTGACCGACTGTGTTATGAAAGGTAGCCTT
This sequence comes from Glossosoma conforme, assembly GCA_022606575.1. Classification (NCBI taxonomy): domain Eukaryota; kingdom Metazoa; phylum Arthropoda; class Insecta; order Trichoptera; family Glossosomatidae; genus Glossosoma; species Glossosoma conforme. The sequence continues at coordinate 694,908 of JAGTXR010000029.1, forward strand.
GTCTACTACCTCAAATCTTCATTCCTTACTAAGTCAAACTATAGTATCCCCAGTATTCAACGTAAGCATCTGTTCTCAAAACACATTTTACGATTGCATTGACTTTGGGCAAGATGCCAATTTTCACAGCCGTACACAATGAGGTAAGAATGTATAGTTGTCACTTTATTTTCATAGAATAAAACTGCCAGTCCCGTAATATATCAAACGTGAGCAAATCAATTGATCTGGTCACCTGATATAGACGAAAGCAAGCAAATCGACGCCTCTTCAAACTTGCTTTTTCTTCGTTTTGTAATATGGCGTTCCAGGAGCAAAGTTACATCATCAGAAGATGTAACGTTCTAAACACGGTGCCGGGCAGTAAATCATCGCGATCCCGGCGGCTACCTGTCGATGCGTATAAAATACATAAACACCGCAAGGTAAAAAAAAAACACATGGCAAAAACCTGTCGGAGGTTTGGCGTGGAACCCGGCCCAAGCGGAACTGGGGTGATTTTGAAATTTGCATACGAAGAACGGATTCTGGTCCTAGAGAGAAAAAATAATGCCCCGAGACCATGCAAAGGTAATTAAATTGATTTGACGGCCAGGTTACGTCATCTGATATTGTGGCGATCTGGCTGATTTATTTTGCGAATATTGTTTGATTGTTTTGTATAGGCGATTATTTATTCAAAAGCACTGTATATCTTCTTCGTAGTATCAATCCGGTAGATTGGTTTGCAGCAACAAAATCTTACATCTCGATCTCTACTCTTCTCGATCCTATCTTGATATGCCATCATTTTTGCTGATACATGGGATGTTAGCTGGGTGTTAGCTTATTCCAGCCAACATTCGGCCCGTGTCTATATTGGCCGACTGATGTCGCTCACCCCCCACCAGGAGAAGGAGATAGATCAGGATTTTCCTTTCATCGAACCTGTGACTATAAGGCATTTCGCAGAGTCCTCCAGTACTTTTAGGGGGCACTTTATATATGAAGTAAATAAAATTACATTTACAAATATTCCAAAATTTTAATTTTGATGCGACAGTCGAGAAGACATTTTTATGTATTTTTTTTAAGGTGATGACCTTTGTAACTGACATAGCTTAATGGGGGCTGTTTGTGACGATTAATTGCTTAAGTTAAGGAAGCGAATGTGGAAGTTAATGAATATATGAATTCAATAAAAATATGGGGATAAAAAAGATGCTGTCTTACTTTCCTAAATAAACTTTGAGGACTACATAATTATATAATGTTTTCTGCGGTTCTTGGGACGTAGTGCATTTTGTGAATATAGACGATTTTGATATAAAGTCACTTATTTAAACCTATAGTTTATCGCCATAAACACTACCAATTAAGAGTTTATAATTAGTAAAATAATTTTGAAAAGCTTTAAAACATTATTTTTATCGAGTGTTGCTCTTATTCGCAAATATTGGTCATCTAATAAAAAGATACTCCAGCGTATAGTGCACATGTTTACTTGAAAACGTACGAGGCAAATGACCTGTGTTGGTTCGCTGCATCAATGTTTATAAATCAATTCACGGTAAATCGCACAACGTTTCTTCGCCTCACGTTCATTAAGTAACCTCAGCCTTGAACGTAAAAGAATGAGCGCCGCAGAATTATTCCGTTTACGTAATGATTGCCGAGACGTGTCGCATCTCGGCACCGGCATCTCAAGTCTGAGTGAAATTGCAAAACAGTACCTGGCATCGAACCGGTATCTCTAAGGTCTGGGTCAACGCTCATCCTAGGCTGTTCTCCTCTTCTGTGGTGACCACTCTTCATAATTAAATGTAGAATACAGTATAAATTGTATATCACTAATAACGGAAGACGTTTAAAAAAAAAAAAATTATGCGCATATTTACGAATCGCAATTACTAGAATATCATAGAATATCATAGATCGTATACGTTAAATAATTTCTAGCATTAACAATTCTTAGCTTTAAGTCAAAACGGTCTGGCTAATACCCTAACACAAATATCTCTCCAAGTCCCTCCCTGGAAGCCATCGGGAATCATTTATGTTTCTAGGACATCCACGTACATATGTCTTTTGTTTTCGTCGCTGGCTTGAGACCTGCAGACCGCTTCACACCTAAGATCCTGCTCCATGTGCCCAACAAACTGCACACCTCAAGACCTAATGCTAGGCAACACACGGGCTATTGGTGTTGCCAGATACTGAGCAGAAACGCTGACACGAAGAAGAAGACATATATGTCATGGCCAGCAACTAACCGAACTGTATGGCTGTAATTTGTGATGAATTCTAGATACTGAAAGAATGTCAAAAATAAAACATACCTTAGGGCTTAGAACGAAGTTGGTATAACTTTTATACGTACTAGATTCAAGAAACAGATAAATATACACTTGCAATCTCCCCAACCCACACACAAACACGAACACAACACATGTTTCCCGCATGCAGCGTCCAGCCTCCCTGGCTGAGCGTCATAGGCTGAGCGTCATAGAGTGCACTGGTCTTGACCGGTTGTGCTCTCCTGCATGCGTTTACATAAAAAAAAAAAAGATACTAAATATCCGTGTACATGTATGTAGGTACATATATTTAGATAAGTCTCTAAATATATGTACCAAATTACATCTAGTGGATTCAATGACTATAGATCAATAATGCCAGAAATATATTATATATATGAAATTCTTACAATTATTTTATATGAAAAGGATGTAGGAACTTAACGGTGGGGTCAAGATGGTAAATTTGTAAGATCTTGAACTTGTTTGATGCTGTTTAAACAGCTTAGAAAAAAATCCAATATATTTTATTTATTATATATAATCGTGTCGGAAATAACAGGTTCAGATCCTGTCTGCCCAGAAGTAGGCCTAGCCGCAGTTACAGGAGCAGACCCTGTAACACCTTCTGGAGTGTGCGCTGTGTTCGATTAGCTGCACCCAGGAAGAGCTGATGATGGCTGGGAGTAACGCCATCGACGTCGTAATTTTATTAATGAATAATAGATAATATACTAACGATGTCTTCTTTAAAAGGAGTTAGTATGTGGTCACAGTAGTTGTTGTTCTCCGGCTCAGTCAGTACTCTGATGAAAGAAAGCTCCCGGGGCCATATCGCTGGATGTGAAGATTTACGAGCAAAATATGATCGTGTCCAACCTACGTCCGCGGCATACATCGCAAACCGCATAGAGGTTTCAAAGTATTTTTAAACGTTCACACACCCACGGGCAACTCCTCCTAACCTACACTCGACACAAGGCGGAGTGAGTGAAGTTCAAGGCTTGAACAATGCAAATGTGATATTTATTATTAAAAAACAAACGGGAGAAAACTGATATACGGTGATGAAGATATATTTATTTTTGGATTATACGGTGCATGCATGGAATCTTTTTTTTTATGTAAACGCATGCACGAGAGCACACCCAGTCAAGACCAGTGCACTCTATGACGCTCGGGACTCTGGACGCTGCATGCGGGAAACGTGTGTTGTGTTCGTGTTTGTGTGTGGGTTGGGGAGATTGCGAGTGTATATTTATTTGTTTCTTGAAGAGATCCAGATTGTAGGAAGGAGGAAAAAAAAGACGCTGGAAGAGCATCCCATAGCTTACCGGTGGCATTAAGGAAGGAGCTTTGGAAACTGTCAGTTATTGGTCGACATATATTAACCGTGTATGGATGTTCGGCAAGTGTAAGACGAGTTTGTTGGTTGTGGGTGGGTACAGGAGGAATTAGTTCTTTAAGTTCCGAAGAGCAGCGACCGTGGTAATAACGGTAGAAAAGACTAAAAGAACCAATCTTACGCCTGTGTTCCATTGATTGTAGGTTCTGCATGTAGATTGTAGAGTATTGATTTGGCGAACGTCATTAAACAACCCGGCATTAGCTCATCTTCTATTTGTTTGTGGAATTACGGGACGACTTTAGTGTACTTTCAATTTTGATTAATAGCGTTTCGCGGGTGAGTCATCAATTCCACACTAGTTTCTGGGTTTTCGTAGAGCTTATAAATACTCGTAGCTATCGATAATTGCAATATTTCAAACTTTATAGAAATACCCTAATAGAATAACCTATTACATAACTAATGGAAAAACCCATTTTGGGGTTTGACCACTTATAAAGTACTATCGCACCTCGGTTATCTCTTAACAAGTGATGGATTGAGAAAGGTTACGAGTTAGTCGAATAGAGAACTTTCTGATCCATGTAAAAACAAGATAAATATACATAAATATTTATACTTTATAATGGATTGCAAAGTGAATGCTGAAAAATCTAGAAAATCAAATAAAGAAGTAAATCATATTTGAAGGAAAATTTGAATAGATACAGTGGTTATACAACCGTATTAAAGAGATTTGAACGGAAAAATTTTTCCTAACAATTTATTAGACGCAGTATTTGAATGATTTTCCAATATTTGAAATTTATATTTAATGTAGGTATGTGATGATAATGCTATGTGAATATCTGATGCAGCTGTCTGATCCTGAGTTGTTGGTATCAGATTATATACCGGATGACACAGTTGCAAGCAATAAGATTGAAGATACTATAATCTGATGATCAGTACTTAGGCCAGTGTGAACAACCTCGTAAAGACTTGAACACTCGGATTGAAAAACCTTGAGCATTCAAAAAAATATTGAAATCCTTATTGAAAACGTTTCCAAGTATAAATTTTCATTGACGATGAAGTTAAAATTGATGAGAAAATTTCTCTAGTGACATTTTACATGCTTTAATTTATGATATAATTCTTTCAGTTTCCAGCTACGATACAAAATGTGATTTAGCTTGAACATATTATTTATGTGCTACAAACGATCATAAATAACTGCATGTTTCGCGCTCTCGTCTTCTTAAATAATTATATATTTTTATTGTTTTCTGCGGAGTTAAGGATGCAGTGAATTTTGAGGTTTTTTCGCTATACCCACACCCAATTAACAACTACATAGTTACCAAAAACATAAAAATACGTTTAAAAATAATGCAGATACTTTTTCTTCATAGTCTATTTAAAACAGTCAGTCTTATGAACTAGATTATCTTTTATATTTAGCAGATGGTATGAATATTTTTTTTTTAATATGTATTTTAATAATTCCCTAATGAGAGTATCATTTAATAGTTGATGCTGTTACAGTAATTATGAAATACATTTTTTTAGAAGTCATAGAATCGACCAATACTTTGTATAGGGAGCGGCAAAAAAAAGCTGACGCTTTTAAATCAAAACAACGACGAAAACCTTCAGCTCTTTTTGCCGCTCCCTGTACATAGAACGTTTGCAGTTAAATCAATTTAAATACTAGATATTATATAAATAGATTTACGTTGCTTTTTCTTTTATCATCAGTGCTTACGATACAAATCATTTTAACAAAATACAAATAGATCTCACTCTTAAATAGGCTCGTGTTATTTATGATTGGCTTTATCTGTGGTACCTACGCAGTCGTTAACTGGGCACGGTGGATGTCATCATTTTTTCTTAAATATTAGACCACTCGTATTTCCGATGATGAACGAGCAATCCAGAAGCTAAGATCTGGTCCGCCTCCACACATGAAGTTTTAGTCTAGTTAGTTAGCCCTTGTTTCTAAATTTGGTAGATGAATTGATACCAGATGCGTTGTCTCAGGTTGCTAGAAAGACTATAAAATAATATAATATTTTTTTCTTCTTAAAATGATTGATGACGAAAACTGACCTTTTTGTGTCCAACAAATATGTCTTTATTTTTTACGTACCTAACAAAAATGCATATGAATTAACATGATAATAATATTGTATGTATAAATACCAGTAGTATCTATCGCAGAGACCATGGTTACGAATATACGCGTACTATAGTTTTACAAATAACGTCAAAAAAATAAGCAGTGAAAAATGTTTAAGAGCATAAAAAGCAATGTTTTCGTGATAACATTAACTCATTACTACCCTTATTTAAACGAGACAAAATTTACTCAATTGAGTTACATAATTTTTAGTCAAAATTTTGCACAACATTCTCTATCGGTCTTTTAAATTGTTATTTTTTATGTGGCTTCCGATTTCCTACTTATAATTTTTTGACCTTAATGATATACCTAAAATCGATTTCATTAATAATTCATTTAATTCAATCAGTTTATTTTATCTAAAGGTCTTCAGAGTCAAATTACCTTACCTATATATGTAAGTGTGGTTTCTTTGTTAATATAAATATATAGTGTATTAATATTTTATTTTAATCTTCTTAGTAGTATCAATCCGGTAGATTGGTTTGCAGCAACAAAATCTTGCATCTTGATCTCCACTCCTATCGATCCTCTGCAATCTTCTTCAGCTCAGCATAAGAGCTACAACTCATGTCCTCGAACACTTGCTGCAAACATTCCCGTCTAGGGCGCCCTCTACAGTTTCTATCCTCAACTATCCCTTCCACAATGTCGTGAAGAAGACCATCGTGGCGCATGATGTGATCGATCCATCGGGCTCGCCTCTTTGAGATGGTTTTTACTAGGTGTCTATCTTTCTTTATTTATTATCAACAATTAAAAACCTAAAAAGTGCAGTTCCTTTTTTACACACGTTTGCGATCGTCAATAAAAAAACCTTTTTTATTTTATTTTTATGCCGATTCACACATTCAATTTAATTGTATTAATTTTACAGTTTTATTGCCCATCATCGCCAAAAATTGTTTTGAATAAAAAAAGTATGACACACGTCGATAGCTATGATAAATATTATAACTGTGGATTTTATTAAATAAATCATCATTTTATACGTACGGCTTATATTATTAGACCCGATTCATCGCTTGTATTCCTCCCACACGTTTAACAGTAATATTAATATTTTATTTCCACCGTTCGGTGACGGGTTTGTGTGCTCGTACAAAACAATGAAATATTTTTATTGTAATTAAAAAGATATTTTTTTTTTCATTTTACGATGTTATCAAGAATGACAGCCTTTTTAAAATGATTGTATGGAATGCCCACATAAATATTTAAGCGGATTAAATCTTATAAAAGGCGTGTAGTTATTCCATTTATCTGTGAGTTATTTAAGTAAATATTCAGTAGGCTTCAATACAAATAGATTGAAGATAAATAAATGTCTGGAAAAGTAATAATATTCAGACGTCTAACCCTAAATGGTCATGAGAAAAGGTCATTAAAAAAATGATTTTTATTATTAAATACCTCTCTTTAAAATACAACATATTTGTAACTCGATGCAATCGTTAGCTTTACGTTTGAATATCTGAGTTATTTTCTGTAAAATTTTATTTATAAAAAAAATCATCGACAATAGTATAATGTGACACCATTTCGAGTTTGATTGTCAAACTTTAACTTGGACGTGAAACTTACTAGCTTGCTTTTAATACAACGAATGTCGTTGGCTGAGTCAAGAACTCGGGAGGGTCGGTATACTCATCAAATTTTGTTAAAAAGTATGATCAAAAAATCACCCACAACGCCTGGAATATTTCAGCTGCAGTTTCATGACTGCTGGAGATGGTCAGAAACCATAAATATTCCTAAGTGAATCTTCGGGTCTTCGGCCAAAACACGGATAATGGAAATGTACAATTGAAAATGACATCGAGTTGCGATGATTTGTTGTGACCTAATGATTCAGACATGCAACATATATGAGATACAAAAATAGAAGGTGTAAATAGGTATACGTATTATTTTGAGATAATTGAAAAGCAATTTTTTTTATGAAAACATACAGGAGATGGTAATATTAATTCTGAAGTTTCATCTGTGAATTCTATGACGCTTATCATGGTGTATATGGCTAAACGCTGCATGTGAAGTATTGATCCGCCAACTTCATAGACTACAGCTCGAGATTCACTCATCATCTTTATTATTACAGGAATTTACTATGAATGGGTGGTCTTCACGGGTCGACTTTCGTCTACCACCAATTTTAATAAATAGGCTATGACTGTCATTTTACGGGTGATGGATCAAATTCACACCAACCGGGGTATTTAAGAGCTCAAAACTCTCTTTTTTACATTTAATTGTCAATTTTATACACTTATATACTTTTTATTGAATATAGAGATTAATTTGTACGACGAAATACAAGTATGCCAAATGATTTATTACTTGTAGGCAAAGATTTAATTAGCCATTATTGTTTTTTGTATTTACATATTGGATAATTGTGTTTTGTACTACATGACAATGTAAATTGGCGTGTACAAATTAAAGACGTATACAAGTGCGATATATCAGGATTCCAGCCGTGTGGGCAAGTAATGGAATGCGAAATTGACAACTATTTTTTTCATCCTTTGATGTCGCGAAAAAAAAAGGAAAAAATTCTCCACCCGACGAACAGTCTTACATATTTCGTTTAACGCTTGTCAATGCCCCGGTTTCGATAGAGGTGCGATTACAGCGACGATTCGAAAACCAGAAGCTGTTTAAAAAAAGCAGACCGTCAGTGGAAACAAATCCTGTTTTTTATCATACAGTTTGTTAAGGAGAGCACCAGCAGAGGATTTTGTCCTTCAGTCAATTAAATTAAGTATAAATTGCAGGTTAAAAGGATTAAATAACCTTTTTAAAGCTAATTGGAAGTATCTTATGTGTTCACTAATTTAATTTCGATGAGATTTGTACAAGTATTTGAAGATGACTACAAGCAGATGGTAAAGACAAAATCTTAGTTTGAAGATTCTGTGCCATTTGTTATTTTCAAAAACATATCCCTTTACGAAGATTTTTGGTCCAAATATATGACAATGCTATAACTGGCATTCATTAATTGGTGATATATGTCTTATATGAGTACATTAATGATGTTTTTTTTCCAGGATCTCAGGGATTCGAACTCTAGACTGCTCACCTGACTGTCGCAATGAGCTCTCGGCCATACCCCACGTTAAGCCCTTGCATTTATATCTATCAATTATAACTGTCAGGTGACGCAACTGGTTCCTCGACCGGGCGAAACAATAAATCAATCACAGGTGTTGGGCATCCGCTCCTATTTAGTTCGGCCACAGCACGAAACGAGAATGTTATTATCCTTTGTGGTTATAGCTCCGAAATACAAGTTGTGGCTTAGGATCTTCACCACATTGTGAAACAAGTTATACGATAACTATATGGAGCGTTATATTTGTGATTGTTTCTCAAAAATGCGTACCAAAATATCGTATTATTTTGTGAGTACATATATTTATATATTTCACTGTCTTTTAATCTGTATTGTGTTTTAGATTTGAAACTTTCCCTGGGCTTTTTCTCGACAAATTATCTTTGAAGTGTTACAAAACTTGAGAAGAGACTCTTACATACCTTTAACAAACTCGTATATATCCACTCAATCGGGAAGATATAATTAGATTTTAAAAACAAAAAATTAGAAGCACTACTTTATTTCATCGTTATGATTTTCAATTCATAAACATAAACATGTATATATAATTTCAAGAAATACATTTTCGTGACATGCGGAAAAGTTTTTATAATCCCATTAAGTACGTACAAATTCGATTATTTAAATTGTTAGTTTATACGAATGTTAACTGTTAAGCATCGTGGTCCATAATAATATTCAATATACTATGCTCATATTGATTTCCGCCTTAAAGTGTATTATGTTTTTCATTTATTAAGAAGAATAAAATTAAAATGAAATTTATTTAGAAAATGAAATAAATATCATCATCATTGTTCTTATCCGCCTCTTAGTTGGAGCATATGGTATTCGACACACAGCCGTCACAAAGTTTAATAAGCCGCCATGGTCCTCGCCTCATCCCATGTCAGCTCTGCCTCCCCTAGCTCCATCGATTACATAAAACATGTAGTTCTCGACTGCTTTCAAGAGTGGTGTGAGTACGGTGGTATAAACAACATACTGAAATATCTTATGCTCTCCTGTACCATTAAAAAAATGACCTATTGTAGAATGAAGGCCGACGTACCTGCTCCCTCACCTCATCATTTCCTTCAAAGTCAAACCATAGTACCACCAATACTCTACGCAAGTACATTGCATTGGCTTGACATCCCAAGATTTACAGCCGGGCAGAAAAACGTATTGTCTTGTAAATTATTTCAAGTTGGAAATGAAAAATAAAACTTGCTTTATATTCATGATACTGTTATACAAGGAAGACGTATTTACGTAATAGAAAAATATATCCTTATATAAATCAAAAAAATATGTCAACAAAAATATATTACTCGGGGCAGGTCCACGTTTAATGCTCTCTGGATCGGTCATCCGAGACAGGTGTCATTTTCAGGTTTTTTTGTTCGAATGAAATTGAATCTGATTCGTTTTCTCAAAGAGGATACATTATTTCAAACACAGAGGACGTCTTTCAAAGAGACAAAATTTAATATTATATGTTCCAATTTTATTGTTTTTTTCTTTCTTGGCGTTTATTCTGTAATTTTATCATATTTTGAATATAAAATGTAATGTAGTAGGTAGTAACAAATTATGTTATGTTGTATAAAGTAGACTAATTTAATTTTTTCACGCCCTTTTTACAAAGGTACCCTTCGCAGAAAACCAATGTTTTTATTTTAAAGTAATTTCTTTACACGTACAAATATAAAGAGTCATAATATCGAGTCGAAATATCAACAACTACATAGAAAAAATAAACATTTGTCTTGAGATTCGAACCCAGACATTTTACCCATGTCTTGTCCATTACACTCGAATTCGACCATTTTGCCTGTTCTTAACGTTGTCAAATCAGGTGATTTGTGAACATTAGATTCCTACTATATATAATACTAGCTGACCCGGTGAACTTTGTTTCACCCGAAAGGCAATAAATGAGCAGATTTTGGATTTTATTAAGTTGAATTTTTCGGTACATATGATATCATATATTTGGTCCATTCCAATTTTTTTACAAATATTTAGAAAAGTATACATAAATATACAATAAATAGAGAAAATAATAAAAAATAAAAATAACACAATAGAATAAGAAGATGCCTTTCCATTTGCTTTTTGTTATAACATTTTTAACAAATAAAAGTTTAAACTGATATTTTCACTAATATTTATTTTGTTTTTGTCTTTTTTCCTGCCTTTTGTTTTTCTTTTTTTGTTTCAAAATATTCCGTACCTTACGTAGGTACCTACTTACAATACCTACTATTGCGTCATTTTTAGTTATGTTGCTGACTATGGCAACACCGTCTTATCTGACAGCTGTCAAGTTACAATAGTCTTGTATGAAAACATGTTTACGTAAATGTTCAATATTTTTTCTTAATCAAATCAATTTTGAGTATACCATGGACGTTTTTGGGTTCTAAGCTACCTTTCCACCAATTTTCAGCCAAGTCGGTTTGGCCGTTCTTGAGTTATAAAAACAAATATAACCCGACTTTCTTTTATATATATAGATGTTTGTATAAAAAAATTATATATATTAATAATTAAATATACACATACGATTAAACATCAAATTTTATACGCATCAATTCATTTAGAAAAAATATCGGCAGACGTGGGATTCGAACCACGAGACTTTCAACCTTTGCTCCGTTCTGCACACCACGCAGTCCACTCGACTATTTCTCTGCCTGAATAGATAAGCGAAAGATGTTGTATTTGTACCATTGTTACCGACATATAACGATAATTGTCTCTACAGTATATATTCAGAGTATGTATATTATTATTTTTTATTGTTCAATCAGTCAACATTTATTCACAAGCTTTTTTATATTATAAATTTTTCGGATGCGTATAAAATTTGATGTATAATTTTATATGCATATTTAATTACTAATAATATTGAAATATAGTCAGTGATCTATAAAAAAAGATTAGAGTATAGAAAAAATATTCTAATAAAAATTTAAATCCATGAAATATTATACATACTCGTATATTTATCAAGAATATGTGCCCTATTAGTAATTTTTTTACTGTTCAGTTGTTGAATAAAATGACAAACAATATTTTACATAATGTATATGTCTTTTAATATTCATAAATTTGTGTAGTATAAATAAAGATTGAAAAAAAATCTTACTTCCATTTAAATTTAACTTCTATTACGAGTATCTACAAAAGTATGCTCTGTAAAGATCTATTTATTAAATATTTTTTTTACTGTAATTATTTTAGTATCAACCCACAACTTAAAAACACAAATTTACATAATTGTATACTCCTACTAGTTAACTTTAACGTTCTGATGTTAGTATTATAGGCATCGCTACAAATTCGCTGTATCTGACTGACAAAGATAAAACGCGCGGTCAAATTACTATTGGCTATCAAGATCCATCAAAGTCCATTGAACCGAAGTAAAAAAAAAACAATGTTATGCAATTAAATGGGAACAACACAAATAGTTCAATTAAGAAATGACACAAAACATTACTTACTTTGATTATCCCAAATTGTATTTGTTATTTTAATTGGTGATCCAATCCAACCAATCAACCAACCGTCCCACTGTTTGTATAATCAGATACCCCCAACACCAAGATTGAAGTCTCGAAGCAGCTTTCTGAAATCCACACAACCTCTCACATCGGGCCCTGAATATGAGAGACTCCAACTCTGGCAACAAATCGCACCAGAGGATTTCATTACTCCAAAGGAAGGCCTCCCAACTGGCAAGAGCCTTGACTGGCCGACCTGGAAATCCCTAAACAGATTAAGAACCGGAGTTGGTAGAACAAAGGACAACCTCGAGCGGTGGGGAATGCTTCGGCAGGGAGAGACACTATTGTGCGACTGTGGTGACCTTCAAACCGCCTCACACCTACGATGCTGCTCCATGTGCCCAACAAGTTGCACATCTCAGGACCTAATGCTGGGCAACACACGAGCTATCGATGTTGCCAGATATTGGGAAAAAATAATTTGACGTCGCTGACACGAAGAAGAAGAAGAAGATTGGTGATTATCATAAAACATTGATGGTCAATGATCAAAACGTTGCATATATTTTGACAAATAAAATTTATATGTTAGAATACGGTGGCTTCACTTAAAAAACTCTTGTAAATATTTTTGTACTCAAATTATCCATTTAGATACGAATTTCATTCTAAGTTAATTTAAATAAAACATCGATTTTTGGCAGTATTCAATTCAATTAATGGGCAGTAATTATTTAGCGAACGGTCAGTAATAAATAACTTAAAAGGTATGTAAAATATTATCATTTGGTAGTAGAAAAATAGTAAATTGACAGGAATTAATTTCCCATTTTCATTTTTTAACTGACCTCATTCATACTGACACAGTGGATAATGCAAATTTATTTAGTATGCTGCCGATTAATTTAATTTATTTTCAATTGTCTTAACTTACTGCCAAAACCTTGAATTAGTTACTGAACAAATAAAAATAGGCCTTTTAATAAAATAACATTTATTCAAATATTATAAACATTTTCTTTTTTGTGAAATGTTATTTTTTATGACGATTTTGTCTATTTAAATTTAATCTGGAAGCATTCCGAATAAATTATAATTTTTCAAATTCGGTATTATAATAAATCTTTAAATTTGAAATGAATCATTGTCTTCCACTTTATTGAATATATGTACAAAAAAGATTTTCGTTAAATTATTAATGAAACGAAAAAGCTCTGGAGAAAGAATTAAATGCTTAAAATTTAAATAATATTATTTTGAAATTAATTTTTCATTATACCACTGAATAATTTTTTAAGTTTTTTGACTTTTGAAATCTTTCACATATTATAAAATATTATACATAAGTTGGAGTTTTACATCATTTTTAAGGCGTCAAAAATTATAGGCAGTTTATTTACCGCTACTTAATCTCACAATTTATGTCTCTGAATAAATAATAATTTATAAACTTATACAATTTCCTTGCTTAATTGCAATCAGTTTGAAAATCCCTTAGGGCAAAAACTAACGCGTAGGAATACGGATATGTGTGAGCTTCAAAGCTCTGTCTAGGAGCTTTTCTCTGATATGCTCGATTTATAGCATACACTACTGGTACCGAATAAGGTAATCCGGTAAGCGTGGGCGTTGCGATCTCATACGATAAACTGTTTGCTCATAAGGCGGCTGTCTCTATATCAGAGAAAATATAATCTATTCGATTGGGGAGCAACTATTAACTATTATGTGTATGTAAAACATACAGACTTCGAACCGATTACTCATAATGTTTATTAACTCTTAAACGAGAGCTATAACTATAAGATAAATAACTACAAGCAGGTTATTTGTGTTCCGAGATTCCAAGTAAATAGAACTTAATAAATTATTGTATTTTTCCAGATTCTTTCATGTTCATCATTGGTAATGTTAATAAAATAACTCGTATCTTAACATTATTGTTTTCTTTATAATTTATTCCACTTAACAATTCAAAACTGATCACGTGATTTTGAAAAATATACAGATTTGTATCATCAAAATCCACAACAATTGGTGGAAATACGTTGGGTAAAAACTTTTTATTGATATTAGCTTAACAGCTCTTTTAGGCTGATGCCAAAAAGCCTCGAAAAACTATCTTTCGTCTATTATTTGTGTTCAATCGCCTGACATTCACGTCTAAAAATGCTAGTTTTATTTATATAAAATTACACGGCGTTTGCATACGCCATTTTATTTGTTTTGACAGTTGCTCCATTTCATGTTGGTGCAACTGTCGTCTTTAATTTGCTTTTTTGTGATTGTTTTGGCGGCGCTGGATGTCACAGTGTTCCGGCAGTAATCAGTTAACTTTCGTCGGGCCGGCGAACGCCGTACCGGTCGGACGAAGAAATCAAGTCTTAAAATAAATAAATGCGAATTGTGCTTCAAAAACAAGTTCTTTGTGATGTTAACATGCTCCTGCATCCTTCCTCCACGTAGCCACGTGACTAACCCGGGACTTGCCATCTTTTTAAAGACGGGGATGTCATTATCTTCATACCTTATTTGTTATAAATTCTTATGCATTGTTTTAAGAATACCGACTTGTCGTTAAAATAGTATTTTATTTAATATTTTAATCGTAAATTGTTGAATAAAACCTTTATTATTTTTACGACAGCTGATTTCAGTATTCGAGTTCACCAATAAAATGCTGATTATCAATAAATGCCGGTATAGACGCCGTGCAGTGAAGACGTCTATACCGTCGCTCTTGTTTTAAACAATAAATCGCACTTAAAAATAAAACTTATAAACATTCTCTAACACCATCAGAATCGTCATCAAGTTCTCTACAAAACGTGCATTATGGTTTATATGCATCTTTAGCGATCGCTCGTTAAACAGCATCGACGCGCAACATCTGTGGCGGAAGATCTCGTGACGTGCCGATGTCGGCCATTTTTTATTTTATTTATATCTCCATGGCAACTCATATGAATAATTTTTCTTGCACGAAATTTTACGCAGAAAAACAATTTGCGTTGTGGTTGATGATAATTTGAAAGATCAGATTTTTGGACTGAATGTTGGCTAACACCCAGCTAACTTCATCAGGTCAAGCTGGTTAGGGCACTCTATTGTCCTGGAGGTAGTAAATGCCCTCCTAAGGCGGATGAACCTTTATGGTCAACGGCATTAGGATGCGGAAATAAAGGGGAAAATACCACATTAAAGGTCTTGTATCAGCAAAAAAAATGATTGCATCTCAAGTAAAATTTTCCGGAAATAAAATAGTCCCCAATCGGATCTCCGGGTGGGGACTGCTCGAGACAAAACAACCAAGACAAATAAGAAAAACCTCAGCCAACAAGATATGCCACCTGGAATGTTCGAACATTACTGCAGAACGGCGCCTTAGACGGGAGTATTTAAAAGTATTCGAGGACATGAACTGTAGCGCTTATACTGAGCTGAAAAGGGTTGCGGAGGACCGAGAGGAATGGAGATCGAGATAAGATTCTGTTGCTGCAAACCAATCCACCGGATTGATACTACGAAGAAAAACAATAAATACCCAAATAAAATATAGTTGCGTCTCTTCAAATCTTCAAGTTCTCGCTCTAGAGGCCGTCGAGTAACATCTACACCTGTATTCTCAAACAAAAATGATAAAAAGATACAAAAATGGCAGGTAATGAAAGTGTCTGGCGGTAATTTGTAGTAAACATATGTCACAGATATAGAGAAATAAAAAATAAAGTAACATAAATAAAAAAAACTGACGGTAGAAAAATGTTGTATCTGATGATGAAAACGATGAAATGGTCGTGTTTAAATATTGTTTGATTTGAAAGGAATGCTAGATTGAGAAGTGACAAACGTTTTATGTTTCCCATTCGTATTCCTCTTGGATGGGCGTTCATTAAAATGTGTGGTCGCAGTCGAATGCGATCGTCCCGCGGTCACCATCATCAGCTTCTGCCCGCAGCGATACCATCACATCAGATAAGTTTACCTATGTCAGATTACCACATGCTTGTCAAAATAATGACGACTTAAGGCGTCAGACTCAGGACCTGCCCAGCAAATGCACGGCATTATTATTCCCTGATTTAAAGATCCTCTACTTTCCAAATCCACATCCTGCTTAGAGCATATGATCTTTATATATTACCACTACACAGCTCAATCAAATTACTGTATATAAAATAGTTAAAATTTATCTTGTTTTTATATACCTTTCACTGAAAGCGAAATTGTGGTTTCAAGTATTTGAATAAACAAATTATATATACCATAGATATATATTTTATATTTAAAATGGATCTCAAATTGAAAGCAGAAAATAAACAAAAAATCGTAAATTAATTTGATTTGATAAATTTGTCTCCTATTCAATATTGTAACCATGCTCTCTATAAATATTATATGTAACCGGAAAATATATTTTCGATTTGTGTTACTAAATTTAAATTATATACATTTTATATGGTGGACTGTATAGGAAAATTATCAGACTTGTAAAATACAATTTTTTTTTTGTAAATTAACTTATGTCGATTTCTTCTGTATGTATTTATATAATCATGTTTTTTGTAAATGGTATTTTCTAAATCTGTTTTTCAATAAATACGTGTGTTAATGTGAGCTTAACTAATTTAAAATTTTATAGTATTAACTTATAGAAGTCTCGTATATAAATATATTCAAGTACTGCCATAATTACTTTGGAAGTCTTTATACAACCGCTAAATGTTAAACTAAGATAAACGATGGTGAATCAATATCTCGTCATTATCTATGCTTAATAAAGCAATCTTTAGTTGTTTCTCCTGTATTTTGACATCAAAAACTCTTTAAGTTCAGTATAATAGGACCACCCCTGATGGAAGAACACTTGAATCGTCATCATCGGGAAAGTAACTCTTCCGATGAGGCAACGAGCCGAACCATGAATGAACTCGACGGGATATAGAGAAAGTGGAATATGTTACGCATCTCATGGCGTCAAGCCATCGATTATCATTCCAGAAACTGAAATATAATTAATAAATAATTATCTTTAACGCATAGAGAAACATTAAATAGTTGTATGATAGAGGAAATTTGTCCATTCAATGTACCTTTTTTTCTATTATCAAAAACACTTATTTTGTATACAAGGAATACTTTGGTTATTTTTTTTCAACCGTAGAGCTCATGTTTCAAATACATTATTATATGTTTCATATTTTTTTGGTCTAAACTAGTGGTTCTTTACCTTGATTGTTACATTCCCCATTTAAACAATACAGGATACAATTGTTTTGATACATTTAAACAAATACGTATATAATATCCTCGTTTTGATTAGACACCCTGAAATATGATTTTAAAGACTATAAAATTAACTCTTCAAAATACATAGAGTGAAAAAATAAACATAAATTAGTTTGATAAAAAATAACTTCAAGAAATTTTAATTTTACTATTTTAAAAATTAACAAGAAAAAATTAATGTTTGTTGTGCTTATCGGTTCATTTTATGTTATTATTATATAAAAAGTAATTTATTTTTTGTGGGCATAAAAACGTAATAAATACGTTGAATATCTGATTACAGGTGCTACTTAAATACAGGTGACAGATCTTCAAATATGTCATCTGAAAAATATCAAATGTCTGACCGGTTTTACACCTCTTGAGTATTGTATTTGGTTCATTTGCTTCATATAACGAAACCTCAAATAACGTTAATTCAACATATTTTTTATGACTCAATCGATTTTACTTTAATATAACGACATATTTTACGGATTAATTCACTTTCTTGTGGTTTAAAATCTTTTATACCTGTAAGCTGGCTGGAGCATATATCCATCTCAAATTTTCTTCGCGTATTTTTATCATCTGCCATTATCTTTGCCTTCGTCCCAAGTAATCTCTATACAAGAACGTTGACGGATCCATACTATACATGTACCCGGTAATATTGAAGATAAAATCACTTATACTTACAAAATATAGCAGCTTTCGTGTATGGAATATACGACCTTATGATAAGTCTAGCATTCTCGAGGTCTGAACCATTTGATACTAAATGACAGACAAACCCAAGATCTTTGCGGACATACAGGTATATGTAGAATAATAAGTAATACCGCAGCTCTAAGTCGAGGTACCTAGAGATTACATACAAATTATGATCAGTTAATCTATCGGATATGATCAGTAATGAGAATGTATTTTTGTACAACATTATTTTTGTTATATTATATTCACTTCAAGTGTATAATTCAAATTTGATAAATAATTTATTTTACAAACGACATAAATTTCTTAAAATAGTATTAATTTTTTAATTGTTTAAAGACTATAATATAATGGCAAATAAAACAGTGATAAAAATGTATGGTTATTTGATACGAAACAATTAAAAGTAAAATTAAATTTTATTAGAATATAAATATTATTTGATAATATTATGATATTTTCGTAGGCGTGCAAGATAATTCAAATAAAAAATGTGATATATTTCTTCCCTTTATTTTCCTCTATAATGCGCATTGCCGGAATAAATATGTCAAGCTTTACTCAACATAAGGGTATTTAAACATTAGAATTTTTGAACTAATAGATTTTTCCAATATATTGGCATATGATTTTGCAAGCAATATATGTAATTTGTTATCTTTTGTAGAACTGATCGGGACAAACGGTATTATGAACATCGTAATAGAGTCTCATACGTATTGAATAACAAAAATCAGTAGATCTATATAAGACTTAAGACGCAAAAGGTACGAATCTCAAGTATAGTCTTCCATCGTATATGTACACATTTTAATATCAAAAGACTCAGATCAATATACACTTTCAATCTCACAAACACTTACACAAACATTGACGTTTTTTATGTTAACACATACAGGAGAATATCAACAGAAGGTGATAGTAATTATGAAGTCTCATCTGTGGAATTCTATGACGCTTGCCATGGTCCATATGGCTAAGCGCTGCATGTGGAGTATTGATCCGCCAAAGTCATAGGCTACAGCCCGAGATTCACGCATTATCCTTATTATTACAGGAATTTACTTTAAATGGGTGGTCTTCACGAGACGACTTCTGTCTACCAACAATTTTAATGAATAGGCTATGACTAGTATTTTACGGGTGAGAAATTAATTCACACAAACCTAGGGGTATTTTAGAGCTCAGAAATTAATTAAAAAATACATATTTTTAATCTTCGTTGGGGATCAAACCTACGACTTTTGGCTTGCCAAGCAAACGCTTTGACCATTGAGCTATACAACTACTAAATATAAGTTCTACAGATCTCCCTTAAAAGAGATACAAAAAATCAGTTATGATTAACATTTTTTTTAATTAAAAATAATTTTCTTTGTGTCAGGTTATCTCTCAATACCGAATTTCGGATAAATTTATTTATAATTTTTGTTTTTTCACATTAACAGGCTACTGAATAAATATTATTTTTTGTTCCTTCAATACATGCAAAAATTTTATACAAAATATGAAACAATTCACAGCTTTTATATATTTTATATCAATCGCTTTAAAACATTGTAATGTGAAAATGACTTAACGTAAGCTTTCGGTTCGTCATACGATACTGCAGCGTAAAATATTTCCCCACGAGTTATGATGCATCTTTTCTTCCATACTTGACACTGTATGTTCTATCAGATTGTGGGCGAGAGATATAGTACTCGTAAAAGCTCGTTAGGCCGAGCTTTCTTACCCACAGCACACTCAAGTGATCAGGGACACTAAATAATTATATCGTATGTACATCTTTTAATTAATGTATGCGATCAGCAATGTAATAAAAGATTGATATCTCTGCTGTAATTCTGCCTTGGTGGAGGCGGACCATGCGAGATTGTACGAGTATTAACGTTATGGTAATTATGCCCTTAACATGAGAAATTTAACAATAAACTTGTAATGGAGTAGAAATAACGTTTTACACATAACTACAAGTCACATTAAAGACTATATTATAAGAGTTTATACTTCTACGCCACAGCTAAACTCTGTGTAATATGAGTAATCGGACTTAAATATTTTGTAAAAATATAAAATGATTCTTGAAATACCTGTAATTTTAAATGAAGATACACTAATACTGTCAATTTTATGTAAAAGCACATGCAGAATAACATATTCATCGTTTTTAAGGTTGTTTCCTATTATTAGGATAGCTAAAAGATAGCTAAAGTATATGAAATTTATTTTATAAATTTATATCTTTTAAACTATTTAAAAAAAAAAAGTTCGACATAAGTATGGAACCATAAACAAAATATTTTTGATGTTTTGTTCATTATATTCCAGCTAGTCACTAAACCATTTTACTATCCGATCAAATTAATAATGAAAGATTTATCAAATGCATTTTTTTTATATAATGTTCATAGATAGCACTGATCGTATCATAAGGATGTCTTAATCACATGTAGATATATAATATGTCACAATTATAATTACTCATTATTTATTTATTTGTAGAATCAGTTTTCAATCTATATGATTCTATTTGGCGTTAATATGTCTGTTTATTTATACTTATATTGTGTTTTCTATTAATATTCATTGTTAAGAAAAATAAAAGAATTTTTGAAAATATTTACTTATGAATAAAAATAAAATAAATAAAACCATTAAAGTAAATGTCAATTAGATCGTATAAATTCAACATCAAACGATGAGCAAAAAACAAACTGTTATTCCCCTTATCGATCGGTCGCTCACCGTTTAAGTCTACAGCGGTTAATCCTAATTAAAATTCATTTGAATTCAAAATCACGGCAGTGGCCGAGGTGGTAGACAAGGTCGGTGATGTTCCACAAATTCCACAGCGGTTGGAATCCCGTCGGTGGTCCCGTGGAACACTCCACAGTTCCACTAACAAAGCGTCCTTCAGAGCTTTTTTCTCGACCGCTCGATCACGACACTGTTTGAGCCAATCTCTGACTACCATCTTAATATTCACGTAGGAAGACCACCAGTCCAAGCTGTTTAAAAAAAACTCTAAGACTGCTTTATTAAAGCTCTTATGATACTTTTAAATATGTTTTTTTTTTAAATATAATATTTAATACAAAAAATGGTATTAAAATATGAATAGTTTGCTAATTACGTACTTTCTGAATTAATTCATAGAAAACAATTAACCAGCAACCAGGTGTGAAACCACCGCATATTTTTGAATAAAATATAATTTTGCAGCTTACAGTTTTGCCATAGTTTCAAGTATTTCTCAGTTAAAAGACTTTATTTTTTGTTGATTTGAAGTTACATTTGTAGAATTTTTTATTTTTTTATTTTCTGAAACATTGTATTGGACACGTCAATTCTGTATATTATCGTTAAAGGAAATGAATGTGCGCGTATCCGCGATTTAATATCAAAATTTATTTCCATCGATACTCGTAATCTCGGATTTTTTTTAAATTCATCAAATTAACATTATATATATAATCGTGTCGGAAACAACAGGGTCAGATCCTGTCTGCCCAGAAGTGGGCGACGTTGATGGCGTTACTTCTGGCCATCATCAGGTCTTCCTGGGTGCAGCTATTCGGGCACAGCGCACACTCCAGAAGGTGTGACAGGGTCTGCTCCACGCCGCAGTCACATTCAGTCGGTCCGCTGTAAAACTGCCAGGCCTTCATTTGTGTCCTCGTCTTGCATACTCCGGTCCGAAGTCTGTTAAGGGACCTCCATATATTAAATTAACATTAAAAAATAGCATTTTAACAATATCGTATCTAAATTTAACTAATATCCTTACATAGTTTTCAACAAACCGGGTGTATTTAGAGATGAATAAGCAATGTGAAACTTGTAAGTTTTGTTAAAAAAAAAAACAAATTTACATTACGTCGGGTATTAGTAACAAACTATAATAGAAAACATTTACATAGGAGTTGAGCGGAACATTTATCAGTTATATTCCACGGTTAAAAAGAAAGATTGATTTTTAAATCAATGATTAGTTATAACTTGTTAAGTGGTCACCCAGTACATTGATGACTTCAAAACAAGAACGCGATCTGATTCGAAAAGTCGCAAACTCGCATGGAATATTTTTATGCTCTTATTCCAAATACATCTTTAACAAAATTCCAAACGGAAATTCAACAAAGCCAAAGTGCATCAAAACCAATTTTAAAATTAATTCGGCGTAGTGCGATTGTATTAAATTAATTTTTCTGCATTGTTATAAGCACACATAAACAATTATTATTTCTTTATTAAAACAAGTCTGGTTCAAATAATGGAGAATAAGTGTGCAACTTTTATGTTCCAGATAAGTACACCCGTACTCGTAGCCATCAATTGTATTTAATCACAGTTGACACTTGTGGAGCTTCGAGCACTCAATTTAGTACAACGGCAATGGCGCTCCTAAATGGCCTACCAGCACACCTCAATCCTTTTCTTACATCCTTTTCCTCTTTTATCGATGGTATCATTCTCTTTGATGTCTGTGATCTTTGACACTTGTCATCTTATTCTTCTTTTATGTTATTTTAATTTTAAATATCTTTTGTATGTATTGTATATTTATGGTTACTTTATGTTTCTTATTATTTGTACCTTGGAACTTCGGTTCTGTGAAATAAATAAATAAGTATAGAGTTATTTTTTGCCATTTACATTATTATTTTTCTCGTTTGCACATTTCCAAAAAAACTAGGTTTAAAGTGTCTAGATATAAGATTCTTTCATTGCAGTTTGTCATTTAAATCTGCTCACTATATATTTTACTATTCTTATATTTCCAGTAACAATATCATCACCGTATAAATAATCGCTTACTACTCGTACTCGATAAATAATTTATTGAAGCACAGCACGTTTGTGATGTATAAAACAATCAATCGATCATAAATGATGTTAAGTTAAACGGTTGACATAAAATAATAAACGAGGCTGCCGTAAAAGATCTATTCGCCATGCAAGGCGTAAACTATTCTGCCTTTAAACGACGTTGAAACCTTATAAGGTAATAAACGTCAACAGCTGCTTGGAAGTCTGCGACCTATTTACTGTCTTTCTTCACACTTAAGGTGGACATCGACATCGTCACATTATTTCACCCACTATTTCTTTTTACGACATTAAAAAAATATTATTGTCTACTTTACATGTCATTCATTATAAAATTAAAGTCATGTTTCATTAAAATCATTATTAGACTGTATCTGTCTACAGCTCAACCTAGTCCTATCACATGTCATTCCATCGCTGTCGGCTCTCTTCCTTTTGCATTCTCCTCTTGTTGAAGTTGTCAGGGTATCTATGCCAAAAAAAAAATTGCTTCTTCTTTGGCGTCACACCTACACATTTCCTCCATAGACTGTCAAGTCTCCGACAGACGACAGTCATTTTCCTCTTGTCATTTGTGTTTGCCTATTTAAAAACATTCTGAACAACTGCGGTAGGCTGTGTAATCTTTATTTAATTGAAAAATAACACCTGGTTTGACTGTTTTGTCTACGTTAAACATTTAAGTTTTAAATTGAATTAAACTTAAAGAATATAAAGCGTTATCAAAACCTTTTTTGAAGCCCTTAAATGGGAAGTAGTGGTCAAAGATCTCAAATAAAATGAAAAAAAATAAATACAATAACAAAAAACGTTTATTTGTAAGAGGTTTTTTTACATTGTACGTATTCTGTTGTGTGCAGATATAATATAAGAAGGTACTACCAAGAAGGAACTCACCAAAGCAACCCACGACGCACTCCACCCTATGTTTGGGTACCAAAAGATAACTACACGGCTCAAATCAAGAAGAAGTTTCCTACAGTCGACAGCGGAACTGGAGATACCTGAGGCCACCCTGCGGCTGAACATGTGGAGAAGCGCAACTGAGGGGAATACTTGGATTGCCCCGAAAGAGGACCTAGCCCCTGGACATGACCAAGGGTGGAATATATGGAGGTCCCTTAACAGACTTCGGACCGGAGTATGCAAGACGAGGACACAAATGAGGGCCTGGCAGTTTTACAGCGGACCGACTGAATGTGACTGCGGCGTGGAGCAGACGCTGTCACACCTTCTGGAGTGTGCGCTGTGCCCGAGTGGCTGCACCCAGGAAGACCTGATGATGGCCAGAAGTAACGCCATCGACGTCGCCCACTTCTGGGCAGACAGGATCTGACCCTGTTGTTTCCGACACGATTATATATATATATAAGAAGTCATTGTTTAGGAATTTTTGATTATCTTTATCAAGCATGTTATTTAGTGATTCAAATAAAGCTTATCACAAAATTTATCATTTCTTAATCTCAAAACAATCGTTGCGTATAAACTTACTCTGCTCCGTCACAACATCAAATAAATTATTAAATTATACTCGGGCAGCAACACATGCTTTCACGGCCACGTGAATACTTAAACGGATTCCTCGAACGAACATAATACGTAATCCCATACACCGCCGGGCTGAAGCTTTAAGCTCCCTTGATATAAAGATAAAGCTCGCGACCAGCGCGATGCTCGTCTAGGACTAAACACCACGAGAAGGGGCAATATCAATTTTCAGATTTATCTCTCTATCTGCGACGGGGACATCAGGAGAGTTACACGCGCGCGACATCTAGTAAGTTGAGCATTTTCGAAGGAGCTTTCGTACGAAAGCTCCGCCTGGGAAACATATTCTTGGTTGACGAGGCGAGTGGATCCCACCCGCAAGCTGCTCCGTCAAAGCACCCGAGCTTTTTGGAACTTAATTGTCCGTATGACGAGATAAGGATGCTTTTTGAACAACATATTGTTTTGTTATGTTTTTAGTCTCAATAATTGTACATACATTAGAATATTTTTTTTAACATACATCCTTCCATTTTACATTGTTTTGGAAAAATAATCAACACGTTTATTTTTAAATATTTATTTTGTGTTGTCACAATAATAATCAGTGCTAATTTACATTAAATTTACATTTTTTTCTCTTTCCAAATCCGTTCCAATATGAAAGTCAGTTGACATTGCTCATGCTTTATCTCTTGTGAAAGTCACCTGGGAAAATATAGAATTCCCGACAATCTACAGGGTAGGAATCCGGAATACTAGATATGGCAGGTGTAGTATCTAGAGCATGTTAAAGATATTTTCTGAATCGGAATTTTCAAGAGTTTTAATTTTTAGTCCAACGCTTCCAAAATCTGAACGCCTCGGTCCTAAGTTCTGGTTTGACCCAACCAACCACACGTGGAAAGCAGCAAGCGAAAATCATCCCAAATTTTGTACGCTTTCATTATTTCTCAACTTCAGTGATTTAACAACAACCGCGCTTACAATGTGCCATTCTCAATGGTTAATAAATATTACCTCTTAGGAATTTGGCCGTCTTCTTCGCACAAAAAATAACAATGTGTTATTTGCCGAGTGTCGTTCTAACCATTTATTAAAATAAAATAGTCGCACGAATGTGTGATATAACAGATAATTATTCTTGTTTTTGCGTTTCTAATAAATCATTATTAATTCTACAGCAAGCACGAGTCCATACAATCCGTAATTTAATATTATGTTATGATAGCGCATTCATTGTTCGTCGATGATGTCATTATCAAAACACATATTCGCACTTCTTTACCGTTGCATGGAAATTACCGTTTCTTTGTGGCCAAACGTAGACATCATTAATATCACTGTATTTTTTCGATGCAATCAAATATGAATATTTTACTACCGAAATAGGCTTGTCTAATAAATAAATAAAAATACTGTATTACCAAGACAATTATTCACAAAAAAAACTTACTATTTACAATACAATTGAGTTAAAATAGTAAAATAACTTCCTCGGCCCAACTCCTCGTATCAAAATAGATATATATATATCCACGTCACGAATAATGTGGTTCTCAGCATAATCAAAGAGGATAGGAACCTAGTAAGAACCGTCTCAGAGAGGCGAGCCCGATGGATCGGTCACATCATGCACCACGATGGTCTTCTTCAAGACATTGTGGAAGGGATGGATGAGGGTAGAAACTATAGAGGGCGCCCTTGACGGGTGAATTTACAGCAAGTGTTCGGGGACATGAGTTCTAGCACTTATGCTGAACTGAAGAGGACTGCAGAGGATCGACAGGAGTGGTGATCGAGATGCAAGATTTTGCTGCTGCAAACAAATCAACCGGATTGATACTATATATTACTACGAAGAAGATATATCTACCAAACCTTCTCGGAACATTATTTATAACTACTTCATCAAGACACCTCATCTCACACAAAATATGTCAAATTCATATGCTCACTCAAGTCCTTCTGTCTCATATGAAATCATTAATTTTATATATCCAACTGGCATTAAAAATGGTTTCTCGACGAATACTTTATAGTATATACTTCTGGAATCTTGACTCACCATTTATATTCTAACCCCTACTGTATTGTACTCGCCATTTGCTCCTGTTGTACTGTACTTTACAACATGATATTTAAAAGAATTATTATTAGTGAAATCATTTAATTCAACACATCGTCCTTATATCAGAAAAGATAAGCAATTATAAAAAGAATCTTTAATAAAAGTCTCATCATTCTCGTATAAAGCACCAAACTATTCTCGCAGAGCTTCGAGGAACAACGAAAAATTCTTCATATTATTTCATTGTCATTGATTTTGTGTGATTTTTTCGCTGTAGTACATTGTCATGAGGTCTGTTGTGGCAAGTCGACGTGCCCGGCTGCGCTATCGCCCGCAAGTAGAGACATTTGTCAAGCAGGCCTCTCATTAATAAGCCGCCTATCTGGGGAGGCCATCTCAGCGGACCAGCAAACCAGCGACTTCAGACTCCTTTTGTCACCGGAGTAATGTCCGCGCGCGACCATTACACTAATACGAGCCGCAGTTACACGTATTGCGCTGAAGCCTTAACCTCTAGTCCCCATCGAAGGTATTAAACCTTGACGTAAGAAAATAAAACATTACTCTTAAAGGAATGGAACATTACATTATAAGGAACATTACTCTTAAAGAGATGAAGATGCTGAGGTGGGCGGACGGTGTGACTAGAGTGGACAGAGTTCGAAATGAGCATATTTGGGTTTCATTTCGGGTGGCCCCAAACCTGCAAAGATAAGGGAAAACCGCCTAAGATGGCATGGGCAAGTGACACGCAGAGATGAGGACCACATGGTGAAGAAAGCCCTCAACATACCTACGCTGAGAAGAAGACCTGGAAGACTACAGGCAACCTGGACTGCAACTGTAGACAAGGATCTGAAAACTCTGGGCTTGACCGAGAATGCAACTCAGGACAGGCAGACATGGCGAATGTGCATAAAGAGAGCCAACCCCAGATGATGGGAAATGGCTAGGATAAAGAAGAAAGACTCTTAAAGGAATAGCGAGGGGTAAGGTAGTTTTGTTCAAGATTATGGGCATACTTAATAGGTATGAAATAGGTCAAGAGTTATATCTTCATCAAGCTTAAAATGACCAGCGAATATAACATGGTGTAGACGCAGTTCTCATCAAATCATCGAGTTAAGCAACATTTCATGTGGGCAAAAACTTTTATGGACAACTAAAATTGTGCTGTTGGTTGGGTTCAGTTTTACCTTAAGGATCAAATGGCCCATGCCTCGCAATCGTCGAGCTTATTTTCAAACTCGGCTATCGTCTATTCAATTCTCAGGTTCATTCACTGAAGGTCAGAAATGAAGGTAAATTGGAATTCGGCGTTTTTGTTGGTGCCAACAGATAAATTGTTATTAACATAAGAGTGGTGTTGAAAGGGCGAGCGAAACACTATTTAAAAAGTAAGATTAATCTTAATAATGTTGATAATCATATAAAAACCGCGAGATTTTTTGTTTGTCTACAGACTTTTAATTAAATAATTAAAGATTCATGTATTAACTCGCTAATCGACAGCAATTAACTCGACGCAGACATTATTATTAATATGTTTGATTATACTTAGAATGCTTAATTGACTAATTAACAGAAACCAGTAACTCCAAATATAAAAGCTGTATTATTGATTGAACCATATCACCCGAAATGATTCCACTTCCTTAAGCATAACCAAATGCTTGAGGAATCTGATCGGAATGTTATTGTAAAATCAAAACATCAGATACTTAACGATTGTATTTACTTTTATAACTCCTTAATAAAAGATTGCTGGACTTACTCTATAAGCTCATCGTATTTTACTCCTCTCAATGCTTTCATACGTTTTAGTTGTATCAACCAAAAATAATTGGTAATTGGGTGAAGCCGCCTTTCATAATCAAATGCTTCTGAAGAACTTAGCCTTACACAATCTTCTTACGAAAAACTGATATTTCCAAAAATGCTTCAGGTAGCTAGCTGTTTATTCTATAAGACAAGGTTTCTTGTATTCCTGGAATGCTATTTGGAACTATACATAAAATGCTTTGACAAGCAAAGCTGACGATACAGGATAAGGCGAGAATCATAGGATTTTATATCTTTATGAAGACTTTATGTAGTGAGCATATGCGACAAGTAGGATATGTTTAGAGCAGTTAGATAAACATTATAACAAATATTTACTTAATATACAATAGTTTTTCTATTATATAATATTATTGCACTTAAAAACGTTGCGTATATGTAAAGCGTAGAAAATAAATAAGAAAGCGATTGACAACTTATTTTTTTTTTATCGTTTTTCATACTCTTACATGAGATCAAATTTTCACCGTAAAATCAGCACTATAGTATTGATATGTAATTTTAATTTCTGATTAACTTCAATCAACTTAATATATGCGACGAAGGCTTTCATTATCTTGTATTAAGATAGTCATTAAAATTGTAAAACGGCACGTTTCATAAAATTTCAGACTTATTTATAAAATATTTTTAGAACACTTACTTTTAGTGTTTGACTTGGTGCACTAAAAATTACTTTTTTTTACATGTAAAATTTTCATTTTGTTTAACGACACGTGGGAGCTTTTATTGAAAGTAATTCAAGTTTTTACATCTCCCACTCTGAAAGCAAAATTTAGTTAAGATATTAAGAAAATACTTAAGAAAAATCTGAGGGAACGTAAAACTATTCATTAAAATAAAACGAGCGTTGAAAATAACACTTTGGGTGAGTTCACTGGATGTGAGAGGTTAATTTTTGAACTTTGTTTTTATGCAGTTCAATGCACTAGACTTCTTAGAAATTTTACGACAAATAAAAACATTTTAAGAAGTCAAAATATATTCGTAACTATCATAAAAACGGTAAAATAAATATTTAACAAAGTGAAAATTAAGCTACCATATTAAGCATGTTTTTGTATATACATTTGACAAATATAAGAAACTATGAGTTTTGTCTTGTATAAAGAGACACAGGACAGCACGAACAGAATTTTTGGCCTTCATATACACTTTACTGCAGCTTTACAAATTGCCGTTGTATAGCTTCTTGTATATACACATTATAATGTTTTATCTGCTATGGTGGTATTTGCCTTGTATATAAAGGGTCCGCCAAATAACTTTTTTTTTTAAATGGGGCGCAAAACATCGAGTGTAGCTTCGGCTGTGTAGTACGTAGCGCCGTCCTGTTGAAACCAAATGTTACCAATATCCTCCTCTTCAATTTTTGTGAACAAAAATGGCCCGATAACGATCTCCATTAACTGTAACGGCCACTCCTTGCTCATTTTTGAAGAAAAATGGCCTGATTTTCAAAGTAATGTTGCAATATTTCCCAGCGTTGTTCAAGCGTATACACAACCATATCCGCTTAGCGGAAAGATAAAACTAATTATCTGTCAAATCAGACATGAGTTAAATGTTACCATTCACGAAATAAGCACTAATTGAAAAAAAAACCTTAGATGGTGGACCCTTTATATGACAATTCTGATTCCGGGATTTGAGGCAAGTTCATTATATGTATACTGCCCAAGTCATCCAGGAGGCCTTAGTAAAAGACAGCTATACCCCTAAACCTTTTACCAGCTAGGTGCACCTATGTATATTTCTTGATTGACAATAAGAAGGATGTCATGTTCTTTGCCGCAACTCGTCATTCTTCGTAAAGTCAAACCATCTCTAAAATAACACCTTGTCTTGAAACAACTTTTATATATATATATATATGGCTGTATTAATTTTTTGATTTGATATATTCAAAACCGTAAGAAAGAGAAGAATCGCCACGGAAAAACTACAGGATCAGATGGAAAAAACTATGGCGTAAAATAATACAGGACGGCATGAAAAGGAGAATATAAACAAGGGTTTTTTATGTTTGGGAAGAATAAAGAAGAGCGTTACAGAAGGCAGTGCAATGTACCAAAACGCTACCAACGGCGTTGAACAAAGAAATAAATTGCTGATCGTAGTATCATTTTCCACTGGTATTAAATGTGAACAACTTGAATATTCCAAAATTCTTAATAGTAGTTGGCCTTAAATAATTTTTTTTAACTCATTTTTACACTCGTAAGCATGTGCTTTGATCACTGGACCACTGGTCATGAGATATTTCGTCCAAACGAGCAATCTCCCTGGATGACCTCACGAGACATCCGATTCTCCTCCATCAGTCACGGTTCCCCACACGAGTATCACAAGCACGTGAAAATAAATTACACGTCATTTTTCTCAGACCATTTATACCAGGGTCCCCACGAATATTTTAATCTTGGATTTCTCTAGAAAGTAGAATAAATCGTTATTCTCACCATCACTTTCAATTAAGTAATTTGCTTCAAATTACGACATAACTATTTTTGTATTAAAGTTATAATAATATTAATCTCATTTAATATTTTAATCAAAATATTCTATAAACGTCCCCGCATTACTTAGATTTTAATTACAAATTGGTGGTACACAAAATTCAAATACAATTAAAGCGCTTACCAATATAATTAAATTGCTAATGTCGTATAATCTTAAGATCATATACGTCACTTCAAACAGTTGTTCTATATTGATTACAGATTTCACGTAATCTTAATTTATTGGATTAACTTATACCTAAATGTTACATTTGATACGAAGTAATTATATTAATAATAAATTATCAACTATTTCAAAACTACACTGAGAGTAGTGTTTCAAACGGCCTTCACTATAATGAGAAAAAAGAGAAGAAAATATGTAACAAAAAATTATTATAGATAATGATTTATGTAATGATTACTAAAAAGTGTTTTTTAAAAAGAATTTTAAAATATATATTTAGCTGTGAATATAATATATTATTTTTATGGTTAGACATGATATTCTTTTCAGTGCATTTGAATGCTTATAACTGTAATTGAAATATATTGTAATGTTATATACTTTCAACTGGGACGAAAAATAATATATTATGAATTCGTATAACTATATTTTAAGGAAATATTTATAAACACTGTTTATTAGTACCTTTTACGTAGACAATGAGGAATATAATTTAATAAATTAACACTTTTTTCATTTTACACAAATCGTTTCTGTAGAATAACCCTGAACAAAATAACAACCTACACAAACATGAAACGTATCACAATTACAAAATACACCACCTGAATAAAGAATGCTCTCTCAAACAATATAAATAATATAGAACTACTTATAAACTTGCCGGCGTTTTTTTTAAATCATGAATATTTTGCAATTTATATTTATTTTCGTTTTCTTACATGAGAGAGGTAAAATCGTAATGATTTATATATTTTAATATTATTTATGTTGCTTTACTTAATAGTCCTTCTATTCATCACGTCCGTCACACCAAAATATACGTGAACATGGTCGCACGGAAATGTCCAGATCCGGAGACGGGACGGTCCAGGCTGGTGCAGCAAGATGGAAGACAGGGTATGTTGCCTGGGAACCTGACAAATTGGCCGGCAGTCCGGTAATGGGCGGAAGACCAGTACCTGCCACCAGCAATTAATGGCACCCACCTGAATTTTTCAAACCCTGTTAATAACGAATATTTATTATAAACAACTCGTTACTACACTCTTTAACGAGCCTGTTGTGTTTTATGAGAAATCTTGTAGATTAATACAAAAAACTGTCTTGTTGAAATGAAGACGCTCTTGTGTTTTTCAATTTTGAATTGATGTTTCATAAATAGTTGCTTACGAAATATGGAAACGACATTTGCTTAATGTTTATTAATATGTAATATGCTTAAATA
Source organism: Glossosoma conforme (assembly GCA_022606575.1). Lineage (NCBI taxonomy): Eukaryota > Metazoa > Arthropoda > Insecta > Trichoptera > Glossosomatidae > Glossosoma > Glossosoma conforme. The sequence goes on from JAGTXR010000029.1 coordinate 727,452, forward strand.
AATGCTAAGCTGTTGTTAATGTCCACAAATAAACACTCCAAATACATATCATAAATTATGCTATATGTATGAACAATGTACATTCTAAAATAAATCCTTTATCTTAGATTACACATCATATCATATCGTCATCATCTGGTGGTATATATATGTGAATATTTTTATTTTTAAGAAACAGAAATTAAATCCATTAAATATACAAATATCTGTATGTATACACAAAACTTGGTTCTCTGGAAATAAGTCAAAAAAAATTAGAACCCAAACGATACGATATCGATGATTTGATTTTGTGAATGATGATTTAAAGGAGAAAATAAAGTAACCTTGTATACTTCAATTGGTCAAAACAGAAGGTGGACCTGGCAGGGGCATATACCTCGGATGTCGCAAGAGAGCATAAACTGTACATGCCTTATCTTCAAGTTCAAGTAATCGCGCCGCCTTGAAAGACCGTTGGGAACTATAGCTGACCTAAACGAAGACCATAACGGCTGACAGAAATTTGTTGCGGCAGTTTGTGATGACCGTATACTTCGGCTAGGACAGTTTAAAATATTAAATTAAAAGAAAAACTTAATTACTTTATTAAAATAATTAAAATGAAGTATCTCGTACGTTAAAAAGTCATAAAAGTAATTTACAATCAATTGTGTACTTTTACGTTTATTATTGCTTAATGTGTTTTCGTCGAAGCAGTTTGATCGAAATTGACCAAAGTAGTTAGTTATTGATTGATTTTCTAAACGTCTTCATTTTATGTTTGTACGTCAATATTGACTTTTTGATTAAAGATATCGTTGGCTGGAGGTATAATTAAATTACATTATTTCTTAGGCTTGTCATTCTGTAAATAAGTAAAATTGATTTCTCGTGAGTTCATCGCGCCGAAAAATCACCATTTTTTATACATTTTTCCAGCGAAGATAATTCATAATTCATCGTCTGTTTTTTTCGTTTTTATATGGAATTGAAATATTTGCTTTTTTTTAAAGGAACGGTAAATCTAGAAACAATTTTATTATTTAATTGAAATCTGATTTTTTGGCGTACAGATAAATAAAATATATTTTTTCAATACAATGAAATTGATTAAATTCTATGATTAAATGCGTGAAATGTTTGTATTTAAAGTGTATATATATTAAAATAATTACGTTGATTTAGTTTATTTTACAAAATATCTTGTATATTAAAAAAGTTCTAACAATTCGTTGACGTACAATTTTTATCTTAGGGTTAAACGTTTAAAATACCACACTATTAGTTTACATCCTTAAGTTAACCTAAATCATCCAGCAAAGCAAACAATTACTAGTCCAAATAGATGTTTTCTAATATTTCATTGCATGTTATGTCTCGTTGAAGAACATCCAAAATATAATACTCTCGTATATAATACAAAATATCACAATTTTGTATGTTATATGTTTATACATCGATAAAAATGTTATAAAGGGTTAATTTTATACTATTTTCTTTTTGGCAACACTGATTTTGACAGCTCACGTACGTTTCGTGTTTTGTGTCACTGTCAAACATCTTCAGTTTGGTCTATAATTTAACCATGAATCATCATACAAACGAACAACGCTTGCAAATCAGTGAATTTTATTGATCCATATTTTTATCGAAAAATTGTGTTCAGTGACGAAGCTCATTTTTGGCTGAATGGATTCGTAAATAAGCAGAATTGTCGGTTTTGGAGTGAAGATCAGCCAGAAGCATTGCAAGAGCTACCAATGCATCCAGAAAGAGTTACTGTTTGGTGCGGATTATGGGCTGGTGGCATCATTGGACCGTACTTCTTCAAAGATGATGCAAATCGCAACGTAACTGTGAATGGTGAGCGCTACCGTGAGATGATATCCAACTTTTTTTTCCCCAAAATGGAAGAGCTTGACTTGCATGATATGTGGTTTAAACAAGATGGTACCACATGCCACATAGCACGCGAAACAATAAACCAATTGAGTGGCAAGTTCGGTGAACACTTTATTTCACGTTGGGACCGGTCAATTGGCCGCCTAGATCGTGCGATTTAACGCCTTTTTATTATTTTTTGTGGGGCTATGTTAAAGCTCATATCTATAATGATAAGCCCGCTTCGATTGACGTACTGGAAGACAGCATTGAAGCATTTATTCGTGAGATACCTGCCGAAATGTTGGAAAGTGTATGCCAAAATTGGACTAAGCGGATGGACCATTTGAGGCGCAGCCGCGGTCAACATTTGAAAGAAATAATCTTCAAACATTAAATTATATGGACTGTACTATCGATTCAAATAAAGATTTTATGCATTTTTCTTAATTTTATGTGTCTTTTTTTGGAAAAATTTCTTATAGCTATTAAAAAATCACCCTCTATTTGCTTTCAAAACGGCTAGAACACACTGCTGATAAAGACTTATGTTACTTCTATTTCTTTCAGACATCTCTATTCTCAAAATATATTTAATTATTCCCGTGGTTTTTAAATACTTCTTTCCGAAAATGACATTGTCCTAACCTATCCCAAGTCCGTTCCACATTTTAAATTTCTACGAGTACATTTATAGTTCACGAGCCTTACAGGTCGACTGAGTTTAAGGGCTGAAGAAATACATATTTATGCTCTCTCGCGGTATCCAAAGAACAAATACCAGCTTGGTATATATCTTTGTCTTTGACCTAAGACAAGTATGAAAAGCTGCAGTGTCCACTGTCTTTTCTCATTATTCATCAGAAAGAAAAGGGGCAATATTTGAACATTTGTATGGTCTCCGTGACAGCCACTCCCTGTTTGAGGTGAATGAGGGTAAAATATTACAATGCACATGTACAAGAACGGTACATAGTGTTACAAACTCATGGTTGGAATATAATCAATAAATAGATCTACACATGTTATGATCCAATGTAATGTCAATAGTTTAAACTAAGTATTTTCAGGTAGTTAAGCTAGAAATAGGCTTTTTCTCAACCCGCGAATGTCCAGACGGGGTAAATATATCGTCGACTGCGGTGTCAAGTATAATGGAACCAACATATGTCATATGGAATTATAATCCGGCCGCGACTAAGAAGTTTGTTCACCACCATAAATAAGAGATGGGGTCCGAGCTGGGACCGATGGGCGGGACCCTCGTCAAGCCACGGCTAATACCACTCAACTTCTATCAGATTAACGCGCACCTCTGCGGCTGACACAGTGGCGGATTTGTGGATTTTAGAGTCCCAAACCCATTTTTGGAGCTCCCCCAAAATTCATTGTTCCACTATCTTCGTCGTATTTCTTATCTTTGCGTGGAGATGAGCAATTACTTTGCCTAATTGGATGGTGATTTTACAATTCGCTTATGTCAATTTCATAAAAGGTTTACGATGCTATCTCTTGTTATTTTCTTATGTGGATATTAGCATAATTAGCTACTTATCCAAAATAATCATTTATTAGGTAAGTAGCTTTTAAATTTACATAGATCGTCGAATTCACTTTCGTAACATAGTTTCATGAAATCTCCATTTATAATCTGAAATTTTATCGCTTGATATGAAATAATGCTTTTGGGTAAAGTTGTTTGTGGCAAGTTTCACCTTCTATCCATTGTTTGTATGGTCGTTGCATCAGTTCTTTAGGGTTCGACGAATATTTCAAAACATTCAACCCTAAAGACGACCCATGTAACGGGGTTAAAAATAACGTAGAGAAAGTAAAATTGCCACACACGGCTCAACCCAAAAGCCAGAATTCCATTAAATAAAATCATCATTCATTAAATCTCCACCTGACTTTTTCATCATTGTATGTCTGTGTTCTCCTGTATGTGTTAACAAAAAACAAATAGTATAATACAACGATATATATATATATGTATATTTATATTTGTATTATGCTATGACAATATTATGCTATGAATGAATGAATAATTTGTCTCAGAAACGCTACTGGATGTTTCGGGATATCCCAGCTGCATTGCCGTCTCGAAAGTATTTCGATAATGGACCACAATCAAATGAAAAACTAATGAGGTTTTGTACCATTTCAATGTCGGGATCCGATGATAACCCGGTTAAACGGATTCGGCCTGACATGACTGAAAATACCAATACGACATAATCGCATCAGGAGAGAGAGTAACTCCCCGCCTATACAGGCAGCCTTTACCAGCCGCCCACACTCAGACAATAAAAATCATGCCTCCAAGTAAAATACACTAAACGATAATCATCCGAATTATCAAATAATTATGATCGAAAACGCATGCTGGAAAGTTGACTCTATGACGCTTAGGCAGGATGGCTGGACGCTCTATCCAGGAAACATCTGTGCGAGTTAGAGAAATGTGTTTATTGATAAGTTTGTTTATAATCTCATATCGTCTGATCAAGTTGTGGTTGTCGTATAGTGCATATAAGCTGTGTATGTCATATTTCAAACCCTATGCTAAATATCTTTAAAAACTAACAATTATCAATTGTATACAGTATTCCGTGTAGCTTTGGTATCATATTTTTTAAATACCAAAAGTCGCTATGAATGTAAAAAACTTATTAGCTTCATTGACTATATTTTTAAGGTAGCCTAGTATGCTACTGATTGCAGTCAGACATAATGTAATTTATAATGATTTGATAACTATCAATTATGAGGTTGTTAAAATATATTCATATTTGTTTTTTTCCTTAGGAAATAAAACATAAAGTAAGAAAATTTTGTTTATAGTTTGTTTTTAAATGGATGAGTTTGTCTTTTCGTGCTATTTTCTATTCTGAAAGGGTGGATCAATCAGTAATTTAATGAAAAATGCCCATGCTTATGAAAGATCACCGCTATCGTTACTTTTGATAAGAGAAATGCCTCTAAGTGCAGTTTATTTACTTTTATTAATTGTCACATTGACAATATTTCCAGTAAAAATATCGTATTCTTATACCTTAATTGGTATATGAATCACAAAGTATTAGATAAATTATTTATAAAACTTATATAAAGAAATACTTTTAAAAACAAATCATCCCCAATCGTATTAATCTGTCTATTGTTACCTTTTCTTCCTGGTTCGTTCATTGTTGCTTTTACATGTTAGTATGTTTTTGCAAATTTTACTACCAGACTCTTATTTCTAAGCTATTAACCATTAAATTGATGCATTTTCTTTTTTAAACCGTTCTAATAGAGAACTTTAAATTCACATTAATCAGTTAACCGGTTATTTTGGCAAACATTATAATTAATTTTCAGTCTCGGTAGTTTCAACGGCGCTCATAATAAATATCCACTTGTTTTGCTTTTCAGTGAACGACCGATTCATGAACAAAGGCTTTGATTGCAGATGCAACACGTAGCACTCACCAGACGGCAGGCCTTCTCAAACTAAGGGCCCAATTAATATTACGTGATGTGATTACCAAAATAATCACACGTTTAATGGCTGCTATAATTAAACATGGTGGTGTAACGATGTGCAGCCTTATTGTTAAAGCATAAAATGACTCCTTTATTTCTAAGTAATTTTCGGATTCAATGGTTCTGGATAATTTAAAGTAAAAATATCTCGTTACTTTAGTGGAATTTTTCTCGGCAGATATTATTTCTACCAGATACTTCATAACCTTTCTTCACTGAACACCTAGCTAAGCAGATATCGTAGTCTACGTGAAGCTCAAATCCATTTCGTGATCAATGCTATCGTTTTCTTTGATATTTTTTCCTATATTCGACCCATATTGGAGTATATGACTGTTAAAAATTTACAAGATCGGTCGCCATTTACAATGCCTTGTCCCGAATTATGTCTGCACCCGAAGCATTAATTGCGTAAATATATGATTCCTGTTAGATTTTAGAGCGAGATCCTGGGGGATTGAAAAAAAGTGGTTGTTGTATATTTGTGTGTTTGTTTGTCAGCATTTTTAGATTAAGTGATCCATTCGATGCTCCCAAAACAATGTGTAATTTAATGCCATGGGTGGCTCAACCCAACCAACTATACGTGGTTGACAACGCGCCATCTACCTATCCAAGTACCTGTCCGAAAGTTTGTTGACATAGGCGAACGACCGCAAAACCGTGCTTAAACATGCTTCTTTTGTTAATCAAATTAATCTTATTACATTCAATTCTTCGTCTATATCATATATGTAAGACTATAGAAATATTATTTTTATATCAGCATTTATAAAGCGCTTTTTATCACCTAATGTTCATTCCAAAAGCGTTTCTATGCCCTCAAAATTGTATTTCCTACAATCAATGTAATTATTAAATATATGTAATCTTCAGTTGCATATGTGTGTATACGTAGATCGCACATTTACGGATGTGTATTAAATTATAGCTAATGCTTTCCTTTATATAATTAGTACTATTTTTAATAAAACCATCCGATTTTCGATGATAAAATATGTAGCCCTTTTGTTACATGTCTTGATCAGGCCTGTTACCGACATTGAAAGACGACTCACGCTCCAGCGAGGGCCTTGGATCATTCACAAGGCGCGACATATGCAAAATAAGTGAGCACAATGAAAGCCTGATTACCTGGAATATTATAATGCAAACTCAATTACACTCGCATATACAAAGTAACTAACTATGGCGGCGAAGGAAATTCCGATCCATGGGCGACTGTTCTAGTTATACTGAAATAATATATATTTATATAAAAATACATTTTGATCATAATCGTACACGTGACAATATTGCCTGTCGGTGATGGAAATATGCCATCAGTAAATGCCATAATATAACGCTTGCCTTTTTGTATGGCGACCAATCGCTGCATGTGAAATTCCATTAGGCATATTATAATAGATAATGAAATTTCGCCATTGATATAATCATTATTTTTTAACTTTTATAATATAATACTCGGAACATTTACTTTATTTAATCTTAATTCGTAATCTTAACGCAGGAAAAGAATGTCATTTTTTCATATAATTATATCTTAGAAATTTTTGTTTTGTTATTACAAAATAATATAATAAAATGCAATACATATATTTACTACACTTAAATATAAAAAAGTGAAGATATAGATAACAATATATTTACTCGTATATTGACTTTTATTTTCTATTAAATATTAATAATTATTATTTAATAATAAAGTAAACTCTGTGTTTACATAAGCTATATAAACTAATAACATTACATTACATAAGCTATTTAAACAAAAAAACATAAGCTAATTAAACATAACCAGTTATTATTTAGGAGTATGATACAAAATACAAACTGCTTTGTACTTTTAATCTTATAATTTTGGTTATAAAATAATTATTGATATTTAATTGTAAATTGATTTAAATCATATTCAATTTGCTAACAATATTAATTTTTCCTTATTCATTAGTCTCATCTAAAGACTCTCTAAAGATATATATATTCAATTCTATATACACTTTGATTTATATGTGTGTCATAGTTTTACTACAGTTAAGATTCTCTTACGAATTGCAGTAAAAAGATTTATACAAACCCGATATAAAATGTGGCAAAATAATAATTTATCATTTCAAAATAAAACATAAAAATACATTAAATATCTGCCATATGTAACACCACACTGAAAATGTTAATTAAGCGGTTTCGTGACGTTAATTATACTCGTAATAAAAATATGCTCATTTTCATCAGAAGCAAGGTCAAGTAGTTACAGTCAAATGCACAATCATGCTTGCTCTACACCAGGAGTATTTAACACATCTAGAACCGGCGATATTTCCATGTATGTTCAAGACATTTTTTTTCGATACGATTTAAAAAAATCATATCCACTTTATATCTAATTATATGGTTATATGGTGCTTATCTGAAAATGATAAAAAAGACTAAAGGCCTTTGAGATGTGGTCATACAGAAGAATTCTCGGAATTTCCTGGAGAGACCACGTCATGAACAATGAGGCTCTCAGCATAATCAAGGAGGATAGGCACGTAGTAAGAACCATCTCAGAGAGGCGAGCCCGATGGATCAGTCACATCATGCGCCACGATGGTTTTCTTCACGACATTGTGGATGAGATGGTTGAGGGTAGAAACTGTAGAGGGCGCCCTTGACGGGAGTATTTGCAGCAAGTGTTTGAGGACATGATTTGTAGCTCTTATACTGAGCTGAAGAGAAATTCAGAGAATTGATAAAAGTGAAGATCGAGATGCAAGATTTTGTTGCTGCAAACCAATCTACCAGATTGATACTACGAAGAAGAAATGGTTACAGTACCTAACTAATTGCAGCCACATGGTTCAATCAACAGCAAATATCCCTGACTTGTCTGAATTCTAGATTTAATCGATTATTTAATTAGTCTAAAAAATAATGACACAAAGTCTAACGTTTAATCCTTGTGATATAAACAAAGTATTTAGTGTTTTATATCGATATTACGATGGCTTCTGTTCCTCTGAAATCAATAAATTTAATCCTACTGCACCTAAGCATAATTGAGAGACTCGTGTCATAATTGCCGAGACCTTATCACGAATAATTTGTTTCGACCATGTGCGAGCAATATTTAAAATTCCTTCCGAAATGCCACCGGTAAACATTGCTTTCTTATTCCAGTATCTATGTTTACTCATTTATACAATTTGAATCTCTTTAAGAAATATATCAATCACTAACAACAATCTGCATGTAACGTCCAGCTACCCTGGCTAAGCGTTATAGAGCCCACTGACTTGAAACGGTTTTGCTTTCTAAAAAATAAAAAATAAAATTTGATGAAGCTTTTTTATCTACCTATAATATTTAGAAAGTTTTGGAATTAGAAAAAAAACTAAAAAAATAGATAATAAGCCACTCTATAAGCTACCACAAATAATTTAGTGTTGAAATTTTACTTGTATACTCTAATCGTTGTACGTAAATATTGCATTTTTTATCGCTAATCGTTTACCTGGTTGTGATCAATTGCCCAATAATTCTAATGTAATGGCCATGTTAACTATTTTGTCATATTGGTTTACGTCTCACACCTTTGTTTATTTATTTTTCTTCAATAAAACAAAGTGCTTGAATTATTGAGTGTTCACAAAAATATTTTTAACGTTTTTCTTTCTACGTAGAATCAATCATTCAACGTGAATGATTTTTAATTCATTTCTGAATATATTTGTATTAAATTATTTTTTATTTTGAGGTAATGTTGACGGGTTAGCAGAGATAACCAATTTTATTTTAAATTTGTACATTTTTATACAACTAATATTTAATTTAAAGAAAGTACACATTTTTTTTATTTATACACATATCACCCACTTGACATATTAAAAAATAATAACTTGAAGAACTGAAGCCAATAGAAAAGATAAGTACAAAATTAAACATAATAAATAATAAAAACATCTTTCTTTTTTCATATTTTCAAAGCCCAGTCTCTCGTTATATTAGAAAAATCAACTAATAATACATTGCCATATGCTTGAATTAAGAAGCAGATATGGCATTACCGTTGAGTTATGCATATTGAAAATGTAGACAGGTGGTACAAATAGCCTTGCTGGCGGGTGAAGCTCAATGGTCAAAGCGTTTGCTTTTCAAGCCAAAGGTCGTTGGTTCGATCCCCAACCGAGATTAAGAAAAATGATTTTTAATTCATTTCTGAGGTTTAAAATACTGTGTAAAAAGTTGGTGTGAATTCGATCCCTCACCCGTGAAATGCCAGCCTATTAATTAAAATTGATGGTAGATAAAAGTCGTCCTGTGAAGACCACCCATTCATTGTAAATTCCTATAATAATAAGGATGATGCGTGAATCACAGGTAAAGACGTTGGCGGATAAAGACTCCATCAGCAGCGCTTAGCCATATGTACCATGATAAGCGTCATAGAATTCCACAGATGAAACTTCAGAATTACTATCACCATCTGTCGGTATTCTTCTGTATGTGTTTACTTAAAAAAAAACCGAATGATTCGGGTGATGAAATAAAAATAGTTATAAAGGTTCGTGATTCGAATCCCAGCGTCTGCCGTTTCATTTATCTTCCATTTTTTAAGAAAAAACTTCATATGAGATGATGTTTGCTGTAAATTTGTATGTGTATCAGTTGTTGAAAGCGAATTTGTTTGAAATTGAAATGATTGAAAAAAACTCATATGGTCACATGTGCGTGTGGTAACTAATTTCGAACAGGTGAAGCAACACTGCAAGATGTTCATGCTTGTAGTATGTTGTATGCTGCGACAACATTTACTGATTCACTTGGCAAAAAGTGAGATCCACAAATTTATCGACGCATTTAATGGTCTCGTCATTGTTGCAACAAGAACTTTACAATACCTCCTGGAGAGCTGGACATCAATGCTGCAATGAATGACATAAACTCACCACGTCTTATAGCTGGTACTCTTAACCAGAAGTAACTGAAGAACTACTAAAACACAAATAATTATTATTTGATATATATGCATTTATAACATTAAGGTTATCAAATGACAATACTAAGTGAAACTGCATAATTATAATCTTAAATTATTTTTAATTAAAAAATGAACAAATTAAAAATGTATGCTTTTGATTCACATTTATTTTAAGTGGTGACATGTTTAGACCTCCCTGGAGACCATCCTCAATAATGATTCTCATTATATAAATAAATTACATATTTTTTTAATAAAAAATAATTTAAAATTATTTATGCATTTGATTAAGACATGACATAAAAAAAAATGAGGTGATCATTTTTTATTACTTGAAATAACATGTACATATAAAACGTGAAGCTTTTATTGAGTATTATAATTCATCAATATGATATATACAAGTTTAGCGATGCTTAGCAAGGTGAGAATTGTTTACGTAAAGGTAGTTGTTAAACAAGTGCATAAAATTATATTCAAATGTTAATCAAGCTGTCGTAAACGTGGATCACAGTCATTAAATAACATAGGGCAACTGCGATGTTTTTCTATGCAGAAAACTTAAATTCATTGTCCGTTGTGTGAACAACTGATACACCCATACCTTTATAGTAAGCTCCAGGTTTAAGTTTATCAAAAAATAGCTCATCAACTAAGTAAAGAAATAGCATCTGCGGACGCGGTACACTCAGCAAACCCGTACACTATGTCCAGTGCATTTCCCACCGCGCTTTCTATTAATACAATTACGTTTGCTAAATATATGGCGTAACTATTAAATAATAAACAAAAATATTCATTGGTTTATCCACAATTAACAATATTTTTCATATTCTTTTTCAACCACTAAAAAAAGTGCTTACTAGATGTTTCTCTTCGTATCTAAATAGACATTACTTGGATTAAGCATATTTTCTGTGATTTTTTACATATCATCATGACATGAATGTACAAAATTGTAAAGTGTCCATCGATATATATTTGTTTTTTATATTTTTAGGTTCACTTTGATATCCATTTCAAATATTACGAAAACACACAAATTCTTTATACATGTGAAGAATAGAAGAAGGTCTCATAAAAAGCGAAGGCGTGGACTATATATGGTATATACGTTGATTAACGTGGTTCATATTAAAACAAAGTATTAAGTATTAATCCATTTAATAAATTAAGTTATTGTTTTCTTTTTTAGTTGAGTATTCACCGCATTCGAGTAAAGTGGACTCAATTCTTAAATACTTAGCTATGTCTTAAGCATAACATAATGTACACATATCTATGTTTTTCCAGTTCTTTTAGACTCAAGTCCCGTGTCACTGTGATTTTGGTAAAGGTGTTCGTGTGACTGGCAAAGTGGTCCGCGGAACAAAGGAGGTTATGAATTCCTGTAGAGTTTTTCCTTCTCCGTATTAGATGCATCGCAGCGGGGCCTAACGACGCTCCCTCGCCAAAAGACTCACGTCGCTCTGAATAAAACATAACCTGCAAGGCGGAGGAAGCCCCAAAACGGCGGGGAAAAAATACACAGTTTCCTTGCGAGGCAACACACCTGAGTGACAGAGTGTCCGGAATGTGTGAACTGAGATGGCAGAGATATAAAACTGCACGCCTGGAAGAGCTTATCGTGGAAAAGGATTGAGATTGGAGAATGTAATTTTTAATCAATTTTTAATGGTGATATTAAAAATGTTTCATATCATAGAAGCTTACAAAATACAAGACCCACAAAACTGACGCTCGTAACAAAATGAGATTCCAATTTTAATCTAATAAGAAACATGTGTTAGTTTAAAGTATTTTATCATTAGTTTGACCAATAGATACATGTTATTATCGTACCGTAGATATATTTTATGTATTGAAATTGATATGTAATTTATTTTGCTTTTGTAACGAAGTAATTATTATATTTACTATAATCTATAAACATGCTCGTAACATCTTATATTAGGTTACGTTTTTTACTATTTTTTTAGTATACATTCCATTAAACCAGCATAATTTCTGAAACATTTAAAATGTCAACTAGTGTCATTCATAATTTAAATATAAGCCTTCCAAGTCACTATTCTCGCTATTTTTCGATGACGTAAGTTCATTTAAGGATGTCGACTAATTCACTGAAACGCTTCTCTCTGGTTTTTCTTTAGCATACTTAAAACTTCCTCTGTCATCGAGTTTTGTATCATAGCAAAACTTTTGGATCGAGCCACACTTTAATGAGTAAATGGTCTTGGCTTTGCAAGTGTTAGTTTATTTATCCGATATATTTAACAAATGCTTAAATATTTCTCGGATACTATAGATGCTTTCTCGTTAAAGCATTCCAAAATCGCTCTCTGTGCGCCATAGTTAACGTTTTTATACTCAAGTAGTTATCTGGGTGCAGAGGTAGGGATGCTTAATGATTGTTGATCGAGCTTTGTGGCAGAAATTAGTGACAGCCTTATGCTACGGAAATTATAAGAAAAAACTCTTTGCATCAACATCATCATAGAGCGTCGATATGCTTACCAACCTTATTTTAGAATCTCATGAACAAATGCCCAAATATGTTTCAAATATTACAACGACTGTCTCCGAGTCTTGAATGGCTAACATCCTCTTCTCTCTCAAAAGGGTGATATCCCGTCGCGTGAGGGAATGATGAGGAGCAGGTCTGCAAAACAAAGACTTTTTCAGAAGCACATTAACTTATATTTACGATGAATCTTTACAAATTTAGGGCTCGACCTAGGCACAGCAGTAGGTCGAGCCAAATACAATATGCTCTCGCCGAAGAGCAGTAGACAACTGATCTCCGCGCTCGGTATGGGCTCTCGCCCGCACCACGAGCGGCAGTGTATACAACTAACACACCTGTTAAAGGACCCGTCCAAAATGACAACATGGCGACACATAAATACACGACAAGCGACCAAAAATAAGAGACGAAATATTGTATATCGAGGTTATCGGTGACAGTCAGCAAGGACTACATCATGCTGATGTCAGTACGCATTTGTGTATTTGGTTAAGCTTCGAACACATAAATATTCGGTGCAAAGCAAAGAAAAAAATTAAAAAATTACGCAGAAGATGAAGAATAAAATGTGAATAATGGTACTTAAGGTTACGTGGACTCCCTACTGGGTGCAGTTTTCGACTCCCAATATAATGTGCGAGTTGTAAAAAGGGGCCGCTCGAGCCGCAAAAGGCATCCCGGTTATTTTGTTTAACATAATGCGGTCAGAATTCCCGCGAATTTTCGCTAAGCCGAATTTATATTTTGTGTTCTCGTGTTCGCGAAACTATTCCGGCGAGCCTCGCGCTCCGCAAAACCAATTGGAATCTTTTAAATGGGATATAATTGAGCATACCTACAGGCCGAAAACATTTATTATGTTAGTACGGATGCTTTCGCATCGCTGTTCAAGCGTCCCTACTCTCATTCATCGTGACGAACAACGATATCATTCTTCTCACGTAAAGTATCATTGAACACGTGATAGTTAGCTTTTTTATGCAAACACATGCAGTATGTGTTAATGGATAAAACAATATCTGAGTATCGTATGATACTTCAGGGTTCACACATTTGTTTTCAGACTCACATGAAACATTAACAGGCTCAATGGATATAATTTGATATATTATTAGGATATACTCATGTTTTTATGAATTTTTTGTGATGATACTTAATTAACCAATATCAGTATCAAAAAAGTTTCGCATGATCCCTGTCAACCTAAAAAACTTATATTAACTAGAATCATTGTTTATATTATAGTAAAAATACTTACTACTATAAAATAACTGAAAGTCGACTCAAGGTTATAAGGCATTAGTTATTTACAGCGAATTTTGTAAAATATTACCAGTGTGCAATTGAAAATATTTCATACAATTATTTAGATTTCCAAAAATGTCTTTGTGAAAAATTTTTTATGCATCAATAGCATAATTATAATTCACTATATTATATTTCGGTCAGATGATAAATTTATGCTTCAAATACTAGTTTTGATGGGTTTGTTTTTTTTTTTTGTTGTTTTTACTGAATGTCGTATGAGGATAAGGGTAAAACTGTTACAACACTTACGGTTAGAATAACTAGAATGTTTTTAAGGGAGTTATTTAGTACAGCGATGATATGTCAAATAGACAATGTGGTAGATAAGTTATTTACCACGTGCAAATAATTTAAAATGGAATTTGAATGAATAAACATATTTTAATTTTAAAAATATTTACACCAGACCATTAATTAATTTTGAAAATGCTCTTGTGACAAATTGTTTATGTACATATTCCATAATCTTTTGTCCAAATACGTTTCTTTTTATTTAAAAATATAATATTTCACATTACTGATACATCAAATTACTTTTAAAGACTTGATGTCTTAGTTCTTTTTTCAGAGTTGTTTTTAGTGAACGTCGTATGAGGATAAGGGTAAAACTGTTACAACACATGCGGTTAGAATAACAGTAATGTTTTTAAGGGAGTTATTTAGTACGGCGATGATGTGTCAAATAGACAATGTGGCATAAAGCTATATACCATGTGAAAATAATAAAATGGACGAATGAAAAAACATATTTTTAGTTAAAATTAGATACACCAGACCATTATTAATAATATTAAGAGTATTTACATACATTTTTAATTGTGCCTTAATATGATTATATACGTAATAATATTTGATAGGGAAGACTCTCATATACCTGTCTTCTTCGTAGTATCAATCCGGTGGATTGGTTTGCAGCAACAGAATCTTGCATCTCGATCTCCATTCCTCTCGGTCCTCCGCAACCCTTTTCAGCTCAGCATAAGCACTACAATTCATGTCCTCGAATACTTGCTGCAGATACTCCAGTCTAGGGTTCCCTCTACAGTTTCTACCCTCAACCATCCCCTCCACAATATCGTGATGAAGACCATCGTGGCGCATGATGTGACCGACCCATCGGGCTCGCCTCTCTGAGATGGTTCTTATTAGGTGCCTATCTTCCTTGATTATCCTGAGAACCTCATTGTTCGTGACGTGGTCTCTCCGGGAAATTCCGAGAATTCTTCTGTACGACCACATCTCAAAGGCCTCCTTTTTTTATCACTTTCAGATAAGCACCATTTCTCACAGCCGTACATTAAAATGCTCCAAACAAGTGTTTTGGCAAGTTGCTTGCGGAGCCCTAAAGTAATATTCTTTGACTCAAGAATTTTTGCTTTTTTATTGAAAGCTAGCCTTGCTTGATTCGTATTGATTGAATTCGACTGTTGACTTCTCTTTTTGTTCTGCCATCCCAAGTGATCGTACTTCCAAGGTATACAAATTCTTTTGCATCTTTTAGGGATACTCCTAGCATTGATGTGTTAATTTTCTGCTGCACATTGCGGCTTACTCTCGTAACTTTGGTTTTTGTGCTGTTTATCTTTATATTGTAGTTGGAATTAAATATGTTTTCCATGGATGTCAGCGCTTCAGTGAGTTCATCTTCAGTTTCAGCAATCAGAGCAATGTCGTCAGCAAACCTTATCATATCAATCTTTTGGCCATGTATTTTATCCATCATATATCAATCCCCTCTCTATGGCCTATTTTTTCCCTGATGTTATTAATTGCATTGGTATGTATACTTATATATATATATACCTGTATGTTCCTAAATATTCACGAATATAAATGGCCCTTAAATTATTTTCATTTTTCGTCCAAATTGAACGTCCTTAAGCATCTGATCCGATCTGACGAATAAAACATTTAATTCATTAAATAACAAGAATATATGTATTTATTATATATTATTATATAATGTTTTCTAAGGATTTATTATTTTTAATTTGAATGTAACATGACATACAAAGTTTCACCCAACGAATAGGCACACTCACAAGTGGCAATGTGCAGGACATATCTGTCGAAGAGACGACGGTCGATAAGGAAGAAAAGTATTGGAGTGGCGCCCAAGAAATGGCAAACAAAGCATTGGCCGAACCCTGCATGATGGACTAGAGACGCATGCGGGATGCGACACAAGCTGATGATGATGATGTTACAACGTTTCTTTCGAACAACTTTTTAAATAAAATATAAAAAGATTGTAAATATTATTTTTACTTATTCTTCTCTTATTTCTAATTGTGTGCGACAATTGAGATTATTATTTAACATGTGTTTATTAATTGAGCCTAGTATATTTGATATTATTTATTGACTAAATAACATTATTATACTATTTAACTTTTTTGTAACGTATGCTAACATAAAATAATATTTTTGACCCAAAACACGTGTTTTGGACAACTACACCCACTGATAGATAAATGTTTTTATAATATTAAAACTATACTAGAAATACAACTTGAAACAGATATACCAGATATAAAATCAAGTCATCATCATCATCATCATCATCAGCCTGTATCCGTCCACTGTTGAACGTAAGCCTCCCGCATGAGTCTTCATCATCTTCGATCCTTCGCCTTCCGCATCCAGGTCACTCCCGCTATTCTTCTTATGTCGTCAGTCCATCTTGCAGGGGGTCGACAAATGCTTCGTTTGCCATTTCTTGGGTGCCATTCCAATATTTTTCTTCGCTATCAACCGTCGTCTCTTCAACAGATATGTTCTGTCCATTGTTATTTGAGTGTGCCTATTCGTTGGGTAGCATCCGCTACTTGAGTTCTTCTGCGTATTTCCTCGTTTCGGATTTTATCTTTTAGCGACACTCCAAGCATGGATCTCTCCATAGAACGCTGGGTGACTTTTATTTTATTGGTAAGACTTTCTGTTAGATTCCACTTCTTTGCGCCATAAGTTAATACAGGGAGGATGCATTGGTTAAACGCCTTAGTTTTAAGACATTGCGGAATTTTCGCTTTAAAAAATGTACTTTAGTTTTCCAAATGCTGCCCATCCTAGTTTTATATGCCTGTCGATAATCAAGTAATTTCGTCATATTATATAGTAATTTTTGACAATGATACTTCCTTATAACTCCCGTTGCAACATCAATATTTTAATACGCATTTTAATTCTACAAGAAGTTGAAGAACAGTTAGTTAATTTTTGTCTCTATCTTTGATACACACGTGTTGTTCTCGTATTTTCAGTCACTTTGACATTGAACTTATACAAGGTATTTTTAATGAATAACCACTTTTTGTTTTTCGCGTATAATTTCGTTCCCATAAATTTTTTTACACTGAAAGATTTTTTCATACCGCGGATTTCATATGTACGTCCAGTTTGGGCCGATACTTTTCATTGAACTAATAACAATCGCACGCTATGGCGATTGTTATTGGTGAACGAATTTATTATTTGCTTCATTTAAGCCAGACTATATGAATTATATATAAATGGTTCGATGGCTCATAATTATTACAATAAGTCATCCTAAATGGCGCGAACAAATACATTTTATGATGCGTTGCAATCGCGCTCGTATATTATTGTGTCGTTGAGATACATATAAAAACTAGTAAGAGTAGTACAGTATATGGTCTGTCGTTAATTAACGCCATCGTTTCAACAACTATTCTGCTGATCATTTGACCGTCAGCTAGATCAGCCTGATCGTTGATATCGCTGGTTGATAGCTCCCCTTCTCCGGACAAGTGGTAAGTGCACCACGGTGACATGGCACATTTCGTTCCAATAGGGAACCTTCATCGATCTCGTTCCATTCCTTTGTTTCGCCGAGCAATTAAGATTCATACCAGATATTTATATCACCGCATAAAGAGAGATACACTTTTGTAAGTGGCAACCAAAAAAATGCGCTTTGAGGCTACATTTTTTATAAAGACCGGAGAGAATGCCGACAGAGAACCTTGGATTTTTTGAAGAAAATGCAACTTTTATTTTACTTTACTATCTTCTTATACAAAATTTGCTGCTAAATTACACTTCTTAAGATTTAATCGCACCAGAATAGAAGAATATATTTATTTTAAAATAATAGAGCATAAACACTACGTCACTCACTTTTGTCTGTTGTCTTTATCCATGCCTTGTCGAAAGACATCTCTTCACCCGATGGTCTCTGGGAGCATGTGCGGTTCCCAGTTGTTAATCAGAATATTGAATGTCATTGGATGATTTGTCCGAGACATGGACAAATTGGTCCAAGGAAACGGCTCAACTCAACCAACAACATGCGAGAAGTATCAGGCAGTAAGCTATCCAAATTTTAGTACGTTACCGATGTTGGGTAACTTCGGTGATCTAACAAGAACCAAACTTTACTATGCTTTAGAGGTTGTTGTCGTTTTAACCCATTTTTGCCTAGTGTTATATGTATTGGAACATTTTGTACTTTTACCCCCATGCCATTTTGCATAACACAATAAAAGATTAGATTGCATCAGTCTATAGCTAGCATGCTTAGGGGTCTTTTTGCGTATGCGGGATATAGGAATAAAAGAAAAAAAAATGTATCCTTTATATTTACGATTTGGAAAAACTATTATAAATTTCAAGAAAAAATGGGTTAAACGATTCAGTATTGTGTCGATAATTGTTAATGTTTATATCAATTTGCATAAAAAAAACTTTTCCTTATTACCTCTATGGGATATAATTAATAAGAGCTCCCAATATATAGACAAAGTATTAGACATAATAATTAGAGTAACTACAAGTAATAATAGTTCTGAAAATAATAGTTTGAATCTGCCAAACTTTGAATTGAATTGACTAAATCACACTTCGATTGGGATCGATTTTATAACCTACCATATCAATGTAAATATCAGATCATCACCTGCAGAGAAAGAATAGTCCATTGTGTGTTTTTTTAAATATATCAAAAGGATCTTTCACCATTCAGAGAGAAGTAGATTAAAATCTCGAGCTGCTGAAAAAAGCCTTCTGAGTCTCCTCGCTTGAATTCTCTTCCTGTTTTGTCGAATGTCAGAGTGCCATGAAATATTCAAGAGCTAAAGACAAACGCTGTTGTTTATTTGCAAGTCCTGTGCTCCAAAATCGACTGGACTGAATTCTTGAATATCAAATGCGAATATTTTACAAGCTATATACCTACGTACTTAAACCCTTTGCAATATTTTAATGCATCGAACTCATAAATGTACTGCACTCATATTACATTAACTGAAGTAGAATAATGGGGCGATAAAAATACGTTTAATGTGATATCTTTTAAAAAAGTAAATTATCATATAAGACTTATACGATTGGGAAAGGCTTGTTATAAATAAATTAATGAAACTTTAACAGCATTTACTGCAAAAAAACACCTAATTCCTGGACATGAAAGTAAATAATTTAATATATCATATAATGGGCCATGTCGAGATTTCTTATTTGATTAAAATAAACGGTTGTTTTAAAAGATAATAATTTTACATTAAATATAAAAAATTCACAACAAATTCCATCATATGGAACATTTAATCCGTTAAAATAACTAGTGATAAAAAAATACATTTAGAGTTTGAACCTAATCATTATTTCATTTAAAGTTTCTTAGATGAAAACTTAGTTCACAACTGTTCAATTAAACTTCTAAAATCATCTAAAAACTATTATATGATATAAGTTAGCTTTATCATAGATGATCAGGATGAACATGAAACGTAGATTACCGATTTAAAATAAAATGCAAAAAATAAAATGGTCGGAATTGGATTAATTTCTAATCCGAATTTAAATCAAATTTTGGGCAAATTTATTTTTTTTTGGGGTTAATAAATTTAGTTGCTTTAGGTTACGTTAGATGAGGTTAAATTCGGTTAATACAACTAAGTAGAAAACATGTTACATAATACAATAGAATAAAAATATTAATTTTTATCCTGAGCAAAAAAATATTTATTCTAATCGAAAAAATACGTACCAAAATCAATTTATTATTCACAAATTTTCGTACTATTTTGGTCGACAAAAAATTGATCTATCAGGATCTAAAACAAATTACATACTTCTTAAACCATATTTTAAACAACTATAAAATATGTTCCAGGATATTTTATTTATATTTTTGACGATAAACACTTAAGTATTTATTTTACTACTAGTCAACAATGTATTATTTAACTGTTTCATGATTAAGTTTGTGAATTTTATTTTATTTCTCCACAACAATAAAAAATATTGAGAAAATCATAGTTGGCTGCTAAGCAATAGATTGGCCAGTTGATCTCGTATCAAATTAGGATACAAAATAAAGTAAATATAAATTGATTACTGAAAGACGTCAACGACATCTCGATTAATGTTTGTGAAAGGCAATATTGACTGTTGGGTGAATTTACTCTGAAATATCTGGAAACAATTGGATGGAATTCTAGGAATCGCCATATAATTCCACAATTCACTCGAATTACAAATAACCAACTGACAAATTATGCCAACTTATATAAAACAATAAGCTGTTAAAAGCTTATTATTTTACCGCAGAAAATCATAAATTATCATTTTACATACATTCGTATTTTATTATTTCCGAACATTCCTAAAATTTAGCTACTTTTACCATTCTTGGAAAAACTAATTACAGACAAAATAATATAGTTGGACTCAAATGCATATTTAATTCATGAAAATTTTATACTGAAAAACTATTTTATTAGTTGAAATAAAAATTTAATATCCTTAGAGTGACTATAGAACCATTGGTACCATAGCTAAAAATGTTAGCGTTCAGTTGTTATGTTGAAAACGATTATGCAACCATTTTTATTATTACTACGAATGCAGGTACTTAATAAAATATATGAGTGATATAAAATTATTGTATAATATTTTATGATAAATTTACTGCTTCCCGGCAACCACACTTTAGACAAATTAATTAATTTTCCATGAAAACATATCTCTCTTGCAGAAGAGCATAAAATAAGCTGCCTTTTATACCTGGTAGGCTATCGAGTACTTAACATATATATATTATGTACTCAGCGGAGTTCTGGGTGCCAGAGCTGAAACAAGATGAAGCGATGACAATGACGGCTATCACAGCCTTATGGCAGCAGCTTGTGACTACTATATAGTCCACTTATGGGAGCGAATTTTGAAAGACTTTGATACGCAAGCTTATAGAAAATCTGAATGGTATACTGTTAAATAGTAGGTTTTTATGATTAATAATGCCTATTTATTATTAACTTCTGAAGAAAATACGATACAGCATAAAATAATTATTTTCATTCACCAACTCGTGTTTCACCGTTGAGCTAAAACCGTTTACACAGCAAACCGTTTACATCTCAATATCGTAAAACGGCATACATATTTGAAAGGTAATTGATATCCAAAAGTTACACCGTCCAATGGAGAAAAGCATTCCTCAACAACAGAAATACCCAACACATGGACCGTGTGTTCTAAAATCATTTATCGGACTAAGAAAAAGTATAAAGAAGAAAAATACATCTACATGTTTGTAATTCAAATCCACTCTCCAGCTGATAATGCTACCACAAATTGTTGTTTTAAGTCTTTTCAGCAGCAATTATCCATCTATCCTAGGTCAGCCCTTCATCTTTAAGTTTATTTTGCGAAACGATACCAACTGCTTCTGATAGTCCGGGGGTTTCAAGAAAAGCAGCTTTTATCTTTTATCCTAGAGACTTCCAAGACATAATGCGTAAGCTGCGGTTCTTATTAATTTATCTAGGAAAAGTTGTTAATATGGTAATATAGTATATTCTAAATAGGACAGACGGTTGAATGATCTTGAAATACGACATATGTTGAATTTGGTGTCTTATTGTTATCTTCAATTATTTTGAACAAAGTTTTGTATTAAAAAAATAATTTGTCGTTGAGTTGTAAATACTTGCTTTAGTAATTGAGTGCATATGAAAGACTAAGATTATTTTTTTCGATGAATGAATAATTTTAGTAAAATAATAGGTTCTTCTTCTTCTTAAGTCAATGACGTCAAATTATTTCTAGTTTGTTGCCTAGCATTAGGTCTTGAGGTGTGCAGCTTTTTGGGCACATGAAGCAGGATCTTAGGTGTGAGGCGGTCTGCAGGTCTCTGCAGTCGCTCAATAGTGACTCTCCCTGCCGAAGAATAATAGGTTTATCGTTATTGAAAGTGTAATAAAGTTTATTTATAAAACTTACCAAATAAATCTAGAGAGCGCCAGTCGTGCAGTCATTTATCCATAATCATGAAATTAATTGTTCATTGTGCATTGTTGATTGTTCATTTAAAATGGTGCGTCTTAAGACGTAATTTTTGTATGAGCGGCGCTCCGTTCGTAGAAAATTATGCGTCTTGAAGACGCTATTGGCAGTTAAAGGGTTAAGTCCTTCGATAAAATGATAAAGTCTTGCGGAACGTCAGTACTCGTATGCTTAAAAAATCAGCTAAAAATAATTATTCATTAATTCATTGATGGGTTTAGCAGCTCTGCTCTAGGGCCTGCAGGCTGTAGTGCGAGAACAATTTGCTTATCGGATAATTTCAAACAAAACATTCTCACGTCGGCAGTAACGAGGCGCTCCTTTCACCTTTCTTCGTCGCATTTATCTTGACCGTATCGATGGGCGAACAATCTCTTTTGTACAACACAACAATGATGACATTTGATAGCAGGGTCTCTTTTCTTTATGAAATTATACCGTGATCGGTGTAGCATTCTTTCAACTGCTGGTACGGTAAACTAAACAAAAATATGTATAACTATGCAAACTGTTAAATATTTAAAAATTATTAAGTTTATAATTTATTATGTCTTCTTTACATTATATTTTTATAAAATACCAAAAATCAAACAATTATATTTATAATTTTCTATTTACTAGTCTCCTTATATCATATCCGAATCCCTCTAAGAAGCAGAACACTAAACACGTGTTATAACATCAATCCTTGCTCATACAGATTCTACATACACTCAGTAGCAAATTTTAGTTGAACTTCATAAAATACATTCCATTTGTACTTTCTTGTTAAACAAGTATCGGGCATTGGTGAGCAACACCAAACGTGAGTGTAAAAGTTAGTAGTTCAGACGTTAAAATTGGGATTTTTTGACTTCTTCGCTTATTCTGGTGCTATTCTGGTGTTCTGGTATTCTGGTGTTATTCTATGTCTTTTTATACAAATATATTTAAAAACTATGAATATTGGGGTTCATATACGCCAAACGCAATGAAACACAAACCAAAGCCAACATTTTCATGTTTTGCCATGCTTTTCCAGCATCGGAGCTTCATCTACATCTGGAGATATTCAGATAGTTATAAATTAATTTATTTTTTGTTTATATTCATTAATTTTATCAAAATACAATGCAATCTACCTAATCCTCATCCAATCTTTCTGCTAAAAAATTTCAGGACTTATCAGTAATCAAATGATTTGATTTAATCGACGCTTGCAGTACAAACAATTTTACAGGGTTCATTTCTACCTTGAATAAAGAATAATTGATCTGACAACAATCACAAATCCTGTATTCCCAGTGCTCTAGACTTTGCCTATCCGATTCTTGTGATCGATTCACGAGTTGAAGCTGTAGAAAATGAAAGAAAACTTGTCACTTATATTCAAATAAATACAGCATTTAAAAGTTTGTTAATTGCTATGTAAACAGTTTGGCTGACCAAGTTTTAACAAAAGGTGCACGTCCGGTTTGCACCAGACCCAGTTTAAATTGTATTATTTAGTTTCTGGTTTAGATTATTATAATAATTAGAAACACCCACGTTCCTGCAGTAAAATGTAATAATACTTATTACACGCAATTTGTACTGTGTCAATCATAGCGTTTATTTAATGTTTTGAAATAACTCACAAATTCAAGGTAACGTTTCTTGCGCACACACGAGTTAACAATATATTAAAAACTAAACACGACTGTCAAGATTTTCGGACAGTGAAAAAAATTGGTTTTTCTCACTGTATTAATAATAATTTTGTGTCACATTTCAAGTAAAAAGTGTTAAACTATATGACATTAATGTATTTTTGATAGCTTTTTGATATATATTTTAGTTCTTCAATTGAATTCCTGTAAAACTTACTCTTTAATACGAAAAATCAGTGTAAACATCACTACTACTTTTATTGGACAGCACTGGTATGTAATAAAATGATTTATATTTGTTACAAACGTTATTTTTTGTCTATTTATATGTTCTCTTCTTTCGCTCTGTTTTCTTTTTTATTACATATACACACTCTAAGTGCAGTGCTGGTTTTAGGGGGTGGCGAGCCCGGTCGGGAACCTGGGGTGCCGATTGTCACAAGGGCGGAAGGGCGTCCTAACTTGCTTAGAATTTTTCATACTACCCCCTTTCCATATTTAATATTTATGTGATATAAAAATAATTGCAACGTTTCACATGAAGCAAAATATATTATTGAAAATATTCCACACTTTTTTAACAACGACGATTTATTTTTTGGATAAGTAAATAGAAGTCAAAAAAATATATATTTTTTTTATCCCTTTATACATATTTTTTACAGTTTCAGCACTAGGAAGTATATTTCTGAGGAGTTTCCTCTCCCACGCAAGAAAAAAAAAACAAGGGGCCCCAGATTTTTTTTGCACTGGGGCGCCGCAGGGTCCAAGGCCGACACTGTCTTAGTGGTATTCATGGTCGTCAAAAATTTAAATTTTAAAGTAATGCCAGCTGCCAAGATACTTTATTTGACGAAAGACTTTAAGGACAGTCATTACTTATTCAAATGCAATTATAAAATATTACAATTATGCAAATACATATATTATTTAAATGTTACTGTGGAGCGACGTTATCCCACTGATATGATACGCGGTAAGCAACAGACAATGGCATATCCATGTTTTGGTATGCGTCCAATGTTGCTTATGTGATCGAATGTGATCCGCGCTTATAATGTGCTGTAATATTTCATCAATGAAAATAATAGAAATGATAAATGTATTGTTGTAGTTTTTCATTTTTGCTACGTAGGTTACTGTTTGTTTTAATAACTTCATTAATAAAAGTTCACCACATACAAATATTATGTTCGAAATTATGTGCAGTAGACAATGTTGAAATTTTTTATAGAGTAGGCATTACAAAACTCTTATGGGTACGAAATTATTGTTTAAACTTTTTATCCGCTTCGGGCCACTTACATGTACACATTTTATACAACTTCTTTTATATTCTCAAATAATTAGTTTTATAGAGATTGATGACTATTCAATCTGTCTGGTTTACGATCGTGGCATTCATAATATCGAACTGAGATATATAAAAAAAACATCGGCAGCGTTATTTACCGCCAATAAACTATTCCCCAAGCAACTTAATTTGATTGTATTGTAGAAAAGTAAAAGTTCAATTGAGGATCACTTGCACGGTCAGCGTTTTTAGACGTCAGAGCTTAATATATCAAATTATTTGCCACATATATAATCGTGTCGGAAACAACAGGGTCAGATTCTGTCTGCCCATAAGTGGGCGACGTCGATGGCGCTACTCCCGGCCATCATCAGGTCTTCCTGGGTGCAGCTACTCGGACACTCCAGAAGATGTGACAGGGTCTGCTCCACGCCGCAGTCACATTTAGTCGGTCCGCTGTAAAACTGCCAGGATTTCATTGTCCTCGTCTTGCATACTTCGGTCCGAAGTCTGTTAAGGGACCTCCATATATTTCACCCCTGGTCGTGTCCAGGGGCTGGGTCCTATTTGCTATCAATAAAATATACAGGTTTGATGGCACTTTAAACCAATGACAATAGGTCACTGTAAGCGCAGGTCTTGTTAGATCATCGAAGTTAAGCAATGTGGTACGCAAACCAAAAGATGGACAGTTACCGCCAGTTACTAATCATCTGAACCCCAAAAGTTATGAATAACAAATCACCCAAAATACACCTTAAATAATACTGCTTCCAGTCATTCTGAAGTCTCATCTGTGGAATTCTATGATGCTCTCCGCCAACGTCATAGACTACAGCCCTAGATTCACGCATCATCCTTATTATTGCAGAAATTTACTATGAATAGGTGGTCTTCACGTGACAACTTTTGTCTACCACCAATTTTTAATCAATAGGCTATGACTGGCATTTTACGGTTGAGGGATCTTATTCACAACAAACCGGGGGTATTTTAGAGCTCAGAAATCGTTTTTTTTTTGTAATCTCCGTCGGGGATAGAACCCACGACCTTTGGCTTGCAAAGCAAACGCTTTGACCATTGAGCTATACCCACTGGCAAAGTATGTATTTTAAAATTATGAGTCGTATATCTGGCCAGAATTTTCTCACTTTAGTTACACTATACACATAGCTATTTTCTCTGCATAGAAATTTCCGATTCTAAGTATTGACTATTTTAAATTATAATCAGCATGATTGTTATGAATGACTCTTACAATTTCTTTCGAGCGCATCTAATTTGGCGTGTAAACGTAGCTTAACATTGAGTTCCCATGGTCCCGTGGGCCCGACCAAGTACCGGTCCCAGCGACTCTTCGCAAGCCGAGAACCTCGCGGTGGGCTATCATCAGCTGTGATCTACACCGAAACGATGGCTAAATTAAACTGCCAGGGAACAATTATAACAAAAATATTTATTATTTAGTAATATATATAAACATGTTTCAAGTAAAAAGTGTTAACCAAGTTGTATTTAATTCAAGCTCAAAACTCTCAATATTCTGATGGACAGTAATAACCTTTTCAAACTGGTATGAATGAGGCATATGATACGTAGATTGTCTGCAGTTTATAGTGGCCAATTGAATTACATTATATTCAGTTGTGTCCAGGAAAAATAAACATTTTACTATATTTCGTGGTAATGTCATACAAACGTAAATTAGTATAGAGCAGGCATTCTTAAACTATGGGTCGCGACCCCAAATGGGGTCGCGTAGCAAAATTCTGGGGTCGAGAGATTTTAGAAAATGCAATTTTGTTAGTTATTGTGTTGTAAGTTATTCTATTTGAGTATATTGCATTGGTTAGATACAAACCAAAGTAATCATAAATTATATAAATACGTATTATACGAATAGTATGTACGTACAAAAAAATGTATTTAACTCTTAAAATTATTATAGCCCTATAATTAGTTACGTAGATTCCAATATTTCAATAAGTGATAATAAGTTACAAACTTGTATAACATATTGTTTTCACATTGTTTAAGTAAACTTAAGATATCTCTTGTCCATGAGTAAACAGTTTCTAGCTCAAAGGTCACAAAACATATTATTCTTGTTTATTTTCTTTGTTTCAATCAACATGTTTTTGAAGAGTATCAATGTCAAAACAATTCTAATACAATTGATTGATTTATTATTTTCATTCCGACATTTACACTATTTTTCGTATGTTTTAATTGGACTTTAAATCGAAGTTTTCGTTGCAGTTATGTTCATATAAAAAATCTGCAATCTATGATCAATCGATCTCCTCCTCGCCACAATTATTTTCATACGAGTATCAGGTGCACGGAGGCAATAACTCATGTAAAGAATTCCGCCGAAAAGCATCGGTCTACTCTGCTTCTGCCATAGTTAGTGGTTAAAGTGTGTCACGCAAATTGTCTCAGGTTTAAATTCTGATGAATCCAATAATTATACGCTAAATATCGAGCATAAGAAGTTAAAGAATTACTGCAAGTAAACTAACATAAATAATATCTGAGAATTTTTAAGGATATAAAGAATCTGAGGACTTGGAGGTTATGTTATGTTTTCTGAGTTGAATTATACGGTTATTAATTTTTAATTGATGAATGACTATTAAAAAAAATTGTATAAAAATCCCTTTCAAAGACCCGTGTCAAAATTGTAAATATTTAACTATTTCAAATTCCATAATGGGAGCTTTCTCAACCTTCTGAAAATCTGAAAAAAAGTTAAACAATTTAAATAGGGCTGGGGCCAGCAAAATTCAGGGTAAAACTTGCGCCTAGGAAAATAGGCAATATGATGGATGATAAAGCACGTATTATTTTACCTGCATGTAAGTACTTACTAACGGGTCCGCCAAATAACTTTTTTTTTTTGAAAATGGGGCGCAAAACATCGAGTGTAGCTTCGGCTGTGTGGCACGTAGCGCCGTCCTGTTGAAACCAAATGTTGCCAATATCCTCTTCTTCAATTTTTCTGAACAAAAATGGCCCGATAACGATCGCCATTGACTGTAACGGCCACTCCTTGCTCATTTTCGAAGAAAAATGGCCTGATTTTCAAAGTAATGTTGCAATATTTCCCAGCGTTGTTCAAGCGTATACACAACCATATTCATTTAGCGGAAGGATAAAACTAATTATCTGTCAAATCAAACATGAGCTAAGTGTTACCATTCACGAAATAAGCACTAGTTACAAAAAAAACGTTAGATGGTGGACCCTTTATATACAAAACTCAAAGTCGCCCAACGATGGAAGTTATAAATTACCTGTTGGATTCAATCGATTCGATTCAAAGAAAGGCATTGCGGGCGATAAATAATAGCACCATTACGTCTCACTTCCAAATTATGAAACACTCATACTCGACAGACTAAGCTCTTTTCCCTTTAAAGTCCTCAAAGTTGAACATAAGTCAACTTAGGACGAATGCCTTCTCAAATTCTTTCTTCAGTATCAAAAGTTAGATTTGTAAAACTCTATGAGTACCTCTACTGCTACAGCTTCAAAGCCATCACACATCCACTCCACACGCAGAGTCTATTACACTTGGTCAAACATATTGCGTGTCCACTGAAGGGCCAAACAATGATTTAGTGTTCTTTTGAATGCATTTATAACTTTAAAATATTTCCGTTCGCCATAAGAACGCTTGCTTCGAATGAATAATTTGATCTGCTGTATCGATACCCAGGCCCGGGCGATTGCCCATCCAGAGAATCGCTTTGTAAGCAAAAAAACTAATAATGTTTACTTTGTATATTTTCGAGGTGAGCTTTCTCATGATGACGGATCGGCCATTTTTTCGGCCCATTTGAGATCATTTGTTTTAGGCGTGATAGAAATTCAACTGCTCTAAACAAAAACACACTTTGTTCGTACTTTGTACAAACATAAATTAGCTAAGCACATATATTTTTCAACAAATAAATATTTTATTTAAGAACGATAACAACATGATTATCTATTGTGACTAAAAGTAAAAGTGTGTCGCGAAATTTTTTTACAGTTATTTATTTTAATTTTAGCATGCTGATGATTTTGATATATTTATTTTCCATGTTTTACTTTAACAGTGATGTCTTATAACAGATACAACAAACAGATGATACATATTTTATTAAGCAAAAATAATTTCATCCAAACAGAATTTATGAATCATTATCTAACAAGTATATGTCTAAAAACTAATGACAATAAAACCTTATTAGTAAAATTACGTATTATAATATATTTCTCAAATTTTGAATTTTAATTGATGATTTTATATTTGTTTATTTATGTTACTTACAATTATTTCTTGTTAGAAGGGCTCTTCTGCATATAATCATAATAAGTTCAGATTAATCAATCTCCCATCAGAATTCTGTTATCAAAAAATATATTTATCCGATCTTACCTGTTTTTGCTCATATCTCTGAAATGTATATGCATATTTTCATTTAAAAAAACTGTATAATAATTCTAATAGTTTTTTATGAAAAATAATCACAAATTGATACACAAGCCCATTTATAAAAAATACAAAATGAAAATACAGGTCGGTGCATGAAGTTACATTGTTTTATTGAAGGTCAGTACTTTTCTTCGTACTACGAATAATGTTAACGTGAAATCGTCATTAAAACACTTTCAAACTAAATCTTGGCAAATCATCACAGCAACAGCCTTGTTCCGAATTTCCGTAATACATTGTGATGGTTGACAGCATTGTGTGGATCTTCACTTTTTGTTACATACATAAGGTCGTCAATTGTGGATTATCAACACTTAGTATGTTACTAGTTCATTTATGATCTCCGAAGGAGTCTACATGTGTATGCTTTATACATGTTAATGGTACAGAAAGATCTTTTTAATCGGTGTGCAGATATATAATTACATTCATAATTTGATATTTTCAAATAAAATAGGTTTATCTTAATATTCTCCGACTGAAAAGAGTGATCTAAGGAGTAAAGGCATGGAAGTGATGGGTTCATAAAATTAAGGAGCATAACAGGATACTACGAAAACTCTGGGATTTACCGAGAATGCAACGCAGGACAGACGGACATGGCGAATGTGCACAAGGATAGCCGACCCCAGATGATGGGAAATGGCTAGGCTAAAGAAGAACATGATACTATGAAGTAAGCACTTTAAGGAAGAATTACTTGTATATATGGAGCTTTGATACATCTACGTTATTACATTCCAGTATGGTGTTTAATTGACTGCAAACTATTTTTCGATCTCCTTAAAAACGCTGATTATTGAACACCTAAATATTTATCTGCTACTACAGCTGCAGTCTATGCAAGTTCACAGGCTTTTACCCTCGAGGCTCCCTAAAACCATTTATGTTCCCATTTGGACCTCCTGGTGCAGGTGTTCTATGGCAAGGCATAGGACATCCTGAGCTTACGGATCTGTGAAACGCTAATTTGTGGTATCTATGTGCTCCACATATGAAAGGATATGGTAAAAAACACTATTTTACAATTTTATTTATATGTATAAAGTATGCCAAGCGTATGAATATCTCAGGACTCATTATAGCTATAAAAAGTTTAGCCTTGTATCCAACGGGTGTCGTTTCTTGTATATATATAAAAGATATCGAATAAATTCGGTATCGTCGGGCTAATCATTCGATTTCGTATATAATTCTGGTTAATGAACGTTCAAATGTGACTAATGTTTCAGCTCTAGCGCAATTATGAAAAAAAGTCATCCGGCCTCTTTAAAATGATATAAAAATGGTTTGAGACCATTGATCCGGTTAAAACGTATTTTCAAAATAGTTAGAATAATCATTTCACAAATAAATAATAAAAAACTATGCAGTACTCGTGTAATTAATTAATGTATAAATATATACAAAAAATCTCGGTAGGTCAGCTCGGTATTGCTCGCGTGGAAATACGCCTTAACTTTTCGGATTTACCGCCACAAATCATGTTCCTAACATTATTGTGCCATCTCAGAGCGTGTCGACATTGACATTTCTTGACGTCTTATTTATTTTGGTGTCGTAAAGGGGCATCTCACCTGGTCAAATTACAGGTGTGGTATTAACGTTGAGTTAAGTCGCTCCGGACAAAGATACAATAATTACCGCGAGTCGTGACCCAAACAAATGGCTCTTCATTTTTAAGGTTAAGCTCATTTTTTGTTGATATTTGCGCCGCTTAATATCTTAATAAGTTTATTACGGGCACGAATTTTATCTTACAATGAAATGTGTGCCATTAAATATACAGTATTACCTATATTACGGTTATGAATCCTGGCATATTACTATATACTAATGAAACTGTTCAATGAATTTTCAAAACAAGTCTGTGCGTAGAATAAGAGTGTGGATTTTCCAGATTATCATTAAATCAGACAACATAAACTACAATAGCTTTTTTTTCAAGCCCCAAGACTATCGTTTTTAGGTAGGTTTATTCTTCTTCTTCGCGTCAGTGACGTCAAATCATTTTTGCTCAGTATCTAGCAACATCGATATCTTGTGTGTTGTCTAGCATTACGTTCTAATATGTGCAGCTTGTTGGGCACATGGAGCATGATCCTAGGTGTGAGGTGGTCTGCATGTCTCCACATTCGCACAATAGTGACTCTTTTTACGGAAGCATTCCCCACCGCTCGAGCTCGTCATTTATTCTACCAACTCCGGTTCTTAAGCTGTTCAGGGATTTCCAGGTCCACCAGTCAAGGTTCTTGCCAGTTGGGAGGCCTTCGTTTGGAGTAATGAAATTATCTGATGCGACTTGTCGCCAGAGCTGGAGTCTCTCATTTTCAGGGCCGGATGTGAGAGGTTGTGTGGATCTCAGAACGCTACTTCGCGACTTACTTCCGACTTACTACTTCTCGTAGGCGAAGATTTAATTTATTTTATATATATATGGTAGCTTACATAATTTTAAAGCAGCAAATAATGCTCCTCGAAGTATGAAATGAATATCAATGAATACATACTTTGTTGATAAAAATGGATTACCAAAATGACGTTCTTAAAACTTCTTCCTGTCATAGCCAATCAATGAAAACCTAGCAAGGCGAATGTTTCTCGTAAATACCATTCAATTCCAGTAATACGTGACAGAAGTCAAATGATATATATGAATCAACATTCGCATGAAATGTATAATTGCAATTATATATTTTTATTTATTTTTTAATATATCCGCTCCATATTTGGAGCGTATGGACATTGAAAATTTCCGTTACACAGTTTCGTAAGCTCAGATTGTCCATGCCTTATCCCAGTACACCTGTATGCAGTGACCTGCTACATGTAAGGACATCCAAAACCAACTACGGATTATATTCTCCTATGTTAAGAATGTGTAGACTGGTTAACTCCTCTAGTGACTTGGACTTTTTCGGGGTGGACCTTTCAGCATTTCGCAGATCTCTCTACTAATGTACTAGATCTGTTTTTTTACTCATGTTCATGTTTTTCTAAATGTATTGTCTTAGCTATTATATTGTTCTGTTTTACCATTTCATTTATTGTATTTTCTATTTTAAAACCGTATGTATTGGCCTAGGCCGTTAATAAAATAAAATAAAATAAATTAAATTCCCGGAGGTCCACATGCGAACATAGATGGTTCCCGCGAGTTTCCAGGGCAAGAGCTCACGAACTTGCATATACTGCAACTGTAGTATCAGATAAACATTTGGGTGTTCAATGATTAGGGTTTTTTAAGGAGATCGAATAATAAGCCCGACGCTCCCGAGGCTTGGACAATTTTTGTTTGGTTCTTAACGGATGGCTCGACCTTATCGAGGGTGTACAATAAATTATAAATTATACTTGCTTTTTTCCAACCCCGAATTTGGCAACAGCCAGAACTATGTGTCGGTATTCTCCTGTACATATATATATTTTTTAAATATATTTTTTTACAAATATCTGCAACAATGATGGTCCAGCTCCATGATAGCACTAAATTTATTTCTATAAACAAAGGTGTTAGACAAGGAGATGTTATATCGCCAAAACTCTTCACAAACGCCCTAGAAGATATTTTTAAACTGCTATCCTGGACAAAATGTGGAATAAATATTAACGGAGAGTACATTTCTCACCTCCGATTTGCAGATGACATAGTGCTAATAGCCGAATCACCTAACAAGCTTCAAGACATGCTCTACGATCTCAATGAAGCGTCGAACAAAATTGGTCTGAAAATGAACATGGATAAAACAAAAGCCATGATTAATAGTTATATTTCACAGACCTTTGATCCTATTTCCATTGGAGGAACAGAAATATAGGTTGTAAACGACTATACCTATCTGGGACAAGTAATACAACTAGGGCGAAATAACTTCTCAAAAGAAATCGACAGGCGCATACAACTGGGATGGGCAGCATTTGGAAAACTAAAGTACATTTTTAAAGCGAAAATTCCGCATTGCCTTAAAACTAAGGCGTTTAACCAATGCGTCCTCCCTGTATTAACTTATGGCGCAGAGACGTGGAATCTGACAGCAAGTCTTACCCATAAAATAAAAGTCACCCAGCGTGCTATGGAGAGATCCATGCTCGGAGTGTCGCTAAAAGATAGAATCCGAAACGAGGAAATACGCAGAAGAACTCAAGTAGTGGATGCTACCCAACGAATAGGCACACTCAAGTGGCAATGGGCAGGTCATATCTGTCGAAGAGACGACGGTCGATGGGGAAGAAAAGTATTGGAATGGCGCCCAAGAACTGGCAAACGAAGCATTGGCCGACCCCCTACAAGATGGACTGACGATATAAGAAGAATAGCGGGAGTGACCTGGATGCGGAAGGCGGAGGATCGAAGAGGATGGAGACTCATGCGGGAGGCCTACGTTCAACAGTGGACGGACACAGGCTGATGATGATGATGATGACAAATATCATCTTAAAAAATTCCACAACAAAACATCGAAGTGTTATTATTATTTCACATGTTATTTTATCACTTCATACAAACTCGTAAAATATGAAGTGGCCAATACTAGTATATTTGGCAGGCCCATTATATTAATAATCACTATTTTCATACTTCAGCAAACAACGACGCAATTTACTCTGGATTTTTCTCGGTTATTTTTACTCTCGAGCCTTCCGTACTTTGCCAGACTGTAGGGCCCTCTTATAAGTCGGCCCCTGCATATCAGTCTCAGGGCGTCTGTTTGCTAAAAGTAATTAAACCCTTAAGTGCAGTACCCGAGCTCTATGTCGCAACCCGCAGCACTTCTGCCAACATACATGCACACTTCCACATGCAGCACCATAAGCACTAAGAGAAGGGATTCCGAACCACAAAATAGCAATTTGAAATTGAAGAGAAAATTAATCCAACAATTAACCAACAGATTCTTCGTTATTTTTTTTGCATTATTTTTTAATTGACGCAATACTTTTGTTTATTTATTAAATATTCACATCCACAATATTCATTTAAATTTCTTTATCTTATTCAACGTTTATTGGTTTTAACCCCCTGCAAGATGGAAGAGGATGGAGACTCATGCGGGAGGCTTACGTTCAACGGTGGACGAATACAGGCTTATGATTATGATGATTATAATAACTCATATATCCTGTGAAAAGAGATTTTTTTTTAAGGACTAAATTTTATAAATTATATATATTGGGCGATTGAATCCAGTTTTTAATTACATTTACTAACAAAATTATAAACTGATACATAAAACAAATACGGTGGTACCTTGAAATACGAGTGCCCCGACATAAGATATTTTTGAGATACGAGCTGTCGAGCGAGCGATTTTTTGCTTTGAAATACGAGCAAAATTTGAGATACGAGCAATCGGCTTAGCGGGTCAGCCGGTTGCATACGAAACGCGCGTCACGCTTTCCCGCGTGAATCCCGCGGCCACGGTCAGAAAATTCAGTTATCAGTGTGCTCTCGCTGTCAAACCATCTTTGATGAGTTGTCAATGGGAAAATTTGATTCTATATACGAGTAATTTGAAATGCGTTGCGGAACTAATTAAACTCGTATGTCGAAGTACCCTGTATTACAAGTATAACAATCAGTGCAAATGCATTCTAATCTGCTAGTATCCATCCAACGAAATACCGACTGTTCGACACTAAAATTGCAACAGTAAATACCCATTAACTTTGATGCGCGAATAATGGGTTTTCATTAACCCATATCAATTAGATGCGAAAAATAAATTCGCACCAAAGGGTGGTTTAACTCTGCTGAAGATAATGCACACATAGACAAACCGGCAAAATAAAAACAACCCCTATAACTCCTCAGACAAACTACTTTATCTCAGAACTGTCACACTGCGGGTGAGTCGCTATTCCTTGTCATCCCTTCGTGGGCTGGAGATGGGGGAAAGATGTGGTCTCTTTCCCTGATGAGGCAGCGAATCGAGAAAGAAGGGATGATCCTAAGTTAGTCCACTTCTAGACTCCTTTTCCAGCATTGAAAGGGTTAGAATTCCCTGATAACACTTTCAATGCTGGTAGAAGTGGGCGTTGCCGAAAATTGCAATGTCACTGCAAGTCTATCAAGTATGAAGAGGTTTAATTTCATAAGAAAGATCCTTTAGGGTTATTTTTTTTTTTTAGTTATATCAAAGGCATATTTTGGGAGATGTGTCGATCAGAATTTTTCAATATCTGGCTAATAATCTGATGTAACCTAACAAGTGACTCACGGTAAGTAACAAGCTGTTACCCATCCATGTTTTGGTCGGTTCTTAATGTTGCTTAACTTCTACGATCCTACGAAAACCGTGATAAAATGGGTTGATTTCATAACTTCTTAGGTTTTCACGGCCAGATTTGATGTTGTGGCTTTTGGGCTGAGCCGTGTTTATTAAATTATTAATCCTGAAGAAGACCCCTGCAATGGCGGTCGAAATATTGGTTGAAAAAAGTTCACCACACACGGCTCAACCCAAAAACCACAACATCGGTTGATTTCGTTGGAAAATTACTTATCATAGCAAAATATGAACGACTTTCTTTATATCAAGTTCTCTTAAAGAATTATAAAAGTAATTAAATATTTAATAAATACCTTAAATTTGTTAATTTTTTTTTTTTTTTTATGAAAATAATTTAAAAATATATAATTATTCTACATTTAACACGCTTGAATGTTAAAATAACGATGAATTCATTCGATTTTGGTTACTCGACGGAGCCGAAACATGTCGATAACAATTTGTGCATAAACCAAGGCAGTTAAGCCTCTTTAACTCCTCCTTATCCTAACCTCTATTTATGCAGAAAATTAAGACTTGATCCTACGGTCCTAAGATTTTGAGGTTATGATATTCTGTATTTATCGCTTAGCAACAATTCAACATTGGGAAATCTTACATTATAGTATTGTAAATCAATGTAATTGAAAAATTATCAGTTTTAAGAACTTTCCCGATTAAAATTTTTACATTTCTTTTTTTTTCATTTTAAAGTATTTTCATGTACTCACACAGTATTTTTATAATTCTTTTTTTTAATCACATATCAATAATTGAAATTGTGAAATATTTCTATAGAAATGTAATTAAAATCCTACTCAATTAATCTTATTAAACATATCCAGCTGTAAATATTAGTACTAGAAATTGAGACGTAACAATTAGTATTGTAAAGTTACATGAAATTTATTAGTAGTTAATAATTTCAGAACAATCGTGATATATTACGTAATTAATAACCGATTCATAATAGTGAATAATGCCTCAATTCTAGAGACGGTTAAAAGTGAAAATGAAACATCATTAGTTCGCGACGTTTACACAATATTTTGAATTCGTTTGATTTATTAACGAAGCAATTACGATGAATTGAATTGTAATGGCGTCAATTTCCTGTGCCTTTTTTCTCTAATACACTGGCTCTCAACCTTTACTGATTAAAAATAAACGTTTCATGAGTTTTTTTTTCATTACCCTTACGAGTGTTTTTTTATTAAATAATATAATA
This sequence comes from Glossosoma conforme, assembly GCA_022606575.1. Lineage (NCBI taxonomy): Eukaryota > Metazoa > Arthropoda > Insecta > Trichoptera > Glossosomatidae > Glossosoma > Glossosoma conforme. The sequence goes on from JAGTXR010000029.1 coordinate 764,853, forward strand.
ATTTCATCGAGGATGAAACGCTTCAAGCCAAAAAAGGAAGTACCTTAATTTTTTTTAAATTAATATAATTAACTTGTTTAATTATGAAGGTTCACCAAAAATATAAACAGTATTAACTTAAATCCTAAATGTATTTTATTATGAGTATATATATGACGTGTTTAATGTTTTAAACCTTAAAAATATATCATTTTAAACATGTAAACATAAAAAGGAGAGTATCTACAGACTGTGATAAAGAAATCTATGACGATTCTATGACGTTTGCCTTTTAAGTACGGCTATGCACTACATTCGTGGAGTAATGGACGCCAACGTTATATAAACTACAGCCCGGCATTCACATGTCATTCATTTTTACGGGAATCGATTGATTGACTAAGACCAGCATTTAAAATGTGAGGGATTAAGTTCACACCAACAGGGGATAGTAAAAGAGCATGGAAATTGATTATCTAAATATTAGTCGAGTATCGAACCCGTGACCTTTGGTATGGTAAGCAAAAGCTGTACTTCTAAGCCATACTCACCAATAATTAAACGCTCTAGATATAAATATCTTTGAAAAAAATCAATATAAAAAAAACCTACGTTAAATTTGCGATCCATAGGTTGGTATTCCCTTTTCTATTACAATGAGCATTTATGGAGCCATAGTTATTTATTGACCGGTATACCGCAGGTGTTATTAACTATTATAATTAGCGAAGTCTTTTGGTAATATTCTTTATCTTTGCGATGTTTCGTTATATAAGACTATATATCAAAAAACAATGTTAAATATCGTAGCTTAATTAAGCGTTTTTTTTCGAAAGTACATTTTACCAGATTTCTGCGCAATAAATAAGATGTAACTTTTTTTACTCAGATCCGTTCCATATGTGCAATAAAAATTACCCACAAATTGTTACCACTCACTATTGTCTAAGTTGACAGAGAACTCGTACATGACTTATCATTAGTTATCTTTAAATAAGAAATTAGGTTTCTAAGACATTGTTTTTAGTGAATTATTGACACTTTTTTTTTGAATTTACATTCTCATAGTTTCGTATTTGAGTGGGAGCTTCAAACCACGTACAAAATTATTTAAAATATGTATCATAAGCTTGCGTTTCGCTTACTCAGCTTTTCAATTGCGCTATACGTACGTAGTGATACATCTGAATTATTGTACATTTTATAAGTAGATGAATAAACAATATTTATTATATTTGCATGACGATCGCTTTTCATTCGGTGACGTATGAAAAACACGTAGTAATAACAAATTAATACCGTTTTCCTAGTATTTAATAATTTACATATACACAGTATGAAATAATATGATAAAATATGTATTTACTGAAGCAAAACTAACTCTCAACTCTAGCTTGAGGTCAAATAGAGAATAATATATTATGTACGATATATTAATTTTAGTTCCACGAATATGTACCGCCCTTACTTATTTGACCAAAATATAAAACGGTATGTGTATGTGTGTAAGAGAAACATTTGCTGAGGTCCGAAATTAGTTTACGGGGGAGAAAGTTTGGTTTACACCACATCAACAGTAATGATAACCCACGAGTTTAGCCACTTGATCGTCATATACTTGTATTATATTAAACTACCTCCGAGGTATATGGGCCAGTTTGTAGAGCGTTCAATTGAAGAGAAAGCATTCTAGGGTTGCTCTCCCGATGATAGATTCCCGTTGAGTTTTACTTAAGAATAAACTTCCTAAACAGTCTACAATCAAATATACCAAATAAATATACTTTGAATTGTATAAGATCTTTCATTTAATTGGACATTAACCATAATTATCTAAAAGACACTGGAGCCTCCATGATATTCATGATTTCAATATTTTTCTCAGTCTTCAGCTATGTGACCTATTCATCATTATAATGTCTACGTAAGAAGCGTTTAGAGAAAAAAGAAGAAGAAAATAATTGGAAATAAGTATACGCAAATGTCTATATCGATTAAGTAATAGTTGCAAATAATTCCGTTCTTTGCGAATAATTTTATGTATTATAATATATATATATATATATATATTCATTATGTACCCAATATTGTAAAAAATTGAATGTGAATGACAATTATCTTATTTACTTAGTTATTTATTTATTTCACAGAATCGTAATTCCAATGTATAAATATTAAGAAGCATGGAGTATACATACATATACAATAAATAGAGAAGATAATAAAAAATAAAAATAACACAAAATAATAAGAAGATGACCCGTGTCAAATATCACAGAGATCAAGGAGAACAATACCATCGACAAAAGAGGAAAAGGATGTAAGAAAAGAATCGAGGTATGCTGGTAGGCCATTTAGGAGCGACATTGCCGTTGTACCGAATTTAATGCTTGAAGCTCCACAAGCATCGACTGAGATCAAAAACAATGGATGGCTACGAGCACGGGTGTACCTATCTGGAAACATAGAAGTTAAAACATTCAAGAATCCCAGGGTTGTTAATTGAATCTTATATCCTTACTTCGAGTACTCTACTGATTCAAAAATACAGCAGGAAATTTTCCTAATAAAAGAATTAGTTTAAATTGAAAAAGGGATGGTTTTAGACCAATGTGTATTTTAATAGCTTTTACTGATTTTTTATTTTAAACTATATTTGACCCAGTAAAGCTCTGTTTGTGGAGTTTGTTACACTTATAATAAATTTACCATGGTGAACGAATGATTAATTATTCCTTGTACACCGGCCACTGGGCTAGTTTATAACACTCAGGCCAACTGATTTTAATATTTAAACACCGTTATGGTAAACAAATTTGTTTGATAAACTATTTAATAATGATATTTTATTCATAATCATTCAATGTTTCAATGAAGCTTTCTGTTCAAAACTACAATAATGAAACACATGTATAATATTTTTCATTAAATTTGTTTTTCATTTAAAAAAAGATCATGCTTTTATTTTATATACTTATCATTTACTTTACTAATTGGTTTTAAATTTGTTATAATATAATTATTAGTTAAAACTAATAACACTTTGGAAAAGTGATACTTCACTATAATTGTATCATTGATTTATATAAGAAACATTGTATCATCTAAGTCAGCCCGTAAATATCCAAAATTATCATAAAAATATATAATACATGGTTTTAAAAGTACTTTTGATGATGAAAACTAATGTAACTACTTGATATTTTGGCAGCCATAATTTTACCCGCCGGCAATTTGGCCGATGGACATTTGAGCGAACGAAAATTTTCCCAAACGGACCTTTTGCCGAATGAAAATTTGGCGGAATACATTTATAAGTCAATGGAATATTAATTTAATTTTATCTGTCGGCGGATATGGCTTAAAAGAAAGGCACTTGCTTACAAAGTCAGATGTCAGATATACGCCAAAAGCATATTAGGATGTTTGTAAGTTTTATAAGGAGATATGTAGAATGAATACGGCGAAGCTTTGAAATTCAGTCCTGAGAACATGAACCTTGCGGGGACCATGGCGGCTAATATAAAATTACAGCAGCTTATATGTTATAATCTTCAGCCATTTTGCAGAACTCCAAATTCCATTTCCCAACCTTATTATTTCCTTATCCATTCCCACGTATTTCGTGGTTGGCAACGTGGTACTAATGAAAGCAATTTGAGATTATCTGTAGTATACTAACTTCGCAGCTTTAGACTGAGGTTTATTTGACATCTAACTGATGCACCTAGAATCACGGGAAGGTTTTCAGCCACTCAAACAAATAGCTTTTTGCGTGCGTCCAGTAAAGGGTCCCCATCTGGATCTCCAAAAACAGGACGGGACAGGGAGTGATTTCACCTAGCAAACCGTGTGATCAAGCGAGAGAGCGTCAATTGAAAAATATGAAGTACTTAAGTAAAGATGATGAGTATGTACACATTTATTTATTTCGCGTATGATAAGATTTCAGTATTTTTGTGTTTAAGCAACGACAATGATTTTCCTGACAAAATTACGGAAAACATTGACATTGCACCCGAAATTATAGTTCTCGTTTCATTTCACAGATGGCAAAGTTCTTCCCTCAAATAAAATGTGTACTCGTGAGTCGCTACCGCAGTAACGTAACATAAGTGCATGGCCGCTACTGCATACAAAAACTTCCATCCATATTAATTCCATCGCCGGTTACAGCTTCTGGACCAGTTTGTCCTGTTTTATTAGTCCAAGAGATAGTCGACCAGCAATCCAGTGATTCGAATTTATCGCCACCGTTTCTTATCTCCATCAAACAAGTTATAAAATTGTATACAATTTGATTAAACAAATGCATTATTTAATTGATTTATAATGATTTGAAACACGGTCAACTTCTGTAAATTCCAAGACCGGAATCGACCACTTTTTTGTGAATAACGAAACATTTAATCGATTCATTTATTTACGAAGCAGAATCTCTAACGTATATTTTAACAGTCAAAATAATTCTTATCCGAAAAAATATATTCAATCATATAAATATTCCACACACTGTCAAAAAAATTTTTTTTAGTACAACTATGTTCGGTACAAATTATGTCAATAAATTATCAATAACAGTTGGAACATTCGTCTTTTTCAAAGATTTTTTTTATTAGATTTCAGATTTTCAGAAAAATTATTTTACCGACTTTTTTTAACACACAACCAAATCTTAATCTCTCTATTTTAGTTCTAGGAAATAATTCACCGTTCAAGAAGGAAGTTGGAGTACAATAAAATAAATTTTTTATTTTAAATTTAATTTTACGTTAAAACGTGACCACATATTTTATCAACAGCAAATATATGAGTATTATCGTAGTTGTAAGTTTTCAATAACCATTTTTTTTTTAATTTTATGGCACCTGGTTACACCAATGCAACCTGTCAAATATAACCGTTTTTTTAATGCGATGTTTTTATTTTGAGTAAGATCCCATAAAAGAAATATATTATTAATATAATTAAATTTGTTCATTGGATTTGTTCATGTTGGAGTGGGGATGCGAAGTGGTTAAAGGCAAAGACTTAAATATATATTTTTTTTACTACTCAGTATTAAGATCGTTTATCCGACATTAATGTAACAAAAACGATCAAGACGAGTTAATTGTGTTTTTTTTTGGAAATTTTATGTTATATAAATAGCTGATAAAGCTTTATTTCATATATGCCCACACAGTTCAAATGATATAAATTTCAGTCAGTTTTTTCGTTACTTCTTCAGACAGTAAATCTATTTCCAGATTGTAGGCTTAAATAAGCTAAAACTTTTGTAAAAGTTGGGAACTGGCTCACATTTCTGAAACTTGGAACTTGTCAACGAAATCGCTGAAAATAATTTTAAAATAAATATAATTGATTTTGATGACATGAGAGTTAACCTTTTTTGACTAAATACTAATTGTTTATTACTTGATATTTTAATTATTCACCATTACTCAACCACAAGACTATCTTTATTTATCTTTAGAGTTTTCGAAAATAGGATTTTCCTCTAAACCTAAACCATATGATTTGCTGAAAATGTGATGAAATTCGTGAAGATAATAAAACAAATTAAACAGATTAGCCTTGACAACCTAATGAAAAAGAAACATGAATTCCCCTTATACACTCTAAAAAATCTCCAACTACTCGTAAAGTAGGCTCTCTTACTTAGTCTCGAAACTATGTTTGTATTAAGGTATATAAAATTAATACGTTTACGATTTCTTTGTGTTTTAGGCGTCATCTTGATCACCCGAACTCTGAAAAAATATTGGTTAAGTTCAACCTCCCAGCTAAGACACTACAGATAAATTTTTTTATTTGTTTTCTGAATTGTATTGATAACTAAATTCTACAGCTAGAGAGCAGTTGCTATTATAAGTCCATGTCCATGAACATGAAATATATTTTTATTCATTTTTTTGTGTTTTGAGAGTTTCAGTTATTAACTTAAAGAAAAATGCAAAATATCTACTTAACGATAATAACTTTCTAAAATTTTTGGTAGCTATATTCTTTGAATTTGCACAAAAATGTTTTGTAAAAGTAAATTTGTCTCAACAAAGGCAATGATTCTTCGATAAAACACTGGTGGTCCACGAGAATATTTCAGGCACTACAGAAAGCACGAAAGGTTGTAATTTTTTAAGATTATAAAACATTATTTACTTTTACCTAGTGTGTATAATGCATGATCATTTACGCGCACCATAAACTGACCATATTTAAGTTGTAACCAAGTGTAACATGACTAAAAAATTATCAAAATATTTTGTCTAGGAAGAAAGTATGTTGAAAAGGAAGAATTTGCGTGGACTTAATAGGGTTACAAGTAACAGTTGTCGGTATAATTGTCGTCCATTGAGACGGCATTGAATTGAGTCGCTAAAAGTTGTACAAGGCAAGCGACAGTTTGACAAATTAAATAAAGTCAAACGATTTTCTTTTGTTTAATAAATAACTCTCCGAACACAATAATAACATTTGTCGCATTCTAAACAGAGATAACAACCTATTTGTAGAATGTCACAAGCATAGATTGAAATAATTGATAATTTATAATTCCAATCTTTTGCTTGCGAAATATTCAACATTTAATTAATATAATATTGTCTACGTGTTATGTTACAACAGTAGATTCGAATCAGACGTGTCGTTTTCTGTAAGCTATTTTAGTATGAAACCGAATAAGCATTTTTATATATTATTTTAGTGCGTTATAAACTTGTATTGTACGTAAATAAACAATTGATAGATGAATTATTTACTAAGCTGTCTATTTTGAATCAAAAATTTAAAAAAACTTTTTTCACACTTAAATCTCGGTTAAGCGATAGATTTTTTTTTTTTTTTTTTTTTATTTAATCAAATATAATAGGATACATTTAAGATTTTTTGATAGTATTACATTAATTTTTTTTTTTTTTTATTTTTTTTTTTGGAAATTCGCATTCCACGCCACTTAAAGGTAGATCTTGTGTGTGGCGTGGGATTCATCTTTGATTTAAGTGTTGCTTAATTTATATTATTATTTTTTTACATTTTTACATAATAACATATTTTTTTTTTTTTTTAGAATATAAAATAATATCATTCATATTTATAAATTTTTATAGTCGAAGTGACAATTTCAGCATCATTTACATAAATATTTCGATTCTTTAATAGCCTCGACCCATGTAAGTCTCAATTTCCACCAGACACATTGTAATGAACTTAATATAATCAATACTTTTTAACAATATAAATATTTTATACAATTTATATAAATTCTATACTTATTATGCTTGGATCATATACATACAATTACTACTTAGTACCTAGCTTGAATCATATACAGAGAGGTTTACATTAGTATCATTTTAATAATAGTAACATTATAATGTAAAAAAAAAATTATATATATATCATTTATTTCTCATTTTTGTACAATTACGTCAGATCTGATTTTTTATTTTTGAAGAACCGTTTTACCCTTTTATTCATTATTTTCATGTCACTGATCGCTTTTATTTCCGGAGGAAGATTGTTGAAATTCACTATTCCGTTGTATTTGTAACCATTCTTTGCATGTTGTGTGTTAAATTTTGGTATTAGTAGATTATGTATATACCTAGCAGAGTGATGAGTGTTCCAGTTTTCAATTCTCCTTTCTTTTATTGTCTGTAGAACAGTGTATTTTTGGTATAATGAATCTACCGTTGGCACTTTAAATTCATTGAATAGGCTTTCTGTTGGGTATGTGGGAGGTTTTTTTAATATGATTTTGATGATAAGTTTTTGTACAGTTCTAATGGGGTTGGTGATATTTAGGTATGTTCCTCCCCAGCCGACAATGCCATATTGCAGTTGAGATTGGACAATGGAGTTGTAAACCATTTTTAAATCTGCTCTAGATAGGATGTTTCTGAGTCTAATGAATATGTAGATGCATTTGCGTATACGTTTCACTAGTTCGGCTGTGTGCATGTTCCATTTTAAGTTACTGTCAATTAATATACCCAGGTATTTTATTTTTTCTGTGGATTTGATCAACATACAACGATTCATGCCATAAAAAAATTAATATACACCTTTTCACTCACTCTTTGATTTATATAGAGCCAACACTCACTTTACTAACTGACTTAAAAATGGCAATTCGACGTGGCCGAAACATGTCTTCTACAAATATATTGTGGGATAAACTTTAAAAATTATTTTATTTATATCTGATATGAATTGAAAATTATATTGAGTTAAATCGCTTAAGATCAAATGATTCAAGCTTCGAGAGCGTCCGGTAAATCATACGTTATCTTAATTTTTTTTATCAAAATTGACAAATAACCCAAATATAGCTCGATACTACATTTGAGTACAGATAGTAAATTTTATAAAATGTATATTTTTATTTGGTTTTAATTTCTCACATTGTTGTGTGAGCTGTGTTATGTAACTGATACATGGACGCCGGTATTAAATTCGTGTCACACAAAGTGGAGTTTTGTGGCCAAAAATATTGACAGTTATTACATAGCGGTCTGTTGTAGAGGTATTGTTCCAATAACACACCCGGCGTGATGTAGTGGCTGCCATTGTCGAAGTCAAATAATAACACTTTCAATATGTTCCCCCCCCCCAATTATTACGGGTATATCATCGGCATTCAACAATAAAACATTAAGTAAATTTTTACGATAGTAAAAAAAAGCAAATCAAACTGTAAATCATCATCAGCAGCCTGTTTTCATCCACTCTATCTTCTTCTTCGTAGTATCAATCCGGTGGATTGGTTTGCAGCAACAGAATATTGCATCTCGATCTCCATTACTCTCGGTCCTCCGCAACCCTTTTCATCTCAGCATAAGCGCTACAATTCATGTCCTCGAATACTTGCTGCAAATCCTCCCGTCTAGGGCGCCCTCTACAGTTTCTACTCTCAACCATCCCCTCCAAAATATCGTGAAGAAGACCATCGTGGCGCATGATGTGACCAATCCATCGGGCTCGCCTCTCTGAGATGGTTCTTATTAGGTGCCTATCTTCCTTGATTATCCTGAGAACCTCATTAGTCGTGACGTGGTCTCTCCAGGAAATTCCAAGAATTCTTCTGTACGACCACATCTCAAAGGCCTCTAGTCTTTTTTTATCACTTTCAGATAAGCACCATGTCTCAAAGCCGTACATTAAGATGCTCCAAGCAAGTGTTTTGGCAAGTTGCTTGCGGAGCCCTAAAGTAATATTTTTTGACTCAAGAATTTTTGCTTTTTATTGAAAGCTGGCCTTGCTTGATGTATTCGACAGTTGACTTCTCTTTTTGTTCTGCCATCCCAGGTGATCGTACTTCCAAGGTTTACAAATTCTTTTGCATCTTTTAGGGGTACTCCTAGCATTGATATGTTAATTTTCTGCTGCTCATTGCGGCTTACTCTCATGACTTTGGTCATGAAAGTAACTATTAACTAGTAACACTCTACCAATCTAATACATATTGCGTGTGAACAGTATTTTTAGCTTGTTGGTAGTAAAATATGCTGAACACTTTGCTTTTTAGTTTTCATATTTGAAAGGGAAGTGGCAACGAGCCCACGTTAAGTATTGTTTTTTGTTTCTTTTTTTTCCCTAACAGAAACATTACAAATTTTAACAACTCAATTCATTTCTGAAGTACAATAAGAATTAATCCTAAAAATAAAAACAAAATACATATACAAATATAGATACTTATGATTTAGTACTAAGAACAAAGTAATAAAGACAAACAACAAAAGGTCCCAATGCTCAACAAACAGACGACGCCAACAAATTATTCCTCCATAGAAACTCGTGGAGTTCATGAATTGGGCCTCCCTTACGTGAAATATATCAACATCCGAGGCGATTTGTTTAAACAGTCTGATCCCTCTCCCAAGATGCATAGTCTCTGGTAGGTTAGTGTTACTCTTTGGGAGAGCGAACAATCTGTGCCTCTTTATTCTCAGATATTTATCGGGGACAAGCAAACCGATCTTCAACAAAATTTCAGGATTCCCAAACACGCCACGCAACAGAACATTGGCTATGAAAACGGTTCGAGTTTGAATCCCAGCGTCCACGGTTTTTTTTCTCCAGTATTGATGAAATAAATGTTATAAACATGATATTTGCTGTAGATTTGTATGTGTATATAAATTTGTTAAATATTGGTTTAATTATCTTTAAAGTATTAGAGTATTGATATAGATTCTGGAAAAATAAATAAATTTAAAAGTACATTTTCTGGTCGCAAATCATACTATGTATGGTTCAAACCAAAATGTTAAAAGCGCATAAAAATCACCGCAAGCTCTGTGTGAGTTTTGGGTATTTTTGACTTAATGGCTTTTTACAGATAACCAAAATGTGTCCCCACACAATTTATTATGTGTAAATGGTGTAGTTTGGAACGTGTTTGGTTTTCACAGATATCGACAATGTTCGAGCCGTAATTCAATCGCCCAATGAATTGCGGTGAGGTGCGATTGTTATTATTATGAAATAATCGTTTAGCAATATAATAATTGCATTGCGCGACCGACACAATGGCGAATTAAAGTGGCTTGGAATGGTCAATCATTGAGGCTTTACAAAGCCTTATTGGAAATAGATCGACGATCACGAATAGAGTAATGGTAATATTATAATCAATCTATTCACTATAATTATGTAATATTATTAAACAATATATTTTTATATTAACTGTTTTAATAACCAATTGATTTCCACTCAGAATACTGTAATACTTTAATGAAATAATCTATACCAATATTTTACAAATTTATACGTTCATACAAATGACATTTCCCTTTGAAATATCGAAGAAAAATAAACGGCAGATGCTGGGATTTGAACCCCGAGCTTTTGCAATCATTGTTTACATATTTTTGAAGCATGCTGTTATTTTAATGTACCTTTTAATAAAACTTCTGTTGTTATAATAATTAAAACATAAATATATACTCGTTTATTGCTTACCTTCATGCTGGCGGGTATAGTTCAATGGTCAAAGTGAGAGATTGAAAAAATAAAAAATTAATCGATTTCTGATCTCTTAAATAACCTCCAGTTGGTGTGAATTTGATCCTCAACCCGTCAAATTCCAGTCATAGCCTATTTAATTAAAATTGGTGGAAGACGAAAGTTGTCCCATGAAGACCACCCATTCATAGTAAATTCCTGTAATAATAAGGATGATGCGTGAATCTCGGGCTATAGTGTAAGACGTTGGTGTATTAACACTCCTCACGCAGCGTTTAGCCATATGCACCATAGTAAACGTCATAGAATTCCACAGATGAAACTTCAGAATTACTATCATCATCTGTCTGTTTTCTTCTGTATTTGCTTTACAGAAAAATAACCTACTAATGGTGATATTTAAAATTAGGATGCCACGCGTTGGTTATTTACATTGAATCTTAAATCCTTCATCTCAAATGCACAAAGCAAAAATATCTTACATATTTGATGAGTAATCTTAAATATTTGTTCATCGGCGCGACGCTTTAAGCTCATCTGCTCAAAACACAAAACGCCAAACTACCTCTTCCGCCATGTTTGCCCGTCAATTGTATTTTTAATGTATTTTGTTTTTCTCCCCTTCCTATTTTGAAAATTGAATAGACGAGGGCGACATCTACTGAATGGGCCTCGCAAAGCAAACACTTATCTCCACCGATGGATCTCTTTGTTTTTTAATCGAAATTTCTGTTGTTCTTGTTAAACAAGCAAATCCATCGCGCCGCTTTCATCGAGCCGAATGTTTCAAAGTGAGGGGACAGCGATAAAAATAATAAAATACCGACGCCCCCATACGGTCTATCAATTATTTAAGCCCGTACGACTCCTCTATCTATCTGTCTGTCTATCAGTATCAATTAATGGAATAAATAGCGATTTGTGCAAATGGAAGGAATGCGGTTCCCAAAACGCTTAAAAAAAATAGTAAATTTTTGATATCAACAAAAACCAAGTTTTTTTTTAAATTTAATTCGCTGATATAAAAGGTGGTTGCTAAGAAGATTTGCTCTTATTTTTTCTTTCCAACATTCGAATCATATATTCACCACAAATTGCCGCCACACATTTCACCCAGCGATCACTGTCCGTGCTTTGTATCGATACTTTCTGCCCCCAGAAGTTGGATTTTTTTTTTAACTAAAGAACGTTCTCAATTACGTATAACATTACTAAAGTTTCTATAGGCTATAGACCTTACTGTTTTGTGCTGGTTATGTTGTCGTTTAAGAATTATATATTTGACAATTTTATAATCCAAGGCATTTTTTGATGTTTGGTAGTAAGCATTTTTAAATAGGTTGGATTATTAGACCGACGCTCGCGAGGCCTTTTGAGTATATTCTGAACACAATGCGAGTCAAAACAATTTAAGTTCTTGACTCTAACTATACGTTTTATGGTCTCATGAACGCATTTTAAATAGTTCCAACGCATTTATTTCACAGACAATTCGTTCAACGACTCATCGATAACGACGCGGGGCGCACTGGACGTCTGGTGCACGGGACATTTGACGCACGTGACAACTGGTGCACTGGATGACTCGCTTACCTAACCAAACCTAACCTAAGTTGTTTCGTTAACGAGACATATGGATCTCTGGACTCTGGACTCTGGACGATAACTGGACAAATTCTTAGGTTAGGTTATTAAGTTAGTTTAGGTTAGCGAGACGTCCAGTGCACCAGTTATGCCGTGCACCAGACGTCCAATGCGCTTCACGTCGTTACCGATGTGTTGCTGAACGAATTGTCTCACCATTTTAAAACATTCTAGTTTGCTTTTCAGCTATAGTTCTCGAACGGCTTGTTTGTAATGTACAAAATTTCGATCCACCCACGTAGTTTGTCAATTAATCGAACGCTCGTGACTCGACCAAAAGAGTTATGCGTCCAAATTTATTAAAACACAAGAAAACTTCGATAACTACAAGCCGACTTAGATTCCCATAGGCGATGTATACCCACATGAGTGATTTTTTGTTGCTGTCCGATATAGCTGTTGTAATTTAATATGTAAATGTAATTTAATTTAATAAACTGTTCGGTGTACGATCGACGTCCCCGCATGACGTTAAAAAACTGAATAAGTCGAATGTAATAAATGAAATTATTCTTCTAAGACTGTGACCTTCACTTGTAAAAAATATGCCAAGGTTAAAAAGTCATACAATAGATATTGGCTTTAGGTATTTTGATTTTTTCGATTGAAAAACTCTTGGTGGAATTCCATAATCTTCTTCGTAGTATCAATCCGGTGGATTGGTTTGCAGCAACAGAATCTTGCATCTCGATCTCCGCAACCCTTTTCAGCTCAGCATAAGCGCTACAATTCATGTCCTCGAATACTTGCTGTAAATACTCCCGTCTAGGGCGCCCTCTACAGTTTCTACCCTCAACCATCCCTCCACAATATCGTGAAGAAGACCATCGTGGCGCATGATGTGACCAATCCATCGGGCTCGCCTCTCTGAGATGGTTCTTATTAGGTGCCTATCTTCCTTGATTATCCTGAGAACCTCATTGTTCGTGACGTGGTCTCTCCAGGAAATTCCGAGAATTCTTCTGTACGACCACATCTCAAAGGCCTCTAGTCTTTTTTTATCACTTTCAGATAAGCACCATGTCTCACAGCCGTACATTAAGATGCTCCAAACAAGTGTTTTGGCAAGTTGCTTGCGGAGCCCTAAAGTAATATTCTTTGACTCAAGAATTTTGGCTTTTTTATTGAAAGCTAGCCTTGCTTGATGTATTCGACTGTTGACTTCTCTTTTTGTTCTGGCATCCCAGGTAATCGTACTTCCAAGGTATACAAATTCTTTTGCATCTTTTAGGGGTACTCCTAATTCCATAATATCAGATATAAATAAAAGAATATTAGGAATTTATCCCACAATATATTTTTAGTGAAAATGAAAATGTTGCGAAAAAACTTGAAAATGGCCAGATATTTATATCTGATATTGGCTTTAGATATAACAACCGAATACACTCGTCTATGTTGTGCAAAAAAATTAAATGTAAATTAATTTAAAAAAAAATATTTCTGTTTTTTTTACATTTAATTTTTTTTTAAGCCCAATCAATCAGACTGCATAGAGTTGATCTGAGCTGGGGAATAATTTCGGTAATTTTCATCATCGCCAACTCTGTGGCTTGAGACGAACTGATCAATAAAATAATAAAAGGGTCCACTTAAATAACTTCTTAGGTTTTCACGGCCAGATTTGATATTGTGGCTTTTGGGTTTAGCCGTGTGTGGCGAATTTATTTTAACCAATATTTTGACCGCTATTGCAGGGGTCATCTTCAGGATTGATGATTTAGTTGTGATTAAGTTGTGAGTTGGTGTCAGATTATTTTTTATGAACGTTATTGATATCTCCATGGCAACTACATACTAAAGTTTCATTGGTCCGGAGAATCGCGGGTATGTTCTAAGAACACGGTAGGTATATTCTTAGAATACGGTAGGTATGTTCTAAGAATTGTACCTCCACGAACGTCGTGTCAGATTGTGGTCGTCCTTGCTTGTCTGTATAGGTTTTAGAGTATGTGCTAGAAGTGGAAGCCATGCTGTTTTGAGAATCAAGCAGTCATCCCTGTTGATGTTGATGGAATGTCCCTTGTAGGTGGTAGCTATATTTTACGAGGGATATTTTCGGGAGATTTGTAAATTGTTTTTTTTTCAAGGAGATATGATGATTAGCTAGACGGTCTTGAAGCTTGGACTATTTGGATTTAATGGGTGGCTCAACTCAAATCCATCCATAGTGTCATTGATTGTATATTAAAGACAAAAATAACTGTCAAAAAATATTTACCGCAGTAAAAATATTTTTGTACTATTATGAAGATAAAAAAATCGAAAGATAGACAAGTTAAAACAAAGTCGTTTAATTTTATGAATATTTTCGCTCATGCTTTAGTTCTATATTTGTTTGGTTAAAATGCACCCTTCGAATACCCAGTTATTAGTCCAACGCACTAATTTTTAGAATTACTTGGTCTTGCGGTGAAACCCAATAAAATTATGGTAAAAAAGTGTGATAATATTTAAAATTTTATTTAATTATGGTTAAATTATGTCTTCATTTATAAAAATATTAATTATATAATACCAATGATCATAAAACTGCACGAGCTCAGTTTATACCCTTTTTATACCTAGTTCGTGTTTCATAGACATGGCTAACCCTGAGACCCAGACTATTAAGTTCTAAAAATGGAAATGGGTGGTTCCTTTTCTCACGGAGATGATTGATCCGGATATTTGGTCGGGAAGAGCTTTTTACGTTAAGGCTGTTTAAGGTCATCAAATGCGTTGGCCGAAAATCTAAGAATAATACAAATTTTACAGAAAAAGTAAAATGCTGTGATTATGTAGCTTAGTGGTAACATATTCTTAATGTCTGTAATAGCATAGCATATTTTATGCGCACTTTTTTTCACTGTAGATATTATATTAGAATAAATTCTCAATCTGTTATTTGTGAATTTGTATACTTAATTGACGATTTAATAAGTTTAAATAAATGCAGCAGACTCAGCAGAGACACTAATAATCATCATCACCATCAGCTTGTGTCTATCCACTGTTAAATTTAGGCTACATTTTACCTCCATGAAGTACTACGGATTCCAAATTATTTTCCAACCACCATTCTTCTGATGTCATTTAATCTAACACAGATTCGCTCAACATCTCGTTTCCGGTTTTTGGGCGTCGCTTTATCACCGTATTTACCCATAAAATTTAATCTATTTGACAAATGTATTACGTCTATTAGAACTAGACTAATTTATCTAGAATTCTCATTATTTTTATGAAAATCTTATTTTTGATTCTACTAAAATAAAATTTAAACAAATTATTGTGTAAAATTAATTTACCCTGAGTGACAAGCTTATCAACAATAGAAATAATTTCGCGTCTACATATTTATTTTATTTTGGAAAGCTTCGTACAATAAAGCTTTATTTATCACTTATTAGTATTCTATTGATAAGATAATATAATATTTAAATAAAAAAGTGTGTTTAATGAATACATTTTTTTCTTAAGTATGTTGTTAGACATTGTTTTGAAATAACGTATGCCCGCCACGTACTGTTAATAATTATTACAGATATAAAAATTCCTACAAAATAAAATTCCACTAGGGTATAATTATTTTGTTGTGATTTGTATGTTTTTCAATTTGTGTGAACGTGACGAAAATAGTGAGCTTGCGATCATGAAGATATTTTTATACGATCTATAGCATACAGAGTGAATGCTAATATGATGTTAAATAAATATAATAATGCAATCGTTTGTAAAAAAATGATAGACTATGATAGAATGTTAAATATTCTTAATGTACAAATAAACAAATATTTAAATATCCTCATGAAATCTGCACGTAAAATGATAGTGTAGCTTGTATAAAGTAGATAAATTTCATGAATAAGAACATTAAAGTGATCAACTGACATTACATGATGAAACGGCATAACTTTAATTTTAAATTAATTTAAATGAAAAACATAACAAATTATTAGCATAAATAATTAGTTTTGATTGACATTTATTTTAATTTATTACACGTTGTGGACTCCCTGGAGAATGTGAATGTGAATGAAAACTAAATATTTTCAATTTGTTATTTTTTTCATTAAAATCAATTTAAAATTATGAAGTATTCAAGAGTGCTTCATTACTGATTGAATGCCCTGGAATCGTAGATCATTACAAGATATATAATCTTCTTTGTTCTGAAATATTTTTGTTGTATACGCTATATGGTGTTGAGTAGTTTTTTTGTAGTAGTCTTATTTGATCATTTAAAAATTAATCAACAAATCATATTGTAACATAAAAATGTAATGGAAAACTTAGAAATCTAAAATTAGCTTTCATTATACAAGTGAAAAAACAATATTATCAATGATTATCAAACATTGATTTCAAACAATACTATTTTTCAATTTAAAGTAAAAAAAAATCAATTTAAAGTAAAATTAAAAATTTACATTTTTTGTTACTTTGTGTATGATTAGATTTTTTTTATTACATTTTACTTTATTTTGAAAACATTTTAAGCTTACCTAGTTTAAAATATGACTTGTAAGCACATGTACATTAAAAACTAATTATGTTCAAACAGTGCATTGGAATATTTTATTTTTAACACTTAAAAAGGATTTATTAATGCGTTCAGATAATTAATGGACTACAAAATCGTTGAGAAAAATAAAAATTACCAGAAATAAAATTCTACGTTTGATAGTTTAATACTTTATGTTTATATATGGGTGGAGAAATAACAACATTAATATCCCTGGTTCATGCCTAGTACAATAGAATAAATTCACTTTATGTAATAATATTCTACACAAATGCTAGTATATATATGAAAATTAATAAATGCTTTACAAATACACAGTGATAAAAATTCTCAACCATAATTTGAGCAGACCTTATGATCAAAATAAAGCGTTCGAGATGCAAGATTATATTGCTGCAAATTTCGTCATTTTAGTTGTGGCTGGCTTCCTGACCCCAGAAAAAGCTTTTACAGTATATTTGTCTGTTAGAATACTTAAAAAAATTGTCGCTGTCTTTCGATGATATTGCATATACGTCAGATGCTACTCAAATGAAACGCACATGTTTCACCTTTTTCGCTCATAGCGCTGAAATTTAATTGCATGAAATCATCAAAGATGTCATTGATGGTATAACATTTCGTAATATGACAAAACTGCGGATCTCAAACATGGCATAATATTGATTTAAAAGGACATAGATTAGAATAGGGTTTATTTTTATCTTTAAAAAGCATAAATTATTATTTTTTTACAATATACAAGTATACTATTCTAGTCTACCCTGCATCATAAAAGCTCACCTTATATCTGGTACAGGTACATAGTACCTAGGTCCTCTTGACTAACTACCCCAATGGTCTGGAGCCAGGTACTTCTCCCCTTGCAGACGTGTACAGTGGGCGGAGGGCGACCGCACGCGCCTTAGGCCATACTCCAGCCCAGCTTTGGCCCGCCCAGAGCTTCGGCCGAGCTTTTGACGTTATCCACCTGAAATCGGATGCATGAAAAAACATCTGATCGTATTGATCGCAGTGCATGTAAACATATATCTGACTGAAAAAAGTTATTTTTTAAATCAAATATGAAAAGTAACGTTAACAACATCAAACGATACTCAATATTATTAATAATTTAAACAAACCCTAAAAACAATGATAAAAATTAAATAAAATATCTCATAAGGGCCTACAAAAGAAAACTATACGTTTTCGTATGTATATTTTTTTAATTTGCATATTAACATGATACAAAAAACAACATTAATTTAATTCATTATATACAGGTATATATATAATCGTGTCGGAAACAACAGGGTCAGATCCTGTCTGCCCAGAAGTGGGCGACGTCGATGGCGTTACTTCTGGCCATCATCAGGTCTTCCTGGGTGCAGCTATTCGGGCACAGCGCACACTCCAGAAGGAGTGACAGGGTCTGCTCCACGCCGCAGTCACATTCAGTCGGTCCGCTGTAAAACTGCCAGACCCTCATTTGTGTCCTCGTCTTGCATACTCCGGTCCGAAGTCTGTTAAGGGACCTCCATATATTCCACCCTTGGTCATGTCCAGGGGCTAGGTCCTCTTTCGGGGCAATCCAAGTATTCCCCTCAGTTGCGCTTCTCCACATGTTCATTAATAATCAGTAATATACAGGTATATAACTGATTATTAATAATAAATTAAGTATCTCTGTAAAAATGCTGGGTCTTAAGTGATTACAACTAAGAACTAATTTTACGATATTGTTACGCGATTTAAGGTGTTAGAAGTAATGCATATGTTCATTCATTTTTCCATTAATTTACTCATTCTATTTCCATTGTATGAATAACTTATTTATAAAATAGTATTTTTTATCTTTAATGTGAGCGATTGAGGTACACATGATGTACCATACTTTCATTGGCTTACTTATATAAGTACAATTTGAAATTATAAACATGTTCTTTTAACTCTTCGTAAATATAAAATAAATAATAAATACTTTATATGAATTTTTTAATTTTTATTAGAATATTATTTTATTATTTCAATATTCTAATCTACTTTTATAGATCATTGACTATATTACAATATTATTATTACTTAAATATACATATACTATACATAAAATTCTTTTTTCAACGCGTCAATCCAAGCACAAAAATAACGGCAGAAGCGAGATGCGAACCATACCGCTCGGCGAACTGCGCCATTGCTATGCCTAGACCAACTCACGTTGAAACTAGTATTTATATCATTGTTATCATCGTACGATAGATGTCGCTATAGTATATATTTAAAGTATGTATATTTTTATTATTATTCAATCAGTCTTCATTTATTCACAAGCTTAATATTATTACTTTCCGGCAGTCTATTTATTTTGGTCCGCGATCCGCATCCCGCTTCTGCCGTTATTTTTGTGCTTGGATTGACGCGTTGAAAAAAGAATTTTATGTATAGTATATGTATATTTAAGTAATAATAATATTGTAATATAGTCAATGATCTATAAAAGTAGATTAGAATATTGAAATAATAAAATAATATTCTAATAAAAAATTAAAATTAAAAAATTCATATAATAATGTCTCCTTGAGACAATATCAAGAAGGTAAAATTATCCATCAGTAACACAGGTAAATGATTGGTTATAAAGTCCGAGTCGGAACTATAAGTAGTCGTTTCTCATCCATTCAGTCTATAGTTTGGTTCGAGACCCGAGTGGTACTTACTAAAATAAATAGACTGCCGGAAAGTAATAATATTAAGCTTGTGAATAAATGAAGACTGATAGAATAATAATAAAAATATACATACTTTGAATATATACTATAGCGACATCTATCGTACGATGATAACAATGATATAAATACTAGTTTCAACGCAAGTCGGTCTAGGCATAGCAATGGCGCAGTTCGCCGAGCGGTATGGTTCGCATCTCGCTTCTGCCGTTATTTTTGTGCTTGGATTGACGCGTTGAAAAAAGAATTTTATGTATAGTATATGTATATTTAAGTAATAATAAATACTTTAATTGCTTACAGTCATGTTTAAAATGATTATCTATGATCTTTTTCTGTACCGATATCCATAATGGAAGTATTCATGTCCTAGAAGAAGGCACGGGCCATACTTTAATGCGTGAGTGACCCTCCCATACAGACCCTGGCGAGGTACTTGAAACATACCTGATATATCAAACAGAGCTTCTAAATTAACGGAATTATTAACTTGGAATTGATTTTCTGTTTTAAGTAAGTCAATACAAAATACATTACACTGTTTATAACAAAAGTAACTTAAGCATTTGTATCAAAACAATAATAGCGTTAATTAATTTCAATGGTAATGATAACATCACTAGTTAGACAAGGAAATATTCTTCGTTTTTTAATAATAATAAAAACCTTTGAATCATTAGAAGCTTATTGCAATAATTGAATTTAAGATGATTTTTTAAGATAAGAAAATAAAATAAATTTTATTACGTTCGTGTTTTTAAAGGATTTATAATTTAGAAATGGAAGTCTTTCATGTTTTAAAAGCAAACAAATGATATCCTGAATATCTGCTCTCCAGTCGCGTCGTTATGGCGAGACGTGGATGCGTTATTAAACAAAAGCCTTAAGCGATGCGCTTATACGGACAGTGTTTTTGGGTAATTTACTCTCAAGCATGGTTTACTATTAATTTTAAACAAACTGCCATGTCAACCATAATACAATTGGTTAATTATCATAATCAGCCTTTTTTAGTAATATGCTGTATTTAGGTTACATATATAAGGTTTTCTCATTATAACAACACTCCAAAATATCCTCCACTATCCTTCACTTACTCTATTCGTGCATAGAAAGTTAAATCTCTTCTATAGCGACATCTATCGTACGATGATAACAATGATATAAATACTAGTTTCAGCGCAAGTCAGTCTAGGCATAGCAATGGCGCAGTTCGCCGAGCGGTATGAATACCTGGGCATAGTTGGTTTCCAAGGTCCGCGGTTCGCATCCCGCTTCTACCGTTATTTTTGTGCTTGGATTGATGCGTTGAAAAAAGAATTTTATGTATAGGATATGTATATTTAAGTAATAATAATATTGTAATATAGTCAATGATCTATAAAAGTAGATTAGAATATTGAAATAATAAAATAATATTCTAATAAAAATTAAAAAATTCATGTAAAATCTCTTCAGTCAAGCAGTTGTGTTATTTTCCAAATATTTTCTTATAAATAACACCACAAACCAACATCCTAATAATACGGGACATTGTATTATCAATGTCTTCTACTGGCGTTCACCTATGTCTGTTTATACGAGTATATAAAAAAACTACAATTCGAGATTTCCCTCAAGAGTTGCTACAATCCATACAATCCAACAAAAAAGCAATTTTCATACTATGCAATATTTTATGATATGTATTTAATTTTGGTAGCTAACATGTAATCATCACAAGTACTTCCAAGTAATCCTTAAAATGTTACGATCCAGGCTTCAGATGGGTGTTAAAATCATCTCTTTTGAGCTGAAATATACATTTGACACCATAATAGTATTGAAATATCGTTGTATTAAACACGTTGTGGAAGCTAAACATATAATATACAAGGCGGAGCTTTGAGTGACTAAAAATGAACGAAATTAGAACGAGAATGCTAACATAACTTTTATGCGATAATTAGTGGCAATCATATATTTCAATAAGGAAGTAGATAGAGAAGAAGACAAGAGACATCACTGCCTTTGTAAATGTGGCTCAAGAGGCGGCCCCTTCAGCCTTTTCCGTAATTATGCTCACATTCCCTTACTAATTTCCTCCCCCAAACCCAAAACAAACCTAAATGTAAAGCACTTTGAATATCTCGAACGTAAAATTTATCTTGTAATCTTAATGTGTTTATTTAGAAATGTTCACTATTATTCTAGAGCAAGTACTCCATTCATGCTCTGAGAATCCTTAACGGCAGCCATTATGTCCGTACCTACTTCGGAGAAGCTTTTTGTAACGTCATTATTATTATCAAAATATCGTTCATTTCAGCATCGTGTAAGCAATACTAGTTTTATTATATTTAAATTAAAAAGTGTATTTTAGACCTTTTAACAAATACATTTTAAAAATTCATCAATATCTACAAATAATTTACATTATTTTATTGTTTTTCTTGTTTTTTTTATTGATAAAAGTCTTGATAAGGAAGGTGACTCACTTATATGCAAGCATAGAAGAATTATAATTTTATGATAGTAGAATATCTGATCCTTATAACAATTATGATAAACATAGTTGATGACTTCATTCTGTTGAGTGGATCATAATGGTATAATACCCACAATTTTTTTATTGTTTAATATCTGTGATTATACCATTTCGATAACTTTCCATTTTGGCAAGCTTTTACATTCAAATTGGTATTATTAACTGACAATTATTGATTAATTTAAAAAAATTCAAATAATTTGTATTTTTCACGTTTATTTAATAAATAAACGCGTTTTGTCTCTTGAGCGGATATTTTCAAGAGTGAAACAATTTTTCGACAACAATCGATTATGTATAGGAAAACTCTTAGATGGTGATTATTGTAAATCGATTGGTATTTAAGGTAATTAACTAATAATTTATTCTAGTGCAAATTTAAGGGTGATATGGTGTCAAAATTATGTACATTTATTAAGCAGAAATTTAAATAGTATATCTACCATTTTATTTCAAAAATATAACTTAAAGATTTTGATAAGAACCGTGGAATCATAAAATGACACCCTAATGCTCCCTTCGGGTAAATTATTCGATAAGCTGCATCTTTAAACGTTGATCTGTGAGATATATTAATCTGACAGGTCAAATCGTTCTAAGCTAAATTGACAGAAATATCATTTAGTTACCCAGCTTTAAGGATTACCATATTTTACTTTTTTAATAAAATTGTAAAACTAAGTAAAATTGGATTCCTAAATAATATCTTTTTTTTTCAAATAAACTATAAAGACATCTTAAAAAATCCACATTAGTTTGCGATCATAGTTTTGAAATCCTTTTGATTTCATTTATTATAAACTGAGTACAGCTTTTATAAATATAATGTATGTATTTGAGCTCAGAGAAGAGTTTTGGAGCTTTTCATTTCTTATTTATTTTTACTGAATTACTAAGGCCGAAGTCTCTCAAGCTGTATGTACGTTCAGCTTATGTGAGATGGTATGTTACATGTACGAGTAGTCGAACTTGTAACATTGATTCATATAAATGTACATTTTAACGAGTTGCCTGAACATAATAAATGTCAGTTACTAGAACATATGGTAACCAAATTCTCCTTGACAGTTGCAATATTTATTGCATTCTCTGCATCTTGAGTTCCGCTAAGTACTTACTTATAAATGATTCCTAATTGTCTTCTAGATGAGAGCTTCAATGCCCTGCATCGAAGAGTAGGTAGTTGTTTTTTACTAGGCGTATTTAAGCATTTGTCAAAATAACTATGCATCTAGAATCTTGATAGCAGTTTTTTTTCTCATCTAAAGAAAATGCGGTTGAAGAACGTGTTTGATCATTATGAAAAAAATGTCATGTTTGCACACATGAGAAAAAATATTGATGAAAATATCATTGATTTTAAATTATATCAGAAATAATTATTTAAAACTGATATGAGTACAACAAAGTAGTTGTACGTTAAATATAATTCTATTAAAAAGATAATAAAAATGGTGTTGAATTGTGACGTCACAAGCTTTAAATTTATTTATTTCTGTCAATAAGACATACCTGTATATTAATATTATGTATAAAAAATTGGGTACTAATTAAGTATGTTGGTTTATAAAAACCTTTACACGCATTGAACAAAAGCTTATCTTCGCTGAAAAATACACAGTTTTCTGTAAAAGTTCATCTGTAAAAATGATTTCATCCTTCACTTCTGAAATTCAAATGTCAGTGAAATTTGAATGGATCTAAACTAAATATAACATCATAATTTATCTGTCATATCTTAAAATAAATAACTCGTCGATAACATCGAAATCCATTCATTTTTCAACAAGAAATTTAATTTTAAATTGTTATTTAATTAACCCCTAACATTTCATATGTAAACAATTACGTATATAATTTCATGATTTCGATACCAAACATAATACATTATGCAAATAAACAATAATCTGAAAGCAATCGCAGCCACACACCTTGTCGGGAAGCTACCTTTGAGTGACATTGCTAATTTAAACGGGCGAGAAGCCGAATGTGCCTTACACAGCAATATGTTTTACTCGAAGTATTATATAATATCACTGGCTGTGCATATTTCATGAATGCAAGGGAATGTGTCATCTAATAAGTGTCACAGATAAACGATTGAAATATGCGATCCGTTATGTGTGTCTTAGGCGTGCCGCCGCCCTTAACTCATTTCAGCCAGTCATTTATTTAATGGTTTGTTAATCTTGGTTTCCGCCCTCGAACGAGGAGCCCTTCCTTTCTTCATCCGCCCTTTCTTGCATCGAAACATATGACAAAATAATCTAGCGTCTTATCGTTTCTCGAGTACACCATGACTGGGCAAAACTACAACATTAATTTCAAATATGTCGCATTAAGACACTAATTTAATACAATGGCATTAAGTACGAGTATTATCGTCTAAATAACAGGGTGGTAATGCATTAACTGTGTATAATTCTTTGATAATTAACGTACTTCAGAGTGATAATCGCATTTGAGCACTTAACAAATAAGAACAAATTAGCAAAAAGAGCCCCAGTAATGTCGAGTTGATCAATAAACGAATAAAATAATTATTTTCTTCTGAAGAATGTCTTTTAATATAAAATCTAGATTGCTTATAGTAAACATGTCATTCAAGATGACGTTTTTTTGTGAATTTTTATGTGTGTTTATTGTGAAATGAATGTATTAATTATGCTCCACCTGGTTAAGATATTTTTTATAAATTGTGAGACCACATTACTAGAGAGAACTATTTCAGAAGCCGGTTCGAAAATATTTATATATTTTTTTATTAAATAAATAAATATAATAATAGCATATTTTTAAAATAAAACTTACACCTCATTGGCACAACATTAAAATATTAATAATTTATCGGTTTGTATGTTTATAATACTCTGAGCACACATTTTAGATTATAAAAATGGATTAATTTGATTGATGTAATAGTAAATTTCTGCTTAAATGTATCAAAGAATAACGTAAATATCTTCTAACTCGCTGAAATCTTTAAAAAAGGCATCTAAAAACTACTTCACAATCACGAGAGTGTATCAACAAAAGCTCCATATCACAACACGTGCAGATAAACTTTATCGCAAACACGAAAACGGTTCATGAAAAAGAAATATTGTTCCGAAATAAAAAATAAAATGAGTTTCAGCCGCTGAGAAGTTTTGTTCCTCTCTGTTCGCATCGATTCCCAGAGTAAACTAATCCGACCCAATTTCGTGGATCACTTTTCACGGCTGAAAAAGTGACACCTTACACTCGCATTATGATTCGAAACACATTTTGTCCCCAGAGTAGAGCTGCGTTGACACTGGCAGTCTTATCGACAAACCACTGACGACATCCCTTTTATTTTAAATTTATTACTGATTCAATAACATAGATTTTTATCAATTCATGCAAGTTTTGATGCACTTAGGGTTTCATCCATCGGACCAAATATCTACGCTTGTTCCAGGTACAATGTATTTATTCATAAATCTACCTGATTTGCGAATAATGGATCCATATATACTTCCATACTTGAAAAAAGACTACTTGACTTAGCACCTTTAGCGCCTTTATATTTAATACACTAATTAGCGCACAATACGTCTATTTTATAATAAACTATCAAATAACAACACTATAATATACGCCTCACATTTTACTGTAGCATCGTTAAAAGTTTCTAGACTCTTTTACTTAAGGATTACTCAAACCTAATAAAACCACACTACATAATTTGACACGTCTCACAGCCGTACATTAAGATGCTCCAAACAAATGTTTTGGCAAGTTGCTTGCGGAGCCTTAAATTAATATTCTTTGACTCAAGAATTTTTGCTTTTTTATTGAAAGCTAGCCTTGCTTGATGTATGCGACTGTTGACTTCTCTTTTTGTTCTGACAGATTTAGCAGGTTGATATTTAGTATCCTGAAACTGACCCTAAGCACTGTCAGTGTAAGAAGCCTTGGATAAGTATAATGTACACCGGCTGGTCCTCGCAGGCCGCGGGCCGTTCAAGTCGCCGACAAAAACACGTGTTCTCGCCCTTAGACAAGCCTGCGGTGATCATACTTTCTTGCCGAGAAAAAAACGCGTTTGAAACGGGTCGTAAAAACGTTTTTATCTCTCATATATGAAGTTTTGAAGATAAATAATATGTAAGGAAATACCTTATTTATATAATGCTTAGCGACGACTGTAAATCATGGCTTTAGTTAAAAGATTATTGGCTGTTTATTGAAACCATATTTTTAGGAGTCTTAAATTCGCCATCTGCTTTATGCCGATAAATATTTATTATTCGCAAGTTATCAACTGTTACTTTTGCTACTAACTATTAAACAATATTTTGTATTAATACCATTCAAGTATGAAATGCGTGATCGGAAATAATCATAACATTATTCTTAAAATACAAATTTGAAAGAAAAAAAAAATGTCCAAAATTTAGTATTTTTATTGTGAACTTATTATTTAATATAATCTCATCTCCAAGTAATGAATATTTTAATTTATATTTAATGATTTTCTTTGTAACATATCTGAGTTTCGGTAGATATATGTTAAAAAGATATATTCGTACATATGTCAAAAGTTGGCAAACTATTACACAGTACAAGAGTCGTAAATTTTATACATATTATTGTTAAATATTTTATAAATTAACTTTTTTAAATGAATTACGTACAATAGGTATTTGACAGTCAAAACCATGCAGTAAGTAGTTGACAAATATTTTTCCTTAATATCATTTCTTTTCGGCAGATTCACCATTTCACTATTAAAAATAACCTTTTCATCCTTTTAAATTTCATCTCAGACGGTTATATTAATGCGTTGTCGATAAGCGTTTTGAGAAAGCGATTAATTGTAAATAAGTGTAGTAAGCACTGTGCTGGTTAATTTTTATCTAACATCAAACCGAGAAAATATTTTTTTTATTATTTAAAACACGCTTACACATTCAATTAAATGACATTTAGTGTAGTAAAACAACATATAAGGCGTCACAAAATATGAACCAAATATTCAATTTTCACCACTAAAAATACACTGTCGTAGAAATGTAAAAATAAATGTATGTGCATGGTCACCACCAGCACACCGCACTTATTTCTCGGCTCCAAGGATCCAAATCAAATTTCAAAGGCTGAGGGACTGTTTCTTAGGACGATCGTCAATCGAGGAATTCGTTCCCAGAGAGCTGAGAGCTGAGAGCTGAGGGCTGGCGGAACATCAAAGGGAACATACGCGAGGCGTAAAGCGATCTGTCACACGTCAATTTTAACATCTGTATTGGTTTTTTGTACGTCTTTTTACGTCACGATGCTAACTGCTTCATCGGTACCGAGCACATATAAATAACATGCAAATGTAAATACGCTAAATATAATTTTAAAAATAGCGATTTTTTTTAAAAAAAATGTTCAATTTGATGTCATATTTTATTCTTGGAGGTTTAACATAATTAAAATGTTGTAAACGTTGACAATTACTACTCAAAATCGTACAATTATATTTTTGACGATTGGTCTTTGATTCGTTAAAAAAAACACTTGATAATGACTTCAAATGTAAATATGTAGCAGTCACTGTTAAAGAAATGCTGTATTTTACGTTTTATTAATCGATTTAATTGTTTATTCTTGGTGTTATTCAAAAGTTGAAATTTCGTAAATGAATGTGGATTTTTACATCTATTTGCATATTCTATGAAATTAGCATTTATTAGCATCTATTCGGAATTTTAGCATCTATTTCGCATCTATTTCAAAATGCTAAAAATACGGGTCTCTAATAATTATCAATTGTTGTATTAAAAATCTTGACATATTTTTGGACAAGATTATTTCTGATATAAATTTTAAGGTTATTATAAAGTGTTAAATAACATTTTTTTTACTTTCATGAAATCAAAATATGTATTTTTATATTGTTATTTCAATCACTTATAGCACTTTTTTCATTTGATTTGTTTATCCTTTCATAAAAGAATCAACAAGTCAAAATTGCGGAGAATATTTTTACAATAAAGCTTCATGTTCAAATTTGAATTATTTTGATTCAGTATTAGTGGTATAATTAAATGAATATTCGGTGTTTTTTTCTTATAGGTAACCTAAATTAAAATACGGCTTAGTACCCGGTTCAATTAAAATAAACGCATTCTTCTTTTATTATAGAGCGATTAGCATATGATCTCAGGTATACCTGTGTATATATGTTATTTAGATTGCTGCTTACGCATTTATACACTGAAAAAAGGCAGGAATGATAATTCATTTCTGTACGCATCTAAAAAATTAAATTACAAAAGAATTCCTCGCAAACAAACGAGATCAAAAAAATGGAATACCTCAATAATAACCACAAAATTCTATGACGTCTAAAAAGCTTAGCCGAGAAATTTTGTATTGCCGCCATACCCGATAATTCGCCTAAGGCATTCAACGTTTTACTATGGACGGTACGACTTGTATCCCAAAATAAAACATCCATGCATTATATTATTTTAATAACACTCATACACCCACGGACCGTGGTGTTTTGTGATGGTGTAATTTCATATGAAAGCTTAGAATTAAAAGCATTGGCAAAAGGTTAGTAATTATTGGGTGGTCCTATTAACAATAAACAGAGCTTTCACCTGCGTATTTTGTGTAGTTGTAGCACACGAAAAATATAGCAACGTTTTTTTTTATTATATCTTGTACTGGAGAAGAATGCGAAATAACATTATAAAGAAGTTTAATTTTTTGGAATTATTGTCTACTGGCATTTTTGAGGATGGTTAACGATTAAGCTGTATGTTTGTTTAAGTTTGCCTACGTAATGCACGCTAAAACTTACAATCATGTATCTTTTAGGAGCCTTAATATGACTGGTATTGTTTTGATGATTCGATCACTTTTGTACACCGTTTTGATTAACCCGCAACATCTTGCTTGGCAGTCAGTCTTTTTACCTCTTTCACATCCTTTTTTTTCTTAATTTTTTCGATTGATGATCTTTAAAACTTTGACCAACAGCAGTGTGGTAATATCATAATCATTAAACTTAGTAATGATTTAATTGAGTCGCAATTTAGAATAAATTAATTTAGAATAAGTGAAATGCATTTTTTTTGTTGCAGAAATACGTGTGTACAGCAGTTTATTTTAAAAAATAGAAAATAAATCAGCTTCAAATCGATAACTTCATCTGAAGAAATATATTGTACAATTATCTTATTAACCTAATTAAACTATTTTAATACAATAAAAAACTTTATGATTTTTATCCTAAATGTATTTTAATGTAAAAATCTTGAATAATATTCATTTTTAATATGTTTATGAAATCATATTCATTAAAAAATATATGTTATAATTAATAAAACTGAAATATGATATTTTTCTTCTGGAGCAGCTAAATGTTTCTTGCAGTACTTCATTAAATATATATAATTTGAATAGCCGTCAGTGCCATCTCCTTAGACACGTGAGCATTTTGAAGGCTCAGAGCCAGAACAAATCCAGCGCTTTCATAATAACAATATAAAGTCCATTCAACACAACTCAAACCAGGAAGGCTTTTGGACCAAGGTTGTGGAGTGAAAAAAAGCTTAAATTGCAACATAGGTTCTGTTATTTCGTTATTTATAGTAAACGGTTTAGGGATGCCCTATCATTAGGCGCTTCGAGTTGGGTAAGGTCAGGTATTTTTTATTCCGCGCGTCGTATTTTGGTTTGATTGTTAAACTGAATTTTTTCATTGTCCGATTCCCATTCCCATGTTTTTTTTTGTTGAGGTGATGTTGATAATAAATACGATGCGGTTTTTGGGCTATAGGCGATTGTTAATATTTTTTATTGTAAATATTTTTTCGGATGGCATATAACATAATTGTGATGGATTCCACGTATTATTAAATGTATAACTGTTATAAATAATTATTTAAAATAATTACCCAACCTCATAAAAAATAAATATATAACTTATTACATTATTGATTTAATTATATCGTACGTTATCAATTATTACAGTTTTTTTTTGATATTTTTACATTTGTTGATGTTTTTTGTCTTTTCCATGTTTATAGAGGAAAATACAGATTATGTGATAAATAAATCTGACGAGTGGATTTTATATCACTTAACAATTTGAAAAATGTACTTATTGTATTTACTACATGCGAAAGGGTGGTGTTCATGAAACAACTATTTTCAACTACAAGTCTTAATTAATATGCTATGACTTGCAACTTTCGAGTGAGAGGTTAAGATCACACTAAATGAGGGTATTTATTGTGCATATATATATATTCTTAAAATCTTATTCTTTTTTTATATTCTTCGGGGATCAAACCCACATCCTTTAATATGGTAAGCAAACGCTTTACCTCAAAGGTATTCATGCCGGTAAAAGTACGAAATACATAAATTAATTGCAATGATACTACCTTATTTTGAAGTTATATTTTTGTCTTCCCTCTTATAATAATTTCTTGGTGACCAACATTCGACGTATTTAGGAGCATATAATTATGATAGGTAATTTTTTTCTACGTACATATTTTTGGTTTTTGATTGAGTTACCTTTATTAGTCGATATAATAATTTTGAAGAAAGACCTTCCCTCCCACACGTGTTCAAATAATACTGGTTGGCGTGAGAGCCTCCATTATTTTTAACCCACGTGGAATCTGTGCAATAATTACCGACTCTTAAATTAGTTACGGTGCACAGAAAATATAACCATATTATTTATTCACTAGTCAAGTACTTAATTTTATATTAAACGCTACATATATGGCTTGGAAAATACTAAAATCATTACAATTACTCGCTGCGTAGTCAATACATTTTACATTGAAAACCAATTATGTTTTTAATCTTCATAGTAATGTACGTAATGTTTCCGTTGTTACGTAACAGAAACGTCGTTGTCTTCATAACAAACTATCCCACTTCGTCAATATTCACTCCCTAGATGAACCATATGGCCCAAAAAATCTCTGTACATTACTGCTAACTGCCATAATATTGGCCTTCAAGGAGTTCAAAATATAACTCCCGTCAGCCTTTACCTATCAAAGAGAGGTTTGAAAAAAGAGCAGCTTAACGAGGCATATTTAGGCATTTTTTAAGTTTTCAAAAAGATGGCATGATTAGTCTGATGCTTTTCAAACCTGCACAATTTGGACTTAAAGGGCGCTATTATTTTGCTACAAACACTTGTTGAATAAGTTTGCTTAATATATATAAAATTGATTTTAACAAGGATGAATTTAAAATATATTATTTAATGGTTATTTTTAAAAGGCAACTCACTGTTTTGGCAGTTTTTAAATCGAATAATAGGCAGTAATTATTTAGCAAACGGTCAGTAACAAATACCTAAAAATTTAAGTAAAAAATAATATTTTTGCTGTAGAAAAACATAAGGTTAGGTTAGGTTATCCTTCCATTTTATGGTCTAATTATTCATTACTTTAAAACATTTTTTTATTAAAATTGAATATATTACTGACATTTTTTTTATAACTGACCACATTCATACTGACACAGTGGAAATCGCCAATTTATTCAGTCTACTGCAAATTAATTTTATTTACTACCAATTGATTTAACTTGCTTCCCAAACTTTGAACTTGTTAGTGAGCACAGAAATGCAGGCGTTTTTAAATTGATTTGTGACGTCTTTTTTTATTATGAGCCATACATTGTTTTTGATCCCAGTTGATACTTGTGGAGCTTCGAGCACTCAATTTAGTACATCGGCAACGGCGCTTCTAAATGGCCTACCAGCACACCTCAATCCTTTTCTTACATCCTTTTCCTCTTTTGTCGATGGTAGTGTTTTCTTATATCTCTATGATCTTTGACACGTGTCATCTTCTTCTTCTTTTATGTTATTTTTAATTTTTAATATCATTTGTATGTATTATATATTTATGTATACTCTGTTTCTTATTATCTTGTACCTTGGAACTTCGGTTCTGTGAAACAATATAATAAAATAATTATAAATAATTAATAATAATAAAAATATTGTTTTCAACAACCTGTCAAACTCAAGCGATATACTCAAAAACCTCTTCATCAAGAGATATACAAGATCAGTTGACGTTGACGGTGATGAAAGTCATATTTCACTAAATTCTTTATCGCAACAGATGTTTCATCAGATGTTGCCAGAAGTCAATCAACATTCGTATGCAAGTGTTGAAAAAGACCTCAACCGCGGCATAATATAGGCATTAATTTAGATAATATAGTGTATCGAGAGGAACCCATTCCGTGTCATTATATTACCATAATATCTTCTTCGGCCATTTCTGTCCAATAAAAATTCCTACGCCTAATGGAATCACCTAACATCGTGTGTTTATTGACATTTTAGAGGGGAATAAAGCTCCATTACGTCTTTTAGTTAAATCCAATATTTATTATCGATGGGACTGTTTTTTTTATGGAGATGTGAATACAGTGAGGAGGATTCTGTACCTACGTAAAGATACACTAATTCAGATTTGTATTCTGTATTTTTTTTTTTTAATTTCTGTCGCAATGTTTTTTATTTTAATACAGTTTTAACGCAAATTGATTTCATATTAAACAAAATACAGGATTCTCTGAAGAGAAGAAATACTTTTGGCTTTTACTTGATCTTCAAAAAAATATTCAAGAATCATACACATTCAGTTTCTATAAAATTCTATAATAGATTCATGTCAAACAGGAATTTATCTATAACAAATACACAAAAAAATCTAACTTTACGTCTATTTACTTCTTAAAAATACTCTAGTATTTTTCATATCAGTGAAAAATAATTAATTTTGATGATATTGTCAATGCTTGACAATAAAGACTTGGTCATACCTTTTGCTTTATTTTCAATTTATTTATATAGCTATTGTATACATAACTTAATCACCGTGGTTGCATAAACATTTGGTGAGATGTCAGGATTCGTCCTAACACTTTTGTGCCAATTATATGCTCCAACGAAGAACAGAATATATAATCATAATGATGAAAACCGTTCTCTACATCTGTATCTATTAAGTCTTTGGTACATCATCTAATATTTCCAGGTCACGTCTAACAAGCATGTCTCTTCTATATTATACATTGCTACTCTTCGTCCTCTCCTTGCACCACTTTATACTTCTCGTATCTCCGTATCTTAATTTACCAGATAGGGTGGCGTCTCTGGTACATTCATTGTATGCTGGTATCCATCGTCGGTTCCCCATTTAAAAGCAGATTACCATGTCTCCGCCGAACGTTCTAAAGACACTCTCGAGACCAATTACGTTCAACTACTCATTCGATTTTTTTCGCCTCTTAAAATATCCACGAGCTCAACCCCACTATAAACATATGGGGGAACATTCTAACATTGTAACGTTCTAACAATCTAACCCGATCGAGTGTGCAACGCTTTACTGCCCATTAAATTACCATTCACAATAGACTTTAAATTAAACAATTTTTCGCCGTTTAAACATCGCGCACTCCCTGCAAAGGAAGCAATAATCGAGGGAAATAAATACGTTATTTGTATCCATATAAAGAAGCTTTCTGTGTTCTGTATACGTCATTTTACTTAACACAACTAAATTAAAACATCATATAAAGCAGGTCTTAATGCATTGAGGCATACTAAAAAAATATACATTTATACAATATTTATATTATAACTACCTCTTATATGATGATTAAACTTTGTGAAGAATGACGTGATGAGGGAGCGGATAAGGCAGCCTTTCATATTATAGTCGTTCAAGAAAGGAAGGTGGATCAGGTTAGAGCATCTACTTCGAATGCCTAAGGAGAGCATAACTACGGCTTATAAAAAAGCTTCAAACATTTGGACTCTTGCCGTCCTGAATTTTTACATGTCTTTCATTTACTTTGATTTTATATTGTAAAATAGTTTCTTAAATTAAATTTTATGCTTACTAGAAACATGTTGTTTTCTAATATTTAATCATCAAATATATATTTTACACGTAAGCACAAATTTATTGTTGATTACGCAATTATTGATACGGAACAATATTAGCTGATGTATTCGGCTGCAATAATTCCATTGGAAAATTACGAGTAACCAGTACATCACACTCGAAACGCTAAAACCATTCAAATCATATTCTAAATATAGCGTGCATTTTATGTTCGTTAAAGTATACACTCAAAGTAAACGCTAATAACATAAATTATATCTTGTATAACTTTTCGCCGGAGATAACTAGCCTTCCAGATTATACCCTCAAGCATTTGTGTGGACCCCAACTACTTGTCACGTTGTTTCTACATACCGGGACCCTCTTAGCGGCGTCTGGAGAGCCCGAAGTTCCCCGTCTCACAATGGCCCACAACAGATACCGGCTACAAATCACCCTCTAACAAGTCCAACCAGACTAGAGCAGGAGACCAGCCGGTCCATAGTAACTGGAGCACTCATGCCCAATATCTGAAGAACTTCTAGAACAGGCTTTGAGAACCTTTACAAACATTGCCGCCTACAAAGAATAATTTTGTGAAATAAGTCATTATTTTTCACACGTTTTAATATAATTCATGTTGTGCACTGTCTATTCTATACTTTTGGAATACGTTTTACATGCGAAGAACTGAAAATGCTCTCTTATTATTATATTGAAAAGTGGTTAAACAAATTATGTAATTACTATTGATATATTTATTATTGATGATTAAAATTGATATTAGAGTGAACGCTAATAACATATAAAATTCTAGTTTGATTTCCTTCATAACTTGAGGATGCATTTAGACCAAACGAGTATTCGCACATTTCATCTCTATTTTCTTGAATTAGCGTAGCCTTAATTGTATAAACTAAAAATAATACAATACTTTTAAGATGCTCTTATTATCATTGTTAGACGTTTCTTAAGAATTCAGTTTCAGCGCTTTAGGTATTATTTTTGAACAGTAATATTTTTTAAAGAAATAATTTTATCCATGGACACGTCTTTTCGCATGCAGGGTACAGCGGCCAGAGGTTGAGCGTCATAGAATCCCTCTAGTTTCAAGCGGTTGTGTTCTCCTGCATGCTTCTCTATAAAAATATATACATGTGCACCAACTAAGTAGGTCATTTAACCGATAAATTGTATTCTAAAACTCCAATTAACAAATAGTTCAAAAATATAATTCGGATATTATGCTGTCATGTTAAAGACATGGTCTTCAGACACTAATCCTGGAGATATTCAAAACCATATTTGTTCGTCTGCGACGATGTTTTGGGACAACGCATGAACAGTGACCATTTAAAGAACTGTGTGGCGGCAATTTATAGTGTTACTGACCACATGTTTTAGATATGAAAAAGATGTGGAAAATATATACGAAAATCACGACAGCTTTACTGTTATTATTTAGAATGAAGCTTCAAATATCTAGGCCTGTTTATCCAAAAGTAGTATTAAATATCTTAGCGAACTAGTTCCGGCTCGCGGGCCATAGGTTTTCCATCCATATTTCCTAGACGATATGCCTCGATGGTACTAAGCCTCATACTCCACGCCTCATAGTGCAACAGATATGCAAATTACCGCTCTCTTAAGAGACTCAGCTTTGCTCCTCAAGGATACAAGACTCCTATCTAGTGTCTATTTTTAGAAAAATGTGACACTACGGATGTAATTAAAGTTGCTAAATATTTTTTCGATTTTTAAGAGCGTTTGTCGGCGCTTTTCTACATCAAAATTTAACACGGTTATTATACTTATTTAATGACAATTTGTTTAATTGTTTTTCAACGTATGGCGTTCTTAATTTAATTTGTCATTTTTTCTAACCTCTGATGGAATTTATATAATTTTATGAAATACTAATTATTGACATACTCAGTGTATACGTGAAAAAGATTGAAGATTTTTAAGAGTCCTTTTATTGTCTTATATTGATTGTTTTATTGGACACATCCTAATTTAAACATCCTCACGTTTAAAAAAAAAAAAAAACACATTTATTCAGATAAAAAGTGCTTCGTTGATTTATTTATAAATGAATATGGTCTTTTTAAGCGTATAGATATTATTATTTATGAAAAGTCAAGCTTTCTACACATTTATTTATTAAAATCATAAAATAACTTAAGCTGACGAAAAATTTTGCTTAATTTTCAATTTTTGTACAAAAATCAATTATTTTAAGTGCAATCGTTATTGCAATGTGCTACATAGTAACACGACGCTATTTTCAATGTTACTCTACGATATGTAAATATATATCTTAAGCAGGTATCCAGCAGGCGAAACAATGCACAAAAACTCACATGCCCGCGCATTACAAAAAACCTATTACTAATCTATCCATGTAATTTCGCCACAGGAATCCCAGGCGGTGTACTAAGAACTGCGTTTTTTCGTGGATCTCAAAAACGCATAGCTCATCCTGCATTCAGAATATGCGACACGGGGTCTGTATCGGGATGCATCTCTTCGAGCGGCGCTGGTAAAGGGTCGACATCCGCACCTCTAAAGATGCCGCGGTCTTCACACTCGGGCCTTGAGCACGTAACCGTTTGATGTCGGAGATGGCTCTGGAATTGCAACTATTGTGTATATTCTCTTAGCCTATCTCGACGTCTCTTATCTCGATATTGGATGAGCCGAAGATAAAACAAAATATACAATGAGAAACGTGTTCTATCTGTTATGACCTACAAATCAAATGGACCCACAACAAACATCATTTATAAAGTGCAAGTACCGTAAAGATTGCTTCATGATAAACGATATACCCGTGAGTGAATCAAGGATAATTGGATTCGGAAGAAACAAGAGATAGTTCATGTAGTTGCGCGAGAAAAGGAATTGACAAGAAAATGACAGGTGGGGGATAAAAGTAATGGGATGATGACAATCAGTCAAATCACTAATATTGTAGGAAAGGATTGGTCGATAATGGCCCAAGGTAGTATAGCTTAGCAATCAACAAAAGAGACATTTATCAGTGAGTGTACCCATATCTCCGCCGAGTATTTGATATTCAATGTTATTCAATTTAAATTTATTTAAAAAATGAAATCCCTTACATATTACAAATTTAAACAACTCAATTCGTTTCTGAAGTACAATAAGCAATGAATCATAAAATAAAAAAATAGAATATATACAAATAAAGGTACTTATGATCAAGTACTAAGAAGAAAGCAATAAAGACAAGCAACAGAAGTTCCTAATGTTCATCAAACAGACGACGCCAACAAATTATTCCGCCAAAGAAACTCGTGGAGTTCATGTCTGAATTAGGCTTCCCTTACGTGAAATATATCAACATCCGAGACGATTTGGTTAAACAGCCTGATCTCTCTCCCAAGATGCTTATTAAATACTTACTGGATAAGCGTCTGAGGCTTTAACATAATTGTAGTTATATCCGAGGCATATTTGAGTATTTGTTATCGTATGTTTTTATAAAGAGATCGAGAAGATCTCTGTTATAACCAATGCTTTAACCAAAAACTCTTGAAATTACCAAATAAGCAAGTATTTAATGCTTTGAAACACAGTTATTCGTCTTGCTCCAACTCTGTTACTTGTGTAACATACTCGTACAATTCGTACTACCGATGCATCGTCAGCATACACATGC
The DNA here is from genome assembly GCA_022606575.1 of Glossosoma conforme. Lineage (NCBI taxonomy): Eukaryota > Metazoa > Arthropoda > Insecta > Trichoptera > Glossosomatidae > Glossosoma > Glossosoma conforme. The sequence continues at coordinate 802,780 of JAGTXR010000029.1, forward strand.
TTGCAAAGCCCTCGCAGAGAGTCGATGGAAAAAGTAAGGAATCCAACGGCAATTGCTAAAAGGATTTTGCAGTAAAAAATTAGACTATTAAGATGGTTTATGCCACAGTTGCGATGGGAAATGGCTTTTTGCACACCAATTGCTCTGCCCAGGGATAAAACTGAGCAATGAAAATAGTTTTGTCGCATTATAATAATATGATAACATTAATTTTTAAATAGAAAAATCCTATTTCAAATCATACTATTAACAATAATACAGTCAAATTAAAGGTTTCTATTAGTCTTAAAAATCCTTTAATAAAAATATTTCCTTAATTTAAGACGAGCAACAATGATAATGATGGTACATAAGTATTTGAAATAGTGTAATAATACGGGTTGTATTAGCTTTATATTAATCTTTACGATTTTAAACAAAAAATATTAACTTTTGCAAACATTTATATTTTTCGTTTCTTCTTCATGTAGATATTTTAATGTTAAAAATAAAAAGAACCTTCAATCATTTAAGATGTCTTTCTAAAAGACCAAGATCGTGTGAAATTTCTTACAGCAACTTTAGGGATTCAAAAATTGATTTACGATATCTTAAACATGTAACGTCACATTAAAAATATATGTAACTTAATCTTCACACATTCTATATCTCTTAATTGTATTTATAACAAATCTCGCTTACTTAAGAAACGATTACTATAAAATAACTCATTAAATGTTCTTTTTTTTTATTTTATATTATTTACGTTTCATTGTGCACTGTGTTTTGGCTCCAGGCAGCCCGAAAGTGCACCAAATCACTGGTAACCGCTCCGCCACGGATCTTAAATAGATTCCGCTGTCAATAAGAATGTACACTTCCAGAATTAGAAGACTTTTGTTGGAGGAGATTGAGAAAAGAAACCACTCTCGGTTAAATAAACTAGGCTCCGTAAAAAAGTTACGTGCCGAAGCGGAAAATTAGTAACGCCTGGTCCAAGGCGACTTTCAATCAACGACAGACCTTTGGTGTGTGCATAAAATTTCAGTTAAGAATATTATGCTTTGCAGGTGAAAAAAAACAGCCTTTGGCGCTTCGTGTTTTTATTGCTAAAGGCTTAATTGAAATTTAAATGGCGTAAAACTCAATAGAAAAGTCTCCCATATTGTTAATTTTAATATAATTTATTGTTTGAAAATAAAATGAGACTTTAACATAATCAAAGAATGAAGCAAACCCATAATGTTTTTACAATACACTTAAAGGATAAAATAAACCTGACTATGCAAGTTCACTTAACTTTGCTGGCAATCATATACCATAGCTGCTTCTTTTCAAGTTTCAACTATTGTACAAGGACATATTTAATTATTACTTAAATATACATATACTATACATAAAATTCTTTTTTCAACGCGCCAATCCAAGCACAAAAATAACGGCAGAAGCGGGATGCGAACCGCCGACCTTGGAAACCAACTATGCCCAGGTATTCATACCGCTCGGCGATCTACGCCATTGCTATGCCCAGACCGACTCGCGTTGAAACTAGTATTTATATCATTGTTATCATCGTACGATAGATGTCGCCATAGTATATATTCAAAGTATGTATATTTTTATTATTATTCAATCAGTCTTCATTTATTCACAAGCTTAATATTATTACTTTCCGACAGTCTATTTATTTTAGTAAGTACCACTCGGTTACTAAAATAAATAGACTGTCGGAAAGTAATAATATTAAGCTTGTGAATAAATGAAGACTGATTGAATAATAATAAAAATATACATACTTTGAATATATACTATAGCGACATCTATCGTACGATGATAACAATGATATAAATACTAGTTTCAACGCGAGTCGGTCTGGGCATAGCAATGGCGTAGTTCGCCGAGCGGTATGAATACCTGGTCATAGTTGGTTTCCAAGGTCTGCGGTTCGCATCCCGCTTCTGCCGTTATTTTTGTGCTTGGATTGGCGCGTTGAAAAAAGAATTTTATGTATAGTATATGTATATTTAAGTAATAATAATATTGTAATATAGTCAATGATCTATAAAAGTAGATTAGAATATTGAAATAATAAAATAATATTCTAATAAAAATTAAAAAAATTAACATATTTAATTGGTCAGTTTTCGGGGTAAAGAGCTGACCTGAGACACAAGGTAATAATTTTGCAGATAAACATTGAAGTAGTGATTGATGGTGACCATATCGAGTACTTTAGATAGGATATGGAAATAAAATACGAATATTCAGTTTGAAATTGTGAGAAGTAGTCATTTGGTTGGTAAAAGAGAAAATGATACCGGCTGCAGACCATCAGGTTATTCATTCGATGTCCTTAAATTTTCTGATAAACAAATAACAAAAAAAATCCGATGCTACTACAACTGATGTCTTCCAATGTTTAACAGAGACATCTTGGAATATGACATGGACAATGGCAATTGAAAGAACTGAGTGGCAGAAATTTGTCACGACCATATGCTCCTGACATGGAACGGATATGTAAAGAAGGTTGTTATTATAGCAACAGAGATCAATGTTTTTACATATTTTTGGTATAATAAAAGTGAAAAGTTTCTTAGCTTATTCATTTGAAGTGAATTTCGGGTTGAAAAGCACTGTATGGAAATTCATGGTTGTGTTTCGATTATTTCAGCTCCAAACACAATTGCTTTTTGTGTTGCTTGTCGTAATGTGTTGTCTTCATAATACTTTCTCAATTTAATCTATTTGCTTATCGTCTTACCCGAGTCCAGGGAAACGTTTTATTAGTCACCTTCTCTTCATCAGTCATGCTGCAAGACCAGCCCAAGCACTCGCATCCTGCATGCATGCCATATGAGTAATGCCGCTTCGGCAAGTCCTTTGACTTTACTTCAAGCCGCTTTTTTTGCTGCAGTCTAGTTACACGAATGCACCGAGTACTGCATTTATTACGTAAACACACACGGTAAAATACTGCAAAATGCTTACAATATGCATCATCATCATTGTAATTATCCTCAGTTTTTTACAATTTGATAAAGGTCTCCTGCGTGATAATGTTCGATCTTTTTGATTGTCTATTTCAGTTAGTGTTTTACTCAATGACTCTTTTATCGTCATTTCAACATATCTCCTCTCTATTTACCGTCACACTTCTTATAGACGAGGTATTTTTCTTCTTCCAATATTCATCCCAAATGGTCCACCATAATTGTAACCATACAGTTTAGATGTCACTGTCCGTACGTTGTAACAAGGCGTCGCTACACCTGCTCTATACTTGGAAACAAATGTTAATTTCCGATTATTTTCATGTGATAGCTCGAAGACTTAAAGAAACGACATAAATAGTAAACATGAAACATTTAGAATGTTTTATTAATAAGGATTTGTAACGAGATTGGAAGATTACCCGACTTTCTCGTAGCCTGGATTATAAGGCTTTAACCCAATGAGTCCTACAAAGTCATATATTTTTATAATTCTCAGTTGTTTTAACCGATTCTGATACCTTTAAAGATACCGAGATTTTTTTTAACGATAACCAGGTGCTACACGAGCCATAATCTGAGATTATTGATTGTTATTTCATTAATCTATAATCAAGTATTCACGCGCCACACGGGAAACACAACGACTAAGCTCTCATAAAGTATACACAAAATAATAATATTTTCACCAGGGTAAGAAACAGACTTGCTTGCATGACAGCGGAGCCATTTAGCCGCTCAGCCATTCCCTCCGAGGAAGAAAAATGCAGTCATAATGAATGCATTTAGTACGTTTTTTAAAAGTCTGAAAGTTTCACACACGGTACAAAGATAAGCCTAGAACATTCCTGCTAATTAAAATGATCATATTTATAATAAATTTCTCAAGAATACGTCCGGACGGAACTTTTTCTTTGGGAAGTTTATAGTAGAGTAACTACTAAAAGTAATGTTGAGAGAAGTAGACGTAATAATAATTATCGTAATTAATGTTTTTTGTTTAAATGAAAATTCTAAAAGGCGTATTGCGTACGAATAAAGAATGCATTTATTATTTTAAAAGGTCTAAAATAAAATATGAAAATAGTGCAGGATCTTTATAAAAAGAGACTTTGATAGGTAATGAATGTAATTATTTAGTAATTAAATGGAAAAAGATTTAGTATGTTTGTCTGAGGAAGCATTCATTATAAAAGAAGTCGTGGTATTCCAATAAGTAAATAAACTTCTCAACTTAAGTCATGTAATAATTATACGATAACAATTAATATAAATTAAATATTTTACTTTTAAATGGAAATATATCTTGAATTTGAAAAAACAAGTATTAATAAAAAAAAACTTATGTTTAATAATCATTGTAAGACAAACTAACGATGTTATTCGCTTTATACGTTTTTAATGACTATATACATAAAAGTCCCGTTGGATTAAAAAGTATTTCGCAATAACATATCAGAGATTATGTTGTTATGTATTTAAGATACCTTTTTAATGTATGAAACTTAAGGTTGAAACATTTTAAGCTCATAAACGACCTATAAAAAACCACCTTTGAAAAGACTCAATGTATTTATCAGCGTATGCATATGAAGTGCATACAAATCGTGCTTCTTTGAAAATTACCGATAAACACAATTGGATAACCGAAAAAAAAATATATATAATAAAATAAGTTGCTTTTCGAATCACATATAATATATGATAAATATAAATTTAAAATAGAAAATTAAAATTTTGGCGCTTATCCCCTTTTCGATTTCGGCATTCGTATAAAGAGCGTATACGTTTTTATATGGCTTCAAATATGCCAGAACATTGTAATCGACGCCTAAAGAGAGGTGAAAGACTCACATTAAAGAATATTAATGATACTGACGTTTAGTTTACAGCAATGATTACATTGGCAGAGAATTCAAATACGATGCATTAAAACTTAAAAATAATTTCAACACTTATTTCACTTATGATAAATGTAATGAATAGTTGTAAAAAAAAAATGAGCTTAATTGCTTATATTATTGTGTTTTTATATTGTGATAAATAAATTCATCTAAATCACAAAAAATACGATAAATCAACGCTTATAATTTATTTTATCTTTATTCTACTCCATCGTCTTTTTATATTATTAATATAATGTACTGTACATAATATTATTCACAAAATACAAAAAAATATGATCCTCTAACAAGCCATTAATCATATTCTAAGTTGGCTTCTCATCATAAGCACAGCATTCAAAAATCAGTTTTAAATAACTTTTGTAGCAAAAATTACAAAATAAATAAAAAAAATACTTGACGAAGGATATCTGGCAAAAACACTGTCCGTTTAAGAGTAAGTAGTATTAATGGAGCTGTCGCTTGGTTTAAGAGCCCACCGCCACCGGAAGGGCACGCGACGCCACTGGGAGCCTGGCCGCGCATAAGCATCGCAGTTTAGTGCACAAGACTGTTGCATGTTAAGCGGAGCCCCTACAGAGTGTCACTGCAGTGCAGTGCAGTAACGTGGGTTAATAAAATAAATATATTATCATTTTCTAAATACGATCTTTATGGATGTGATCATCTTAAATGGTCAACATATAGTCAGCTGCCATTGTCCTTGCTTCGTTTTATGTTGATATCATTGTTTGCTTGATTCCCATGATATTTAAGAACATCTCCCAGGCTTGAAAAACGACAACTGTATTTTTCGACTCTGACGCAGTTATTTCTTGACCTGAAATGACGAATGTTTACTTTAAAATTACATTATTTATTTTGACTGGAAGTGCTTCCCCAAGGAAGATATTTTCAGTGCTGAAGACTACTGGATAACTTACTACTGTTGGATGTAAATTTTTTAATTAAAACTAATACTTTAAAATATTAGATTAAATATATGGATATTGACTAACCGCAGTTGTTGGGCCCAGCAACTCGCTTGACGCTTGAATGTCATTGGTTATATACGAGTATTTAACTCGGTTTTCTGACGTAGTCATGGATAAAACTCCATGATTGAGATGTTGTTCTAACGTTTGGTATGACGATTAGGTGTCGATAGTAAGATTTGCTGATGTTCACGGTTAACTTTCGACAGAACTGACAATTGACACACTGTTGTCAATTTACTTATTTCTTAGCGAAATATCTTGATTGTAAGTGTGGAATATACTCGTAGATAGGATTGACTGAAATCAACTACAGCCACTATGTCGTATAAAATGAATTTCTCCATTGGTGTCAACTGTCGTTTGAACGCCTAGTTGACGGTTGTTATCGTGGCGAACATATAACATGTATGAAACCATGGAACATACTTGTATAGGAAGGAAGGAGAAGTATAGTATTACTAATATAACATTTCATATTAAATTCACATAATCCTTTTATGACGATCCGCCACTGCTCGTTTCGAACATAAAACTTAAAATGCACAAAATACGGCTGGAGAGAGACCGGGGCATAGAGGAAGGGAGGGGGGAGCTTTCGGCGTTTCTAATTGAGACATTTTCGCCGGAAAGGATGTGATTACCAGAGCCTGGGCATAAAAAGCTCTTTATTTCCAAGCGGACCGAAAGCTCCCTCGGCCACCTTTGGTGACCGCTACTCGACCGTTACACTATATATTTGTTTAACGCCTGCACAGCGTTTTTTCAATGCTTGTTTTTGGATTGCGCTCAATTGTAAAAGGTGACTTTTTTAATGGTGATGATGTGCAACGGTATGCAGTGATCCTACAAACTGACCAATTAATTAAGAAAAGTAATTAAAGGCTCGACTTTTATAGTTCAAATGAATAAGGTAGAAAAAAACTGGACGTTGTATTAATTATTAACGACTAATAATGATCAATTTGAAATAATTATATTTTGATTTGAGTATATGAAAAAAATGGTAAAATATCTCTATGTTCTTAAAGTATTCAACAAAAGGTAATTAAATAAAAATAATATGGAATTACATTTTCATAATAGATAATCATTTGGAAAAATTTGTAAACTTTATTTTTTTTATATTTCATTGTAAACTATCTTCGATGAATAAAGAATTTTGAAAAAAATCAACAAGAAAGTGATTGAAAATGTTTATTGAATATTTATTAAGAGGCTCGACATCGCTGGGATTGCTCAACATTGCACGTAGAATCATGATCAGGGTATTTACCTTTCAATGTCTACTCATTGCGTTTTAATACACCGTCCGCATAATATTTTGAATAAAAAAAATTCGTCAATAAGAAACGACAGACTTCATTTATATAGGTTATGGACACTAGGGGACAACCCAAATGACAGAAGTGTCAACTATGATGCTCCACTTTAATCAACGAAAGTTCAAACCAAACATATAAGCTTTGCTAGGGCTTCTAACCCGAGATATCTAGCATTGTGTCTGTGCGTTTCAATCGTATTTCATAGTAATTGATAATGTGTGCTAAGTGATAATATAATATATGCGATGGTATTCAAATGTTCCGCGATGTTACACGACCCGGCAACGCCATTTCGCTGAAATTATCTCATGATTTATTTCCCGCCGATGCAAATCTGGCCATTTCTGTAACGGTAGACGTTTTTTGGCAACACTGCGATGTCATTATGATGCCTTGATCGCTCTAACAGTGCTGCCATCCTACGTATTAAATGAAAACTTATATGACAGTGAACTATTCCATAATTTACATTCTAAACAGACTTTTTAATCACGGTTTTTCATAAAATGGTGCTTTTTATACCGATCTTCAAAATTTAAAAAAATCCTATGCCTTCGCTCAGTTCAGATACAGTATTAATTGATCATGATCACAGTTGAATTGGACGAATTTAACCTCCCAGTGATTTTGTATTTTTTTACGATCACTTTCAACTGGGCTTCCAGAATATCGTGCATCTTTAACATCAAAAATGCCTAAACGAAATTTCGCAAACTAATTTTGACACAAGCATTCTGTTAATGCATTTTCTCCATATCAATCTTTTTTTTAAATTTATAATTCGATAATATTGTAGTGTTTTTTTTTAATGTTTGAAATGCTGTCATTTACTATCCATGTTTGAAAATTTACCAATCAGAAACTACTTTGTAGAACCAATCAAATGTTTCAAAAGTAATCCTTGCTATATATTATCTAAACAAGTATATAAATATACATATGCAGCTTGTGTGTTAAATAATGTATAAAAAACACAACAAGTCCTCTGTTGAGTAAACATGACAATACTTTCTGAATAAACTAATTGTTTTGTATTCGCTGGCAGCCAAAAATGATTATAAATTGTCCATTTAAACAATCGAAACAATTAATCATAAAAGATAGTAGGTGAAGATGTGTTTTTTCCCCTTGAACGTGTAGGAGAACTGCTACAACATGTGAACAGCTTCATACAACATATTGCCATTCTCAGACTTCGATCTATGACCCATTCGATGAAATTTATTTGGAACTCGTTATCAAGATCTTTTTGCCAGAAATGCAATTTATTACTTTGTGTTATCGCCATAAATTCTCCAATCATTTTCTTTTACGTGCACTATCCGATGATAGTAATTATTTTCGATCATCTTTCATCTGTTATATACGAATATTAAACATAAACATTTATATGTTTTTTCCAAGTCAATGATATTCAATTTATGTATTTTTTGTTGAATTGACCTTTTTTTGCAGTTTTTTGAAGAAAAAAAAAATGTTATAAATAGATAATAGATTTAATAGAACTGAATATAAATATTATTCTTTATTCTTGAAAGTATTAAATAGCAAAATTATTAATTCATTATAAAAACAAATAAAAACACGGTATAATGTCTAGGATAATTTAATGTCAGTAAGTACGCTAAATATATAAACATTTTTTAGAGGTGAAAAGATACAGAATACTTACATTAGATTAAATTGAATGATTAACGAGATTCTATTTTATTGACAAGATCTACAAATGATTTTGGTATAACGAAATGTTACCGGTAGGTAGTTTTTGACTTGAAGTTCGTTGATTGGCACGTAACACAGTGAAATCTCTGACGGGCGGCTTGATGTGTGCTCAGGTTACGGAGGCGTCGAAGTGGAGAGAAAAGAGATCTGGTCAGTCTGGTCGTCTGCTTATCTAAAACTCCCAACTTGATTGGTGCAATAGTACTTGAAGCGACCTCTAGGTGACGGCGATTCTATTGATAACTATTGAATCATCATCATCATCATCATCAGCCTGTGTCCGTCCACTGTTGAACGTAGGCCTCCCGCATGAGTCTCCAGCCTCTTCGATCCTCCGCCTTCCGCATCCAGGTCACTCTCGCTATTCTTCTTATATCGTCAGACCATCTTGGGAGAGTTATCAGAAGAACTCTCCCAGCTTCAACTAGGCACGGTGTAAACCGGCCATAAACTCGCCAAGCCGCCTGGCAAGCGTGGCGTTTTAAGCCAACAACCCCGAATGAAAACACGACAAACTATGGATTACATAAGGTAAAATTATTAGACAGGCGTAGATAGTGAAATTGGTACAATTGATAAAACAGAAGACCGCCACAATATATAAAGGGTCCGCCAAATAACTTTTTTTTTTTTTTTTTTGAAATTGGGGCGCAAAACATCGAGTGTAGCTTCGGCTGTGTGGCACGTAGCGCCGTCCTGTTGAAACCAAATGTTGCCAATATCCTCCTCTTCAATTTTTGTGAACAAAAATGGCCCGATAACAATCGCCATTGACTGTAACGGCCACTCCTTGCTCATTTTCGAAGAAAAATGGCCTGATTTTCAAAGTAATGTCGCAATATTTCCTAGCGTTGTTCAAGCGTAAACACAACCATGTTCGTTCAGCGGAAAAATAAAACTAATTATCTGTCAAATCAGACATGAGCTAAGTGTTACCATTTACGAAATAAACACTAGTTGAAAAAAAAAACGTTATACGGCGGACCCTTCATATATATAAATATATATATAAGCGTTCTTAAATAATCGTCCGACCTGAAATATCGTTTACACATAAATGCGTGATTCTACGTTGTTGTCCTGGAAGATTATCTTAAGGTACTGCTTACTTTTTACGGTCTCTTGCTGTTGAACTATATTAACAATATCATCAAGATAACGCGCGCAGTGAACGAGGAGAATATTATTAATTAATTTTTGTTCCCTTCGTGTAGTCTAACATGTAAGTAATTTGTACTGTACTCTCGGCAATATTATTCTTAAATATATTAAAGGAAATCTAAGGAGCGACTCATCTCAAATATATAAATATATTGTACTGTTTGATGGATTAACATTATGTTTGTTATATATTATATAAAAGCGTGCTATGCAGAAGAATCTTTCAGTATGATGATGTCCGCACAAGGAACTGAAGGAAGATGATGAAAACAGATAGATTGTTATCAGCTTCTTTGTAGATGTCGTTAGTTTCATAATAGGTGCTGCGCTCTAACAAACGCTCATTATACGTATCCATGACTCGGACGTTGATGTCCGCGAGATAAGCCCCGCCATAATGGCTTCCAAAAGTTCAATGCTATCTCGGCCAAAGATTATTTAACGTCTTATCTGCGCGAGCTTTAATACATTATATTAAGAGCTCATTGGACTTTGAACTTGTCATTTCAGAGTCAAGTTCCTAGGCACAATGCCGACGGTATTAATGACAAAAGGAATCATGTAGTACAAAAAAGTACTGAGACAACCGCCTAAGAAAGGGGCCGGCAAACTACGAACCACGGGCTCAATTCGACATTTATTTAAATAAAAAGCTCTTTATTTAAGAAATACTTGAGTACTTTCGAACAAACAAACAGCAATTCGTTAATAAAATACTGATTATTAACTGATAACTTGGCGAAACCACACTTTTTTTTTAGTTTTCATTTCTACCGAAAAAACTTTTTTTACACATCCTTGAGAGATTGAGTGGAGCATCTTGATGTACGGCTGTGAGACATGGTGCTTATCTGAAAGTGATAAAAAAAGACTAGAGGCCTTTGAGATATGGTCATACATAATAATTTTCGGAATTTCCTGGAGAGACCACGTCACGAACAATGAGGTCATCAGCATAATTAAGGAGGATAGGCACCTAGTAACAACCATCTCTATTCACCTAGACGGAAGTATTTGCAGCAAGTGTTCGAGGACATGAGTTGCAGCTCTTATGCTGAGCTGAAGAGGACTGTAGAGGATCGAGAGAAGTGGAGATCGAAATGCATGATTTTGTTGTTGCAAACCAATCTACCGGATTGATACTGGGAAGAAGAAGAATTATATAGTATGAAAGAATAACCATTCTTTTATATTATTAAGATTTAATTTGGTTTTCACATTTTTTTCAATTCTTCCAAAGATGCTATCATTGTAGAGTATACAGGTATCTCCAATTAGTTGGTTATTTTATTGAATTTTATTTTATATACATTTTACGCATTAATAAGGGCTTAATAACCGTATATTATATTTTTACATAACTGCCGATATTCTTCACATAATTATATATAGTCGAAGTTATCTAGATTTTGAAAAAATATTGATTGCATTATTAAATTTAATTTTATTATCAATCATAAATGTAAGGTATTACGACTTTTTTAAGATGCCACTACAATAATGGTCGAAATATCAAAGCGAAGAATAAGTTTGACACACATGTATCAACCCTATTAGCCACAATTCCAAATATTTTTTTTAATAAAATAATTAAAATATTTTTAATTAATTGATATGTACTCTCTGAAGTGTAAGACTCAAAAGATTGCCTATCCCTAGCCTAGAAGATTGTGAGGCCGGCTCTATACGATAAACTCACTTTCATCATCATTGAGAACGGTATTTTTAAATACAATGACGCGACGGTTTTGGGCGATTATTCTCCTCCTAGGAAGGCTAGAGATGGGTGAAGTGAACCTCAGTGGTATACTATACTTCTTCTAGTCTGTTGGTAAAAAAAAACACCATAAAAGTACATCTAACAAAGATGGCTTCATAGTACAATGTGCCGAAAAAAACATAATAATCCCAAAAACTATCCTTTGTGAGCATAATTTTGGATCGAAACCAATCAAATGAATACCACTCCGATGACGTTATAGTTATTAACCGACAATTTTTATTATTTAAAAAAACAAATGTCTATCTTTCCTGAACACTCTTCCCGAGTAGTGAACAAAATTCATATGACATCTATTTATTTATTTTTCTTGCAATTTTTTAAGCAGAACGTTTTAAAATTAGTACACAGTATCCAATGTCTCCTATATAAATACATAGGAAGGAATAGTAAATCGATTCGAGTTTCAGATTATAATATATCTTCTTCGTAGTATCAATCCGTTGGATTGGTTTGCAGCAACAAAATCTTGCTCTCGATCCTCTGCAATCCTCTTCAGCTCAGCATAACAGCTACAACTCATGTTCTCGAACACTTGCTGCAAATACTCCCGTCTAGGGCGCCCTTTACAGTTTCTACCCTCAACCATCCCTTCCACAATGTCGTGAAGAAGACCATCGTGGTGCAATCCATCGGGCTCGCCTCTCTGAGATGGTTCTTACATATAAATTTTCTTATCTACAATATATACACAAACATATTATTCTCTATATTACGTTCGAAAAACCCCATTATACATTATTCTTAACACTGTCTTAAGAACTTTACAACTATTATCGTTTATAAAGTAAGCATTTATGTGAAATGTTTTTTTCAGGGATATTTATTTACCTGCGTCTCTTTAAATTGTGATATATTACATTATACACCGAATAAATAAAAACCTATCCTTAAGAACAATAAATTTTAAAGTTTTGATGGTTCACGTCTTGTCTTTGCCCTTTACTATTTATTCAAACGAAGATGCTTACAATTTTATACAAGACAAAGTTATTTAAAAATCATCTATTGGTGGTTTGTTTCCTCTTGCTTGGTTTTTAACTATCAAATAGTTATACGTTTGATACTCGTATGTCGTATAATATTGAACTCGGTAAAATATTTCAAAGCAGACTGAATAACCTTTAATTTTGAGTTCGCCCTAAACTATATATTAAGTAACGATAATTGAATTTCTATGTTATTAAGATAGTTGTTTTACCACGTAAAGTTTCAGACAATAAGTAACAAGCATGCTTTATATACATATATTATATTATGTAGGCACTGGGCACCTATGATTAACTTGTACTTGAAAATTTATCAAAATTATATGAAAACCACAATAATATATATAGAAATGGGATTTATTTATTTATAAAATAATTAAAAAACCCATTACAGCCAAAATATATGCTTTACGTATTACATACAAATAGTTATGACTTTTTGCATGTCTAATTTTTATTTTTGTATTTATACTTTATATTTATATTTATAAGTTATAAAAAACGTTTTTATTGGCATTATGTGATGGTAATAAATATTCTTCAGATTTTATTTCTTGGTAACACTGAACAATAATGCATAAATAACAAAAATTTGAATGCTAGATGTACACCAATATCATATCATTTGATACTGTACCAGATAATCATTTCTAGCACTTTACGAGTATTCATGGTTAGTCTTTGGCTACGATTACAGATTCTTTAACGAAATTAATTCAAATCTATAAAGTCTCATGAAACAATATATTCAAAATCTTTCTATGTGTACAGTCATCAGCTGGACAACTTTCATACTCGTAATTACGACGTGTCTTGTAAGTATTATATTAAATTCACGTACTACAATTATAAATACAATTAGAGTGTTTAGGATCATAAAATATGCAAAAATAAGTTAAATAAATGAATATAAAATAAATTTACAAATACAATATATTTAATACATGCTTTGCTTGTGATGTGTTACCGTTGTTTCAATTAATTCACTAATATTCTATAATCAATCCAACAAATCTTAAGTCAAAAACCCTAATTGTAAATAATTAAATATTTATTTAATATACATTTTTTATTTATAAACATATTCCAAACAGTCACCTATCTTCAATCGCATATATTGTGTATTTACAGTACCATCTTTAGACCCTGCGGTGCCCTTGGGCAATTTATTGTCTGTCGTCCCATATTGTTTATATTTTTCAAAATCTAAGCAAGATTTGTTGCCCCTTGCTAGTGACGCCTTGAGGCACCGACCCACTTCGCCACCCCCTTAAGCCGGCACTGTGTATTGATATGCTGGCTCTGACATTAGCCATATACTCTGCCATACATAGATTGCTAAAATATATAATAATGTATCTTTCTGGTGATCTTGTCACCCGATTCCCAAAAATATTGCACCTATCATCGGCTACCGACGCTGAAAAAAGCTGCATGTGGGCCAGGCTTGATTAACATATAGATATGGTCGGCGTATCTTGTGTGGAGTGTTCTCCAGCGCATTGTGTAAACGGAGAGGACCTCCATTCTTTCTAAGTCTTCGCGTCGTCGGACTCTCGTGTTCGACGATGCCGCTTACATAAATCTTTTATTTTTCTCGGCTCTAATCGATCGCTATCGCAACTATAATGGCTGAGAACGTTTCAGTGCGAGATAAAAATCGTTTAGTGTCACTGTGGCGGTGTTAACCGACGTCAGACTCTCAGGACCGCATCCGAGTCCCAGACGATCCTTGGTACTATCAAGAAAGCACCAAAAGTATCCACAATTTCATTGCAATTAACTGATTCATTTACTTCAATAAAGAGAGAAATAAGACACCTGTAAAAATGAAATATGAATGGTATCAAACTATCTGAGTAACATTTAAAAATATTACAGAGTGATTTCATTATCAATCGAATACCATGTAATATGTACTTATTAAAACAAAAATGTTGCAAAAAAAAACTGAACATTTTCTTTTGTGATTTTTATTTTAAATTATTTAAATAAAATTATATTACCATTCCACTGATAATTACTTTTTAACTTACATTTTAACCAAAAAATTAATGTATAGTATGAGAATATACTAGTGTATTCATTTTTCTAGATTGTCGAGTGACCACCACATTCGACTGGGAATTCTAGATTCATAATTTACAACATGTTGGGTAAGTATCTATTTAGTTTCGTAGTATTTTAAAGAAACATATTCATTTATTAATAATTAGTAGCTACATGAATGATTCGAATTATTGTTTGACAAGTGTCATGTTCGGACATTTATTAAATATACAAATAAACAGTGGTGAAAAATAATTATTTAAAATGAATCGTTACACAAATCAAAAATAGATATAATATTTATATTACGAGCCCAAATAAAAGTAAACCGCATTTTAATGTGATGAAATACGAGTATGTACATTAAATCCACCAGTAAACAAAATAAAAAACTTCCAAATGGAGGAGATAAACAAAATCTGGAAATATAATAGAAGTGTTCAATACGGTGATACGAAGCGAAATATTTTTTCGTCCAACGATGAGAAAACAAACGCCGTTACCAATAATATCATATTTTTTTTTAATAATAATAATATTCACAAAAATTAAATTATATTTTCTCATTTTATGCAATGTATTTTTTAACAGTACGTATATTTATTCTTCTTTGCCGCTGTATCAATCCTGAGAATTGGTTTGCAGCAAAAAAATCATGCATTTTTTTTTTAGTTAATTTACATACTTATTTTATTGACTTGTTTTATTAATTAGTAAAGAATTTTTGAAGATAAAATATCTTATTGCGGTTCTGACTTACTTCAGGGCGCCTTGTAAGGCCCCCAGACCCCGACAATTCAAAAGCTCTCAACGAATAATCTCTGTACAATTATATACCACTTTGAATTGTTACTTAAAGATTCATCGAGCGGCTGAGGCGTAGGAACCGCAATGAATTCCCGGAATTTATTTCGGGCCATGTAAGATCGGTTTCTGTACTGTGGATCATCCCTACACTAATGTGTCTATCTCTGGATAGAGAAAACCTCAGTCTTCTCGCTTCAAATATGCGCTTATTAGGGTTGTTCCGGAGTAATTTTGAAATACTTGCGACGCGAAACCGCTGCGGAAGTTTGCTAGTTAGTTCCTACTAGAATTCAAACTTTTGAACACGCCTTCAGACAACTGATGACTGAAGAGGGCATTGTGAAGATTGTATGACGATCCGATGTATTATCTGAAGATTGTAAGCCACAAATCTTATATATGTGTTGTAAGCTCTAAAGTTCCTGCTTAGGTTATTGAACAAGATACTTTAGCACAGCGTTGCTATTACTCGAAACAATGATCGTAAAAGAATCATAAACTTAACATTTCCTACCAGTGCGTAAAACTGTGATAAATTATTTGAAAATGACAATATTACTGTAAAATAATATTTTAAGATACTTTTTTTAAAAAGATTACTAAGCACTTATTGCTTAAATTGTTACTGTGTATATTTTTAAATATGGTGTTTTTTTTTATAAAAGTATCGACATTTAAATATTGGTTTAGTTGTATAGCAATATATTAATTGAACTATTAAAAGTATGATTTAATTATCCCTTGATTACGTATTTATAATTTTTCCATACCTTCCTGGCAACTAAATTATACCTTTCGGTTGCCATTTAAGTTCTTAAAATTATCTTTTATATGAGATTTTAATTTATATGAATGCTTAAAGCAATTAACATAGAAAACGTTCATTAATTATTGTAATACAAAATGAAAAAACCTTGTAATGCTTTATTTGTCTAAGGCTTTTCCTTATAATAATACGATACTAATGAAATTTTGGGACCCCTTACTTTTAGTTAAACACTCTCCAGTAAATAAGTAGACAACAATTTTAAAGCAAAATAAAATATATTTTTTTGAAAAAATGCTATTGCTTTATGTCTTCAACACAAAAAGAATTTTTCTGATATTTTCGATTTGTATTGTTAAAATCAAGTTGTAAAATGTATATAAAATAATTTTAAGCGGTTGTCAAATTCTTCTGCATGAGAGTCTTTTCATCTTTTGGCGTCTTTAAAAAAGAAACCATAAAATCGCAGCCAGGGGAGAGATTCTTTCTTTTTTCACAAATCACATGATTTTATTCTTTTCATTTCTGCTAAGCTTCTTCTGTTGGAAATATTTACATCTCTGGCGTTTTGTCATATTTTCATTCGAACAACTTCAGCGAGCATCTGTTTCAGACTTTCTTTTGTGAAATTTCTCGTGATTCAATTATTTATAATCTCAGTTGAAACTCATAAACATAAAGCTTTCTTTCGGAATTATTTATTATTTTACTTTCCGTTTCTCGTTCGCCCTTACAATATTATTATATTTTATTACTTATCAAGAAATTTTCGTCCAATTCGAAACAACGAGACAACTTAAAAGATAAATTTATTTATATAAACATAATGTTTTAAGTTTAACAACTTAACTTAAGACTTTTATTCGTAGAAATGTTATAGATACTCGTATATAAGAATCCCTACGTACTAAGATATTTTTAAAAATGTGGTATTTTTTTATCTTGTTCTATTATTCGTGGTACAATTGAATAATAAAAATGTGTAATAAATATATAAGAATTTCATACCTTGTTTTAATATGGATCATATTGAACACTATTTAATTGGATGGAAGACAACAGTTTCGATATCTATGAAAGCTTCTTCAGATTCAAAAGTTCTAACAAGAATGTGTAAATTAAATTTGTTTGTAAGTTTAAATTTTAAAATTAGCCTAGTAGATATTTGCAAGTGCTTGAGCTTAATAGATTTTATCAAGCGAGTATGGTTATCTTGAAACTATCAAAAACACCATCCTGAAAACTTAACTCGCGCCATTTTGGGCGTTTCTTGATTATTAGAAGCCCAGTTTCGACATGAGCTCCACGAATTTATTTATCAAAGTAATTTCGTGGAGTGTTCTGCTTGGCGGGCTCCGGGACTTTTTAAATGATCCTATTATTATTGTGTTATTTATAAATTGTTATTTATCCTGTATCCTGTTTTAGAAATGAATTAAATATTGATATTTGTAATGTTTCTAATAGAAAAAATAAATTGAAATTGAAATTATTCTGGTTGTATCGCTTTTCCACTGCCTACTTAAGAGATAGCGAGTATATCTCCATCGTGTGAAAATAATATATGGAGCTGTAAGTGATTTTTATTTTGCGTATATTTTTGCAACATGTATCGAATGTATGATAATACTCTCATGCTATTTATTATAAGCTTATTAAAAATTTGCATAAAAATACCCGACAACATTTCTACAACAAGAGATTCAATTAAATAAAATTGAAAATTGCGTTGAAATATTCCACATTTTTTATTAGGTGATTGATTACATATCCTTGCAAAGTCAAGTAGACATTATCGAGTCAATTAAGAAGGTAAATGTGCGTGTTTTTGAAATCCAAGATGTCAGTGAGTGATGTTTGTTATGAGAGATAGAAATGAGTGTTTTCATGAAATCAATTAATTGGTTAAATATGTATTTCTAAAACATGTATTTAATCTCTTAATTAATCCCATTGCGAATAAGTTGTTCGCTTCACGTGGTCACATGGAACGAGAAGCATCGAGCAATTCGAAAATTTTTTTTTTAATTAATTTGTTATTTATAGATACATTCATAATTTGACTCATGTTTATTGATCGTTTTGATATACCTTATTTACGCTTTGCTTAACAGCAGTGAGGTTGTTGTAATAAGGTAAGAAATACTATCTAAATAAGTCTGTATTCCTGAGAATGAAATTTTGTTGGACTGAGTGTTACATTATTTATGTATTTATATTTCGTTTACCTGCTTTTCTTTGACTTGAAATACTTATTTTTCGCTCACGGCACGTCTGCTCTGTGATACCCCAACATCACATACAGATAACAACCCGCCGATCTCGTCCCTTGCAGGATGCATATTTGCGCATCGCAGTGCATCTGCGCCTCGCAGCCTCCCGCACTGCACGCTCCCGATAAGATCTCTCCCCCGAATGCAACTTTTACACAGAGATACGGCCCCTGTCGCGACGCCGCCAATCTAATCGAAATCGACCAAACCAGGACCAGCAAAAATGGAAGCGACATACACATTTCCATTGCAGTCCTCCTATAATCAAAAATTTCCTAGCCCCTGGACATGACCAAGGGTGGAATATATGGAGGTCCCTTAACAGACTGCCGACCGGAGTATGCAAGACGAGGACACAAATGAGGGCCTGGCAGTCTTACAGCGGACCGACTGAATGTGACTGCGGCGTGCAGCAGACCCTGTCACACCTTCTGGAGTGTGCGCTGTGCCCGAATAGCTGCACCCAGGAAGACCTGATGATAGCCAGAAGTAACGCCATCGACGTCGCCCACTTCTGGGCAGACAGGATCTGACCCTGTTGTTTCCGACACGATTATATATATATAATTAAAGTCATCTCATGCATCGCCGTCATTTCGCTGTTGAACGTACGCCTTCCACATGACCTTACTTCTCAATTCTCTGCCGTCTGTTATTTATGTTGACCAAGAACTGGCAGTTTCCAAAGATCCTTCCTTAATGCCACCGGTAAGCTATGGAATGCTCTTCGAGGGTCTGTATTTTCTCCTTCCTACAATCTGCATCTCTTCAAGAAACAAATAAATATACACTTGCAATCTCCCCAACCCACACACAAACACGAACACAACACACGTTTCCCACATGCAGCGTCCAGCCTCCCTAACTGAGCGTCATAGAGTGTACTGGTCTTGACCGGGTGTGCTCTCCTGGATGCGCTTACATAAAAAAAAACATTAAATGTCAATGAATAAATTGACCCGGATCATAGGCCTACCCAGTTCATTATTAGGCACAGCGCTTCTAATAGCAACTTACTAAGCTCATGACTTTTTTTATATATAAAGACAATGAGTAGAATACTGATATACAGTGATGGAGAATTCGCATTAGTGGATTTTATTTTCTTATTTATTGTGTTATAGTCATCGTAAGGTTTTCAGAAGCTGTTTTAAAATGAGATGGCAAAGAAAGAAAATATGACCTAAAATACGAACATATTCAAATAAAAAACTGCTATTTATAATATTAAATGGTAAAAAATGGTCAAAAATTAAACTATTTGAAACAGTTTCAAAATGTAGGTGCGCCTTTGGCGCCATCTTCCAGAACTGTGAGTACACATTTTGGGGCTATCACATTTTAATGTTAGAAAAAGGGGTCCTCATTTATCCAATTCTAGAGAAATATATCAGACTTCTGGCTATAATATATAATTCTGCAACTTTGTTAATAATTTAGCTCGTATTTTTAGTGGGAAAAATAATGCTTTTTAAATGATAAAACAAAATTTTTACTACTCTATTTTCTTCTTACAACAAAATATTTACTTATGTAAAACAATAATAATTATATTGTTCAATAATAGATTTCATAAAATATGTAATCAAAAAAATACTCCTTAATGGTTTTGTTTTAAGTAATATTGTCTAATAATTCAATCTTCTTATAAATGTGATCAACAACTAATCTAATATGCCTCGTATAGTAAATTTACTTATTTTCAAGCCTTAATTCTTACATCTTACAGACTTCTAAGAACTATACACACAACCATAGTATTCGGCGAATGTTTAGATGTAGATGAGCTGGACCGATGTTAGAATCATGGCAACTGTATTGTAATAATTTACGGCGACAATATGTTGCAACGATAATGTATGATGATATAAATCTAATTAAAAATTAATTTAAAAATTTAAAAGGGGGATGTTGATTTCATATTATTTCAATACTGCAAGGTACTCTTGAATGCTTTCTTATATAAGTATAATAACATCGAAGGGATTAAAATTGTATCTGCTAATGCAACCAAAAATGTCTCAACACAACATTATTACCTGTTCACCGGGCGCAGCAACAAACTCATTCAGGAACCACAAGGTCCGTCAAGCCGGTGGTCACACCTCGGTTCTGGTTTAGTCCATGAAATAAGTTAATGGTTTGTTTATTCAAGACCATTCAAAGCTGTTTTTACTGATCATCGGTTCCCACGAAGCAGCGTTTCTCAAATTCAAATAATCGTGACAATAATTATTTTGAAAATGTTAAAATAAAATGTTTTCGAAAAACATTTTAAGGTCTTCGAAAGAAAGCAGAAAGAGGACGATCAACTGAGTCTGCTGGATGATGTATGTGGAAAGGATATGTAATGGGAATGATGTTTGCAATTAATTGCAAGATAACAACCAAAATGCTAGTAATTACGTAATAGTAATAATCACTTTTTTTTTAATTTCTGACTTAATTTCATTTACTATACTCGTAAATAACAAACACATATAAAGCTGTTATCATAAAATTAATAAATTATTATAATAGAAAGCTTATTCGAAGAACCCACCCGAAATTGGTGATATGGTGAATTATTCAATTTTATTATTAAAAAATCATGGGGACATTCAGACTCATAGAAATGTATTTACTAATACTTCAAAAAACATTTTATTATTATTATTAAAAATCCAAAATTATTTTCAATTTTGAAAAATAATATAAAACACAATAATTAACAGGTCTTCCTTTTAGTTTGTCCATCAACTTGCAGAGAGCGATGATAACAATCGGAGAGAACAAAAGTTTCATTGAGACCAATTTATAAATTAAGACCTGTATCAACAGACCGCTCCTCCGAGTTCCTTTGACTCCTTCCGCTCCTGCAACGTCAGCAGATTTTGTTAATTCATTCCAAGCGTTCACCGAAATACAAGCCGCGTGTTCACTTCATCCAGAAATACTCTAAATAACTATATATATATATACTTGGTATTTGAGAAATCCTTTACATGTGGGGCTGATTAAAATACGAGTGTTACAAGCGACCATATTTATCTTTTAATCGCTTTTAAATTTAATAAAAAACTTTAAAATCCCACGTACACTCCATCGATCTATATAGCTGCGAATCTTGGCATATAACCAAAGCCAACAAAAATAGTCACTTGCGTTAAATACTGGGGTACGATATTCTGACTTTGTAGGAAACGACGATATGATTAATGATGATGAGTTAAGAAACGAAGGAACGACGAAGAAAGACGAATTCCGACGATTTATTGATGAAAGTAACGTCGTAGTACGAGCATGTTTGTGATACGAGATGTAGTTTGCTACAAATTTGTATTGTGTCATATTGTTAAATGCCTTCTTAAAACTTTACTACTTTATATTGAGTATTAAGATTTTTTTAAATTTCATTTTTACTCGCAAAACATATATATAAATTGGTATACTTTGCTGATCACAATTTTTGTATTGTGTAATAATGCAAGTATAAGTAGATTAATAAACCAATCTTATATTTTGCAGAAAAATATCGAAGTTGTAATTTACCGATAAATTCATTTATATATTAATGTTTTAAGGAGCAATACGAGTATATACTATTTACACGTCAGAGGTAAAGTGTATGTTGGCAAAAGAAGGTCCCATTTCAAAGCTTTTCTGGATTAATATCGATATGTTTAAAATGCGAACCCATCGTAAATCTATATGATCTAATATCAATTATTTGTGGGAATCATATGCTCCAAATTGAGTGCGGATATGACAAGGCGAAGAGAGTGTCTGGCTTTCGAACTTCCTTTGAGCCAGGCCCGCTGGCATGACGTCAGCAGAATTCAATAATTCGTTACGAGGGTCCACCCAGAACTGTTCAGTTCGGCCTGTTGATGGAAAGGTGTTAAAAGGTGCATCGGACATCAAGAAAACAGGTGTATTGAATAATAAAATGTTACGTGTAAGTGCATCAATCTACTTGGGCATCTTCGAACTTCTACTGATATTGTAACCTTATTGTTAAGCCTTACTGTGCTAAAACTACTGTAAAACTGTGTACAAATATCTACCGTCTGATGTTAATATTGTAGTACTTGTTTTATTTCATCACAAATATAAAATGAATTATTTAATAAAATAATGTTTTTATGACGTTTATCAATTCATTTGCATCTGGTTTGTTTTTACTAGGACCGAGAGAATTGCCTTTATATATTTATGTAATCCTTAAACATGATTAAATTGTTTGAACAGAACGTGGAAGAGTGCCATTATGAAGCTTATCGTCAATGCTTGAAAAGAATTTGCGAAAATTACTTATCCTTGTCAGGTGTTTTTAGATTAATCCAATGCTCTTTATATGAATACCTAACTTAATAAATATAAGCGTAATATACAAATACTATCATGACTTAAAAAACAGCGTCTTTGGCACCGACTCACAATGACAATAGATCTATGATGACATAGACAGACAATATTCAAAATATTTTACTTAACGTTGTCTGAAAACTTTGGAAATCTCTTCCAACGTCTGTATTTTCTCATATTAAATATACAACCTTCATCTCTTCAAAAAGCAGATCAATATTCACTCTTATTAACCATCAAACTACACACACACATGTTTTAACCGAATGTGCTCTGCTGCATGGTATATAAAAACTAGAGCCTTTTTAATTTAATATGTTATTTTCATATTCCCACGACAAATCATTTTCACAAAAACTTAATTCTACTGCCAGCGTATTTATTTTAATACTAATTCATTTCTGCATCCAGGTATTACATCGATTACTTTAAATTTGTTGTTAAATGATTGTTATGGCTTTTATAGGCTTTCATCGTGTTAGATGTCGTTATGTTACATCTCTATTAAACGAGCTATTAAACGTGAAACGACATAAAATCTCTTAATAGTCTGTAAATTGATACAATGCGTTAATAGTCTCATATTGAGGTTAAGCCCGTTTTCATTTCAACCATACAAAAACGCCCGTCCCAAAAGTTCTATTAAAAATGCGCCCACTATTAAAATCGAATTACCGTTGACGCACTATTTACGCTCGAAAGGGGCGTTCCATACAAAAATGACTAGATATCTTAATGGCGTAATTGGCCTGGACATAATTCGGAAAAGGAGTGACCCGTAGAAAAATATGTTGATTTCATAATTAAATTGATTCGTATTAACATTTACTTGGCCCCTAGGGGAGATGCCTCACCATGGGAAAAATAAGTAAAGCTGTTTGAGTTTATACAGGCGACTAATACTTGATACAATAAAAATTATTTTGATGTTTTATTATTTGAAACGAAAGTCGTATCAAGAAGTTTGATTGTTAATATATGCCTCATATACCACCATTATATCTTCATAATCATCATCATCAGCCTGCGTCCGTCCAATGTTGAACGTAGGCTTTCCGATTCAAGGGTCGCCTTCCATCTTTATTCTCTGCTTTTTGCATCCAGGTTCCTCTAATCTTCTAATGTTTTTCATCAGTTTATCTTGCAGATAGTCGGCAATCACTACGTTTGTCAGTTCTTGGCAGACACGCTTACACTTTTCATGAAATAGACAGGACATTGTATTGAATAGAGTCGATAGATATGTCGAAAAAAATATACAATTATGCACTCTTTAATGAATCACGTAGTTTTGATGACAGTCGTTGTTATATTTTTACTTACCGAGTACACCAAAATAAGAACAAAAAGAGGCTGGGAGTGAACAGCAGAGGGTCGTGAAGGAACTAACAATGATGAATTAAATATACTTTTGTAAATATGTATGAAAAATAAAACACACATTTTGATTTCTATGAAAATATATATATATTTTAAAATAAATAATTCTACTAAGGTTTGTGGTGTCAAGTATCAATGTACCTGTATATTATTAAAAGTAGAATTTCTTGAAACATTAAGTTGTATCATTCTAGGATCGCTCAAAACTCGTCTTAGAGATGGCCGTAATACCAAAATTATATGGGAAGGAATGCTAAAATTAAATCGTTTTTTTTTCTCGTCGTTCTCGGAAACAACAGTATAACGTGCCCCAAAACAATTATTTGTAATATCATTGCATCATGAAGGAGAGGCTTCGAATCAAATGCCACTCGCAAAGACGTGGCATTATAGAAATATTATGACTCCATTATATTATGACATGAGGTAAACTAATCCCAATTTGTGCTCGCAGCTTAATTTGTTCATTGAATATTTTTTATGCATGTACTTTTTGTTGCTTAAAGTTAATCATTAAGCATTACTTAATAAATTATTAAAATATATATAAAGGAAAGATGCTATGGAGAGATCCATACTCGGAGTGTCTCTAAAAGATAGAATTCGAAACGAGGATATAGGCAAAAAAACTCAAGTCAAGCCTGCCCAACGAATAGGCACACTCACGTGGCAATGGTCAGGACATATCTGTCATAGAGACGACGGTCGATGTGGAAGAAAAGTTTTGGAGTGGCGCCCAAGAACTGGCAAACGAAGTGTTGGCCAACCCTCTGCAAGATGGACTGACGACATAAGAAGAACAGCTTGAGTGGCCTGGATGCGAAAAGCAGAGGATCGAAGAGGATGGAGACTTATGCGGGAGGCCTACGTTCAACAGTGCACGGAAAAAAGTTAATGATGACGATGATATATAAAGGTATATTTATCTAAAAAATATATATATTGGAGATTTTATTTATTATAAGTAATGTAATTTCAACATATTTCACAAATGTTATTAGTATATGATTCGTACGTGTATTAATAATTGAGGTGGCATATTCATTTATTTAGATTTTATTATGATTATGATATTATATAGAACTAATAGTGTATTCCGATTCAATTATTTTTAGCTGCTAAAAATAATAAATTCAAAATATATTATTAATAAAATAACGCTGTCCGAAGTATACGAACTCATCATGGGTATAATGCACGTACCTGCCTTTGATCTAAAGTATTATGACATAATAGCTCATATGGGTAGAACTCGACGCATCAGGTTAATAGCATCATAAAAAACCGCAAAAACTAAGGAGTTTTTGTTGAATTTAGAAGCCTTGGTTTACTAAGTACTAGTGAGACTACTATAAGTCTGAATTTTTTTTTTAATAAATTTTTTTAAAATCATCTCTGTTAAATAGGTTTTTTTTTTAATATTGTGATAGTACCTATACTATTAAATAATATTAATTTTAACATATAATCTTATTTTTCAATTAGAATATCGTATTATTAATTATTTATATTATTATTTTTATTCTTTTATATGCATATATCAGTAACACAAAAAAATATATTTTCAACAATATACTATATCATGACAATGTTACATTTCTAGTTACGTTGCTCATGCCTGACCATCATGACGCCAATCACCTTTAACAAGCTCACGACTCATATTCATTAATCGTCATTAATGCGCTCTTGGGATTAAGTTTTCTTGGTAAATATAACAATATAAGTAAATATTAAACAGTAAATATATAATTTTGATGGTCAAAAGAAATGAGTTACCTTGTGATGTTCTAGGATACGGCTTGCAGGAAAGCATAAACTTCTTCAGTATCTTCTCCAGACTACGTAATCCTAGCTATTCTAGAAGGCCATTGAAAGGTCAGAGAAGATGTAGAAGTCATCGCGAATACGATGGCAATTGACAGAACTATATCAAAACAGATTTTGACGTAAATGTGCTCCAGTGGAATTGCGGGTATATTAAAGTATAAGTGGATACATGTTTATTAAAAGAAAAAAAAAAACATTTGAAAAACAAAAAGTTTTTTATTGTGAGTCATTTTAATTTGTGTGTTATTTAAAGAATCTTTAAGGATGTTATATGTACACAAAATATTTTAAATATTCAATAATTTAGTGCGATTTCTCTTATTTCTGTTATATTTTATCACTACGTCTTTTTAAGAAAAAACTACGTGTGATATAAATAATATGATGAACATATTCAACGTCCTAAGTAAAGCGATTTGCTAGAAGTTATTGCAGATTATACAAATTCTTATACATCGTTAGTTGCGAAGAAAACACTTCAAGAGTTATGAAAACATATGCATATATTCATTTATTTACTGACCAGATTGCATGAATTAATTTACATATTTATTATCGGATTATGAAACTCTTCGACAGACCAACACGCTTGTGACAATGCTCGGGTATTTTAAAAAAACAGATAATTAACTGATGACTTTATAAAAATGCCTAGTTAAGATATTAAGATTATCATTATAATAAATTCGACAAATAAAAAAGATTAAACTGATGTGATAGCTTACAAAACTATACGTATTAAAAACATCATAGATTATGTTTAGTTTTTTTTTTTAATTTATTTCTTTAGTTTTTTTCTTATGTATATATTTTTATTGTAGCATCCTCACATCTGATTCGAAACCCATGAAATACAGACGTTAAATAATTATCTTCCAATAATTGATTATTTAAATATGTACAGGTATGCATATTGCATATATCACAAAGCATCGTTAGAGTATAGCAAAATAGTTGACATATAAAAATCTACAAAATGCATTACCGGCATGTGTGTTTCCTTATTTATATAAGCACAAGCTCTTCACGATCTCTTTATGCCCAATTGTATGTCCAAGTAATAAAGCACATATCTACAAATGTAGAGGTTATGGATTCGATTCCTAACCAAGGTGCAAATGAATACCAAATTTTATTACATATATAACAAAAAATATCCTTGGAAGGCGTGAAACTGATCCATCGCTAGCAAAATTCCCGCCATAAGCAATTAATGTGAATTTATCATTAAGTTTTCACGATAAAGTAGACGTCATCCCTTGAATACCACTTATTCACTCTAGTTCTTAAATGACGTTAGAGGATCAAACTTTGACAAAGTATATACATATGAAACAATAGATTATAATCATAGAGTACAATTGATTGACTATAATATTACCATCAATTCAATATACATATACTATACATAAAATTCTTTTTTCAACGCGTCAATCCAAGCACAAAAATAACGGCAGAAGCGGGATGCGAACCGCGGACCTTGGAAACCAACTATGCCCAGGTATTCATACCGCTCAGCCAACTGGGCCATTGCTATGCCTAGACCGACTCGCGTTGAAACTAGTATTTATATCATTGTTATCATCGTACGATAGATGTCGCTATAGTATATAATCAAAGTATGTATATTTTTATTTTTTATTATTCAATCAGTCATCATTTATTCTCATTTATTCACATTTATTCACATTTATTAAGCTTATGAATAAATGATGACTGATTGATAATAAAAAATAAAAATATACATACTTTGAATATATATTATAGCGACATCTATCGTACGATGATAACAATGATATAAATACTAGTTTCAACGCGAGTCGGTCTAGGCATAGCAATGGCCCAGTTGGCTGAGCGGTATGAATACCTGGGCATAGTTGGTTTCCAAGGTCCGCGGTTCGCATCCCGCTTCTGCCGTTATTTTTGTGCTTGGATTGACGCGTTGAAAAAATAATTTTATGTATAGTATATGTATATTTAATTAATAATAATATTGTAATATAGTCAATGATCTATAAAAGTAGATTATAATATTGAAATAATAAAATAATATTCTAATAAAAATTAAAAAAAATCTCATAAAAATAATACATATTACCGTTTTTAGATGTTCTACTACGTACTAAAAAAAATTAACTATTTAAATATGTACAAATATATTTGACTCTATAGATTCATATTTTTATAACATTATTCCAATTAACAAAATCTGGATCCCCTTTTCACGGATCATTTTTAAATTACATAAAACAATCAAATGTATTGAAGAGAAATACAGACAAAAAATACTTGTAGTCACAGTAGTTTGAAAGAAAATAAATCCTATATTTTATTATTTTCAATCGAGTTGACACAAACTGAGCGGCAATTAACGAAGAGTCGTTTTTGTCATTAGTAAATTTACATTGGATTATTTATTTTATCCGAAATTAATGTTAATAAAAAACAAATTGATTCCGTTATCTCTTATTTGATTTCGATATTATTTAAATCAGCGTTCTACAACCAATGGTCCACGGATCTGTGTCATCTTGTTCAATTCTCGAAAATGAAGCAGCTATTGGTTAGTGCTATGTTCAATAGTAAGCTCTTTGAAGAAACAATGACAATAGTAGTTTCGTTTAAAAAAGAAAAAATAATTATCATTAGATAAGTAAATGCAATAAAAAAAAATTCAAAAATATTTGCACACAACTTACGATTGTACTTGTCGATAGTGAAAAATATATGTTTTATCATAATAAACAAAATTGTTGGTAGATGTAAGTCGTTTAGTGGAAATGTACTTAAATGAACATATTATTATATTACCCCCTCTCCTACATAAAATGAGTTAGACCACTTGCAAAGTACTATCGCAGCTCAGTTATCCTTAACAAGAGAAGGATTGAGAAAGGATGCGAGTTAGTCGAAACTGCAGTCTCCTAATAGAGAACTTATCTTACGTTATCCATGTAAAAACAAGGTAAGTACATAAATATTTAGATCATATTTTATTTGCGGACGATGGGAAAATGCCGAACTGCTTTCGATAAATACTAAGTGCTAAATGATTAAAAACTGGACGAGCAATATATAAGATGCCTCCATCATATTATACGATTATTCTGTTTATGTCAAAATACTCGTAATAATCAAATGAAGAAAGGTTGTTCAACACTTATTTAAATCGTTCAATATCAGGTGAGGCGGCTTAAATTTCTCTATTCTCCATGAAGATAACCCGTAATATCTAAATTGATATTTCCTAATGACCGCTCCAACAAAAATATCGAAAAGTCGTCACTTTAAGCTATCGACACCGATTCGAATTTAAATGTTAAAACGAATGTTTATATATATCAGGCGGCTCGTACAAATTAGTACTCCTGAATAAGTAAAAACTTGTACCATTAAAACAACATAAATTTTAATAATAAAACATGGGATTTGGAGAAAATAAACTTTGTGATTTGAAACTGGAGAGCGATTGAGAAGAGATCGTCTTTTCTTCTTGCATTAATATTTAATTGATATTTCGTTTTAGAGCAGAATTATTTAAATCATAACCGATGATCATGGCTTTGTGTTAATGGTAAATAAAAATGTTTCTCACGTATTTTTGTAACATTATAGCATTTTACCATAAACCTTCTCTTTTTGGTAAAAGTAAATATATGTCAGCGTAATTTTACAAATAATATGAAACAATATGTGCTTCCAAGAAGCAATGTGTTGCTCTCTAATACGAGAATATGCTTTCAATTGTTGTAACTTTTCATTCAGCTCGTCATCCTTTCTTTCAAATAAATATTGACATCACCCATCTTTAAAAATACGACAAGTCGCGAGTTCATCACGTGGCCGCGTGGAGGAAGGTTGCAGGAGCAGGTCGCAAAGCAAAGAATTTTTTTTTGAAGCAAATTTCGCATTCATTTTTATTAAAGACTTGATTTCCCCGTCCGACCATTACATGAAGTTTTCTTCGGCCGGATTAAACTTAACCGACAGCCGGACACTGTGACATGTAGCGCCGCCAATATAATCGAGACTAAAACACAAATAAAAGTTGACAGCTGAACCGACATGAAATGGAGCAACTGTCAAAACAAATAAAATGGCGTATGCAAATACCATGTAATTTTTATGTATAATAAAACTAACATTATTAGATGTGCATGTCAGGCGAGCGAACAAAAATAAGAGACAAAAGATCGTTTTTCCAGGCGATATCAATATATTAATTGTAGTTAATGTGAAGTTCACAGAGTTTGGGTAAAATAAGATCCTAGAATCTTAGTTGAAAGTGATACATAAAACTTTGTATTTATATTCATCATAAGTATGATATATATCATTTAGTAATGTTTATTACGTAGACTCTTAACAGATAGTGAATTTTTCAATATTTTAATGGTGAGAAAACGTTATTGATGAATTTCATTTCGAATTTCACACAGTTCTGATTACTTTGCTCGCTATCGGTGAGATCTTGGAACAAAAATTACACTGTAAAACGCATTGATGGAATTTGCAATCTTTCCTATCAGCTATTTGCTATCATTTCCTATAATATGCATAGGAATTCATTATTCGGATAATAATCGTATTTTATTCTTGGCATTCTGTTGCGCCAGTAGCGGATTCAATATCCACAAACCAAATTATTTGATAAACTTACTTTCCATGATTACAATTGAGGTGTACATATTTGTATTGTATTGTGAACATTTAAAAAAAACCTTTTCTCTACGTACATTTTTTTAGGTATCAGATTAATCTAATGAGTTCCTTAAAAAACTCGTAGAAGTCCCTTTCGGAGTATCCCTATACCACTTAGCTTGCCGAATTAAAAAAAAAATATTTTTACAATATTTTTAACATTTACTTTGATGCATTTCAATTTTAAATAGATTAGTATTTCACACTTTGTTTCAACACAGATTACACTGAGCACTGTTTCACTTGCTGGAAGACTGCAGTATCGCGATCTATGACGGTAGTACTATGACTATATAATACGTTTATACACATTGGAACTGATGAAGCTTCGTAGATCGCGAAACTGCATGTATATTTTTATTTATTTAATTAACAGAACCGTAGTTCCAAGGTATAGTAGTTCCGTAAAGTAGTTCCGTATTTCCATATAATTATAAAAGAATTAAAAAACACATAAAAAAGAAGAAGATGACACGTGTCAAAGATCACAGTAATCTAGGAAAACAATACCATCGACAAAAGAGGAAAAAGATGTAAGAAAAGGATCGAGTTTTACTGGTAGGCAATTTAGCAGTACCATTGCCGTTGTACTAAATTGATTGCTCGACAAGAACCAATGTTATAACAAGGAATTAAATACTTATCTATTTAATAAAAATAAAACTTTTACAGCTTCTTCTTTAACACCACTTATACTCGTGGAACAATGGTATCTCCATACATAAAATCTTATAATATTTTTGAACCATAAAAAGTATAATATTATATCCCCTTAATCATTACAGCATTCTTATAGAGACGGCTTCTACAAATGCCTTTGAATGTGTGTTTATATATTAAAATCACTTGATATTTTTCCCATTCATAGCGTTCAACCATGTCGCTTAAGCCCAAAACAATCCTTGTAGGAAAACAAGACCTTCTAGCATTACTCACAGAAAGTGTTCTGTGGCACATTTGTATGGAAAGCAAACTTGCGACATGGGTATTGATATATTACCTAGCTTAGATGTCTTGTTCTTGAGATCTCTTACAACGACTCTATGCTCCATATCGGGAGGTAGTATGGCGTTAAGAGACGTTAAGAGAGATGTTCTTACTCCGCTCCTGCTCGTCACGTTCCAGGGTGTCCACGCAGCAATGCGGCCGCTGTGGAACCCAAGTCCCGCGCGGCTCCCAGCCCCCGCTAGAGCCTCTGTCCCCGATTCGCCACGGATAATGGTGATAATGGTGCTCGCCGTCGACTTTTGCTGACTAACTGGCCTATTATTAAAAGCCTTCTACTGAGCGCACCGCGAGCTCCGACAGGCGCGGAAGGCTGCTGATCGTGAGCCCGAAGGCAGCTCTATGCGATCACTCGGCTACCTTTCAAGTCTCGATCTACAACACACTATGTGCTCTATGCTGTACTTGCAACAATAAAGTTCAGGATTATTTATATAGAAAACAAAGTTGAATTAAAGAATGATGCTCCTAAAAGTTACCGGAGTACGAAAAAATATATATTGAAGACATAAATAAACAAATACCGTTTGTGGTACAAAATTCTAACAAGTTATACTTCTTGTTTTGACAAGATTTTCTTTTGCCTTAACAGAATACGTAATAGTATTTAGCGAGTTTTTCGGACTAAAATAGCGCTGATTGACTGTTTTTAAATATAAAAATGTACTGAAATATTGGGTGCCTCATATCGAAGAAGTACCGACTTAACAATATGCAATGATTACTGACAGAACAAAGAATATAGATTTTTTTATTGTATTGAAGTCATATTTTCGTATACAAACAAACATCTATATATATATATATATATACATAAGTTACCTAGGTTTTTGATCCAAAGATATATGGGAAATATATTTTTTACTTTAAATCTTATTATAAAGGCTTCTCTAATATTTCATAACCCTATAACACCAGAAAATGGAATATTGAGTTTTATTTTACGGCAGCTAAACTTGACCACTGGATTTTTTATTTATTTTTTGCTTTAATATTTTAGTTTTAATATTTTCGCTCTTCCCACGAAGGACTAGCGTCCAATCCATTTTTATAGTGATTTTTATCGCTTTAGTCGTCACTCCTACATTGAACAAATAAAATAATATTCCGTTGTTTTTTATGTTAGTTTCAAAATTCATTAACGAATATTTACCGTTTTGAACATATTTGACTGATAAGGTTAAATAATATAAACGCATTCTAAAGTTATTATTATATAAATCAAAACCATTGCGACCATCTCTATACAGGTTAAATATTTTTATTTGATGTTCAACGGTGTCACACAGACACGGAAAATATGTATTAATTATGTGTGAGTGTATTGAGATTGAAAGTGTACTATAATAATAATAATTATTATAATAATATAAATAAAAATATAAATTGGTATGTACACAAACACCACATTATAATTATTATTATTTTCCTACTCAGTGAGTGGAGCACCGGATCCCGTCTGGATGGCCACGTGAACGCGCATCCAGTTCCCCTCCAACCGTGGGTCCCACCTATCCGCCCACACAGCGACCATTGCGTTGGGACTGCCGCGAATGCGCGCCCACAGAGAAGTGCAACACTTCCTTATTATGGCACGAAAGCCATCCACTCGCTCCTCCGTCAACATGCTTGAGGCACTGCAGTATCGCGGCAGACCCAACAAATTCAGAAGGCGTTGATATACTGGAACTATGTGATGATTTTATTCTTTATTTCAAATCGAAACACAAAGATTATAGAGAAGAAAATATAGACTTTTTACTAAACATATACTCGTTGATACAATTCAGTATTACTCTTTATTATTATTTATAACATTTCGTAATATTAAGTAACATTTAAGTCGTCTGTATTGGCAACATTTAGAGTTTTTTTTGTTGATTTGAAATAAAATATATTGTTGCTAATTATTGCATTTTTCAGTGGTTTTTTTTTTTGGTACAAACTATTATATTATAGGTCAGCCTTCAGAATTGTCGGATTTTTTCAAAATATTTATAAGGCAACACGTTGATTTAATTTTCTATTTCAATTGTTTTTTAGTTACAATTCCACAATTTAGTTACGAAGACATTTATTTTCAAGTCTTTTTGATATTAAAATACTTCAAAAGACTTCTCATCGAAACCGAAGTATGAAGTCGGAATTAAAGTTGTGAAATTGTTGCTAAAAAAACTTCTACTTTAATAGTCATATTGTAAATATGGAATTCCACTACCACCAATAACCGATCAAAAACTCGAACGTAAAATTAGCAATTAACAATTACCATAACATTTTCTTTTATGCAATCGCATACAGGAGAGCACAGCCGATCAAGACCAGTGCACTCTATGACGCCCAGAGAGGCTGCACGCTGCATGCGGGAAACGTGTGTTGTGTTCGTGTTTGTGTGTGGGTTGGGGAGATGGAAATTGTATATTTATCTGTTTCTTGAAGAGATCCATATTGTAGGAAGGAGGAAATACAGACGCTGGAAGAGCATTCCAAAGCTTACCGGCGGCATTATAGAATGAAGAGAATCGTTTCAGAAAATAACCCATCAAAAGATTTTTTATAATTACTCTTATTCGTAAATTGCCGCAAGCATACATTGAATTACTGGTGCATTCATGTAATAGCATAATACTACAAAGAAATCGTTCATGATATGTTCCCAACTAATATAATAATTAATGTAATATTTTTCATTTGTTCAATCCTCAATTTTATAATGACACGTTTTTAAGCTAATCCGTGGATTCAATTCTTGTTATTCAAATTTCGTCAGATGGTAGAGTGTTTAACAGTACCTAGCGAGTACCCAATATCACTTTATTTTCCTAACTAGCATTCTGTGGCCACGTTAATACCTCCACATCAATGGATTAATGTTACGGTGATGTAATTAAATGATTCGAAATGTAATCGACTTATGCGGACGATTTAACTCTTCCCACGTCCGACTTCATTTCATGCTTTGAAAGAATTAGAATATGTTATTATCATTGAAATAGCTCTTCAACGGGTATTTACATATAATTTTACAAAAATAATTTAAATTCCAAATACTATTTTATTTAAATGCGTTACACTTTTTAGACATTTTACAAGTATCACAGGTATCTAAATATATTTTACATCAACCATTTAAAAAAATTTCAGACGCTATTTTTCACAGTTAACCCTCGCTTTACTATGTTAAAAACTTCCGCGCGTTCCGATGGTGTCAACTCGTTACACATTCTGATTTAAAGTGAATAAAATGAGTAGAAATTATAAACATTATAACTTCGATGTCCGCCCCCAACTAGATTTTTTCTTATGTAAGCACATACAGGAGAATAATGACAGATGGTGATAGTAATTATGTTAGACTTAAGCCCGAGATTCACGCATCATCCTTATTATTACAGGAATTTACTATGAATGGGTGGTCTTCACGGGATGACTTTCGTCTACCTCCAATTTTAATGAATAGGCTATGACTGGCGTTTTACGGATGAGCGATCAAATTCACACCGACCGGTGCTGTTTTAGAGCTCAGAAATCGATTAAAATTTTTTTTTTTTAATCTCAGTCGGGGATCGAACCCATGATCTTTGGCTTGCAAAGCAAACGCTTTGATCGTTGAGCTGCACCTGCCGGAAAAAAACATACGGTCTTCAGGAACTGGTGCCATAAAACTATGTCAACCGCCAGGGTTCTAGTCTCATTACATGTCAGCTCAGCCTCCCAAAGGACATTTTCTGTATATAGTTCCTGACGGCCTTTCAAGATGGCGAGAGTTTAGGGGGATGCATATAATGCAGCTGTGCTGTTCGCTCTCCTGTGACAACAGAATTTCATGTCTATGTCATATCCTCATTCATTTCTTGGCTGACTGTTGTACTACAGTATACAAAGGCTGCATTGTCCGCTTCCTTACATCGTCATTCTTACAAAGTCAAACTATCGAATCCCTAGTGTTTTACGCAATTATCTGCTCTCGAAAGACATTATACGGCTTCATTGGCTCGCGATGAGATGCCGAAACTCATGTATCATGTTAAAAAAAACGTTATTATTTGGCTAAAAGGTTAGTTTCTACGAAATGTTTACACATACAAGTAATTTGGGTAATAATGAAAATATTTGTTTTAGTAATATTTTAATAATATTTTATAGGATTTTGAGAAAACCACTAATTGCGTTGTACGAGTGTAATATTCTAAGTACATGTATTTTTCACATTAGGTGTTCTAAATACATTAACGTCATGTAATAGGCTTGTGGTCGCTTAAATATTATTTAAGTGGATGCCCGAAATATTGAATCATGGCGGCTAATGTCCTATTTTTAATCGACGTTTCCGTGAAGGTGAATTTCATTTTAATTTAATTTAGCCCATCACGCCATTTTTAAGCAACAAAAGAGCTAAAAGGAGCAGCCGTACAACAACGAGATAAAACGTTACATAAACTGACCAAATATTAAGCGTTCTCATACCAATTGACACAATAAAAAAATATTTATTAGAATTTCGTAGAAGCTGGAATCATTTTAAATATATGAATTCAAGATTATTGTAAATTCAATATAAATATATATGTGGTAGCTTTTACAAGGTAGTATTAGCTTCGTATGCAAGATATATGTATGCACTTACCTTGATTTTTCAAAAACGTAGTTATTTTCTTATAATTCAATATTTTTTAGCTTTATTTTCTTATTTTTTTCTAAAAAAAAATTTTTATGTATAAACATCATCATTTTTGTGAATTTTAATTTATTACGTTGATCATAAAAAAAATGGTTTCTTGTTTATTTATAGAACAACTCATAATTAATGAGATCCCCCATCTTTAAAAAGGCTACAACAGGTCGAAGGGTCGTCTTCGGGACGCGTGTAGGAAGGATGCAGGAGCAGGTCTCAAAGCAAAGAAATTGCTTAGAAGCACAATTCGCGTTTATTTCTAGTAAAATATTTCAGTTTTCCCGCCCGATCATAACATGTTGTTTAGTGGGCAGCGGTCGGACGGAGACTCCGCGGACACGGGCTGTCTCACTGACACAGTAACAGTCAGCGCCCTAAAGATTATCGCGCCTAAATAATAGAATAAAATTCACAGTTGAACCAATATGATATGGAGCAACTGTCAAAACAAATGAAATAACGTATGCAATCACCGTGTATTGTATATAAAATTAAGACTAACATTATTAGATGTGTATGTCAGGCGAGTGAAAAACATAAGAGACATAAGATCGTGTACCAAGGCGGTTCTATATCGATT
Organism: Glossosoma conforme; assembly: GCA_022606575.1. Lineage (NCBI taxonomy): Eukaryota > Metazoa > Arthropoda > Insecta > Trichoptera > Glossosomatidae > Glossosoma > Glossosoma conforme. Next base: position 840,020 of record JAGTXR010000029.1, read on the forward strand.
TTATATCAAAAATAATAAAAATGGAGACTTTTTTGAGACTTTCAAATCAACCACCAAAAAAATAGAGATTTACAAATTTATAGTTACAAATAAATTTTTGTTTATTGTTAAAATTGTTCTTATTATTAAAAAAAACTTATCATTCATTCAAACATTCATTTCAGTCTCAATATCATTTGATTGTCACGAGTACATTGTATGATATTTGAAGAACATAATTGGTTTATTAAACGCCAGTCGGCATTTTGTTTCCAGCCTGTGGACCGAGACATGTTTCTCCACTATTTGAATTCAAAATCCGAATTAAGCTGTACCTAAGTGTATTTTAATCATAATGAGTTTCTAGCTCAGAGCACTTGCTTTGTTTAATGAGCCAATTTACTAATATGGTAAAGATTTTTAAATTTGAGTAGATTTCCATCTTAAAGTCTAAGAACCGCTTACATTAGTCATCGTCATACCATACTTTTTTCCTTATTGTATTACAAAACGTTTTGATATGAGAATGTTATAAATATGGCTTGTTATTACATCACCTTGAAAAGATGAATTAGACATATTTAAAGGCTCGTTAATTCAGTGTATAAAAAAAACAGTAAATTTACCAAACAAAAGATCTGGATAGGAGCAGCTATGAATGGGCATTGTAAATACATTTGTTTAAAACTTACCTCTTCCTAAGGTACGACTATATCGATCTGTTTTTTAAGTGATCTCAATTGTGTAAAGGAAAAATGCAGATACTGGAAGAGGATTCTAGATCTTACCGCTGGTATATATAAGGAATATTGAGAACTGCTTGTTTAAGGTTGACATGCATTTATCATATCAAAAGATTACCACACGGCTCAAATCAAGAAGAAGTTTCCTAAAGTCGACAAAGAAACTGATGATACCTGAGGCCACCCTGCGGCTGAACATGTGAAGTGCAACTGAAGGGAATACTTGGATTGTTCCGAAAAAGGAACTTGCCCCTGGACATGACCAGGGGTGGAATACATGGAGGTCCCTTAGCAGACTTCGGTCCGGAGTATGCAAGACGAGGGCACAAATGAAAGCCTGGCAGTTTTACAGCGGACCGACTGAATATGACTGCGGCGCGGAGCAGACCCTGTCACACCTTCTGGAGTGTGCGCTGTGTCCGAATAGCTGCACCCAGGAAGACCTGATGATGGCCGGGAGTAACACCATCGACGTCGCCCACTTCTGGGCAGACAGGATCTGACCCTGTTGCTTCCGACACGATTATATATAGTGTAATGACGTTATTGTTAAGAGTCAAATGCTTACTACCTATTGATTTAATATTTTTAATATAATGTTTTATTATATGTATGTAAAAATAAAAGTGTTCAAACAATTAATTTTAAGTGTGAAATAAAACTATTTTCATCATCTTCCGTTTTTTTTAGTAATGCGTCCTGTTGTTACTTGGAGTCTGATCTTGCGACACGAATATCCAGTTATTTAGTCATCGAATAGGTGATCTTATGAATAAAGTATCGATGATTATTAATATATATCCATTTTTTATTATCTTGAAAATACTGTATTATTATTTAACTTTTTTTATTAGTAAACAATTATTTTATGCACTTTAATACACATTTTTTTTAAACTCAATCGCTATCGTTAAGTCATGACGAAAATACTCCAAAACCTAATTTCAATAATCGATTTAACTTTTTTTTACATTACAAAAAAATAAAACGAGAAAATGCTGTTAAAATTAAAATATTGCAAAATCCATCGCTGCGAAACTTTCGCTGAAAATAATATCAATTTTTGAATTAATGTCAAAAAGTTGAGCTTTCGCTAGACGGCAGAATGACAACGCGCTTTTCGCTAAAAGCTACAGTTAACATGCGAAAATATATCCAGTTAGGGGTAAGTGCAAAAAATATAACCATCCACCTAGTAACACAGTTTTTTGCTTGTGCCTAAAATAGCTTGGTTCAAATTGATATAAAGGCTGTATTGTGGGCAGCGAATCGTACATTTTTATATTGAAAAACTATGACGCAGGTGACATTCATTACAAATTTATTGTACCGGTTTTTTTATGAATCATATTGTGTTTTTCGTCAATTGTATTTTACTATTTGTACTTATAATTGAAAAGTTATTTTAATAAAATATGTTCAAGGAGTTCTGTAAAATTGTGGTATTGTAATGAATTGGTTATCTAAGAGACAGAAATAACTTTAAGCATAGTTTTTAGTAGTAGTAGCAAGACTGTTCACTACAGCTGCTGTTCCTACAGATTACTAAGTTCTCGCTGTCTTGCAACGTCGTCAAAAAATATACATAGAATGTATTCGGCGTAGCTCCAGAAGGCAGAGCTGAAATGGAATGACAACTGCGGCTGTCTTGGCTCTGAAACAATAGTTTGAGATAATAATATGCCTCTGTTATAAAGAGATCTAGATAAATTGAAACCATCGCAGAGAGGTGAGCCCGATGAATTTGTCACATCATGCGCCACGATGGTCTTCTTTACGACATTGTGGAGGGGATGGTTGAGGGAAGAAACTGTAGAGGGCGCCCTAGACGGGAGTATTTGCAGCAAGTGTTAGAGAACATGATATGTAGCTCTTATGCTGAGTTTAAGAGGGTTGCGGAGGACCGAGAAGAATGGAGATTGAGATGCAAGATTCTGTTGCTGCAAACCAATCCACCGGATTGATACTACGAAGAAGAAGAAAAATTGTAAGTACTCGTAATGTCTTTACCGTTATCATACCATATTTACTCTTAGAATCTTACTTCAAGCCAATGGAACCTTACAATTAATTTTGAGAACGGTTTTATGGGTAAATGGAGTGAACACGTTAGCCGTTTATTCTTCAGTCGGTCACATAGAGGAATGTGAACCTTGCTAATCATCCATATACGGTTATTGCATGTCGACCAATAACTGGTAGCTTCCGAAATTTCTTCTTAAATGCCGCAGGTAAACTCTGGAATGCTAGTATTAGATCCAAGTGTGTCATTTTGTCACCTTTTTATGATGACTCCTGATGATGAGTTGTCGACTGTCAGGCAGAACGAATTGCCCCTACTGCTTGGTCGCATGCGTCGGTCGCTGCGCAGCTGAGTTATGGATATTGCGGGTCGTAACTCGAGGGGTTGGTCGTAACGTAACGCACCAGTCGGGGTGCTCACCGGTCGCTGCAGCAAGCCTGGATGTACAGCCCTTTGCGGTAATTTCACTTGCAGTGAACACAATTGGACTGGACGCACATGGAAGAAATTCACGACCGGTGACGAAATTGAGGCTGCATTTGTAGATGAGGAACATTGCAATGGGGACTTTGCTTCATGTTCTTTATCACGTGTATTGTGCAATATTACATTTAAAAAAAAACAAATGGAAAAAAAAAACTAATTCGTCTAAAAAATTAAGTGTCTTAATTTATGTTTATATATTTATTTATTTACAGAACTGTAGTTCTATTTACTGCCAAGTTTTCTATGAGGCTGCGAATCCTCATATCACGGAAAGCGATAATACAGCTGTATAATGGGTTTTGGGAACAGGTGCTAGCTTAGAATATTACGGGTACGATGCTTTAATTCAGTAAAAAATAACGAAATAAACCAGCCTTCATCCTTATATAGGCGGAGGTGGATCTAGCTGGAACATTCTAGCACGACTCTTTGTATCCTGGAGTATTAATTAGAGAAACTTCTTCTTAAACACAGTCCTGGAAAGCTGTCAGTATTTATGCATATATGATATTCTTAGCGAAGCTTTGAGAGGCATAACTAATATTAGATGGGGCGAATACCATGACAGGTTGAAAAAAGGTTTTTTCAACAATTATTGACGACCGTTTGCTCTAGTTAGGGGTTATGGAATGATGACAATAGACTCGTCATATATAATAGCGTATTATAATGATATAATTAGTGTTTCTAATGATGATTGAGCTACACGAAAATTTTCAGTTCGCATTCAGAATTAAAGTTATTAATAAAACGGAATGCCACAAAAACATATGGAAAAACCTTACAATGCCAGAATTAATTAATGTCACCGCCATTAGGGCACTTCCATTGATGCAAAGCAGACCGAAGCTCTCTTTTCTTTCACCCAAAATTCCTGTAAAAAATATTCCAGTTACTCTCATGTCTTTGAGAGCAACATTTCACGCGCTGACAGAATGCTCTATTGTGGAAACGTGCGTCGTGACATCACTATTCACACACGCATTCCAGAATGTAATTTGGAGGAGATAATATAGGCGGCACTTATAGTTTTTATATCGAACATTATGCGCGTGATGCTAGACTACGTCAAATTAAGAATTAAAAGAGATGTGTGCTCAGGTACACATTTCTTCCGAATATTACTTAAAATGATCGTTGTCTGCTTTTAACATGTGATGAAAGAATAGAAAAATGTTTTTTATCAATTTAAAAAAAAAATTTTTTACTTATTTCTCGAGTAGATTTTCATAAAGTAAACCAAAAACATTGTCATACAACATTATACAATCATGGCAAGTAGTGGTATAAATTTGCGGTACAATTTTTCAATTATTTGTTAAAAGCTTTAAATTTATTTTAAATAACTATTAACAATTTTATTAAGAATTTATTGAGCTTATGTTAAGAGTAAGATATTGCTTTGTTGTTTCGCTGAAATATAACTAATAAATCTTAAGTACTAGAAATAAATGTATTTTAATTAATAAAAAATCTTATTTAGCTTCTGGAGAAAAAGATTACTCGTGAATAATCTTTCAACGTTAGTGACTTTTAAAATAATTATTTTATTTTTCATGTCTTTCCTTTAATTTGGAACCAACCAAATTCAGAGAAAAGGATGAGAAATATAATTATTCTTTTGAGAGTCACTTTCTGAAAGCCTTATCACTAAATTAAGTCTTAGAAGATATAAACAGTTTCAAAATGATAAATAATAAATAAATTGATTCTTTTTAACTGTATTGGTGAAAGCATAATTTTTTTATCAGTTTAATTATTTTTTTCTCTTATTCATGTAACCTGACTGAAAGCATCCCTAAAGAGATTGTAGACTCTTTCGTCTTAAATATACTAAACAGTTTGGTTAAATTAAATTAATTTAAGTTAAGACAACATATTTATAATTCACATTCAACTGCAATTATGCGCATTTGATGGCAAAAACAAGAATCTACTCGTGTTTTATTACGAGTATTATAAATACGTTGAAAATCACGATTAAAAAAATAGTTTTTATTTTATAAATAATTACATCTTACTTTTTTAATAAGAATAATACGTTGAGTCAGCTTTTGCACCTGACATATGGCCGAATTCAAATAATTGAGCTATATTTCAACACGATGATCGTTTTAGTAACTGTAATAACATAATGACTCTGAAATGATGTCTGTCATATGTGACGAGATCATCAGTTACATATGAGGAGTATGGCTTAGTGGATAAATGAACTGACTGCCATGCGAACTGTTAGGTGTCGCAACTAAAGTTTTTTAAAATATTTTTTTAACTCTTTCTCAGGTATTATGTGAGTCTATTTGCTTCTACATTGTAAAAGGTACTCTTATTGAAAAACCAATGCATTTTTTTACATAATATATTGACTCAAATATAGGGGATTAGAAACTCGTTTATTTATGATAGCATTAGTGCCACGATAATAATCACGATTTAAGTAAAAAAAATACCGCACATACCTTTAAATGACCCGACTATTAGTTAATGACTTCATTTGCTGTATTGACTTGATTTTTTCTTTCCATATACGTTCTATATACGCAATATTTAATCATTTCGAATTGATAACACTCAGTTTTGTCAGTTTCCACTGTCCATGTCTCGTCCGGAAATTTATCTGTGAACACATATACTTCCCGACGACTTCCAGGGTAGGATCCCAGGGACTTCAAAAGGCAGCTCCTGTAGTATCTGAGTTGTATTTAGGTGTTTTGTTAATTGAAATACTAAAGTAGAGTAAATTATTAACCCGATACTCATATCTTAAGGAAGGCTTCGTTTATTCCCAAGCGAAAATCGTACCCCTAGAGCTAGACTATATTTTACATTTGAGAACGCTGCAACACCGTTTGTCGGCATTCTTCCATTTGTTTTCACGAAAAAAGATGCATCATTTCTTGGGTCAGTTTTGTAATTTGAGATTAGCCTCATCAGCACGTGTGGAATCTTTCAATGGACCTCAAAAATGACCAGCACGGTAATGATCTCGTAAATCCAAAACCACAAACCGTTTCACGGTGCGCGACCTACGAGACGATGACCATTAACTGTGATTTCATATTCAGTTTAAAAGCCATTATTATAAACCCGACTCGAGTCTAGTAGGGCACGCGTTAATTTAGGCTTTGTGGACCGCAAATTGATATTTTTCGAGCCTCTAATAAAAATGTTCTAGAATTTCAGGTCAATTACCTGACTTATTTAAAAATACATTTTTATCCTCGTTACACAGATTCAGACAAATTGAACCAAATTGTTATACATTTATCATAAATCAGTAATTTCATCATACCGTTACACATATTGAGTTCTCTAGCACATAACCGCTTATTTAATAAAAATGCGCTTATTGTTAATTATTCGCTTGAAAAGTTTTCCTTTCCTTCTTCTTTAAGCCTTTATAATGTTGGTGAGTTTCTTGCATCTCCTGAGCTGCTTCAAAATTCGTCATTCTTTTTTATCCAAAACATCAGTTCTCCATTTGCACTTAGCATTTTGATGCACCAAACCTGAATGGCAAAAAACAAGAAAAACTCGTTAGTATTAATTTTATAAAATTAACTCAATTGTATGATCACCATATCTATAGATGAACCGTGACTATAGAGCATGCTCTAATAATTATAACATGCTATTGAACTATAGTCATATTAATTAATTATGAGCATTAATTATGAAATATTCTTAAAATAAGTAAAACAAATTCTTTAACATATTACAGCGACCGCGGGAACCATGAAACTATGTATTAGAAAACACTCTTCAGATTGCGCTCTTAGTAAATAAGACTTGTAACATAAGGGGATTGACCCTGTTTTGTTATTATAACCCCTTGACTCTCGTATCGTTTGACTGTAGCTTTTGAATATTAAATATTTTGTATCAAGAATCATAATGTTTGGCACATTTTTGAATAATCATAGATTTTTCGTAAAATAAAATGTATTAAGGAAATCCTGAAACTGCATCGAATATATTGACCATATATTTAAGCACTTTAAGTTGGCCTTTGTAGACCGCAGATTGAAATTTTTAGAGCACTAATAAAAATGTTCTAATGCAAGTAATTGTATCGGAAAATATTTTACAGTTGTATCCATTCACAGTTTTAACCACGCGTTAAAATGGTGTCATAATGCACTGTGTTGTGTAGTTTATGAACTACTTCCAGTACCGTTTTTCTCTGAATTATGTTGTTTGGTATAATTCATATACCTTAATGGCTAATTCACACCTCTTAGCATTGCGCGTAACAGTTTCGAAAATACTCGATAAGTGTATTATTTATAGAGAATAACGTATTCTTAGCGGGATCAGCCAACATCGAGATGAAAATAAAGTAATGAAGTAATAAAATGTGTTTTTGTCTTAATAAAATAACAGTAATTTAGTTTTGAGGTAAGCCGTTGCTATAAAATCAGCGTAATTGACTGTCAATTTCGAAGTCTACTGATATAAACTAAAAAATCAAGTAGTATTTTTTTATTAACATTCAATTTACAAATATTTAAGTCGATTAAATTTATTTTTCTTTGTAAAAAGAAAATAGATGCAATATGCATAATTGTCAATAATATTTTTTCGATTATTTCAAATGATTGTTTAAACATGAACTCAAAAGCTGGCGGGTATAGCTCAATGGGCAAAGCGTTTGTTTTGCAAGTCAAAGGTCGTGGGTTCGGTCCCCGATGGAGATTAAAAAAAGGATTTTTAATCGATTTCTAAGCTCTAATTAATAAGGTGTGAATTTGATTACTTACCCGTAAAATTCCAGTCATAGCCTATTAATCAAAATTGGTGGTAGAAAGTCGTCCCGTGAACACCACTTGTTCATAATACATTCCTGTAATAATAAGGATGATGCGTGAATCTCGGGCTGTAGTTTATGACGTTGGCGGAGCAACACCCCACATGCAGCTCTTAGCCATTTTCATCATGGTAAGCATCAAAGAATTCCACAGATGAGACTTCAGAATTAGTATCACCATATGTCAGTATTCTCCTGTATGTGTTTTCATAAAAGAAAAATAATGTATTATTATATATTATTTGCGCCATTGCTAAAATATTAAGTTTGAATCCATAACCGTAAACATGATTCTAAGCATGGTTAAGCTAAAAGCACACACAAGTTCTTCGACTTCTCGATTACCGAAAACTCACAACACTCTACTGCGACATCAAAACACTCCATAATAGTATGCACACTTCATACGTTAGTTCTACAACGTCATCAGTTCAAGAGGGTCCTTTAAGGCTTTCATCCGGTCTTCGCAGCAAACTCACCGCGATATGGCCTCCAACAAGTCTACGATACTTGGGGTCTTCTCATAATACTCATGCTCATAGCCCATACTCCAGAGCACCACAGAACACAGACTAAATAGCAGTGGCTCAAAACATTTTTTCAAGCCTTCGTAAAGAGATTTGGCTGGTCTTCTGATGACGCCTGTTTAAAAGATCATAGGAAAAAGCAGACTATAAGACATTCGATTATATGACTTGGACTTCAGAGGCAATTTTCAGCCATTTGCTTAGAACTTTGTACTAGTACCTTTTATTGTATTTCATTTATATATTTATTTTTTTATTCAATCAAATATAAAAAGATACATTTTTACACAGTAATTTACATTCCAATCTTTTTTTTTTCCTTTTTTTTTTTTTTACATTCGCTTACCACACCACTTAAAGATAAGATCTTGTGTGTGGCGTGGGATTCATCTATGTTATTTTACAGTTTTATATAATTATACAGAGTTTTACATATACACATTTATACATTTACATGATTTTGATATAATACTAACATTATATAATTAATAACTTAAGACACTATAAATTGAATTAAATCTAAGGTATATATAAATTAATAATACATTTTTGGTACATTTCATTATTTCAATTTGTTATGCAGTGACGTCGGTTCTGTTCGTAATTCTTTTAAAGTACTGTTTCACATTTTCAATCAATATTTTAATATCACTGATCGCTTTTATTTCCCGAGGAAGATTGTTAAAATTAACTATTCCGTTATGTACATATATTTTATATGTTCATTTAATATACATATTTCATTTTTTGTAAGCTTGTTTATGTGTAAGATTTCAATATTTATAATTTGCATACATTTTATTCGATAATTTATTATAATATGTAATAAATTACGCGTGAATATCATTTAATGTTTTTTAATCTAGTACATATTATTACTGAAAAAAATATAAATCTACTGTTTTAGTTGTTTTGAATTTATTTGGACCGTTTTTCACAATTTCATTAATGAAAATGGATTTTTATACGTTTGAAATACTCGATTCCTTAAACTTTTCAATATTTGTATTTAAAAACTCATATTTTTTCTAAGCATCGACTTAAAAAGTGTGAAAGCATATTTGTTTGATGAGTTAGCCAAATAACGACAAAATTATTACTACTTTAATAATGAGGCCTTAACTATTTGGTCATAAGTTTCAAACCAATCAATAATGCCCAGTTTTAAACAGGCGGTGAACTATCCAAGTTAACGTTCACGTCCAATGTTGCTTAACTTCAGTGATCTAACGAGATTTGACCGAGTTACTCATGGAGCAGAAGCAAATCCTCAAACTGATGTAGAACCACTGACTATGAGCAGGGAGTATGGAGCGCAAAGGCTTCAAACATGATTGACTGCACACTGGCTGGGTAATTGGAAATCTTAAGTTATGAGCAGATCGTCTCGTTTGAATATAATCAGGACATAACTTTTCCGGTAAGTGCCATCGTACCGGAGAGCGGCCCGCAGGCAGAACGCGGCATCAAAACACCACATTTATACATAAGTTAACATCACCTTTTTCGCAACATTGTTTGCGAATTGCTTTTTGTTGTGCGTGCAAAAAGAATCCGAATGCTTTGAAGTTTTGTTTGCCGAAAGCGATGTAGCCATGCATTAAAACTGTGTCGTATCATGATGATCATAAAAAGGGAGTAAAATGTAATCTTCATCAGTATCATTAAGCTATCAATGAATGAAAGTATTTAAGCGCTTACTCATCTTTATTGTTTTTATTAACAAATGTAATTAATTATAAATAAAAGTTATTTTGTATCTTATGTCAAGGTTTTAGCGTTTTAAAGAAAAAAATAAGTATTCCATACTGTTCATGTAATATTTACATGCTTAGACTTTACGCTTTTGTTATTTATGTATAATTATTTGATGATTATTTTTGTATAATACAAATCGTTGGTACAGAATCTTGTATGATAATGTAGCAGGGAAGGCTTTTGTATGCACTCCCTCACCTTTCCATTCCTTACAAATCCAAACCAGCATACCTCCAGTATTCCACTCACCCATCTGTTCTTGAAACCCGTTACACGGTTGCATTTCTTTTAATAGAAGTGCCAAGATTTGGAGCCTTGTAGAAAAATGCAGAATTATCCTAGTATACAGACCTCAACATGCGAATATAGCTTTAAAATGACGTTGTTTTAAGAAGTTCTTACTGATATAATTTCAAAATAAGTCCATGTATATATTAAATTGTTAAGAGATATAACATAGATTCAAGTGTGCCACTAATAATACTACCTTTATGATTGAGATTAGTTTTTCTTAGAAGATTATTTTTATAACAAAATATGTTTGAGAATTATATAACTGAACATCTGTACATTGTTAACAGTAAACTTTCGATTCAAATAAGTAATTAACAATGTTTCGAACACCTTGGGAGGTTTTAGTTTCTGCGTAGCATCAGACAATAAGATATTAAATGTTGAGTGTATTCCATAACGTAAGAATGGATGTTCACGTGCATGAACTTACATTATTCCATACTATTAAAGTACCATGTTTTGTGTTACGGCAGAAGCGCTGCAGGGATGTCGTATAATACTTTACCGATGGATAATAAACCTACGCTTGTTCACTTTGCGCTTTTAGTGTTGTGGTTTTCTCTGTGGGGTATTTAAATATGACCAATGCCGGGCTTAAATCATTCGGTATTGCGAAACAAAACGAACTCATCAACTTTTATATCTGCAGGAATTCTGTTGTGAATTGAATTACGCTATCACCGTCGTGTGTTATGAAAACGTTTAAAAATTAATACATCGTATTATAAGTGGAATAAATCGGTGGTTGGCAATATGATAAAAGCGACATTTCTAGACGCATATTTGGTCAAAAAACACTTTGAATCAAACCAAATATCTTAGATGTCTCACCTGTAAGTGACATTGTAATACGGTTAGATCCACACTCGTCAAATCTTTTTACATCCTATTTTTATAATACTCGTATATTCTCCAAGAATATTTAAAATTCTATGGATACGGTTAAATTCATCATCATCCCATCACGGCTTACATATGTTGACTTAGAAGAAACAGATCCTACAGCTTCTTTTAAAAAGATGTTCAACTTTCAAAAGCTTTCCCAGTATAAACAATAGTTTTTTTCAAAAGACTGGTCGGTCGTCTTATACTCGTAGATCCTCGGGAGCACATATCACGGCATTGTTTTCAGAGCACTTTCACGTTATACGAGTAACGGGCTCTGAAAATGGCGGGCAACGCCAAACATGAGTGTAAAAGCAATACACCCAATACTGGTAAAGAAAGACATTAAAATTCGATATTTTTGACTTCTTCGCTGCAGGTTGCTAAATAGAAAAGGAATCTTAGTTGACTCTGTAGAAATGATTCAACGTATCCAACCGAATAAAAAAACTCCCAGCATCTCTTTTTCCTTCTATATTCAATTTGAATATGTTCATGAAGCATGTTTGATAAACACTCAATATATTCTTACTACCTACACACACGCAACCACCACAAAATATTTCTACTTACGTAATAATTAACGTTTTAATTTGTTTGAAGGGCATAGAGTACGCGAAGCACCAATACAGGTACTCTTATATATAATAAAAATAGCTTGAATTTATTTTACCTTTTAAAAATCTCTCTCCATAGAGTCTTTGTTTTTAGAAGCAAACAAAAAAAAACGAAAAAAACACCCATCATTTGGTACCGTTACTAGATGTTTAATGAACCTAAGTGGTTTTTAATTGGTAATGAAAACCATATAATTGATCCACGGGTCAGTCGGACCAGACTTACCTGCTAACGAATTGTTAGTAAAAAAAAAAATTCCGCCGACACGGACCTTTACCTGGACCCGCTCTTCCTGGGTCCAGATATTAAATATTAAATCAAAGTTTTGATTTTAAGAATTTACAAGTATTTTTCAAATTTTAATTGTTATTTATTCCATGCAATTTCAAAACATTTAATATATTTTACATTTACACGTGTCGGAGAGGGTGGTGCTATACTTGCAACCAGTTATTTTTACATAGTAAGCATTTAAATATACTCTTATTATTAAATTTATACTTCTCTCAATATCATGGCTAAACGTTTTATTATTCGTATTACTTTATTAACTTCTACATCAACTGTATTTTGATATCACCTGTCCAAGGGATTGAAGTTTCCTTTGCATTTATCAAACAAATATAAATATTAATCATAATATTATATTAAATTATTATTTGAAAAACATCTCTTTTTAAGTGACTGTTTAAAATTATGTAAGCATTTCATATCGATTTGAACATGTTGCATACATATTGCATTATTTCCACAATTATTTTTGTGCTTACGCTTTTAGTTATTAATTTATCATATTAGAATAAGTAAGCACTTTTAAGTCTGATAAAGTGGTCATTAGAAGAAAATATAATTTGCCTTCATTTAGTCAATGCTCTCGTTAGACAACTAAAAATCAAACAAAAGTCTTTGCGTCTTTTGACCAATTGTAGGATATCTTTCGTGTCCCTTCTCTCACCTAATCATTCCTCACAAAGTACAACTATGATACCTCCAATATTTTTCGCCCGCAATCCAACGTATTCAACTTAATCCATTTTTGGTATGAGATTTCCACCCCGATCTACACGATGACGAAGAACACGATCCAAACTTTCGCGTTGTTCGAGGGCTAACTGTATTTGCTAACAAATAACATAGTTTTGTAATATTATTTCCATAATAAATCGACGTGTTTTTTTTACAACATTAATAAGCATTAACGAACATTCAAATATGCCTTATAAGACAGTCTATAATATTTTTACTGCCAGGATTAATCCGGCATTTGATTTGACTGTCAACCATGAAATCAAATGGCAGCGTTATTTACGACCGGCCCGGACTACGTCATTACCTGAAACTGACAAAAAACGCGCGGCCTAATGGGCGCAAGATTGCCAGGTCAAAAATAATAATCTCCTAATAAAATGACGGATTTTTTACACCAATCACAGTCGCATTAGCGTCTCCCGGAGCGCCGAGTTGAAACGTTAGAAAATTGTGGCGGCATTTAGATGCTTAGGAGAATTTTTTATACAGAAATTAAGTGGATATTATACGGACGCGATTGAACGGGCAGTGATTTTGGTCAGTGATCTGCAAAAATTATCCAATATAACAGAGCTCCGCAGCCTTTTCTCATCTACGGCACACCAAAGTACTTCTTTGAATTCTATGGCACATCACAGTTCTCACCTTGAATGCCGCGGCACACCAAAAACAAAAAAAAAAAAAAAATTGATTAATTTCACGTTTTTTTTTATTTCATTTAGAACTGAATAAAGCAAGTACGTCGTTGTATGTCTACATAAATAAGCGATAGTCGCTGGGAACCGTTGTAATTTTTTTTTTTTATAATATTACCTTATTTGATCGCGGTACACCTGTATCGGCTTACGGCACACCAGTGTGCCGCGGCACACCGGTTGCGGAGCACTGCAATATAAGTATATCATGTCAGATATCTATTTTTTACGATCATTGGTTGTGCCGCACCTTAGGACTAACTAAATCTTCGAGGATATGGGAACGTCGAACTTATATTCTTCTTCGTAGTATCGATCCGGTAGATTGGTTTGCAGCAACAAAATCTTGCATCTCGATCTCCATTCTTATCGATCCTCTGCAATTCTTTTTAGCTCAGCATAAGAGCTATAACTCATGGCCTCGAACACTTGCTGCAAATGTAGAGCTGCAGAGATCATAGCGGTGCAGTTGTAAAGTAGGTTTTGATACTTCGATGCCACTTATATATAATGTATATAAAAAATATTATGAATATGAAAAATATAATCACCTAAAAATATGCCTCATATTCTATCAGCACACAGAATATATACAGCTGTTATCTCATCATGTACCCGGACTCTTGCACTGGAGGTCGTAAAAAATCGTTCGGAAGCCATAAATATTCCTAGATGAATCTTCAGAGATGTCTTGGAACAGGTCATGGCCAATACCAACTGACAAAACAAAGTGGTGGCGTTTTGCGATGGCAATATGGTTCATTTTTGTACACAATTTATCATAAACTACTTAATTTAATTGAAATTATGAAATATCTCTGAGAATTGTCGATCGGTACAATTTACAATCAAATTTATATTGAAGCCGAATATGTCATCGAAAGAAAAATTGTGAAGTTTCAAACTAAAAAACTATTAAATTTACATTATTATATAACTTATTTGCAATTGATATTTCCTTTTACATACTGAACAAATTTGAAGTTTACTTCTATATCACTGGCAACTACTAACAAACTACTGTAAATAATTTATAGATTAATCTTAACTTAGTGGATATATCGCGTAGACACGGCTCACTTCCCGGACTTGGGGCTTGGGCTTTAAAGTGTATTATTTGAGACTATCAATTTGGTATTAGGACCCGGTAATTATTGTCGCCTGGCGGCGGGTCGCCCGATTCTGGGACAGATCATTAGGGAAAGGTGGACCATCGTCAGGTAGACTTATTCACCCAGTCAAAAAGTCACCCGCTAGTCACTACAAATAAAGAACATACGTACTCGTATCACCCACAAGTCACTTATATATTAAAATATTTTGAAGATTTAATATTTCATGTGCGCGTATACATTCTAAGTCAAACCCCAAAGCAGACCTGAAATTGGTTTTAAAAACACGCTTGCATATAATACTAGGGATATGATGGTTTGATTTTGTTAGCTATGTTAGAAATGGAACGAATCAACTCTCCAAACTACAGTCAGTTTAGAGACGAATATGTACATGACTGAAACATGAATTTTAGAAGCTACAGTGATCATAAAGCGGTGCAGTTGTAAAGTAGGTTTTGAGACTTCGATGCCACTTACTCCAGAAAGAGTTTCATCACAATTGGTTGAGCAATATAGGAATGCCAACGTAACGTAGATACATATATTTAAATAAAGATTATTTGTATTCAGTCAAGTCTTTTGCTGTTTCCGTATGATGTAAGCTCGGCAGTTACGCCACTGTATATTATACTCCCTTGCTTATACTTTGTATTTAAAGTTATGCCGAATCCATCTTTATTTATGTACACATTGTCTTACTTTGTCGGCACGGACAGGTGAATTTCGTCAAAAATTGGACATATATAAAAAAATAATTGCGTGCATTAGATCCACAGTGTTCTAACAAAATATCAACTCGCCTTTACGAAACTCATTCATCCTGGTCCTAATTCATTTTTATTTGCTGAAGACAAAAAATACTTTACAGACCCTCACTAAGTGAATTGACAAAGGTCTGCAAAAGATACGGCCCCTAATTCGAAAATAATGTTTCTATGTGATATTATTATTTTTTATTACTAAAATTTCCTAATTTATTGACAACACTTAAATAATATTAAATTAATGTATTTTATTCAAAGTATGGTGTTTAGTTTTTGATATTTTTTCTCATTTGGCATTTGATTGTAATGCGAGCGATTCTGGGTTTATACTCATGTTTTATTTTTAATCTGCTGCAAAATCTGACAAAACCAAGACTGGCGAGAATAGAAAGCATCGAACATATTAAGAAATGGAGTCAGATGAGATAATGAGTGAGATGAGACATGAGATAGTCTGAACCGATTAAAAGTTTTGCACAGGAAGAGTCACTGCTATGTAAATGCAAAGGCCTTCACATTTAAGATCCTGCCCTTTGTGCTTGTTCAGGTGCTTCCCCTAAGGCCGTATGTTGCAGAACATACAGAAAATCGATGTTGCCAGATAATGAAATTATTCTATTAGAAAACGCGTTAAAAGCATGACTGTAAATATCTATAGATAAAAACATCCTTTACTCTTAAAAAATACAAGTCAATGCATATATGTGGTAGAAGAAAGTCCTCTCGTGACTCAAATTAAACACAAGAACCGTACATTTTTAAGATTATTAAAAATTTAACTGAAAAATAGGAATATTTTCATAAAAACACTTGTGGCGCTACCTAACATAGATTGCGAATGGCGTTATTTATAACATATATTAGATCTCTTCATAGCCGTGTGGTGGCAATCTTATGTGTCTTAAGTGTTTACATAAAAATGATTATAAATTGTTCGTATTATCATTAATTTATTATTATTTCTTTTTTATATTGCAAAAATGTATGGATTCGCTAGTATTATCGTGAGAAATTACTATAATGTATCAATAATTTTAAGTGATGCTTTAATTTTAAATTTTCGAGTAGGCGAAACCAATCTTCTACATATAAGGAAACATGAAGTTTTTGGTTATAATATATTTAGGCATACTTCAAAAATTTATTTGTTTTTTTTTTGGTGTTTTTTCATATTAGGATTTTAACAATTATAATTAATTAATTTTCATTCATAAGAATTTGAATATTTTCATCAATTAGGCTTCTTAATTGATAACTGTTAAATATTTTAAAACAATATTAGCTTAAACTGTTAATTTTTAAAACAGATACAGAAATTAAGATTAAAAAAAACCATTAAGTTAATATTTATTTAAAAGTTTATAAATTTATTATAATAATTGTACATTTTTGTAAAAAATTGCCTTTCGTTTTATTTATTTTTATTTTTATAAAAGCTTTGATAGATGTAATTATGGTGGACATACCGAAAGGGAAGTCTAGATGTAAAGCGTACTATGTTGGGGATCGTAGGTGTGATCCCAAAAAAACTTACCAAATAAATATATTAATTAAATGTGTAGACAGATTTGAAAAAATATTAAATAACAGTGAAATCTTCTAATTTATTGGGATACAAATCCTTTTTTCAAATTTTTTTGATATTATTCAATGTTAATGTAAGATTAATATAAATCTGTTTCTCGGATACCTCTCTTTCACAGTGAGTACCGATTAAAAGTGGACTAAACTCCAGTACAAATACGTGCAGAGCTTTGCCACTCCTAAAGATAACAAATCGTCAAATAATCTATATTTTAGATGTCTTCACCAGCGCCTTGCAGTCTTCTTCTTCGTAGTATCAATCTGGTGGATTGGTTTGCAGCAACAGAATCTTCCATCTCGATCTCCACTCCTCTCGGTCCTCCGCAACCCTTGCGTTGTTCTCCAATAAATGCTTACAAAAATCTCAATATCAAAGGAGAGCTCCTTCTTTATCACCACAGCTAGACTTTGCTGAAGGAATGTTCTCTTAGCATATGTGTTTTATCCCACACACGATCTGATTCTTTTCTATATAAATATACCCTCAATACTTATGAAATAATAAACTCCCAATCGCTACATACTCTTTCCACAAGCAACGTCCAACCAACCCGATAAAGTGTCATAGTCTGTGGAAGACGAAAGCTCTCTAATGATACTCTCTTGTGTCTGTGTTTATGCATATACGGAAACATCCTCCTCTCTTTAAAAAAAGGTGTTATACCGTCGCGTGATGGCATGATAAGGAGCAGGTCAGCAAAAAAAGACTTTTTCAGAAGCACATTGGCACATATTTATGATAAATTTTACAATCTTGTGGCCCGGACCTAGTCACAGCAGTAGGCCGAGCCACAATACAATATGCTCTCGCCGAAGGGCGGGGGGCGACGGCTCTCCGCGTTCGGGATGGGCTCTCGCGCGGTGGTGTATATGACTAACACACCCGTTAGCGGACTTGTCTTGGCGGACGGAAAGATTGTATATCGAGGTTTTTGGTACCAGTCAGCAAGGGCTACATCGTGCTGTTGTCAACGAGTATTCAAAAAATATATTTTTATCTACTATTGCGTCATAAACAATAACATGATTTTTTGTGGGCGCGGTATAAATTTTAAAACAAAACCTAGCAGCAGATTCGACATAAATATGATATTACATGACGTAGTGCGACATTAATGCGGAGCAAGTTAATAAAAAAATGTCGGCGTTAAAACCTGATTTATTATTGACAGTCGCTATGAAAAATCCATCCGAGCAAACACAGGTAAGTTCTATAAAAGCGAGACACTGTCAAAAGATTTAATGTATTTTTTAATCAGAGTACTACAACGACGTTTTCATCATCAGCCTGCATCCGTCCACTGTTGAACGTAAGCCTCCCGTATGAGTCTCCATCCTCTTCGATAATCCGCCTTCCGAATCCAGGTCACTCCCGCTATTCTTCTTATGTCGTCAGTACATCTTGCAAGGGGTCGGCCAATGCTTCGTTTTCCAGTTCCTTGGCGCCATTCCAATACTTTTCTTCCCCATCGACCGTCGTTTCTTCGACAGATACGTCCTGCCCATTGCCACTTGAGTGTCCCTATTCGTTGGGTAGCATACACTACCTGAGTTCTTCTGCGTATTTCCTCGTTTCGGATTCTATCTTTTAGGGACACTCATAGATCTCTCCATAGCACGCTGGGTGACCTTTATTTTATGGGTAAGACTTGCTGTCAGATTTCACGTCTCTGCGCCATAAGTTAATACAGGGAGGATGCATTGATTAAACGCCTTAAGTTTAAAGACATTACGTTTTCATTGAATTTTCGCTTTAAAAATGTACTTTTGTTTACCAAATGCCGCCTATCCCAGTTGTATGCGCCTGTTGATTTTTTTATACGACGTTTACAACCAGGTAAATCAGAATGGTGAATATGTAAGCAAAAATTGAAAAAAAAAACAATATTTGTTGCATATATGAAGCATTTGGTATATGCAAATTACCGTCACTCTGTCCTGTGATGTTATTATTTTTTAGTGTTGTTTTTAAAATCACTAAAATATTAACATTCTCTAGTGCCTAAAACGATAAAATTTAAAGTACATTAACAAGCACTTAATAGTAAATTTATCAATGCATAATTTTTTGATTATTTAACAGTTGGTTATTGAGTTTTTTAGTCCCTTAGGACAAAAGGCTCCAACTCATGGGAGTGTCGAGCAAATTATCCGATCTCATCGAAAAAAAAAACAAATTACTGAAAATAATCCTCGGCTATTATATGTTTATGTTTACGAGCTCCCGCCTGGAGATTCCAGTAACCATATAGATTACTAGATGGTACTCCAGGTGCAGAAATATCTTGGGATAAGACAACGACAATAATAATTAATTGATCTAACTGGCGGCAGGTTGCATTAGTGTTTTTCAAAGAAACACCACCATTCTGAACGACTTGCTCTAAGCTTTGTATTATTTAAAACAATTATATCTTAAGTTGTAGCATCGGATGACAAAACTCGACTCTCTTAAGAAATATATCATATAGTTCTAGCCTTTTCTCAACCCAAAAAGTGTTAAGCGTGACACTTAGTATACGTTTTTCACGTGAATCTTTGTAGGTACTGTATTGTGTATATCATGTGTTATATACTACAGTAAAAATGTTGAGATAGGTGTTCAGGGGTTTTTATGTACCGAGTGCAGAGCGCGTGACGCGAATGGCGGCATTTCGGCTCCGAAAAATCTCAGGAAGCTATTCATCACAGAGGAGTTGGCAGCACTTGGCCGGCTTCCGGGTGCCACGCATGCGCGGACCGCGGCCGGAGTTGGCCGGCCCTGCAATTAAAAAGCCACTGGACAATGGACACTCTGATTGATATAATGGTTCCCAAAGGTCATACTTCCGAAGTGAAAATGTTATGTTTGTGAGGTTACGTTGTGACGTTGAGTTAGGTTAGGCTCATGCCTATATTAGTGTAAGCAGCATCTGTATTAAATAACTTCTTAGGTTTTCACGGCCAGATTTGATATTGTGGCTTTTGGGTTTATGGCCGTGTGTGGCGAACTTCCTTCAACTAATATTTCGACCGCCATTGCAGGGGTCTTCTTCAGGATTTATGATTTATTCAGTTTTGAGTTGGTTTATTCAGATTACATATTTTTTTATGAGCGTTATTAATTTATATATCCATGGCAAATCAAAAGACATCCCATCAACATCGACAGGGATGTCGGCTTGATTCCGACATGACGTTCGTGGGTGTACAATTTTTAGAACATACCTACCGTAATC
Organism: Glossosoma conforme; assembly: GCA_022606575.1. NCBI lineage: Eukaryota > Metazoa > Arthropoda > Insecta > Trichoptera > Glossosomatidae > Glossosoma > Glossosoma conforme. The sequence continues at coordinate 860,545 of JAGTXR010000029.1, forward strand.
TTAGAACATACCTACCATTCTCCGGAATGAAACTTGAATTGCCTTGGAGATATAAATCAATAACGCTCATAAAAATAAAATAAATATATAATCTTTGAAACAAACTCAAAACTAAATAAATCATAAATCCTGAAGAAGACCCCTGCAATGGCGGTCGAAATATTGGTTGAAGGAAGTTCGCCACACACGGCTAAGCCCAAAAGCCACAAAATAGCATCTGTATTACTCACATTATTTTATGTCGCTGTGAATCCTGGCATCTTACCAAAAGCCAATAATTTAGAATTTCCAACATCCAGCCCTGGCACTGCGAGACTCCAACTCTGGTAGCAAATAGGCTTAAAAATAACCTTCCTATTGGCACAAGCTCTGACTGGCAAACATAGTTATCTTTGTACAGACAGATGACCGGAATCGGAAGAATACGAGACAACCTGATCCAATAGGAACTTCAGCAACAGGGAATTTCACCACCGCGAAAACCTCGAAGTCACTACATTACTATTGAAGATACTGCCACATATGCCTGACTAGTTGTTCTTTTCAGAGCGTTATGTTAGGCACCAGAGAGGTAATCGATATTGCCAAATATTGGCTGAATCTATATATGACGTATCTTACGTCGTATAATAATATTAACAGGTAGCGAAGAATACTGGGGGTACAAAAAAGAAGGATTGAACTTTTGAAAAGCGGACACGTCAGCTGTCTAACAAACAGTCGCTAAACCTCACTGGGACGAGTTTTCCAGAGCTTTCATAGAACTTTATGGCGTCGGTTACGTTCATATGTTCCAGATTCTAAAAAGATATGTTGTAATGATAATGTGTAGTTTGACATGTTTTCGTTGCATGTTCTTAATACATAATTATTTTTGTTGCAAAGCGTATAATGTTAGTAAGCAACTCCTTACTGACCTATTTTAAGGATGTTCCAAAACTTAAGAAGAGTATGTCGTTACGTTAGGTTAGGTTATGTGGGAGGAGCCACGCACGCAAGACAGTTAAGCCTTTTCTGGCAATTAAGTCACCAATGAACACAGAAGGTCATAAATTGAATGATAATAATTGCTCCTGCGGTGCACGCTTCCTAAATTTAAGCCTTGCACGTGAGATGGACACGCCCACTGAAGGGTTCTGAATCGAGGGTAGTCTACCAACTGTGACTGACGATCGTGTGGAGATAGCGCGGTAGATGATAAACTTATTGTTTTATATAATGTTGAACAACAACCACATACTCGTACGTTACAACACAGAATCTCTTCAAATCAAATTTTTTTGATCCACAATGGGAATGCTACATGCAATTAGTTGAGTTGTGTTTCCCTTTAAGACTTAAAGTTTCAAGCTTTATAAATCATATTAAATGATAAATAAACTTATAAATTTGCCTAGGATATTATAGTCGCATCTTTACAATCCTCAGATTCTTGTCTAGAAAACCGTCCAGAATTATAAATACACGTGTTGTATCGTCAAAGATGTAGACAGTTTAATTATTTTTTTATTTTTCTGATGAGTTGCATATTTAAATGGAATATTGTGGAGTTTGAGTTTTTTTATATATTTGAGTCTGTAGTAATTTTGTTCCATGCTATTCTACAGATATATATTGAGCTCTAAAAACTACTCGATTTTTTATTAATGGAGAAACTTGCTCGTGTATTCATTTATAAACACGTATAACCAATTTAAAATGTAAGAAATCAACTCTGTTTAATAAATAGTAGTTAACTAGAGTACTTTATGCTCCTGGTTCCAGCTAATCTATACAAATAGAAGAATACTTAAATAGTTAGTCTTACGATGAAGCATATATGCCAATACAAAAATAATCCATGTGATCCAGTATTTGCAACATTATTTTCTTAAATTTCACGTAACAGTTACACCGAAATTTGTCTTACTACGTACAGCATTAAAGAGATTTATATAGTGCTGGTTTTAGGGAGTGACGAAGTGGGTTAGTGCTCCAGGGCGTCGATTAAGCTTGGGGCTCCGAAGGCAACTAATTTTTCTTATTTATTTTTAAATATAAACAATTTAGGGTGCTGGAAAAAAAATACCCTATGGCGCCGCGGGGCCTAAAGTCGGTACACGATTTATAATATTCTTACATATACTCGTAGTATATATAAGATGGTATGGACATGTGACACGGAGAGATGAGGACCACATGATGAAGAGAGCCCTCAACATACCCACGCTGAGAAGAAGACCTGGAAGACCACAGGTAACCTGGACTGCAAATGTAAACAAGGATCTGAAAACCCTGGGCTTGACCGAGAATGCAACGCAGGACAGACAGATATGGCGAATGTGCACAAGGAGAGACGACCCCAGATGATGGGAAATGGCTAGGATAAAGAAGATACTCGTAGTATATATGATTAATCAACGAAAAAATATGTAATAAATAACGAAATATATGTATTGTCTACTATCCCGGGTAAAACCATTATAGTATTTAAAAAAATGTTAACAATATTTTAATTATGATGTTGAAATATTTTATACATTGCTTCAAAACACGACACTCGCTTTCAAGTTAGCGAGACGCCTCCAAGACAGACAGATGTCTTAAGAACCTGCTCCAGCTGACACCACTGATCATCATCATCAGCTCTAGTCACGAAGAGTTGTCCTGGTGACGTATTCCGAGTGGAAATGTCAGCGAAGGCGCACACAGCGTGAAGAAGAGACGAAAAGCCACCAGGTGCGGGACGCAGTCGTCCGAAGAACATCTATCAGTTGCAACAAGTTTTTTTTGTTATCTAGATCAGATGTTGTCATAGATTAGGAGCGCCGCTCATTTTTTAGACCGTTTTGAACTGTTGGCGAAGAGGCGTAAGTGTAATAAAGTGCACGTTTAATTGTTAGATTGTGTTATTAGTTAAAATTTTGAACCGTTCTAAAATATTCAGAGGGTGATTACGAACGTGGTGATGAATAATAATTTAATTAATATAAAAAATAAATATCCCGACAAAAAATATATTTTTTTTTACGGCGACATCTGCTTTTGTTTATGTTAATTATATATGTAAAACATTAATGTTTTTAAATGTAGATATGTCCTTGATAGTTATAAATAAGTTTTACATTGTAAATAAACTCGTGACACTTGTAGACATTATCAAGTGGGAGTATCGATCCTACCACACGAAGCTGCGAATATCTCGCGATGTAGAACATGAATGTCGGGGAGAAGTGGATACAGAAAGGTAGACTGGTTCACACTCCAACTTGTGACACGGTCGAGATGCGAATATCCCAATTTTTCATGCGTGCCCTTCAAGGTTCGAATCTCGACAAAGCTTTATTTGTAAATATTTTTTAAAGCTCACCTAGCCAGTCAATTACAAGATCGGTAAATCTGATGTACCCATACCGATCGCTTCTTAATATCATTTCTAATCTTCAGGCAGTATTCTACCGTCACTAGCTATATTCTACATATAACTCTTGTCTACCAAAACGAGCATTAAATAACTGGCACGATCGCAGTGGTCCATATCTTGCTGGAAAACGTCCGCTTACAAATGCTGTATAACGCGTTGTATTACATCAACAATACCTCCAAAAGTTTTTTTCTTCTACAATATATGAAGTGATCTTAATACAGAGCTAAGGATAACCTTCTCCTTTTTTGGATTCTCTAGGACTGCATCCTGTTATTTCTCGGAGCGTATTACTGCAACACGGATGCCCAGCAGTATTTCAGAAGCTGCTATGCTCACCACTCTTTTTTGACACGTATGTTGCTCAGTGGTATCACTGGTACAAAAAAGCAAGTCCCTTTTCGCTAAGATTAGCTTGTAAAACAATCTGCCTTATATGCAATCATCATCATCATCAGCCTGTGTCCGTCCACTGTTGAACGTAGGCCTCCCGCATGAGTCTCCATCCTCTTCGATCCTCCGCCTTCCGCATCCAGGTCACTCCCGCTATTCTTCTTATATCGTCAGTCCATCTTGTAGGGGGTCGGCCAATGCTTCGTTTGCCAGTTCTTGGGCGCCATTCCAATACTTTTCTTCCCCATCGACCGTCGTCTGTTCGACAGATATGACCTGCCCATTGCCACTTGAGTGTGCCTATTCGTTGGGTAGCATCCACTACTTGAGTTCTTCTGCGTATTTCCTCGTTTCGGATTCTATCTTTTAGCGACACTCCGAGCATGGATCTCTCCATAGCACGCTGGGTGACTTTTATTTTATGGGTAAGACTTGCTGTCAGATTCCACGTCTCTGCGCCATAAGTTAATACAGGAAGGACGCATTGGTTAAACGCCTTAGTTTTAAGGCATTGCGGAATTTTCGCTTTAAAAATGTACTTTAGTTTTCCAAATGCTGCCCATCCCAGTTGTATGCGCCTGTCGATTTCTTTTGAGAAGTTATTTCGCCCTAGTTGTATTACTTGTCCCAGATAGGTATAGTCGTTTACAACCTCTACTTCTGTTCCTCCAATGGAAATAGGATCAAAGGTCTGTGAAATATGACTATTAATCATGGCTTTTGTTTTATCCATGTTCATTTTCAGACCAATTTTGTTCGACACTTCATTGAGGTCGTAGAGCATGTCTTGGAGCTTGTTAGGTGATTCGACTATGAGCACTATGTCATCTGCAAATCGGAGGTGAGAAATGTACTCTCCGTTATATGCAATATGCTATGAAATTTTCTGGAAGACAAGTCCAATAAAGGGTCGCAGAAATAGAAGATCTTAGTTTTGCTTGCCATCGTCTGGCGGTATTCTCCTGCTTGTGCTAACCTAAAAAATCAGTACGAAAGACGTCACGAATCCTTGGTTCCATAAATCACAAAGCCTGTCGGGCCTCTGCCGAAGAATGCCCGACATACATGCACCATCATTAGTCAAATATCTCGCCGACCGACCGACGTACTAGTTTGTATTATTATCCCAGAGCAAGAGATGTTGGACTGCAATAACAAGGAGTATTTGCCACGTGTTTAAAAGATCTAGAGATGTGCAGTGCGGGTATATCAGTGTGATTATTCAAGCAAATGAAAGGTCGCATGAAAGTCATTTTGTGGGAAAAATAATTAATTTTTTACTTTTGAAGGTTCTATGTACCTAAGGCATTTTTATATTAACATATTTATTTGATGGTACTTGTAAATCTAATTAATTAAATACACTAGTAATCGCAGCAACTAATTATTCGAACTTCACATAATCACGTCAGTAGGGTGTCGACTTTTTTATAGAAATAATGGCACGATTAGCTGCAGAGGTGAGAGGTATTCAGATAATTTGCGCAGCTTTGTATACACGCCCGTGGGTCGCAGTGGCAGATTAAGTAGGGTGACCAACTAACAATATGAAACAAAAACTATCAAATATTAAATATATATTACATATTTTGTAATATCAAGCCTAATAAAGTATAAATTTGCTCTATATTCGATTTTTTTTTTAATATTTGAATATTTTAGAGATATGACTGTTGCGTAAAGAACGAGGCGGAATCGATTAACATAACACTAAATAAATCGACCAAACATTTGTGTTTGGTCGGTAGAACTAACTTGAGCTTAATATTTTATTGCACTTTATGAACACACAAAGAAGACTATTTATTTTTGCAAATTTGTCAATGTACGTGTATTTCCTGAAATGAGCGAAAATTAAAAATAAAAAATTCAACTATAAAAACTATAAATTTAAAATTTTCAGCAGATTAAAAAGGATAAGCACTGTCGTTAAATAAATAGTAATAGTAATTCGAGGCATTTAATGATAAACATTAAATAAAAAATCCATACATAAAACTATAAAAATAGATGAAAATAATAATAATACATTTATTCATTCAGCAACCAGAACCATAAAAATTACAATTTCATACATATAAAAAAAAAATATATAAAATAACATTTAACAATTTTAACAACTACTACTCAGTGAGTGGTGCACAGGATCCCCGCTGGATGGCACGTGAAGGCTCATCCAGTGCCCCTCCAACCGAGTGTCCCACCAATCCGCCCACACAGCGACTATTGCGTTGGGACTGCCGCGAACGTGAGTCCACAGAGAAGCGCAACGCTTCCTTATTATGGCATTGAAGCCATCCACTCGCTCCTCCGTCAACATGCCAGAGGCACTGCAGTATCGCGGTAGACCCAACAACATTCGGAAGGCGTTGTTATACACAGAGTGCACTATTGCTTTTGGGATGCCAGCTCACAGGTGAGTATAAAACAATATATCATTGTAGACGGAAGACTTTGAAGCCATCCACTGCTGGATTTCAACATGCCAGAGGCACGGCGAAATCGCGGTAGACATAGCAATGGCGCATTCGCCGAGCGGTATGAATACCTGGGCATAGTTGGTTTCAAGGTCCGCGGTAAAGCCAGCTCACAGGCCGTTATACGGAAGACTTTGACGCTCTGAAAAAAGAATTTTACGTATAAATTTTGCATTTCGGCGAAATAACAAAACGTTTTAAATAATATACCCATTTTAGATAAATTAATTTAAGCTTGATATTGTATGGAAATAAGGTTCTTAAGATTAAATTAAATTGTCAGTTGGACCACCAGTGGTTCTCAAGCTAGTGTTGCACTAGTAGCCACCGCTGTGGGGCGCTATCGAACACGCGGCGCAGAGCCGCTAATTCAATTCATCGCTAGTAAACCGTTACCGGCCGCTGGGCGACCAATTAAATGCCACAAAAGAAACACTGCGGCGCCGGGATGTGTCAAATACCAGCGGTAACATCACATGAGAAAAGAGGAAGACGGCGGGGAAAGGTGACGACTTAAAAAACATTTGGAGAGCCTTTGATATTTTTTTCATATCTTGTGTATAAAAAATATATGTGAGTTTGATTGTATAATGTGCGCTGCTATATCGTTTATCGGATTGCAACGAAACTTCCAAGAGTTATAGCGTATATGCTCACAATTGTTTTTGTGAGCGAAATCTTTCAAAATGCGATACTGATGTGTGCATATCGTTTGCTTCTATAGCGGCTTGTACGCGATCACTCAACCATCAATCGATTTCGTCATCCTTCAGTCCATGTGCATTTTCTGACATGTAGCAACACGTCCGATAGATGTTATTTAAGTTAAACCAAATCGCCATAGATGTTGATATATTTCACGTAAGGGAAGCCCAATTCAGACAAGAACTCCACGAGTTTCTTTGGAGTAATAATTTGTTGGCGTCGTCTGTTTGATGAGCATTGGGACCTTATGTTGCTTGTCTTTATTGCTTTGTTCCTAGTACTTAATCATAAGTACCTATATTTGTAGATATTGTATTTTTTTATTTTAATGATTAATTCTTATTGTACTTCAGAAACGAATTGAGTTCAAATTTGTAATGTTACAGTAAGGGAAAAAATATAAATAAATATAAATAAATTGAAAGTTTACAAAATTTCATATTTTTTCGACATCTGCGCATGTGGTTAAATCGAATTGCAGCCACAGAGTTCTGTCAGGTTTCATTGTATATGCCTTGCCCAAAGACATATCTGCACACGGAGATTGACCTATTAAGAAATATGGTTAATGGCTTCTAAGGGAACCTGAATAAATGGCAGCTGTAGTATCAAGGCGTATTTGAAAGTATATAAAACTGCGTTTTTGTAGAGATCGGTTGATTAGCACGTCGCTCCCGTATCCCAAACCATTTGATCTGTATAGTATAAAGTGAGTGCAAAAATGTTATTTTTGCATTCACCTTTTGACTTTCGAAAAAGATAAAAAAACAATCATTAAGATATACAACATTTTCACTGATTAGAACAACAAGAAAATATTTTTATAAATCTTAAAATAAATATCAGACACCTTATAAGAGCTCAAAGTACGTAAATTATTCGCCACACTTTTGATGCGATAGTCTCTCTTACACATTATCCACTCCATGGCTGCCAATTATGCACCGACGCGCGTTAGATCGTGGACAAGATAATGGCGGAGGAGTGTGAAGGAAGAAGGAAGTCTGGCATTTAATCCTGGACAGAACCTTGCTGGACTTCAGTCTAATAGTCGGGGTTAGAACTTAGAACGTCCAATCTAAGCAAAGTTTAACGAAAGAGCAAGCTTTTGAAAGCAATTTTCTAATTATCTGCCATCTAATCACGAATCTTCCCTTTCCTTCTCTTAAAGTTCGATTTTTGACTGAACAACATGCTATGATCTTATGCGAATACGAAGCGTTTTATTTTGTTGAAAATTATCTGAATTATAATTTTCAGGATTTGAATCAACAATAATTAAAAATTATGGATTCATTTAAAAGATACTTAAAATTTTATGATTATCACTATCCATATTACATTGTAGCAACAATTTCCTAAAACTTTATCGAAGGAATCTATTATTGTACATCTGTATTTTTAAAAATATTTTTTACTATTGATCATTTTAAATGATGTAAAAGAATTCCCCACAAAAACGGTTTTGTAGGCACGGAATCAGCCATGCTTAAAATTTCGGATAAAAACGTCATTACACTCCGGCAGTTAAAAATAGACTGATTTTTGCAGTCTAGGGTTTTAAAATTCGGGTACAATTTATTTCAGGCCGATCGGATATATATCTGCCGAATTGTGAGTCTCAATACAAAACGCTCATTAACTCCATTTTAGACGAACGATTGTTAGTCAATAACTGGTTACATTGGTCACATTTATATATATATAATTTTTAATGCTGAATAATTTATCAATATATTTTAATACATAATAATCTTCGATTATTTAATGTCATCACAATGAAGAGATTACAAAACGAATTAAAATACAATGGCACAATTTAATTCACGGTCGAAATTGAGTCGTCAAAATCGAATATCAATATTTTCGTTGTATGCTTATATTTAATAATGTCACCTTTGTAAGCCAATTGATGAACAATACGTAATGCAATAAATTTGAAACTTATTATCATATTTTGTTTAGCAACAGCTGCCCGCATGCAAGTTGAATACAGAGTTCATCCCAGACAATTGGATGAAAATATCATAAATAATTTCATATATATAAATAATCGTCTATTTTTCCCTGCCTGTTTATCAAGTTCAGAGCGACGTACGTCACTCAAATGAATAATCCTGTTTATCGCATTATTCGAATATAATTTAAAATATTAATGCAGGTCGAAAGGGTAATGTCTCGTGGTTAAACGCTTAGTTTTAATGCTGACAGTCAATGTTCGATTTTCACGAAAAAATCATAAAAAAGATTAATATTTTTTAATATATTTTTTTGCTTTTAAATGCTAAGCAATTTCTTTATACCAAATATAATATAAATCATAAATGTAAATCAAACAGTGCGCTCAGGGAAACATGTTATTTTATGAGATATTTTATACCGAAGACAAAAATATGATTCTACAAGAAAAGCCTTACCAGTTTTTACACGCAATGAATGCGTGAGTTCATTATTTGCTTTATTCAACATGGTGTCATGACCTATCGTCCCCAGACAATTCGTTCAACGACTCATCGGTAACAACGTGGGGCGTACTAGACGTCTAGTGAACTGGCTGTCTCGTTAACCTAACCTAACCTAAGAATTTTTTCAGTGATTGTTAAGTCCAGAGATCCATAGGTCTCGTTAACAAAATAACTTAGGTTTAGGTTAGCAAGACATCCAGTCCACCGGTTGTCCCGTTCACCAAATTTCGTGCATCAGACGTCCAGTGCGTCCCACGTAGTTACCGATGAGCCGTTAAACGAATTGTCTGGGGACGAAATGTGACGGAACCATTCAACACCAAAAATACAGAGTTTTACAGAGGAATACAAATTACACTGTCAATTATAGCTAGTATTTGAAACATAAATGTACTTATATGCTCTATTTTCATATATCACATTGGTTCCTGTATCCTTTAAGCTATCAGATGATGCATAAAAAATTATTATAAGAAAGTAACAAAACGATATATCATGGCTACCAATGTGAAAGGCAGGGGAATCTTAGACGGCAAATATCAGCTACCGATACGAAAGGGTTATAATGAAGAAATATTAGAATGAAGATACCAAACAGTGTTAAAAAAAATATTTGGAATCTTTTTTTTTACATTGATTTACAAAAATATCTTTTCATAGAACAGATATTGAAGAAAGTAGCTTGTTTGTTATTCAGATGCAATGCTAAGCTATCATTTTAAATGACAAACATCGTAGAATCAAAAGATGAGATTTCGTCGTCAACTTCTGTCGGTGTTCTTCACCGTGTGTCCATACTGTTAAGAAGGGCACATCAAGCGGTCGACGCTCGTTATAAAATATAAATATATGCAATAGTAACGAGATGTTTTTAATTCGTGGAATACGCTCAACGAATGCGGGTCGCCAAAATATACAGACAGACTATAAATGTCACGAAGTCTGTGACACGCGATGTTTCTATGGGGAGGTATAAATTATTATTCCACAAGATATTACAAACCCTCCTGCAAAACATTGTATGCGGCATACTTTGTACTGCGACAAATGTGGAATTTGACTTTGAAATATTACTATTAAATGATCACGCAAAAGTATATGAGATAGTAAAAAAAAACAAATTTGGATCATATATACAATGTTTCATGTAGTCTCATAAGCAATTTTGAACACAGGAATAATGTTTATATTTTATTTAAAAATCAATGCTTACATGTTTGGTTGTAGATTTTGTGTTTCTATACCGTTCATCCGATAACGATGAAATTTTGAAAAGAGTTATTGAATGCATGCTTGTAGAGGTTTCTGTAAAAAAAATTTTTAAAAAGCAACGGTAAAAGATGAATCAGTGGTATTTCTGCGTATATGTCAAGCATTGACATCAGCCCAGTTTTACGTTTCATGCAGTCTATTATTATTATATTAGTATTTGTATAGCGCTCTTTTATGACCGAATGATCATTCCAAAAGCGCTTCTTTGCCTCTCTGAGTAAACAGGTGGGTCTTGAGTCTGCTTCTGAAGGATGCGTCCGCTTTAAGCTCTCTTATGCTTTCCGGTAGTGAGTTCCAGGCCATTGGTGCAGCGTAGCTGAAAGCCCGATTGCCAAAGACCGTGCTAGGACTACCTCCCGTCAGCTGCAGGGTGCTTCTGAAACAGAATTTGGGCGCGTTGTAGACTAGTCGTGCCGCTGCGTTTTTTAACGACTGCAATCGATTTAATTGTTTGGCTGGCTGGCCTGCGTGCAGTGCGTTGCAGTAGTCCATTTTGGAGACTATAAACGCATTTACCAAACTCTTTGTAGCGTCTCTGGGTAAGCATCTTTTTACCGACCGTATCTGCCGCAGATTAACATTTTGACAACATAAAATGGTTTATGTTTCAAAAACAGTAGTAAGCAAAATGTGCATACAGTCTGTATAAACAGAATGGTAACGCATGCCGATTTCAGCTGTTTCTTTTTTATTTTGAAGTGTACGTAAGAGTGGAAAGCGAAATATTTAGAAACATGTTATTACTCTAAATCAAGGGTCGTCAACCTGGTCCGTACCGCCCACTAGTGGGCGATACGGGCTTCCGTGGTGGGCGATTTTTGTCTCTCTAGAATCTCTTACATTTCTTCTAGAATTTTTTCCACCCATATACTGAATTTGAAAAAAAGTGAGGTTGGTGGGTGGTAGGGAAATTTTACCATGAAAAATAGGCAAAAGTGGGTGCTAGGCATAAAAAGGTTGATGACCCCTGCTCTAAATGATTAAAGACTTAAAAATAGAATAATATAAAGAATAATCAATCTGAAATGGATTTTATTTTTTATAATATTTTTTCAATACTCTAATCTTCTTTTTATAGACTGCAATGGTATAAATATATCAACTTTCGCGTATCTTCTCAGGCAGAGAATAGTTGTGTGGACTGCGCGGTGTGTAGACTAAGAGCAAAGGCTTTGCAAGGCTCGTGGTTCGAATCCCGCGTCTGCCGATATTTTTTCTGAATGAATTGATGCGTATAAAATTTGATGTATAATTGTATGTATGTATTTAATTACAAATAATCAATATATTCGTTCACCTTGATTAAAATTGTCCTATATATACGATTTTTGATTGTTTATTTTTCGTTCCTTAACATTCTACTTGCCTCTTTAATATATTTACAACACGTCTAGTAAATACAATCAAGTAAACACATTTTTTTAAATTTAATTTCTATGGCAAGCAATGTGTACAAATAAATTAATTTCGAAATGATAAATGGCATTGTAAAATAAAAATTTACTTACACGGTCATGCCTCTAAGCGGTTTCTCCCGCCGACCTTCGTAAGCCCTGCAAATTGATATGTTACAGAAACGTCACGAAGCGATTTGAATAAATAAATAATGGGCGAGGCGATCACAATAGAAATAATAAACGCCTGGCCGATGAATATGGTTTAATTTGAGGGTTAGGTTCACGTTCACCCCTGAGTTAGGGCTCCGGGGATAGATATTTCTCTCCAGCCAACAAAACAACGAGGTTCTCAAACATTTACCTATTGAGAACACCGAAAAATTCAAGCTTGCGATCTTAAAATGCTCGTAGAATTGTGTGCCACATATGGAAATATATCTCAAATTGATGGAAAAGAATATGGCTTAATAACAAACGTTTATTTTTAATTTTACGTCACCAATCCATGTAGACAGTAAGGAGATTCGTATTTTTTCGTATTTTGTCAGCTAGACCGCTGTATAACATTTTTTACAATGATAACATAATATAGATGTGGATGAACAGTAAATTTGTACTTATGGTGGAACTAATTAAATATAAATTTGTTTTTAATATCTCCAAAGCTTATTCTCCAAAAAAACGTGTTTTAATTTTTATAATTAGGTTTTACATAAAAGGGTTACTTACTGCAAAAAAACCTAATACGTATTGTCAGCCTTATTAATATTTACCCGATCAATAAACTCTTAATATTGCATATATATTCTTTCTTGGGATTAAAAATATTGTATTTATTCCTGCGTAATATGTATGAGTAGGTACATATTACGTCAAAGAAGATACGAGTGTTATCCGTAAAATAAGTTTCACAGTGATTTTTCACTGTATAAAACATGTTTAATTCCTTCAATTCCATGAATGCGTATATTTTAAAAAGAGTTCAGACTTTTACCTATGTTTCTACATAGTCGCCACTGATGATGGCGACAGTGCATTTTCGCTCGTACTTCGATACGTAAAAATATTTTTTCTATAACTATATTAAGGTTTACAATATTCTTAGTTAATATAATTTCTTTGTGTAACATTTCTCCGGTATAAAGTACGTCTAAATTAAGTGTGTTTACGAGACAATTTAACACTGTGCATAAATGTACTAATTGTATATAACAATACCGATGTGATTCAGTTCGGAATGTCACCTAACCTCGACATATCTCACAGACCACAGAATGAGGATTACAGCTTGGTGTTTTCTATCGCGAGCGTTTCAGGCGTTCATCTAATCCGAACATTGCAAACTAATCGCAGAGGGTTAAAAATTCTAATACCCCCTGAAGAGCAGTTAAAAGTACTGGTTATTAGTTATTGTCGTTGCATACTAGGGCACTCTACATACCAAGTGCAATATTATTATTTTAACTAGCCATCCTCAAACAATCTCAAAGACAGTATTATTAGATAAATTGTTGTTCTTTCTTTGGCGTATTTTTATTCAAAAGAGCCATAGACTTATGATAAATATAAAACATATTTTAAATTATAATTAATTAATCAATAATTAATAATTAATAAATTAAGGAAATGACATTTCTTTTAGGTAATTGTTCTATGCCTATAATCAATGATATATTGTAATTCAGTTATGTATTATAACACACATGGAAAAAATGTGCAAAGTAAGTTTATATATATTTTTTAACAGAGCTGCAGTTCTAAGGTACATAGAACAATAAAGAAAAAGAAACATAAAGCAAACATAAACATACAATACATTAAAAAAAACACAAAAGATGAAGAAGATGACACGTGTCAAAAATCACAGAAATCTAGTAGAACAATACCATCGACAATAGAGGAAAAGGATGTAAGAAAAGGATCGAGGTGTGCTGGTAGGCCATTTAGGAGGGCCATTGGAGAGATGTACTAAATTGAGTGCTCGAAGCTACACAAGAATCAACTGGGATCAAATCAATGGATGGCTACGGCACGAGTGTACTTATCAGGAACGTAAAAGTTACAACTTTTAAGAATCCCAGGGTTGTGAATTGCACCGCGAAGAAGAAGGAAGGAATGTTTGAGAGCAGCAATTTTCCTCCGGGACTCTAACGAATGGAAAGAAGGCATCCTTAGATGAAAAAAAGTAGAGTGATGTACGGAATTGATTGAATTGAATGAATATTTACCGTACATATAAAAATAGAGACGTTGGAGAATATTGATCCAACATGTTTTATTGTAGTCGATCGCACTGATTATGAAGCAGATATCACAATATAAATGATCCAACTATGGTTAAACCATGTTTTTTTAAGTAAGCACATTAAGAAGAGCACAACTAGTTGATGCCAATAAACTTAATGACGCTCAACCAGGACGGATGAATCCTGCATGCGTAAAATATGTGCTGCGTTTGTGTGCAAGTTGGGGAGATTGTAAGATTACATTAATCTGTATAAGGTATAATTATTGGATGAAGGAGAAAACGCTAATACTAGTCAGTTGAGCATTGCAAAGTATTCCGATGGCATTAATAAATGAATTTTTAAAACTGTATGTCATTGGTTGACATATTTTAACCGTGGTAAATGTGGTAAAAGCTGTTGGGCAATATAACAAAGAATTCGGACATGGTGTTCGAACACTTGGTGGGCGACAGAAGCGCGTATCCACACAGAATAGAAGCTAATTGTTGCCATTCCATTGTGCTCTCTTGCAGCAAAGTGGAGGAGTTGAAAATGCAGGGGTGCAAACATACAATAGCTTTTTTGATTATGAAAAATTAAAATAAATAAAAAAACATTGAAAAAAATTGGTGGACACGTAAGTTTATGTGTCATCTATGTTAGAAAAGTTACTTATTTCATACATTATTTTACAATTCAAAAGTTTTTAGACATATAAAATTAGTGTACATTGACACTAAATACAGGCAGTGGCAAAAAATCTGATGGTTTTCTGTAATCTTTGTACAGTTTTATTCTCGCATATGTGTATATGCTGATAAATGGAATTAAAAATATATTCTATCTATTTGAAAAAGAGTCGCTTATACTTGAATGTTTTTTTGAGATTTTTTTCATATCTGTTCCATTGTATCGCATAGTTCTATCAGCTGCTATTAAACATCTATTATCTCATAACCAAGTATTATTACTATTATATTAAAGAGTCTACGTCGGTAGTAATCTGCACCCGGCGTTCTACTTTGTCACATCCATGGTTATCACATCGATGGCTTCCAGGTCGAGAATTCTTGGCCCATTCAATCTTAAGTAGCAGCTGTAATTAAACGGTCATCATCCAAGTACGTTTCGCTTTCATTGTTGCTTAACTTCGATGATCGAACACGTAGTGGTGTTACATAATTTAAATTATCACTGTATTTCTTTAGCAACAGGATATAAGCATCCTGTGCTTGCCCTGGTACTCTCATTTCAGGTCATCTACATTCATATTCGGTGTCAGTCATTCATCTCAATTGCAGACGTCTGAATATCCTAGTGCCCTAATCTTGTAATCTGTTATAATAGACCTAATATCTTTATAATGAAACACGCTTTATTTAAGGACTGCAAAGTGTAAAATTACAATCTAAATTACAATTAGAATGTTATATAAATTAATAAAATAAAATAACATTTTATTATTATCTACTTGAACTATTTTAAAATTAATACAAATATTTTATGTGTTGTTATGGTACTTTGTATTTCTTCAGTACTAAAAGAATCTAACAACATACTTAACCCTTGTAGTAAATCTCTTCAAATCTTTGCTAGATCTTCTTCTTCGTAGTATCAATCCGGTGGATTGGTTTGCAGCAACAGAATCTTGCATCTCGATCTCCATTCCTCTCGGTCCTCCGCAACCCTTTTCAGCTCAGCATAAGCGCTACAATTCATGTCCTCGAATACTTGCTGTAAATACTCCCGTCTAGGGCGCCCTCTACAGTTTGCTAGATCAGATCACTAGTATCTACCATATGATTAGACTTGGAATGTTTAACTTAAAACCAATAATTCAACATTTTTATAATTTAGAATTTAATAAAGCGTTTAGCGTTAACTAAATACTTCAAAAATTATTATGATATCAATGGATCTCAAGTAATGTGGTTCTCACATAAATAAACAATAACAAAAAAACTGTTGGTTTGAGTTATTAATCAGGTTTTTTCGAGTGATTTTTTTGGCTTTTCGTAAGTTTGTCTCTCCTGGCTGAATGCTAAAAGTCGTACCTATTGCAGCGGGTGAGAGTAAGCTACAAACAAAACACAACCCAGCCAACTGGCTTACAAAGGATTTAATTTAGTGTGGCCGCCGTCCGAGGTGCAAATAAAGAGAAAAAGGCATTTCCTCATATTCTATATATTGTGTTTGATTCGTTGTTCGTCCGTCCGCCACCGCGACACTTTATTGCTAATATATTTTGCTTACCAAAACCATGGAAAATTGTTTTGTGTTCATGTAAACACGTTTGTATTGAGTTTTTATTATGTTCATTTATTATTTATTCAACTTTGTTTGCTTTTAATATACGAGTAGAATGCTACAATTACAAACAGCTAAAAACATTTTTAATTTGCTTTTTATAGAAATTAATTTCTAGGCTAATTATTTAAAATTTTACATACGATTATTTTGTTCAATTTTATTTATTTATTTTAGGAAATTAACAAAATGAAAATATTGTGGCTTTTGGGTTTAGCCGTGTGTGGCGGATTTCTTCTATACGATATTTCGACTGCCATTGCAGGGGTCTTCTTCAGGGTTGATGACTTTGTTGATGCAATTGCGGTCGAAATATCAGATATAAAAAATTCGCCACCCACGGCTAAACCCAAAAGCCACAACATCAAATCTGGCCGTGAAAACCTAAGAAGTTATTCAAATTAAAAATATTTACTTTTGATTTCACATTTATTTTTAAGCGATTACACATTTCGAACTACGAATCCTTCAATCTTGAATCTTCAATAAAAAATTTTGATATGTCAATTTTTAATTAATATTAATATAATATTATAATTATGCAGATTCATAAAATATTGTCAGCTGATAACCTTAACGTTGTAAATTATTTACTTTTTTTTTTTATTTATTTTCAATTACCTTTTTAAATCTATGTACTGCTATTTACAAAAACAATGAACTCGACAGGTTAAATGGAATTTCATCAACAAAATATACTCATAGTTTCTACTATCAACCATTTTTCATTGATCAAATATATTATGAAATGTTCTAAGAATTATCGTCCGGAAAAATCGTCCGTACCTATTGATAAAATTTTAATTACGTCAGTTTTTTCAACATTTGCTCGATATTCAAATGCGCTCGTTACTGACGAAGCAGCAACATTCTTACACTATGTTCGTTTTGTCTAAATGCACCCTTACGCAAGGAAAAAAATACACTAACACAGATGTGGCTAAAACAAATCTGACACCCTCTTACGTTTCTAAAAACATCCCTTTATTTCGGCGTCAACAATGATAATTTCACTTAATGCCGTGCACTTAAGTCCCGTCTCTTACGAAACTCCGGCATTAAAGAGAGAGATGCACCGGTCGAGGCATAACTCTTCGGAGACGTTTTACTCCCAGCAGCTGTGCCGATAACGAACCGGGGACCGTCTAAAAATACCCGGCTAATCCTCCTGCCGTCCCGGGGCACTCCAGGCAGGATCTTCAGGGATTAACGTGATGAATAACGGAAGGCTGCAGCTATCCGCCCATCGCGCAATCTGGCCGCCCATCGCAAGAGCTGATGCCGTGGTCCTAGCACCGCCCGCTAAGAGAGAATCTTCTACATACTCGTAAAAGTAAGTATAAAACTGAAATCTCTCTCGCTCGTATAAATAACATTCTACGCATACAACTCGTATCAAGTTCAATATCTATTTTTTATTCATGTAAAAACATAAGCGAAAATACAGACTGTGACGGAAATTTTTCTCTCGTCTCAACAAGTAGGCTCTACGTCACTCACTCAAGACGGCTGCACTCATATAATTTTAAATAATATGTCTATTACTAGTTTTTTTGCCATTTTTAAGGGTAGCTAAGCCCTGTATGTTGTGTGTTGATGCGTCAACTTTATTAGACTTTATCATCCATATATCGTCCGTATTTTCAGTCCTCATTATAAATCAGAAGTGTTTTCAGGACAATTTTCGTCTACCATAATAAATAGTCTATGACCGAAGAGTTGTCTTTAAAGTGAAGGTCAATTTTACACCAAGAGAACTTACAGATAAATGTTTTTTTTTAATATTATGAAATCATTTAGTAGGTTTTATCTTCTAAGTGTAGAGATAATTAGTGATGGTTTTTTTAATCATTAGCAAACAAAACCATCCACGTACATTCAAAATAAAAATTACTAATAAATGTTTGTACTGAAATTATTTATTATGTGAGTTTCACTACGTTCAGTCATATGAGGAATGATACATTATCAAGGGTCATTTATTGCAGTTGTACAAAAAATAAAATATTTACTCCTTTCTTTATGCTTAAATCACATTGAAAAAAAAATGTGTCGATTATGAAAAAAACTAGTTTTCATAATAAAATTTCGTGTACAATAAACATTAATGTATATCTTATACTTTTTGTTTTTAAATCAGTATGCAAGAGGCGCCTAACAAGTATTTTTTGTGTGATATCTTTCCCATATAACATTCCTGGCATAATATTATTTCGCCTCGCTTCTCCGCGTCGCTTATTGCGCTTCAAGTGACGCACTTTACCAGATTTTAATCTGAAACATTACCAATCCTTTGCCCAACAATACGCTTTCAAGTGCCCGTCGCCCGCATTAAAAAAGCATTGTCTCCCCTCGAGCTTTCGCGTTTGCGACTCTGGAGTGGCGTGAAAAGCTCTCGCGGCCCCTTCAGTCGCTACGGCCAGGCGGCGGAGCCCAGAGACCGCTGACGAAATCCTCCCGCGGATATTTTTGTGTCAACAACAATGAGCTGTTTCAGTCGGCACTTAGCTCGGGCATATGTGCGCTCGCACGCTGAATTAAGCCCCCATTTTAAATGGCCGCTCGAAAACCGCCAAAGTGGACTAATCGTCGGGATGTATCCACCCCTTTATTGGCACTATACCCACCGGGCACCCAGTACTTGCGCAGAATATTAAATGCAGAGCCGTGATTAGATATTTAACTATTTTCACGAAGAAGTAAAAATCAATAAAGAATTAATTTGTACTGTTTATGGGCTATATTTTTTAGCTCTGTGTAAATAAATCCTTTAAAAAACGAAACGTGTATCACTTAGTGTAGGTTTAAATAAAAGCAGTTTTCGCTTAAAAATAATGCTTATTTATGAAGTTAGCATACCCATTATGGGTGGGACTGGCATACCTTCGAATTATTAAATTCTACATTCCATTTTATTTTGATTTCCACTACAATAAAAATAGTTTACGTGTGAATCAAAGTTTGTGAAGATTAAAACAAAGAGAATATAGTGATATGTAATATTGTTAATTTAACATTAACAACATGGGAGAATCTATTATTGAAGTCAGATATATGAGTACTTCTCTCGATCAGTAACTTGACTTAACTCAACATTAATACTTAATACCTTCAGAATTTTTGTAACATTTATTTAATATGTATGCTTCTTTTACATACGTTAATATTCATTTCAAATAAGTTTGTTTTAAGTTTTTTTTTTAAATATGTCCCTTAAATACGTTCCTGTGACACTCTATCTATCAGGGGCACAGAAACCTAGCTGGATTAAAATAAACAATAACGCTCGAGAAGGGCATTGTTAATTCCTGGAGCGTTGAAATTAATTTCAGGGATTCTCGATATGGATTTATCCACGTGTTAACATAATTATGGGGTATGCGCTGTTATCTTCTTTTAGCCAAATTCGACTGTTCCATTATATTTCTATGCAATCTATTTGCACAACTAAATGATAGGGCCACATAGATAAAACTTATAAAACGTATTACCGATCAATTTAAGCATTTTTATAATTTTATTCAAATAAAAAATACGTTGAAATTGTACAAGTATATAAACACGTGTATGTACTAGTATTTAATCATTTGCGATCCTTATTATGAAAATCTTTTTATAATTTCATTTTAAGATTCAATGTATATGTTATCTTGTTTTATGTTATTTTTTTATTTACTTAAGATCCATTTTTATTTATTTTAGGAAATAATAATTATTATATGTTAGTTTTTAAGTTAGTTTACTTTGTCAGTGCACCAGCAAACTTTTACTTGCAAACAAGCGAAATAACGTCTCAGTGACTACAAAACCGTGGTCTCATTTCTGTCTAAAGCTGTAACTCGGCATGCTTTATGTGAAAATAACGTAACATAATTTGAATGAATATTTTTTATTACGTCTTGCATTTCCACAATTTCAAGTTCATTACCGATGATCTTCTATGAATTTCACACTTGACTTGTAGAATCTTTGTATGTTTTTCTTACCACCATGTTTTATAAAATTACGTAGTAGTAAAATATCTACTTTACGTAACATAAAAAATAGTTGCTTATATTTTTTAATTAAAATTATTTTTGTACACTCTCTTTGCCAGACATGTTATAAAAAGTTTCGTATGAATGAAATATACCATCGGCTAAGGTATGCTGGTAATAAATTCTAACGTATCGCTCACAACTCGTACTTTAGAGGCTGATTTCCGTGACCAATGAGAAATATTGCTGGACATTCAAAGTAACTTAACTATTGTGCCTTAATTTTATTCTCGTTCAACATAAACCAAATGAACAAAAAACAATACAACCCCTTACCTTGATTGAATAAAATACTTTTTTTTCAACGCTATGCGTGTATTCGTATGTTCCAAAAAAGGCTGATAAGGTTATTGCATTATTTTAACCTCTAAGGATTGAAAAACAAGTACAGTACGAGTACTTAAGACATTACAATCTCTCAAAGTCAAAAATAACAAGTAGATTTAAATATGTTGATCAGTGTAATATTAGTCCAATTGAGTTTTAATTCAAAACCAGAAGAAATTATTTGTTATTTTTCCTTTAAGCATTAACTTCAACATCTCCATATTATTTTTAATGTACAAATTCGACAAACATGCTACGATTTACTGATATTATTGCAACATTTTTTTACAAAAACGAAATACTTAAATATTCATTTGATGGTGCACCGCGTAAAAATATAACCACGTAATTTAATATAAAATTTTATGGAATATATTTTCGTTAACTTAAATCTTAAGTCAAAGCTTATATCGGAGTCTTTTTTTTTCTCTCCCAAAATAATTTTATGGTAATAAACATTCTTAAATATACATTTTAAAATATTAAGATTCTTCGATTCTGCGTTGGGGATCATAATCATATTATCTTGATACTTTTTTCAAAAAATAGTGAATATTTGAAATTCAAATAAAATTCTCTCAAAAGCACATTTTCCAATGAACGTTCAAATGCGAGCTTTGTTATGACAGGCCCGAAGACAAGCCAAATGAAAATGTTGAGGCAGGTAAAAATTCTACTCAAATTACACTGCGTCTCCTTTTTTAATTCCACAATTAATTTATTACAAAAGTTCGGCGCAAAGTTTCGAAAGCGTGATCAACTTTTCAGACACTGAAAATAATTAGGAAAAAAAAATAACAACGGCCATTAGTCTGGCATCATTTATTATAGGAATTTAAAAGTCACGAAAGCCGTGGACGGCCAAATCTCCGTGGAAACTAAACATCTGTTATTTAATTGTCGACGCATCCATAGTGTAACCCCACACTTTTAAGTTAACATTGAAAATAAATATTCACGTAGGTCGACTACTACTGGATAGCACGTGTTCAAATTTTGGTTTAGAATTCACATTGATCCATTTCGCTCCGCCATAATACTGATAAAGTATTTTTTTGTTACCTCACCCTAGTTAAGCTTACCACAATTGTATGTAGATTATCCCGTATCTATCAAACACTTATTTATACACAAATTAACTTACTTCATATTGTATATGCCCGCCTCCAGTTTCTATAATATTCTTTCAGCTGATATGATGTTTGCCTCGTCCCAAATAAAATTTTTGCTCAAAGCTTCGCAATATTATTTAAAGTTTTCAATCACTCTACCGTACGAGAACTTATATAATACATTTTTTTAAGAACATCAGATCATTAGTCAGATGCTTTCAAGACCTAGATCGTTGGGTTTTACATGGCAGGGATAAAAACCAAATTTCATTTATTATTATACAAACAATTGCAACAAGAATTTTTTTTTTTAATAATGAAGAAATCGGAAGTAGACTTCATATACAAATTCCAGCCAGATGAAATTACTTTTGATTGGTTTTTAAATTTCAAACCTTAATTCTAGACAGCACTAGACTTTTCCGTAGTATAGGAATATCAAAGACAAAGCTCAAAACATTGTCAGTCACCAATCTTAAAAATGATATGTCATCCTTTGATTTATTGAACTTTGAGGTAATCGTATTTTATAAACAACAATTATCTATCAATTTGTACGAGTATACACTGAAGGAATGGTAATCTTCAGATTTAATGAACTCTCTTGCTCAACACATAAGTGAAACATACTCGTATATACTAACGAGATCACAATATTTGAACGACAACAAAAATGTAATGTTGCATATTTTAGTTCAATTATAACAACTCAAAGGTGTGATGGTCACGCCCACGAATTTTAAATGGACAAGGATGATAGCAGGGGGCGGCTCGCAAGGCGCTCACCTGATGTGTGTGTGTGTCAGGTGGATCTTCAATGCGTTGAGGAAGTTATCTCGTGCGCCGGTCTTTAATGTCAGTTAAACAATTTCTTTCATTCGTTCCGCACCTCACCTGGGCACAATGCCGCGTGCGCCGCTCGTAGATCACACGCTCCGGCCGGCGAGCGGCAAACCAGCGACGAGCGTCCAAAATTTTGAAAAAATCAGCTAAAACAATATGCATGGACAACAAAAAAATATTTTAAAATAATTTTTTGTTGTTGGGGCTTTGAAAATAAGACAAAACCTTCATGACACTATTTTTATAACTTACTAGAGTTTACCGGCGAGCGATGTAATATGTCTGAATACGCTTAATATTTTTAATACGTTGTAGTCACATATTGAGTTTAACTGCCACTTAAGATGAAATGGTTTAGGTCTCGGAAGCTAATAATCCGATCTCTTATATAAATATAAATCTGATAAAATAATTACTCAAATTGTGCATAGGATATTCCAGCTGCTGTCTTTTCAAGTCTCTGGACTTATGTATTCAATATCAGATGTTTTTGGAACATGGTATCGATAGTGGCAATTCATAGAACTGAGTAGAAGCTATTTGTGGTAACTATAAGTTCCAGTAGTGTTTTTTTTTTTGTAACTTGGAACTTCAATTCTGAGTGTGAAATTAAATGAATTAAATGTCAATATATATGATTAATATATCCATTATCTGTCTCTATACTGTATTATATTGCCTCTTATTTTATCTTATATTTGTAACATTTTTATATTATTTTGTGTAATATATGTACTACTTGGAACTCAATTCCGTTAATAAATAAATAAATAAAATACTCCATTATTAATCTCCAAAGTCTTCCACCCAATTACGCGAAGTTATACTACCCATAGATACTGTGATTCATTTTGTATATAGTATTAGTAAAAAACAGTGTGTAAGTGTTTCTCGAGCCCCTATCGGTTTCTTAGTGAATAATTTAATATATATAATCATTTTTTGGCATTAATCTTCTGAAGTAGATCTTTAAAGAATGAATCTAAAACTACATCTGGAATATATCGTTGTCAAATATGTAGTTTCTAAATCATTTTCGATTAAATTGAGTATGTCTGTATTTAATCGCTTAAAGTGTTGGAATTAAGACGCGTGGTCGTAGCTCTAGTTAGACTTGGCCCAAAACTCTTAACTGGCCGTCGGCCCGGTTCCTTTATGTCATCGCAATTGACATTAATTCCACAGTAAAAACTTTAACCTTAACCCGCCGCTGATGACTCTCGGCCCGCCGACAAAAGGTGATTCGCTGTTTTTATTTTGGACACCAGTCTTTAAGGCACCGAGCCTCGAGATCATCCAAGAGCTTCGGGTCCAAGCGACGTGTGAAAAAACAAGCACAAAAGGCCGATACACAAAAGGCGGTCGGTTTAAATAGTTTGAATGGTCTTCGGCAAAGACAAAAAAGCTCAAGACAGATATGAGCACTCACAAAAGGCGTGTTGTATGAGGACGTGGAGAATAATCTGTAAAAAAAGAGGCTTTGTACAGTCCGGCAGTCTTTGTTTTATAATTTTGACTGTCCCGTGCGTGTTTGCTTACAATGTATCGGTCGGACATTGAAGATCGACCGTTAAAAATGTATGAAATTTTTCTGTAATGGATATTTGATAAATCATTTTTTAAGCGGCTTCTGACTTAGATACAGAGAACATTAAAACAAACGTTTATCAATCACAATTAAAAAAATATGATTTCAACGATTAATATTATAGCATCCTCGATTGGAATATATTTTAAGGTTTTAACAAGAGATCTTCTTACAATTGCAAATAGCTCTCTAATGGGCGATGTGGTTTTCGGAATATCACCAGTCATGTATATTACTTTTCACGGATAACTAGTTAATTTAATTGCAATTATTATTATTATTATAAGAGTAACATTACATGTCAACCATCATTCAAGGCTATCATAATCTTTGAAAGAATCCATAGTCCTCCAATACGCTTCAAAAGTAAGACAAAATTAAACATATTTTGGAGGTGCCTCCCTCTTACGAAGATTGATATAAGAGTATAAAAAATATTGCTTATTTCTCGTGTACATACATATTCAATGATAATTTTAATCAAATATACGCTGCATCCATTTCCTTAATCACCGACTCGAAAAAAAAGCCTTGTGCGAAAATGTCCAAGTGAGAATCCGCACTTCGGTGTTCACTTGACACTTACCACCGATGTTAAAACGTGTACTGTGGAAGTGCTTAGCATAATCTGGCCATTTGAATGAAAATCGCATCACTTCTGGGGTCTGTTAGTGCGTCACATTTCCTGCTGTGTGTTTATTTTTTGCGGAGGAAGTTATAACACTCGCCCGCTGAAAATTGTGTATTTAATGTCCTGAAATAAAAGCTCAAAGCTCCGCCGCGTCCATTACGCGGATTTTTTTTTATTCTTGTGAAACTTTTTCCTCAACGTGAATACAAGTCTATATTATATCATAACAATAATTATGTTATATTTTAAGGTTGTTGTATCGTTTATAATTATTCGCAAATTTTCATAATATTTTCACCAACGTAATTTTATGCGTAGACTATATAAATATATTTTCAACATTGTATGTGTTGTGTAATATAAATAATTTAAAAAATAAGTCTGATTTAAAGTATTTTTATTCGTTTGAAATATTTTTATTTATAAGCAGTATATATTAGTGAGTGAGATTCAACTGTTGATCACGAAAACTTTATGTTTAATTAACTTTATTAACGCCTTAATATCGCACTTTTTAAGTACATTTCGCTTATAAAGATTCAAATTACATCTTATTTTAATCTACATCTCCTACGTTGAATGCCACTATTCAACACATTGATTTTTATTTTATTTAATTCTATATATTGTCTATTTTATTTAATTCTATATATTCTATATATTTTATTTAATTCTATATAATTCTATATATCTAACATTCTATATATTGATGTTATAGATTCTTCATTCTATTTCCGTTCCATATATGGAATAGGAATCTTCTTCGTAGTATCAATCCGGTGGATTGGTTTGCAGCAACAGAATCTTGCTTGAATAGGAATAGTCACCACAATTTGCCGTCACTTATTTCTGTCAGCAACACTGTCCATTTCTCGTTCTAGGACGTATCTACACCTGAAGGCCTACTTGGGAATATATATAGTTTCCCAAAACCTCTAGTATAAGGTTCGACTACTTGAAAAAAAGGGTAGAATCCGTGGCATATTTTTAGATCAGATAGAAATAAAAGAATTTGTTGAATTTATCTCACAATATATTTGTAGACGACATGTTTTGGCTACGTTGAATGCCCATTTTCAGGTCTTGAAAATGACTTGAAAATGGACATTCGACGAGGCCGAAACATGTCGTCTACAAATATATTGTGGGATAAATTATAAAAATTATTTTATTAATATCTGATATTATGGAATTCCACCATGAATTATCGATCGAAAAAAACGAAATAATTATTTTTGGTGATTAGTTAATCTGTTTTTTAAGGAAATTGGGTGACCATCCCAACGCTGGTAGATATAAGAAATTTATTTTTTAGTATTGCACATATAAAGAGAAAATTAAATGAATTCCTAAAATTACCGAAACGTTATACAAAAGTAAAATGCTTAAGTCATTTTCACACGGTCTATAATGATTAATAATGTATCAGTAATCTAAAACATATTTGCTTATAGATACTGAGCCTACACAAAAAAAAATTGCCATGAGAGTTCTTCCAGCTTGTATAAGTAACAAAAATCGTTTTTGAAAAATAATAATACAGAATTGAAATTGACGTGTGAGTAGGTGTGCCGCAACACAATAATTACATTTTCCGAATAACGCTTATCACCGTGTATTCTAAACGATTATTATTTTGTTAAATTTCTTTTTAATGAGATGTCAGTGCGATGGTATTCCGCGTAGGTGCGCTTTCTCCGCATTACGCGTTTCGGAAATAAATTATCAATAATCACTGACGATTTGCGCGGACCAGTGATGGTAATGATGGAAAGTACTAAGCAGAGAGAAACAATTGCCGCAGCGAAAATATGCTGATAATTTGACAGCAAACGATTGTGCGAGGAGTTTAGTACTTCAAATATGAAGCATTCGTTT
Organism: Glossosoma conforme; assembly: GCA_022606575.1. Classification (NCBI taxonomy): domain Eukaryota; kingdom Metazoa; phylum Arthropoda; class Insecta; order Trichoptera; family Glossosomatidae; genus Glossosoma; species Glossosoma conforme. The sequence continues at coordinate 887,608 of JAGTXR010000029.1, forward strand.
CCGGTCAGTTATTTATGTCAGTGTTTTTTTCAAACCAAAACGATCATGATGCGTGAATACATCAACAAAGACTGAAAAACTTATAGTATAATATGAGAAACTTCAAATATACTATTGATAATTTTCTCGGAACAAAATGCGTCTAGTTCTTAAAAACACTGAAATTATGATATCTTTTAATTTTTATTCAATAAAAATGAATTATTTTCGTATTTTAAAGTAGCATCATATTCAATCATTTGAATATGGCGCATCATTCGAGTGGTAGTATTTGGTTACCACACGACAGAAAATTTTATTTAAAATAATTAAAATTCAAACACGGATTATATAAAAAGTTTCTGAACAATTGGTTTTTTATAACATAATATATTTCTTATTTTGTAGTTTTATTATTAAAAATAATAATATATGACATGTAAATATTATCAAATTAACACATTACTAACTGTAAATATTTTTTAGGGATCTAGATTTATTGGAAACCTAATAAATGTGTCCCAGTAAACCTAAAAATTAAAGTATGTTACGTACTTTTTGAATAAAAAAATGTAAAACTGAAAAATTTATTGAGTGTAACCATTTGCTACAATATTTCCTTTGATTTTCTAATATAAATTTATTTTCAGCGCTTATATCATAATAAGCTGCATTCTAGTTCCATACAAAAATAGACGAATCATGAATGTCAATTCTTTTAACGTTTCTAATGACTTTGACGGATCATCATACCACGTACATGTATAACCATCCTCAAAATATCAATCGTCATGAAATTAACATCTTTTCCTTCTCCGTCAACGTCAAATGTTATATTCTATTTAAAATATTAATTTTCTCTAAATATTAAATATCACTGCCAGTGCTTGTGAAACCTTAATGTTTCAAAAACGCTGAGTATTAAAAACAATTACTGTTACATAGAAACTCAACGGCAGAAAAATAACATACGTCAGATTTTTTTGTACGCAAATAACTCTCCCACGATGTCAAATTTGCTCCGGAGAAAGCGAAACAATAAAACTTTTTTACGTAACGTTTAAAGTACTATAAAAGTACGCTAATGTTACGTTACTTCTAAATAACAATTTACAAAACTCTTAGTGTAAGAAGCTAATATTTGTCACTTAAACATGGGTAAGAGCATAAAATAGACGAATGAAGATTAAAAAATTAATGGAAATGCTTAAATTGAAAACTGTCAGTTATTATTTTAACCTCTCCTCCCCGGTGATGTCTATCGACTACACATTGCTTGTAATAACTTAAATATCTCTATAAATATAATACACACAGGGTTCAGATCTTAGGTATTCCTCCTTAATACATTTACGTATTGAAAAAAAATATATTTATAATAATAGGCACTCATCGAGAGCAGGAAATATTTTTCTAAAATCCGGAATAAATTCACCACTACAATTAAGACGCGTCAACTGTCATGAATTCATTCGACCTGTCGGAAGCGTGTGCAAAAATAAAATTAAAAAATACCCAGATGCGTCGGCATCTATACTCCTCACTCTCGCTGACGTACTAATATGAGTGAGCGAGACGGGAAACCTCAGTTGGTCGGCTAGTTCGAAATGATATCGATGCGCGTCGGCTCATCGATATGTCGACAGGCTAAGTAATGTTAGTAGCTCTCGGAAGTTCACGCGCCAAGGTGCGTCTGGCCGTTTGAGGTCTTCGTCTGATGTTTTTCATATCTGTAGCTATTAAATGTCAATTATTACTGCTTATTGACATCAACTATTATAAAATTATGCGATGTCTTTGAATATTTTCATTTTTTCGAATTTCTACTCATTTTATTCACTTTAAATCAGAATGTGTAACGAATACACACCATCGGAACGCGCGGAAGTTTTTAACATAGTAAGGCGAGGGTTAATGACTGTTCTTATAAAATAATATACGAGAATTATAATTTTATTTTTATGTCACGAATTCACAACATTTCCTATAAATTAAATGTATACAAATTATAATAAAATGTCAAATCTATTTTTTTTTTAATAAAAGTTTTCATCTCCTATGTTTACCACTTTCTGGATGGAGCTTATGGCCACCACAGATTGCCGCATATACGTTTGTGAGATAACCACTTACCATATAATATTATTAGTTGTACACTATTCTTATATATACCGGTCGCGAGCGAGTTGCCAACTGACGGAGCACTCTGACATCTATCGCCGCCAAGACAGTCGTGGCAAAAAAGCAAATTAAAGATGACAGTTGCACCAACATGAAATTGAGCAACTGTCATAACACATAAAATGGCGCTTGCAAACGCCGTGTACTATTATATAATTAAAACTAACATTATTAGATATGCATGTCAGGCGAGCGAACAAAAATAAGAGACAAAAGAACGTTTTCGAGGCTTTACGGCATCAGCCTAAAAGAGATATATCAATTTGATAGAGTTATGACGTATGATATGAGTTGGGATAATTAATCAGACCTCCATAAAAATGCTAAATAACACACTCTTTTATGTCCTCTTTTCAAGGCTGTCGGAAACTATGAATAGGATACACTCGGCAGAGCTTCAGGTAGAGTCGTCTTTAGACGAATAAGTAGCGGCGGCCATATGATACAATTGTGAAGTAGTTTGGAACAACAGGGAATCAATCCCACGATTACGTGCGTGAAAATCAAATAGCTTGCCATGTCTATCGGCAAATATAAATGGCGGATACATCGCGTTAATTATCATTGCTGTTCATTTTATTCATTAAATCTTACATACAAAATTACAATGCTTATCGAAATAGCGATTCTGAATTATGGCTATCCAGTTACGTATAACAGTACGCGGTGATGTTGTATTGAATTTGGTAGAAAAATAAAAACAGTTATGCAGTTAGTAAAACCAGAAGTTGCTATTAAAAAACTTGATTCCGCTCTATCGGCATAAGACGTATTCATTACACACATAATCGTCTATTAAAGATATATTTACGTTGGCTACCACCTTTCCGAACTAATAACACAGCATCGCATTCTTCATATAAATAACTACCATACTTGTTTCTCGATACAGTCAATAACCGATCTTCGTAAATTGCTAATATAACAAAAATACCCGAAACGGTGTATACGAGATTCATTTGAAATATTTACATCGTGTTTCTTTACGATGTTATGAAAGTATTATTTAATTAATCGATAATTAGTATTCCTTTAATATGTCTAGTTAATCACATTACATGTTGTTAGTACATCGTTGATTGTATGAAATTGATTCGTCAACTCTCTTAAAATATTGATTATGATATGATATGAATGTTTTGATATAACGAATTGTACGAATATATTCTTAGTGACAGAAATTAATGGAACAATGAAATAAAGGCTGTATGACCCATTGCAGAACTGATATTTAAGTAAATTATACAAATGCAAACTCCCCCACTACAAATAAACTCAAAAAGAAAATAAATATAAAAAATACAATTTATATAAATAAACAAAAACTTACTTAAACTCAACCTAAAATCCATTATGTTATTCTATAATATTCAGGATTTTTTTCTTTCATAATATTACTATAAGTTGTTACACTTAATCTTAGATTACAAATAATAATATTTTCGGTCATATTTCACAGACTCAGTCATATTTCACAGACCTTTGATACTATTTCCATTGGAGGAACAGAAATAGATGTTGTAAGCGACTATACCTTTATAGGACAAGTAATACAACTAGGGCGAAATAACTTCTCAAAAGAAATCGACAGGCGCATACAACTAGGATGGGCAGCATTTGGAAAACTAAAGTACATTTTTAAAGCGAAAATTCCGCAATGTCTTAAAACAAAGGCGTATAACCAATGCATCCTCCCTCTATTAACTTATGGCGCAGAGACGTGGAATCTGACAGCAAGTCTTACCCATAAAATAAAAGTCACCCAGCGTGCTATGGAGAGATCCATGCTCGGAGTGTCACTAAAAGTCACTAATTGAAATTGAAAAAAAAAAATGAAAAAAAGATAGAATCCGAAACGAGAAAATACGCAGAAGAACTCAAGTAGTAGACGCTGCCCAACGAATAGGCACACCCAAGAGGCAATGGGCAGGACATATCTGTCGAAGAGACAACGGTCGATGAGGAAGAAAAGTACTGGAATGGCACCCAAGAACTGGCAAACGAAGCATTGGCCGACCCCGTACAAGATGGACTGACGATATATTAAGAATAGCGGTAGTGACCTGGATGCGCAAGGCGGAGGATCAAAGAGGATGGAGACTCATGCGGGAGGCCTACGTTCAACAGTGGACGAACACAGGCTGATGATGATGATGGATATTTTCGGTTAAATATTACGCATTTACGTTTACGTTAAGGTCATACAGAGGTGGAATGTGTTTCATTTTAAAAGTGCCGCTGTAAATTTAATTATTTCAGTTTTTATTACTTCAAAGATAAATAACATTTGAAAAGAGTAATGGTGAAGTAAACGAAAAGCGATTTATCTCGCGCGATTTCAGAAAATGTATAAAAATAAACTCAATTTAAATTCATTTGTGGTTTAAATAAGGTGTGTGTGGAATTGATAATTAATCATTTGAGGTGAATATACCTGTCGAGCACACAAAACCATTCGCCTAATTTATTGTCTGGCTGTACAGAATTTTTCGTTTATTTAACACGTAATCTGTGTAAACCAATGGCCAGAATATATCACTCAATCTCATAAATTCTAAAATAAAATCATTATTTGTCACAAATTTTATTTATGAATCCTCTAAGCATAATGTGGTTGGCTAAATACATATAATTCAACTGAGATCTGATGTAAAATTTATCTAAGATTGTATCAGGATCGCAGTTAATATGAAAATGGTCTTTGTAATTAATTTGTGACTGTTTAAATGTGGTTTTATTTGAATATAATCATGTTTATGAAAGGCAAAAGTTAATGGTATTTAAAAAAAGAGGCATTATTTATTGAGTTCAAAGAACTTGAATAAACTCATCTCCCATTGAAAAAAATCAGCAACAGATTAAAAAAAAATGTTTCTGTTATTTTTCATATGCGTTTCATAGCTGATATTCATGGCGTTCGAAATTGCAGTTATACAGTGTGTCAGTTGCTATTATATTTGCGTTGACCGAAGTCATATCTGTACCCTGATCTGTGTACATGGTTTACATCAGTTAAATGCTATGGGTTTATCACATGTGTTCATGGTTTCCAAGGCACACTCGGAATCTTTAAGAATAGGCAGCCGTATTTTTCGGTGTTTATTAATCCATATTTTTAAGAATATTCAATAATTTTCCCGAGGCATAGACATTTATATCTATATACATACAATTATATAAACACCAAAGTTCTTGGGTATTTTTATTCCAATTGATCTGCGCATGCCGGTATAATTGTATATTCTATTTTGGACACGTTAAAAAGTAATAGCTTCTTAAAAAATTATAATTATAATGTAATTGTATGAAAATTGATCAAGGCCGCTTATATAACGACCTTATTTACCAAAAAAGACATCCTGCATTCTATATAATGCATTTGAGCCTGTATCTCGACTTAACCAGTTACGAAAAAGTTTTAAGTTTATAATTTATGAATTAAACATAAATGCAAAATGAAATATATTTTAACCTAATAAAAACGATACTGTACAAAATCAGAAAATTCATACGTATATAAAATCAACGCGAATAAAGCATTAAAAAATATTGTGACTAGCTCAAAAATATAATATACTGTTTACTATGTAACCTGTGAATATCTGCGATCATCTTAAGCTTGTGTTATTTAGGTCAATGCTCCAAACTAACAACTACTCAGCGAGGAACAACACGTCTTTCAGCGTAGACATAATAATTGAATGAGTATAATAATTCAATGATCATGCTTCAGAGACTTGTGGATCCGCTCCTGCGGCCGTCCATGGCGCCAAAGACGCCGATGCTTTAATATGACGAGAGAATCTCCTTGATATTATTATGCCCGTCACGTACTTAGTCTGGCGCCACTTCCCAATAACTAAGGTTAATTCCGGAAACACGCCCCACTATTGTAATACCAACAAAACTGTTAATTACCGACTCTGACATGACTGCGGCTTTCGAGACTAATACAAAACATCAATCAGATTCGCAACTTTTCGATGCTATAAACGCGATATATATACCGTACTTTATGCATATCTTACGTTATTATTTTTCATTTACTGTTGTCTGTTGGTGACAATATCATAGAGAAGTCTAACGCTGTCTGAAATGCATATGCTATTGATACGTCTCTTAGCAACTGCAATATAAATAAATTTTCTAAGGAATGATTTACACTTAAGAAAATTCTTCATTTTCCCAATCAAATTGTATAATTTTACTGCATATTATATTTATGCTTTAATTCGCTTCGTAGGTAAAAAATATTACCACCAAATAAACATCACACCACAGCTGTCATGTTTTTCTTCATGATCTGTATAAATATGTTATACAGAAACATAGAGTAATAAAAAAGAGGATAGTAATATGGGATTTACTAAATAGTAAAATAGGAAGACATCAACAATAAGATAAGACCATTTTTTCTTTCCTAGCCTCACTTTATTCACAAGAAAAAAATGTGTCTTTAAAGTTTATTTTTTTCTTATTGCTTAAACAAATGTAGAAATAAACGTAAATGTTTCAACAAAAGAGGTATTATGCATGTTAAACGCTGAATATGTTTACATTACATCTCTCATAATTTATGACTAATGTATGGCAAAATACTAAACATAACGCTTTTATGAAAATATTATACCTAGGTGAAGTAATTACTTGGAGTTATAAATATTTTAAATTAAAAGAAACATTAATTTATTATACATTAGGTATTGCCACATTATATTTTTAAAAAGTCGATCAATAATAAAGGCATCAAAGTTAATAGTCTTAAATTAAATTCACGATTATTATTTACAGCGATACTTTCCTTTCATCAAATTGGAAAAGTTTCTTTCGACAAACAACAACAAGACACTTAATTATTGACATGACTTGTCTTTATGGTACTTAGTAGAAAACTTCCACGATAGTCAAGTTCGTCGTGATTGTTATTAGTATAAATGATATTTGCTTTTTCTATCTTTATTGATAATAAACTTTCATCTGATAATGGCAAAGAACGTGACCTAGAGAACAGTGCGTTTTGTTTATAAAAGGAGATGTTCCGAAATCGTGACTGATCTATTTTTTCTAAATCTTTATATGCGTCGGTGAATATCAATGTTAGTTGAAACCGTAGCGCGTAAAAAGTATTTCTTCACAAAATACTGTTACAATACTACTAATGGCAAATATTATATTTTTGATCAAAAGAAATGTCTTTTATTACATTTATTATAAAAGTATTGGTTTATCTTTTTTATGATTGAACGGTCATTCCAAAAGCGCTTCTTTGCCTTTCTGAGTAAAAAGGTGGGTCTTGAGTCTGCTTCTGAAGGATGCCTCGGCTTTAAGTTCTCTTACGCTTTCCGGCAGCGAGTTTCAGGCCATTGGTGCCTCGTAGCTGAAAGCACGATTGCCAAAAACCATACCTTTTGATTATGAATATATGGAAATTCGATTTACTATTTCTTTATTAACTAATATTTCAGCGCGCTTGTAGAATGGTTTTCACAATGATTAAAAAAAAGAGATGTGCTACTTGAAAAATTATATTTTTTGGTTAGATGGCAAAATGGTTTTAGTAGATCGTTTAATTTTAATCATAAAAGATTTTCCTAATTAAGAAGTAGTAAGACAGTAAAAAAATATTAACACCTTATTGGGTTGAGCTGCCTTTTAGGACAAAATAGTCCAGACCTAGAGATTGTCGAGTTAGGCATCCAATCTTCTCACAAATTTTGATAAATTCAAAATACGCCTTGAATCTGAATATTTGAAGTGATTTCATAGATTTATAAAAAATATATTTTTATTCCATGAAAGTTATTATTTATTAGTGGCCTTTATTATGTAACAAATTAAATATTTGTATATTAAACATGTCATTAAACTTGACATTATTTACTTGCATAACATCCCATTGTGATAATAATGGTCGTGCGATTTCTAAGGTAAATAAAATACAACATCACGTCATTACGTATAGAGGTAAAGGCAACATCATGATATATGGGTACTTATTAATTTATGCCGATATAAAATTGTCGCTGTAGTGACAATGGCTTTGAAATTAATTGACTCACGACACCATCCATACAAACACAATTAAACTGTAAATTCTTATATACAGCTATCTCCGGAGAAGAACAATGTGAGGTGTCGCAACATTTCAAGCAGACGCCTTCGCATACCCACGGACAAAGCCGAGAAACTTTTATCTTGTCAGGAGAGCCTTCGAAAACCAAAACGTACCTACCACATTATTACCGATACACGTTTATGTACTCTTGATCCTGAGAAATAGTATTTTTTAATAACAATACTGTAATCACTTCAAATTTGAATGTATTACAGCCATCAATAGAAAATATATCTATTCAAAATTTGGTCTGCATCTTTTGTTGCTTATTCTTCTTCTTCGTGTCAGCGACGTCAAATTATTTTGGTCCAATATCTGGCAAAATCGATAGCCCGTGTGTTGCCCAGCATTAGATCTTGAGATGTGCAGCTTGTTGGTCACATGGAGCAGGATCTTAAGTGTGAGGCGGTCTGCAGGTCTCCACAGTCGCACAATAGTGACGAAGCATTCCCCACCGCTCGAGGTTGTCCTTTGTTCTAGCAAATCCGGTTCTTAATCTGTTTAGGGATTTCCAGGTCCGCCAGTCAAGATTCTTGCCAACTGGGAGGCCTTCTTTTGGAGTAATGAAATCCTCTGATGCGACTTGTTGCCAGAGCTGGAGTCTTTCATTTTCAGGGCCGGATGTAAGAAGTTGTGTGGATCTCAGAAAGCTGCTTCGCGACTTCAGTCTGTGTGTTGGGGGTATCTGATTATATAAGCAGTGGGACGGTTGGTTGTTTGCCTTACGCATTTTTTCGGCGAATATGACTTTGCGTCTTATGATTGGTGGTGCGATATTGTTGCTTTAACTCGGTAATCAGACGAAAGCCGCTCTTATGTGATATTACCATAGAGCTGCATTTATAAATTAGAAAAAAATATATAACACTTCTGTTTTGAAGTAATTAGTGTGTAATCACCGTACAACTTATCCACCAAAGTTGCAAAGAATAAAATTGATGGTCATGATGTCATTATCATACACAACAATAACACACGTAGCGAATGAATACAATCAATCACAAAGTTGTAGAATTACACGTTTTGGTGTCCATCGAGTATAAAATAAGTGGGTCAATCGAAATTCCAAGTGTCTGTTAAAGTTGCCGAAAATTTCAAATTGTTCTTACGTTGACCGATTCAGATAATCGCGCATGCGCGAGCCTAATGACACGCTGGACCGGCTGACGGAAAGAAAACACGAGAGTGAGACAAACAACTCAAAACACAACACGATGATGGGCTTAATCGAGTGGCGAAAGCGATCGACTTTCATGTGAGAAGACACGGTAATTCGAATCCCTGTAAAGCAAAATATTTTTATACCAGAATGCTTAATAAATTATCATCATTCACGCTATTAATCATATGTTTCGAGCATACCGGGAATACTAAGCCCATGACTTTGGTTAGATAAGCTCCCTGAGAATCATAATATAAATAAATAATGTTACGTAATTCGCACATACAGTATATGAATACACGGAATTTCCTGTCACGAACAATGAGGTTCTCAGCATTATCAAGGAAGATAGTCACCTAGTAAGAACCACCTCAGAGAGGCGAGCCCGATGGATCGTTCACATCATGCGCCACGATGGTCTTCTTCACGACATTGTGAAAGAGATGGTTGAGGGTAGAAACTGCAGAGGGCGCCTTAGACAGGAGTATTTGCAGCAATGTTCGAGGACATGAGTTTTAGCTCTTATGCTGAGCTTATGAGGGTTGGAGAGGATCGAGAAGAGTGGAGATTGAGATGCAAGATTTCGATGCTTCAAACCAATCCACCGGATTGATACTACGAAGAAGAAGATTCTCAAAATGACATGCGTCATATTATAATATAAATAATCGATATCTTCATTACCGTCTGCCGGCATTCTCCTTACTGTTTTCACATAAAAAAACACAACAAACCGTAAATAACTTTCGTTGGAATTACAGGCGTGTAAATGCGAGGGACGGGCGTGCGAGCGGCGTAGGGAACCGCTAGGGGCACGTGACCCCCACGGTACTGGGGACGTGCGAGGTGCTTCATACGAGAGAAGCTTTATACTGTGTGAAGTAACATATGTATGAGAATATTGACGGAGAAAACATAATGCTGATTAAATCATCATTAGACATTGAGCCAATCCACTGAACAATAAGGTTTATTTGTATTTAATAACACCATTAGTATTACTGTTGATGCTGAAACCTATAGAGAAGCACAACTTCAGTCTGCTTTTGTATGTAAGACTAGCTCATCTTTTAAGAACCTTTTGCTGGGAAAAAACGAATCATTGATGTTAACATATAATAAACTTAATTAATGTACTATAAATTATTTCAACAACCATAGTTTACTTTAAAAGATTAAGAACAATAATATTAGTTTTAAGATGAAAAAAATGTAAAACTACTACTTTAACCTCGTATATGATGCACACCTGGAATGTTCGAACATTACTGCAGAACGGCGCCCTAGACGGGAGTATTTGCAGCAAGTATTCGAGGACATGAACTGTAGCGCTTATGCTGAGCTGAAAAGGGTTGCGGAGGACCGAGAGGAATGGAGATCGAGATGCAAGATTCTGTTGCTGCAAACCAATCCACCGGATTGATACTACGAAGAAGATGATGCACACATAATAATAGTTTTTTATTAATTTAATAAATTTGATAAATAAGCTTTGTAATATTATTTTCAATTTATAAAATTATGAGTTATAGACGAAATGAAATTATTATCATTTTTATACATATATGGATAGAATATTTATCTTTCCCCAATGTACTTATTAAGTAAATGTCATATAAGCTGGTGTTTGCTTTCGATCTGTATGGTAATAAATAATTTCACGTGGCCATTTGTCTGATATTACATAATATGGTGCAATTTGTGTTTTCTTTATTTAATATTTAATTAAACATCAGTGTTATTTAAAAAGTTTCGATAACACTTGGTAGTCTGAGGATTTCATAATGTGTTCAAATATAACGCGGCATGTTGGATTTCTCTTATCCTAATACAAATTCGAGTATATGTGAACAGTAAGTACCATAATACGTAGAATGTATCTAGTTAAGTGTAAGAAGTTTTGTATGCGTAATTTTCATAGTAAAAAGTCACTGATTACTGAACACTACTACGAATAATGATTAGACGTGATTGACAGTCGCTATTATTGCATAAGTAAAGTCTACAATTAGAATAATTGATTTTACGATTCAAAATACTTTCCAGCAGAACTACCTCCATAAAGCATGAACATACTATTCTAGAAGCAATTGTCATGAACCCAGTTACAGTGCACAACATAATAAATATGTAAATACGTTCTTAAAGGGGCAGTACATCAAATCAAACAATGAAAAAAATCCATATTCCACACGGTTCGTATTCATTACACACTACAAGAACTACAAGACAACCGACACGCTGGAGAATGCCTCGTTGGTGTTATTAACCGTGCATTGTACAAGTTACAATGTACAACAACACAAAGTTTCTCGGGTCCGTAGCCCGCATGATAATAGACAATACTTGTTTAGTCCTTGTCGGTTCGTTCTCCTTAGTCATCCTGATGCCCGGATCCATCGACCCGCTCCTAGGCCAGGCTGACAGCTGAGGGAACCGGTGGATCGTGACCGCTCCTGACCGGCGAGAGCTGTTGTGTGATGATATGGGTCAGAGCGGTCCGTGTACCGCCTCACTGTGTCACTCACTCCTTTATTTTTATGCTTGCCTAATACTTCTTACATCGTGAAAGCCAAAAATCATGCGTTTTTTTCAAGATTTTTTTTTTCACAAACGCACTTACAGTAGTATACCGCCAAGCAATGGTGATTATATTATCTCATTTGTGAATTTATCTAACCTTTCTATTTACAGCTATGAATCTTAACATCTCAGAAAAATGTAAGACTCGTATACGAAATCATTTTACCATGATACTTATTATGACAATGTACTACAAAGGTATGATGACTGAAAGTAAATAAACAGCCATTAATGCATTTTTAACAAAACAGCAAATTCTTGATGGATAAATTGGTAATGTGTGATTTTTAAATGCAATGACTTCCACTTTTAGCAGCCTAACGCGAAAGATTTTTCAAAGCACAGATCTTTAATTATTCGTATTTTATAAAAAATATTGATCTTTGTTAGGATTAAATTTTTTACTTTTTCAAGGCAAATTATTATTTTGTTAGTATTTAATTCAATTAATGGCCGGTAGTTATTGAAGAAATAGTCAGTTATAAATAGATAAAAAGGACAGTAAAAATAATAAATTGGCAGCAGAAAAATATTAATTGGCAGTAGAAAAATAATAAATTTGTAATAAATAATTAATTAATGGTGTTTAATAATAGGTTACGTTAGGTTAGGTTTCCATTTTATGTGCTAATAATTTATTGTCCTGGTCATACTTTTGCATGTTATGACCATCTTACTCACTAGTTATCAAGCTTAAACAAGCCCTTTATCAAAAAAAACTTATCATTCAATTTAAATATTAATAATTTACATTAATTACTGGCAGTATTAAATATATTACTGAAATCCTTATTTAATAACTGACCACATTCGTTCTGACACAGTGGATACAGCCAGTTTATTTAATCTTTTGTCAGTTTGCCGGCGGGTATAGCTCAATACTCAAAGCGTTTGCTTTGCAAGCCAAAGGTCGTGAGTTCGATCCCCGACGGAGATTAAAATGAAAGATTTTAATTAATTTCTGAGCTCTAAAATACTATTACCGGTTGGTGTTAATTTGATCCCTTACCATTAAAATGCCAGTAATAGCCTATTTATTAAAATTGGTGGTAGACGAAAGTCGTCCCGAGAAGACAACCCATTCATAGTAAATTCCTGTAATAATAAGGATGATGCGTGATTCTCGGGCTGTAGTCTATCACGTTGGCGGATCAACGTTCAAATTAGCCAAACGCACCGTGGTAAGCGTCATAGAATTGCAAAGATGAGACTTCAAAATTACTATCACCATCTGTCGGTATTCTCCTGTATGTGCTTACATGAAAAAAAAATTACAGCCAATTAATTTAACTTACCGCCAAAACCTTGAAATAGTTAGTGATCAAATAAATACAGGCCTTTATTCACATGGCAGTTGAATACCTTAACCATTCGGCCATGCTCCTGTTTAAGGCATTAATGCTTCTCACTCTTCTATTTTTATGCTTGCCTGATACTTCTTTCATCGTAAAGCTCGAAAACAATCCGGTTTTTAATGATTTTTTATGATGCATTAAACCGAGCGCATTTCAATATCCCTCATCGCGTGATGCCGGCACTTTAATACAGACTGCATTAGCTCCTATTTGATCAACCGGTATAGATCAGTGGGATCGATTCTATAAGAGCACTTGATGGATTATTGGTTTCAATCTCATTCATCATTTTAAAGTGCATCGGCAGTGCTTTGAATTATTACACCTGTTGTTGATTGGCAATACGTTACGGACCATATAAACATAGATTAGATGAAGTTAAATTAAATTGTTTCACAGATGTTTCATGTACGTTCCATATTTGTCATTGAAAAATGCCGACACTCAGTTTTGTCAGTTGTCACAATCCATGCTTTGTCAAAAGACATCTCTTCTCCAGAAACGTCTATCTACCTGCGAATATATATAGCTCTCGACTACATCCAGTTTGGAGAACGAGGAAAACAGCAGTTTATGAGGCATATTTGAGTGATTTGTTTGTAGGAACTTTTTAATTTATCAGATAGTAAGCACAATGATCTAGAAGCCTGGATCATTTGGTTTTAAACCTACCCTAACCAACGACATGCGGTAAGCAACAAGCGGTAATCTATTCATGTTTTGGTCTCGACCGATGTTGCTTGAGTTCGACGATCTAATTTTGATATACGAGTACTATTTTCAAATACGCTTTCAGAATCTGTTTTACGCGTCCATTTAAAAATGAAAATTAATAAATAAAAGAAAGTTTTAAAGCACCATGAAGAAAAATTAAATATTTTATTTTGTAATTAAAATTCAATTCAAATTCAATATATCACATTGCTGACATGAAAATAATGGATAGAAATAAACCTATTCAAGGTTCTCAAGAAAATATCCATTTTAAACGGTATTTTTGTGAAACCATTTTTGGCAAGATAGAAAACTGAAAGCAATAAAAACACTCGTTCAAACTAATAAGTAGATTAAAAACAAAAATTTCAACAATAGCAAATTAAATAATAAGTAAATTGATATATAATTAATGGTTTGAAATTCATATTTGCTCCGTTTTATGTTGAATCACACTTTCAATGTGAACTTTAAAATACATTAATCGATACATTTCGTTGTTACGCGAGAGAATTTCTAAGGCTATAAAATTATCTAAAGATATTAAAAATGAATCAATCAAAGTCTATCACGCAATTTCAAGCTGGGAATCAAAACATTTGCGAAGAATTAATGATTTTTCAACCGCTTTTCGCAAAAACGAAAAAACACAAATAAGACGTCACCAGCACTGCAAAAAATACGCGGTGGCAATGACATTTAACACGCCATAGCGAGTAAATATTACCACGATTTTCTTAATATAAGTATTTTTGCTTATGTTTAGATTTAAGCAATTAATTAATGTCTCATAGTGAAAGGTATAAGTAAAAACGTTTAGGATCAAGTAAAGCGTCGGGTAAATCTTTCGATTTAATTATTTGTTGCTAGCTGAATCCGGCATGCGTTGGAATAATTTTTTCTATTTAAGCGAATTTACATACTGTAGGTAAGCTTACTAGGCAAAACATTATTTTTTTTCTGAGATCCACACAACCTCTCACATCCGGCCCTGAAAATGAGAGACTCCAGCTTTGGCAATAAGTCGCAATAGAGAATTTCGTTACTCCAAAGGAAGGCCTTCCAACTGGCAATAACCTTGACTGGCGGACCTGGAAGTCCCTGAACAGATTTAGACCCGGAGTTGGTAGAACAAAGTACAACCTCAAGCGGTGGGAAATGCTTCGACACAGAGAGTCACTATTGTAAGACTGTGGAGACCTGCAGACCGCCTCACACCTAAGATCCTGCTCCATGTGCCGAACAAGCTGCACATCTCAGGACCTAATGCTGGGCAACACACGAGCTATCGATGTTGCCAGATACTGGGCAAAAATAATTTGACGTCGCTGACACGAAGACGAAGATTTATTTTACATGTTGCAGATGCAAGAACGAATAACCCGCCTGTAGACGTAATTTATAAGTTGAAATGTCAGTCATTCCTTTTTTCCCGTCACCGATTATGGAAGAGTTTTTTTAAAATCATTACAAACAATTTTTCTCGTAAATTTTGTCTCAATAAGTCATACTTAAATACAATAATTGGTTATTGTATATATTTATGTACATTATTTGTAAAATATTTTTGGTCATCTAAGAGTTAAGATGTTGTGGTGTCTATCTAAGGTCACATAGCTTCATTAAGGTAGCTTCTGCAAGCAATATAACTTTTCTTTGTGTTTTAATTTTAAATTCAAGAAGGTTCAAGTTTTTTTTCATGAACGTGGGTGCATGCAACAATTCCGAGCGAAAATTTATTAAGGTAACGAAATTCACGAGTGATTCATCGACACGATAAAAAATGTATGAATAGATTTTTTTCACGTGCTATTAAGCACCGAGACGGCATGTGGATGCGTACAAACCGATACCTGTTTCGTAAAGTTTTTTAATTCAATTAAGTTAATTTCATTTAAAAGATATCATCTCAATTAATATTACTTGGTGGTGTCCATCAAGTCTCAGGGGAAGGATCACGAAACAGACGTGACTGTTGTTTCAATTTCACGGCGACAAGCAGGCAACAAAATACAACTTGAAGACATTCGGATTTATTTATTCGATGTATGTATTGCACATCTATCTCTTTTTTTTTTAATTATGTGAATTTTACTTATATAGTGTGAAACTATAATTTACTTTATAAATATGCAATGGTGATGGTTTATTATGTTTTTCTTAAAAAAATGTAGAAAATATCACGTAGCATTTGAGTGTAGACCTTTATTTAGTTATTTAATACATTTAAAAAAAAACTATTTATAGTTGATTTTAATAAATACCTATCATTGTTATAAATATCTACATTACTAGTGTTAAGTCGAGAAAATAAATCAATGCCTGTAAACTTAATTGTCAAACTCACTTCAGGTATTCCCTGAATTTTTAAAATAAATATTTAGTATTCAAAAAATGCTACCAATCCATTACACAGTAATTAGTGTAATCTATCCGTAAAAGCACTTCATATATTTATACTTATAGTTGAAAAGATTAGTAGATATTTATTTCTGATATATAATCCTTAATTGTTTAATTAAGTCAAATTTAAAAAAAGTAAGTGCCATATCAAATTTAATTATATTAATTTCCGTGCTAATTTTTACACATTATTTAGTATTTTTTATCACAAAAGAGTAATTATTCTAAAAAATAAATAGCATGATCCCGGAGTGCTTAGCTTAATAAAATATATTTACCGGAATAAAAGGCTCATATAACCTATTATATATTAGGGGCAAACATGTGAAACAAAATAAAAAATGTAATAAAAATCAATTATATATAATACTTAGGATCATTCTTTGTTTTCTTGAGTATATATGGTCGTACCCAATTTTCGTATTGTTTTTTAAAGTACAAAACAATAATATCATTAAACAAAATACTACCAGAACAATGCTAGTTTCTTCTAAACGTCTATGCTAACATTAAACTACTGTTATAGTGGTGGTGTAAGGTATATTCAATTTATGTTTGTTGCGGTCGTTTTTGAAGGTAAAGTGTTCTGTGCCTGTTGGCTGCGTATTTCTCGCGAGATTCATCTCGTTAATTGAAACGCCTCCGTGTTTTGGACCAGGTCGACCGTTTCGATTTTTATGGCTTCATTTGGAGAGACCGCCATTGATTGGGAGCGAGAGGGAGCTTGCTTTATTGCGCGGATTCGATTGAGAGGATCTCCATTTTAAATAGGCGGCATCGACACGTGACGCTCCTGGCGGTGACCATTTAGAGAGATGCAGTATACAGGGTCGCTTATACATCTCGCTAGAATATTATGAATCCAGAGATTTGATCGAATCACTAAGAGTGATGATCAATTTTACGTAACGTGTTCAAATTATTAGACAATAAGTGATTTTATCAAACTTAACCTATCCTGACCTAACATAACCTAATCTAACCTCACCTAAACTAATCTAACCTAACAAAACAAAGACTAACCCATCATCATCAACTTCCAGTGTCCGGTCATTGTTGAACATAGGCCTCCCGCATGAGTCTTTGTCATGGGGGTGGTTGGTTTAAAACGCCAAGCTTGCTAGGCAGCTTTGCGAGTTTACGGCCGGTTTACACTGTGCTTAATTTTAACCGAAGAAGCTCTTTTGGTTACTTCCTCCTTTAGTTATCGCAATCTTCTGACTATTCAGTCCTCACCACGTTAGGTGTAACAAGTAGGAATGAAGTTGATTGTGAGCGGCTATATAGTAAACTCCAGTCTTCATTGCAGTCAGTAGGTGGGCATCACCATCCAAGAGCCCAGATAAATTCAACCAAACCTTACTTAACTAAGCCCAATTTAATCTCACTTATCTTCTAGCATAATATTTCCAGTATTGAGTTTGTAATTTTTTATATCGATCCTATTTTGCTCGTATTTAAAGTCCTGCAAAAAATCGCAGATTCTTCATCTCATTCTCAATCTTCGTATAAAAAATATCATTAGAGCTGGACATTCATGCGACTGTATCTTAGATCTGATACTGTTTGAAGATCTTAACATTCACACATCATAGCAGTGACACTTACTCTTGCAAAATGTCCCATTGCATCAGATGGTCTCGGGTTCTTCCAAGTCCAATACTTAGGCTGTTCATATAAGATATTATAATCACGCAATTGACAGATGAAAAAATAGTGTATCGGAGCATTTTTAGTAAATTTACTTAATATATATTTTTATTTTATTTTATTTACTTCAGAGATATTCTTATAAAATGAGAGCATCAAGTACCATTCGTCTGTAGTATGAATCGTCAGCACACCCGAGGAGGCAATAAAGCATTGCAGGCCAATACTTACGAAAATAATCTTCGATTTGTTTCAGTCGTTATGTCTCTTCTACTCCATTCCGATTGAGAAATAACAGGGAAGGAGCAAACTGTAATTCTGTTATTACATTTGCATACGTGCAAAATAATATATAAAGTAGATGCATCAAGATATCAAAACAAATTGATTACAATACTTAAACATGGAAGACTACTGAATAGGTTCTTATATTCACAATAATATATTCTATTAAACTTTTGGTTCTGCTTTGAAAATTGACAAGCAATAATAAAATATTTTCAATTTCTAAATATTGTGAAAAATAACTGCATAACAGTGATCTTTACTTTATTAAGCATAATTATATAACATTATCACGGTCGTAATAATTATTATTTACAAGTCAATAATGAGCGGAGTTCATAAATAACCCAGATCCCATTATGGCCCACTACAAGTTACCTTTGCTCCAGAAGTTTTAATTGCCACGTGAAATATAATGAAGCAATTAATCATCCTAAGTTTGTAATCTACATTCAACTGGGTCGGCTTATATTTTTTAATCCAGCCAATTTCAGGAATCTCA
This sequence comes from Glossosoma conforme, assembly GCA_022606575.1. NCBI lineage: Eukaryota > Metazoa > Arthropoda > Insecta > Trichoptera > Glossosomatidae > Glossosoma > Glossosoma conforme. The sequence continues at coordinate 906,537 of JAGTXR010000029.1, forward strand.
CAAAAGTTTTTCATAAAATAATTTCAGACATTTCAGCTCTCTGGCGCTAGCTAAGAACCATGGCTGAGTATATAACACGCTTGACTGTAAACAACCATGAATTTGAATCCGAGTAAAGTATTTTTCTTGCTATAAAATGACTATTATCTATTTTCGTAAGCTTTTTCACACTAGAACGAATATTGACAAACACAATCTTAACTCATCTAGATTTGCCTTGTTTATGGAGCTGATAGCATAATAATTTGTCTTTACAGGAACTTCGAGAATGTACGGAAATCTTCCTCTCTTTTGCTTTATTAATGTAAGATCTTTGATGTAAAATCTACAACTTAATAATATGATAAAAAAGCAGATAAATGTCTGGACTTCGAATTTACTTAACCTAATAAATGTTAGGTTAAGTAATTAAGTATTTAATACATATATATATTTCAAATATTTTAAAAACTTTATCGATGTAAATATATAAAATAAACAATTCATGCTTTTTCACTCTTTCGTTTTATCATTCACAGTAGCTTTCATGTGATCATCGCTTGGCGTGGCATCTATGATTTTCAAATAAATAGTTTGACATGCAAAAATGAGTTATTATTTTTAAAAATCCTAAATTACGTGTATTACGCACTTATAAAAAACTATGTATATCATTTCAACTGGCAGTATGCTCTTGTATGTATTTAAATTTAAAAATGAAACTTCAAAATAAGGGTTTTATAATTTCAGACGTTTCAGTCTATCTCTCCCGTTAACTAAGGCAATGTAAATATTATACTTTGCGTTATAAATAAAGTAATCCTCGTTATCCACTGAAAATGAGTAATCCACTCCCGAAGTAATAAATTATCGGATAATGATAATAAATTTCACGGTTACTTGATGGGAAGGAATTAAAAAAATTTAATGTTTGCGGATAAAATTGGCAATTTGATCGCAAAATTTGTTTCATCGTTACATTGATTTTATATTAAATAAATAAGGTTTTTAAGAATATTTACATCATTTATTTAACCAAAAAATGCTATTCATTAAATTAAGTCGTATTTATACACAACTTCATTAATCACTGCTAGATTTTAATATTTATTTGTTATTTTTAGAATAGGTTTTTTTTAATTCTTATGACTTAAAGAAACTCTTATAGAAACTGGAACCATTAATAAATTTAAAAAAAAATTGAACTTCAATTAAACTTTGATTGTAATGGTTCTACGCAGACTATCCTCATAATCAAAGGTGTTGCGTAGCTCTAAAACTTTTGCGTATTATTGCCTTAACGTATTACGTATTATACAAAACAAAATTTATCATAAGGTAGCTTATAAAATTGTCATCAATTTTCCAACTAATCATTTGAAACAGCTTAATTAATATTGCCTCACACGTTCTGATTTAGTAATCCGATACATATTGAATCGCAATGTTACCCAATAAATAGGTCAAATTGGTAGATACACAAGTAGAATTAATAGAACAAAACTTTCCATAAAGCTACGGATCCATAATACGAGATATGCATCGTAAGTGTTTTTTTTTTTAATTTTTGAACTCTTTTATGAAATATTTTTAATTTCATAATAAAGTGATTATAGAAATAATATTATGTGTTATATTATTTTCTCTAGCTGTATACGTAACGTGAGTAAGAAAATTGTCAGAATCTTAAATTTAAGCAACAAGATTTTACAGTAAAAAATATAAAAATTTGTGTTACATGTTTGATTTATATAACAGTTAGCAAATGTGACATTATAATTTTTCTGGAAATATCGAGACTCGGAGCTTTTAAGCTCTCTCATTTTCTGGTAGTTTTAAGGCTTTCGCTGCTCGCATTCAGGCACGGACCGTTAGCACTTAACGAAAAATCTTCACGGTATACTTTAACTTTATCGATTAACTTATCTCACGTATTTACATCAATAGGGTTTTTTTTTCAGGGCAACGCATTCACTCCACTTTATACATTTCGGAATTAAGTCCTGTCGATGCAATTGCCGTGGCCTGGTTAAGCGGAGCAATAAAAAATGATAACGTATTACAAAATTACTATCGGTGAGATTTTTTCGAATCTAATAACTAGAAATCTAGCAAGATTACTTTAAATTATTCAATATGCTTACTATATTGTGTTGATAGATGAAGAATATTTTATAAATTCAAATTGTATATCTTTTGTACAATGTTTATTAGAAGCGTTTGCTTACACATAATTTATTTATTTATGAATTGAATTTTTCCATCGCGTTTTACTCATTTATTGAGCCGCTTGGTGAAAACCCTCCCTGTCCCGTCCTGTTTTTGGAGACTCAGATGGGGACCCGTTACTGGACGCACGCAAAAAGCTACTTGAGCCATAACATTTTACAATAATATTATTACCTACTTTGAGTCCATGTGACAATTTGCAACTCTAGAGAATTTAATCAGTGTTGGATTTCGCAGTCTGTAAAATTAGTACTACCTACGTAGCCTATACAAGAACATATTTATGTTTATGTCTAGGAAGTTTCATGTTGTTTGGATTTTTGGATGTTTTAAAAAAAGTATTTTAACTGCATTCACATAAGCTTTACTATAATTCGATGAGTGTACCCTAAGTTCTTGATGAAAATTGCTCGATTCGTGACGCTAGAGGTCAGCGCTTCGATCCTTAATGTATCTAAAAATAAGTATAAATTTTCTTATATTTATAAAACTCTAGCTTATTCACGATTATCTTTAAATGCAAATGGTTGTTGTGAAATTGATTCCTTTATATTGTAATGTGCAAAAAGCTTTTTATCAAAATTGTTGAGAAACAAATAAAATAAATAAAGTACATGAAATATTACTTAAATATACATATACTATACATAAAATTCTTTTTTCAACGCGTCAATCCAAGCACAAAAATAAAGGCAGAAGCGGGATGCGAACCGCGGACCTTGGAAACCAACTATGCCCAGGTATTCATACCGCTCGGCGAACTGCGCCATTGCTATGCCCAGACCGACTCGCGTTGAAACTAGTATTTATATCATTGTTATCATCGTACGATAGATGTCGCTATAGTATATATTCGAAGTATGTATATTTTTATTATTATTCAATCAGTCTTCATTTATTCACAAGCTTAATATTATTACTTTCCGACAGTCTATTTATTTTAGTAAGTACCACTCGGGTCTCGAACCAAACTATAGACTGAATGGATGAGAAACGACTACTTATAGTTCCGACTCGGACTTTATAACCAATCAACCTGTGTTACTGATGAATAATTTTTACCTTCTTGATATTGTCTCAAGGAGACATTATTATATGAATTATATAATAACATATAATAAAAGTATGTGAAATTATTAAGTGTCCAGCTGAAATATATTTCTTGATTTGTAAAGATTCTCGATGACTAATCCACACTTCAAATAATTTAAACCATTTATATATAAATCTTGTAAGCAAATAATGATAAACAGAGTGACAAAGTTGTACTTACTAAGCAATAATTACAAATGCAATTAATTTATTCACAGACTCGTGAATAAAACGTTCAGTTTGCTCTTGAAACTAACAGGAGAAGGAGGCTGCGTTAGCCTGGAAGCAACCTGTCAAGTTTCATTGTTACGATTTACATAATTTGAAATATGCCTTTGATAAGTTATCATATTATCTTTCAGTAGGTCTCTATATCGTATAAAATGATAGCTTGGCAAACAGGTCACCGAAGTTTGAAATTCGCAAATCGAAGTACAGCTTGTATTATTGTATACGCCTATTTCAATTCGATAGTAATATTCTAGACTCTGTCTTCTTACATTCGTTTTCTCGCTAACTGGTAAATATGGTCGCTCATAATTTATGCCCTATAATCTTTTAGTTTATGTAAACCTCAAAGACTGGGACATCAAATTCAAAATAGGTCATCAAAAAAATATCGGTTTATTCTAGCAGGTTAACTATATGCCATTTTGTGTCTTTTTTTGTTTGAGTAAGTTTTTTTTTTTTATGTAAACGCATGCAGGAGAGCACAACCGGTCAAGACCAGTGCACTCTATGACGCTCAGCCAGGGAGGCTGGACGCTGCATGCGGGAAACGTGTGTTGTGTTCGTGTTTGTGTGTGGGTTGGGGAGATTGCAAGTGTATATTTATCTGTTTCTTGAAGAGGTCCAGATTGTAGGAAGGAGGAAACACAGACGCTGGAAGAGCATTCCATAGCTTACCGGTGGCATTAAGGAAGGAACTTTGGAAGATGCCAGTTCTTGGTCGACATATATTAACCGTGTATGGATGTTCGGCAAGTGTAAGACGAGTTTGTCGGCTGTGGGTGGGTGCAGGAGGAATTAGTTCTTTTAGTTCCGAAGAGCAGCGACCGTGGTAATAACGGTAGAAAAGACTAAGAGAACCAACCTTACGTCTGTGTTCCATTGATTGTATATTAGACGTAAGGGTGTCATTGTTTATCAAACGAATTGCTCTTCTTTGAACTGAGTCAATTAAGTTTAGAAGGTATTTTGGGGCTCCAATCCAAAGGTGACTGCCGTATTCAAGGATAGGTCGGATTTGTCCTTTATATAGAAGAAGAAGTTGTTTATCGTTGAAATACCGACGTGATCTATATAATACACCTAGTTTTTTGGAAGCGAGACCGGCTTTACACTTAATTGACTCGTAATATTTGACATTATTCGATATTGATAATCCAAGCATCTTGATGGAGCTTGCTTTCGGAAGAGAACAACCGTTGAAAGATACAGGATCCATAGCAGTCTTCTTGGTGGAGAAAGTACATGATTGGGTTTTTGAAATGTTGAAACTGACGAGGTTGAGGTCGCCCCATCGTGAAACCCTTTCAAGAGACATGTTCATCTTCTCCACCAGAGATTCTATATTAGGTAAGTAGTATATATATTAGGTATAAGTAGATATATATATTAGGAATTGATGGTCAAACCTTTCAGAAAAACGCGATTTTATGTTAAGTGAGAATGTATATTTCTTAAAAACAATTAAGACAGCACTAAATTGCAATATGTGAAATTTGTTAGAGAAATAGTAAAAATCCGACATATTTTTTCTAATATCTTATAATCATCCAAAAACTACACATACACTTGGAGCATATTCTAATCATAAATTACTGCCAAATACTGTCGATAAATAGGTTATTTTGCAACATCTCGACTGTGATTTTAAACATGTAGGTTTATTAAATACATTTTGTAACTCCTAGTCAACATGACTCAGTACATACACCCAAGAACTTTAAATTTATTTCTCATATTTTCACATAAAATCAATATGTTTCATCTGTATTTTAATTTTATTTTGATTTTATCAATTAAATACGTGTCAAATTGAACCATTTTAATATCTCTTATTGTATATTATAAGCCTACAAAATTGTGTAAATAGCAACTCCAATATACCTGTAAGAACCTTTACCAACCACTTTATTTTTACCGTAGTTTTAAGAAATCTACTTAAATATTGTTTCATTGAATGCATTTAACAGCCAACAGTTTTCCATGACGCCGAGAGACCGCAGATAGATCAAATTGTAGTTATCATACTATCTACTCAATAAAAATACAGTTTTAGTATTAAAGTAGTAATTTTGCTGTGATTAGAAAATAATCAGTATTTAAATAAGCCATATTTCTTGACGTGCAAAAAACAGAACACTTCTATGTAAATGTAGTCAACAAGGCAGGAAGACTAAAAAAAACATGTTTTTTGCCATTTATGCCATTTTAAAGTGGTGCAAAAATCTAGTATTTTTCTTTGTGTCATGAGACGTCTACACGTACCTCGTATTAATGAAGAATATGATCAGCGAGAGCTTCCTCCTCTGCTTAAGATGCCAGGATTAAATAACTTGCGCATCCTGTTTACTTCTACACGCGTGCATGTAAAAAGCTCTCGACTTGAGTGATCGCGGCTCGGGAGCTTGGAAGCTAATCGGGCCTCTGAGGCTCGGGAGCCGCGCGGGGCGGAGCCGCGGAAGCCGCAAACCCGGGCGGAGCTCGCGATGGCCCCTGATTAACCGTCGCGCGTGATCGGAGGCTGGACGATGCTCAGCGATCAACAACCTGACGGTCATACCAACAATTCACATAATACCATGAATCGTGAAGTTGAAACCTAAATAAATCGAGTAACTCAAGAGTCTAAGCAACGATAATCACTTAGTGCATATTGACCGTTGTTCATCCATACATTACATTTGAAGTGACTTCAGTTCTCGTAAGCTGTTCAGCTATAAAAAAATTGGGACAAATATTCGAATATCAAATCAATAAAAAATTTGACTCGGATAACTACGGCTGCATGCTTTTTCAAGACTTCGGGAATCTACCGAAATATTGCAGACAGAACTGAGTGGCGGCAATTTGTGGTTACCATATGTTTTGTATATGGAAAGAGCAAGTGATTCCACTCCATAAACTATACAATTGCTTGTATATATACCACTTTGTAAGACTACAAATATTCACCATACAAATTGACTCGATCAATATGTTCAACATATCTATAGGTATATGATAAGGCAATAATGTTTATTAATTATTGTTAATGATTCTGATAGTGGTCGGCTATTAAAGGAGGGATTTATTATCTTTAAGAGTACAGACGACCATGATAATAGCGGTAGAAAAATTTTACGATTTTCCTAACCCTTTCACAAACAACACACGATTATATACGATTTTCTCATGCAGTGTTCAACCGTCCTTGGTTACTTTTCTTTTGATTATATTAATTCACTTTTGGTGCTCTTCTACATACAGGATTATTTGTAAATACTTACTTACGTATTTTTTTATTTGTATCGATGGTTGTGATTACCTGGCTCACCGCCTAATAATAATTACTGCTACCGCTTCGCAGCAAACACCTCACATTGATGTATCCTGAGAAGGAGCTCACATTTGAACATTTTCGAGTGTCCGGTGTATGAAGGCACCAATACCTCTGCGGCCCGGTGTGGGTATTTCATCCTCTAATCGACGGTCGATCCACAGAAGCAATTAAAGAGCTAATAGAAAAAATGGACATAAATTATAATACGCTCTTTTACATAAGCAATTAAATTTGAATACCCAAAAGCTATCCTACTAGAAATTTGAATTTATACTTTATGTAATATGATAAAATAAATAAGTGGATTTCATAAATATCTTGAATCTATATTTTATGTAGCAATTTTAAATATTTATACTTATAGAAGTACTTATATCAGTGTATTATTATAGCACTACTCTTTTACAAATTTCATGTTTATAAATTTCAATCTATGTACCCAGATCTTTATTTTGTAAGTTATTTTTGTAAATACTGTTTCATGTTAAGCTTTTCCAGAGATATGACCCGCGACCGTTCGATTGTCAGCCGGATTTTTCAGCTCTAGGCCTATTATTTTAATTTATTTAGTTTGGGTTAATCCAATCCTTAATACCAAATGGTTTAGGCCTCGGGAGCATCGAGCTGATCATCCGATCTCCTTTAAAAAAAACAATTAATAAATCAAATAAAATCACTCAAAAATATACCATCGACTCTATAGTCCTCGGTCTTTTGATATTGAAGTTCGTCGGGAAGCATATACGAGTATATTTTTAGGCAATCTTCAGATGCAGAAATGTCTTGGGGAGAACCATAGTCATTGTTAATTGACAGAACAGAGTGGTGGAAATTTGAAGTGACTAAATGTTCCATAAATGGAACGAATATGTTCAGATAGATTATAACCAAAAGTATGTAATAATAGTTTTATATATAAAAGTATATTAATTGCATAAATATGCAAGAGAATGCTGCAATAAACTTTGAAAAAACTTGTTTTTAAAATTGGCATGTCTAGTCTAGTATAATTGAAAATACACTCACCGGTACAATCGCTTCCGTTTTTCCCATAGCGTCGCGTTAATTTGTAAAAAAAAACAACGCGGTGTCATTTCACATCCTGTGCCCGAAGACAATACCGGTCTGCGAAGCAAAATGATTTTTTTCAGTATGCAATTCGGTGGAACAATGGTGGGAATGTCACTGAACATCATCGACGGTCCATTGTATCGACAAACTGATAGACCGTCGAAAGTCGATAAAGAGGAAATCGATTTTTATCCCAGGATTGTTGTAGTGAGGTGCGGAAGCATCTAGGCTACCTGTTATTCAATAACCTGTTTCTTTTTTCTGAGACAGTGCACCTGACGAATTAGGCAACAGATAAAGCAACAAACGATAACACTAATTATGTTTAAATGATAAAAATTTAATGCGGTCATAGACAGAATTTTGATGACACCTAATTATTAATTGTTTCAGTTTTTGATAAATTTATAAGCACTTCTTAACGGTTTATTTGAGATTCATTTTATTATACTATTATTACACATAGTTAAACGGAAAAAGTAATTCACCTCTTTAAATACATAGTAATTTATTTTGCTTTCTGGCACCAGATAATAATTTAAATATTATTTTTTTAGCAATATTTTTAGAATGAAATTATCCTATCGTATTTTAAATTTATATACATAGATGTAATATATATTAATGTGAAATGATTAAATGCTCACGTATGAGTTTGATAGAAAAATTTTCAACTATCCTTCAGCGTTTTATAAGAACCTTGCTTTAGAAAAATAGCGAAACAATGTTAGTTCTCTCTCATATTGATTCCATATCTAAAGTATATGGTCACCACAAATTGCCGTCACATAGCTCTGTCATTTGACGTTGTAGATGTTTTAGGTGATTTTTAAATCAGATTTAAAAATAAACATTATGTATAATATTATCCCGACGAGCAGTATAACCCAAAATGTACACTACAAAAAGGAGCATTATACGAGAAAACCACTATGGGGAAAAATATTTAGAAGCGTACATTGTAGGATTTTTGCCGTGTAAACTCTTGTATTTATACCTTCTACTAATTGTATTGAAACTTTACGATTTAAATCTAAAATAAAGATGATTATCCGTTGTACAACGCCAAAAATTAAAGCCAGTAAAAGCGGACGTAAATACAAATTTAGACCTTCCGTTATCACAGCAGATAGGATGTTCCATAATAATTCCACGCCTTGAGGTGTTACTAACTCTTACCGATAAGGTCTTTTGTCGTGAAAGTGTTAACAGATAACAAAAGCTTCGGAGAGGCCCAACCGGGCTATTTTATTTTTCCTCCCACAATACACAGATATACGGTATCGGCTACTTTATCTGACGTAATTAATGTTGCTCCTCCTATCTCGCACGTATCGCCTCTCGAGTCCCCTCGAAAAGTATGATATTTTTTGTTAATTTAAACCTATACTTATAGATTACCTAGAGAAAGCACCATAGAAATTTTGTATCGATCCTCTGACGTCATTAAAATGAAACCGTGTTGAAGGAGCTGAACTAAGAATTGGTAACATTCACATGTCGACTTTTGTCTTGCACCGCTATATGAAAAATGTACTGAAAATAAGTTGAATTCATTTTATGATTCGTCGGGGATAGAATTCTCGAACTCTCGCATGATAGGCAAAAGTTTTGCTTCCATCCTCGATAAAATATGCATTATCCCTGTCTATTGAACTAAAATAAAAAACTTATATTCGGGTATCTTTACATTAAAATTAATACTCTTAAAATTTCTGAACGTAAGTACAAATTATTAGTTATTTTAGGCAAACTTGAAACATTATAAATTATTATAAATATCAATTATTTATATAAATACTCAGATAGAGCTATATTTTTTTGTGTAAAGCTAGGTCATACCCTTGCTTTGAATTGTATGATTTTTGAATATATGATGTTATCCTACGTTATCATATAAACAGAATAAATAATAGTTAAGACCTCCATAAATCACGGTTATAACCCTTGATATTTTAATGTCAAATAAAAAAGCATCTAAGCCTTTGATTTGATTCGTAGGCATACGTACAAAATTAAAACGATAAATTATAATGCGTTTCACTATCACATTCGACTCTGTAATTGAATTTGACGCATATCTATTGAATTACTATGAATATATTTATTTACGTACGATAAAAGCGCCTCATGGCAAAAGCTAGATCAAATAATGGAACACGGTATTTTGTTACACCCCTATTAAAGAGGGGCGAGATGCATTGTTGCAAGAAATATGATACAATAAAAAATATCACTTTTTTATCAGTTGGTATGGCAATAAAGTGATATTTTCACATGTAGTAATTCATAAAATTGGGGGTGTCTTCAGTGGCGCATCAGAATAAAAAACAATAGAAAAACCTACTTATCGAGTGCAAACATATTTACTAAATTTAAGCGGTAGTTTAAAGTGCGTTAAAATCTATAAAACGTGGACTAAAAATGTACTACAACTATTGTGATCACAGTACACATTAAAATTTCAAAAAAAGTCGATGAAGACATTTCATGACAATAAATCCCGAAAGAAGCTATTTGTTTTTTGCGTAATTATTTAATGATTTTCAATTTACATACAAATATTATATTTTTTAAATAAAACACAGGAATATGTAACAGATTGTAACAAAATGTATTTCGACACTCAGATGAAATGAAAGCCTAGTACCGGCGTTAAGGAAGTAATTCAAGTTACGAGTTGAAAAGTAATCTCTCACATTTTAAAAGATTCAAAGCGAATCAAAAAAATGTGTACTTACAAGCAGTAAGAAGGAACGTGAGAAATATCTTGGCTGATATCAAAATCGATCTAAATTAGCAACAAAATATCAAAATTTATCTGCAAACCCGTGAAATTTTGTGCGGGCGCACACTAATGAATTAAATGCATTAAAAAACTAATGCATTCGACGCGCATAAAAGACCTACTTCCCGACATCTTATACACAGTTCAATAAGCATCATATAATCTTAAAGTCTTATTGTTAACTCGAATTCTTTAAATTATATTTATTATATAATTAAATTAATCACAATAACAATAAAGCTAAACAGTGCTCAGTATTTATTTTAAATTGGTATGGTTCACAGTACGACTCTTGTTTACTGCCATAAAAAGTATTGTCATGTCGTTACGCCATTGGTTTCTGCACTGGCTGTGGGTGTCTCTGAACGGCAAATCAAGTGAAGGGCGAATTCGCTTTATGGGGATTCAGATCCAACATTCTCCCTTTGAATTGGATATGAAATAATGATTAATATCCCATTGATGCGAGAGTGGAACAAGTTAAGTATTTATAACACAATTGACCTGATTAGGTATTGATTCGAGCTCCATTTTATATGATTCACATGTTATTGGCGTTCGCTGAAATACGGCGAAACGTTCATATTTCAGCGAGAATTTCATTTTCAGGATATTTGGTAATTAATTAGCACACTTGAGTACTGTAAATAATTCCTTCGAGAAGTAAATAAATTGTATTATATTAATACGTATCCCATTGATCTAAAACATTATACATAAAACATGAATGATATATATTATTATTTTTTCAAAATATAATTCTAATTTTGCGGATTGAATTAGCAAAGGGATTAGGATGCTCGACTATCGGGTAAGAATCAGGGATTCGATGCCATAAATTCTTTATATGATTTTTTTTTTATTTAATCAAATATAAAAAGAAACATTTTTTACATAGTAATTTACATTCCAATCTTTTTTTTTTTTTTACATTCGCTTACCACACCACTTAAAGATAAGATCTTGTGTGTGGCGTGGGATTCATCAATGTTATTTTACAGTTTTATATAATTATACAGAGTATTACATATTTATACATTTACATGATTTTGATATAAAACTAACATTATATGATTAAAGATTTAATATACTATATGTTGAATTAAATTTAATGTATATATAATTTAATAATACATTTTTGGTACATTTCATTATTTCAATTTGTTATGCAGTGACGTCGGTTCTGTTCGTCATTCTTTTAAAGTACTGTTTCACCTTTTCAATCAATATTTTAATATCGCTGATCTCTTTTATTTCCCGAGGAAGATTGTTAAAATTAACTATTCCGTTATATTTGTAACCATTTTTTGCAAGTTGTGTGTTAAATTTTGGTATTAATAAGTTGAACATATACCTAGCAGAATGACAAGTGTACCAGTTTTCAATTCTCCTTTCTTTAATAGTCTGTAGGATAGTGTATTTTTGGTATAGTGTATCTACCGTTGGCACTTTGAATTTATTGTATAGGCTTTCTGTTGGGTAGGTGGGAGGCCTTTTCAATATCACTTTGATGATAAGTTTTTGCACAGTTCTAATGGGGTTGGTAGTATTTAGGTATGTTCCTCCCCAACCAACAATACCATATTGTAGTTGAGATTGGACAATGGAGTAGTATACCATTTTTAGGTCTGCTTTAGTTAAGATGTTCCTCATATAAATAAATAAATTGTCAATTTATTTATTTGCGCTGAATTATTCGCGCATTTCTACAAAATTACACTGCTGGTTAGTGTGAGAATGATTTCGCATTCTTAAAAAATAACTGCCATAAACTATAAATCAATTGTGTTGATAGTTAATTTAAGATATTAAATTAAAAAAAAAACACTGTGGTTTATAAAAATATTATATAATATAAAAATTATAAATAATTACAATAACAAATATTATTAATGTAATTATATGGAATATAACTGTCATAAATTATAATATACATATTCACTTACCTGTGTATACGTGTATTTAGGAGATTTACTCAATTGATAGTATTTTATAAATGAATTTCCCTTATAAACGTTCTATTATGTTATACAAAGGACTTTAAGTCTAATCGCTATTCTGTAATAAAAAAATATATCTATACCCCTTTGTACTGATGGCCCTGGGTCGTTCCACAGTCAGTGCGTGAAATTGACTGCCATTCGTTTCATCTATTACCCGACAAAAGAATATAATTTCCTTACATTTCACAGCCTTGTGATGTGAGCCAACGTGAATTCTTCACCCACACGAATGTTCCTTTTAATTAATTATGTATTAGGGATTGCGTTTGTCTTGTTACTAACAGAAACGTCATCCAGGTCATTAGTCATCAATACAATGGGGAAAGAATCTCGGATTCGCGTACAAAATTATTGTGAGGATTTGGGGAAAGGAAACAAAAAAAACGAATTAAAATGCTTTTAAATTATCGTTTTTTTTTTGCAGGTTGAACATCTGGCTGCACGAAACCCCCGTTGCGATAGGTGAGAAAAGACTATTAACTTTAATAAAAAATAAATGTCTTTTTTTTTCAGGTTATTTCATAGACATATGTAGGCAATTGATAATGTTATTTTTTTATTCTTACGGTATTAACATAATTGAATCAAACTTTTAGTTGTATAGAGTTATATTGTATAGATACATATTTATATGAGATAATAAATTTCGATATATGTTACTCTTAACAGAGATACATATCATTCAATAAACTGTGTGCGTTTTGATAAATATTTGAATTGTTTTGATTATTAATAACTATGATTGAAAATTTAATTACGACTCCCTGGGAGACCCTAGAGACATAAATGGTCATAATTTAAATCAACTTTTGGTCACAATTTAAATAAACTTTTAATCAATATATATTTTTTAATTTAAGACATGTTCAATAAGGTAGGTAAGCTTAGGTTGGGATACGTAAAGTTATGCTTGAATAATATAACTATTTGGAACATTTAAAATAGTGCAAAATAATAATTATTTTATTTTATATTCTGACCCAAAAAAAAAAATATTATTTTGACCGGAAAAATTTGAGCCAAAATATAATATCAAAGCTACCAATCAATGTTCCTAAAGTTATGAAAACTCGAAGTTCTATATAAGAGGAATATTAAAATTTAACAATGATGAATTTAGTAGTCTAAAAACTGTCTTTTTCACAAGTGCTACGTGGCTTTAAAATATTGAACTACTTACTGCTTTTAATTCATAGTATGAAACAGACTTTCACAGTTTATTGTCGCACTGAATTGTGTTTTTCATGTCTTTATAAACAAATAAGTACACAAGTTTTAAGGTTACATATTAAAACCTTCCTCCAACAACGCTCGCAATCCAAGCTCTATTCCCCGCCCATACATATAAAAGTATTTTGTCAGTACAGAGCTACTACCACGGTCAACCAGTGCGCAGATAAATAAAATAAAATTGAACGTTTGGGACAAATATCCTGCGAGCCGTCCCGCACTCAGGGGGTTGCTCGGGGTTGCGTGTGGGATGACCATCCTTAATCCACGATGTCTACGATCCTTTAAATCGACTTTTCTTCTTCGTAATATCAATCCGGTGGATTGGTTTGCAGCAACAAAATCTTGCATCTCGATCTCCACTCCTCTCGATCCTCTGCAGTCTTCTTCAGCTCAGCATAAGAGCTACAACTCATGTCCTCGAACATTTGCTGCAAATACTCCCGTCTAGGGCGCCCTCTACAGTTTCTACCCGCAACCATCCGACTATCGTAAGGCATGATGTGACCGATCCATCGGGTTCGCCCTCTCTCTTTGACTCAAAAAATATTCATTTAAATCTAGTATTCAACCTAAATTTGATGGCGAAGAAAGACCTGTTTGGGACTATACGCCAGATGCTGCAGGAGAACATTAAGTACAACTGCATTTTCTTCAAACCCTCGAGCTCGCGTCTTATTGAAAGCCGTCAGGTACTAGACATAGAATGTACTTGGCGGAGCTGCAGGAAGCAGGGCTGACATGGGATTAGGCAAGTACTAAGACAACAAGCAGCTCGTGATGACTATATGCTCTAGTTAAGGGAGCGGACAAAAAAAAATACCTGGCACGCTTTATTATATTACTACGCGTGTTATTTATTTTATTTTAATTTGTAAAAAAGTAATATTACTGACTTATTAACGTCAGAACAATGCTTTTTTCGTTATTAAAAAGTTGTTACAATTCCATGTAATCAGTTAATGCTTCGCAAAACATGTGAATTATATAAATATTACCTATATTTTTTTAAAAAAATAAATAATATATATAAGTATCAATTATTCAGATTTTATTTGTGTTACGGTAGAAGGTGAAGGTTATAAAACGCTAATTAAACATATGATACAAAATAGATGAATAACAAAGGTGCATTTTAATGACTGACATTTTTTATATATATCGTACAATTTACTGTCTGTATGTAATTATTTTAGACTTTAATATAGTATAATTTATATGGACATAAATATGCTTGGTTCGTTCAAGATTTCACGCACAACATTACGAAGTAAAAATACTATTTTTAATAGAACTACCGATTATGTGAAGAAATAACAATTTTTGTTGTCTTATGTTGAGAAAGGTCACACTTTAGCACCGACAATATCAAATTTACAACCGAACACTAATTTACTGAGGTGAAGTTACGACTTGCACCGGTATATTTAAAAAACTGTTAATAACAGGAAACGCGTGTTTTTTCAATAAAATTCCATATTTTTGTTAAGCTTTTGGTTGCTTAATAATTGAACTAGCATGTGTTTTTTTTCCTGCGATTTATACATCAGATTTTTTTCGTGGTCTATACAGAAATGTTTACCTGTGATATATTGACGTAGGTAGATTAATACTTGCAGAATTGAACTGCCTTGAAATTTTTAAAGTTGTAATATAAGTCTCAAAAATCCACATAGATCTCATGTTTGTCCAATTATGGATTTATTTTACACTAATCTGCCGATCCCTTGTAGTCTTTTACATTTAAAAAGACAAAAAATACGTAAGAAAATCTTAAATTTTCATATTTTTAAAGTAACGTGTGGTGATCTCAGTTCCGTGTCAGGCGGCAGATAGCACGCCCCTTTGGGGGGTTGATTGAAAACGATTCGCAACATTTTTTTTATCATCTGACCTAGGCCAGGAAGGGCGCAGAATAGTCGGTCCGTGAAAACGGTATAAGGGATGAATGAAGGATATCAGCGGACCTCTGGACTTGGAGGATACGACCTCCCTTTCTTGTATTTCCTTTGAGACCGTACATTCGTATATTTATAGAAGCCGCGCCATTATGTTTGCGCTTTACGCGATCTTCTTATATGCAATTTTATTTTCAAATCTAAGCTAAAATAAATATTATAATTCACAACCAATACCGACTTATAAGACATTTATTTTAATAATTAATCAGAGAAAATTAAACGGAGTACGAAACTCTCACAGTATACCCGTATCTTTTCCATTACATTTAACATTGATCACTACGTTATTTTGCCACGTAATCGTCGTCGTAATATATATTCTTTTTCATAATTGAAATTTCGTATAAATTCTTTTTTAATGTATAGCAATTTTATTATTCCTTTCGTTATAATATATTTATTCACCAAGGCTTAACATAGTCTTTTTGTGTTATAAATATAAAATATAAATAAACATCACTTACATTTTTTTTTCTAGAATGAATTTTTCTTAAATAGATCATTTATATTTTTATTTTTACTCCTTTATTATGTAAGATCTCACCATTATTATTATCAACAATCTTCATATTTTATTTAGGATATGGGGACAAGATGAATTTATAATGCTGAACATAGTGCTAATATATGAATGTGAAATGAAGACTCTTATTTTAAAAAAAAACTGAAATGTGTCTCTAGGTGCTTAGTTGTAGAACCATGAAAACGATTCAAAACTATGAGTACTATTACCCACTTTATTAAGTTTATATTTGATTTTTAGTCTTAGAAGTTGTGTAAGAGTAATTGCTACGGTCAATATAAGTCTCACGGCATAATCAATAAAAGTCAGCAACATTGATTAAACTACTAATAACGTAAGCTTATTCATATAAAAATTAATGTAAAAATTATCATCAACCATTCGAATAAAAACCAACGATTTCGATTGCGAAATTCAAATACAAATATAATTTCAAAATCATAAATCTTCCTCGGTGTATTAACTACTAATAAATACGCAATTATAATTTTTAATAATAAAATAATTGTTTATTAAGCAGTGTATAAACTCAAAAGTAAAACGTGTTTAGAAATTTCAATTCATATAAATTGCTTCTTTAAATATTTAAAGATTGCAGTAGTTGCATCGAATATAGATCATTTTTGTGTAAGGCTTTTACTAGATGAAGGCTAGTGTATTAATTCGTGATCCAGTATTTTGCAACCTGTTACTTAGAGCCATTGCTCGCATTCGCACAATCGAGATCACCATTAGTAGTTGGGTTTAGTTACAGATTTGCTAAATATCACAATTGCATCACCGGACGATGTTAGATGCATTAATATGGCCATTAAACACGTAATCATGTCGATTATGTGGATCATTCGTGAATCTAAATGACCGTCGAACTATTTAGATGCTCGTATCGGCTTACACAACATTAGTACAACAATCATAGAATGAGTATTATTAACACATGGATGTAATGGAACGATTGATAATTCGCATTTGAAATAATATTATGTAATACGTGTACTGGAAAAGAATGTCGTATTTTTAGTGGTTTTGAGTGGTCAATTATGCTTCGGTAGTCGAATTTTCACAACGTGTTCTGTTATTTCTCTGACTATGTATACCTGCGGTGTAATATATATGGAATAAACAGCAAATAAAAACAAGTTTACGACATTGTTTGGTTATTATATCAGTAAAATAATTGATAGTAATAAAATGGTGGTGATAATAGGATCGGTTTTGGTCGGCAAACATAATTAAAATTGACTTTTTTCATCATAATAGAACATGGTCCATACAAAATTCTGTTGTCAGTTCTATAAATAAAAATTTCGTCCCCAGACAATTCGTTCAACGACTCATCGGTAACGAACTAGGATGTACAGGACGTCTGGTGCACGGAACATTTGGTGCACGGGACAACAGGTGCACTGGATGTGTCGCTAACCTAACCTAACCTAACCTAAACTAATTTTAAATTATTTCTTTAAAAATATAAAATTAAAAATCTGGACTCTACGATCACTGGAAAAATTCTTAGGCTCACATGTTTCGGCCTCCTTGGAGATCATCTTCAATAAGACATCTCCAGGTAGGCTGAAACATGTAATCGTTTAAAATTAAATAATCAAATCAAAACTAAATACTTTTAATTTGTTAATTTTTAAATTAAAATAAATATAAGATTATAATTATGCAGTTTCACCAAGTATTTTCAGTTGATCACCCCAATGTCAACATAATAACTAATATGCACCATAAAACTGGATTAGTATTTGAATAACACAGACTATCTGTGAAAGAAGTAAATTATGAATATATATATAGAAACAATTACGCGTTTTCGTACCGAGCTTCGTGCGACGTCTATAATCTTTCATTTCAAATTACCCCAGTTCATTCACTACTAATTCTCTTATGCGTCCGTGCGCTTTTAACAGAAAATAATTACGCGATAATTTATTCTTTTGTGTGCATTTTCCTAAATGTATTCACTTAAGCTCGGACAAAAAGGAACATTTTAAATAACCGCCTCACGATTCGGCAGCTTTTTACAACAAGGCTTCTGAAACCAAAGGTTCTAACTGCATGCGAGTATTTAAATATCTATGGAAATATTACAGTTACTTATAGTCATGAAGTATGACAATAATGAGCAGTAAATATACTTGAAAATTGCATACAATCAAGAGGGTAAATATTAAAAAAAAAAATATGTAAGCAATTTCGATTTTAAAAGTTGTTTAAATTGAAAATGCTCTATAGAAAAGAGTAAAAAAATGTAAAAATAGTTTTTATATTTCATTCGTAATATATTATTAATACTAAGCCACCTTTTAAGACCGAATTATCTAGGCTTCAAGAGTTTAAGGTTAACCATCTGATTTCGTTAAAAAATCTTACTTACCCAAATATTCCTCGGGCACTATAGCTGTCTTCTTTTTTATTCTAAACTTCTCATTCTGACGATTATCAAAAATTAGATACATCTAGCATATACTCATACTTGACGGGGCTCCAAGTGGAAAGAATACTTGGGATAATGTAAGGTATTAATGTGTGGCGGTAATTTGCTATGACAGTATGCTCAAATCAGATAGATGAAGAACAAAGAAACTTTATTTATAAAATGAATTTAAAAAATTGTTGATTAACATAACTCAAAACTTTAAGAAGTCTTGCTTTATTTAGTGCAAGAGAGCAATTTTAGTCAGTAGAGTGTGGGTCGGTTTGCTGTTGATAGGTCGGGCCCCTTGCGGCTCGCTTCGGGTCTTTTCTTTTTGTTTTTGTAGCTAGGAAGTTATCTATCATCAGCTGTGAAAAGATGTGATCATACGTGATGAGATTTGTCAGCGATCGGAATCAGAGCCTTTCATCAGATCGGTTTCGTAAGCCAAAATCTTTTAGAGTCGAACGTAACTACAAGTATCACAAAATACATTAAATTTAGATGAAATTTGATTTTAGCATACAATGGTAGAAGACTATAAAATTATATTTCTTACTGTACATAAATAACTTCTTTGAACCTTAAAAAAAATAATTAAGAAACTTTCTCTTAAACTTTTTTTTTAGCCGTAGTTCCAGTATTACATTAAAAAATAATAACTTAAGCCATAAAAGTTTGTATTTCAAAAGATCCAATGTTGATGGATTAAATACTTGGCAGACTAATTATAATTTATATTATTAAGTACCAACGCTTATAAAAAACTCATTGATTCACCAAAAACAAAATTATTAAAATTTTATAATTATTTTGACTTTGAATGAACTTAAAACTTATTAAGAATATAGGGCCAAGACATTTACAACGACGGTTCACCTGGGAACTTATAAAGGTCCCAACGGCTTTCAAGGCAACTTAGATAATTTTTAAGGAGATCGGATGATGTAGACTCTGATGCTTCCGAAATTTTACCTTTTTTTATTTTTATTTTTCAAATTGGCGCGAGAACGTATTAGAAAAAACCGTTTATTTTTTCACGTTAACGAACTCCATAAATTACGAGATGTAGAACATAAGCAGATTGCACAAGCCGTGTTTTTGAACCGTACATCGAGCAAGGTTTCCACGAGTGATCGACCGAGTATCGATGCGTTGGGAACGGAAGATTTGTGTTCCGGCTCGCGGCCCCACCGCGGGCCATACATTCTCGATCATTACCGTTTTTTTATTGGCCATAGAACACTTTTCTCTGGAATATAGGTCACGGGCGTCGCATCAGTCAGACATAAAACGTGAAAGCTTTCATATCAGTACAAACAGTGGTACTTTTTAATTTGATGCTTTCGATCGGATGAAATTGAAATTGGTGTTGTTCCTCACACAAATCATTTTTGAAGGTGCTTTTAATGTCTTATTATAAACGAAAACCTTGCATACCCATAAAATAAGTGTCACCCAATATTCCATAGAAAAATATATATTTCAGTATGTCTAAAATAAAGAACCCGAAACTTCTTTATTATATATTTTTTCGATGAGTATGGGTGTGTGTAGAGATTGAGAAGATGGTTAAAAAAAGTTCAAAATAATATTTATAACTAAACCAATTTATTTATGTTTGAAAAAATATATAAATACAGTTTATATAACAAGCAACATGTACAAAATATATATATATATATATCGGTAATAAAGTATGTGTAATGATCTCGGCTCGATCTTCTTCTTCTTCGTGTCAGCGACGTCAAATTATTTCTGCCCAGTATCTGGCAACATCGATATGTGTGTTGCCTAGCATTAGGTCTTGAGGTGTGCAGCTTGTTGGGCAGGATCTTAGGTGTGAGGCGGTCTGCAGGTCTCCACAGTCGCACAATAGTGACTCTCCCTTCCGAAGCATTCCCCACCGCTCGCGGTTGTCCTTTGTTCAACCAACTCCGGTTCTTAATCTTTCAGGGATTACCAGATCCGCCAGTCAAGGTTCTTGCCAGTTGGGAGGCCGTCCTTTGGAGTAATGAAATCCTCTAATGTGGCTTGTTGCCAGAGCTGGAGTCTCTCGTTTTCAGAGCCGGATGTGAGAGGTTGTGTGGATCTCAGAAAGCAGCTTCGCGACTTCAGTCTGGGTGTTGGGGGTATCTGATATCGGCTCAATGAATCGGAATAATTATTAGAATGGTAAGCGCATTGCGCAAAGAAGTAGACATGTCCTGCGATTATCTTTCTACTACGAAAGAGAAATATCATATAAGATGGTGTTTTGCTTTGAATTTGTATGTATGATATATCAGTTATATGAATTTTTTAATTTTACTTAGAATATTATTTTATTATTTCAATATTCTAATCTACTTTTATAGATCATTGACTATATTACAATATTATTGTTAATTAAATATACATATACTATACATAAAATTTTTTTCAACGCGTCAATCCAAGCACAAAAATAACGGCAGAAGCGGGATGCGAACCGCGTACCTTGGAAACCAATATGCTCCAATCTCCAAACCAAAAAATCCAAATCTCCAACCAATCTCCTTGAGACAATATCAAGAAGGTAAAATTATTCATCAGTAACACAGGTAAATGATTGGTTATAAAGTCCGAGTCGGAACTATAAGTAGTCGTTTCTCATCCATTCAGTCTATAGTTTGGTTCGAGACCCGAGTGGTACTTACTAAAATAAATAGACTGTCGGAAAGTAATAATATTAAGCTTGTGAGAAAATGAAGACTGATTGAATAATAATAAAAATATACATACTTTGAAATATACTATAGCGACATCTATCGTACGATGATAACAATGATATAAATACTAGTTTCAACGCGAGTCAGTCTAGGCATAGCAATGGCTCAGTTTGTCGAGCGGTATGAATACCTGGGCATATTGGTTTCCAAGGACCGCGGTTCGCATCCCGCTTCTGCCGTTATTTTTGTGCTTGAATTGACGCGTTGAAAAAAGAATTTTATGTATGGTATATGTATATTTAATTAATGATATATCAGCTGTTGATTTTTTTTATAAATTAACGCTACTGTGGTACGCAACCTTCTTGTACAAGAAGAGTTTATTATTCACTGTAGATATATACTCGGAAAGAAGCCTCCACGGAACTTATTGTCAGGTAGCCTACATTAGCATAATATCCCTTTAATGGAAAACGTATTTGATGTAATGACACACTAATTTGTGGAACCTTTTTGATGAAATTTCTGTCAACTCATGCCGCGATTCGGATATTTTTTCTCATTGTAGTGTTGTTGTTGAAAAAAAATCAGAAGGCAAATGAAATGCTACAATGGCGTCGAATACTGCTGACACAGAATTCTTCAACTGTGAACAACTATTTCAATGAAACGCGTGGAATATGCATTTATATATATTAAAATGAATTGTACAATGAAAGCAAGAATAACATTTCATGTAAATCAGGTCTATGTGAAAAAAGACGCGTTATATACATTTAAAAAATAATATATATTTTTTTACATACACATACATGTATTATAATTTTGACGAAATTGTCAACCCTGAAGAAAACCCTTGTGCAATGGCGGTCGAAATATTGGTGCTAGGAAATTCGCCACACACGGCTAAAACTAATAGCCTCAATACTAAAATAATCCGTTTTTATCAAAAACAAAAAGGCAAGTATTTTTTTAGCAGTAATTAATTCAATTAATTGGCAGTATTATTTAGTAATAAATACTTAAAAAGGTAAGTAAAACTTAATCATTTGGCAAAGAAAAAATATTATATTGGCAGGAAATAATTAATGAATGGTAATTAATAATAAGTTCAGTTGGGTTTCCATTTAATGAGTTAATGATTCATTAATTTTACATAAATTTATACCAATATTGAATATATTATTGAAATTTTAATTTTATAACTGACCACATTCATACTGATAGTGGATGCTGCCAAATTATTTAGTCATTGCTGCCGATGAAATTTATTTACTCCCAATTGATTGAACTTTCTGCCAAAACCATGAATTAGTTACTGAACAAAATACAGGCCAGTAAAAACATTCGTATTTAATTACAACACATTAAACCACGAATTCGATCATTGATTTCATTTACACATTACAACCTCAAAATTAATTGTGAAAAAAGTGATTCCAAAGTTCACCTTAAATGTATTTTTTAATCTCCACCATATAGGAAAGAATCTTCGACCCGTATATTCCATTATTTTATAATACGACTTGGTTAGTTGTGTGATGCTTTAATTCGAGCGAACATTTTCAATTATCAAAAAATGCTTCATTCATATGTTAAACTTACATTAATGTTTCATTCTTATGTTAAACTTGCATTATTATTCCTAGACAATAAATTCAGTTAAGGAAGTGTTTAATGCTAGTGGTCATGAGAACAAAACTTTTAATTCGTTACAAAATATTGTCGAAACACATAAGTCTGATAGAGCGCTTAACATACGAATGTTGAACCGTCCCATAAATGTGTTATAAACAACAGTTTAATTGCGTTCATATGTCTTACGAAAAATATTACGCCGCCTTTACACTACAATAAATAATTTAACGTCAAACACCGAGATTGAAATATACTGATAACAAGTATAAATTAAAATAAAAAGATCATGCAGTTATTGTAATAATTTTATTACAAATATTCATGAATATATTATTTTTGTGTGAATAACAGGGGTACGGGCGAGGAGCTATGTAAATTGAACTGTAAATTTCTCTCGAGTTCAAATCCCACCAAAACCTTAACATGTATTAAGCATTCAATTCGTTAAAAAATATCTGTGTGTGACTTTTATTGGATTTCCACCCGTAAAAATGCCTTGAATAGTCTTTTTATCAAACTAGGTAGTAGACGTTAATCCCTTAACAAACAAATTGCAATATAATAACGTTAGCTGATCAGAGATCTACGTGAGCTTCTTTTCATTGTTTTTTTTTTGTTTCCAGTGTTTCTACGATGGATAGTTATACTTGGCAAGGTTACTTCACATAATAACATAGAACAGTTCGCTAGTGGACAGGGAGGACGAGTGATGTAAATATAGCTAAGCTGCTAAGAAGTAAGTAGTTAATATTTCTAGAGAATTTGAGATACTTACATAATGAATGGAATAGTCTGAAGACATTTATTGTTACTTGAATAGTAGGTAGATATGGTTTAATTTAATAGTATTCCTTTTAAGCTACTTAATTCGCGTGGCGTAATAATTTAGTAAGCAAATCAATATATTAATAAAAACGTGTTTATAAAAAACTAGACGTAAAATTATAAAGTAGTGTAGTTCTATAATAGTGTAGGTCTAAAATGCTGCTTATATAATTTCTCGTACTAATTAAAATGCTAATAACCTTACAATATTTAAGCATTTATAAAGCCATAAATTAGTATTAAGTTACAAAGTAGTGAAGATTGCATTGATATCTTGATCATCTTGTGTCTTTTTGTTCGCTCGTCGACATGTATGTGTCGCCATATTGGTTGTGTAGGTCCTGTTACCGGTGCGTCGATCTGTAAATGGCTGTCTGTCATTGGCGCCCCATTAGTTCTCTAAATAGACACTGGAAAAATTTCGGAGCTGGGTGTCACCCACCACGGGCGCCCGGTGGCCAGTAATCACTTCTATCGAAAATATATGTGCTTTTTTAAAAGTCTGTATGTTGCTCATCTGCTCCTCATATGTCCACCATGTGTTCTAATAACGATCCCGGCGACGTGAAGTCATCTTTAAGTAAAGGGGTGTTAATATGTATTTATCCTGCTGCCGATTAATACAATGCTGATATTAGCTATAGAGATATCTTCGTCACAGTCTGACTGTATTCTCGTGTATTTATTTGCATAATTATGTAATAAAAATGGGGCCTAATAAAAAGCGTAACATAATATTTATGTGAAGAGTAAACGGTCAGTAAATTTTCTAGCAATTAAATGCGCGCGTCCGAATGGCCCATTTTGTTGTTGAGGCGGTATGATCTCCTTCCTGTGAATCTAATATGATGTAATCTGATTACGTTGCCGGCTTAATGTTACTGTCCAATTGTTTTGTGTTTCGGTCGAAAGTGTTCTGGAACACGTAATATATATCTATTTTTAGTGCCGCGAAGAAATAAATAAAACGCTCACCTGGATTTCCAGTTTCGGGAACTGCTTATTCTTAGACACTTTCACGCGTTTTGCGCAATCTTTTCATCAGTAATTTGCGCAATACCCGTTTGAGATAGCTGCTTTTAAAATAAATTATACCGAAATTTTTAAACTGACTGACTTACACAATTACTTTTATACTTGACATATCGGGTGACAATATTACATGAAACTACTTAAAACACTACAATAATCTCTTAGCACTTATGTGACATCTATAAGAGGTATACTAACTTAAATAAAAATAAAATATAAAAATAAAAATCCGACAGGCATCACTTAAAGATAAAGCATTTGTTTACCATACTTAATGTCGTGAGTTCGATCCTTGACAAACAGTTTTTTTTTTTTTTAATAATAATTTTAAACGCTATAAATACCCCCGTTTTATATAAATGTGATTCCTCAATCGTTAAATGACAGTCATAACCTAATGATCACAAATATTAATAGACATTAGTCATCTCGTGAATGACACAAATTCATAGTGAGTCCCAAGAAAATGATTTATGAATGAACATCTTATATATATAATATTATATAATAATAATGTTAACTGTATTTTAACGTCATTGGCGTATCAGAAAACCATATGCAACGCTTAGCCGTACATAAAAATAGCAAGCGTCATGGAATCCGCAGATTAATTATTTTCTTGTACGTGTATACATTACAAATAATTTCTCTCTTGTCTATAGCATCGGTCCCTTGGATCTTCTTCGTAGTATCAATCCGGTGGATTGGTTTGCAGTAACAGAATCTTGCATCTCGATCTCCATTCCTCTCGGTCCTCCGTAACCCTTTTCAGCTCAGCATAAGCACAACAAGTCATGTCCTCGAATACTTGCTGGATATATTCCATTGGATATTTGTGATATATAAGATATTTTATTTATGCATTAATTTTATTTCTAATTGATGTTTTTTTTTGTCTTATTTTTGTGTTTCATCTTATCTATCAAGCCTATAAAGTCGTATATTTTATATAATTAGTATTGTTTTATATTGAAACATTTGTTCTTTGAAATAAAAAATTAAAAATATATATACTAAAGTAAAAAAATTAATTGACCTAATTACTCCTAACAAAAGATCAAATGCGCAAAACTATATTGAACAATAAAACATTTATATCAAGTGACATCAAACAAGCTTCTTTTCCTCATTGAATTTTTAATCATTTTCTTTTCATAATTATTGTTTATCCTCTGCTTTTTTGTGTTTTCTCATTTGTGTCACACGCTGATATAATAGCATGCATCGAAAATCCTGCGCTAAGCGGTTGATTTGCGGCACCTGGCTTCGGACCGATGGTACCCACCGATGCTGGGCACGATGGTCCGCCGAGGCTGTGAGGGAATCTCTGATTAGAGCCGCACGAGAGGAGCAAGTTCATCGCAGAGGTTACGTGGACCAGCCACACTTAACTGTGAGACGAGACCAGCGACTCTCCAATCTCTGACCAAGAGACACTATAAGAAATCATGTATCATCGACGTGATCCACATGGACGCTTTCATTTTATTTTTACCCTGTTTATCTTGTTTAATAAATAAAAAAAGCTTAAACAATAACGGATGAATTTGACTTATACAAAGAATGTTTAAGCAATTAAACTAACATCCTCCTCTCTTTAAAGAAAGGTAGTTATTCAGTCGCTTGGTTTCAGGATGAGGAGCAGATTAACAACACAAAGACTTTTTCCGAAGGACATTGAAATATATATTTCGATAACTGTACAAACTTCTGGCCCGGACCACAGCATTCAGGCCAGGCCACAATACGACCTTTTTCGCGGTCGGTACACGACTGAGCGTGCTCGTGATGGGCTGTCACACAGCGCCGGAAGTGGCGATCTACGTAATTAGTCCAAAATTCCAATATGGCGACACATACATGTACGACAAGCGAACAGAAATAAGAGACGAAAGATTGTATATCGAGGTTTTCGATAGCAGTCAGCAAGAGCATTATCATTCTGATGTCAACACATACAACAATACTCATGAAATAATATCATAATCCATAATAAATTACAATACCATGCCGCTGTCTCTATGATTAACAATTACTGAACGCGATTCATGTTAAAAAAAGTAAAATTTAATTTTTCATACATTATTACAATTAACGAAATATACTATGATCCCTGAATATTTACTTGAAAAATTGATTATATTAGATGTTTCAATCACATGTTTGCCACAAATATCTAGAACCTACTTTCTTTGATTTAAAGTATTTCGAGCGTTATCCGTAATATAAGATTCCCAGTGATTTTTCACAGTGTAAAACATGTTTAATTCCATGAATGCGTGCATTTTTGAAAATTTCAGACTTTTACCTATTTTATATATGAATTTGATCCTCACCCGTAAAATGTCAATCATAGCCTATTAGTTAAAATTGGTAGTAGACGAAAGTCGTCCTGTGAAGACCACTCATTCATAGTAAATTCCTGTTATAATAAGGATGATGCGTGAATCTCGGGCTGTAGTCTATGACATAGGCGGACAACACACGTGCAGCGCTTAGCCATATGCACTATGGTAAGCATCATATAATTTCACAGATGAGACCTCAGAATTACTATCACCATCTGTCGGAATTCTCCTGTATAAAAAAATATTTCATGTAATATATATATATGTAATATAAAAAAATATTTTTAATATACGTCAAATAACATTTAAGAATCTCTGAAATATCGATCCAGTGAAGTACTGCACAATAAGATAATACCGGCCGCATCACTCAATATACACTGTCATTAGGAGAAAAAATAATCGCAATTTCTTTCTCAAAATTAACAGTGAGTACCTCAGCTTACACTGCAGTGTACTTTATTCGCTTATTGAGTATTCACGGACGTATTAGTCACGTGACGAGATTTTTTTATTGTATTCCACAAAGTAGTACGATATCCCGTTGCAATAATAATAGTTTACTTCGATGTTTTTTTTTTCGTTATTTAAACATTTATTCTTATTTCAAGAGTCCATTGTTTCATGTTGTCGTCATGGTAAAATCACAGAAACAGCTATAATATGTTTTAAGTTCATTCTGCTGTTACATTAATTAGTTTTTTTACAGTTGAAATATTCAGCTCGCGACTTGAAACATAAATGATCAAGTTATAACAATTTTCTGATATAATAAATAGCCAAGTAGAATGTTAATAGTATCACAGGAATTCCACAACATTGGAAAATGTATTTTTACGCTCTTTGAAAAATCACAACTTATCATAAAAATTAATTTTTTTTTAGTGAATAATAATAATAATTCTTAAATCCCTATATTTTTGTTCATTTTTGCAACCCTATCTGTCTCCTTCTCTTATCATTCCCTGATAGTCACACCCCTATTCTCTCTTCTACATAAAATGGGTTCGACCACTATGAAGTACTATGCAGTTTATTTGTCACTTGACAAGTGATGGATTAAGAAAGGCTACGAGTTTGTCGAAACTGCAGTCTCCTAAATAGAGAACATATCTTGCATCATCCATGTAAGAATTAGGTAAATAAATAAATACTTATCAAAAGATAATTGTTTACTATACAATAAGTATGATATCAAGACATCTATACAATTCAATAAAATTGTAGAACGGATTTTAAAAGCAAGTGTCTGAATAATTTAGAGTGCGAAGGTGATTTTATATGTATATCCATTTTAGACCTTGATTTTATATTTTTAACATTTTAGATCTTAAATTTTTATTCGTCATAAGGGTAAAAAATACCTCCATATTTGTAGACAAACATTCAGCAGCACTCACAGTATTTTTATATATCCATTGAGTATAAGTGGAAGTACTCATATGGCACACGACTTTTTTTATACTTTTATACATTTTTCGGTGACTTTTGCACATTTCAGCGACTGAATTCTCAACACGTACGTTTTTGAGATCACAAAGTTTTGCGAAATATATACGTAATGTTGAAAATATATAAAGAAAAGTATGTGAGGATATCAAAATGGACCAGGGACGTTGGGAGAAAACAGGTTTCTGACAAGGATCAAGGAAAAGAGACTTTTGCCATTGACTTCTTTTAACGTTGTTTTTATTTCTAGAGACAATAATACCTCTGTGACGTTTTTCGCGAAACTTTTTAAAAATTCCAGAGAAAAACATTTTCACGGTCGTAAAACAACAACATAATAAATGTATTTTAAAGATTTTTTCTTTTTCGTTTAAAATTACAATTAATCAACACTTCGTTGTTTTAACCTTATTAAATTTCGAAAAAAAACCTTTACGATAATGAGTGCCACAAGCTTAAATGATGGTTTTCTTCACGACATTGTGGAGGGGATGGTTGAGGGTAGAAACTGTAGAGGGCGCCCTAGACGGGAGTATTTGCGGCAAGTGTCCGAGGACATGAGTTGTAGCTCTAGCTGAGCTGAAGAGGGTTGCGGAGGACTGAGAGGAATGGAGATCGAGATGCAAGATTCTGTTGCTGCAGACAAATCCACCGGATTGATACTATGAAGAAGAAGCTTAAACTGTTATACATTATAATATCGCCAAAATATTTAATTTATTAGTCAATCGATCAAAACAGACCTCCCCATATGAAATAAATTTTAAATAAAAACCTTTTGTTACGGGACACCAACAAACTTAATCTTTTTTTTTTTCAATGGTTGTCTTCTATCAAAACATATAGCTTTACATTTTCAGACCGTTCCATTGAGCTTGTTCACGTTTCCGATACAACTTATCATATTAATAATTTTAATCTATTAGACTTACAAGTCACAATATCGTTCCAATCAATGCGAGAGAACCCATCTCGGCTTTTTGTTGGCATTAATCAATACACACGAATAACACGAATATTTTCCGATAGCTATGCGGTTAAGACGTACGACGGTAATGCGAGCGGTTCCGTGTACAATCCCCTGCGATACTAAAATATATTTATCATGAGTACATTACCTTCTCACTTTTGATGATCCAATTTTATTATTTACAACGGACACGGTATAAGCTAAGGCATCTCTTTGGACCATATGATTCAGGCCTCAGGTGCGTTAGGCTTGTCATACAATTTCTTTGATAATTATGCCTGAAACATATCACCCAAGACATTAATTATATATTTTAGATGTCTTCTTATCCAAGTCATCCAACTCCTGAGAAGGAGTTTTTCAAAAACCATATGTTCCCACATGAACCGACTATGGAAATGAAATCTATGTCCAATGGAATTGAGTGGCGGCAATATGTGGTATCCATATGCTCCAGATAATAAGTGGATGTGGGATAAAACAGTATAACAATAACTGAGAGTACGGTGCTTTGACTTTGTGAAGAATGGTGACGTGAGAGAGCGGACATAGCAACCTTCAATCTTATAGTCGGTAAAGAGACAAAAGTAGATACGAATGGGATATGCTCTTTTAATGCCGCAGGAGAGCATAAAGTACAGCGGCTCTTTCATTTAACATCTGGGCTTTCACCGTTGTAAAAGGGCGTCGGGAACTATGCATAGAATGTTCTCGACGAATCTAAGATAGGCAGAGCTGATATGCGATTCAGACCATGACAAGAAACTTTGTGGCAGTAATAAGTGGTTATATTGAACGAATATTTTCATTTTCTTTAATATTTTTTATCTCTGTATTATATAATATGGCATTTGTCATAAAATTCACATATCAAATCATTAATCGCCGTCTGACGGTATTCTTTCGCATGTGCTTCTATATTTTAAAAAATCGTAGAAATTAATAGTGTTGTCACGCATTAAAACCTATTTTCGGATCTACCTAGAGTGTAATAAGTTATTCACGAGAACGGTTCGTTTTTTCTTGGCTATGAACGGTTCGCTAGTTAGCGATGCTCCGGCCTCGAGGCCCGCGGATCCGGACCGTGTGACGGCCGATGATAATGATTTATCGGAAGCAGATATGTAAGTAATGTGAACAAGCTTTGTTAATTCCGTCGATACGAAGACTGGATGACTAGAGACTTGCACGTTGCGCTACAGAAGAACTGGCATATTGAATAGAGTGAAAATAGCTCATAGATTCTTGACGTCTCCCATGAACATGCAAATGCAAGAGAGAGAAAAAATATTATGGATTTAAAGCTTTATAGCATTTAAACCGCTTACTTATTTTGCTAAATATTTTTTTACCTGGTACATATTGTGTCACAAATTGCCGCCACTCAGTTCTGTCAGTTGCCATTGTGCACGCTTTATTCCAAGACGTATAAGCAACTTTTTGGGAACATATAGTATATGTTCTAAGCAGTACCGGTTTTAGACCCTGCGGCACCCTGTGGCAATTTTTTTATAGCGCCCCATATTGTTAATATTTTTTTAAATATAAGAAACATTGGTTGCCCTCGGCGCCCCTAGCTTATCGACGCCCTGGGGCACCGACCTATTTCGCCACCTCCTAAAACAAACTGACACTGGATCTAAGGTGCATCATTAACAAACAAATATGGTCCCCGAAGATCTCCAGGGCAGCAGCTCAGGGATTTGAAAAGTCGGTAGATTTTGTATCCGAGGCATACAGGTATTTTGTGGAATCAGTTAATTTAATATTTTTATGAAATCTGATGACTATCCCTATCTTAAGGGATGTCTAAAGCTTACCAGCGATACTCGTCTAAAGAAATGTATATTATTATAACGGCACATGATATCGTAAATTAAACGATGAAAAGAAGTAATGTTTATTACGTCATAAGGAATGCATAAAAGCATAAAGCAGTTACGGGTATGTTGTCATGTGTTACCTATATATATACCTACTCCTGAGTGCCTGGAGCACTAAAATAACTCATCATGACTTCGGGTTCATCTCGCATGTAAAATTTACCGATATGTCCAATGTACGCCCAATACCAAGCACCGATAAACACTGCGCTCTTGCGCTCTTTGTACCGCCGTATTGTAATATTTTCTGGAAATTTTAATAACATTATATTGTTCTTGTGTCAGCTTTTTGTTCGGTGCTTCCCGCCGGTTGCGACACAAAATCTTTCTTCGGCACGTGGTAGAAAAATTCCAGCAGATAAAGCGCCCGACTAGCATACAAACAGTGTCGGGTTAGAATCCCATAGAAACTTCATCTTCGTCTTTTGATTTTAGCTCATGACTGAGGGTCCTTTAATTACATTGAATCTCCTTATTTAATATCTACAGTGCAATCAATCAGAATCTTACGTACAATAGTTCTGTTGCATTACCGATACAGTTCGTTAAACGTAATGTAACCTTTATATTTTTACTCCTAACTCGTATTTCTACACATTTTGAGTCTCGATTCAAAAACATTTATTTTAATAAATATATAAATCAATTTACATTTATGAATACCTTAATGTATAAGTCACAATTTATTGTCTTTAGATGCTTAACACTCCACATGCTAAATACCCTTTGTTGTTTCATGTCCTTACTTCTAAATTAGTTGTTGTTACTATGCTGAAAAATGAATAACTCTGTCAAAAAATATGTATTAACCTTAATCAAAGATCATGAATGTATGCTTGAGTGGATAAGTTGAACAATGATAAATAATACTAAAGTTCCATTCCTGATAAAGAAAATCTTATTGATTTTTTGGAGCCAATGGTGATATATGTAATATTTCTGTAATATGTGTGACTTACTCCTACAAAAGTATTTTATAATAATTTTGTACTTCATACTGATACAACGACCCTTAATTATCCATAAAATGGTCAAATCGATCAATATCGCTTCATTATTTTCACGAAAAAAGAATAGAAGATAGTCTGTCAGCTTTTTGTTCTGAGGTGATATTTATATTTCCTATCGGTTGCGACACAGTCTTTCTTCGACACGTAGAACCTCTCATGTGTGTAATGTTCTGAGACAAAGGGTAATGGCTCGCGGTTCGCCTGTTTAAAATTCAAATTGGGTAATAACATTAATTGATAGATTCTCCATTGTAGGCTTCATACGTGCCGCATAGAGAGAATATTGAATGCGTCCGTAAAATAAATATTACGGAAAACAATATCCCCGGGTTTCGTGATGGAGTTACTCTGCCATTCAGATCTTTTTTACAGCACGAAACTAGTTTGTTATTTCTTTTTGTTGGCGGATTCTTTAGAAATCAGCTGTGGTCATTGAGATGATGTCATAGTAATTATTGACAAAATGAGTTCAAATTATCCATTTGTATTTTTTGTTTTCTGTTTACTAAAAGCGTGGCAATCTTTTAAATAACGGCAATAACTCTAAGGTCTAAAGAGTTTAAACTTGAAAATCTTGCAATATAGTAATAATTGTTTTATTTTGTAAGTAATAAGTTCATTGGAAATAAATAAATGAATTTCCTTGTACGTAAAGATGTTTAGTAAAATAATAAATCCATATGTCGATAAATAACGCAACAAATTCTTCAAACACACGTACTTATCAATTTTTAAGTTATTTATATAGTGGTTCTATTTTTCTATCACAACCACTAATTACTACAAAAAAATCACAGCTTGTAGAGAAGTTTTCAAGATCTGTTGTCCCTCATTTTGTAGTTGTTAATACATAGTCCAGTTGATGTTAGTAAAACAACTTTTAATTATATCATGTTGGCCTAGTAAAACGCAAATGAATTTTCACACATTATTTTCATTTAATATTGTCTACTTATTAAAATATTTTCAGCAGCAAAACTAACATTACCTAATCACATTATGGGTTGAACCACACTTTAAAGACAAAAAAAATATGTCCAGGCCTCGGGAGCGTTGTGCTTACCATCCGATCTCCTTAAAAACAAAATTGATTATTGAACACCCAAATATTTCACTGGTACTACAGCCGGAGTCTACGCAGGTTCGCGGGCTCATGCCCTGAAGGCTTCCGTTAACCATCTTTGTTAAGATGTAGATCTCTGGGTATACAGGTGTTCTGGGACAAGGCATAGACAATCTGAGCTTACAAAACTGTGAAACGGCAATTTGTGGTTTCCACATGCTCCGATATGGAGCGCATATGGTATAAAAAATCACATTTTGACTTATTTATAGTATTATATATAGTATTTTTTACCATTTTTAAACATACACACGAACAGAAACTTTTAAATATAATGTATCAAGTATTAATGGTTATCAAATACTTAGTTGTAGAAAAATATAGGTAAGAACTATTAAAAATAATTATATATTGTAATTATTTTATAATAAATGATGATTTGTAACTTCAAATCTGATTTTATTGTTTCTCTAAAATGCTCAAGTCTCGTAACAAGAATCGATTCTCGAAATCATTATTCACGTTTTCTGTACAATACGGAATATGGCGTGACCCAAACGAATGAATAAAGAATCATTACAATCATTTTACTAATGACTACGATGCTCTCTAATGAAATGATCATTCCAGTATCTACGAGCATCGTTCAACACACCACCAAATGAACTTTAGGCTATCTCTATTAACTCCAACGTCCAAACATACACACTATTTTCCTGGTGGTCTCTCGTGATTAATACCCTGATATTCCGAGTCCACACAATCCACACAAAAGATAATATAATATAACCCCACGTATAAAAAAGACACACAAAGACTTTTGTATCCGATATAACTCGTAAGGCATAGATTTTTACGTAAATTTCAATTTAAAGGGCTCCAGTTTTTGATATATCCTTACATATAAGGTCCGCTTGAATGAAACCCTTGAATTATTATGTCCTAGAAATCTGACAAAGGTTTTTGTGTACTACGAATTAAAAGCTTACGCCGCCTGTTCGTATGTTTTATCGTTGCCCATAAATTGTGAACTGTTGTTTCCTGGATCGGTTTGACCTATAAAAGTTAACTGAATCATTCAATGATTTGGGAAGTGGACAACTATATTCAGGGCTCCGTAGTTGAGACAGGTGTGCCCTAAAATGTTTGAATAATCAAGAGTTCCAAATTTAAGCTTTTAAAAAGCAGTTAAATAATTAATGCTTTTGGGTGAATCGTTTATTCATTAGGTAGATGCCATGATATATTAACGTTTTACATATTTTACTGTATTGTTTGATTAATGCTTTATCATTATTAAATTAGTTAAATTTTAAGTTGAATTGTTTAAAGCATATTTTGTACATTTAATGTAATTTCTAATCCCAGCTACTCAAACTGCATTTATTTTGACTGTTGTGGGAAATTTTACATACATAAAATATAATATTAATTACCGCAATTACGGTTCTCCTTTCTTGGCGAAACAATGAATAATGAACTTAAAAAATATGTAGTAAAATTATGTTTTTTTTTTAATTGAATACTTATTTATTTTGATCATATCTACAACAAATTAAAACAAACAACCGAATACGAGTATCATTAGATTCTTTAAATTCCGTCACTGCGACAAATTTACACACTTATGAAATGTATGTTTATTTCCAATTTTGGGACATATGATCACGACAAATTGTCACCATTCAGTTGTCAATGCCAAATCACAAGACCTCTCTGTAGCCTCATTTTTGACCTGGGAACATACATGGTTCCTGATGACTTCGTGGGTGAAAACCCGGAAACTTAGGACGGCAGCTATAGTATCCGAGGCATATTTTAACCGATTTGTCAATCAGTATTTTTCTATAGATCGAATAATTAGCTTGATACTACTGAAGCATTTGATCATAAGATGCGGTCTAACCAAACCAACGACACGATGTAATCCATCCAAGTATTGGTCTGCGTCTAATGTTGCTTGGTTTCTATATTCCAACCAGAATCGCATTTACAATTTTAATTATTTAATAATATTTGAGCAAATAAAATAGCATTTTAACACATCAAACAGCCACACTTGTAGCGTGTATTTCCAAGCGATCCGTTATGTCGTTACATAGCTCTAAGTTTTTTATCTTGCTTGGTGGTTTCGGTTGCATACGATCACACGGAGAGACAAAAAAAACGCATACATATTGGCATTCTCTCGCTTCAGCCGGTCCCGGCCCAGTGCGATTGCGATCGCTCTGATCTCTGAATAAGGCCGTACATCGTTCGCGTACCCTAAAACGTATAATTATGCAAAAATCTTTGTCCAGATTCCAGTTTTTCGTTTTTTATCTTCATTATCTCCCGATACAAAGAAAACGACCTGCCATGCGTTATTATGTAGGTACGAGGGGAGATGTTTGGTTACCCGTTCTTTTAAACAGTTTAAAATTAACGATATGGCCCCACTATTAAAATGAATCGGCGCGGAAAGCACATTATAATTATTCAGATTGAAATATATTTTTTATTTTAAAGGTAAAAAACTATCAAATTCTACAGATGAATTCTTGAAAGTGAATCACAAGTGACCAAATTTTTTGAAATTTAAACGATGTACAATCGCAATATATTTTAAATTCACTCTAATAGTTAATTTATTCTAAATAAGTAGAAACCTGTCTCAAAATCATCGATCAACAAAAATATATTTTTTTATTGAATATATTGTATCTTTATTTAATAAAATATTATTGATTTTTTTTATAAATTATTGCAGAGCAAACTTGCCTTTTTCATTTTTGAATTCATGTTAAACTCTAAGTCGTTCAAGTGCGTGACGAAAAATAGAGTACGTAAGTATAAGAATATTATGAGTAAAAATAAAAAATAAAAAATAAAACAAAACAGCTATGTGACGAAATTTAAAATTTACTTTATAAAACTTATTTATATCGTAAATATGTAATTTATATATTTTTAATCAGTTAAAATTATTTTAAATATTTTTTTTTTTGATATTTCATAAAGTTGCGCGGCACGCATTGCTACGCGTCCTCCAATAAATTACTACTATTTTGATTATTTCTTTTCTTCGCACTCATTCGCAAATACAAAAAACATTTTTTTAATTAAGACCATCTTGGTATACACAGATATATTATCAAGATAAATAGTAATCTATAAAAAATATACTTTTATTACATAATGCGTACCTCTTTACTTTAACTAATATAATTTTATTATCGAATAGATACTGCAAAATGCGCAAATGCTTTGCCTTCTATTATATAAGTTTACTAGTAATACTTTATTCAAACATAATCTGAAATGTATCATCCAAAGTGTCAGAAATTAACCAATAAACACTCAATAGATTACGCCACATTCACGTCCATAAAATACCATTACATTTCTTCATGCAGATTCACACTCGAGTGCAAATGCAAATGTCTGCAATCAAATCGACTTTTGAATCAACAAACGCACAACACGACACCCAACAGAGCTCAACCGAGGATACTTGTATAATATATAAAATAAGGGGTAAAAAGAGCCGCGGGGAGTGTCATGCAAAGAGCGCCAAACCCTGAACATCTTTATTATTTAGTGGCAATTCAAGGAGACGAGGACGTAAAGGAGACCGATCAGCGCGCTCCACGACACCAGGGCTCCCTGGGCTTCATCGCCTGATAACGAGCGCTTCGCCTCAACCCTATCTCGTAAGGCATTTTAATATCGCATCTTCAGCGTGTACTTTTTGCGCTATTACGTGATGTATTAGAGTTTTTTTTGTGTAAACGATGTATACTGCAGAGATGATGGGATAGGAATAAGTGCGTGTAGGATAGGATGTAGATCAAGTGCGCATTAGAGATTAGAACAACGATACTGCTTATTTCGCTTACTCTAGAATACCATAATACACTACATATTGTGTTAACCCTTGAATTTAACCGAGTATTGCATGCCTTAAAAAGTATCATATTTTCTTTGTTTGACTATAAAAGATATAATGCTCAATTAAAAAAATTCTAAGATGTTCCAAAACGGAAACCACAGAGTTTTTTTTTTGTAAATGTAAATAGTAAATTGATTAGTGTAAAATAAATCAATACACGCTAAATTATTGCAAAATTAAAATGTATTATACGAAAGATATTTTTGTCTAATGTGTTAATTATGGTATCTTTAACATAACCATTGAGATGATGATCCTTAAACAAATTTAGAAAAGAAGTTCCGAAGTAAGATAAACTTTTGACGTCGAAGATGGGGAAGATCAAGAAGACTGTACTGGAGTGATAGGGTAGAAAGAGTTTATAGCATACCTGATGACGAGATACAATAGGCATTTGATTTCCATGAAGATTTCATAAAATATGGCTTTTAAAGCTGTAGATCGATATTTTAGGAATAGTCTCCGATTGATAGTAAGTGAAAAGACCTTAAGAAAGTAAGATCATAAAAAAATTAATTAACGTATTGAAATAGTGGGGTACGAGTTTATTTATAATATTATTATTTTACATACTTTTTATTAACCCAATTATTCATTGATTATCAAAATCAAATTCTTGTGCATTTTTATTAAAAAAAAATAAACGATGCCTCGATCTGAAAAATGAATTATTTCCGTTGACTTAAATAAACACAGAGAGTAGACCTAAATCAGTGGGATAATCTTGTAACTTACTCGGACAGTATTTATTATAGCCAAATAAATTATTTCGGGGCGACTGGATATTTGAATATGCGGGAGGGTTGAATGGCATGATGAAGTGTTCGGATGCGGAGTTAAGTTTGCGCAGTTGCATCGGGCAGGACACGCGCAACAACACGAAGAATGCTTCGGCCCCGCCATTTCTACATCCTACTTTTAATAACTAAGAAAATATACAAAAACCGACATCTTCCCATGGACATGAATTAGGTAACTTCAATAACAAGCTAAATACTTTTATCCATATATTGAATACTTAGTGTATTTATATCTTCGGGGTCTAAATTCCTTCCAAGCATTTAATATATACATTTGTCAACGAACGTATGCTTTTTCAGAGGTCACTAATTAATTTCCATATTAACTCAGAAAGTATTTAACTCACTGTCTTTTTTCGCATACTTTCAGCAGGTGATCAACTCACATATAACCGCGACGCTTCATGTAAGCTCTACATTTAATTCATATTTCCGCATACCATCGCTTTTGGTCAACACACGCTTCATATGCTATTTAAAATATTATGTTGATAAGCATTGCAATTTAAAAAAAAATACTGAATCTAGAATTTTGATATATATAATCGTGTCGGAAACAACAGGGTCAGATCCTGTCTGCCTAGAAGTGGGCGTCGTCGATGGCGTTACTTCCGGTCATCATCAGGTCTTCCTAGGTACAGCTACTCGGACACAGCGCACACTTCAGAAGGTGTGATAAGGTCTGCTAAAACTGCCAGGCTTTCATTTGTGTCCTTGTCTTGCATCCATAATAAAGCTGGCCTAAACATTAATTTACAATACTAAACAAGTCTTTTTATATGTCGCAATTAAATAGGATATTATCCTTTCTATGGGTTTTGAGAACAGAAGCAATAGTTGACTATGTAAGAATTCAAGGGGTAAAAGAACAGACAACAAAGCCTTCCATCCTTCAAGAGACGAAGATACATTTTCTTATTATGTCCCACGAGAGCATAAGTTATTTCTGCCTTTTAATTCTCGTCGGAAGCTATACATACAATAAATTTGGCGAGCTGACATGTGACGATTGAAAAACCATGGTGACTAACTTTATGGCAACAATAAGTAAAGACTATAAACGAGTATAGCAACTATGAATCGGATATGAAATGATGATGGTGCTCATAACCTTTTGATTCTTACAACTTTCGTGGAGCA
Source organism: Glossosoma conforme (assembly GCA_022606575.1). NCBI lineage: Eukaryota > Metazoa > Arthropoda > Insecta > Trichoptera > Glossosomatidae > Glossosoma > Glossosoma conforme. The sequence continues at coordinate 946,161 of JAGTXR010000029.1, forward strand.
GATGATGAAAGCTTATGGACACAGCAAAAAACAACTGAAGAATTGTTCTTATAGCAACCTTAAGTGATGTAACTGCGTGCTCCAAACTGTGGCGTTAAGCAAATTCTGTATTTTTTTAATATCATGAAAATAAGTTAAGGAATGTGTTGAACTGGATCAAAATTTGGCTGTAAAGAATCGCCCAACTCCACACGCAAGGTGCGCTTCGATACAAATGTATTGCAGAATGCCCCGGGCGCGCGAATACCTGCTACCACCCTGATAATATTTATTATGTTATATCCCTTATGACAACGCTTTAATGCTTATTGAGGCACGCACCTCTGATGAAGCGGTTAGCGTTGTGGTAATATATATGTTATTAAGCCATTAAATAACGTCCATAATAAAATTTACATCCCAATAAATGCGATTTTTTTTTCGCGAACGAACACAGGAGAATACGAATAAATGGCTAAAGAAATATAACGAGAGGATTCTGTGATATTTGTTATTGAAGTCAAGAATGGCAGAGTTCAATTAGGACTACATTGGTATGCTTTATTAGATATCATTCTGTTAGATGTCAAGAAATAAAAATTTAACTAAAACATTTATGGATGCCTTGATTGAAAATGAATATTACTTTGATGGCTAATTTAAAAGTAATTAGAACTTGCAAAAATATTATATTATAAGCAGATCAAATCGAACGTTATTAAAGAGGACATTTTAAAGGATAATTAAGCTCGTAAGTAAGTAAGAAATTTACCTATAGTCCAAAAATGGTAGTGATATATTCATTAAAAGACTTTCTGCTTAAACATAGATAATCCACCGCATATTGTTATTAATTAACTATAAAACATTTATAGGTGAGAAATCACTCCCATAATTGTTTAAATTAATAAGCGTTTTTCTAGTTAATATTTCACAATTTTCAACGATATATAGTATGTGAGTTTCATTGAGATGCCATTCTTAAGTGTCGTTTGCACACTGGAAAATGAATACCCGACAAAACCGAAGCATGATATAAAGTAAAATTGTTAAATGTTAACTTTAAATAATCTTTACTTTATCATATATAAATTATAGGATTCCACCAAATAAATTGTAAATATCGAATAAACACTCACAGGTGTTGGAAAAATATTTGTGTTTTTTTAAGCTTGTCAGTAATCGAACTTGCGATAAGTCGCGTGACGGTTGAGGTTTTTAACCTATCGCGCACACCTCTCTGAAAATTATATAAGCCGTTGAATAACGTGCATAATAAAACTTACGTCCCAATAAATGCATCGTACATCTGATGCTGAATAAAACTGAAAAGATCGCACGTAACTAAGACTGCAATTATCATATTTATGAGCATCTCGTTTTATATGTATGAACGGTCTACTCACTCTAAGTTGTTTCATATTTGCATTCATAATATATTATTTAATCTATATTCATTAATATTTATAACAATTAGTTACGTGCTATTTAGTACATAACTCTTAATAATTGTAATATCTGGAAAACTTTATTTATTACAATTATTTACAGTACAGATAGAAGAATCAACTAAGAAACGAGATTTGGGTTGAGCCGGCTCTCAGGATCCAAATAATTTCGGGAGCGTCCAATCCATAGATGAGAAAGGTATTCTCAAAAGACAGTAAGGATTTTCAGATGAGAATATAAAATTCGACAGCTTTCACACGATAAAATTCTTAAGTGTCCAGTTTAAGTCTAAGTAAATATAAAAAATGGAGCCTCTAGGAGACAAAGCTGACATGGATTGATACAAAAATCATGGAAGCTTACAGAGCTTTGTGACATTATACGAGTATGTTCTAAATAGGAGCCGATAGGGACAAAAAAAGAAAAGAGGCCTTTGAGATATGGTCATAAGAATTTTCGGAATATCTTGGAGAGACCACATCACTAACAATAAGATTCTCAGCATAATAAAAGAAGACAGGCACCTAGTAAGAACCATCTCAGAAAGTGAGCCCGATGGATCGGTCCCGTCATGCGCTACGGTGGCCTTCTTCACTACATTGTGGAAGGGATGGTTGAGGGTTGAAACTGTAGAGGGCGTATTTGCAGCAAGTGTTCGAGGACATGAGCTGTAGCTCTTATGCTGAGCTAAAGAGAGTTGCAGAGGATCGAGAAGAGTGGAGATCGAGATGCAATATTTTGTTGCTGCAAACCAATCCACCGGATTGATACTACAAAGAAGGGACAAAAAAAATGTATGCACATTAAATTAAACCTTAAATTGAAATTAAAAATTACCTTTATATTTTTTATTATTTTTTTAATATTAACTATCCATATAAAAGCAATGTTACCTTAATTTTATACTTTTGTACATAATTTCTGTATTAAAACAATACTGATTAAAATATTTTAATAACATGATAATTCGATGTTGTATTGTCTGAAATTTATTCAGCATGAAAGTCGGCAACTTAATAACGCAATAAATATCCATTTATATTCAGCATTAAAAATATATTCAAACATCTGCTGCGTTGAATAATGGGTCTATCAGTTTATGATAAGAAAATATTTACTCCCCTGCACCGGGGCCTCAGATCCAGAGATGCATTGCATATTATATTTCCTTTATTTGCCTGAGTAATGGTAGGCTCATGGAAAAGAAACTGATATTTTATCAACAGAGCAGTACTACCTTTACACTACGAGCAGCCATGTGGCTTACAGAATAAAAATGATACGAAATGACTTACATTTCAGAGATCGAGCTTAGGAACCATATTTAAATAAGTTAAATTAAATAAAAACTTATTACTTTAATAAGAAAGTATTTCGTAACAAAATAATCTTTCAGTAGATCTAGAAAGATCTTTAATTGACTACAAATATTTTAAACTGGCATTAAATTGGGATCGGTATGGTACAATCTACTATTTTTAGTGGTAATATGTAAAAGTTCAGGCATAAACAATGAAATTGAAATTCGTTTAAGATCACTTAGTGACTATAAATTTATTTGGATTTATGCGATAATGTAATGAATTTCTTGAACCCAAAAATTAACGAACGTATTATTGAGGAGTTAAATATTCAGGTGAAGGTGTTAAAGATATGTCTTTCACGTATTATAAAGTTAATGCAGCATAAAGAGGAGAACATAATATAGAGAAAATTATGTCAACTTGTGAAATTGAATGCAGAAGCTTATGTAATGTAAAACTAAATTAGGTAAGGTTGGGTTAGGTTAGGTACGGTTTGATCTAAATATTTAGTTGTGATTACAGCATCTTCCTAGAATTGATTTCAGTTAAAGTTTTCATTAAATTTTCGTATTTATTATGTCCTTGTTACATATACTGTACTTTTGATTTCCTACAATATTGGGATGATTTGACTAAAAATAATGACGTTATATGAATATATGGAAAAGAGTAAGAGTACAAGACAATCGAGATATCCCAATACTGAACCACTTGCCTCGTCGTCTCCTCGCATTACATGGCGGACAAATGCATGGACCCGCGGGCTGAAGATCGGAGGACCAGCCTTCATGGAGACCCTCCCGCGGTGCACAATGCGGTCCCTTATCTGCTGAGATGCGATCTCGGAGGGATCAACGCGACCCTGACTGGAAGCAGAGACGCTAGGGTCGAAATGACGATACGACCATATAACTCGATCACGTGGATTGTATTTCACAATATATTTCTTATTTTCGCTGCACAATTTATGAAATGTTCAGAATTAAAAAAAATGGATTTATATGACAATAATCTCACTCGGTGTCGCTCTAAAATAGCAGCATTAATAGTGTACTTTATAGTGTACACATACACAACGATGGGACCTCATCATTATCATCATCAGCTTGTGTCTGTCCACTGTTGAACGTAGGCCTTCCGCATGAGTCTCCATTATTCTCGATCCTCCACCCTCCGCATCTAGGCTACTCCCGCTGTTATGCAACACAATAAAAATTAAGCAATTTTGGACATGAAACGTATTTGTATGGCGACTGCTTATGTAATATTGCTTATTAAAAATATTTAGGCCCTAGAAGTGTCGAACACATAATCATTCGAACTACTTAAAAATGCTGATTAAAAAACGTCTGAATTCGCCTCCGTTACTACAGCACTCTTCTCTTCAAGAACACGGACACTCACCTTAGATGTAGGGAACCATGTATGTACACGGGAAGAGCTTCGGGATAGTAAAATATCATTAAAAGGACAATGGAAGCTGACAGAGATTTATAGCAGAACTATGTCATGGCTATATCAACTCAAACGAAGAATTGAATATTGAAAAAATATATATAAAATAGTAAATTTATAACAAAGATAAAATAGATACACTTATGGATATTTTTAATTATTTATTAGAATATTATTTTATTATTTCAATATTCTAATCTACTTATATAGATCATTGACTACATTACAATATTATAAGCAATTAAATAAACATATACTATACATAAAAATCCTTAAACGAGTCAAATCATTCAGAAAAAATATCGGCGGAAGCGGTATGCGAACCGCGGACCTTTGGAACCAACCAGACTGTCGGAAATAATAATATTAAGCTTGTGAATAAATGCATTCTGATTGAATAATAAGAAAATAAAAATATACATACTTTGAATATATACTATAGCGACATCTATCATACGATGATAACTTATATAGAAGATCAGAGACGAGACATCTCAGGTGGAAGAAATTGGCCGGTGGCCGAGCGGTATAATTACCTGGGCAAAATGGTATTTAATTGCTTATAGATACACTTGTATAGAATTACATTGTGGTATTTGTAACAAGAAGATTTAACAGTTCTATGAATAAAAGAACAAGATACTGCGATCTTAAGATTTTAATGAAATACCTTCAGGAAACGATATTTTCTATTTCCATCAAATAAGTTATGATTCAGAAACCCTACACCATAACATATACTAATAATAATCAGTCCGACTACAGCCAAAAATAATAATCTTTTAAATATGCAAATTCTCCCAACCTTGTTTTAACACGGATCACACTGAGAACTATTTATTCACATGCTGGATTACCACGGATTCACGTTCAATGAAAGCGTCATCAGTTCCCCACACGTGAATGCTAAAAATATAAATAACACAATACTCGCATAATATTCATTTGCATCATCGATGCGCTGGAATGACAGTGAACTTGAACCTTGGGGCCGCGATCTGTCGTGGGCGTTGGTCAGTAAATCTCTGCTGAGGCGCCGCCCTGACCGGGAGCGCTGCGTGGGCCGCGGCAGCGAGCACATTTAATTACTGACCATTCAAGAGATGACAGAAGATAGCACGCGGGCCGCAGCTTTGCCACAACTTTAACCAATAACTAGGCTCACCCATTAAATATATTTTTTAAAATTAGAATGCAGTTAGTTTCAATTATTTTACTCTGAGTGTCTTGAGTATATAATAATATGAAGTATAAATTACGAATATTATAAATATCATATTGTACGAGTATATTGACATGGTCGTATGCAGGAAAGCATAACTAATTAAAGCCAGTAAGTTCTATAATTCTCAGGAATGGTTGTTTGAAGGATGTGGAAAATATGTGCTTTGCGCGGGATTGTGGATACATGCTGTTATCAATTTGTGTGACGAAGGAAAAGGCTGTTATTTATCTTTAATGAAATTCATGCAGGAGAGCATAAGTATTTGGAATGATTGATTCTATAACTGTCATTCGGTACGGCTGGACGCTGCATGCATGTATGAAACAAGTATTGTATGTGAGTGTGCAGGTTGGAGAGATTGCAAGGTATGACTATATCGATCTGTTTATTAAGTGATCGCAATTGTGTAAAGGAAAAAATGCAGGTACAGGAAGAGGATTGTATATATATATATATATATATGGAATATTGAGAACTGCTTGTTTAAGGTTGAAATGCATTTACTACATCAAAAGATAACCACACGGCTCAAATCAAGAAGAATTTTCCTATAGTTGAAAACGGAACTGGTGATACATGAGGCCACCCTGCGGCTGAACATGTGGAGAAAGGCAACTTAGGGGAATACTTGGATTGCACCAAAAGAGGACCTAGCCCCTGAGCACGACAAGGGGTGGAATATATGGAGGTACCTTAATAGTCTTCGGACCGGAGTATGCAAGACGAGGACACAAATGAAAGCCTGGCAGTTTTTTAGCGAGCCGACTGAATGTGACTGCGGCGTGGAGCAGACCCTGTCACACGGAGTAACGCCATCGACATCACCCACTTCTGGGCAGACAGGATCTGACCCTGTTATTTCCGGCACGATTATATATATGTATATGCTTTTACCATTTTTGTATATTTTAGTATCGGTTGAGGGTGAGTAGAGACGGAATTCATTATTTGAGTTCAGAGGAACAGCAGTTATGGTAATAAAAAAAAGGCAAAGCAAACCAAACTTATGAATATTTTACAACAAATTTTAAGTACGGCGTAAGTATGTTACACTTAATTAATGAGTTTTATAGAAACATCATAAAAGAAAAAATATTAATATGTTTGAACAATATGCATACTATGCATTTTATGACTGGATTATTCTTTCTATCGTGTTTGAAGTGGACAATAAATTACGTTCCTTTTATCCGATTATCTTTCAATATTCAAGCTATAATCTTTTGTTGGAGCCGAGGAATCGTTTGCTAATATTTTACATGTCGAATCGCCGATAGATCGTTATTATTTATCCGCGTATAATCCATGCATTTATACAGAGCCGCATTGACAGCGCGCCTTAATCTCACTCTGGCGCGGCTCTGTGGCCCGCTTTGTCTGAAAACGTATAAAAAGATTATATGAGCGGATGATCGCGAAGAGCTCCGGGCGGGCGGCCTGGACACTCCCAGTACGGATGACTCCTCACTATGCAAGCGAACTATGCTGCGATTTGTAAAGCGATGCGACCAAACATACGATCGGAAAAATTAAGCTATCTGGAATGCAATGCGTACGTTTAGGTTGAACAAGAAGGTCTCAATCGGATTGGCGATTGCCTAGTTCGCGCTTGTTGAAGCGATGTAAAAAGCGACGTAATCTGCAATGCAATACGGACAGTTATATTAAGCAATTAAGTTATCCATAATACTGTATGGATGACTCGAAGAGATGACGGTCTATGGAGAAGAAAAATGTTAAAGCGGTGCCCAAGAACACTGGCTTATTCCGATGAAGTGTTAAACAGTTCATATGTGTGCTACTCAATCAGCTTCTAATAAAACGCCTAGAAAAACGACACGTGTGGCAATAAGACAAACAGTGATCAGCTTTATTGACCAAAAGCATTAATTAATAGGATGCTGAATTTGGAAGGCAGACAATCGACAGGAATAGAAATTAATGATAGAGTCACACTAAATGAAAAAAACAACTAATATTAGCTGTGAATAGATGTTTAGCAAGTGCGAGGCGTACTACATAGTTCACTCCTTGTATTTAGTAAAAGAATTTTCAGACATTTACAAACTACCGTCATGAATTTATGTCATTGCCATGTTAAATACGAATAAAAAAGTTTAATTGTATGTATGATTAGGGATTGCGATGCGATTCGGAAGAGCATAACATCTCTGATCGCTGTCGTTCTGCCCACTCAGTGCCTTTCGGCATGTCCCACATGTTGCAGTGATCCCACTATCGAGCAGATACCCGAATAAATAATACAATATCTGAAATGGTGAGGCGGGGCCAAGTACCGCCCAGCCGTCCGCGGCTCCCAGCCATGCGGATGTTCCAACGATACTTTATACTCGTACTATACTACATTCAGGCGCAGTGCAATGACCAAGACGAATATCTAGAGATGTTCTGATTGTTACTGTGGTGCTGTGTGCCTCTTTCTTGTAGTGCTGTAATAATTAACAACAAAAATGTGGAGTCATTGCAGTTCAGTTAAAAAATTCCCTTTTAACTGTTAAAATTATATTTTCAAGCTTGAGCATCGAATATTCCCTATTATTTTGCTATATATATTAAAATTAGCTTCAATATCTATGCCAACAAATACCAAATGTTTGATACTACACTGAATATAAAAAATATTATTATTGAACGTCTATAATGTTTCTATATATATATTTGTTATATTTATTGATCTGTATATATATATACAAATTAAATTAAATTGCTGGTATCGATTGTTTTTGTTGAATCATGCGGTCTTCCCAATTTTTACCAAACCAATTCGCTTCCAAAACGGAGCATATAGTGACCACAACTACACAGAATTGCTCTGTATCTCAGGTCCTACTTCTATTATGTATAAAAACAGTATGCATCCCAATATTTTTCCAAGCAAACTAGTGTAATAAACTTTTAAAAATGAAGAATAAGAACCGAGGAGTTGATGAAAATATGCTCTCTTACGGCACATACTGATTACAACATCCCAAATGGTTGTAATATTTTGTTATTATTATTGTTCAACGTACGCTTTATGGTCGTTACATATTATCTGAAAAAAAGCATAAATGATATGACTTAATATCATTATCACACCATGAAAGTCCATTTTGTCGTGTTATGATTCACTATTTAAAAATAATCGCATATCGCAACAAAATATTTTAGTTTCTTCTTAGTCCACACTTGAGCCTGTAATTCTACATCTCTCGACAAGATTCTTTACCAAATACCAACTGAAGCGTTCGTCATCGCTCAAGGGGATCGATCTCTTCAAGGAGACGCGGTTCAGGACCCTCGGATGGCCTTTGCGGTGGCGTTGACTCATCTCCGATAGTCATCTCTTCACCCAACTGACAATGGGAGCTGCGTATCAAAAAATTAGATCGCTGCATCGGTTGCAGCTGGTTGGGGCGACTGCCTGGGGTGGATAGCGAGTCGCCTACCCTAACACGAGCCCCCAGCACTAAAATATTGGGTAACGAGCAGTAAAATATTGGGTATAACCTAAAGAGCTCTCTTTTACAACAATATCGGAATTGGTAAATTGATAGCATCTCTGGCTGATTGGATTGTGACTGGATATTTGCAAATGTCGCCTGCAGCAGATGCCATTTATGAAATTTTGGACATCGAATAAAAGTAATATGTAACTCCGAAATGAATACTTTTACTATAATATTAATGACGACTTTAATTTCATCTGATTATGTGCTTCAAATATCAAATATCAATTATCATCAGTCATAATATAATATTATTGATTTAAAATTTCTTTCGATCATACAAAGACAAAATTTTCACAATATTTTTTTTTATTTGGAAATTAAATACTCATCAATTAGCTGAGTAATACAAAGGAAGTGCTTAAAATGTTTCATCTTTTAATTAGAACAACGAAAAAATTAATACTTTATCTTTATAAAAACGTGACCATGGAATATCAGATTAATCATATGGTCCCATTAAAAATATTAATTATATACTAACACACAGTGTTGGTTATATGCTTTAACTTAGAAACGGATAAGGTGAAGAGTTGAAAAGGCTGAAAAGAAAATTGAACATTCTCTTCAGCGCTTTAACGTCATTTAAAGACTGAATAAACATTTCAATTTTATTTCAATTTATCTTTCTTTCATACAACTTTCTGCTTCTAGAAATAATTATATTTAATTTTATTTGATTTAAATGATTATTATTATGCGTGTGGTAGATAGTCATAAAATATATTAATAATACTGATATTATTTACAATGATAATCGATGACTGAATATTTTATTAAGGTTTGGACTGAAAATTTTAAATATAATGCCACTAGGAGCAGATGTTAGTTTGAACCCTTATACTAAATGTTGTAAACAAAAAAGACTTTTTAATTTAGATTATTATGCTTACAAATAAAAAAGTCCTTGTTTTGACAAATCAGTTGTATATAAATGTGGGGAGAGATACCGTTAGTTGAAACGATAGGATCTGCACTAGTAATTAGATTTTAACAAAAATTGTATGTATTCGAAAAAGTATGGCCTTTGTTATCCTGGAAACCGGGATCTTATCAATACCAAAATATTTGCAATATCCGCAAAACGTACATTTTAACGCGAAATTTGTAAATAAGGGGTACTTTTCAATTATATTGGATGATTCGATCACAAATCGATGATTGGATTATTGATACATTTTGAAAATATTGACGACAAAAACAAGCAGATGTGAATTTTGACGGAGTATTATCTATTTCATTTTGTGTTTTAATTTTGCTTTTATTTTTCATATTTAACTTTATATTACATCTTATTTACCATTTTTATAACGCAGCAGACAAATGCTCCACATGGAATGTAAATACTCGTCTTTCAGGAATAATCTTTAAGGAACTGGCTTAAAAATAATCTAATCTTCGCAATCGATACACAGCCTTCCCACAGAAAGCGTCCAGCCAACTCGGTTGATCATCGTAGAGTTTGTAAAGAACAAAAACCTCTACTGGCTTGTGATCTTATTCACTGTTCATACATAGTAAAAAATGTTATACTTCAGAGTCAAAAATAAAAGTGAATAAATAACTATTTTTATCGTAATCATGTAATGTATTTCAATTAATGTGTAAAGCATAAAGTTTTTTATATAGTCTAACTGTAAAAAAATATAACACGTCAATATTATCATTTATATGCATACATTATATTCGAATAGGTGGCGCATTTTGTATAGACAATGTAAGCTTAAAAAAAGCCTTATCTGCGGATCTAGAATACAGCGATTGACTAAGTGGTATAAATTTACGATTAACAATATTATGTGTGCGATTCGGTGTTCGATGTTGGAGCAAAGTGTGCCATCTCGATATCGTCTACGTCATTACAAAGCTCTCATCAGCTAAAATTGACTGCCTCATATATTTTCGCATTATTATTTTCAGTGCGGAGTATACTTGTGTGATACAATGTGAAGATTTTCATTTTATGAACTCCACTCTGACGATTAAACTTCTTCTTCGTCGTTATGTCAGCGACGTCAAAAAAAAACTGCCCAGTGTGCCCGTGTGTTGCCTAGCATTTGGTCTTGAGGTGTGCAGCTTGCTGGGCACATGGAGCAGGATCTTAGGTGTGAGGCGATATGCAGGTCCCCGCAGTCGCACAATAGTGGCTCTCCCTGCCGAAGGAATCCCCACCGCTTGAGGTTGTCCTTTATTCTGGCAACTCCGGTTCTTAATCTGTTCAGGGATTTCCTGGCCCGCCATTCAAGGTTATTGCCAGTTGGGAGGCCTTCCTTTGGAGTAATGAAATCCTCTGGTGAGACTTGTCACCAGACATGGAGTCTCTCATTTTCAGGGCCGGATGTGAGAGGTTGTGTGGATCTCAGACGGCTGCTTCGCGACTTCTGTCTGGGTCTTGGGTGTATCTGATTATACAAGCAGTGGGAAGGTTGATTGATTGCCTTACGTATTTCTTCTTTTACGATTGATCTTAATAAACACATATCGATAAGTATAACTTTACTAGTGACCATTCAATACGGTAATTATCATTATATTTGTATTATGTCGGTTCTTTCTGTATATATTGTCTTACTATATATAAGCACCACAATTCTCTGAGACTATTTTCTACAAGTCGTCGAGATTTTCACCTTATTCCATGTGATATGAAATTACTTAATAGTAATGAACATTTATTTATTTACCTTGTTTTTACATGGATCACGTAAGATGTGTTCTCTGTTTAGGAGACTGCAGTTTCCTATCTGTCTCCCTATCTTACCTGATAGACACACCCCTACTCCCTCTCCTACATAAAATGAATTCGACAACTTATGAAGTACTATGCAACTTAGTTGTCTCTTGACAAGTGATGAATTGGGGAAGGCCTCATGCAAAAACAAGGTAAATTAATAAATATCTCTAAGTGAATGCTAAAAACATTAAACAAATTACTTGTATTTGTTAAAATTTAGAATGTATCTTACAATGAAAAATATTTGTAATTTACTTATAATTCTATGTACAAATATAAATCACAAAAAGTGAGTTAACAACTTCTTTCCTTGGGATATTCGTGATACTGATAGGAGTAAAGTGAATACTCTAATAGTAACTAATATGTAATGTAAATATGGATTTACCTGATCAGCATTGTATATCATATTATTAGTGACAAACATACAGATACCTGACATTTTGACAGCTTGCTTAGGCATCCCCCGCATTTACCGGAAGAAGTGTCTACGTAGTATACGTCTCATCCGACACTAGGCACCTCCACCGCGCACTTTAATGGTTAAGTCTCCCAAGAGCCAACAGTATGTGGAACACAATACAAACTCAATATGCTAATGTTTGCGAGATATGATTAATAGCTGGCGTAATTTATTAACGAGACTACCTAAGGCTTTGCATGTATGAACAAAAAACATTTTCATTTATGTACATACATCAGATAATATTAACCAGTTTCTAACGGAAGTTATGTGTCGGCTGAAAAGTAATGGCGACTCATTTTGGATGTGAATATAAATACGCTCGGTTATTTTATAAATAAGTAACAACATCTTGGATATAAATACTGATAGAAAATTATTTTATAATGTACATTTTTAATCACAATGAACTTATTTTTAGACTAAGTTTATTCTAGTTATACGCTCAATATTTAAATACTTAATTACAAATTTACAGAGTAAGGTCAGTAGTGTATGCGAGTAAGTTCAGAACTCGTGTATTTTATTTATTAACAATTCCAGTGTGTTTATTTTAGGTGGACTATTTTCTCAATTAAATTTTATTCATTTAGCGAGTAAATGTTTTGCATAACGTTAAAATTATTAACTGACAATACTCGAAGAATGAAGAAAATGCATAATTATAATATTTTTTTTTTTCAAATAAATAGTTTTATTTGACATTTATTTTTAAGTAATTGTACATGTTTTGGACTTAGGATGGACTCGATGGAGTCTGAAACATCAATCATTGTAAAATAAATGTGAAATATAAGTAAATATTATTAATTTTTTAATTAATATAAGATTATGTTTGTTCTTCTGTAACATATGCTAATCACAAATTCCTGCCACACAGTCCTATTAGTTTATATTATCCATTATTTATCTCAAGATATTTCAGCACCCAAAGGGCCACCTGGGTACATTATCAACTAAATAAATATATTGACCTCAAGGACAAAAGCCGTCTCATATTTTCAATGACTTGTGAATCGAAAATTTTAAAGCGATCGGTATATAAGCATTTGTATCCTGATTTGAAAAAGATTTGACAAGATTTCTTCTCGTTATCATTTTGATATTTGTCAAAATAAATATTTTTAAGCGGTATCTTCATATTAAGCTTAAAACGTCCCTTATGACCAAATAATCCAGCTCTTGGGTATATCTGGCTAATCAGCCGATCTTCTTAAAAATTCTGATAAACAAACGTCCTCAAATTCTACAGCTGTCGTATTATGAATTCCTCGGGCCTTGGACGTCGTTGGAAATTATGCATATTTCTAGGTGACCCTTCGGTTGTAGTCTTTGAATAAGGCATGTACAGTGATAGCTAACAAAACAGAGGAGCGGTAATTTGTGGTGACCATGAGATCCAGATATGGATCGTATATGGGAAGAAGATTTATTTTCACACAACTATGATTTACTGTCGGCAAATGTTTAGTACATCGATTTTCTGGCACGAAAATCTCTAAATTAAAAGAAAAAACAATATTTTACTTAGGACCGGTCTAATTAAAAGCGATATTCTACAATGTGTTACTTTTATTATTCGGCCTCCAATTAGCGAGTGGTTGAAAATTGCCACGTGAGGTGTTAATATTTTCACACTAGATTACTTCCACGGCGACCGGAATAGGCTTTCATGTCCCTTGGCAAGGCCTTGGACCAACTGGGCGTGATTACACAGGAACCACGGATTGTACAGTAAAATAATCAACTTACTACTCATAAAGTGTTCACAGTCAAAGGCGATAGTGAAAAGGTTTCGTTCGATGTATTATAATCAATTATTATCTGCCTTTCTTCTACTTTTAAATATATTTAGAACAATATAAGCTTTTAAAATAAAAAATATGTTAATTCAGGACACCAATATTATTCGAATTAGAATATATACTATATGGGAATATAAGTGGCTAATTTATTTACCTGAATTCGTTTAAAAATATAATATAACTTTTGTCGATTTGTTGGTTTGAAGAAATCATGGAAGAAAGAACCAGAAATGGCATTTTTCCAGTATGCTTCCACAACACTCTTAACTCTTCTGGACTCGGCTCTTTTTATATTTTATAAAGTACCAAATCGTGTTATCCATAACGACATTGAACATTATAACTGTTCAAGAAAATGTTTAACAATATGTGATTTAATGCCGCAAGAAATCAATCGGAATTGCGAAAAAATCTTTCAAATATATGCAATAGTGATGATAGCGAATAACGATAAAGTAATAGAAAATACCACATTAAAGGTCTTAAAGACATCCCAAGTAAAATTTTCCGGAGATAAAATAGTCCCCCAATCGGATCTCCGGGTGGGGACTGCTCGAGACAAAACAACAAAAACAAATAAGAAAAACCTTCAGCCAACAAGATATGCCACCTGGAATGTTCGAACATTACTGCAGAACGGCACCCTAGACGGGAGTATTTGCAGCAAGTATTCGAGGACATGAACTGTAGCGCTTATGCTGAGCTGAAAAGGGTTGCGGAGGACCGAGAGGAATGGAAATCGAGATGCAAGATTCTGTTGCTGCAAACCAATCCACCGGATTGATACTACGAAGAAGAATAAGACTATAAAAAAACATACCTGGTATTTCAATGAAGAATAAAATGTTCCAGTATTGTATTATTAAAAAAAAATCGTAGATATATATATCATCAATTAAATTGAATACAAATATTAATATCTAAGGGTTCGCTTCTCAAACCTCCTTCCGGATGCACAGCACCTGTGTGAAATACGATCTCAATCCGTTTGCAGACCAGGGGAACCCAAACATGGCACGATCAATTAAGCGTCCTGCATTATTGATCAATAAGTGAGTTCGGCGCCTTCGGGTCCCGCCGTATTGCGGTCTATCCATTCTTGTGCATGCGGAATTCTCATTAAGTAATTATTAATTAGGCGAATGTCTCTGCGAACATCCACTTCAGGAGTTGAGAAACTTGGGATACCACTCTCGAGAGCGATTACTTTTATAATTTATGACACTTTGGTGTCTTGTCATATTACGTAGGTGAGTATTTGGTACGGTTAACAAAACAATAGTTAACGTTCTGTTTTAGATATTTTGTACTATAATAATCAATGAATATTTTACTTTTTTAAAGCTTATCAGTGAAAACTACCTGGTACTACCGCATTTCTCTCATATTTGTATCAAAAAATAAAATCGAACTAATTAATTAACCAAAATCCCACATATTCTATATGGATTTGTGCCTTGGTGATTGAAAGTATTCAATACGCTAACGGCAATTGAGACTCGTACTAAATTATGCTTCGCCTAATACATAGTACCCAACTCTTAATGACTTAAATACCTTACGTATTGTGGTAAATTCAAACGCCTTGTTATTTATAAACCAATGTTTTTGTATACAATATGGTGTTAGCCTCAGCTAATTATCTTAAATCATTACATTATTTTTTTTATTCTTCCAAGAACTATGGTCTTCTCAAGATAGTCCAAGTCAATCGTAAAAGCGTATAGAACTACAAAAAACCTCTTCAGGGATATCATCTGCAGGTACAATGGTAATCTCCATCCAGATCATTGATACAAACAAGAGTTTCATATTATATAAGTGACTGAAATCATCTTCATAAATATCAATATATTTGTTATACTCGTATGTTATTTTGGTTTCGTGTAACGTTCGTTAACGATCCTTGATCTCCATTATGCACATACATTTATCGGGTGCGCATACCAGGAGCACAGATCCTAGAAGACAACACAATTTAATGAATATTACCGTGGAGAATCTCGAAGGAATGGTAAGGAGGTATGAACCTAATTATCTAATAGTGGTAGTCGGAGCTTTTTAATAATAAACGAGCCTTGAGCCGCTTTCTCTGGTGGAATCTTGCAAAAATAATCTAAAAGGTGTAATGGGCTATAAGAGATCCTCGAATAATAGAAACTTTTTAAGATACTTAAGGGAGTAACGTAATTGCATGTACGAGTATTTAAGACATTTTCTTAAATATTTTTTACTCCGATTTGTATCATATTAAAAATGTATTTTGGCTTGGAAATGTCAATTTTTGGCGGATGAGATTAGAATTGATATAAAGTATCATCAAACTTTAAATTTCGGGAAGACTTATGTTTGCGAATAATAGCATCAACAATTGCATAATTAAACAATTTGTTATATTTAATAATAGTTGGCAATGTTTAATGACAAATTGAGTAATACTTGTAATTTAATTATTTATTTCACAGAATCGAAGTTCCAAGGTACAAAATAATAAGAAACAGAGTATACATTAATATACAATACATACAAATATACAAGAAGAAGAAAATGACACCTGTCAAAGATCTCAGAGATCTAGGAGAACAATACCATCGATAAAAGAGGAAAAGGATGTAAGAAAAGGATCGACGTGTGCTGGTAGGCCATTTAGGAGCGCCATTGACGTTGTACTAAATTGAGTGCTTGAAGCTCAACAAGCATCAACTGGAATCAAAAACAATGTAATATTTCACTTATTATTTATTTTGATTATTTTTTGTTGTTGTTGTTGAATGAAAGAATTTATGTTCATCAAATGTGTGTGAAAGATGTTTGCAATCTCCCTAATGTCTACATGCGCAAAATAGCCATACATTATTTTCACTCAAGCGTCATAGAGTCTAGTAGAGACCTAAGGCCCTCTGTAAAATAATACTTCAGAATATATTATATGTATTTTTGTAATTGACGTTTTGTCTTTATGAATAAAATATATTTGTATAAAAGTGTTGAAAAAAATGCATAAAACGTATTTTGAAAATATTTATTTCATTTGGCATGAACACTATGTTGCTACTCTTGGATCAAAGGGAGCGTTTGACCTAATTCTTAAATTTTACCTTGTTTCATGACCTAAACTAAGCAGGTCACCTTGCATTATTTCCTTTTATTATTATTCGCTGTTCGCTTTTATCATTTTTGTTTATTCAAATTTGCATTTTTGCAGTTTTAATTTAAAAAAGGGAAATCTCAGCGTGGCACCAAATTGATCAACGAATTTTCTCATCATCATTATTTTACATATCGTCAAATAGTGTCCATCAATTGTTGAATGTAGGCCACTCGCACCACTCCTTATATTTTGTCTTATATATCCTTTATCCTCAAACATTTTTCTACAAACTCATTACCTGTAGTCATACTAAAGCACTGTTACCTGTAATGAAAAAAAATAAGATCTGTAAATACAGTGATGGAATAAGGAAAAGCGTGAGCAATCGATGTAGGTTAATCCTTTCCTCCAATTAACTCATGACTGAATTATTTATTTTGTTAATCATGCCGGCGGGTACAGCTCAATGGTCAAAGCGTTTGTTTTGCAAGCCAAAGGTCGTGGGCTCGATTCCCGACGGAGATTAAAAAAAAAAAAAAACGATTTCTGAGCTCTGAAATACCCCGTTGTTGGTGTGAATTTGATCCGTCACCCGTAAAATGCCAGTCACAGAGTATTAATTAAAATTGGTGGTAGAAGAAAGTCGTCCCGTGAAGAACGCCCATTCATAGTAAATTCCTGTAATAATAAGAATGGTGCGTGAATCTCGGGCTGTAGTCTATGACGTTGGCGGTACTCCACATGCAGCGTTTAGCCATATGCACTATGGTAATCGTCATAGAATTCCACAAACGAGACTTCAGAATTTCTATCACCATCTGTCGGTATTATCCTGTATGTGTTTATTTAAAAAAACTTTTATAATTATTTGATCGAATAAAGCTTTTTATAGTACGCCAAGTAAAATTCAAACAAAGCTTTTTATAGCGATCCGAAAAGCTAATATGGGTTTTCCGCAATATTATCACATATCGCATTTGCATATCAACGCCATAAATTCGGTCCTCCCATAATTAACACTTGCATAAAAGTTTCCGGTTGCATTGGAACAAAAGCCAGCCAATGTCACGCAAAGTGCTAACACGTGCAAGCAGGGTTGGGAATACGAATCAATATATAATGTAATACTTAAATTAATTAACAATACGTTGTAACGTTAGCCGCCACTGCAAGATTGAACAGTACAAGCCTAGCGAGCGTCAGGTTAATCACCTGATCTTCATGAAAATTTACCCATGACACACTCCACCCTATGTTTGGGTATCAAAAGATAACCACACGGCTCAAATCAAGAAGAAGTTTCCTACAGTCGACAACGGAACTGGTGATACCTTAGACCAGTGCTCCGCAACCGGTGTGCCGCGGCACACTGGTGTGCCGCAAGCCGATACAGGTGTGCCGCGATCAAATAAAGCAATATTATAAAAATAAAAAAAACAATAGTCTTCAAGCTCCCAGCGCCTATCGCCTATTTATGTAGACATACAATGAGGTACTTGCTTTATTAAGTTCTAAATGAAATTAAAAAACAGTGAAATTGATCAAATTAATATATATTTTTGGCTTTGGTGTGCCGTGGTATTCAAGGTGAGAACTTTGGTGTGCCGTAGAATCCAAAGAAGTACTTTGGTGTGCCGTAGATGAGAAAAGGTTGCGGATCTCTGCCTTAGACCACCTGCGGCTGAACATGTGGAGAGGCCCGACTGATGGGAATACTTGGATTGCCCCGAAAGAGGACCTAGCCCATGGACATGAACAGGGGTGGAATATATGGAGGTCCCTTAACAGACTTCGGACCAGAGTATGCAAGACGAGGACAAAAATGAAAGCCTGGCAGCTCTACAGCGTACCGACTGAATGTGATTGCGGCGTGGAACAGACCCTATCACACCTTCTGGAGTGTACGTTGTGCCCGAATAGCTGCACCCAGGAAGACCTGATGATGGCCGGGAGTAACGCCATCGACGTCGCCCACTTCTGGGGTAGACAGGATCCGACCCTGTTGTTTCCAACACGATTATATATGAAATTAACATTAAAAATGTAACGATATGACTATATAACTTGCAAATAACTGCAGACTTTCATCGTTCTGTAGGTACGAGTATGCTGAAACTTTTTTAGACTTCTCAAAATTATCTGACATAGAGTTACATCACATTGGAGTAGGGTAAAGTTTTGTCGTTTACCGCGGCAACTTTAAAATGTTTTTTCCAACAATGATCAATGATGATGCAACAACCTGATATTATTGTATGTACATTTTTTTGTTAAAGAATATGGGATCGCATTAGTAAGTAGTTAGTACGAATCAAAACGTAAAGGATCAAGTCCCGCTGAGACCAATTTGTAAGATTTGCTGTTGAGAGTGTGTCCAGTACCGGCCCTGTTCGGTGCGGCCATTAAATAATGACCTGGAATCATATTTGAGCTTTTGAGTGATTTATTGAGCGCGTAAGGGAATGATCGATCGAACGAGAGCGGTAAACCTCGGTAATTTAAAATAATAATCAAACGTTCAGAGGCGGGACGGCTTTATGGGGACTTGGCACGTGAGCACAGGGAGGAAGGGAGCACCGGCCACAACACTCAAATTACACAATAATATATATACTAGGAGGCTTCAATAGCGGCCACTACGCGATCCACTTCAACTGAAACTTCATAAATCTCGATATAAAGGCCAAGACAGAACGCCTTCTTCAACTCCTCGGATACGCTGCTATAATAGCGAGTGTCGAGCGACGGATATCAATCCTCGAATCGAGCGGACGTGTCTTGTCATCCTTCCTACAGGATGGCTCCCAGTTGCAGTTGCAACATCACGCAAATACATCGGCGCTTAAACGCACACCGATTGCTGCTGGAGCGGCTCTTTAAGGCTATTGGATGGGAAAAGAAGGATACACCGACATCCGTTGGTGTGGACTCTCCCTCTCAACAGCAGATCTTTGCATCTTATGACAATCAAATTCTCGTATAATTACTTTTGATTATATTCTTAATTGAACTCGTACAAGAATGAAGAGCTAAGGTAGAGGACTTGGCAGTTCTCTTGCCACGAATTGATGCCTGAGTTTTCTCAGGTAACTTAACCTCGTTTCTAGTCATTTCTGCACCTGAAAGACCAACGAGCTTAGACTATGCACAGTTCCTGACGACATATATAATGATAGTCCTACAGTTTGAGGATATGGCAGCTGTAGAATTCAAGATATTTGGGCATTTGCTCATCAGATTTTCAAAGCAGATACGCAATAAATTAATAATTTATTTTCTATATTCTACTGCAGATACGACACTAACATGGTACTAAATGAAAAAAATATCAAAAAAATAATGGTGGATATTTCTTGTGACCATAATATTAATTATGTAAATATTTAAAAAAATATATATATTTAGTATTTTCAAGCAATGAAATATCTCAATAAAAACTAAGAGAATAGAATAAACCCAAGACTTGTTTTATTATTTAAGGTTTCCGATAAATTGTCCTTTTAAGAATTATTCATACATTAAATTACACATTGTTATGATAAATTGAATTGAATTGTTGCTTAGACTACTTAATTATTTTGCTATTGATAATATGGATTTTCATAAAAGTGAACCTTATTTTTACAAATTTAGTACTTTGAATGGATTTCTATAATTTAAATATTCTAAATGAAGAATGATTTTTAGTATAAATTGTTGTGTATTAAGCATTTATTCTCAAAGAAGTTAAAAAATGTCGTTAGTAAAATTGTGAAATTGATATTAAAATACTGTTTCATTTCCAATGATAAACACATTCTGAATGGATCTCATTTCATTGATAAAAATATTTTCAGAAGTCTCTGGATGAATTAATCACCTGAATAATTTTATACAAAACAATTTTCGTTCATGATACTAAAAGTAATAATATTATTAAGCACAGATTTGCTGAACTGTGAAATTTAAGGCATATTGAATTTTCAGATCGCTAAAGTTTTCATGTACACAGACTGTATTATATAATATATACAGATCTAAAGCTACGCGGTTTTGTATACAATAATATATATATTTGATATTCGTGCAAACTTTATCTATTTACATGTTTTGTCAATATTATTATCAATGATTGGTTTTGCCAATGTTCGCTTTTGCCTGGTGGATCCGATATTAAACAAAACAAATACAGAAGTCATCCCAAAGGGTTTGATTCAAATTTCTATGCATGAATCGTTGAATGCCAGAAGGACCCTTATATTTTGGTATTTAATTTATTATAGCCTCATTCAACGAACCTTCATGTGTATTTAAAACATATTCTAAGAGTATATCACTAGTTATACACTATATAATATTGTCATAGTATTCACAGCTATATAGACCTACAGCTTGCAGGGTACTGTAATCTATACCATAAGTCTTCGATCATTGATAATTTTCTTCACTTTCGTTTTGAGATTCAAAGAAATAAACAGCTTAAATCTATGATATTCTGTTATAACAACTAATTAATTAGATAATATAACCACATGATGCAATTAAAAAAGTTTTTTCTATCGTTTCTATACAATAAGAGGCTGTCATATATGACAGTGAAAAAATATATCTTATACATTTGAATATGACTCACGATTTACCAAGATATGCGATTTGATCATTTTATTTAAGACTATTTGATTAAAAAAAAATTATTTAGTTGATAACTTATGCCTTGAATTATATTTACATCATGATATTATAAAATCTCTCCGTAATGCCACTGCTAAACCTTGGAATTCTCTTACAATATCTGTGTTTCCTCGTTCATACAATCTAGATGTCTTCAAGAAACAGATCAATACACAATGAAACAAATGTGTCCCGCATGCAGCGTCTAGTCTGAGTTCGTATACTCCTGCATATAATTTCATAAAAAACATATAAGCACGTAGATAAAACATGTATCAATCAAGATTCAATAAATAAATGCGATCCATAACCAATTAACCATACATTCAATATATACAAGATTTAAAGGTTTGGCTTTGCTCCCCAGCACACTATTTCGTTTCAGAACGTTTAGTTTATTGATTTCAGGTTTTGAACATGTTCGTTTTAAAACACAAAAAGGCCCAGTAACCTTGATGGGGAACGATATAAACATTTTGGGGCAACAATCACGCGATGCGCTGCGGGGTTCAACTCAAAGAAACGTAACTTACTTCCTAATATCCACAGCCTACATACAGCCTTCTTCAGTGGACTCCTACGCGGCGATACATCAGAGAAATTTGTGAGTGCGCCTTTAGTTAATTATTTAAAAAGCGATTAGTTGATTTTGAATTGTAGTATTTTCAATGAATAATTGTGAAGAGTGTTTTAATTTTAAAGTAATTAAATATTACGAACGTAAGGTGTTTCAAATGACAATGAACGGCTTATTTCGATAAATATAATTTCTGAGCGATCTCGAACTATGCACATATAATTTACTCTACGAAACTTTAGGATGCAGAGCTAATTAAAACAAAACGATGGTGACAGCAGCTTACAGAAATTTATGGAGGCACATTCTAGTTCAATTGAATGCTAGGAAAAATGTATTGAGGAAAAAACATGTGTGTTTATAAGATAATCTTCAATTTTACAGAAATTGAATTAGGTATATTGATGTACATGTGTGACTTTGTTAGTACTTGGCTGAAGAATAGCCTTTTTGTTAAATTGATTCCTTAAACAAGTTTAGCAAAGTGTTGTGACCTATTTATAAAGGTAAATTCTTTCTTTTACCGCTGCATATTATTTATATTCATAAAAAATACTCGCCTTTATTTTTGAATAACATGTTATTTCCGTGAGGCTGCTACGTCGAATAACAAGTTTAATACCTGAAACGTCAAGATTACAGGTGAGATTAATAAAAATATGGGATCATTTTATTAATTATCCCTTAATAACGTATTAATAATGTAGCACGCTTGCCATCATATTGAGGTTTTCTCATGTAGAAAAAACTAAGTAACATAAAATAAATCATTCATAATAACACTCTCTTTGTGTAAGGGGCTTTATAAATAGAAATACTGTTACGAGTTTTCAGCAACCTCATTTAGTTTATCGCAGATCTACTAACAGATTTTCTAGTAAACAAATCGTAAAACGTTGTACACAAGTTGTACATTATTATATTTCGCCCATATTACTATGGGTACATACATCCACTACATATAGGTTCTACTACCCATAATTTTCATTTTTAATTTGGAAAAATGTTTTACAGGAATTTATTATGTGTAATTATATAAAAAAATAACGTTTTTCTATATATTGTTGTTATTTACATCTTTTCATTGACTTTCAGATTCTTTTCCAAATTCCAAACTAATATAAAGAAATACTTCTTGCCTTGTTTTAATATCGTTCACTTTAAGCAATGTTCACAAGCTGAAAGACCACGGTTTCGCTCTCAATGATGTTTTTATTGCTTCTTTACTTGTATAAACGTAAGCAGTTATCAATGTGAATCAGATTTAAAAAAGAAAACATATATATTTATTATCCGAGGTGCGATTATTGCTAGTTGAAAACTTTATATATATTTATTACATTTATTTTACTCCACAAATATGTGAATCGTACAATTATTTTATCTGTCTAAGGCTGCTTTGGTGGGGAAATAACTCTTTTTAGACGCTCAATTATATATATAAGTACTCAAACACGTATGTTTTGTACAACATAATTAAAATAAGGTTTATTTATGAAGAGCTTCTTTATTACTATTAAAAAGATGGCAATCTTAAAAAAAACTTTATCATGCCATAAAATACACCGGTCTTTATCTTCAATTAATTGCGACTGTGTTATGGCTAAGTGTTCAAGCGCTTGACAGTCATGCAAGCAGTCTAGAGTTCGAAACCCAGATAATCAAAGAAATTAATGCTTGATCTCAGAGTAGTCGAAAAATTAAGCTTTTAATTAGGAAGAAGTTACCCCAGGATTACATCATTTTAATTCATATTGCATCATTGCTCTTATCGAAGTTAATGGCAACCATTTGCTCCAGCTTTAAATAAGGATTATGATGAACTGATAGGCAGATACTTTAATTAGCGTTATTCAAAAATATTTCATATACTGTCTCATGGTATTATGTAGTCCAGTCCACGTGAGAGTCGGGCTAATCAATTGATCTCCTTAAAAACTAATAAAAGACCAACTGCTTATAGCTGCCGTCTCTTCCAACGCCCAGGCTCTTGCTCTTTGACAAATATGTATATATCTATGAGCATTAGGTGAAGAGATGACTTTAACACAAGGCATGCTTAATAACAGCTGACTCAACTGTGAAAAATTGTGGCAGCAATATGCTATACAGAAGATATATAAAAAATGCATACATCGTAAAACGCACAGGTGTGATCACTTCATCGGTGTCTGGTATAATCCTCTCATTATGTAAGTGTTACAAAAAATATAATAAAAGTACTGATTCCTGCTCTTTATCATCAATTAATTGAAGTTGCTTGTGGGATAATTAAATAATAAAATACTCAGTTTCAGCGCCATTTCTCCGGCTACAAAGTAACATCGCAGCAATATTAGCGCTGCAGACAATAAAATAAAAATCTGAGAATTTTTCTCGGCGTTGCGATGGAGCAAATTACTTGTTAGCGTCACGTAAAGAAGATGCCGGACATCCACGACGGGCAGGTATCCTCATTAATTGGTGCGCGGTGTAATCTTTTTTATATCTTATCTCCCGCGAGATAACGGATGAGACATAAGGTGAGAAGTTTAAGGCCGTCGTAAACTCGTTCCGGGGGAGAACTTATTTCAAATCGTTATTAAGAAAGGGTTAACTTAAATTGCTTTTGTAGCGCCACTCTTTGTATAATAAATAGCATGATATAAAAAAACACTTTCAAGAAGCTTATAAAGCCATGGATATGATTGCTGTGACAAATAGTTTGTTATGTGGCAAATGTTTCATTTACACACCTAGCTCAGTGCTAAAATATTTTTCATATCTGTAGGCTATAGTCACCACTAATTTACGCCTCACAGTTTTAGAAGCTGGCATTGTCCATGCCATATCCTTAGATTTCTCTGCACCCGGATGTTTATCTGGGTTCATATGGGATCCTGATTATCTGAGATACCAGAGCCATCCTCTTCAAACTCAAAACGACTACAGTATATTTATGTGTTAAGAAGTGTCTCGTTTCAACTAACGACACGCGGCAGGCAACTGGGGGTGAACTGTCCAAGTTTCTGTCATTAGCAGGATCTTAGATGTGAGGCGGCCTGCAGGTCTCCACAGTCACACAATAGTAACTCTTCCTGCCGAAGCATTCCCCACCGCTCGAGGTTGTCCTTTGTTCTACCAATTATCACACTTAGAACGTGCTATGTTGTAGTTCTGAATTGATCATTGAGTGACTTTAAGCAAGGCGTATGTTTAATCTTATATATATTAATATGACCAAATTTTATATATGATCCATATTTTACAGCCGAAATAGCAAATATTATTTGCTACAAACTAGGGAGCTTCTAAAGCGGGATAGTATAAACCAAAACTACTAAATCTCATACTAAACGATGTAGGTTTATCGTTATTTTCATGCTAGAAACTTAAAATCATAAGCTCCGGTATTTGACTACAACAACAACATATTTACTAGATTTAGATATGAGTAGCAGTAGGTATTGTAAAATATGTAAAGCAGAATCTTCTCATCAGATATCCACACACGCACAGAATAGATTCTGCTTATTAATATTTACTTAGGCAAAGCAAATTTTGTTATTGGCATATCGTGGTCATATGCTTTAATAAGGTAGCAGATAAATAATTGATGATGTTATTTATTGCATCAGAAAAGAATCGCAATTCACTGGAATGACGAAGTATCTAAATACCCAGACACGTCGTTATAAGAATCCTATATTTACAAAGGTCAATCTATAAACGATTATCACGATTTAGTGATCGATATCGACGATTTCGCCTCATGGAACTGTATCGATGATGTCATGTAATATTTGGATTGAAGCAAATAGAGATCATGTAATTGTAATGACCAGACACGGGTCTTTCCCATCTTTCTATTTGCTACCTGCAATCGATTTGAACCTTGAAGAAACAAAACGCGATAAAAGTGTTTGATATAAATCATTTATACAATCCAAAACACAACTAATGCCCTAATATTTATTATAATATTCTTTTTATATCAGAGTGTAATATAAGTTTTAATGTATCTCAAGAAAAGCGGTTCCAAAAGTAATATATTATAAATTAATAAAATTCAAAATCTCACGTGGGAGACAGTTTTTAAATCAATTGGATTTTTAGATAAGGAAATTATATAATCTTGAATGAAGAAATATTTACAGCTGATTACCCATGAACATTCGGACGTTTAACAAAATCTATATTGACAGCGCGAAAGATATGAACGCCCTTATAAATATGTATATGAAATCCCACTACCAGAGAAAAGACGGTCTGGGTACTGTGGCCATAGGTTCGATACGATTTTTTTCCATATCCTTTCTATATCAGCCACTGTTCCGAAACATCTCTGTACCCGGAGATCCACTTGGAAATATCTATGATTTCTGAAGAGATTTATGAATAGAAGTTGATACATTTTAAAAATGGATCTTTAATTCTAGGAATGCCAACTGGAATGGATAACAGAAGAAGTTGGAGGTGAAATTGAAGGAATCTAAAACTCGATATGGGCATCCTTTTAAGATTATTTTTTTGTTTTGTGTAACGATTTGACTTTAAAATTATGACATTCAAATACATAATGTAGTTTTTTTATAATATTTATAATTATATTAATAAAAGTGGTTAAATATAACAATTGATGTTTAATGGGTATTTCTAAAACTATTTATTTACTTCCTTGTCACTCCTGTCACTTTTTAATTATTGTTTCAAAATTATGTATTCTGATATTCAAGTGATGTAATCACACGTTTTGTAATCGTAATGCTAAGCTAATTTTTTATCTAATTAAGGAAACGATTATGTAATAAAGAAACAATTAACATTTAACTGTTCCTACCACGTGTCTTGATTAATAGAGATTGAACAAATTTCATTGTGTTTTTTCATAATATATTAATTTCGATGACAGCTGAATGAGTTCCGTACAACACTAATGTTTCATTTTTGAACGTAATTCAAATAAGTATTGCCGAATATGTTTCTTCTAAAAATCGATCTATTATATTGTCAAGTCAAATATATACAATTAGTCTTCTGAAGCACGTAGTATTGCAAAGCTTCGGGCAGTACTGTATGGTAATTAGTCTGGTAGAACTAATTTTAAAATGAGCACTTATCTAAATATAGCTTTCAACTGAAACGGTTTCGGTACATTAAGTCACAGGGTGGTTATTATTTCAACGGCGAAGAATTCGACCGAATACCTTCTATGAAAGCTGTGATATTTGATATTTTCTAATGTCGTTGTATTTTTTAATTTTAAAATTTCATAGGTATCACAAAACTGGTTAAATCCATTGTGCTTTAAAAGTGATTTTTTTTTCAAAAATTAATAAAATTCTCCTAATTGTACAGGATTTTTATTTAAAAAATATATGAATAATCCTTAATAAGCTTAACGATGGATTGAAAGACGAGGAATTATTTTTAAATTAGCATCTAGTGCCATTAATAGTAATTTAACTGTATTGGGAGAAGATCTTTTTGTTCACACATTATGGATTCAAATTAAGCAATTCCACCGACACAAATGAATAGTGCTACTTTAATACAAGTACATGTAAAAAAA
Source organism: Glossosoma conforme (assembly GCA_022606575.1). Taxonomy (NCBI): domain Eukaryota; kingdom Metazoa; phylum Arthropoda; class Insecta; order Trichoptera; family Glossosomatidae; genus Glossosoma; species Glossosoma conforme. The sequence goes on from JAGTXR010000029.1 coordinate 973,953, forward strand.
GTAGTGCTTTATCTGTGCTTTTATTCCATATTTTGAAGTTATGTAATTTCTGAACTTCTAAATAAAATATAGCTTAAAATAAATTTTTATTTGAAATTATATTTTATTATTATTATATTTTAATGACTAATATATATATTTTTTTATTAGCAAACATTTTCTTTCATTCGGTTTTTAACTTTGTCAATAATTAAAGGGTAAAATTATACACAAAATCTTGTCACTTAAAATAATATTTTTGATTAATATAATTGATTGAATATTACAAAATACTTTATATTTGATTAATAGAATGTAAATGTTACAAATACGTTTTATATTCTCATATACAATAGTATGTATCAATTTTTTGACTAGGATAATGCTGTCCAACGACGATTGTAATAAATATATACATTAGGCTTATCAACTGACAAAACTTGGTGAAACTGCATAATTTTAAATTAATTTTAATTAAAAAATAATAAATTGAAAATATTTAGTTTTGATTCACGTTTATTTTAAATGATTACATCTTCAATAATTATAGAAGATGGTCTCCAGGGAGGCCGAAACTTGTAAATCAAAAATAAATATATTAAATTTTTGTAAATCTTTAATTAAAATTAATTTTAAATAATAAATATGATGCAAGTAAAAAAGTCTATGGGTCGAATCTCATGTCCATCATTTTTATTATTTTAATAAAAAAAAAAATTCATTTTAGTTAACTTTATGTTATAATCGTACATATATTAAATAAGTTTTCATTGGGTAGTTCAACGTTTCGATACAATATTATTTATTGACTGTGAGTTTTGGAATCACATCAATATTATACATTTACTATTGGAGCATCTCTTACAAGATTGTGCTGGGGACTCGCATGGTCTTTCTATCAACATCATATGCTAGACAAACTCTGGTTAGCTTAAGTGTACAGTGTTTTGTGTTGCGGTGCTTCGGGGGCGGGGGCGGCACGTGAATAGGTGATGAAGGCGCCTCCGCCCGTTTTAATCTGCGACCTGTTGATCACGCGGTGTGTGATTGCCGGCGAGGTGTTTATTGTTTTCCATCACGCTCGCCCGCGCATAAATCAGGCGCCCACGCCGCCCGCGAAACCTTTAAGGGAGGCTTTAAGGCCGCACAAACGACGAGTCTTTAGCCGTCGACGGTCTCTGTTAAGAAGCGTAGAAATAAGGGTTTAAATATTTATCAAAAATTGCTGCCATAAAGTTCAGCCAGTAAGGTACCCGCTTCGTCTCGAAAGCTTTATCGTAAACACCACTAATACATATTGAATTGCTGTTAGAATGAATCATGCAAGAATTATGTGGGTGGATCAACACTCAAATGCATCGCAAAGATAGAAGATAAAATGTACAGTTGAGATTTCTCCACCACCATCTATACTATTCTCTTATACTCGTATGTGTTTAACCCTTTCGTAACGGCTCGGTGAAATACAAATTGTACTATAAATACGGCGTGAATTTTTCAAACCATATTTTTGCAAAAAACTAGTATTTGAAGCATAAATGTACTTTTATTTGACCTATTTTCATGTAAAGCAATTGGTTCTTCTGTCCTTTAGCTATCATATGATGCATAAAAAACTATTATATTTAACAAACGTTCATTATGTAACTCCATGCACGTGGTGGCATTGACACATGTGGTTTACAGAAAAATCGCTCCTATGACAAAACTTTACGATATTTATTTACATGCCTTATAGATTCCTGTACATAATACATGTAGGTTGATTAAGCGAATGACTGCACTTCCAATTTCCTACCGTAGATGTCACAATTACTGAAAGTAGCAAAACGTTATCACGCCAACAGATGTCAACGGTCGGGGAATCTTTGACGTCATATGCCGACAACCGATGCGAAAGGGATAAGTAAAAAATCATTCTTAAATAAAGTTGCCGAAGACGATTTAGATATAAAAAAAAACATTCAAATGCACTTAAAGCCACTCCTAATCTACACTGGAGCACTTCCCTTTACTACTAAGCTACTCCTACTTCTACTTGCCCTTTCCAGACTATTGGGAAGGTCTTCCGCAAAATTAGAGCAGGAAGCGACTCCTCCGCGGTTGATCTTGATCGCACCACGGTGTTTATCAATTAGGAACACGTCCCTGCTCGCCAGCGATGCAAATGTAACGATCGAGGGTCTAGTGTGCAAGAATAAGTGCCGTGAGGTAATACTCGAACTGTCTAACTACTTACATACACTGCAAGTGAACAGCTAAGCAATGAATTTAAGAAACAAAAAGAACGAAAGGATTGATTTTCACGAAGAAAACATGATAAAACTTCAAAATTTTACAAATCCATTGTTTCATTTAAAAATGAGAGATTTTTGTAAAATATAAAATATACCTGTATTTTTATCAAAAGCTAGTCGAATCTTGTTCGACAACAAAATAAGTATCAGTGCATTCTGTAAATTTGCAGTTCCCATATTTTTAATTAACAAAGTTTCCTGACAGCGATTGCTATTCAATATGAAAAGTTTAATTTGTAAGCGAGTCTTCATAATAGTAAAGTTGTATGCAGCATCTCTCTGGTATAGTTCCATTAACGTTCAGCCGAAGAAAGCCACAACAGAACGGTGAGGGCAACACTTGTATTGAAAAAGTTTTGATCTTAACTGAGATGCTTAGTTAAATGTCTAATGTTTCGAAATGAAAATGGAGTTCTATAAATGAAATGCCTCTACGCAATCTTAGTAATTGCTGAACTTGGCGAACTGACATAAAAGCAAACAAGTCCGTGCGCTAAGCAAAGTGAGGCGCTCTACATCTACACAGTGATGATAAACCATTGACTAAATAACATTCTTTTGAGGAGTTTGAAAAAAAAAAAAAATCTATTAACACTAAAAATGTAATTTTTTATGCATTTATTTGTTCAAAAACTGGCAGGAGAGTTCAGTAGTGGATTTTGGTAATCCAGTGAAAAACTCGTAGCTAAGTGTGTAGTCCACACAATCTGTGGAGACTACACAAAAAATAGGCACACTCGAGTGGCAATTGGCAGGATATATCGGTTTAAGAGATGACGGTCGATGTGGAAGGAAAGTATTGGAATGGCACCCAAGAGCTGGTAACCCCCTACAAGATGGACTGACGACGTAAGAAGAATAGCAGCAGTGGCCTGGATGCGGAAGGCAGATTATCGAAAAGGATAGAGACTCATAAGAGACGACAAAATGACGAAAAAAAGCTGATGATGTTGATGATGATGATGACACAACTAATTGTATAAATATGTATACTTTGCGCGGAGAGCAAAAAAAAACGATTATATTCCATTTAATCGGACACGTGATCTCAAATTTGTCTTCGTGATATCTTGACTTTCAAAACTAAGCATCAGGGAATTATTTCTTAGAAATGACGCAAACTCTTAAATCTTCTATTTCTTCAGAATATGGTTTCAATTTTCATAGACGATGCAATTGCCAAACTTGCTTTCGTCGGTCAAAATTGGTGGTATTTTTTTGTCTCGTAGTATTTTTATTTAACTTGCAGCCCATCCAATCAAAAATTCAATTTAGTTTTTCCATATTTAACATATAATTTGCAAATTTAAAATGTCTGATGAGAGTAATGATATTTCATTGTTGAAAGGCTAACGTCAAAAAGGTCATACTTCACTGAAATAATACGTATATTATTTGTTGTGTATTTCACGAACAAATTTTCTCCCCAGCGGATCATCGTAAACCCTCCAGCTATCTGCAGCTACATTAAAAATATTTACCCCTAGGAAAAGTCTTACTTCATATATTTATGCACTATAATAAAAACTACAGTGTTATTTCACTTGATAATAAATATCGCAGACAATATCCCGGGAGGGGTGGAGGAGTCAACCTACAGACTGTTGGAACGATTCCAAGTTCGGGTGCAACTTGAAATAATGGCCGGAATGAATTCCATATAAAGCAAGGGTATAATAACATCTCGGAAATAATCTGGGCATTCCTGACACTACGTAAATGTGAAATAAATTGAAATAGCAGCCGAAAGTACAACGGAAAGAAATTATTATTGTGTTTGCATGAAAAATACTTGTGTTTTTGGCATCGGCGACGACATTACAATATCTTTGAGTCATTTAATTTTTATTTTCTATTTGAAAAACCGAATCACACAATTTACAAAATTTAAAAAATAAAATTTTATTGCTGTCTTGTAAACATCTTTCACGATTTTTAACGTTTTTGTTAGTTGAAGTCAGTCCTAGATTGCTTAATAATCTGACTACGTTCCAAGTTTTTTTTTCCATATTCGCTCTCTAGCTATGTTTATCAGAAATCTTTGCCATAATACTTTATTCATATCATATATAATCAACCACTTTACTCCATGCCTCACCTTTTGACAGATTTTTAGAGCCGAGTATAAACTATATACAGCATTTTAGAATGTCGACAGGGTTCTCCTTTTTGCCTGAAAATAAGGCAATTGTAGCGTCATCTAAAAAAATACATATTCTTAAAAGGTGTTTTCTTATTATAAAGTTAAATTGGCAGTTGGTAAAGTATTAAGATATGCGTTCATTTATAGATTTAGGGGTTAAGTCATTATTAGAACTGGTAAAACTATTACTCAGAATTTAGCTGTTAATTTGTCAAACTGTCAACCCATTTAAAGCTACCGTTGAAGCATGTCCACGGGGTCCTTTCATCCATAAATAATTTAATTCACTTTTGTGAGTACATGATCCTCACCTCGTCTGCTTTCTTGTTATATTCAGAGGCATCAGTATTTCCCCTTCGCTGTACATCAGGCGCGCATCCATCACCTAGAGCTGAACCGCACCTCCACGAACGCTCACCGAAAGTTTCCCCATAAAAATCTCTCTCGCTAGCTTATTGCAATCCCGAGATGTATTCCGCGTGCATGAAATTGAATATGCTACCATTAGCATATGAACGCGGTGGAGAGTCCGTGAAATGCTTACAAGGAAAGAAAATTACTTCAGGTCCGTACTAAGCTCCCAGATGCAGCGGGTAACAAAAGACCCAGGGATGCGAGGGCTTGCCTCCCTGAATAGGGGTTTTGACTAGTGGGGTATGTAGCCAAATTAATTTTGCAGTTTAATACCTCTTGTATATTTTCAGCACTGTAAAAGGCAGTTTCCTTGATACTTATACATTTTATCATTTACCATTAAGGTAAAGTATTGATTGAGAATTGCTTTTACTTTTACGCACTAGAATCAAATAGAATAGATTGATGATGATAAAAAAGACATTCTTCTTTTTAACGAAACACTGTTAAATGAATGCTAGTAACAAAAAACGTGTGTTGTAAAGGTTTCCCGCCCTTGAAAGGGTTTGGAATTAGTATGTTTTGTTTGCCAAATTAATATTGTTTCAAGTACGTTATATCTCATGAATATTTTTGGTAGTGGCTAAAGAGTGCCATACCCTAGTTGACTGCTGCATATGGAAACATTTAGTGTCGTTGATACGAATTAAAAGTTATAATTTAAAATAATTATTGTATATTTAATGACATCTGTGAATAATAAGTGATTTTAATAAATAATATTTCGTTTGTGTGGATTTATTTAAGACAAAGGTAAAAAAGCTGGCGTTTATATTGATAATATTTAAAAAGTACTTATTCATTAAATAAATTATAGTAATTAGAATTTAGCTTCAAATAAAAGTTAAAATACTTAGAATCACTTAAAGTAAGTGCAATGTATAAGTTATTTAAGGCGATAGATAAAAATTGTAATACATATAAATTATTTAGTCAAATAATTGATATATATTAAATATATATATTATATTAAAAGAATTTGTATACCTTGGAAGTACGATCACCTGAGATGGCAGAACAAAAGAGAATCAACAGTCGAATACATCAAGCAAGGCTAGCTTTCAATAAAAAGCCAAAATTCTTGAGTCAAAGAATATTTCTTTAGGGCTCCGCAAGCAACTTGCCAAAACACTTGTTTCGAGCATCTTAATGTACGGCTGTGAGACATGGTGCTTATCTGAAAGTGATAAAAAAAGACTAGACGCCTTTGAGATGTGGTCGTACAGAAGAATTCTCGGAATTTCCTGGAGAGACAATGAGGTTCTCAGAATAATCAAGGAAGATAGACAACTAATAAGAACCATCTCAGAGAGGCGAGCCCGATGGATTGGTCACATCATGCGCCACGATGGTCTTCTTCACGATATTGTGGAGGGGATGGTTGAGGGTAGAAATGTCTAGACGGGAGTATTTGCAGCAAGTATTCGAGGACATGAATTGTAGCGCTTATGCTGATCTGAAAAGGGTTGCGGAGGACCGAGAGGAATGGAGATCGAGATGCAAGATTCTGTTGCTGCAAACCAATCGACCGGATTGATACTACGAAGAAGAAGTAAAATATTCAGGTAACTTCATTATTATCATCATCAGCCTGTGTCCATCCACTGTTGAACGTAGGTCTCCCGCATGAGTCTCCATCCTTATCGATCCTCCGCCTTCCGCATCCAGGTCACTCCCGCTATTCTTCTTATATCGTCAGTCCATCTTGTAGGGGGTCGGCCGATGCTTCGTTTGTCAGATACCATGCTATATATTTACTTAACTATAGAAACATAACATTGTAAATCAAATCTGCATGAAACTGTTTTTCAACCGTTTTTTTTCACAAATATTATTTATTAATAAGACAACCCATCTAGTAGTTAAAAATTAACTCAAATTTCAAAAATATTTAATCAATCATTTCCGGTAAAAATATAAAAACCTTATTGTATTAGCGATACGTTAAAAATTGCTCAAAGTTTAATTTATGAACGTCTTTTATGATACAATATTAATTATCCAAATATACTCGTTACATAATCAATACGATTGCCGTTGTATGCCAAATACGATGAACGTACAATTACTTTAACCACGAGTTTTGGTTGCACGACAATTTTAAGCAGTCTGCACGTCCTGCATCTATTCTCTCTTTTCACTTTACAACGTGCGGATTTCAGAGGGTTCCAATCTAATAGCAGCAGCAGTAGTACGCCTTTGTGCAAAAAAGTAGCAAATTACCTTGTATCCATACACGTCGACTCCCATCGCCGTGCACCGGCCACAATGGTCCCAGCGTTCTGTGCTCTCGCCTGCCTGGACCAACTAGTCTCGCCCATTGCCAAATTAAATTTTAGCACATAATAACAGCGAGCGACTTGAACGCTATTCAATTTGGAAAACTCCCCGCAGCAAGTCAGTCGTGTGAATAATAAAATAAAACTGGGGGAAGTATGTTTACAATGGAACACATTATTTGAAATTGGCTCGGCTGCTTCCCCCTTTAGGGTTCTCGGCTCCGTGTCGAGGCTTCTTAAAGTTTCGCGCCATGATAAACCATAAATAGCCACGGCCATTACTGCTAGACACTTTATTTGTTATGGTGTAATTTTCATTTATGACTCTCTGCTTGTTGGTTTACTCGTGTTTCCTTTGGTCTTGAGTCGTATATCATAAATTTAATTTATTATTTTATTACGTTATATAAATTAAGAAAATTTATTTTATTGTAACCTAAGCGGTCTCTAGGACGAGAGCTCGAGGACATCTTAATAAAACATTTTTTAAGGAGTTCCTTTAACCAGCCTGACTCTCATTAAACCATTTTCTTTGCAGTGTAGTGAGTTTGAAAGATTTTTTTATACAAAAGAAATGCGTTAATAATTTTTTCCCCTCAGTTCTTTATTTCATTTTTTTCTCAGCAAAATTCTTACTAATATAATTCTTAAATATTTGTTCAACTGCGAAAGAAAGCTTACTTGTAGAAAATGATATTTGTTACTATGCAATAGTTTTTGGATGGTATCCTTTCAAATACGGAAAGAGAATAGCAGCATTTTCGACATATTAAATTTTTTTACTATCAAAAATTTAGAAATGTTTTTCAAACAAAGAAAAAATATCTAATGCGTATAAAGACAAAATGTATTGACAGAAAACCAAACCAGTGTCAAAATAAGCCAGTGTTTTAAAAATAATTTCAATGCGGAAATTTTGATTTTGAAGACGGTTTTGAAGGTCCTGAGATTTGATTTTACTGAAACGTTTTTGGTCACTTGAAATACGTAAATTAAAAACGTAAGTTAATTTTTTTCGTTAAAATTTTACGAACAACGTAACGTAACAGATTACTTAGTTTGAGTGAAATATATCAATAGAAAAATAGATTAAGAAAAATTGTTTATGCACCAATTTCAAGTATATGAAGATATTGAGGATTGTAGTATTAAAGATTGGCATTGCGAGTTGGTTTCTAAAGGTTTACTCTCCGTCGTGTACAGCCAAGGAGGGTTGACTAGCAACTCGGCCTCCCGCAAGGCGGAACCTCACAATTTGCGTCCGCCCATACATCACCCGAACCGTGATTCAAATTTATGATCCATTATTGCATTAATAACAATTGCGACTGTTGCGTTATTTGATTTGCGATTTTGATCGCTGGTTCGGGGTGTGAAATACACTTCTACGCTCGCATGCGTCGCTCCCATGCCGGCCCCATATTTGCCTTTATTGGCCAGATGGAGGGTCAACAATGCACTTCAAAATTATTGTGATCTGGAATATTAATAATAAAAAATATTGTTAATATAATAAACTGTATGCTTGACCTTTATAGCGTATTTAAAGGAAGCACAATGATTTCTCTTTGCGAGGAATGACGATATGAGAAGCCTTTCATACTATAGTCACTCAAGACACTTAAGAGGATATGGCTGGGACATGAACTTCGGTTACAGCAGGATTACATAATATACGGCGGCCTTTTTTTAAACTCGCGACGTTCTGAAGGGCTGTCAAGAACGACACACATTATATATTTACCGGAGCATTGGCAGGTAGAATTGACATGTGATAAGGCAGTATCTGGCAACATCATTAGCACGTGGTATGGTGATGACCGATGATGATCGTTATTCCTCTAATCGAATAATATCACAAATAGAAACGGAAACCTTGACATATTGTTTGTTGATTTGTTTTTGTTTCTTACTGATTACTATTTTTAATAAAAATATATTAAACTGTGTATCATTTTTAAAACATTACAGATTAGGTATTACACTTACCCCTTACTCAATTCTGCTGGATTTTTTTTAGATCTTATTACACATTCGTTAAGTTGTGCTTTCTACAATTCAGCTAAGTACATATTGAAATTCAAAGTCGCAGCTAACACATAGGGAGCTGACGGTTTTCGTCGTTGTTTTGATTTAGAACCGTCAACTTTTTTTGCCGCTCCCTGTACAATGAATGCCCCTACGTGCTAAATTTTGGCCGTGAATTTTTAGGCTTATCAGTTTTAAATGACAATATTTGTTTATGTTTTCAATCGCAAATATTTTTAACCAGTCCAGGACTTAAGCCTTGATGTTTCTGATTTGATTTCCAATTTTGATCGCTTGGGGTGTGAAATTCATTTTTACACTCACAGCCATCACTCCCACAACGCCCCATGTTTGCCTTCATTGCCCAGATGGGGGCGGGTCAACAATGCGCTACATTCGCATTTTACCCTTGCATTCATAATAACAATATTCGGCTTGATTGGCGATTTCATTTCTAAAGTTTATGCGACAGCCTCAAACGCAATTCGGTTACAAGTGACTTAAATATTCATCGCCACTCTATTACATTATTACACATCGCTTGTGATTTATATGCAATATACATAAATGAATAACGTCGCATTTTATCTAATAATTTATTCATTTTTTCATCGTTCAAGACACCACAGAGTTTTTTCATTGAAACATTAAAGAACTAATTTATTTATTAAAACATTAGTTCAAAAACTTAAAAAAAGCTTCGTACAAAGTATTTATGCGTCATTCATGGCGCTTATAGGAAATAAATTTATAAAATACGTGTTTATTTTATTTACTTATAATTTTTATACGTGCTAAAATATATTTAGTGTACAAAATGCATCACAATGCAAATTTCTTGATGATCAGTAGCAAAATGAGCAAAATTAAATGAAACACACCTAAATAAACTTAACCTAAATTTGATCTCATAAATAAATAGTTCTTCTTTGTAGTATCAATCCGGTGGATTGGTTTGCAGCAAAAAAATCTTGCATCTCGATCTCCACTCTTCTCGATCCTCTGCAATCCTCTTTAGCTCAGCATAAGAGCTACACTCATGTCTTCGAACACTTGTTGCAAATACTCCCGTCTAGGGCGCCCTCTGAAGTTTCTACCCTCAACCATCCCTTCCACAATGTCGTAAAGAAGACCATCGTGGTGCATGATGTGACAGATCTATCGGGCTCGCCTCTATGAGATGGTTCTTACTAGGTGCCTATCTTCCTTGACTATGCTGAGATCCTCATTGTTCGTGACGTGGTCTCTCCAGGGAATTCCGAGAATTCTTCTGTATGACAACATCTCAAAGGCCTCGAGTTTATTAAATAATAATAATAAATTACTTATTTGTCACTTTCAGATAAGCACCATGTCTCACAACCGTACATCAAGATGCTCCAAACAAATGTTTTGGCAAGTTGCTTGCGGAGCTTTAAATTAATATGTTTTGACTCAATAATTTATTATTTAATTTATTAATAGTATGTAATTAATATTTATTTATAACCATTGATTTTTTTTCATACATAAAGTAATATTTTGTTTTAAAATGTATTTTCATTTATAATTTTGAAAAACAAATATTTTTTTTTTTAAATCCGTTTTTGTATTATTTTTCGTCATAACAATGGAATAATAAAAATCCTTGCATATTTATGGCCGCTTTATTTATTCCGCTCTGCATTTGTTCTTCAGTAAATATAAACTGCGTTTGTTGAACCGGCCAGTAAATTACTTGCCTATTTTTCGAGTAAACAATGCTTAAATCTGTTTGTCGATTTATTTATTTTATTTTTTAAACGAGCGAAAAGTGCAACCCCAACTGATATTGTTCCGTTTAGCCGCCAAAATAATAATCCGACTTCGCATTACTTAATCAGGCTTATAATCCATGAAAATCCGTCCCTAGGAGCGGTTCCAAATGAAACGCTCATGAAAAATGCAAACAAATGCAGGCGGGGTGCGGCTAAACAGCCCTCAGTACACCTACAGTACACTCAGGTCCGGTCTAGATTCTAAGGAATATCTTATTATTCTGTTCTACGCGATGTAACACTATATAAATAAACTTATCGTTAGCATCGGATCATTGTTTTGATTGTCGATTTTAAGATTAATCTGTATTAATTCATGATATTTTCTATTTTTATCAATCATTTTTTATTCACTGCGAGTGCAAAAAGTTAAATTATTTAAATATAAGATTTAAGTAGTTACTACAATAACATTAAGGTTATCAACTGATAATACTTGCTGAAACTGCATAATTATAATTTTAAAATTGTTTTTTTACCAATTTACAATATTAGGGTAAAACGTATGTTTACAACCTGTAAATATGTGTGTAGGAACTAATTAACTATCCATACCTATATAAGCCACTGCCTGTTTTTATTTTTTCATTATAGAAGACGGTCTTCAGGAAGGCCGAAACATGTAATCGTTTAAAATAAATTGTGAATCAAAACTAAATATATTTAATTTTTTAATTTAAATTAATTTTATAATTATAGTTACTACAAAGTGAATATTCAAAAAGAATTATATGGTATTTTGAATATTTCATATGTTTTTGTATTTAACTAATAATTTACTCACTGAATGATTGTGTTTCATGTATCAATGTATGTTGGTAAAAAAATATTATAAATGTGTTTCAAAGCATATTTAAGACAGAATAATGTAATTTTAAAACTAATTAACAATATAATACAATGAAAATTTATATAAAATGTTATTTTTTTATAATAATAAGTTAATATCATCATTACATAATTTAAATAATTATTTCGACTCAAGGCGAATGGCTTTTCTTGCTTTTATAGACATGAGACACGCTTTAGAATGCTCTCCTTGCATCTGAGTTTCCTCTTACATTATATGAGAATCTCTTCAAGAAGTAGGCTTAAAAAAAAGTTGTGCAATATGTATCAATAAAATTAAATAAGTTTCATATGTAACAACATTGTGTAAATGTTTTAAATGGTAAAATACTTATCAAAAAAACATTAAATGTTATTTAGAGACAGTTTGGTGCAAGTTCTTTTGCTTCATCTAAAGAACATGTCCTAGCAAGATTCACATTTGTCTTTTGAACAACTGTGGTATGTAAGTCCACCATGTCCGCTGCCTCACCTCGTCATTCTTAACAAAGTCAATCTGTTATATACCCAGTGTACGAGTACTGTACAAGCACATACTCAAAACTAATTACACGGGTACATTGATTATTATCTATACAATTGCAATTATAATGTCTGTGTATATATTTTTAAATTTTACGTAAATATACTATATTACTTATGAAAAATTCTGATCTGCTGAACAAATTGAACGGTCCTGCGTCTCACCCCTGCAGGCTTTACTCCCCCAGCGTATAATGGTCTCACTTATTTGTAACGTGTCGGGTCTGCCCTCGGTACTCATGGCGTACAAACTAACTATCTGCTGCCACACACCCTCGGCCGGGCGCTCTAGTCAGGGTAGGGAGGGCACAGGCGCCGAGACGCAGGTGCCCGCTGTCGATGGGCCTTTGATGGAGAGCGATATCGCATTGTATCAAGGTGAATTATTGATCGCAAACGTTTTAAGTGAAATTTGCTTGCATCAAAATTCTGAGACCAACTTTTATAGCATCTCCTTCCCGTATTCGTTCCATATCTAGAGCATATTATTGTTATTAAATCAGTATTTGTAAATCGCTTTTTTATGACCGAATTGTCATTGCAAAAGCGCTTTTTTGCCTCTGAGTAAAAAGTTGGATCTTGAAGGAGCCTCCGCTTTAAACTCTCTTATGCTTTCCGGTAGTGAGTTCCAGGCCATTGGCGTAGCTGAAAGCACGATTTCCAAAGACCGTACTAGGACTATCTCCCGTTTGTATATTGTCCCGCATATTGTCACAATAGATTGTGGCCACTGAGTTTGGCCAGTAGTTTTTTTACCTAGATATTTCAAATTAACATAAACGTTCAAATTCGATAAATTATTATTCACTCTCAATGATCATATTAATTACTATTTACCGATTTGCAGCAATTAATGTCTTTATTGTGTCTTAATTAGCTTCAATTAGTCTTTCAAAACGTTGTGCACCTTCAACATCAAAACTGCTGGATCAAAAATATGCAAGCCAGTTTTGACACTTGAGTTCTGCCAATACGAGGGTTATCCGTTTTGAAAAGCGGTATACGAGCTTTTGAATGCCCGAGTCAAAAAAATCTACCGCCAATACACGCAGATTCCTTCTTCCAGCTCTTCTCTATCGCCGAAATGCGTTTCACCCAGGTGTTTCTTTATGTCAGGGAAGAGATGGTAGTCTTGAATTGGGGCTGTTTCCGGGCTGTAGGGTGGGTGTTTGACATAGTACATCGTCTCCGTACAAATTGAATAATTGTTTTCTTGCTTCATATTCAATTCATTGTTACTAAAAAGAAAAAATATGTCGAAAAACTGTCTATTCATTTTTATTATTTGAAAGCGCACTAACCAAAAACTACTGCGTATAATGAATGATCCAAATATTTATGTATATTTAGTGTGAAGTTGGTCGAGACTCAATACAATAAAGTCCTCTTTTTAGGAAAAAAAGTTAATTATTTCCGTACAACCTAATAAAGATGCCTTTGAAATGATTACCTTTTAAACAAGATATATTTTCATATGAAAAGTATCGTAGACGATAAATCCAAAAGCTGATCAAGGTCCCTGTCAGGTTGTTATTACATGATGTTTGCAATTTATAGACGGCTAAACAGCGTGTGGCTCTGATACGCATGTGCGTTTTCTATTGCGGCGCACCCGTCTAAAATATGCTTGAATTAATAGTTGCATTCCACGTGGCCAATTTAAATAGCATCGTAATTGCATAGTGGGATGTTTGTAAAACTACTCGAATTCGAGCGGATAATTCAATTGTTTGGCTATTGTCTCTAAAAATATGCATAAGCAATTTATTTCGGTTTCGGGCAATTTAATTTGAGTCCGGAATTAAAAGAACAGTAATTTCCTATCATCAACCAATGCAACAGTATAGTGGGTTTTTTAAACAGATGCTTGCGTGGAATACGGGAGAACGATGGTTTAACTCTATGACGGGGTAAGGGAGCGAATCCTATAGTTGATTAAGATGGAGACAATTATGATGATTTTCTATTATAGTCGTCTCAAGTGTAATTGAAATTATCTGTTACAAGTTAAAAGTTCTCTAGCTTCTTAGCTGTTTATTCAACGACAAAATGTACTACGAGTACTCTTTAATCATATAAAATTATTAATCTTTTTTATTTTTTCTTGCAAGTATATTTATATTAAGCCGCCTTTAAAAAGCAAATATTTAAGGTTTCGGAAAGTCGTGCCTATTATCTGATATCATTGAAAGTGATGATCAACAAACACTCAAATTTGCCTCAAATACTATGGTTAAATTCTCTCCTAGTACCAGGGCTTTCACTCTAGAGGCCTTCAAAAATGCTGATCTCTGTACATAGAGATGACTTGGGATAAGGCATGGACAACGATAGATGGCAGAACTGGTGACCAAAGAAACAAAGTACTATTTAGATACACAATTTAAAAAAAAATTCAGTAGTACTGTAAACATTTAATAAACAGATTTCCACACACACACATTCAACACAAGGAGGTATCAACTCTCAGCGGTCTCGACAATTTGTCAGCGGGGAACTTTGAAAATTAAATTTATTTAAATGATTTCCGTCCCCAGGGACGGAATTTAAATACCACGGGAGCATAGGGCCCAGACCCCTGCAGAGAGGGCCAAAGATATACAGAAATAACGCCCGTTACCCCCGGGGTCCCGACCTCCGTAACTAATACCTCCACATAGAGGTCCCGAATTTTTAAACGTCCATAATTTCTTCACGGACGTTAATTAAATTTATATGTAGATTTTTTAGTGCCGGTTCTTAATAGAGACGCATGCCATTGCACATGAAGAATTCGATTTTTAATATTTAAATAATAAAAACGCAAAAAATAATTGTTTTAACATTGACAACATTGTATTTTAGTACACGTTAAACTGAATACTATGTTATTAGGACATAATTGACTTCAATACTAGGGGTAAGGAAATCTAAGAGAATAAACTAAATACATTTTTTGGCGTTTTATACTATTGATAAACTACTAGTCACTAGTCGCTACGCTATCAACCTTAGAGAAGGTAGACTGATGGTTGCTTAATATTTTCATATATTTGAATAAAACATTACTTGTATAAAAGCAAACAAATTTATCATTGGTTCAATTTTGGTATTAAATTTTTGCTAGTATAAGCAGTGTAACTTATATATAGTTATAAGAGATGCTCCCCAAGCCTGAACCTTGTGAATATAATGGACAATTTACGCCACCCATATTAGTAAGATCTAGGAAAAGTGGATGTATATGATAAAAGAGGATGTATCTAAAGCATGTGGAGGACATAACAACACTGCCTGAAAAAGGTACTGTATGCTAGGCAGTAGCTGTAGTTGTTTTTTCTTAGTTTTTTTCCCCGAGTTTACATAGGATGCACTCGACAGAGCTCCAAAAAGCTGACATTGAATTGAGAAACATAGCAACTGACAGAGCTTCTTCGTAGTATCAATCCGATGGATTGGCCTGCAGCAACAGGATCTTGCATCTCGATCTCCATTCCTCTCGGTCCTCCGCAACCCTCTTCAGCTCAGCATAAGAGCTACAACTCATGTCCTCGAACACTTGCTGCAAATACTCACATCTAGGGCGCCCTCTACAGTTTCTACCCTCAACCTTCCCCTCCACAAGGTCGTGAAGAAGACCATCGTGACGCATGATGTGACCGATCCATCGGGCTCGCCTCTCTGAGATGTTCTTATTAGGTGCCTATCTTCCTTAATTATCCTGAGAACCTCATTGTTCGTGACGTGGTCTCTCCAGGAAATTCTAAGATTAACATAGCTATGTATCATCAATTTGCTATGACCATATGCACCACAAGAGTGGACATGACATAAAAATGATTTATTTTTTAGTTGAAGGGGTTATTAACCCTTTGTCTCGTTACTACGGCATGGCATTTAGTGCTTTTGTTCCCGCATATTTTCGTTGGAAGTTATTTTTGTACGAGCATAATATTCGGGATTGACAAAACAATATCATGTTAAGGATGGGAGCGGTATACTAATGCGACATTAGCATAAATAAATTACTTCCAATAGCGGCCGTGTGTTCAGGTAAGCCGAAACGATGACAAAAAATGAGCACCACTTTACATATAACATGTAGCGCTCCCAATATATGCAGTCACCATCTTCATAAATAGATAAACATTGATTTAGCAACGTAGTCCAGTGGAAAATGCACTCACATTCGGTAAGAAAATCAAAAATTTATATAATTTACAAAATGCTTTGAATTTATCCCCTACTTAGAATCAAATGATCTATGCTTTAGGATCTTATGAAAAATAATAACAAACGCTTTAATCTTATAGCAGCTTCTCTACAAAACTCTTTTATGTACTTGATTTATGTTTTTTTATGTTTTATGTTCGATGAAACTTCGGGTGCAATGTTTACTTGGAACAATGCATGGATGAATGTAGCTGTCAGAACTGTATTCTTGCAATTGCGGCAACAATGTACTCCAGTTAGGGAACGAATATAAAATAATTTAAAAAGAGGAATTAGAAAAAAAACGGTACTCGTTTAAGGGTATGACTTAAATTACATAATGCTAAAGTATCAAAACATGTCACTCTCTCTATCACTCTTTTGCATTGTCTTTTACAATATAATTATTTTATGTGATAGAAATAATATCAACAATACCATAGTTTATTTATTTAGTCTGCGTTTAAAGAAGCTTTAACATGTTTCCACTTCAACAGTTTATGACTTATAATCAATAACGTTAACCTTTTCAACTGACAATACTTGGTGTTATTATTATTTTATCTTATTTTGAATTTAAATATTATTAAAAATGTTTGAAGAAAGATTATAGAAGATAGACTCCAGAGAGTCCGAAACATATAATCACTTAAAAATAAATGTGAAATCAAATAATAATATTATTAATTTGTTACTTTTAAAGTTAAATAAGTATTAAAATTTACTAATAATTAAATAAAATAAACATGTAAAATATTATTTTTGTGTCATATGCGTTTAAAATGTCATATTGCGTCTCGCTAAGAAGGCCTGTCCACTGTACAGCAATTTTTTTTATAAAGAACAAAAAAACTATTTTTAATTTATGTTATTTATATTTAATATCACATATCATTCCTTATATACGAGAAAAAATATTTATTTATTATAAATGTAGGATAATTGACCCAACGCCCGAATTGCATTCACAAATTTTATTCCATTATTAAAACATTTGTTTCAATCAATTTAACTCTTATAAATAGCATTTTGATTGTAAATTAAAAAAAATGTGTATTATATAGTATTTTGTCAATTGCATTATTACATACAGTATGTATTGTTTGTGGACTTTAAAAAATGCATAAACATCTGGTTGCAGCGATTAGAAAGGTTTCATGACATCTAAATTGCTGAAAGGCAATCAGCTGTCGAATCTAAATGTAAACAGCGTTTTTTAATGCCGGTAGTGGTTATTATTCATAGCTTGGACTGTTACAACTCGTATCATTATCCCATTACGCCAGATATAATTAGGCCGGACGGTGGGCGCCCTAAGCTCGGACCTCAAAACCAAGCACATGGGCGCAAGTAAGGCTTTTAAGAGGGTGTAAAAATATTTATTTAACGTATGTGGATCTCTTCATATATTTTGTAAGAAATCTAAAATAAATATGTATCTTTTTATATTCTTCTCAATACCTTCTACGTATGACTTTTGATTTAAATATTTATTCAATATGTTTGATTCTTGATCCATATTTGTAAATATACATTAAATAAATCGTTAAAAACATCATAAATATAATTACTCTAATGTTAACTAACCATATTTTTTTATAACAAATTAAAACGTTTTCAATGCGTAATTTACGTTTCATAACTATTAAAATAATTATGAAATTTTAAAATAATGAAGTTCACAGAGTAAGATTTAATTACTTAAAAATACATATAACTTGGTAAGAAGGTCCATTTGATAAACGATGACCCTTTTCTAATATCATCATCAGCCTGTATCCGTCCACTGTTGAACGTAAACCTCCCGCATGAGTCTCCATCCTCTTCGATCCTCCGCCTTCCGCATCCAGGTCGCTCCCACTATTCTTCTTATGTCGTCAGTCCATCTTGCAGGGGGTCGTGCAATGCTTCGCTTACCATTTTTTCTAATATATTGAAATGCATATTTAAATTATTTTTTCATAAAAAAAATGGGGCATCATATAAAAAATTAAAAATACTTATTAATATCAATTATTTAGGAAAAAAAGTAAAATAATAATGTCTTATAACTTCGATAGTATAACAGTATAGTATGATTTCAAAAAATCAATAATAAATTCATCATTTGATTGAAGATCATTTATTCAGCAGTGACAACCAAATAGCTGACAATGACTTTATAAAAATCAGCTTTAAAAACCGTCAGTAAGTTATTTCATAGACGTTGATCAAACAGAGAGATTGTCTGCTGATGACGTGGTACCCCCATGGATAATTCCATAACACCCAAGCGCCCATGGATCATGGGCAGGTGCTGCCTTCAGTTCCTGGTGAGTGATTTTTATTTACGGGAGGGTTAATGAAATGACGCGGGTCGTGGCCCAGTGGTGTCTGCGCCCGCTACGGAGTCGACACCCTCCGGTTCAACTCCCGCCGCGAGGAGAATGCGCCGAAATTATATCCAGTAGAACGTGTACAAACGTGCTTACAAGTATGGCAAAACTCAAAAAATGACTGTCATGCGAGAAGTCCTAAGTTCGAAGCCCGATAAAGCTTCATCTTTTCTCTAGTTATTCATTAATAACTGAACGTCATAAATACATTTGAATCTTCTTCAGCTTACGGTCTAAGATGTAATTAGTCATGTCTATGGTCCAGCCCTAGATCAGGGTTCGTCGTAGAAGTTCGGTAGTAAAGGCTTTTCTTTACATTATGTCTTCTATATGTTTTTGAATTTTTATCACTTTCACGATTTCCTCTTTAATTATTTAATAATAAATATAACAATCTTGATATATTATCAAAGTCTTAAGCTTTACTTATAAATATAGAATTTATGTATATTTGAATAATAAAAAGAGAAAAGACAATGAGACAAACAAAGCAGCTGACTTAAATTTTCTATCAAATAAGCGCCTTTCTATTTTTAAATTAGACTGAAACTGAATTCCTTCTGGTATGGACGGAATTTAACACTATGGGAGAAATTATCGTTAAGGAAGAATTAAATAACTGTGCTTTAATGTGTATTTTTATTTATTAATTGGTGCATATTTAAGGAATAATGCAATAAAAATCATTTGGTAAAGCTTAAATAAATAAGGTAGTCTTTGCAAAGTGTCATATAATTCACCAAATAAAAATCTCTTCGTCGCTCTATGAAAGGATTATCATTTATGTGTTTCCATACAAAAAGAGGTCTCGGTGTTATGACGGGGATGGCATATAATAAAAGTAGAGGAATTCGAAGCGAACCGTTACAACTTAAATTCCATATGTTGGTGAACAGGCGGGAGGCATTTTATTATCGATGATAAAATTTCACGCACCGTCTGTGGTAATTGTTATATATTTGTATATTTTTAAAGCAGAAAAGCCTAAGCCATACATTTTTAATTCGTTTAAATTCCGTATCGACATGGTGGACGGTCTAATTCTTTTTTTATAATCATCGCTGGAATAGGCAGTGGATGTACGAGTATGACTCATATTATTCAATTCAATGCATTTCTTACAATCGATGGACATAATTTTAAAGCGTTCATGCAAAAGGTATCAAACGTATTTACCGTAAGAAATACGCAATTTTTTTTTAGTCGTGAATTAATATAATTACCTGCACATAACACCTCGAAAAGCGACGTGAATTTGTTTTATCAAAACCTGTCCGAAAAGTTAATTTCAATTGCTTGTTTCACATTATACTAAGTATAGTATAACGTGAAACCACAAATCAATCTTGCAAGTTTATGAATCAAGTTTTTTAAATGAAGATTGTCACAAATTTGTACTATTTTACCCAAAAAATAACTGTTGCTCAATTGCTATTTAATACTTTGTACAGTTCAATAGACATGAACGTTATGCTACAGTATGTTTTGGATGTCCATTATCAGTCAGAGTACGGATACTGACTGAGCTTCTAGTGCTTGTACTCACTGGCCATGTAATACATAATGTGAGCAGAATCACTAATCATGGGGTGACAATAATTTAATGACAATATGTCTCTTGACGGACGTTGACAGGCCGCACGTGGCTCTGATGGATCCAGCGGAGGGTGCCTAGAAGCAAACACAAAAATGGAGGTCACAATGTCACGTTAAAACCCTACATTTAGGGTAAGTTCACAAATATAAGCTTATATATTTCCATAGTGTAGCATAGTTTTGATCATCTATGTCGCTTCATTTTTTTTAAACTTAATATAGTAATTTTATAATGTAATAATGAAATAACATATAATACATTCGAGCTTTTGAGATCCTAGACTTTGTGGAAATAAGTTGTGAATATTTTTAAGGTAGAACAATGCTCCAAAATATGTTGGCAAAACTAACATAAATAAAATTGCCCCTTACTTTCTTAGCCTTAAATTATATTGGATTGTCGACTTAAGAACGTATTCGACGGGATTTAGGGATGCTTAAGACTCTGAATTAGTTTACAAACATGTCCGTAGCAACACTTTTCAAACAATATTGATAAATTGACTTCATTATTTGATTAATATCGTAAGTCATACGATTCAATTTATTTTTTCATGCTAAATTTAATATATTTTTGAGTATTATTAAACCTAGCATGACTATTAAACTGAATTTATTATATTTATTAAGATCCAATACAGGGGTCCTCCCAATTATTATATTTGTAAAATAAAAAAAAGTACAATCCACTTAAAAAAATAAAAGAACTCAAGTAGTGGATGCTACCCAACGAATAGGCAATCATATCTTTGTTAATTGGAATGGCGCCAAGAACTGGCAAAAATATTCTATGGATTTAAGAAAATACTGAGGGATTCGAAGAGGATTCAACACGTTCAACAGTGGACGGACACAGGCTGATGATGATTAAGATCCAGGCTTAAATAAAAGTACAATACTTAAAACTAAAAAGTATCAGATATTTGAGACAATCACTTGTTAATTATAATAAATATTCTATATTTAAGTAAATACTCAGGGATTATTCAACATTTTACTGACTATATTCTTTAAATTTATACTTTATGTACCGTAATTTAATTACTAACCTATAAAAGATATGAATAATATACAACTTATATCGTTACTATCATTACATACTTTATACGAGTATATTACAGTACGATGTGAAACTAGTGATAATTACATCGTAGGCGAAACATCCTCTCTTATACGACTTATATTATACATTATCACTCTATATTATACTATATAATATGTAATATATCATCAAAGATACGAAAGATTAATTACAAGAAATGAGATATTAAGTGTGAAAACTTTGCCTCAAACGGATAGCTAAAGGAGCGAACGAGTAAAGGTTCTTCGACTTGTTTCTTATCGCAAAAAATCTCAAATTGCTTCATTTATGAGCTTAAAAGCTTAATGAACAGTTTGCCGTATCGAGACAGCGCTGATACTGTCTTCGCACTGAAAATAATAATAAAATCACTATCAGTGAGCTTTAATCGGTCTTCCCTTAATCTCGTGCACGGTGACATTATCTGACGATACGAATTATTTTAAGTAAAATAAATTTAAAGTAAAATGTATCGATATTCGATTCACCATCATTTTGAAAATTTCAATACATATAATACAATATACGGAGAATATTTCATACTCATAGTTCTATAAATCATGTTTAAAAAATTAATGTTATAAATAGAGTTTTAGTGTATGTCGTGTTTATTATTAAATATTCAAATAATATTCCATTTATTCTCGCTTTATATTTATCTTTTGACTGGATGCGTTTAAAAAATGCTTTTATCGTTGGATATTTACGATCATAGAATTTCAAGCCATTGGCTATACATAATAGTTGACTTGTTTCTGCTGTGGATAGATTTCCGATGATGTTAATATTGCCTATGTAATACAGGGAATAATTAAATTTATATTTTGATATAAATACTTTTATTTTATCTATTTTCACCAATAAATAAATATACATATACACGTAAAAAATCACTCGCGAAGTACATTTTATGTACTGTTTCCGTAGCCTTAAAGTACGGCTTGAGCCCAGAAGCCTGAATGAAAAGTAGTTGTCGCTTATGTTCTTCTACGACATCCGGAAAAAATGTCCGAACCAGGCTGATCTTTATTTTTTTACCAACTGCTATGCGCGATCCCTTACCACGTCATAAATTTAAAATTCAAACCACATAACGCCTGTATTACTGTCATTAATATTTGCGGTTATGAATTGTGGCAACTCACACAACTTCAATGCAAGAAATTCTGTAGTTAAGGAAAGGTGCCTGCATAGAAAATTGAGTGAGTGACAGTTTGGCTTTGTAATGAATATAATCGTAGAGATATACACTCACAGATCTATTGTATAATGTAATAGATAGTTATTGTATGTACCTGTATTAATTACGGCAATGATGCTATTCAATATAATTAACTGAAGACTTGAGGGTATTGTCGCGCAAGCATCCACGTAATATTAATACAATAACGAGGTGTTACGGTCCGGGACACAACAATACAAATATTAATCAAAAATAGATATTTCGCAATTACCACAATTGTCAGCACACTCGCTGGTCTTTGTTGATCTGTCATCTGCCGTCAATGACTATTTTCCCGATCAAATAGAGATCCCAATCTCCTTTCAAACAATAATTATGACGCTTTGATGGGAATCGATATGCTGGTAGCAATATAAAACAATTGTCATAATCGACGGACTCATGCTGTAATATTGTTTTGTTCGGAAAGTTTTTATTTAATTTATTAACAAAAAAAGCATGAGCAATTTTAGCATTTCAAATGATGTTATACACGGTGAAATTTGATCAATTGAATTCCTCAGCGATCTCATGAATTTTTATTCTTCGGCTTTACGTTTTAATCAGCTTCAATTCGCCTTTCAGAACGAGGTGCGTCGTCAACATCAAAATTAGCGAATCTAAATTTTATAAACCAGTTTAGAAACCTGGCTTTCGGTCAATACGTCTTCTCCATACAAATTAGGTAATTAAATTCTTTTTTTTTTTCATTTTGATCGGAAAAAAGAAAAATATGCTGAATATCCAGCTTTTTGCTTTCAATATTTAAAAAATACCAACCAAAAACTACTGCTTACTTTTTTAAGCAAGTTTTGTTACATAAACCTCATCATCATCATCAGCCTGTATCCGTCCACTGTTGAACGTAAGCCTCCCGCATGAGTCTCCATCCTCTTCGATCCTCCGCCTTCCGCATCCAGGTCACTCCCGCTATTTTTCTTATGTCGTCGGTCCATCTTGCAGGGGGTCGGCCAATGCTTCGTTTGCCAGTTCTTTGACGCCATTCTAATACTTTTCTTCCCCATTTCCTGCCCATTGCCACTTGAGTGTGCCTATTCGTTGGGTAGCATCCACTACTTGCGTTCTTCTGCGTATTTCCTCGTTTCGGATTCTATCTAGTCATATTTATATAAACAGTCATATTTTCCAGACATAAACCTACAACATATTTAATAATAAGTGTGGTGTAGGCTGTTAAAAAATACAATTAATTCCTATGTTGATAAAAATCTAAATTATTTTCCGAACAACCTAATAATGTACTAAGGGTGTGATATTGTATTATTGACGATATCATGTTGCCATCAAAGCTACTAAATGTGACTAATATTAATTTACAGAGAATATGAAACCTTATAATTGTATGTGCGCAGTAATGGCTGGAAAAAATGTTCTTAATAAGGATTATTACTAGAGACTCATCCATCACTTAACATGATATATGACGAAGACGTAAAATACATTACACCCACATTGTACTTAAATAATATATTTTCACGATTAATGTAATTGTATAATTGCATAGGAGTCACTGACGTAATGTACTTTCAGAGGATAATTTAAGAAATTAAAGCGATCTTTGGATATTGTTTGGAAAATGCAAATTCAGACATCATTTACGTTGATCTCTACAACAAAAACGGTATGCTTCTCTTGCAGTGTTAAAAATAATAAATAATCACAATAAGAACAAAAAACTATTTAAATGTAATAATAAATATATAATCTAAGCATTATGGTCTGAGCCGCTCTCTATTACCAAATGTTCTTCGCATCAAATTGCGCCGGACTGATCATCCGATATACTCGTACTTACAAAAATATTGATCAAAAACACTAAAATATGCTTCCAGTATTGCAGTTACGGTCTCTTCAGGTCTAAGACTTTGTTGGGAACCATATATGTTCCTTGGTTGACTCCTGTTGCAGAGACATCTTTCGACAAGGCCCGAACAGCTGACAGAACTGTGTGATGGCAATTTGTGATGACTATATGTTTCAGACATGAAACAGTGATCCGGAACCGAAATCGCAGTACCGAAATTACAGCGTCAGCTAAATGGTGACGCCGGAATACCAAGGTTCCGGCACTGAGGATAAGTACAAAGACCGGAGTTAAATTGGTACTGATTTATATGATAACATATCCCTTTTTATATCTTAGTGTTCAACATGAGTAAGCATTCTGTATTTTATAAAATTAATAGTAATAAATTGACTTTCATACACTGCAAATTCCTAGATACCTGTTGTTTTGGTCCTTGATCCCTTCAATTTACATAGAGTGGCAAAATATTGTGATGGTCAATGCCCTGTGTCGTACCCGACTGTATGAATCGACAAATTAGAGCTAAGATAGAGAATTGGATTATAATTTGCCAATTAATACTTTAAAGACTTTTGGATGTTGTATACAAAAAAAAACTGTTCAAATAACGTTTTGAACAAACGGATATGCGAAGAAATGGTTTGAACATGCACTTTCCGAGGAGATGTTAAGTGATTTTTAAAAGATAATTAAGATATTTAGTTTAAACTACGTTTAATCAAGTTATAAAATCACTTTGCGTCTCACGTATCAATTATAGTAGACAATATTTCAAACACTATTAATTTATCAATTTTTAGTTTCATTAATACTTTTATTTATATAAAAATCTAGATGAATATTGGTGTTATATCATGGGATGAAATAACTCATTTAATCTGTACACTCAAGAACACACATACTTAAATAATTCATCAATTACGGCAATTCACTTAAATTACATAGGTGAATCTTTTTTACACGTGTACGAATCTCTTAAAATTCCTTAGCGCAAGATTCCTTAGCCTAATAAAAACAGATCGTTTCGGCTCCACATTTAAAGCTTCATCATCATCATGGCTGAGATCACGTGACGCCAATGATACGTATTTCATCTAAAAGTCCTACGCTATTTGGAGGCTTTTATTGGGACGAGTCGGATACAGCAGACACACGATTATTCAGACTCGATGAAACTCAAAACAGTACGCTAAAGAAAAATAAGATTCTTTTATCACATTTTTAATTACAAAATAATTAATAAGTATAGTTGTTTTCTTGTGACTAATAATTATAAAAAACGAAACCGTGGTCTTAGTTCTAACAATTTACTCAGTGAATGCCGTATTAAAAAGCATACGGTTGAATTTTGCTGCACATAATAATTTTTCTACTATAAGACTATTTCTTTTTTGCATACTTTAATCATATTAACAATGATGAATACATTAAAATTCCGCGTGGAAACACATTCAACTATTGCAAACATTATTAAGACAGTTCCATTAACATTCTTGGAGTTAAAATTTTTAAAAGGTGCTAGTGAACTGGTGACTTCATAAAAAGTTCCAACTCACCCAGTTTTCAAATACGACAACAATTTTTGGGATCATATGTAAAACAAATGTATTTGATAATCAATAGCACAAGCGATCAGTAAGTTCACTAAAAAAAATCTGTCATCGTAAAATCATTCTGAGTTGATCTCATTTGTACGTGCTCATCACTGTCAATCCTCCGCAACTTTCTCATAGCATTCCCACATAATTGATTTAGAATGAATTGCTTCTTCAGGTTATTTTTCAACAATACAGGAATGTTTTTCAATACTGTTTTAGTAACTGTGATTCTTTCTTCATGCAATGTGAATACTTTGCAATTTGAAGAAGCATATTAAAGAACACTGACCCTATACGTACTCGTCTAACATGGTTGGTAAAAAATTTAGATAATCTAGAGAATGCTGTTGGAGGCTGTTAAGTTTCTTCTGCATCTCTCTCGGACCAGAGGCGCCTTAGGTCCGACAGTCAGATGACTAAGTGCGTGGAGAGATAAGGCCATAATGAAATAATGTTTCTTTAATGTCTTCTTCAGTCTTTTATTTTTTAACATTCCCTTACGATATCGATGGGTCGGCGCCCAAACCTCATACGAGACGCACCGACGTGTGCCCTTCATATAAGATACCAACGTATACATATTTCTTCTCAACGCGCCTCTCAATCCTTTATCAGTGAAAAAAGTCATATGATTTATGAAAGCTGCATTATTATTTGTTTAACTTTATCAATTTTAATATTATTTTTATCGCATATTTTAGTGGATACATAAATCATCTTCAAAATACAATAAACATATAATTAGTTCTCAAATCAACTTCTGATAGTAATTTTTTTTTAAATATCTACAAATGCAAGAGCAGCATATTTTGGAAAAAAAAACTTTAAAAAGTTATCATCATGTTGTTGATATATTTCATTGTTGATATATTTCATCAGAATGTTGATATATTTCACGTAAGAGAGGCCCAATTCAGACAAGAACTCCAAGAGTTTCTTTGGAGGGATAATTGGTTGACTTCGTCTGTCTGATAAGCATAGAGACCTTCTGTTGCTTGTCTTTATTGCTTTGTTCATAGTACTTAATCATAAGTACCTATTTTTGTATATATTGTATTTTTATTTTTTATTGTACTTCAGAAATGAATTGAGTTAACATAATTTGTAATGTTTCTGAAAGGAAAAAATAAACAAAATTGAAATCATCATCAACATAATGTGGTCGTCATGTGATGTATAAAGATTTTCATCTCATGACGCTTTTCAGAAGTCTTCGACCAACACTTCTGTCGCCTATTTTTATGCGCCACTTCAACACCATTCATTCCTATCAAATGTTGCATTTCCGACTAATTTATTGTAATATTATTTACATTTTGGTCTGTTTTCATGTAATAGATACGTTCCACAGGGATTCGCACAAAAAATCGCAAAAAAAAGACTTGAACTACATACAAAACTGGGGTATAGGTTACATTATTTTTAAAAACCGCATAACTTCTGACATCAGCATGATATAGCCCTTGCTGACTGGTACCGAAAACCTCGATATACAATGTTTCGTCTCTTTTTTCTGTTCGCTTGTCATTTCAATATATTTTCAATTTCAATTTATTTATTTGTTCTTTTAGAAACATTACAAATAACAATATTTAATTCATTTCTAAAACAGGATACAGGATAAATAACAATTTATAAATAACACAATAATAATAGGATCATTTAAAAAGTCCCGGAGCCCGCTAAACAGAAGACTCCACGAAATTATTTTGATAAATAAATTCGTGGAGCTCATGTCGAAACTGTCATATATGTATGTGTCGCCATGTTGGCATTTTGGACAAGTCCGGTCACGGGAGTAACGTTAGTTATCGAGATCGCCACTTGCGGCGCTGGGTGTCGCCGACCACGGCGCGGTTCCGAGGCAGTCAGTTGTTCCCCGATCGTGACAGAGTCCGATTGAGGTTGGCCCGGCCTGAATGCTGTGAGTAGGTCCGGGCCAAAAGTTTGTAAAGGTATCGAAATCTATATGTCAATGTGCTTCAGAAAAAGTTTTTTTGTTGTTAATCTGCTCCTCATCCTGCCACCAAGCGACTGAATAACTACTTCTTTAGAGAGTAGGATATTACTTCAAATCAATGTGATAAATCGGCCAAAAAATATAAACAAAATATAAATTAATGTTAGAATTGCTTTATAAAAATCTATTTTAAGCTATGATCGTACAAATTATTATATTTCACTCGGCATGATATTTATAAACATAAGATATATTACAATTATCATTACTTGATAAAAATAACCAGTTCATTATATACAGGTGTTGTAAGCAAGGGTTCCTTACAATTACAATTGTTCTTCATTTAGTCATCCTTCTGCGCACAATAAAAAAGCCGTTTCACAAAAACTTTTAATAAATGCATTTATTTAGTAAAATCAGCTCACCTAGTAAATATAACAAATAGTAACTAAATAGTTTTAAAAAACTAAAATAATAACTAAAATAGATTTTAAAAATACGTACTTATTAAATAGCACCACAAAAATAGTTTACAAGAATTCAATTTAGAAACATAAAACGCAATACCGTGAAATAAAATACACGGCTTTATATCTCATTATTATGTTAATCATCGATCTTCAAAAAATACATAAAATATACATAATTATACCGCCTGAAATTCCATATAATACTCGTATCATAGAAAACAGGTACCTAGTAAGTAGGTTCCCAAAAAAAACTAATTTTGTCTGAACTTCGTGCAGGCTTGCAAAAAATATCTCTGCATAACAGGGTATGCCTTTAACATTACTCTTGTCAATTACACATTATACCACCACACAATACACTCAATTCTGCAAAAAGCTCCTAGGACCTATTAACACGTACATTGAACAACAATCGGGTTGCCCGTGGTAGCCTTCTGCCTACAAAGAGGCCAAAAAACACATACTTAGTGGTCCATGGAAAAAGTCAAATCGGAATCTCTTTTTTATCCAAGCCAGTGCATTAACTATATGTAAGGTGACCAGCGCTCCATGTGTAGTATCGCCCAAAATTTTATAAAATATTTTCTTAAACTTCAAAATAGTTAGGTGCGGTTTTTGTGTGCTCATATATTGATAATTGATATGATAACATTAAATATGTATTTAATTAATACTTATAAAACTGTCTAGTTATTTAAGTTTTAATTAAACTTAGTTTTAATCTTAATAATTACAGTAGAAAATTACAAATTCAATATCATAATAACAACCTGCAGAGCCCGTAGACTTTAAGAGTCGGCTGCTGTAGTATCCGAGGCATATTTCGTGTGATTTCTTAATCGGAAATGACGGAAATGATAAGTACACTTCTGATGCTTGAAATATTTGGTCTTAATGGGGCGACTTAACCCAACCAACAAAACATAGTAAGCTCAATATCGTCAACTCTGAAGATGACCCCTGACATGGCGGTCGAATTTGGTACAAAGAAAGTCGCCACACACGACTAAGCCCAAAAGCCACAATACCAAATTTGACCGTGAAAACCTACGAAATTATTTTACTTTCTTAGCATTACACGGTAACCCCTATAACCTTAGATCAATAGTTTTTTAATATTATATTTGCACAATATTGCTTATTCATACATTTAAAATTATCAGTGGAGCATGGATAATTAGCAATTAAAAGAGCTTGATTGAATAAAAATCATATTTAAACATTTTTTAACAGAGCTTCGTTAGAAATTCGAACTAAATACTATTATGACTATGTCATACAGAAGAATTCTCGTAATTTCCTGGAGAGACTACGTCACGAAAAATGAGGTTCTCAGCATAAACAAGGAGCATAGGCACCTAGTAAGAACCATTTCAGAGAGGCGAACCCGATGGATCGGTCACATCATGCCTCACAATGGTCTTCTTCAAGACATTGTGGAGGGGATGGTTGAGGGTAGAAACTGTAGAGGGCGCCAAAGACGGGAGGACATGATTTGTAGCCCTTATGCTGAGCTAAGGAGAGTTGTAGAGGATCGAGATGCAAGATTTTGTTGCTGCAAACCAATCCACCGGATCGATACTACGAAGAAAAAGACTATTATGATTGCATAAAATGTAATTTAACAGTTTTTTTGTTTTTTCCAACGAATATCAGGACTAAGATGTGGTCACTCGGTTACGTATTGTCCGCTCGTTCTTTGGTGGCAGCTCGTAATCAAATTCGTGATATATATAAGGCATGCTCGTGACTGTTCACGACAGCTCTTTATTGTCATATTATTCAATCGATGTTTAATAATGGTCGGTAGCATACGACACTGAGATACAATAAATACACAATCGAATCGCTTCGATCAGGGCCTGACCTATTCCGATTAATAAATTATATCATTACACATCGGTAAAGAGTAAATTAAGATCATTAGCTACGTATTAAGTTATTATATTAGAATACCGTTCACTTTGATGCCCATTTAAGTAAAGATATATTCATTTGAATATACTTAAGACAAAAGGTGTTAGAGATATATAAATATGGTAGTGATATTATATTTTATATAAATAGTGACATCAGCATGTTATAGCCCTTGCTGACTGGTACCGAAAACCTTGATATACAATCTTTTGTCTCTTACGAGCGCGCGCCAGTCGTGTGCCGCAAGTCGGCGAGAGCATATTGTATTGTGTTTCGACCTGAATTCTGTGACTAGGTCGAGCCATAATTTATAAAGATTATCGTAAATATATGTCAATGTGCTTCTGAAAAAGTCTTTGTATTGCTGACCTGCTCCTCATCATTCCCTCACGCGACTGAATAACAACCTTTTGAAAGAGAGAAGGATGTTAATAGGAAGTTATTGACTCAGTACGACATTAAACTAAGTGCCAAAATTTATAAAAGTCCGTCGACTGTATATTTTTTAATAGGTGAAGCATTTGGTGCATCTGTAACTTATTTTCATATTTTTATAGTCATCACGACATGCCACCACAAATCTCTGTTAACTGCTAGAGCCCTTGTCTCATCTCATATTAACTCCGTTTCCTGCAGCTCCACCGGGTGCATTTATTAAAAGATGCATAATATAGCATATAATTTTTTTTGTATAACTAATCGTTAGATATTATTAATCTTCTTCGTAGTATCAATCCGGTGGATTGGTTTGCAGCAACAAAATCTTGCATCTCGATCTCCACTCTTTTCGATCCTTTGCAATCCTATTTATCTTTGCATAAAAGCTAAAACTCATGTCCTTGAACACTTGCTGCAAATACTCCCGTCTAGGACGCCCTCTGAAGTTTCTACCCTCAACCATCCCTACCACAATGTCGTGAAGAGAGCCTCATTGCTCGTGACGTGATCTCTCCAGGAAATTCCGAGACTTCTTCTGTATGACCACATCTCAAAGGCCTCAATTAGCCTAAATTATAAATATGTTTTTGTAAATACAAATACCGTGCAATGTCCCAAGGGTAAACTCATATGTCTAACTGGCAACACACGTGGCTTCTCAGAGAAATACACGGAGACGAAGAGACGGTAATTTGGTATCCGAGACGTTTAATATCAGATAATTAAACTTATATGTACTTAAATTATATTTATTCCTAAGAGACAAATCAATAGAAGCAATGACACGTGTTGTACAACAGACTGTGAACAGTTCAAGTACTCGTCCAAAATTGTTTAACTTATTTACTTGGTAATAATATTATTGTTTTAAAGTACAAATATTATATTCCGCTTTGAATTATTAAATAGTATTATTTTTTCATCTTAAAATTCTTATAATCTTCAAAACCATAAAATACACATTATAACAATGTTTTAGTTTTACAATCCTTGTCTCGCGTGACCTAGTTTCCCAAGTCATCTAATAATAATTACTTTAAAAATCACGTACCCACTAAAAATGAATTTCCGCGAAAGCGCTTTTCTTTTTATCAGCCTAAAAAAGCTCCCTCTCGGGAAGCTGGGAGACCATAAAGGCTCTGTTTTAATTTATTAGCTCGTGTCAGATTTACAGGCGAGTCCTGAATTACCAACAGCCTGGGGTGTCATGTACGCGGGAATGT
The DNA here is from genome assembly GCA_022606575.1 of Glossosoma conforme. Taxonomy (NCBI): domain Eukaryota; kingdom Metazoa; phylum Arthropoda; class Insecta; order Trichoptera; family Glossosomatidae; genus Glossosoma; species Glossosoma conforme. The sequence goes on from JAGTXR010000029.1 coordinate 1,006,159, forward strand.
GTGAATTTGTATTAATACAACTTTACTTTCACGACAAGCAAGAAAAACGAACATAAGAGTAGTTGTGCTTCGTTGAGTGTTACGTAGTATTAAACTTTTGTGGAGTGCAATCGCTCGGCTCGTGTATTCAAAGTCTCAAATTAAAAAAAATATTATTTTATTATAATGTGTTCCAACTAAAACTATATTCTCATCCAATAATAATGTAGAAACAAAAATATTTTTAATCTGCCTCGATTTTTCAACAACTGTTCTAACAATTGTCCTTGTAAAAACAAGGTAAAATAAATGGTACTGCGAGTATAGAAATACTCGAAATTTTTGGTGGCAAAGTTGACATTTAATGAGACAAATGCCATGGCGGCTGACAGAATTATATTGCGCAATTTTGTAACGACCATAAGAACCAATCAACGAAAATAGCACATTGTAAGCAAAGTTCTGGTTATATCATCGACGTTAAGCAACGTCGGTCGTGGACCAAAACATGGAAAGGTTACCTCTAGGTGTGCTTCGATGATTGGATTAAGTAAACCTTAAGGACCAAATAATTTAAGCTTAGCAAATCAGGCAAAACTTAAAAATAACGATTAAGAAATCACTCAAAATATACATCAAATACTATGTTTGCGGTGTCATCAAGATTTCGAACTCTTACCCTGGGGATTGTAGAAAACTGTTTATGTTTTAAGATAGACTTTCGGGTGTAAAGATGTCTTGGAACAAGGGAGGACTATGGCAACTGACAAAATTGATTGGTGGCAATTTGTGATGATCATAATATATAAAGAACGGAGAAGTCTACCAAGCAAGAAAGGACCAGAATGATGACTTATTAGACACTGAGGACATAGCAAAACACCACAGTGTTCAGTAATGATAGCATTGATGAGGAATACGAAAAAATGAGTGATGACAGAGAATCTTGTTCTACTTGACTTGATGTCCAAGTGGGTAGCGACCAGCGGGTACACGAATTTAATAAATTCTGTGCGGAGAAACCGGAGCATTTATGTATTCGGGGTCGATAGTCGGAGAGCGCTCCGGGCAAGGCGCGTAATGGCCGGCCAGGCCGCGAGACAAGAATCGACATTAGCCCGGATTACCGCCGAATTACCATAATGTTATGAGCCCGCGACATATCCACAGAACCGAGGGACCGAGATGCGTTGAAAGATGTAATTACACCGGTCATGAATAATTCGAGGAGCATTTTTTGTAAAAAAAAAAATACAGAGCACACCAGTGATGTACGTGTTATTTGAATTCTCAATGTTCTGTTGATGGCCAGGGGATTTATCACGCGCAAATTTACTCACAATAGAATAAATAATCCGATTTTCATAGACATCGAGATTTCTAAGTGCAATGACTTATATGTATATATATATATATCGTGTCGGAAACAACAGGGTCAGATCCTGTCTGCCCAGAAGTGGGCGACGTCGATGGCGTTACTTCCGGCCATCATCATGTCTTCCTGGGTGCAGCTACTCGGACACAGCGCACACTCCGGAAGGTATGACAGGGTCTGCTCCGCGCCACAGTCACATTAAGTCGGTCCGCTGTAAAATCGCCAGGCTTTCATTTGTGTCCTCGTCTTGTATACTCCGGTTCGAATTCTGTTAAAGGACCGCCATATATTCCACCCCTGGTCATGTCCAGGGGTGGAATATATGACTTTTACGGAGAAGGAGACATAGTCGCTTTTGTCGCTGGATGCTTGGTGATCACATGCTGAAGAAGAGTTATGTGAAGATATACAAAACCTGTGTATTAGCTCGATTATGACATTGAGACGAGAAACTACTGAACTGTAAAGCCTCCAACACATTTCAGAATTGACAATCTGAGGCATAGTGACACATTTTGAAATGAAGCTTTTGATGGGAAATGTCGCAAAACATCACGTTTGAGGAATGAGCATATCAGCTGACGAGATGATGTTCAAGCTGGACAAGCATAATCCTAGTTTTTAATTATTTCTCGATGGCGCTTGTAAGAAACTGTTTTTATATTTATTTTTATTATATCCCCTCAGGCGACTGAATAAAAGTTTGAGTTTTTTAACTCCTTTGAGAGAGAGGAGGATGTTACCACAAACAAATGTTATTCTTCTGATTTGTTTAAGTCTTCTTGACATTCCCAAACTATTGAAAAATATGTTACCATGATATACATCAATTAAAGTCCTTATTATCCAAAATGTTTCATTAATATCGATCAATTTCAATAAACATAGAAATATAGTCTAAAGAAATCATTCACACAAACATAAAATTGATTTGATAACAGATCTAATTTCAAAAATAAACTAGTATTTTTAAATAAACCAGCAACAAAGATTTATTTGAATAAATTCTACAAATATTTATGTAACTATATTTTAGTCAACCAGTTATGTTTTCGAATCGCATCACTACCTGACACGCTGTATTGGTGTTTCCTCCGGTACGACATAGTCTATCTGGAGCACCCATGGACAGGTATGTAGATCGACAATGAATACCTGATGTCCACACAAGCCCGACCGGATTGATACAAATTACGGGTTATTATTTCCGAATAACCAAAGCATTTGAAACATATAAAAGACTGCGTTTTGCATACATTAAAACAGATTCTTTGTAAACGAAACGACTCCCGTTTTGGCCGATCGACTATGACGGAGTTAACATACTTATTAACCAGGTTATTACCGGTACGAATTAAAAGTAATTTAATTAACTGAAAATTATTTTCAAAATAATATTGAAATTGGTGTGGTATCAAATCAGCTACTATACTCACCATCTTCACAACATAATCTTCCAATGTGATATATCATATATAAGGATATATCCAGTACTGCCTTCTTGATCTTACATGTTAGAGAGAGTTCAGAAGAAATTTTTGAGGTTTCTGTACATGAGGATGTATGGATATTATCTGTGGCTGTACCCATCTTACTTTATACGGGGTATGTTGGGATACAATGAGTTGAGAACTAGAAGAGATGTGTGCTTGAGTATGCATTTCTTTCGCCTAGTGCGCGGCGTGTTCAGAAATCCTGATATTTTGTTTGAAATTGGTTTGTTTGTCCCTGACAATTATTTAAGGATAAGGAGGCACAGATTGTTTGTTCTTCCTAGAGGTAATACTAACCTGCCAGGGACTATACCTCTTGGGAGAGTGATCAGACTGTTCAACGATATCGCCTCGAATATTGATATATTCCACTTGAGAGAAGCCCAGTTTCGACATGAGCTCCACGAATTTATTTATCAAAGTAATTTCAGGAGTCTTCTGTTTAGCGGGCTCCGGGACTTTTTAAATGATCCTATTATTATTGTGTTATTTATAAATTTTTATTTATCCTGTTTTAGAAATGAATTAAATATTGTTATTTGTAATGTTTCTAAAAGAAAAATAAATTGAAATTGAAATCTTGCCTATCGCACGACATCTTCTTGAATGGGATTCTTGAATTTTTTAACTTCTACGTTACGGATAGGTACACCCAGTCATTCATTTTTTATTCCATACCAGTTGTTACTTGTGGAGCTTCGAGCACTCAATTTAATACAACGGCAATGGCGCTCCTAAATGACCTACCAGCACACCTCGATCCTTTTCTTACATACTTTTCTCTTTTGTCGATGGTATTGTTTTCCTAGATATGTATACTCTTTGTTTCTTTTATAATTATATTCTTTATTATCATATGCACCTTGGAACTACGGTACACCATAGTAAGCATTTTTTACTTCAGAATTTCTTATTTTGCCTCAGATTGTCAGTCCTCAAATAGGTCGGAAAGTCTTCATTCTTTAATCCTGTGGTGTCATGTTTCATTTTAATGCTGTATGTCATAATCGGGTGCATATAGAAAGGTTTTGAATATCATTATGCAGTAAGCAACATGCTATAAGCCATCCTATTTTTAAATCGCGTGTAAAGTTACATAACTTCGGTGGTCTAGCGAAAATGTCACATACAACGTGACTTTTTTTTTTGTTTTGATAAAAATTTAATAAAAATAAAAATAAAATATCAATATTGAAAACATACTAGCCACATGGTCTACTCATGGGTTAATGTAAATCACATTGGATTACACAGAGAGTTTTTTTTATTAATATCTGTTCTGATGAGTGCAATCTATCGATAGAGTCGCTCGTGGGAGCAAATGCAGAACATTTAAATTAGAATAGCTCATAAATATGCATTACTTATTCAAATTAAAACTGTTCTCGGAAAGTTGATTACAATAATCGAGTCAGTCAAAATATTTTTCATGCAGTCTCTTTGTCTCTACTGCTACTATTAATTCTTTCCCCTCTCAACATGGTCACTATCTATTACTTCAAACATAACTTTTTTTAAGAAATTTGGATTTAAATTTACAATGCTCAAATTATATTGATGCAAAAAACTACGCCGTTTTAATCTATGCGAATCTAATCAATCAATACAAACGTTTATACCCACACATATTTTAAATCTTAAAATAACATTTCACATACTCTAAATATAGATTATATAATATTTACTCGTAGATCTCAAAACCTACAGAAATTCGTAAAGATGGTTTTAGATCACGACGCATATAACTTAAAAAGAAATATGATTACCTCAATACTTCCGAGGCCTGGTATTTTCGGTTCAAAGAAACGGCTCAATCTGAAATCTTATTTATGTTTTCAGGTGTCTATCTGAAAGTCTTGGTTTGTCAATGATAAGATATCAAACGGTATTTTTTTAACACTTATGATACTATTATAAATTATTTTATAGCGGAACTTTTCTGTGTACACGTGATTGGATTTTTCAAATGATTCCTTAGTCCTCGACCTGGTGAAATTGATTTAACAAATGCGACGTACGCGATATTATTCACATTGCTTAGGCACACACCGTAATTAAATCGCGATATTATTCATACAATAAAAGTAAAAACAATACATCAACAACAATCAGCCCCTATGCATCCAATAGCCGCCCATCTCAGGCAGGTGAGAGGTCCCAGCTCGGCGACTATCCACAGATACAGGTATAAGTAATATTAATCTTATATGAGGACTGGAACTGATTTGTCCGTGTTGACAGGTGCATCCGGGTAGTAGCGGCGCCAGGCGCCCCAGCACTGGAACGCAGAATAAGCTTGGTCATCGTCTCCCCCTGAAAGAACGTCAGCGATATGTAATGCTTAATGGATCTTAGCAAACTTGTGACTATCCGTCAATGCAGGTGATAGACCCGAAGAGCAGGGCTTGTGATTTAAATGATCAGTTCTTCAAAGAAAAAAATAGTGAAATTAAGTATTTTTAAACATGAAGTTGAGGAGGTGGACTAGGTGGACAATCTTGATAATAACTTTTCAGACATCATCATTATTAGCCTGTCCGTCCACTGTAGAAAGTAGGCCTCCCAAATGAGTTTCCATTCTCTTTGATTCTCTGCCTTCCGCACCCAATCCACTCCCGATATTCTTCTGATGTTGTCAGTACATTTTGCAGGGGGTCGGCAAACGCTTCTTTTTACAATTCTTGGGCGCCACTCCAACACTTTACTTCACCATCAACCGTCGTGTCTTCGACAGATAAAGTATGTCCTCCCCATTGCTACTTGAGTGTCTTTATTCGTTGGGTAGCCTCCACCACTTGAGTTCTTCTTCGGATTTGCTCCAAGACATCCTCATTTGCTTGAAAGAAACGTAAATTAATGAATTCTTCATAAATAATATATTTCATTTTGATATCGATCAATTTTATTGATTTAAAAAATTACATTTTACATACAGTTTTCGATAGTTAAGAAAATATTGTTTCGTAAACAAATAAAAAGCAGCATTAAGGCATGCGACGTTTAGTGTAAAAAACACCATTTCATTTTCATACAAAGTAATGGAATAAAAACATTAAGCCGGCACTAAAAACAACACAATTAAAGTGCACCAAACAAAAAAAAAACCGAAACGAAAATACCCACATCTGACCCTCAAAATAATAATTCAGGTCCGCATCTGCCGGCAACCTCCCACAGAGGTCCCAAAATGTGACACAGTCATATTACGTATAAGAGTCATAGTAGTCGTAGACAAAGCGAGCGCGCCCAAAAATTGAATTATCGATCAAAAAATTTCGAAATTTCGACCACATTATCCACGGTCTAGGAAAGGTTCATGCCTTCAACGCCCGCGCACCGGGCGGTTTACCTTTGTTGATTCTCTGGGCGCTTATTGATCAATGGCGGAATTCCATTCATTGTAAATTTTATGTTTTTACGGCCCTTTTAACACGTTTTTATGTGCTCTAATCAGCGAAATGAATTAAGGGCATTCGGATGCCCTGTTCGTGTGCTTTGAAAAGCAGGTGAAATAAGAATAATGCCGTATCAATGTATTTTATTATATTTTAAATGTACATTCAAAAAAACTGCTGCTAATATCTTAAAAGATTTATGGTGTTCGCGAGACTCGGACAATTTGGTCCTATGGGGCGTCTCACTCTGAGATGCAAGTCATTAGTGAGATTTATAAATGTATTTATAGAAATAATTATGTAAAGGTAGTACATTGATATATATAGTACTCTAATTATATTAAAAATTATCGTGAGTCCGTTTTTATAGCTACAGACACCTTATTTACACTGAGATTAAGAAAAAGATGGTCAGAAATATTCGTATAACTCAGCATTAACCCTCGCTTTACGATGCTAAAAACTTCCGCGCGTTCCGATGGTGTCAACTCATTACACATTCTGATTTAAAGTAAGTATAATAAAAAGTAAAAAGTAAATAAAATGAGTAGAAATTCGAAAAAATGAAAATATTCAAAGATATCGCTTAATTTTACAATAGTTGATGTCAATAAGCAGTAATAATTGACATTTAATAGCTAAAAACATGAAAAACATCAGACGAAGACCTCAAACGGCCAGACGCACCTTCTCGCGTGAACTTCCGAGAGATACTAACATTAATCAGCCTGTCGATATATCAATGTGCCGATATCATTTCAAACTAGGTGACCAACTGAGGTTTCCCGTCTCGCTCACTCATATTAGTACGTCAGCGAGAGTGAGGAGTATAGATGCCGCCTCATCTGGGTATGTTTTAATTTTATTTTCGCACACGCTTCGAATGATTTATGACAGTTGACGCGTCTTGATTGTAGTGGTGAATTTATTCCGGATTGTAGAAAAATATTTCCTGCTCCCGATGAGTGCCTATTATTATAAAAAAAAAAAAAATTTTAATACGTAAATGTATTAAGGAGCAATACCTAAAATCTGAACCCTGTGTGTATTATATTTACAGAGATATTTAAGTTATTACAAGCAATGTGTAGTCGATAGACATCACCGGGGAGGAGAGGTTAAAGATCCAAGTATTCTCAATAATATTTTGTATTAAATTAATTCTATTGAATTTAAATGCGGTCATTTTCTTTTAAATGTAGCGTAATATTTATTTATTAGATGTACCGTATTTAAAATAATAGTTACCTTACTTTTGTGTTGTTTGAATATCATTTTTAGTTTTGTAAGCAAAAGAATCCAATTTTCGCCTTTATTTTAAATTTTTTGCGAGCGTTCTTTTCAAGATTATCTTTATTTAAATAAAAATGACTCGAGCGAATCTCATTTATCTTATATACCTTAAGTCATTATGTGTTTCGCAGTCCATTGACAAAATTATATAACAGAATGGCCTGAATGAAAATAATACAAAAAATACAACAGAAGCTATGACTAAAGAATAAGAAAAAGCGTGAATCATCCAAGCGATTAATGAAAACACTAAAGTCAAACTATACTTATGGAGTAAATTTTAGCATGACAAAATAGTTAAGACTGGACATAAACTTAATTTTTTTTTTATATAAATAATCGATTAAAATAAAATCCATTTCGTGGAGTCGCCCACAATGGAGTGTTGCCAGTGTGTTATAAAAACGATACCGAATTTAATTATTTTGTGATTTGTAAGGTTCGTGCATGACTCGGTTGACAAACAACGATCAGTGCGGGTAATTTTCTTCTCGTGATAAAATTTTCGATCTCGATGGCAACACCAAACTTGTGCAAGAATTGACTCTTAACGAGATTTTTGTTTAATTATTTTATGTGCGTTTTGGATTTCGTGGCAAATGATTTTTTTTTATTTAAAACAATGGTTTCACATTCAAACATTTAATTTATAATTGTAATCGATAAATTTTCAAGGAATTCCATCAGTCGTGATATGACTGAAACTATTACTAAACTATGTACATTTCTTATTAAATTTTGTGCTTAAGTTACATCAATAATAACAATATGTACGAGTTTTTTTGAGCTAAACGTTAAAAAAGTAATTATCTTACGGTGGGTATTAAATTGTGTATTTAATAAAGACTTTAAGGTGTCAATTTTCGAAAATGTATGAATCAAATAAATTATTTGATTAACTTATATATAGAATAATATAACGTCACGTTTCATCAATAATATAATTTAGTAAATTAGTTTTTAATTTATGATCGAAGTAGGATTCTTAGTTTTCACAGTCTTACTTATTTTAATTTCAAATTAAATCTCATCAAATTTTCAAACGTGAAATTTGGTCGGCGTGCATGCAAAATGTATTATATGCAAATGTATTCCTTACATCCTGTGAAACACGCGATAATAGATAAAGAGAGCGTCTTGAATATATGCGCAAATGAATTATATCAAATTCTTAATATAATTACAATTATTGTTGTTTTAGAATTTGGGTTTAATTTAATACAGACATTCGATTTAATCAGTTATTAGAATATTTATTTTCTGACTAACATCATTTCGTTTTCTGAATGAGCATATCTTAAATTGTTGCAAATTGAAATTTCTATTTTAACTAAAACATTTCTAACATATATAATAAAAAATATTTTGTGCAACATATTGTATTTATTTATTGTCTACACGCATGTCGGCAATGATCGAAATCTTCTTAAAAAAATCTTCGTGCTATCATTTTTTGCATCAACAGTTTGTTAATGCTAGTTTAATTGAGACATACCGCGTCTAGCTTCAGATGTAAAACATGTACAGGATACTTATACACCGTCGTATTGCATATAAGTCCAGGTGAGACAATGGACGGTTTCATATACAAGAATAAAAAGTGACCGAAAAAAGTCACGGGCAGCGATAGAGCGAGAAATGTCTGAGACTTTTTATGACCGAAACGTGTAAACGGCCGCCATAAATATCCAGCAATATAAAAGAAACAGTTTAAGAATATTACGATTAATCCAATGCCTAAAACTTAATGACAATTTTACATTTATTTTAAGGTAGCGCGTTAAGCTGAGGACAAGCTTCTGTACACACAAAATTAATCAAAACATATTTATGGATTTCGTATCACTGGGTGCATAAAAAAATGCAATGGTAACAATTACAGTTTATTTTATTAATTCCTCATTTATTTTTTGGTCATCTTATTTGTTTGTTAGGTGCATGGGACATTTTTTTCATCAGCCCACTAAAAGTTGTAAGATGTATTACGTAGTTCGGAAAGTAATTTGCTTTTTCGCAAGAGAATATAATTAATTTAATTTTTTCACAGCCAATTTCACAATTAAGCGGCATAACATGTACATTTTTCATGTGATAAATCGATGCCTGTTTGTTAAAAAAGTTCGGTTGGTTATGATTGTGTCGAAAGCGATTATTTTTGGGGTATTTGACTATATAAAAAAAAAATCAAGAAAAAAAAATCAAAAATGATTTGCATGATTTCGATCCAGCAATTTGGATGAAATACATTTATTTAACAATTTGTAAAGTCTTTAAAAGATTTTATTTATTTTAATTGACCGTTTATGTATTTACGAATATATTTGGAACGTCTAGTAATATTCGTTTTTTACAGTTAAAATAAAATTACTTTTTCAAAAAAAAAAAATATTCAGATCGTCTTCTAAAAAGGTTGTATACCTCTAGCTTATATATTTCCTACATTCTTACGTCGAAAGTAATTTCATACACGTAACACAAAGGCGCATAGTTTTATGTCTTGACAGCAGTTCAAAAATAACTAAAGATATATTTAACTTCCGAATTCGTACAAGAAGTTGATAAATGTGAGAATACAAGTAATTTTAAATATTAATTACAGCACTCAGAGCCTGCGCCATGTCTTATGAATCAATTAATTTGGATTGAACTATAAATTTCCTATGTGAATTGAGCTCTTCTTTATTCGTACGTGGAACGCCATTTCCATTTTGCTTAAAATTTTATGTTACTTGTACATTATATTCTCGCATTAAAATACAACGTGTCAGTTTGTTACATATTGTGGGAGTTTTATGATTATTATCAACCATTACAATTATAATCTGGTAAAAAACACAAAAACATGCGTACATAACAATCGACCATTCTTATAATAGTGTTTTTTTGTTAATTGAATAATGTTGTATAAATTATTCGTCGTAGATACGTGAATTACGAATAAACATATTTCACTTGAACGAAAGCATCCCGCATGAGTCTTCATCCTCTTAGATCTTCCGCCTTCCGCATCCAGGTCACTCCCGCTATTCTTCTTATGTCGTCGGTCCATCTTGCTGGGGGTCGGCCAATGCTTCGTTTGCCAGTTCTTAGGGGCCACTCCAATACTTTTTTTCTTTCCCATCGACCGTCGTCTCTTCAACACATATGCCCTGCCCATTGTCACTTGAGTGTGCCTATTCGTTGGGTAGCCTCCACTATTTGAGTTCTTCTGTTGATATCCTCGTTCCGGATTCTATCTTTTAGCGACACTCCAAGCATGGATCTCTCCATAGCACGCTGGGTGACCTTTATTTTATGGGAAAGACTTGCTGTTAGATTCCACGTCTTTACAACACAAGTTGATACAGGGCCGATGCATTGGTTACACTCCTTTTTTATAAGACATTGCGGAATTTTCGCTTTAAAAATGTACTTTAGTTTACCAAATGCTGCCCATCTCAGTTGTATACGCCTGTCGGTTTTCACTTTTATTTTTATTTATTTTTATTTTTTACTGGTTTAATTTTACAGCTTTACAATATTTTTAATATTTATAATAATACAATCACGAAAAATAAACACGTAAATTCATGTATTTTGATGTAAATATTTAAATACATAAGACAAAATGTATCGAAATGATTCTACATTATATGTTCAAACGGATTTTTAATATACCCTTTTTTCAAAAGAGCAATTTCAGGTTTTACTATAATCCTAAGTGTTGAATACTGGGGGCTTAAATTTTTGCTGAAATTCCATAATTAAAATTTAAAATATTCAACAGTTTGTCTTTAAACGACATATTTTGTATCCATAGTTAAAATATGGCTTAAAAATTAAATTCTGGAATAAGTTTTTTATATTTTTTAATATGACAATCTATTAAAATAAGGGTCAGCGCCCTTTTCAGCGTGAAAAACATAAACATATAAAAATATTCAGTTTTTGTTAATGCACAGCAGCTGGTTTTCGACAATAATCCTTTCATATTAATTAAAGCATTAATAAAAAAATCATTTTATTTTGCTCATCACCTCTTGCAGACATAAAAAAACTCACCTATCGCGAAACATTTAATCCGGCAATTTGCGACGCATTTATAAATCGATTGCATATTTGTTATATTTTAGTATTGGACAACTCCCATTAGTCACGGGCTAAGAGGATTCCAAATATAAATTTTCTGTCAATGTTAAGCTGATATATGTCACCGAGCCCGAGGCGCCTTAAGCCTTTGGCGTTTTTCAAACCAAAACCAACATCGCGAAACTTAACATATCTCGTATGCTGAAAACAAGACATTAAGACTTATTTAACACTCATTGCACCACCGTTTGCCTGCTAAGTATACCAATGATCGTGGTTTCAATACCCGACGAAGATCAATAAAAAAAACTGAGCTCTTTAAATATCCCGAGTGGTGTGAATTCGATTCGATGCCCTTATAATGCAAGACATTTTCTCATTCATCAAAATTGGCGATAGACAAAAGTCATCAAGTAAACACCACTCATTACCCATTAAACTGGATGAAGTGTTAATTTCTGGATTTATTAGATAAAATTATAGGAACAACATTCTACATGCAGCGCTTATCCATACCTATAAATGACAAGCAGCATATGATTTATAGATCTGTGGGAATCCGGTTGCAGTTCCGGAACCCGGCTGCGGAACCGTCTTAAAAATCGTTCCCTCTAAAGAGTGTTCGTCGGGGTGACCCAAAATGGTTTGAAGACGCCAACGGGAGATCCGGAGAAGTATAAATATTTAAGAAAACTTCTAAACTTACATTTTTATCACGTCCTGATTATGTTTTACAATCACATTATGCCAATTAAAGTACTAAGGTATTTTTAGTTGCCCATATCATTGATCTTTTGTCATCATCATCATCAGCCTGTGTCCGTCCACTGTTGAACGTAGGCCTCCCGCATGAGTCTCCATCCTCTTCGATCCTCCGCCTTCCGCATCCAGGTCACTCCCGCTATTCTTCTTATATCGTCAGTCCATCTTGTAGGGGGTCGGCCAATGCTTCGTTTGCCAGTTCTTGGGCGCCATTCCAATACTTTTATTCCCCATCGACCGTCGTCTCTTCGACAGATATGACCTGCCCATTGCCACTTGAGTGTGCCTATTCGTTTGGTAGCATCCACTACTTGAGTTCTTCTGCGTATTTCCTCGTTTCGGATTCTATCTTTTAGCGACACTCCGAGCATGGATCTCTCCATAGCACGCTGGGTGACTTTTATTTTTTGGATATTGATCTTTTAATTCATGTAATAACAAAATATTTTAACTTTAAGGATTCTTAATCGCGGATTTTTTTGATTTATTTTAAACGTATCATTTTTAAATACTGATATATTTATTACCTGCATAACTTGTTGAGGGTTATAAGAGTGGTAACAGGAACTTGTTGGGTCTGAATAATTACATGCAGCTTGCATTAATAAGTAAGGATCGATTATCTTGTAAATTGTCATAAATTTGCCGTAATTCTTCACAATTTATTACTCCTTTGTCGAAATCTTATGCGCGATAAAAGCCAATTGACGACATATGATATCGTAAGACTGTAAAATTATAGACACAACGATGAATATAATAGCATCGTAAGCTTATACAGCCTTAATAAATAAAAAAATATTATCAAATGGTGATAAAGAAATATCGTCTATAGATTTAATGCCGCCTGCCATTTTGAGTATGGATAAGCGATTAGTAGTACTTACTATTTTCATTTTATCAATTTTTAAGGCGATTCACTATGAATGAATAGTGCTAACATGACCATCTACGTCTGCAAATGATTTCGCTTCATAGGCTATGACTGGTATTTATCGGTTGACAGTTCAAGTTCACACAAACGTGTATTCGGATTCGAGTCCACAACTTTTAGTATGGTAAGCAATCATTTTACTTCATTATACTAGTATTTGATCAAATCATGAAGTACTATCACGATACCACGTAAAACAACGCATATGATATGTAATTATGTTAATATGGGCGTATTTGTATATGTTTATTTATTAAACTTTGCATTACACGTTGTACGTGGATCCACCTGTTCCAGTATCACGTAAGAGGAAATAAATTACCCATAAAGGCAGCTCATTTTATTTGTTAATCCTGCTTCGACAACAACAAATGGCAAAAGAAACACAGTTTTCAGTACAGGATACAATGATTCTCAACCAGTCAAATTGCATAGATATTTATAAAAAGAAAAAAATAGTATTAAAAATTATAGCCACTATCAATGACTGACTCTGGGGCAGTTATTTATAGTGGATATAAATTTAAATAATTTTTCATATTTATTTTAATCTTTTAATATTTATTAATCTTTAAAATATTTCAGATTCTTTAAGAAAGTATCAGTATTGTACATATTTATATAAATTTTAAAAAGTATTCTTCAAATACAAACATATAAATGATTATCCTGATAAAAATGTTGACTAAAAATGATCACGAAATTTTATTAAGGCTTTTGAGTAAATTACAAAATATTCAAAAGTTTTTCTTGAAATCTTAAGAAGCTTTGGTATATGAAAAGTTCATCGTTACCCCCGACCTCTGTGTAGCGTACTACCGATGACCCACTGAGCGCCATTAATCAGGAGGTTCCTCCGCGATGGGGAAGGCCCCTTGAAGTCTTGAAAAGTATGCAAAAGAGCCGTTTGGAAGCGGATCCGCCATCGGTCTCTGAAAGGAGCCAAACTGCGTGATTTACGAGTGTGTGATGCGGAAATGAGCTGAACGTCCGACTCGCGGATCTCTTTGCGATTATTCTACGGTGTCCATCTTTTGAAAACATCATATTGATCATGATTTATAAATAACTATACCAAAGAGAATACCGACAAACAGTTGTTGATCTACCAAATCAAATAGACCCGATATTCATGCATCGTCTATTTTCAAGTGAAGTTGTTTATGGAAAGAAATTTGTGTTTTCACGATTGTTAATCAATAAGCTGTAGCAGGTATTTTATGAGAGAACGATCAATTTTACAAACACAAAAAGAGGCATAATTTACATATACGCACAATAAAAAGAAAAAAATAAACGTTTTTTAAACTTCATCGGAGTCAACCTATGATTTCAGGTATAGAAGACAAACACTTGATCTATGGTTTAATTTTTATTCTTCATGTCAGTCCTTCGAATTGAATATATAAGAGCTAATTTAGGACGTAGCGAAAATTCGGGCAGCAGACAGAAGTTCATTGATGTGTTTTATGGTAACCATATACTCACATAGCAAGCAGAAACGGTAAACTAAAAAGGAATAAGAAATAATGAAATTCATACATAATATTGAGATGAATAATTTAATGAAAATACAACAATGTTATACAATGGATGCTGTGGTAAATAAAATCATAGACTATCTTAAAGTTGTCAGGTTTTAACGTACTAAGCATCCCTATATTTTTACATGTTGGTATGAAAGAACTTATACCTATTTTTAAAACCCCACATTAAATATATCATGATTTCGTGAAAGCAGCTGAATTCGAAAATATAGTTCCCATAAACAAGGATTATCATTTAATAGTATACAAGGATTATGCTTGACGGAGGTATAATAATTTATGACATATCAAGGCTGTTGACCATCAGCTTTTAATCCCTTGCTGGAGAACATCTCAAGGTGAATTTTCCAAAAAAGGCTCTGGACTTGAGTTCTTTCAAGCCTCCTTCAGCTATTGAAATAAAAACTATATTGAACCTAAAACATATAAAGATGAGGGGTGATGACTTCTCATTGGTTGTAACTTTTAGTTTTCACAATCTTGAGAACAAAGTCTCGCTAGGCATGCGATTATGAAAGACTTTGCATACAAGTGACTCAATTCAATCTGTCACATCAAAATCAATAATCGGATTCATTTTGTATCAAAACATTTAAATCAAATAGTTACCCATTTATTATTTCTAGCAATTGCCCCAAATAAGACTTCATTGTTGGAAGCCAGGCTGCACAGCGACTAGGATTAAAGCCCCTAGTTCAGTGATTATATCGCTTCGTTCATTATTACCACTAGCTTATCCCCCCACCTCCAAAAAATTGTTTAGTAAGCAAAATTTAAAAAAAATCTCATGAAATAATGGATCTAATTCCAAAAATTAAAAGCATCCTAAGACTAAGTGACGAAAAAATGAAACTTACTGTTTCTCCATTCTTCTATGCCACCACTACATCTCCTAGATAGTTCAGTACTACTGTTTTATTTAAAAGATTTCAGTATACTACGTTTTACTTGACTTAGTTTCACAATTACAACGAAAAACAGTTTTATTTGCAAACTAAATATTATATGTATTTAAAGCCCTAAAAAGCTTTTACAGCCTTCATTTTAACCGTATATTAATTTCCTAAGTACGATCCACATATTAAATATTTAAACAATTTAATTTATAATTCAATTCCTTCGTGTTTTGTAATACATGTAGCTTTATTTGTAATCATTTCATATGATAATTATTTAATTGAACAGTACGAGTATGTAGCGACCTTCTTGGTAAGCAGTTTGTTAGTTATGTTCTCAACATTTTCTTATTCATTTCAAGTTTTTAATAAATACATTAATATTTCCTTATTACAACCTGCATTTCACTGAGCACTGTTAAATCAGTTCCTATTAAACCTCGGTTTCGCCTTCACCTTTGACTAATGAATCTTTCATTGAAAGCTAAACTGCTATATTCCAGCAAGTGATAAAAAATTACGCAGTATGATCTTTGTTACAACAGGGCAAGCAATCATTTTCTATTTTGAATCATTTTACGCATCAAAGCGAAGGTTCATTTCTGGTCTGGTCAAGGAACATACGTGGACACCCTGAATCCGCGGATATTTCGCAATTATCCTCACTGCGAGAAAAATCTGCAGGTCAATCCGCTGGCGTCTGATTAATTTCGCAGCTGGGCCTTATAACTCGTTAATGACTTGTTCATTGAACCCGAAAAGAGATTAATCGGTAATTAATAATTGAGTTCCTATGTAAGAGGCGGTTTGCGCTTTTTTGCTGATCTACCAAAGCACCGTTAAATAATGACAAACAAAATATTGTAATCAGATTCATAATGGTATAAAAAAGAGATTGTAGTCTTTTGATATCTTCCCGTCCATCTGTGATTGGCTGTTGGCATTGTTTTTATCTAGATATATGAGCAGATCAAACTTTTAAATGATTGCTCTGCATTAGAAATCATTGCATATAACAATATTTTATACCGTCAAAAATAAGGGAATAATTTGTTAAATATCGACTACATTAGATCCAATTCTTTTTGCACAAAAACTACGCTTTCTTTTTGCAATTACATTATCAACGCTTAATAATAAAATGTAGATGAGTATTGCTTAGAGTTAATGGAATTAATTTTATATTTGTAATTTCTTTACCAATATATATATTTATTAGTGTGGCATTGATGAATTTCTCCGTGATTTACATAGCCTATTGAGCCAATTTAGACATATTTTTTTTACTAAATTTACAATTAATTAATTCTGAAATAAACAAATAGTTGTCATCAGTAAGCGATACATGCATTCCAAGTTGTATCTTTGGATCACTAGCATATCAAAATTCAATATAATATTTTACCTGCATACACTATTCTTCTCACAGTGATAAACTCATAGAATCCATACATTACATTTCTCTATTTTCAGTAGACCCGCGTATGTGTATTTATTTAAAAAAACAATTTAATAAATAATATTCTTAAGTATTCATTCCATATATATATATATATGGAATGAATACTACATATAATATATATAATACAAATATACAATATAATATAATATTAATTGAATAAATAGATAAATTATTTGTTAAATCTTGCCGTTACAAGAAATTAAATCATATATATATACTTGTATAATTTTTAAAACCTCTACTTTGATGAATCTCATGTGTAATTTTTTTATATCCCTATGTAGCGGTTATTTTATGTAATAATTAAAATAATACGTAAATAACTAATTATAAATAGTTTCTATTAGACATAAAATTAAAAAAAAACTAAATTTTGCGTCTTAATATGACATGCGTAATCTTAAATTATCGAGTTATTTATTTTTTAATAATAACATTATCTATTTAATGGTATTTAAACTGACAGCACATTATATTAAAAGGCGGTGTGTGGATTTAAAAAAACACACAAAAACATCGGTAATTAATTTCCTCACGGATTTCTGAGTGTTGTTGTTTTTTTTAATTAAACCAGTAGTGTCTTCATTACATGCCAATATAAAATGCTGCTTCGATCTCGAGAATATTTATTGCTTTTTATCTAGAAAAAAACATCATTGATGCTACATTACGTGGAATTCTAGTTTCGGCAAATGTTCAGGAGCCACCATTAAATTGCTGAGAATAAATTAAAATAAGCGGTTATATCTTTTAATTTATAGGACTGGATGTATGCGTATCAGATACTCTCGCATTATACCGAGACATTAGGATTCTGGTGTAATATTTTATGGATTCTTGAATGGGAGATTAATTCTGTAATTGAGTTATAATCTTATGTAGACACTCATGTATCAAATACCAGAAATAGTCTTATGAATGTGTGAATAAAATTCATTTTAAAAAAAAAGAAATTTTATTAAAGTATATTGAATTCCTAAGTTCAAGTTATATTTATATACATACGAGTATACATATAAATATATATCATCCTTTTGAAAATAGGTTGGTGCAAAAGTTTTGACCGTTTTTTACATATACAATTAAACATATTTTTTTTGGATTTGAATTTAACCAATTATATAATTTCCGTCAGTTCTTATAACCTTCTCATATCTTTCTATCAACTTATTAATACCAGTAGCGTAAAATTCCGTGGGTTTTGATGCGAGGTATGTAGGAGATTGTAGAGAGACGAAAATCGCCCACCGCCCACCACGGAAGCCTGTATCGCCCACTAGTGGGCTTTACGGACCAGGTTGACGACCCATGCTCTAATACATCATTCAATTTCCAAGATAAGACTTTACAAATTATGCCCATATTTTTCATAAAATTATTCATTTTCTAAATTTTCTTCAAACATTTTTTTTTGTTTACTTACCGCGAATGTATAACAGTATTTAGCACGACTTAAATTTGCATTAAAATGTATGAATAAATCTTTTTAGCTGGCGTATTTTTCCTCATTCAGCTCTGTATTCATGGGACAGAAGTCAAGGTCGACCCGATAATCTGCTCCGAACCTGTGCATAACGAACCTCTAATATTTTATAATATGCCCCGAAGAATCAAAAGTGTGGTAAACAGAATATTTCAAAAACGTCATGAAATCACATTTTTTCATTCTGAATTATAACCTAAAAACTTTTGTGTACGTTTTATAAAATATCTTCATACTTTCATCTTTTATTCGTGGTTGATGTGTATAACCATAATTCAGACGGTTTCTAATCCTCATATTACAGTTATATTATATTACATCCTTCTGATATATTTTTAATTGTATATGACGTTGAACTCTGTTTATTAACATACTTGAAAAAACGCGTCAATAAGAGCTTCAACAGTTCTTCAGCTGTATAACCGTACTATGTTAACATACTCGTATTATAAACTTACTATGTATGTCAGTAATCAGTGCTTATCGTGATCTGTATTAAAAATATATATATAACATGATTAAGAGATATATCGTACAGAAGAATTCTCGGAATTTCCTGGAGAGACCACGTCACGAACAATGAGGTTCTCAGGATAATCAAGGAAGATATGCACCTTATAAGAACCATCTCAGAAAGGCGAGCCCGATGGATCGGTCACATCATGCGCCACGATGGTCTTCTTCACGATATTGTGGAGGGGATGGTTGAGGGTATAAACTGTAGAGGGCGCCCTAGACGGGAGTATTTGCAGCAAGTTGTCGAGGACATGAATTGCGGCTCTTATGCTGAGCTGAAGAGGGTTGCGGAGGACCTGGAGGAATGGAGATCGAGATGCAAGATTCTGTTACTGCAAACCAATCCACCGGATTGATACTACGAAGAAGAAGAGATATAAAAGCTGACATAAATACTTTATAAAAATTTCAAAAACCAAATAAATTTTAAATGATTCGGTAATTGGATGCATATTACAGTTTTCTTAATAGACTTTTATACCATTGTATATTTAAAGTTATGTAATCAACATAATTAAAACTATTTAATTTCACAACGAATATTAAGAATCACTTTTGGGATATTTGTATGTCTTTCCCTTTATCTCTCTATATTTGAACGAAATGCAAAATTATTTGGTTACTTCTTTTTAATACACAAGTCATCGCACCTCTTCGAACACTAACAAGACTATAAGTCTCTGAAGAATTACGGCGCGGCTAAGTCTCCGTTTTACGACATTCGGGCACACACTTAATATGTAAAATATTATACACGTCGAATTAACGTGTTTCGTTGAAATATTTCAGTACGTAAGCTCCCCGGTTTCGATCGGGTATTTACGCGCAAATATCCAAAGCTATACAATGCGATTTCTGGCTGAAAAACTAGCTAAAATGCAATTCGTAACTTTATTTCTTCAGAACCGTTTGATTTTTATAGTTTAAATATGTATTTAATTATGTATCCATAGCGCATAACCTAAAATTTTTCACAAATAAAAAAAACTCAATTTTAATATGACGTGTATGATATTTTTTTCGTGGACTTGAAAAATTTATTTGAAATCGCTTAAATACTGAAAAAATTATACATAAAATAGCTTTTACTGTAACCTTGTATATGTAGTATATGATGCTTAATAAACCTTAGTGGTTAATATAGTTTTAGAATATTCAAATGTATTCTTAACCCTCTACAATATATGGTGTTGAAGTTTATTATTGATGAGACATGGATAAATATTTTTCTTGTACTTTGTATTAATTCATTTGAAATGAATCCGCATACATATATACTGTATAGTTAGAATAAGTGAAAAAAAACAATTAATTAAAATGAATTATTTTGATAGCTCGTAGTAAACTATATCTTATATCATTTTGCTTTCATCAAATAATCAGAGAAAAATAAACGATAGACGCGGGGTGTCGAAATATTTGTACACTATTTTTCAGAGTAGATAAGGCAACGCTAGAATAGAATTTTACCTACAAATACATATTGTTTAATCTTATATATACGAATAGATGTTTTATGTAAGGGGATAAAAATGCTGTGCCACATTATTAGATATATATTTTTTGTGTAAACACATACAGGAGAATACCGACAGATGGTGATAACAATTCTGATGTCTCATTTGTGGAATTCTAAGACGCTTACCATGGCGTATATGGCTACACGCTGCATGTCGAGTGTTGATCCGCCAACGTGACAAGACTACAGCCCGAGATTCACGAATCTTCTTTTATTATTACTGGAATTTAGTATGAATGGATAGTCTTCACGGGACGACTTTTGTCTACCACCAAAATTAATTGATAGTCTATGACTGGCATTTTACGGGTGACGGATCAAATTCACACCAACCGGGGGTATTTTAGAGCTCAGAAATCGATTAAAAATCTCCATCGGGGGTCGAACCCACGACCTTTGGATTACAAAGCAAACGCTTTTACCATTGAGCTTTACCCGCCGGCAAATGTATGTATATACCTCGACGACAACAGAAGAAGATCACTAAAATGCTTGATGTGTAATTCAGAAGAGCATATGTGATGCAGACTCATGATAACAATAATATTCTACAACAAATATATTAAACGTTGTAAATTAATTTGTGTATTTTTGAATTGTGGAAATTTCGCGAGTGAAGGCGTTCTTAGCGGCTCGTTTGCGCCGCGCGTTTTCCCCGATGGCGTAAATTCCACAATTTCACGAAACACAATATATAAATTAATTCCACTAAACACAACAAAGACTCGATGAAATTTCATTAGCCCGCTCGGGCGCGCTGCACGCACTGCCGTGTTCCACAAAACACGCTCTATTATGTTTATCGGAACTCTTAGGCATTTTCGGTCGGGTAATTATCACGAAATTTATGGTATGAAATCTGTTATAAAGATGTCCACATTTTTATGATCCCCATCGGTACGCCGGGCCACGGTCGGGTTATATTGCCCTGCAGGGCCGGGCCTTAGTCACATTATTTTTTTCCTTCCTGTGAACCCGAAATCCATGTTTATTACTTATATATACAGTACTATTTTCAACAGGATTAGTTAAGAGATAAAGCTCTTTGCTGAACAATGAGGTTCTAAGGATAATCAAGGAAGATAGGCACCTAATAAGAACCATCTCAGAGAGGCGGCCGATGAATCACATCATGTGTCACAATGGTCTTCTTCACGACATTGTGGAGGGGATGGTTGGGGGTAGAAACTGTAGAGAGCGACCTAGACGGGAGGATTTGCAGCAAGTGTTCGAGGACATGAGTTGTAGCTCTTAAACTGACCTGAATAGAGTTACAGAGGACCGAGAGGAATAGAGATCGATGTGCAAGATTCTGTTGCTGCAAACCAATCCACCGGATTGATATATTGTCTATATTGACTACCTAGAAGACCAAATATCATGGATTCGATCCCGAAAAAAATAAAATTCATTATAAAACAGTCACTCAATACTGTCAGTTACCACTATCCATGACATGCCCCAAGATATTTGCACCACCTCAAGATCCACCTAGGAATTTACAAGTATACGATTTCTTTCGACCTCAAAAGCACCTGGTGACCTTTTTGAGTCATTTTGGATGATTTATCAATTAGCATTTGAAATAAGATCGGATGCCCAAAGCTTACAAAGTCTGAACAATCAGGTTCTAAGGTGCGGTTACACTTAAAATTATTATTTAAGATTTTGGTAATATTATAAAAACCGCCGCAAACGCCGCGAAAAATCTCTAAAGTAGTGCACATAGTATGAGAGTTGACTCTATTCCGAGGAATTAATCCATTATTTTTTTATATACAGTATTCAAGGCCAAAGTAGTAATAATTAAACACGCTACGAGAATTCTGGTAGTTTTTCCCACATATTGTTAGTTTTAAAAAAGCTTCTAAGCACCGGCTCTGGTGGTTTAGTCAGTGGGTAGTCCTTCCAAGCTTTCAGAGCTTTAAGTTTTAACGCGAGGCGGTCGCTATCCGTTCGCGTAAAGAGGCTTCTTGAGCTTTTTTGTTTCCTTTGAAGCCTTCGGAATTTCAGAAGGGACCAGACTTTATGCCACTCTTTGTAATCGTAATAAAATTATCATTTAAATTAGCAGACTTTGTTTTGGAATTCCGGAAACCGTTGCCATTTAACATAATATATCTATATATACGTGTTTAAAAATGGTTGTATTAATTTCATTATTCGCATCAAATATTTTTTCATTCAATTTTACCAATAAAGTGTCCTGAATTACATACTCTTTATACATACTATTTTCTTCTGCTATCTATTTAAAGTATATGGCTGCTACGATTTGAAAACTGAATTATATGATAATATTACCGACGTCTTTCTAACTCGTTTATATCTTCACTTAACTTCAATTGAAAATTTTTTTATTTTTTTTTATTTTTATGATTTCGTAAGGCATGCACGCAATTTATAAATAATATATATTTCATTTTTATATTTTTAATTTTTACTATTCATATTTTCCATTGTATAAGCACGTGTGTCAATTAACCTGATGATACAATTCATAAATTATTATTTGTATTTTATTTTACTTTAGTTGTTTTATGAATACATGAGAATATATAAGGTTCTATGTCACAGCTTAGTGCCTGGCTGTGGTGAACGCACTCTAATATGTGCGTGCTCGGGCGAGGCGCGGATGGTATTTCATATAAATAATAATTTAATCTATACATCTTTCATACCCCCAGTGGCATTTGAAGTTAGGAGCTAAGCACGATAAGTTTCGATCCACGAATATTTTATTAATTATTTCTAAAAGGTTAATCATAATTATTAAAGGAAAACATTTCCTTGAGCACCTGCATTATGGGCTTACGTTACTGGAATTTTTAATTTTATTGATTAAGCATATTAAAATATTTTAATAAATAATCTCATTGTGTCATTTTAAATGATGATATGAAAATACTTCCTATTCCTTTATATCATATTTCAATATGCTTTATAAACATTTTAATGTGATATTATTCATTCAAGGTACAACATTTACCTCATTGCATTGTTTGACAGATTTTCTCATTAATTCATCATTAATTTTATAGTATAAGCTTTTTGATGATGTTTATTTTAGGAAAAAAATATTTTCTTCAATCAAAACTCTACAAAAAACATAGTAAGACGCAGTTCCTTCAAAATTTAATAATTCATTTTTGTAATAAAAATGATTAATCAAAATAATTAACCATTTCATGTGAAATTTTGTGTTGGGCTTAGAATATACAATAGTTTCAAAATTATAAACCTGTACAAATAACTGAAGTACGAGTATGCTTATTAGTTTTTAATCATTTAATTATTTAACCATTTTTCATCGGTTGTCTGCATATGCCGTCATAAGATTCCCCGACCGTTGACATCGGTTGACGTGATATATCGTTTTGCTACTTTTTCAGAATAGTTTTTTATGCATCATCTGATAGCTAAAGGATACAAAAACCAATGTGATATATGAAAATAGACCAGATAAGTACATTTATGCTTCAAATACTAGTTTTATCATTTGTATTCAAACCGAGCCGTAATGAAAGGTTTGTAAACATTGTTTAATAGTAAAACAACTGATTTAAAAGAACGAAATGTTTTTAATTCAATGTTCTTTAACATTTACAGAGTATTTTTAAAAATGCATTTCACCAATGTTTCGTAATCACTTTTTTCTTTCTCTTGCATCGCAGTTTCTAAGCCTTTTTAAAAACACTGCACCACACAGGCTTTCAGAAGCGCTGGTCGATGTTCCATCCACTGTCCAGTGTCGTTTTCGTTTTCGTTTTTTATCGATACCCTAAGAAAGCATCGAGGCATTAGACCCCGTGTTATTCCTGACTTACGGCGCGATGGCTAAACAGCCCAAAGGTCCGCCACTCGGCCTAATCCTCTTACCGGCCGATAACAACTGCTGGACCCCGCATTCGATCTGTACTATAAATTTTATTGCTTTTTTTCGATTCACGACCAACGTCTCCACACCCCTTTTTGTACTTGCCAGCATTCTACATCTCAATACTAAAAATATAACATTATCAAAACATAAATACTTTAATTATCTGTTAGGTATGTCAAAACTGTGTCAAGTCAAAGAACTAATTCCTCCTGCACCCACACACAACCGACAAACTCGTCTTACACTTGCCGAATATTCATACACGGTTAATGTGTGTCGACCAATAACTGTCAGTTCACAAAGTTCCTTTCTTAATACCACCGGTAAGCTTTGGAATGTTCTTCCAGCGTCTGTGTTCCTTCCTTCCTACAATCTGGATCTCTTCAAGAAACAGATAAATATACATTTTAATGTCCCCAACCCACACACAAACACAAACACAGCGCACGTTTCCTGCATGTAGCGTCCTGCCTCCCTGGTTGAGCGTCATAGTGTGCACTGGTCTTGACTGGCTGTGCTCTCCTGCATGCGATTACATAAAAAAAGTATATTCCTAGGTCGATCTCTGGATCTTGTCAACCAAGAAAACTGACCAAGGACAATTTATGCTAATCAAATGCTCCAGATATGGAACGAATATGGGGAAGAATACATTTAGCACCAGCATTCGCATCAGCTTTATACATCATTTGTCGAATATGACCTTCTGTTCGAAACTACACTCTTCTCAACCCTTTGCTTTCTGGATCCACCTTCCTCATGATATTATTCATAAGACACATTTTTTTCTGACACGATTTTTGGATTGTAACATTCTTTTGGCTAACCATTTGAATCAATTCTATGCCTATCATTCTGCTCTAAGCAAATAAATTAATATAAATGTGTTAAGGGTAAAATAGTTACATTATTTGGGTGTTAAAATAATAACGTATTTAAATTTCATTTATTGCAAACTGTTATGAAAGAGACTCTTTCTTTGGGAATTCTACCTTCAGGAATACCACATAAAAGTTGGAAAGATAGCTGGACATCCGTTTTAGAGGAAAAGTCTCCGAATAATATCAGGAAAAAATCCTAGAAAAAAATATAAGTATATACTTATATAGATAGAAGAAAAGGTATAAAAAATAATAAATATTGCTTACGTAATTTTGATTCGTGTTTCATTTCTTATTGCTGCAAAATTTCATATGATTTTTTATAACTACGTTAGTAAATAGATTAATTAAATTTAAAATTTATAGTTAAATAAATATTTTACGGTATAATTATAATAAAAAAACAATTTATATTATTTTCTCTATAAATAATATTTTTTATTTGCTATTACGCATTTATATGTTTATTAAATAAATATATATCATAGATAATGAATAAAGTATGATGCGGTGTATCGTCAAATATTTGAAAATGTTAAAGGGTTGAACCAGAATGCGACATTATTGATAGTTACCCAACCTGGGTTATAAAAAAGGCGTATAAAGTGTATCTTATATTGGACGCGATAAATCTTTCACGAGTATTATGAAATATTCAATTCACGATATTTTTATTGCTATTTTCGGTTAATAAACAATGTGAAAGGAAGTCGCGTCTGCCCCTCGTCCCTCCATCAAATATAAGGGCTGTAAAAGCTCAGAACCAAAAAACACTGAAAATCGATAAAAGCTCACGCAGAAGATATACAGGAAGCTTTTATTACCATAATCTGACGTAGATCGGAGGACTCATAAATTACATACCAAATATTTCTCTATTTTATTGAATATTTTCATGAGTCCATTGATATGTCAATATATATGGATAACATACCTAGGCAGCATAATAAAGATCCTTATTTTAGATCAGAAACCTTCTGAGCGGCTCTTCTTTACGGTTCACTTGATTTAGAATGATCTTATATTGGTAATGGTCAAAACCGCTGACCTATTTTATGTTTCTCTTTTTTGTAAGCAAAATAAGTTTCTTCCCCAACTTATAATATTTTTATTTAAATTTTGATTAAACTAAAAATATATTTTTATTTATTATAAATTTATTATTTTTACATATTTTATATTATTTAATTATCATACAATACTATAAAATTTAAGGCGATATTTTATATTAATTTTATCACCGTTCTTGTTTATAAAATGAAGAGTATGTATGTTCTATCGAATTCATTTTTTGTTCATCTACAGTCTACACCATCTACATTGTACGTTATGCATAATTTGATAGCATATATACTAACATCCTCCTCTCTTTCAAAAAGGTATTATTCCGTCTCGTGAGGGCATGATGAGGAGCAGGTCAGCAAAACAAAGACTTTTTCAGAAGCACATTGACATATATTTACGATAAAACTCTACACAAATTTACAAATTTAGGGCTCGGCCTAGTCACAGCATTAGGCCGAGCCACCAATATAATATGCTCTCGCCAACGGGCGGTACCCAACTGGCTCCACACGCTCGTCAGCGCTGTGGCTCTCGCCCAGCGCTTCAGTGGCGATGTATATAACTAACATACCCGTGAGTGGACTTGTCCAAAATGACAATATGGCGACAAATAGTAAGTAAGTATGACAAGCACAAGCGAACAGAAATAAGAGACGAAAGATTGTATGTCGAGGTTTTCGGTACCATTCAGCAAGGGCTACAGCATGCTGATGTCAATACATACATATTTATTTTTATATACTTACATTCACTACGAAAACAAAATAATAAACAAAATTCTTATCAAAAAATATATATCTGTTTAAATATAATAATTATATAAATGTAATTATTGTTATATTAAGTATGTTAAAACTATATAAATATCTTAGTTTACGGGCCGTAATATTTTTGTTTAGACAGCCCTGCTGTAATAAACTGTAGAACGATTAATGTTTAATTGAATAAATTTCTAATTGCGATTTAGGGGGCCTCCCGTAATATTTCATTGCCACGTTTTACTATGACTCTTTAATAATCTCTAAAGCTCTTCAGCAAAACGTCTGAATCGAACGCCACATGCTCCGTCTAAGCTGAATGCTTTCCGGGAGCGTAATTTACGACGTGCCACGCATCGCTTTAATTAAAAACTTGTTCTTTATCGTAACACAAAGGCAATTAAAAGAAATATAACACATAATTTGGCATTACGCAATAGCGAACCTGCAAAATGGCATCAAAAATCTGCCGTAAACGATTGATGTAGACGCATAAGAAAATGCCGACTAATGTACATGTCTAAAGCTACCAATTTATTGCCAACAATAACGTTAATTGTTATTACTCACATGCACCTTTGAGAATGGCTCTAAAAGTGCCTCAGAACACTGAATATCAATAAACACGAACATCCTTGTTTCAGTGGCGTAACTTATTTACGTGTTACATTCAAGGTAGGTTTTTGTTATGCTGGGTTGGTAATTAGAACGTTAACGCGTAATGTAGAAAAGTTTGAATAAATTTGCACGAGGAATTGTATCGATGTGATGGAATACACCCTTATAAAAATATTCGAATAGTATACACTCGTATTTATAAGCGCTCTCTATACATTTATTATAATTTATATATTTATATTTTATTATTATAAAATTAACTGCATATAATTTTACACAAAATACATGTATATTATTAATTCCCTAGAGAAAGAGTTGTTTTATTTACGTTTCTATAGCGTATAAACCCGCTTCGTAGTTAATATAAATTAATTTATTCTAAATCGTTCATTAAAATTATCTTAACCTTGATTTACTGAATAATGAAATATTTTATATACTTTTATGATTCTTTTTATACGAATAAAAGTGTTGATATTTCGATCACAATTTAACAAAATATAACTAAATATAATCCACAAAATTTCAATAGAAAAACAATTTGCGTTGTGGTTGATGACAATTTGAAAGATTAGATTTTTTGGACCGAATGTTGGCCGGAATAAGCTAACACCCAGCTAACCTCATCAGGTCAAGCTGGTTAGGGCACTCAATTGTCCTGGAGGTAGTAAATGCCCTCCTAAGGCGGATGAACCTTTATGGTCAACGGCATTAGGATGTGGAAATAAAGGGGAAAATACCACATTAAAGATCTTAAAGACATCCCACGTATCAGCAAAAAAATGATTGTATCTCAAGTAAAATTTTCCGGAGATAAAATAGTCCCCCAATCGGATCTCCGGGTGGGGACTGCTCGAGACAAAACAACCAAGACAAATAAGAAAAACCTTCAGCCAACAAGATATGCCACCTGGAATGTTCGAACATTACTGCAGAACGGCGCCCTAGACGGGAGTATTTGCAGCAAGTATTCGAGGACATGAACTGTAGCGCTTATGCTGAGCTGAAAAGGGTTGCGGAGGACCGAGAGGAATGGAGATCGAGATGCAAGATTCTGTTGCTGCAAACCAATCCACCGGATTGATACTACGAAGAAGAAGGACATAGAGAAAAATAAAGATTTTTTTTTTTTTCTAAAATAATCATTTATTTCATAGTTTTATAAATCCCATTTATAAGTCCCGTTGGGGCACAACTGCAGCAAAATGCTCGATCAATATTGGATTTTGTGGTATATAAGTCCCGTCAGTAAATAAAGGGATAAGTTAATCTATACATATTACGTATGCCGTAAAGTGAAGGTGTAATAATCTACTACTGAAAATGAATCAATATTGTACGAGGAAGGATATACAGACGACTTAGGAAGCTTTCCGAAGCCACCCGTTGGTACGTAGAGAAAAATGATTCATTGATTATCATTAACCCATTGTGTGACTCTAGTATATTATCTAAGCTATTTGATGGGCCATAAGCTGCATCTTGTGGACCATAATAGTTGTTCATCAAAAATAAATAAATATTTTAATGCGAACCTTTTATGATTCCGGAGGCAGTTAAAAGTTTAAAAGCTATAGAAATTTCATGGCAATAAATTATTAGTATTTCAAAGTATTTTTTGTCACATGTTCACAGTTGAGTTATGAAATGTCGAAAGACTAACATAAATCAATATTATAAAATACAATAGTGGCATTAAATATGTTTATACATATGCCATATCTGCTCCCAATTGGAGCATATGATTCAACAAACCCATAAACATCTGATAGTTATCATTAAATATCTGATTATATTACATATTATAACAAACTATTCAGAAGGATATGTACTGACATCAGCATGATGTAGCCCTTGCTGACTGGTACCGAAAACCTCGATATATAATCTTTCGTCTCTTATTTCTGTTCGCTTGTCATACATTTATGTGTTCGCCATAATGGGACTAGTTTAATAGACCGCCGCTGGTTGCGCCGGTGCGACAACCCATCACCCCAGTTGTGTTCTACCTGTCGGCGAGAGCATCTTGTATTGCGGCTTGGCCGAATGCTAGGTCGAGCCATAAATTTGTAAAGTTTTATCGTCAATGTGATTCTGAAAAAGTCTGTGCTATCAATCTGCTCCTAATCCTGCCTCGCGCGACGAGTAACAACCTTTTGAGAGAGAGAAGGATGTTAGTGCGGTTATAATTACGCACTTATTCATATGGTTTCACTAATATTATTATTCTTCTGTTGAGTGCTTACGTTACCATATTACAAACTATTAAAATAATTTATAAGGTTAAGCCACTCCTTGGAACCAAACAATTAACACCCTTTTAAACGACAAGATAATCATCTAATCTCCTTACAGATTCCGAATAAAAAATCAACAAAAAAATGCTTTGTATACTACATATGTTGTCTCTTCGTGTCCCTGGCCCTGCTCTGGAAGTTGTGCTTCGGGTGGTAACGGCGGATATAATTAGTGATGACCATGTGCTTCAATTATATAACTGATATGGAAATATTATGATTCATTCCTTAAAGTCATTTCACTGATTATTTAGCGTCTTGGCACCCATAATCTGGTACGAATAAAAGTACTCAAGTGGTGAGGATATTTTATGTTCGCCCTTTTTACCATACTGCATTTGCCTCGTTTAAATGTATTTACTCAGCTGGAGATTTGTGACTTTACATGATTCATAGAAAAATATATTGTAGTTAATTGTGTAAAGTGGCATATAAATTTACTAAGCTGTGAAATCGCGTCAAAACACTAAAGTAATTTAATTTATGGCGAATATTAACGCCCCCTGATACTGTTAAATTATTTTAATTTTTCAACTCCTAACCTACTTATCGCCTTATATTTTAATATATTGTATGGAATGCTGTGTCGCGGTTAATGAATTCTTTAACTATTCATCATTTTAATATCCTGCTATGTATTTCAACGTGGGTATGGCCACTTTTCATAATACTATATACGCGAAAAAAACACCTTCGTTTTGGCTATAGGTGGTTAATGAAAGTAATCACAATAACACCACTCATTCACCGTAAATATCAGAGAGATGGTTAAGCATCATTCAACTATCTACTTTTGGATTATCCACCAAAATATTTTTTGCTAAAATTATCTAGAATTCTTACTTAAGTGCATTTTGATGTAAATGTTAATTGTATTTCAATGGCCTTTATAATTATAAATATTATTTTGTTGTGACATCAATGAATTCTCTTATACATTAATGATTTCCTAAAACCACATATACCCATCACATAATTTATATTCACCTTTTCGCTCACTTTTTTGCTTTATATAGAGCCAACAAAAATTTAACTAATTGACTTGAAAATGGCCATCCGACCTAGCTGAAACATGTCGTAAAAAAAATATATGTGGAATAAATTCTAAAGAATCTTTTATTTTATATCTGATATAATGGAATTCCACCAAGAAATATCGATCGAAAAAATCGAAACAATCATTCAACTTACCATTATAATGATAAGCTGCATAGAATTCACATATAAGATTTTAGCATTAACGTTTATAGCTAATATTTTGTATGTATTCACATTCAAATTATCGTTAATAAATCTCGTATGTGTTTAATATAGTGCTTGCCATTTTAGGGATAGCTACTTGCTGCATCTGGTTAGATTCAAGCGAACCAGAGAACATCGAACTGATCATACAATTTCTTCGAAATCCTTGGGTTCAATAGCTGCTTTCACTTGTCGATTTTTAGGGCTCTCGCCTATGAGGCCATTAGAAACTTTAGATATTATGACCCGGTAAAAGTCCGGGTGCATGGGTAATTTAAAATAAGATAAATTAAATAGCAGCTACAAGAATTATGTGTATTTTTTATGAAAATTTTCTTCATTTAGTGAACGCATATATAAATTATAGAAAGACTGCACGAGAATTTTGAGGACTCTTTATCCTGATAATAATTTTAATTTAATTTTAATTAAAAAATTAAATAATAAAAAACATTTAGTTTCCCGTATACATATACAATCTGTAAATATGTGTGTACTAACGTAGAAACTAATACTTATACATACCTGTATAAGCCACTGCAAGTTTTTAATTTAATCATTATTGAAGATGGTCTCTAGGGAGGCCGGCACATGTAATCGTTTAAAATAAATGTGAATCAAAACTAAATATTTTAATTTGTTTAATCTAAATTAATTTAAAATTATAATTATGAACTTTCACTAAGAATTGTCAGTTGATAACCGTAATGTCTTTATACTGATGTTCACGGAATCATGCAGGACAGAGAAGAGTCTCCCATTAATAGTATTTCTTATTATTGTTTTCTTATTTTTTATAATTCATGAATCTACTATGATTATCAAAACTTACCGTCACAAAAAACCTCAAAATATAAAAAAAGAAAACAGTCAAAATAAAAATCATTCAGGTTTGCCGGAATTTGAACCGTGGACTTCTCACATGACAGTGAATATTTTTAACACTCGGCCATGACCTTTGACTTTTGGAGCCGTGTATAAAATTGTATAATAAGTACACATCTATCATATATAATGTATGGTGCCGGATGGTGACAAAAGTTTTGATATGCTGGTTATATTTTTATTTATCGACTATTCATACATAAATCATTATCACAATATTACACACGAATCCATGCGGATTAATATAAGCTGTCGTTTGTATATAATGTGTATATTTTTCTAAATTGAGGTGTCATATTTAAGCTTCAATTGATAACAAATCAACATGTAATAGTCATCTTCATAAATGATGTTATAATTAGACCCCAATATACTATTTCAGAGCAAGCAGCACTCATACCCAGATAAAGTTATTAGTCTACATTTATTTAAATTACAGTCCTGAAAAGTGCCGTTATGGTGGATCCACCGATTCTGTAGTGTACTTTGGTTCCCCCACTTCAAATCCTCTTCCCTAGCAAGATGCCTGCGGAGCTCAGTCTTGGCTTGGCAGCCGAAAGTGATGGATCTCTCCCTCGCTTCGCCCACCAGGTATGAGCTGCGCTCGGTGATTCGCTTTCAGCAAAAAACATTGCACCGATAGAAATCCATTCCCAGCTATTCGAAATCTATGGAGACAAGTGTATGAGCGTACAACACGTGCGCAAATGGTGCAGAGAGTTCAAAAACAGGCGTACTGACGTCCATGATGAGGAGCGTTCCGGACGGCCATCTGCTTCTGACAAAACAATCGCAAAACTGGAGGCAGCGATGCTCTCAGATCGAGGAGTGACGGTTCGTAAGCTCTCCGAAATGATTCATCGTGTCAGCAAAACCTCTATTGATAAGATTTTGAGGAAGCATCTAAGGTATGCTAAGGTTTGCGCGAGGTGTGTGCCAAGAATGTTGACCGAAGAACACAAACGTCAACGCGTCTAAGCGGCCCAAGAACTTCTCCAAGACCACAGAACTGTATTATAATTTTTTTTTGTTAAATATTGGCCAATATCTGTGTATTTAACATCACTAACAAGACAATTATTAATCTAATTATTTTTATTAAACGCATATTTATTATTTCATCTTACTTATTCTCGTAAGCACGTACACAGATATAATGCTGCCAGAAATTGTTGTCACATTGTTGTGTCAGTCGCCATGAGTCTTGCCTTTCTCAAGTTCTTTATGAATCCAAAGCTTTGCCCATTAGGTATACATTTTGTGTAGTACTCGACGGCTCTTCATGACAAAAGCCCGGGGGCTTGAAAATTAAAAAACACAGTTTAAAAAAAACTAAACTCTAGCGAGGCCAAGACCATTAGACAAATTTGCTCGACTTGATAATGGTTGATTGACATAAATAGATGGCATAAGTCGTCAGAAATAAAATTGTTGAACTTAAACTAAAAAAAACACACGAAATTAGTTTTTATTCTTTGGCTCAACGCAAGGAATAATGTATATTTAAAATATATATGTATGGAAAAGTTATCAGTACACTTCTTTTTTACATTTTTTTGAGTGCAATCGAAATTCGATCTAAAAATACGAGTAACCTGAAAAAAACTTATGTTTTCAGGAGGGAGGGATAACTAAAATCTTTCTTCCTAGGAACGAAATAATCGTTTTAAAAATGAGGCCTCTTCCAAAGCAGGCCACGTAGAGAGGCGTGCTCAGTATCTGGATCGAAGTGGGAAATTCTAATATAAAAAATGTTCAAACGCAATTCATAAGCTCGTTTTTCACCGTGGTCGTAAAGAACACCAGTGCCTCGGGCAATAAAAGCTTCCCTCGCCAAAGCTCCCAACTTGACTTCGCAAAGCAAAGTTTTATAATAACCAGAAATTCAATACTCTTTCGCTAATATCTTTGATATCGCACAGAAATTAAATTAGTACAGTGTTTTGTTTATGGTGTAAAATTTATGTTTGAATTATTTGTGAAAGTTGTTTCGCCGATAAACAACGCGCCTGCTATTGAATCCTTTATTAATTATAAACGATTATTTTTTTATGTAACGACATAGTATTTTATTAAAGAACAAAGACTTTAACATTATTATTTAAAAAGAACAAGCTTAATTTATTTTAAAGTAATCTTGTTATCAAGGTTATTTTTGTTGTAAGAATGTAAAGTTTTTTTTTTAGTTATGCTCGGCAAAAACAAATATGATATGATTTTTTTAAAATAATTATACATATTTTTTAAATAATTATACTACTATCGATACTAAAAGAGATTTCAACAGGAAAAATCTACTGTAGACAAATTATACACCACGTCTTCATAAAATATTCGAAATCTTTTCCATTTTGAATTGAGCCACCCCTTAAAATCAAATGGTCGGGAGCATCAGGCTAGTGAGTAATTTTTTTGAAATATGCTGATTTACAAACACCTGAGTTTGCCTCAAATACTACTATCACTTCACATTATGGACAGTGGCAGAACCGTGGGTCCAGATATTTTATGTGATTATATGTTCCAGATGTGGAAAGATTTTTTTATTTTAGCCCTACCACAACAGTATCTGATATTATCAATCAATGTATGTGGTTGAACTGCGGTTAACTGTTGTGAAATGAAAACTAAATATTTTTAATTATAGATATTAGTAACCTAGAGGATAAATATTAAAGTAATTTGTTTAATGTAAGATATTTGCTCTGTAAAACTATTACATTCTTATTAATCTCGAGAAATATTTGACTAGTTTTTTGAAAGTGGGTAGAAGGGAATAAACTTTTAATGCCAAAGAATCTTTTTCAAAATAAATTTATCGCCAAAAATGATTTAGATTTTTCATCAATCCTCGCAAACACGTTTCTCCACATTACGTAAAAGGCTTTCTCTGTCATAGTTTCGCTATTTTCTTTGCGTTACATAAAAAGCTCAAGCCGGCTGCATGATAAACGGATGCCAAAATTTCAAAGATTTTCTCCGGGAAAGTTGGCTGACGCCTCACCCCACAAATGAGGCGTGAAATCTTTCTGGCTATACTTTAAGTGGAAACCAATTCTGCGAGACGTGACCTATAAAGTATGTGAAATCAATCACGAGCCTTTGTCGCGATGTAATATTATTTCATCCTTAAAAAAGATGTCACGAATGTGCGCCTAATAACATATGCGAAAATCAATCTATCATAATATATGAAAATTTAATGAATACGAAAAATATTAGAAAGGGTATATTCTTACACTTACAAGTACCACGCATTTTTTTACATTCTGTCAATATGCAATTCTTGGTGTATTTCATACTCGTAGTTATTAAAAACATAAATGGATGTGTCTGTGTGATAACGATATTAAAGCTCCAAATTTATAACAGGACGCAGTCCTAGAGAAAGAAGAAGAATAAAAAGAAAAAATTCTTTCATTAACATAATAGAAATTCATATCACTTTAAAATCTGTCATTTTGAATTTAGATGCAACATATTCACACTATTTTTAAAATTATTTTATTTTTTGATTACTTAACTTCTTATTATTACATTAATTTTACTACAATAAATTTTTCAAATTATGTAATTTAAACAATGGGCATTAATTAAAAGATAATTTCAAATCATTCAAATAAACATTTAGTCTATCAATATTATGAATCATATTTTTAAAACAATTCGAAATAAAAACGTTTGTGAATAATGACAGAATTGCCACTCTTTGTTCTGTCTTTTATTTTAAATTTCCCTGCAACTGCTTCCAATAATCTTTTTTCATCCGAGAAGATTGGAATTTCATAAAACTGAGTCCCGGAAAATCAAAGAAAAAATGAAAGTACCAAAGAAACTCGATGCAGCCGAAGAAAAAAGTCGAAGGAAATGATTGAAAAAAAGTGAGATGCTTGAAAAAACTCTTGCATTTGATATTCGTTAGCTGCACCTGATACAGATATTTGATTTCTTTCTAGATTGCAGTACAATACGATTAAAAGTATTTTCACTTTTTATAAAATAATTTAGACATTTATTTTAAACAACTTAACTAAACCAGATTTCGTTATACTCAACAAATTACAAATTATTGTATTTATTATAGAGTATTAGTTTCTACGTTAGTACACACATATTTACACATACCTATATAAGCCACTGCCAGTATTCATTTTATCATTATTTTAGATGGTCTTCAGGGAGGCCGAAGCATGTATTCGTTGAAAATAAATGTGAATCAAAACTAAATAATTTTAATTTGTTATTTTTTTAATTACATTTAAATTTAAATAATGCAGTTTCACCAAGTATTGTCAGTTGATAACCTTAATGATATTCATATTCATTATTTAAAAAAAATACATTTACATTAAAATGATTTTATTTTTACATTGATGAAATGGCTACACAAAAGGATTGTACAGTACCATTCTAATCATCCGTTCTCATTTAAAAAAAAGAGTAATTAATCCCCCAAAATATGACTCATATACTATTCGTCTCATCAAGTCTTAGAGCTCCTGCTCTAGAGGTCTTCAGGACCCATATATGTTACCATGTAGACCTTCGAGTGCAGAGATGTCTTATGAAAAGGCATCGAAAATTACAAAAGACAAGTTACATATCTGGAATGAATAACGAATAAAAAAAAACAAATTATAGTACAAACTTATTAACGTTTTCTTACGTCTATCGGAATTTAATGGAAGTCATAAAACGATTTGTACTCGTACTAAAATAAAATAAAAAATATCCAACTAAAAATATATTTCAAGAATACTAGTATGTTAATCTAAGTATGATGTAAGATGCAATGCTTCAATATTTGATTTGATGGTTTTTTGCTTTTCAATTCCCGTTTCTTTGTAATATAACGATAGTTTTATGTCACTTTGACGCTTCATCGTTCCAACCATATTCGTATAAAATGACGCAAAATAATATCGGCGTCGCCCACAGATTGGTGATATTTAAGCAATTCAATGCATTATTGATGATCGGAAGCGGGAGGAATAATGATGTACGAATGGAGAAGATATCGCTCGTGGCTTCTTATCTTCGCCGTAATAATATGATGTGATTACTCCGGCAGGCTGTGGTGGGTGTCACATAAGGCTAAAACTTTCCTCGTTCGAATCCACCAGAAACTATCATCACAAATGGCAAAACCAGCTCGAGTTCGAACACAGTAAGCTTTCAGAAAAAAAATGCTTTACTTTCTCGCTTTATTTTTCGAAGTAAAGCACTTTCTGAAATATGTAAGTTATATTTGAAGTAACTTCAGAAATAATAGGATTAGGTGGAGACTTAAAATGAAAAGACTGATTATGTCTTTCTATTTGATTATTTTCTGAGATAATTCTTCGAGGATTTTAGTTATTATCAATTATTTCACCGTTGTATTTCACCAATTTTATTTTCGTCAACAGATATCATCTTCATTAAGAAGTGATTATTGATTGTATTTAAAAAAAATCTTCCTTATAGAAATACTCTAAGCGTATATTTCAGTATTTCTAAGCCATGTACATCAAAAGAACATATGAAGCATAAAATTTTGCTATTTATACAAAAACTCAATTACATGCTACATTGAAATGCTTAACTAGACACAATTACTGAAAAAGTAGATTTTTATTTAAATTTATCCTGATTTAATACAATTTGTACTAGATGGTAACGAGCTTTTCTGGACAATATATCGTATATTCGTGGTAAACTAAAAGGTGATATAATAAAACCAAATAAATTTAGCTCTCTACAGCATTTACTTAGCCTATTATCATCAACATTAAATATTAACGACATTGAATACGCAACTACTAAAGACAAAAGCTAATATCTCTGAATAAGGTGGACAATCTTACGAGTACTATATCATATAGATCATCTCAGATATCATACATGTTAAAAATATTGACATGCTGTACAAAAACCAAAATTAAAACTGAGTATATTTTTTAAAGTGTTATATTATATACTATTTGATACTTGACATAAATGTAAAGTTATCTTCACACATTAATACAAACGTATTTGACATGAATTTTTTTTTCTATGTCTAGATATCACATCTATTTGCAAAAAAAGTGCTTTGTTTTAGAATCAGGCAGTCGTCAGCCATCAGCT
This sequence comes from Glossosoma conforme, assembly GCA_022606575.1. Classification (NCBI taxonomy): domain Eukaryota; kingdom Metazoa; phylum Arthropoda; class Insecta; order Trichoptera; family Glossosomatidae; genus Glossosoma; species Glossosoma conforme. The sequence goes on from JAGTXR010000029.1 coordinate 1,044,615, forward strand.
CTTCCACAATCGGCGCTTCTCTCGTTCTTTGGAAGCAAGGCGGTGCAGTTTAGTTCTGGGAGGCTGGGGGAGGCTGCAGACAGACAAGAGGATTTGATTGGTTTAGTTAACAGTTGGGGTCGGTCTGATGCTCAGCGCGGGGACGTTCAGACGTGACTGGAATCCAGCCGCAGGGACATGTATTTTTTTCGCTTCAATACGCCGGTCATGTCAAGCGTTTGATGGAGACGACCCACCCTTCCGTCTATCTGCTTCCTTCTTCCGTCTGCTACATCCCTCGGACAGGTCCGCCATAAATCTGGTGCCGAGTCGAAAGACACTTGCAAGTTTGGAAGCGTGCGATCGTTAAGTTCGAACGGCATATCTTAAATGCAAAAAGATAGTAGACTTTTCACAAAACGTTAGGACGTTAATGCGCAATTAACATGTTTCTACTTTGTGATTGAAAATGACTAACTTCTCTTTCTACTTGCTAAAGTCACGTACATAAAACTTTGCTTTATGTATTGCCGTAGACGGCAAAAAAGAGTATTTTATAAAAACAAAACGTATTATACTTTTGTTCTTAAAATGTCAGATATTTGGCAGACGGAAATTATATGTAGTTAAAATTTTAACTAAGTTTCAAACTTAAGCAATTACAGATGTAATACATTCGATTGAGTTTTATACCTTATAATTTATAGGTTTCCAATTAAATACTTTTAAGACAAGAAAAAACACTTGTTTGTTTTGTTTTTATAAATCTTTATTTAAACTTGAGATACATGTACATTGTACATAAAATTATAAATTGAGTATATATATTAAGTTTACAGACAGATTTATCTTTTAAGCTACATTATTTTATTGATTAATATTAAAATGAAATATCCTACAACACTAAGATATATATTCTATAGAATCCTTGAAATGGATTCAATTTTTTACATGAGCAAAAACTTAAACCTAATTAACATACTTAACACAAGACAATTTAAAAAACAAAGAAAAATAAAGAAAAAGTGAAAAGATAAAATAAAAATTAACATAATAAGTTCAGCCGCTTAGAGCTGATGATGGTGAGAACTACGCAAAGACATTGATTCCCCTAACCTTCTGATCAGGGGATAAGTGTGATTAAAAGCCCGTAGACCGAATTGACACAATTAAGTTACGTAAAAACTTCAGTAATGGATTATTTTTGAATAAAATGTCTTACTCTTTCTCTGCATCCAGGAATTTATTATTTATAAAAATAGATTGTCTTAACATAAAAAATATTTTAAAATGTAATGAAATAAGATTAATTGTAGGAGTATATTAGACAAGAATGAAATGTTAAAATACACACCATCAACATATAAAGAAAACGTCACGTGTACAAGTTCACGTGCTTTCTATTTTTTATAACGGACGACTCTCTTTCTACACAATTTGACATTCATGACGATGTATTTGACAAAATCATTCATTAACAGAATATTGATAATAAAAGTAAAAAAGTATTACGTCTGTTTACCAAACGCAATTACATATCTGTTGTACAATTTACTTAAGTGAAAATTTCAATAATTGATTAACCAAACAGCCTTATAGATTGTCAACATTGATAGCGCGGTATAAGCATACATTTGATAAAGGCGTTTTTTTTTCGTATTTAAGTGTACGAGACTTTGAGCCCACCAACGATATTGTAACGGTTTTTCTTCTGTGGGCGAATAACGAGTGAATTTATAATGGTCAAATGCGAAACCTATGTTTTCTCTGAGCAATTCAAACAATTTGTCTCTGGCTTATCAATAAGTAAAAGCTTTCAACAATAAAATGTGATCGAATACATTATTCAAATCCTCTGTGACATCATGCAATATGTGTGGCTTATTGTTTTTATCATTATTTAGTAGGGAGCGATGTATAGTGCTTGGCTATGTATAATTTATTATATTTAAGAATTTAACAGAATTTATCAATACTCTAAGAAATAAGTAAGGCTTATTACTTTAATGTGTCTATTGATTGCAAAAACAATCTGTTTCCTTTTTATTTTTAGAGTAGTTAATCTAAGAGTAGTAATAGTAGTACGAGTAGAAAAAAAATATTTAAAACGTTCATCCTAAAACTCTTTTCGATTTTTTTATTTTTATGTAAGCACATACAGGAGAATACCAACAGATGGTGATAGTAGTTCTGAAGTCTCATCTGTGGATTTCTATGACGCTTACCATGCCGCATATGGCTATGCGCTGCATGTGGAGTGTTGATCCGCCAACTTCATAGACTACAGCCCGACATTCACGCATCATCCTTATTATTACAGGAATTTACTATGATGGGTGGTCTTTACGGGACGACTTCCGTCTACCACCAATTTTAATTAATAGGCTATGACTGGCGATTTTACGGATGATGGATCAAATTCACACCAACCGGGGTATTTTAGAACTCACAAATCGATTAAAAATATATCTCCGTCGGGGTTCGAACCCACGACCTTCGAATTATAAAGCAAACGTTTTGACTATTGAGCTATACCCGCCGGTAAAATTATGATATAATTTTTTTAACTATAATATAAAATGATCGCGACTGTATGGTACGACCTATGCATATTCAATTCGTACATTTTTATCCAAAAACTTTTATATGTCAATAAATTATTTCGGCTATCACTTTATCATCGTTTATTTTGTTCTAACTGCTTTATTCCACACAATTTCAAAAACAGAATAATAATATTTGTCTCGTTATTCTCTCCGTCTATATACGTTTTATTGGAATTAAATTACCGAACTAATATGCTGGATTTGAAATTCCACTCAATTACTCATTTACGATATTATATAAACCGAATAAATTCTGCCTCGTGGAGCATCAATTTTCGATCCGCGGGTTGTGTTATTCAATCTTTTATTGGCTTTTGATTAAAGTATCTCATCAGTATGACGATATTCTTATCAGTGTCTTCTTAAATCTGGTCATTCTAAATAAAATATGGAAGTGAAAATATCAATTCAACCGAATTTATTCCTTTATATATAATGAAGATGAATATTTTATCATGTACATTTCGTCTGTTGCACGTGTACAATTCTAAATTTATGAGTTTATGTTATGAGATCGTATTAAAACACGAAAATAAAATGTCATTTCATGAAAATTTAATTATGAAGTGGTCTATTGTGCACATTAACAATATTCTAAGCATTTAAACATAAAAGTTACTGGTGATTAACAACTCGCCTCCGTATTAAATTTTTCTTCGTCTTCCACATCGGCTCGTTATTTAGATAATATGGTAACATCTTCCTCTCTTTCAAAATGTTGTTATTCTGTCGCGTGGTGGCAGGATGAGGAGCAGGTTAATAACACAGACTTTTTCTGAAGCAGATTAACATATATTTACGATAAACTTTACAAACTTATGTCCTGGATCTAGTCACAGCATTCGGCCGGGCCAAAATACAATATGCTCTCGCCGACGGTCGGCACACGACTCCCGCGCTCGTGATGCGCTGTCTCCCAGCGCCACAAGCGGCGTTCTATATAACTAGTCCAAAATGCCAATATGGCAAAACATGCATGTCGACAAGCGAACAGAAATAAGATACAAAAGATTGTATATCGAGGTTTTCGGTACCAGTCATGCCAACATGCTGATAGTTATCACAAATTTATGCCATAAGTTGTTATGAGCTTTCATAATTCTCGACTTAATCCAAATCAGATCTAGTTTTTACGTACAGTTCTCTTCTTATTTTCAAGACCTTTGATAACAATATAAATGACTTTCGTACGTATATTTTTTTAAAAATAATTAATGATCTCAGCTACTGACAATAATGAAGACTCAAATTTCAATGATATTGTTAATTGTATAACCCACTCCTCATGCTTATTATTCGCTGATGATCTTAAAATCTTCTCTTCCATTTCCTCCATCGAAGATATGCATAATCTGCAATCTGACCTTAATAGTGTATCAAACTGGGTTGCCATAAATAAGCTCTCGTTTAGTATCAACAAATGTAACGTTATCTCTTTCTCCCGTTCTAAAAATCCTATTCTGTCCAAATACTACTTATCTGGAACATTGCTCGACAGAGTAGCAAATGTCAAGGATCTAGGTATAACCTACGATTCATTATTCACTTTCCATACTCACATAATCAATTTAACTTCACGCGCCAATAAACTTCTCGGATTCATCACCCGCCAGGCTAGTCAATTTCATAACCCTCTAATTTTTCGTACTCTCTGTTCTTCACTCGTTCTATCTGTTCTGGAATATGGGAGTTTAATTTGGAATCCCAATAAATCCAAATACATTTTCATGTTCGAAAAAATTGATAAAAAATTTCTCCGACGTCTCTTTTTTTATATTTACGGTAACTATACATTCAATTCATTTAATTCCGGGCATTACCCAACTCTTTTTCTTCTAGGGATGCTTTCTTTCCATTCGCTAGAGTCACGGAGGAAAATTGCTGCACTCAAACATTCATTCCTTCTTCTTCGCGGTTCAATTTACAACCCTGGGATTCTTAAATGTTTTAACTTCTATGTGCCAGATAGGTACACCCGTGCTCGTAGCCATCCATTTTTTTTGATCCCAATCGATGCTTGTGGAGCTTCAAGCACTCAATTTGCTACAACGGCAATGTCGCTCCTAAATGACCTACCAGCACACCTCGATCCTTTTCTTACATCCTTTTCCTCTTTTGTCGGTGGTATTGTTCTACTTGATCTCTGTGATCTTTGACACGTGTCATCTTCTTATTCTTTTGTGTTATTTTTATTTTTTATTATTTTCTCTATTTATTGTATATTTATGTATACTCTATGTTTCTAAATATTTGTAAAAAATTGGAATTTCGATTCTGCATATAAATAAAATAAAATAAATAAATATTCAAATTGTTGAAATTGATATCATTGAGCTAGAGAGCCGTTTTGGGGGATCTGTAGCACCTAGTTTGAGGGCCTCTCTTCGTACATTAAGTATTTTTTTCATTAAATTCGATTCCTCATCGCACAGGTGGACAAGGCACGCGACCGAAGAGCAGCGATAGCTGATTTATTCGCAAGAGATATTTTTATGTCGGATTATTCGGCGAAGCTGCCTTCTGCGTGCCTTAGACTTAAACTGCGACCACCGTATAAGAGACGAGTAAAGCGACTTGCGACACCACTAACAAAATATAAACGTTCAAAACATCAATAATTCCCCTATCGCAAATTGTATTATAATAAGAGATACATAATACAATATCTAAAAGCCGGCGGGTATAGCTCAATGGTCAAAGCGTTCGCTTTGCAAGCCAAAGGTCGTGGGTTCGATCCCCGACTGAGATTTAAAAAAAAAAGATTTTAATCGATTTCTGGGCTCTTAAAATATCTCGGTTGGTGTGAATTTGATCCCTCACCTGTAAAATAACAGTCATAACCCATTATTTTAAATTGGTGGTAGACGAAAGTCGTCTCGTGAAGACCACTCATTCATAGTAATGTCCTGTAAATAATAAGGATGATGCGTGAATCTCATATGCACCATGGTAAGCGTGATGAGACTTCAGAATTACTATCTGATGGTATTCTCCTGTATGTGTTTACATAAAAAAACTAAATATTGTATTATTACCGGTATAAAGTAACATGTGATGCACATAATGTAATTCAAGAACATAAAAATGATTGCTTACTCCATTTACCCAATAGGGTCCAAACTAACTTTTCAAATTTTCTCTTATTACTAGAAAAATACTTTTTATCTTGATTTAATATCAATTTAATATAATAAAACCGCAGTTTCAGATTTCAATGAAAGCTTATTCAGTTCTTCTTTAATTCATATTGAGAAAAAGTAATGAAGGGATTTAAATGCAAAAACGCTGTCTTTAAATGTGTTAATAAACAGTGTCAACTTGATTCCTTACAAAGCAATATAATTAAATACGGAGCTTAACCCGATGATCGCCGTAAGCCCACATGTTTGCTCTACGTAAACGATCGCCGTAAGCGCACCCGTGGACGCTTCGCAATATTCGAAAGATGTATTTCAAAATTAATTCCGATTACCAGAGAATATAAATAATTCCTCCATATTTAGCTGTTTATCTCGGGGACGTTCTTGTTCTAAATGTCTATTTATTTTGTAAAAATATATTTTTATAAAAAAAAATCACGTCACTACTTTGGTGAACGTTTTAGCACCAAGCAGCTGACTTTATACAAGAAAATGACAGTCATAACCGTAACGACCTCGCGTGGGCGGAATTCGCGAAGGGGCAAAGCGTGAACAAGACGTCTGATTTTGGCTCAAATCGACCGATATTCTTGGCAACTTGAAAACCAAACGATCCGCAGAGAGAGAACTGGAATGGCTTGTTCTGCACGAGGAAACAACTGTCCATTACCAAAATATCAAGTATCGTATTCAGATTTCAGAATATTTTTATATTTGGCATTCTCAACATGAAACGCTCTCTGGTAATCTGAATTTTCATAATAAATACAAAAAATAACCAGAAAATATTTTTATAGTACAATTACAACCATTTAATTTGTAGGAAGACTTATTTCATACTTTTTACTCCAATAAACATTGGAGATTAATAATCGTTATTAAATAAATATATTACAGTGCATACATTGGTTTGACTTTGCGAGGAATGACGGTGTAAGAGAGCGCACAAAGCAGCCTTTCCGGAATCTTGCCTTCTTGGAAGGCCGTTGGAAACTATACATAGAATATATGTACTGGGGAGAATTGACATGGGATGAGGCGAAGACCATGACAACTGACAGAGCTTTATGGAGGCAGTTTGTGACAAGTTTATGATTCGTTTGGGATGGCGAATATTGAATTATGATATAAAATTACAACGAATTCTATAATATCTGATAATAATTGTTATACTTATATTATTTGTTATATTATTTGTAAATATTGGTGGCGTTGTTCGAAGTCGACGAAATATTGAGATGGGTGAATAGTGTTACTGTTTCGAATCCTAAACCTACCATCGGTTTTTTCTATTAAAATCTAAGTAAATGTAAATTTAATTGTATTTTTTAAATTAAATTCAATAATTACTTACTTTTTTCCTCGCGTAAGATTTTTATTTATTTATTGAAACCAAATTATTTTCTTAAATATTCTGTTTCATTCATTTTTTTGTTAAATTTTAAAAAGGATCAAGAAAAAACATCAGTTTCTTTGTCTAATAACCTGTTTGTTTCAATTTAAAATGCGGCATTACTGAAACACTATTCGACCATTTTACTATTGTAAGATTAAACATAAAAACGCTACCTACATTAATGAATGACAAACTATAACATTTACGTATGTTTATCTAAATAAACTAATCTCAAATAACTGTTTGGAAATGTAACACGATACCTGAACTCGGAGTAATTTACATACCTGTTCATAAATAATTTGGCATTGAATCAAACATTATGTCATTCGGAGGCTATCTAATGTCAAAGCCTCGGAAGCATCTCCGACTTCCGCAGCCGTCTCGGTCCTTAAAGTATATATTAGGCATAATAACCCATTACAAGCCGAATAAACATGTTTTTATTGTGGCCATTTGTAAACGGAACATATCGCATAAAGTATTTCCTCGATCATTCGAAAATATATGGCCCCAGTTCTGGAAGCGAGTTTATTCATTCTTTCCTCGGATTAACATATAAAAGCCATAAAAGCGAAAGAAGCAATATTTGATAGAAATTAAATTAGGAAAAAGTGCCTCGCTTTACCGTTTTTATAGATTTATTAAGTAGTTGTGTAACTGTCAAGATTAGTTATCCGAAACGAATTAAGTACCTGGATAATTTAAGGTATTTTGTAATCCAAAAAAATGTATCTTTATTATATTTTTTATGTGGTATCGATCACGAATAAAGGCAGTTTCACGCTTTTCGGATCAGTTACTTACGTAGTTTCTGCGAATAAACATAATTTATTTATAATATGCTGTATGGACTGTATAATTTTAGAGATAACTTTTGAAACCTTTATCATTTTTGTATCAGCAAAGTAAATTTGATTCAGAATTGTGTATGAAAAATAACATTATATTTACTTACGTTTCAGCATAATGTCATGAAATGCACTTCAGTAAGAAGATGGTCCCTTCTGTTATAAAAGCATAATCAAAATATATTTATCATTAAAAAATTTAAGCTTCAGAACTAAAAGTAACGAATTATATCATACATTTATATTTTTAACTATGAGACTGAGTGATGATTATGGTAATTTAAAAGAAAATTAAAACTTATTAAAACACTTTTATTTTTCCTTTAATGCGTATATAACCACTGCCTATACGTATTTATCTGCAATAACTAACTGTCCGAATATATTAATTGCGCCACATATGCAAGCTGACGAGAACTGCAAATGATAGAGCGTAGTGGATATTGAAATGCTAAATTTGTTTTAAAAAATAACCAACTACACGGATGTTCATCTCACTGCAAATCAAAATAATTTTAACTTTTTTTAATTTGAATTGTATATAAATCACTATAACTTCCTTACACAATTGCTTTTGAAATAAATGCATACAAAATTGGTATAACAAAACAAGTATAATCAAAGAATAAAATATAAATCTTTTTCTGTCGTAAATCTGAGCAATTGGAAGACATTTTCTCTACGAATGTATTTGATTTTCATTCGTCTTTACATTCAAAAAATATACACACACATTACAGTTATTGAATTCAGGGTTTACATCTTCCATTTTACAAAGGCGGTAAATTCAACATTCAATATTCTCGCTGGGATGATGGTCTAGTTGTGGCGCTCCCTTAACCCTTCACTGGGCGGGTCGCAGGAGTGACATCACAACCATAAGCCACTGTTTAACATGATGTATTTTTATAGATTCTCGAAATGTCTCCGAGCATCCAAATACCAGAGTCAAATCAGGATTGCTTGGAATTAATCATTAAAACAAATTTATATTATGAAAGAAGGTATTTAGAATTATTTCGATTTTTTCGATCGATATTTCTTGGTGGAATTCCATAATATCAGATATAAATAAAAGATTTTTTTAGAATTCATTCCACATGTATATATTTTTTGACGACATGTTTTTCAGCCAAATCGGATGGGTCTGTCTGAAGGTATTTAGATCTTGGAAGAGCAGTCTATAGTGTTGACGAAGGAACTCGAAAAAAGTTCGCTGATATTTGTCAAACGTATAAAAATATTTGTAATGGACCTTCTCATTATTCGAATGATGATCGAAAACTCGGTGTGTGGACGATTTGTACTATACATTATATTACTGTTGTACTGAATTGTTCGTTTAAATAGGCTTACATTTTAATGAAAATTAATTTGACGATCGGCTTTGATGTGAGATTGACTTATGTTGTAAAAATAGTGACATCAATCATAATTTATTATAGTTTACTGCTACCACGTAATAAAGCATTTATTCTAATATGAACTTTATGGTGTTTAAATGAAAATTTTGTCCTCATTTTAAAATGCATATTGTTCAACAATCATATTAGTATCTTTGTTACTTTTAAGAATATTAAACGTAGAAAATGGGTATGGTTCAAATGACAACATTTACAAGGCTGGACCAAAGATAAGTTCAAATTAAAATTACATTTTATTCTTTGATGTATTATTTAATAGTATCTGTATCTAATTTCACGTCTTGAGAATCTTGATTGTATTGTCCTTTTTACAGTATAAATATTCGAATAATTTGAATCAATACATCTTAGAGACTAATTGTAAAATTACGTATCGTTTCATAAAGAAACACTTGCTAAATCATTTTCATTACATACTATGTCATTACAACGTAGTAGTTTTTTCCTAGCTCTGGCTCTGTCCAGTTAGCTCCCCATAACCCAAATACATAGTAATCCCTGGATATCGATCTCCAGCCGGCTCCATACGAATCTGCTTAATACGAAATATCGAGCTACGCAGGGACGGTCCTATTTTATCTCTCGGCTCGGGACCCACTGCGGGTTTAAGAGGAAATAATAGCTGTTTGCTCAGAGTGCCCAAAGCGAGGTACAGGACAGCCAGGGCCGAATCAGTGATTAATTTTATATAAACTCGTCCAGTAAGACACCAATCTTGGATAGTTTGCGCATCAAATTTGATGTACAAGTGACGTGGTTCCTACTGTTGCAATCTCGAGTGTTGGGCGTTCGGTAATTTGTTGAAATATATACTATATGTAAAATGCTTTTGCTTTTATATATATGAATGAACTTTTGATGCCTTTACTCCTATATTTTTTTAAATACAATTTTTGGGTTAATTTTATCGTTTTCTTCCATAGTATTATTTCCTATATAATTCTTAAAACTAACTCTTACAAAATAAAAATAAACCTCTTCATTCTATATTTCATAAAGTTTGGGATGATAAAATATTTCAAAGATTAATTAAGTATAAATTTTTCCAATGTTTATTTTATACAAAAATTCCACGTCAACAAATCTGGCAACATCGATAGCTCGTGTGTTGCCCAGCGTTAATTCCAAGTTGCAAAGATATGTTTTAAGTCTTTACTTTTGTATAAAATTTGATACCTTTAAAAAATTAATGGTTAACGCCGATAACTTAAAGAACGAATACGTCATCAATAAAGAAAATAATCTTTTTAACCTGAATATTATAGGACAATTACAATGTGACATTTAATTAAAATTTGTTATCTTTCAGCTGCACATCGTCAATTCATAGTAGTATCGCTAGTAAAATTGTTTATCACAGATTTCGAAATTGACGTTTTAAAATAACACTGTTTATTTAGAATCGGCACGTAAAACAGTCGCATTCCTGTTTATCAACGTTTGGGAGAAGTTTTTGTGACAAACAGAATCATGAGTTCTCAGTTAACTTATCACCAGTTAATACTTCAATTGTATTTGAGACTCTTCGAGATGGATGTTTTAGGTGGAAAAATATCTGGTTTTGACACTGGTGAAACGAGGCTACTATGGGGCGGAGCCTTAAAGAGGCTTTCTCGGGAAATCGCGGCAAAACCTGCAAATGGACAAAGAAGAAATTGGATAAGTGGCCGTCCTGAAAAAAGACGCCCAAGAAAACGAGACGTTCATTTGTACATGAAACATTTAATTAAGTGCGGATATTTATTTTGCGAAAAAATCTCTCATTAAATAATCCATAAAGACATATTTGAAAAATAATGCTGTATTATGAAATACAATGTTTTATAATTTATTATTTTTCTTTTATCATTTCAAAACCACCGACTAGTAGTAATTTCCATGTGAGCACGTTTATTGTTGTCTTTAACATAATCTTTTTTAGTCCAATTTTAACTATAAGTCTACTAGTCGAAATATTACATATCAATATTGAAAAAGGAACATTTATAATATTACTTTAAAATTTTAACATAGAGTATTAATAATCACATGTTATCTTATCAATGATTGAATTACTTCATAATTTTTTCACATTCAAAACATAAATAACCAATAAGAACAATACACAATCTACCGGATGAACATTATACTCGTAATTTAATGGTATTCTGATGTATGAGTTTCTTCAAAGGTTGTAATATTTTACTACCCAATAGCCAACATATGGTCTAAAAATTTCTAACCTTCTTTTCTTCTTCCAAATGGATATTTAACTATATGTTTTAAAACGTACAAAACAAAATAACATTGAACTTATTTTACAAACTATCATTGTTGCCAAACCCTCCTGAGGAGCATCTGGATACGGCAACTTTTTGACATTCCTTAAAATGAATCCATTTTACGAAATCAGTTTAATAAATTCGTATTCAATCGACCGAGAAAAAAACACACCAAAAAGAGTATTTTTCAAGCACGTCCCATATAAATAGACATTTTGAATTATATATTGGAGCTTTTTGAACATTTTCTTAACGCATGCGTAAAGGATACGTGCCCTGAAGTTATTTCGTGAAAATAACACCAGTGGGATCGCATCCTTAATATTGTATTGATACGAAATTTAATGTGAATTTTGCTAAATATGTCTTATGAACAACGCAAATGTGTTTTATTAATCGTACACTTTAAGCAGCATTTATGTATTCTTCCTCAATTAAAAAAAAAACTTTAAATTTTAATAATTTACTTCGGTCATTTATGATTTAAATATTAAATTTTAGTGTGTGAGAAGTACGGCCAAAATCACAAGCGTATTAGTGATTTCAAAGTGTAATATACATTTGAAATAAACAAGCTTTATTTTAGGTATTTGTTTTATTATATGTTTATTCTTTTTAAATTACAGTTAACGTCTAGTGCAATGAAAAATACACTATATGCAGTTCGAAACTTGATATTCACTGCTTCATTTTTGTAGTTAAATGACGAAAACAATGTCTAATAAAAGTCACCCAGCGTGCTATGGAGAGATCAATGCTCGGAGTGTCGCTAAAAGATAGAATCCGAAACGAGGAAATACGCGGAAGAACTCAAGTGGTGGATGCTACCCAACGAATAGGCACACTCAAGTGGCAATGAGCAGGACATATCTGTCGAAGAGACGATGGGGAAGAAAAGTATTGGAATGGCGCCAAAAACTTGCAAACGAAGCATTGGCTGACCCCCTACAAGATGGACTGACGATATAAGAAGAATTACGGGAGTGACCTGGATGCGGTAGGCGGAGGTTCGAAGAGGATGGAGACTCATGCGGAAGGCCTACGTTCAACAGTGAACGGACACAGGCTGATGATGATGATGATGATGAATGTCTAATATCTTACAAAAATGTATGTGTATTATTATTAAACCTAATAGATTAATATTATCGGTATTTATTTTGAATCGATCATCATATACCTATTTTATAGCCACGTGTGTACAACTCTCTAATATTTAATTATTTAATAAATAATACAATTATATGAATCTTACATTTAAATGCCTTTTATGAGTCTCAATAAACAAATGAAAACACATTATTCATACTTAATTCACATTTTTCGTTATTGCTTTTCAAATTTATCGGAAACACGTAATACGATACACAATCACCTAAACTTTCTGTTGAAATTAAACCGATCAAACACCTGCATTAAAATATTACACACTTCCACGTGGGAGGGCTCAGGTGTCCAATGGGCTTATGTTGAAAAATGTCGTTGATAATATTGTGGCATTTACCTGCAATCAGCACAGTTTACATTCAGCGTAATGGCGGCTAGAAGAATGGAGTAATTAAATATCTCAGGTATGCTAATAATCAACCCGATATAATAAATTTAAATCACAGTTGGCTGGACTTGGCGTTACTTGGATATCATAAATAACCATTTAATTGGCATAATAAACAGTCTACTAATCACGCTTTTTATTTAGCGATAAGGTTGACACTCTGTAGATAGCATTTTTAATACAGTAGATAGAGATTGTACCTTGTTTTAATATGGGTTACGTTAAGTATGCGAGTTGATATCAGCTCGATATAGCCATTGCAGGCTGGTGCCGAAAACCTCGATATACAATCTTTCGTCTCTTATTTTTGTTCGCTCGAAGGATATTCATGTGTCGCCATAGTGGCATTTTGACAAGTCCGGTCACGGGTGTGACGTTAGTTATGTACATGGCTGCTGTGATTGGTGCACCAATAATACTGTTGATCGCCACTTGCGGCGCTGGGCGACAGCCCATTACGAGCGCACTTAGTGACCACCAGTTAAGTCCCGTTCGACCAAGGTGGACGTAACTTCATGTTACGATCGGGCGGGGAAACCAAGTCTTTATCGAAAATAAATCAGGTTCACCTTCCTCTCAATTGACGAAGATTGAAAGACTTCCACAGCTCATCATTCTTTACAAATTAATTCCAATGCATCCTTAATATTTTGCGCAGGCACTTATTATCATAACACATTGTACGGCTGCATTGGCTTTTGATAAGATGTCAGGACTCGCAGCCTTATTTTCTATTATTGTTTTGACTTCCTCAGTATTGGTTCTCCTCTTCCACCATTTAATGCGGACATTAAATTCAAAATTATTATACATTTTAAATTATATGTTCAAGTCATATCAAATATAATATGCTTAAACAATTTCACTCGGATGAATTTATTTATCTCGTTTCATCTTCAAAGTGTAAATATTAACTTCGTAACACGTCAAAGGATTTCTTCCTGCACAGGTACACCGAGTACCTGTAAACATAAAACCTGTTTTATTTTTGCGTAACATTTTCTAAAATGTGGTCGTTCACCCTTTTCATCGACACACCTGAGCTTATGCCTAGGGATATGAATGGCCTAGCGGTAAAGCCTTCAATTATTATGTGAGGAGTATCGAGTTTAAATGTCAATATTTTTTATAATTTTTTACACTTTAAATTAGGCGGCTCTTAGAAATCTCACGTGTGTGCATCAATTAATACCTTTATCGTGTCGTAATATGCTTCATCTGGCCTTCCAGAATGTGGTGTATCTTTAACATCGAAATTTAAAAAAAACAGTTTTGACACTGGCTTTCTAAGTCTTCTTAAACCTCTGAAAATATTATTTTGGGTCTGGAAGGGAAACTAGAAGTTTATGTAGAAAATGTAACTATTATGTTATTATTTTATGAAATTATTATGCTGTATTTAATATTGAATTGTATTAACAATATATTTATTTAAAAAATACATTTTAAATGTGATATTTAACAAACATACATACCAGGTTAAGACACCACCTGCGTTGATATTGAGTCGCTCCTTAGCACCAAATAAATGGTGTAGTAGCGTCGTACGTTGAACGCCACGAAATTTTTAATGCATTCGACTCAGAGGCGCCATATAGGTCACATTCAATGTTAAAATTCCATTGAAATGTAACCGCTGGCGTACAGGGACTGTTTACTCGAAAAAAAAACGTATGTCACCGGTGACCTACGTTTTTTTTTTTTTATATAAACGCATGCAGGAGAGCACAACCGGTCAAGACCAGTGCACTCTATGACGCTCAGCCAGGGAGGCTGGACGCTGCATGCGGGAAACGTGTGTTGTGTTCGTGTTTGTGTGTGGGTTGGGGAGATTGCAAGTGTATATTTATCTGTTTCTTGAAGAGATCCAGATTGTAGGAAGGAGGAAACACAGACGCTGGAAGAGCATTCCATAGCTTACCGGTGGCATTAAGGAAGGAACTTTGGAAGCTGCCAGTTCTTGGTCGACATATATTAACCGTGTATGGATGTTCGGCAAGTGTAAGACGAGTTTGTCGGCTGTGAGTGGGTGCAGGAGGAATTAGTTTTTAAGTTCCGAAGAGCAGCGACCGTGGTAATAACGGTAGAAAAGACTAAGAGAACCAACCTTACGTCTGTGTTCCATTGATTGTAGATTAGACGTAAGGGTGTCATTGTTTATCAAACGAATTGCTCTTCTTTGAACTGAGTCAATTAAATTTAGAAGGTATTTTGGGGCTCCAATCCAAAGGTGACTGCCGTATTCAAGGATAGGTCGGATTTGTCCTTTATATAGAAGAAGAAGTTGTTTATCGTTGAAATACCGACGTGATCTATATAATACACCTAGTTTTTTGGAAGCGAGACCGGCTTTACACTTAATTGACTCGTAATATTTGACATTATTCGATATTGATAATCCAAGCATGTTGATGGAGCTTGCTTTTGGAAGAGAACAACCGTTGAAAGATATAGGATCCATAGCAGTCTTCTTGGTGGAGAAAGTACATGATTGGGTTTTTGAAATGTTGAAACTGACGAGGTTGAGGTCGCCCCATCGTGAAACCCTTTCAAGAGACATGTTCATCTTCTTCATCAGAGATTCCCTAGCAGCAGATAGTTCCGAATGGTTCGGAGGTTTTTGGAAGATTATACTCGTTATAAGATTATACGTGGTGCCCTTTCAACAATAGCGTAGGTCACCAGTGACCTACGTGGCGTGAAACGTGTTAATAATACGATCTAAAAATTATGATTTTTAATTACCCTTATATGCCTCGAATACAACAACTGCCCCTTATTCTGCATCCGAACAAAACTGTGAGGCGAAAAATTGTGTTGAGAATACAATGCGTGACAATTTTAATGTTTTTTTAGATTAGCCCTATGCGGTTAAAAATGGCATATGCCAAATAATACAGATGCGTGATCTCATTTTCAGTCTTTGGCATCCTTTCTCTGTATTTATGATTACATAAAAAAATGTGTAAAATAATACTCTCCACACTAAGCACCGGTAAGCAGAAATACCACAAAGTCACGTGGTTTCGATTACGGTTAAGAAAGGTGGGGAAACCTGGATTAGTTTCTCCAACCCTTTACATAATACACAGAACCTCTCGGTGAGAAGCAACTTATGCTGTTGACTCTTCACATCATATGGAACGATAAGACGTCTCCATAACATGAATGGCCAACAAGTTGCCCTGGAACATTTTCCAATATATTAAGCATGCACTTAAGTAGACAATTTTTCGTGCATTTTTTGTCTTCACTTAAAAACGTTGTGAGAAACAAAAAAAATTAAGCCTTTTATTTTCAGTATTCAATTTGAGATTCACTCAAATCCTGAGATCATATGAGGAACTGTTTATCACAGAAATAAAGAGTGCGGTTCGCACTCTTATTTATCTATCACCATTATCCTGCTTATTCACAAAATAAAATTTCTCGCGCACTCACGTGACAGACTCACACACAATAAACACATAAGTTATTGATATTGTGGATTTTGGGCTTAGCCGTATGTGGCGAACTTCCTTCAACCAATATTTCGACCGCAAGTGCAGGGGTCTTCTTCAGGATTGATAATTTATTTAGTTTTGAGTTGGTTTATTCAGATATATATTTTTTGAAAAATATATAATATGATAACATCATGTAACGACAGATTTCTCTGTAGTATATATTCAGAGTATGTATATTATTATTTTTATGATTCAATCAGTCAACATTTATTCACAAGCCTTTTATGTTATTAGATACCGACATTCTATTTATTTTGTAACACTAAGGACATTGATTTAACGATTATTTTTAGATACATAAATGGTTTTCTATCCAGGTTGTACAATGTACATATAATATTATCGCCTCCCCTGCCTTTTGACACAATATTCTTATATGGATCATTGTTTTCCATAATACCTTTCTCGTCGTGACCCACATATCACACGCCCGCCGTCTCAGATAATGTGATGAAACACATTTTTTACATCACAAAGAAACAACTAAATAATATGTACGTAATGTCGTTCGTGTTTCTCCGCGCGTTGCACAACGCTTACATGCATGATTAGATACAATAACTTTGCTCATTACAAACAATGCAATTATAAAGCCATTTTATTTATTTTTTATATAACCGCTCGTCAACTTAAATCTTGTGGCTGTAATGCGAAATGATATCATTTATTATTTTATGCAAACACATCCAGGAGAACTCCAACAGTACGCTTGTTTTTGCAACGGACTCATGACAATGATTCTCGGACTTTTGGCCGAAAATGATTTGTTTGACTGTTTTTTTTTTTATTATTATTGAATACTTGTCTAAGTGCGTATTTTCCCCAACAGACATTTGACCGAATGGACAATTGGCGGTATTTTTTTATGAAAATAATCGCTTTTATGTTAATTAATAACTAAAAATCTGTAACTTTTGTGGTGTTATGTTTATCTATAGTGTTGAAATTTGTACATAGTTTTCAAATATTGTAAAAAAAATTAAAATAATTATACATAATACGAAAATCTAGAGCTATTTTCTTTAAATTAGCATACAATAAAAAATTGAGCAAGAAAAAGTATTTCAAAATTTAGTTATATTACTTATTTTTTATATTAAGAAAAAACAGTCCTATGGGTTTCATGACATTTGGCTTAGTGATTATGAAATGCTGCATGTAGAGTATTGATCAATAGAGTATATTCAGTCACATCGACATTCACGCATTGTTTACGAAACGTCGAACCCGGGACAGTTTGCGTGACTGTCTAGCGTACTGCCCCTAGGCAATTTGATATGCGAAATAGTATCATATAAATTGCGGCAACTTGAGCAATTTAACGTGTAAGTAAGAGTTTATAAAAAATAAATAAATTCGATTGGTTTTTTATTGTATGGGATGCAATCATACCTGTTTGTATCAATCAATGGTTGCTATATTGATAATGCAAGTGTTATAATAATTATATTTGAAACATCACTTTATTACCTTAGATACGATTAGATTCCTGAATACAATCTCCGAATCTGTAGCTCAGGTCCGAGTTATCTGAAAGGAGTTATTGAATTGTAAATAAATGATCCCTGGCATCAAATACGAACAATAAAGTAAACAATAAAACACCTATAAAATCAGCTGCTAATGTGGGATTATAATCGTATTGTGTGATTAGCTAGACGCGCAAAAATAAAAATAAATTATTTTCATACAATTATTTAATATTACAAAATATCTCCTTTGATCATCTCCACGATATCAATTACGACGATGATAATCAAATCAAAGCGTCTGAATTTTAATTAAACACAATGAGATGTGAGAATCATCACAAAGTGTTATTACATCATGCGTGGGTGAAACTTTTGTATACAGAAGGAAGAAATAGCAATCGAAAAACAATGTGAAGTAACATAGGCTTCTATCTCACCCACGGTTTAATTCCTAATCTCTTTTGCGGTAGCATGAATCTTGCATGTATTTCTTTACTGTCACAATTCCTAACTATTGGCGCTGCGTATTCAGACACCACTTGTACTGAGTGTAAGATCATTGACACTAAATATGTCAATAATTATGTTTTTTTTTTGTAAATGTTAAACATGAACACTTACCTATTGGCTTATACTTGCAATTAAATTATTTTTGTAATGTTTATACTGCAAAAATAAAGAATTTCAATTTGAATTTTACACTCCACTTTCAATGTGAAGCATACGGTCTCCACGAATCGCAGCCAGTAACCTCAATAATTTGCCAGAACGCTAATGCTCCAAAAGAAAAAAATGGTTTGAAATCCCTTGTGACCGTGACTTATGAATGTGTATATGTTCATTTCAATCTGGAGCAAAATATTATTTTCAGTGGCTTAATGTTGGTGAATTTATAATCAAAGGAGTTTGAGTTATTTATATAAACCACATAAATTATATCATTCATATTTATCTAAAATAAATAGAATATATGTACAGTGAGTTTGATATTACATAATGTAAATAATAATGTCAGTCTTCACAATTCAATTACATTGCTGAGACTGTCTCGTAATACAGCACCATTTCTTACGCACACTGTTTTTTATAAACGAACTTTACATAATCCGATCTTTCTTTAGAATAAATCACCTGTTCTTCTCTCACTTTAACATAGACCCATATTGATTCTGCATCCTAAAGTTATTATTCTTTGAGGTACAATTTAATGAATACGTAGATAAACAATTTTATATAACTTCTTAGATTTTCACGGCCAGATTTGATGTTGTGGCTTTTGGGTTGAGCCGTGTGTGGTGAACTTTTTTCAACCAATATTTCGACCGCCATTGCAGGGGTCTTCTTCAGGATTAATAATTTATTTAGTTTTGAGTTGGTTTATTCAGATTATATATTTCTTTGAAGAAGATCCCTGCAATGGCGGTCGAAATATTGGTTGAAAAAAGTTCACCACACACGGCTCAACCCAAAAGTCACATCAAACAATTTTATGTTTATTCTAAGTAAATTTGTTTTCGTAGAAGATTTTAAGTCTAAAAAATATTATTATGAATATACATTTTTTTATGTAAACACATACAGAAGAATACCGACAGATGGAGATAGTAATTCTGAAGTCTCATCTGTGGAATTCTATGACGCTTACCACGGTGCTTATGGCTAGGCGCTGCATGTGAAGTATTGATCTGCCAACGTCATAGACTACAACCCGATATTCACACATCATCCTTATTATTTTTACAGGAATTTACTATGAATGGGTGGTCTCCACGGGACGACTTTCGTCTACCGCCAATTTTAATTAATAGGCTGAGACTGGAATTTTACGGGTGAGTGATCAAATTCACACCAACCATATCTTAGAGCTCAGAAATCGATTAAAAATAAAAAATAAAAATCTCCGTCAGGGAACAAACCCACGAACTTTGCCCATTGAGCTGTACCCGCCGGTATAATAATATTCACTTACGATAATATTCTCAAAAATAATACTGCGGCAAATAATCGTTTATCATAAAAATAATATAAAACTAAGTAAAAAGTACTATTTGTTATCTTTATTTCGATATTAATTAACACTGAGATATCATATTGCATTACGTTCTTCGCAATCTCTCGCGATGTTTTTCTTTTGGCTTAAATTGAGCAAAGCTCTCAGCAATATTGTTTTGGCGAAAGCTTTTTATGCCTCAAATATTATTAGAATTGGAATTTCTTATCACAAATAGTACGGACTTTAAAAAATAATTAAAAACTTGATATTATTTTTAAAATTATTATTTCACAGAATTAAAATTGCGTTGGTAAATAAATTGATTAAAACTAATGATTTTTCTTGGCACTTATTTTTTAATTTTCATAAAAAAATATTTAAAAAATGTATCAAACGCAACATTTACCAAGATTCTTTGGTTTTCGATGGAAAGTGATTTAATTTTATATTTTTCATTAAGTAAAATAAGTAAGTAAAGACTTTTTGATTAATGAGCAACAGCAGCTTCTGAAGTAACATGTTTTGGCTTCATCTATATTATATAAGATATTCACAAATATTCATAAATATAATAGACCCCCTGCAAGGTGGACTGGCGACATAAGAAGAATAGCGGAATTAGCCTGGATGCGGAAGGCTGAAGATCGAAGAGGATGGAGACTCATGCGGGAGGGTTACGCTTGAACAGCGGACGGATACAGTCTGATGGTGATGATGATGATGATAAAATCAATTGTAAGAATACATATATTTGAAAAGTAATTTTAACTATTTTTGAAATAAAGTTAAAAAATAATATAATGTATAAAACCAAACAACATGTGCAATAATTTACTTCATAAGTATCACGGATGACGTAAATAATGATGACGACAGTGTCGGAGTGGTACAAAAAATTAAAACGACAGCACAGGTAAAAAATAAATAAACACAAAGTGTCAAATATAACACGGCGAACAATATTTTCAAGCACATAATTAATTTCATAAAGCGTACAGTATTTTTTGTTCCTACTCTGCGTGATCAGCCATCGCACCAGTTTGTCCCATCCTTTTTTTATGTTTTTTATGTAAACATAATTTGCAGAAGAACCAATAGAGAACGGATCGTAAAGAAAAAGCCATGTTTGTGGACGAATAGATGATACGTGATAGGAGATCTACGTTCATTTGCATTTTAATGAGACTTCTTTACACTATAGCTCTTGCCATAGAGCCTTAATAATCAACGATCGTATTTCACGTGAGGGCAGATAATAAAAATATGTATTAGTAGCAGATCTTGTAGTACTCACAAACTGGTACCATAAAATTTGGCAGCAGTTATTAAAGGTCAACTCTGCCTCATGAGACAATATTTAGCTAAAGAGAGGATATGGAAGACGAAGAATGAGATTCAATCTATTTTTACGGGTGTAAATATCAATCTCACACTAAAGTATGTTTGTTAGGTATAAAATTTATGTTAAACAAAGAGCGAGCTTGGATTATTTCATTAGAATGAACTTGGTGGGACGTCACACCGCGATCGCGTTTGAGCGACGACTATAAATTAAAATAATGGCGCTTCCTAAAAAATGTTTGGCTCCTCAAAAATATACCTGTTCCTGAAATTAATAAGTGCCTAAAAATAAATAAAATCACTAAACTTTTGGTATAATACTCATTACATATATAATACGTACAATTACAATCATCGTAATTGTGTATATTTGAATCGCCATTATTGGGGTCATCTTCAGGGTTCATAATTTGTGATGAGTTTAAGTCTTTATGTAGTACAGCTATCCACCAAACGTACCTCTTCGAGCGTCATGTGAGATGAGTATGTCCTTCGGAAACGTACCTCCACGACCTTGGATAACGTTATTTTAATACAAAGCGATTAACGTCAGTGAGGATGATGGCTTGATTTGCAAAGCAGCATGGCTTCCACCTCTAGAACATGCCCAAAATTCTTCACTGACGAACAAAATAACTGTTTAATTAAGAGAATATTTATAAAAATTATATATAAACTGCAACTTAATCTCAATTTCTGTTTTTTTTTAATTATTGAGAAACCGGGAATCTCAGCTGAAACTTGTTTTCTGACAGAAATTCGACGAAACCAAAACTGAAACTTCAAGCTACTAGTATTCCGTTTTTTACACTCACCTTGACATTGAAAATACATTTTTCTACAAAACAACTGAAATTTTATTTAGCTCCTTATTAATTACAGGTGTTAGAAGAAGAAGCAGCGGGGAATATTAAGCGTGTGAATATGGTAATGTCCCTGCGGAGCCGAGGCCATTGGTCGGCCGGACCGGATATTCAATCGGGGGCCGTGGCCACGCCCGCTGCGTCCGCGGCCCGCCCCCGGCAAGCCCTGCCTCACCTGGACAAGGTGAACAGACACTAGCAATCAGATGTCTGAAGAATGATGAGCTTGTGACGCAGACAAAAAGTACTACCTTTAAACCTGATTCGCAACATCTGAATAATCTTAACAACTACGATAGTGTCTTCAAATCAATCGAATTTACTCAATTTGTCTGTCTTCGAAAAATATTGTGATCTAATGCGTCCTACACAACAGTAATATGCAAATATAGAGTTTATTATCATCGTTTCTGCATCATCATTGAACTCAACTATCGGAGAATTATCAGCAGTGACCCAGCATAGCTTTTTTAATCGATTTCTGAGCTCTAAAATACCCACGGTTGGTGTGAATTTGATCCCTCCCCCGTAAAATGCCAGTCATAGCTTATTAATTAAAATTGGTGTTAGACGAAGGTCATTCCGTGAATACCACCCATTCATAGTAAATTCCTGTAATAATAAGGATGATGCGTGAATCTCGGGCTGTAGTCTATGTCGTTGGCGGATCAACAATCCACATGCAGCGCTTAGCCATAAGCGTCATAGAATTCCACAGATGAGACTTCAGAATTACTATCACCATCTGTCGGTATTCTCCTGTACGTGCTTACATAAAAAATTAAAAAATAGCCTAGTATCCGGTTTATTTTCAGATGATTAGAGCTATGTGGATGGAACAAATAAAGGGCTGAATTTGTGCTCTTCTGCTTAAACCACTTCATAAATAAGCCCATTGTAATCATTATCAGTACAAAATCATGGTGGAGTTAAAATTTTGTTTTTAAAAATGGTATTTAGTTATCCCGACGCTTTTACATTTGACTTGTTTATATTGTATTTAACGCCGCATTTAATTTACATTGATGTTTTTTATTGTTTTTGTCACGGTTTTATTATATTGGCATCAAAAACCAACTACGGTTTCTATTCTCCTATGCTGAGAATATGTGGACTGGTTAACTCCTCCAGTAATTTGGACTTTTTCAGGCTGGACCTTCCGGCATTTCGCACATCCCTCTACTGATGTGGGAGATGTCGGTTTTATTTACTCATGTTTATGTTTCGTCCAAATTTATTTTCTTAGATTTAAGTATTTATTCTGTATTACTATTTTCTTAAATGTATTTTCTTATTAAAACTGTATGCATTGGCCTTGGGCCTAGGCCGTTAATAAATAAATAAATAGTATTTTATGTAATATTTTCATACATTTTAAAGCGATATGGAGATTTAAAAGCATATAAACAATGAAAAATAAGTAATTTAAGAATTCTATACAGTTTAGTAATATTTTTGTGAAGAAATATGCAGAGTAGTTGTGTATTTTTATTTTTAAATATAATGGTTCTAAATGTCGATCGTTTTTCTTTACGAATTAAAGTCTTAATATACGTATATTTTTAAAGCCAAAACTAACTTATTCTAATATAAAGTAACATTTTCAATCTAACCTAACCTCATTAAAAATCGCACCAATTTTACAAGGCAGGTGTTTTTTATATGAAATGTTAATAAATGATTAAAAACTTCATTACTATACACTTTGCAGTTATAATTCATTGGTCAGCAACTAAGCAACATGACAAAAAATTAGTTTTATAAGAAATGTTTAAAAATGTCATCTTTTATCAGTTAATATTGTATGTAAATCATTTATGCAATAATTTACAATAGATTCAAACACTATCAAATTATGTAAAATAAAAATACCAATAAGAATTTAATTACAACATTTTAATTGCAATTTCAATTATAAATTAATATATAAATATTCAGAGACTTCGTGTAATCATTATCGAGAAAATCAACATTTACCAACCGCCGAATGAAAAAATTCAAATTTATTTATTCATGCTAAATAAATAAAAGCGTTTTTATAATTATTCAAATGTTTTTTTTATCATTTAATATTTACAAAAATAAAATTCTTAATTTTAAATGTTTTCACAAATAAACTGATTTATATTTCTTTTGATGTTGCTTTATAAGCTTACAAATATACATTTAAATATACAGTTAAAAGAAACCCAATCCAAAAAACTTATAAAAGAAGTTTTTTTTTACGAATAAAATATAAATAATAATGGTTAATTCTATGCAAGACTACCTGGGTTTTGGATTAAATAATTTCACAATACTACACATCATTGCATTCACGTATAAACTACAAAGCATAATTAAATGGAATAAGTACAACTTTTACGAATAATGCAATTTTTCTAATACAATTCATTTACCACTTGTTTGATTTGGAGATAAGCGCGCGTGGAGAGACACTCAGATCAGCCACAGCAAATAGAAGCACCCTGCAGCTGACGGGAGGTAGTCCTATCACGGTCTTTGTCAATCGTGCTTTCAGCTACGCGGCACCAATGGCCTGGAACTCGCTACCATAAAGCATAAGAGAACTTAAAGCGGAGGCATCATCCAGAAGCAGACTGAAGACCTTCCTTTTTATTCAGAAAGGCAAAAAGCACTTTTAGAATGACCATTCGGTCATAAAAAAGCGCTATACAAATACTGATATAATAATAAAAATTGATTCAAGACGCGCATATTTTATCTAATAAGTAAATAACCAATAACAAAATCCATCTTTTAAATAATAAACTTTATATGGTATACTTTCTTCCATTGTCAAACAACTGTTTTTTAATAAACTTCTCCTATAAAACTAACTTCATACAAAATCTTTCATATTGTCGTAAAAAGTGCGTGAATTTTTTAATTTGCCTCAGAGATTATTTGGGAACAGAATTTATATACACTAACCCCTTTTAATGGATGATTTACTTCTTAAGTCTTCTTCGTAGTATCAATCCGGTGGATTATTTTGCAGCAACAGAATCTTGCATCTCGATCTCCATTAATCTCTTCTCAAGTAACTAGACATTAATTTGTAATGCAGGTGGTTTTTAGGGATTGACTTAATTATTTTCACTGTGATTAAGCCCACCATTAAATTATGGCATTAAGTTAGGCTGCTATGAAATAAAAGTATTAGCTTAGTATTTTCCCCGTATAGGGATAGCGAAGATAATAAATATAAATTAACTGCTTCTTGAAGAATTAAAATAGTATGAGACATGATAACCATTACATAATCTCTATTTTGAGAATAGAAATAATTCGTTTTAAGAAAATCATAATAAAGTAAGTCTTCTTTAATCAACATTCTTCTGGTGCAAAATCTATAAAAAAAACTGTATAATAAAATTGCATTTGACCCTCAAAAAAATTTCAAATCTGTCTCAAATTTTGTCATACACAAAGACAACAGGTGTCGCTATACCTGGCTGTGGATCCCACGCCTTGGAAGCGACATGTGTCCGCGCAGTGATTTACACCCATTTGCTTACGAACCCACGGGATCCGGGATCTTGTCCCGAGCGCGGCTTCCTCGGTGCTATAACTGAACTTCGTGTGAAAGATGACCTACAAGATATTTGCAGCGATTAACTAAAACACAGCATATTGTTTTTTTTTCTTATGTTCGTTTCAAATTTTATTTATTCATTGTAGTATCGATCCGGTGGATTGGTTAACAGCAACAAAATCTTGCATCCCGATCTCCACTCTTGTTGATCCTCTGCAACTTTTTTAGTTCAGCATAAGAGTTACAACTCACGTCCTGGAACACTTGCTGCAAATACTCCCGTCTATGGCGCCCTTTGCAGTTTCTACCGTCAACCATCCCTTCCACAATATCGTGATGAAAACCATCGTGGCGCATGATGTGACTGATCCATCGGGCTAGCTTCTCTGAGATGGTTCTTACTAGGTGCCTATCTTCTTTGATTAGGCTGAGAATCTCATTGTTCGTGACGTGGTCTCTCCAGGAAATTTCAAAAATTCTTCTGTATGACCACATCTCAAAGGCCTTTAGTCTTTTTTTATCTTTTCAGATAAGCACCATGTCTCACATGCTTGCGGAGCTTTAAACTAATATTTTTTGACTCAAGAATTCAAATTTTACATACTCGTAGATTCACTTCAAAGTGCAGAAACATATTTATGTCAATTGCCACTGTCCATTCCTAATAGCAAAATTCTGCACCAGAAAGTCCACCTGAAAACGTAATCATTAATTACATAATTGCCGACGACATCCAAAGTGAGAGCTTAAAGGTCTGATATGTTTAAATCCACCCTTATTTTTTTTGACCGACTGTACTCTGTATGCCAGAAGAAAATAACATCAACTAATAATCATTTAAATATAGTATGCAGGCATCTGTTTTCGAAAAATATTGTAAGGCTTTTATCAATTTGCCAGGATTCGTATAAGAGAATGAGAATAATACAAGTGCTATAAATCCAGGGCTAGTCCGTCAAGATATCGATTGACCTTCTGAATTGTCTGATTGGTGAGTGCACAATATATAGTTGTTGTCTTTCGGTGGAAGTAATGTACAAGAATTCCCCGCAAAAACGGTTCTGTAGGCACGAACGCAGCCATGCTTAAATATCGGATAAAAACGTCTTTACAATCCGGCAGTTAAAATTGATGTTCGCAGCCTAGGGTTTTAGCTCTAAGGCAAAATTTATTTCAGCCCGATCGGATATATACTTGCTGAATTATGAGTCTCAATACAAATTTTCAATGCATATACGTTCAACAGTGGACGGACACAGGCTTGGTCTTTAATATTTTTATAAGTATTAAGAACTGTGTTTTATTTCCGAGCAGACATAAGCAATATTAACACTTTGCGTATGTCTAGAACTAACCTTGCATAATAAATACTTCCATAATAATATTATCATTTGGTCACGATATGTACAGCACTTTTGTGCGATCATGTTTCACGCTCTTTTTATGGAGTTAATGTTTTTGCTATAACTATTTTTAATGCACCTAATAAACCTTTTAATTGCATTAAATGCGCAGCAACAAATTCATTGTCTTTAGAAAATATAATGGAATGATTTTAAAAAATGTTATCATCAGCATTGTTAATGTTTTATTGCATTTCTAGTCTGAAAATGGAGACTTAAAAACAGTAAAACTAAAAAAATAGCATCCTTTGGGAGTTTTCCTATATCAGACCAATGTACTACAAATATACAATATATGTTGCCGGCGGGTATGGCTCAATGCTCAAGGCGTTTGCTTTGCAAGCTAAAGTTCGTGGTTTCGATCCCCGACAGAGATTGAAAAAAAAAATATTTTTAATCGATTTCTTAGCTCTAAAATACCCCGGTTTTTGTGAATTTGATCCCTCACCCGTGAAATGACAATCATAGCCTATTAATTAAAATTGGTGGTAGACGAATGTCGTCCCGTGAAGACCACCCATTCTTAGTAAATTCCTGTAATAATAAGGATGATGCGTGAATCTCAGGCTGTAGTCTTTGACGTTGGCGGATCGACACTCCACATGCAGCGCTTAACCATTTGCGCCATGGTAAGCGTCATAGAATTCCACAGATGAGACTTCAGAATTACTATCACCATCTATCGGTATTCTCCTGTATCTGTTAAAATAAAAATAAATGCGAATTAAAAATCATTAAATAACGAATGAAAAAATAATATATATTTGTAAATAATATACGTTAGTTAGGTTTTTGGTGTGAGTTTTAGTTAAATTATTGTATAAAAATATCATATGCAATAATTCAATGAAATTTGTAGGTGAAACATTATATTCAATTATTCATACACAATTCTTATAACAACTTTGTGATAACAGAAGTAACTTATATTTCCTGAAGAATTTAAATATTTAATACATTGGAAAATATATAAGACGCTTTTAATAATTCACTATGTTATTGCAGTACAACGCGTTTCCTGTTGAATTTATTATAAACGGCATACAAATAATAGCAATCGACAATAAGCAATGAAAAAAAATATTCGCTTACCAGAATCTTAAGCGAGGAGCTATTTATTATTCGCAAGCAAATTAAATGTACATTATATATATATTCGTGTCGGAAACATCAGGGTCAGATCCTGTCTATCCAGAAGTGGGCGACGTCGACGGCACTACTCCCGGCCATCATCAGGTCTTCCTGGGTGCTCTACTCGGATACAGCGCGCACTCCAGAAGGTTGGACAGGGCCAAAGACATATTCAGTCGGCCCGCTGTAAAACTGTCAGGCTTTCATTTATGTACTCATCTTACATACTCCGGTCCGTAATCTGTTTAGGGACCGGAGTATTTTATATTACATATATTACACATTTGGTCGTGTCCAGGGGCTAGGTCTTCTTTCGGGGCAATCCAAGTATTCCCATCAAGTTGCGCTTCTTCACATGTTCAGCCGCAGGTGGCCTCAGATATCAACATTTCAGTCTTGATTTGAGCCGTGTGGTAATCTTTTTGTTTTATACATTATTATCTGTCTTAGTCATTTCCTTACCTGTGCTGATATCAGTCTTCAGTAAGCGTTTAATATTTAATTCATTTATTTATTTATTTATAGCTATGCAATGAATAGTGAAGTCCTAAAGCGTTCACGGAAGCTATAAAGTTGATTTCATTCGCTCAATAAAACTTATTGAGGCGTGACTCTTTATTGGTGGAAAAGTAATGAAAATAACATATTCTTATTATTTAAATACAGCGTGATATTTATATATGATTATTCTATTTATATACAAAAAATAAATTTATTACGAAATAATTATGAAGGCATCTTATCTTATATGTGGACACAATTATGAACATATGATAGCAATAAGACCTATTTAGGATACACAGTTGATCAAAATGCCGCAGACTTTCTGTTTGTATGCAAAAAATATTTATAAAAATATCACTTACATAATTGACTAAAAGAAACAAACTCATTTTGAGAATTAATTAAAGGCCTGTGTTTCTTTGTTAAGTAACTAATTCAAGGGTTTTTACGGTGAGTTAAATCAATTGGCAGTAAAAAAAAACAAAATCGGCAGTAGACTAAATAAATTGGTAGTATCCACTGTGTCAGTATGAATGTGGTCAGTTATAAAATTATAAGTACAGTAAGATATTCAATATCGGCAAAAATGAATGTAAAATGAATGAATAATTAAGCCATAAAATGAAAACCAAACCCAACCTAATCTAACCTATTATTCATTATATTTCATTAATTACTACCTGAGAGTTTATTATTTTTCTTTAGGGCTCCGCAAGCAACTTGCCAAAACACTTGCTTGGAGCATCTTAATGTACGGCTGTGAGACATGGTGCTTATCTGAAAGTGATAAAAAAAGACTAGAGGCCTTTGAGATGTGGTCGTACAGAAGAATTCTCGGAATTTCCTGGAGAGACCACGTCACGAACAATGAGGTTCTCAGAATAATCAAGGAAGATAGGCAACTAATAAGAACCATCTCAGAGAGGCGAACCCGATGGATTGGTCACATCATGCGTCACGGTGGTCTTCTTCACGATATTGTGGAGGGGATGGTTGAGGGAATAAACTGTAGAGGGCGCCCCAGACGGGAGTATTTGCAGCAAGTATTCGAGGACATGAATTGAAGTGCTTATGCTGAGCTGAAAAGGGTTGCGGAGGACCGAGAGGAATGGAGATCAAGATGCAAGAATCTGTGGCTGCAAACCAATCCACCGGATTGATACTACGAAGAAAGAAGTTTATTATTTATCTACTGCCAAATGATTCTATTTGGTTTACCTGTTTTGGTCCTGAGTTGCTTTAATAAAATGACAATTTATTTTTTAGTACTCTTACGTATCTGTGTATAATAAAAAAATAATCATATGTACTGAGACAATAATCGATTAATCTTCACTAATATATTCTGACCGTGGTAACAAAAACATGACTAGAGTGTGAATTCATTGAAATTCATTTATTTTACTGTAACTACTTGTAAATAATCTAAAAAACTTTAGTTGTGTGAATAAAGATAGACATACTCACAATGTACGTTTCAGTATGTGTCTAATATATCGTAAAAAGTATGCTACTGAAGCAATCACATCACTTCTGTAATCCTCACCAATCTATTCTCACCCTAGTATCAATTCTTGGTAATGTTATACATCAACGTCTGATAAGACGTCCCATTACGATCAACAAAAAGCCCGCATGTGTCGCAGGACGATCAATCCCATGAGGCGACAGAGCCACGCCTCCATCACCAATAATTAGGTTAGAGACACTGGACACGGCAGAGGTGTTGTATATTTCACCCAGGTAACAATCCCACTTAGGCAGCTAGACCAGCGGCTGTCTAACTTTTTTATACCTTATTTTATTTGAACACATACAGGAGAATAGCGACAGATGGTGATAGTAATTTTGAAGTCTCATCTGTGGAATTCTATGACGCTTACCATGGTGCATATGGCTAAACGCTGCATGTGGAGTGTTGATCCGCCATCTTCATAGACTACAGCCCGAGATTCACTCATTATCCTTTATTATTACAGGAATTTACTATGAATGGGTGGTCTTCAGGGGACGACTTTCGTCTACCACCAATTTTAATTAATAGGCTATGACTGACTTTTAACAGGTGTGGGATCGAATTCACACCAACTGTGGGTATTTTAGAGCTCATAAATCGATTAAAAATGCTTTTTTTTTAATCTTAGTCAGGGATCGAACCCACGACCTTTGGCTTGCAAAGCAAACGCTTTGACCATTGAGCTATGACCGCCGGTGACCTTGCAGCCCACCAGATAAAATTAAATTATTTCATGGCAAAAACATCTTTTCCATGCTCTCATTATCCTTCTGCTTTCTCTAGAACCTTTTTATTATATTTATATACAAAAAATATATTCTTTGATAATTGCAATCGTTACCCTGTAAGTTTTACACTATGTTAGACTATGTGAAAAAAATAATTTCAGCCCCTACGATTTCAATTTCATTGATCGAGTGCGCGATCCCTAGAATTGTCTTGATGCAGTTCAACAGCAATCGATCGTCATGACCAGGCATCAGTTAAGAAAAAAGAAAAAAAATCAAACAATTTTTTTTTTATTTTCACGATGTATTTGATTTAATAATATTAAACAGTCTGCTGTCATTTACCAGGATCACAAAGACAGACGTCATTAGATAAGAGTATAATTTATGATAACCTGCATCTGTTTTACTAGTGTTTCTGCAAAACAGATGTCTAGCTGTCACGTCACTACGTGATACTCCTGGAATTTTTAGCCGTCACTATTTTTTTACTGAATTTCGCGGCACACAGTTTCACAGGCGCTTTACAGGACACACAAATAACACGTTCCGAGGAAAAAGGGACCTAAATTGGCAGCAGTCATTATCCTGATGGTACAAACCTTCAAGTATCGACACGACAGCAGGTGCCGCGGAACAATGTTTTTACTTTTTATTGATTAATTAACTTATATTGAGAGTGCGGGTGCTGCTTTGAGGAGACCTAGTAAAAAAAAAATATTCTCTTGAATTTTAGTTTTTGATACTTTTATAAATCTTTTTAAACATTATAAAATCATTTGTTTCAAGATGATGAAATAAGAATCAACGCAAAGAAATATACTCGTATATAAACATCTACATTTTGAGTTTCCAATGATAACTTAATATTTAATTATACTTATGCAGACAGATGACTTCATTACGATTAAAGTAATATATGATATATTTTAATAAATATCCCTTATTACCAAGACATGTAATATTATTACTGTGGGAGTTACATCATTTATTATCAACAATGGTTTTATATTAAGGGCAAGGATACCGTTTCCGTTACAGAGGGTTAGGGTAATTTAAATATTGATGTCAATTACTTACGTAACGTAGGTCATTATAAAGTAATTTTAACACATTTACTTGAGTTTCCTGAATAAGTAGCAATGTTTTTTTTTAATTTATACAAAAATTTAAGTACGAGAACATAAAATTTCAAACAAGCTACATTATATTGCCAATTATTCACGGTGACACATATATAATTCGATTTCTTCAGTTATATATATGAATACCTGTAATTAGATTTAAGGAATTATTAATAAAACTATCATGTAATTAAATGTAAAATATAACTATATATAAAAAAAACGCTTTTTTTCAATGTTTTCACCATTCACTTTGAGAAATATTTATTTATTTAGATGTTTTTACATGGATCACGTAAGATATGTTCTCTGTTTAGGAAACTACAGTTTCGACTAACTCGTAACCTTTCTCAATCAATCACTTGCTAAGAGACAACTTGTTGTTTCTAAACAAGTGATGTTCTATCACAAATGATAAAATATTGAAATTTTACCTAATTTAATAATACAATTATTATTAATTTAAGTGTTTTAGAGATGAAATAAAAGCTCTTTCATTATTTTGTGGGTCAACATTGTAAAGTAGATCAAAGCATTCAATGAAAAAAAAAAGCACAGTTATTTATATTATATTATAATAATCTTATACAATCAATTATAAATCCATATCGATAATTAATTTGAAATATTCCATGTTATTTATTATGAAAAATATGATGTATTCGTGAAAACGTTAAATCTCGTATTGTGACGGCCATGTTGAAAGAATCGACGCCCCCGGCATACAAGCACTGTTAGCAATACATAATTACTATTCGTTTAACAAGTTCCGAGCAATAAATAATGATAATTATTACTGCTGAATGCAAAATATATAATCGCCATTTATTTACGAGTTTTGTGAAATATGTATTCATTTCGTAAACTTGACCTCCAATACGAATGCTCATTTAATACATTGATTATCAGAAAGTCCAAATAAAAAATGGCAATCTATGCAGATCAGAAAAAATATGTAACTACCTGGCTTATGCTCTTCAATTCCTCTTCTGTATATAATAGGTATATTCACCAATGTTTCTAGGAATATAAAACCAAATTTTTTTTTTATTTAATTCCTTAAATGCGTATAACGTACGCGTTCAAGAGTTTTACTTTTTTTTACGTAAACACATACAGGAGAATACCGACAGATGGTGATAGTAATTCTGAATTCTCATCTGCGGAATTCTATGACGCTTACCATGGTGCATATGGCTAAACGCTGCATGTGGATTGTTGATCCGCCATCTTCATAGACTACAGCCCGAGATTCACTCATTATCCTTTATTATTACAGGAATTTACTATGAATGGGTGGTCTTCAGGGGACGACTTTCGTCTACCACCAATTTTAATTAATAGGCTATGACTGGTATTTTAGTATTAATTATTATTATTATTAGATATTTTTGGGGATCAAATTCACACCAACCGGGGTATTTTAGAGCTCAGAAATCGTTTTTTTTTTTTTAACATCTGTCCGGGATCGTACCCACGACTTTTGGTTTGCAAAGCTATTTCTTTGACCATTAGCTATACCCGCCGGTAGATATATTTTTTGCATTAATTTTAATTTTACATTTTGACTCCACTCACTCAAACTGCATAGAGTTTATCTGTGGTGGAGAAGATCTTACTCAATGTAAGATCTATTGGATTCTATTTGATAACTTTATGTAAGAACTGATATATAAATACCTGGAAAATATATTACAATCTATATTAATGTTTAAATATCAATTAACAAATCCGGCAAAAAGATTCCGCGATTAAAAAGGTCCCTTTTTATTACCAAAAACATGCCATAAACGAAGCAAACGGACACCACAAACTGTTACCATAAAAAACTGTCAGCTGTCTTTATCTGTTTTTCTATCTAATTGACTATTTCTATATGGTTCCCGACGGCCTCTAAGGACAGAAGTCCGGGGACTTGAAGAGACGGCTGCTGTAGTATACAACATATATATATTTACGGATGTGTTACAATCGTCATTCCCAACTGACGACACGCAGTTAGCAACAAGCGGTATTCTATCCTCACGCCTGCAATGTGCTGTCTTCGTTGTCTCTCCCTACGCATTAAAATACACTACCGCAAAACATTGTTCAATTTTTATGAGTCCTGTAAAAAATCAACATTTTGGCGTCACTTCGTAATAATTTGCACAAATTGCACGTACATACTGCCTGCCGCGGGCACTTGAACATGTGCTGCATACAGCAAATATTACTATTAAGTGCAGAGCGGCTGGCCCTCACCGGATGTCGCATCGCGTGACCACTGGCATAAGCCCTGGGGTATTTACCTGGTCGGGTTATGAAGGAACACTCAAGGCGACAAGAACGGGAACGATTTCCGAACGATATAGCCATAATATAGAAGAATATGGCTTACAACAGAGATTACCAACGCTATGCCCGAGTGCTGTGCGGCCTCTAGTATTTGACTTAATTAATATTTTATATTTGATTATTATATACATCTCAGAGAGGCAAATCCGATGGATTGGTCACATCATGCGCCACGATGGTAATTCTTCACGACATTGTGGAGGGATGGTTGAGGGAAGAAACTGTAGAGGGCGCCCTAGACAGGAGTATTTGCAGCAAGTGTTCTAGGACATGAATTGTAGCTCTTATGCTGAGCTGAAGAGGGTTGCGGAGGACCGAGAGGAATGGAGATCGAGATGCAAGATTCTGTTGCTGCAAACCAATCCACCGGATTGATACTACGAAGAAGATATATGTAACATGAAAGAAAAGTATAAAGGTCCTATTTCGAAAGAAATCGTATATCTAATGAAAATAATTATTTTCCTTTATCCGAAGTTAAGGCTCAAATACAGGTTATTTCCTTGTTGTTACTTCATTATTACATAATATCGGGTCTAAGCTCCGTTTTTTTATTTCTCCACTCTGCAAATTAAGAAGCGCAATTCAATCACCAAGATAGACAGCATTCCTCAATTTTAATTGTGTATAACTTTGATTTAATTTAAACGGGAAACACACAAAAGCAGAAAAAAAATACCTTCGTCGCGTGATATTTACAAGAATTTTCAGATAAAGCAAATAGTTATCAAAAAATGAGATATGCTTCTCAAAACATTGAATAAAATCATAAATATCCAATTGGAATTCGAAAAAATGGCGCTTACTACCCTACTAATATTTATAACGTGATTAAGGGTTTCAGCTGCAGCAATGTTAAGAAGTCCTGGCTTGACTGGGGATATAGAGGAATATTTGAAGCAAGTTCAATGTCTGTGGAAAATATCTGAATCAAAATACGGTGAACTTATAATTTACTACTTAGCTTTTCAAAATTTTTTCCGAACTCTAACGTTTCTCCTATTTTAGTGAACTCGAGTTTTTTTCATCACTCATTATCGTATCCAGGAAATAATAAAAAATAAGCGTTCAATGCTGTTTAATTCTTATTAGAAGAACATGTCGGTAAATGCCTTACAATTTATTCATCTACGTTCTACAAGGCATACAAGACCAGCCAATTATAGACACGTAAAGTAGAAACATTCAACATACTAGGTTAGTCTGATTAGATTCCTCTTTGGCTATGGCTAAGTTCCTCTTATAGGTTAATAGTTAGACTAGTAAAGAGCGCATTCTCTACCGGCGTACTTTCATATGTAATTATTTTCTTGTAAACAATATAATGACCATTTATTTTACAAGAGCAGAAAAACTATTTATTCTTAGAAGTTATTTTTGTGTTTTTTTAATATAGTAAATAATTTTTAATTATTATTATGTTTCATAATATGAAGTAAGGTATAATTGGTAGCAAAGACATTCAAAACACATTGTAAGCGTGGTTTTTGTTAGATTACTAAAGTAAAACTAAAATTAGACGAGGACCAAAACTTGCATATATTGCTGCGAATTGTTGGTTGGATTGAGCCGTCTCTCATGACCATATGATGCAAGCTTCAGAGGCGTAAGGCTAATCATACATTATTAAAAAAAATATTCACATGTCAATTACAAATAAATTTTTTTAGTACAATCACGAAGTAAATAATAAAGCCTTTTTTTATTCAAAGAGTTGTTTATGTTATGTAATCATATTCATCATCAGCCTGTATCCGTCCACTGTTGAACGTAAGCCTCCCGCATGAGTCTCCATCCTCTTCGATCCTCTGCCTTCCGCATCCAGGCCACTCCTGCTATTCTTTTTATGTCGTCAGTCCATTTTGTAGGAGGTCAGCCAGCGCTTACATCTAATACAATAAAAATAATTATATTAAAAATATATTGCACGGTTTTATTCACAAACCATGTCGAAACACGACATTCTGTTCAATCGTTGAAAATTCAGAATACATCTTTAAATAAATCACACAATCTCTGGTATCATTCAAAAGAAGTGATAATATTTTTAATTAAATTTAATACGTGCCGTAATTTGGAACAAACTTTTTACAATATTTTTTATTTTTATTGTTAATTTCAGCCAAAATAGTAAAAGCATTATGGTTTAGGTTAAGGTTTGTGAGTACATATTAAAATTATCCCTAATTTAGCATTCTTCCACATTTTAAATTCGATTAACACGCAGTTTTATTCCATATAATTGTATGTTTAATCCAGCCAGTGTTATCGTACTTACCGCGCGCTGTAAAAAAGTACAAATTATCTTTATAAAAAAAACTTGGTTATTAACATGATTAAAGTCACAGCGGCCGCATTAATATGGTGACATTACGGCTTGAACCACCTAACTGCGCAAAAATTAATGCGAGTTTGTCCTCAGCAAAAGTGAAAATATTTGGTCGTTGAGTCCGAATAAAAAACCCTTTAAAGCTACGTTATGCCATTCCAAAACATGGACGTAACAAACCAGACTAAAAGTATAATATTTTTATTAATTATTTTTTACTTTTTTAAGTGGAGTTTGTCTCTTCAATTTTTCGAGTCTCGCTCTGAAGGCTGCATGTAACCATAAAAATACAAAATGGACCATGGGATGTAGAAATAACTAGAGACAAAGCTTGGATAGTGGTAGATGAAAGAACTATGTCTCGGAAGGTGTGATTACGATATGCTTCAGATATGAAGCAGGTGTGAAAAAAGATTGATTTATTAATCAGCCGGACTTCATATAAAACATTGATATGTCAGAAGTGGGAGTGTGTGGATGTGTTGTGATCTGTGGATTGCTGAGAATGAATTGTTATGCGTGTTTGGAGAGAATCACTGGAAATACTCCTACATTCCGAACAAGAAAGAAAAGAAATAAGAACAATGTATAATGTCACGGGGAATTTAATGTCATTAAGTAAGCTTAATATTTAAACAATTTTAAAGCTAAAGAGTTACACAATATTTACATTCGATTGAATTGAATGATTAACGAGATTCTATATTATTGACAAGTTCTATAAATTATTTTTGAAATTATGAAATGTTACTAGTAGGTAGGTTGACTTGATCAGTTCGTAGAGCGGCACATAAAACAGTGATTTTTCTGACGGGCGGTTTGATGATCAGGTTACGGAGGCGTTGAAAGTGAAGCGAGAAGAGATCTGGTCCGTATGGTCATCGACTTATATAGAGCCAGCTCGATTCCCACCTTGATAGGTGCAATAGTACTTGAAGTGACCTCCAGCGATTCTGCCGACATCTACAGAACATATAAGGCAAACATTATTAGACAGGCATAGATAGTGAGATTAGTATAATTGATAAAACAGAAGTCCGCCATAGATATTACTTCACCAAATTAGCCTATGATAAATAAATTATTAGAATTATGCATAAAAAGCCGTTGAAAGGCATGTACCAAGTAAATGATCCTTTTATCTGAGTATTCTAGATTATTATACACGGTATGTACTAAGAACGAAATATTATTTTGAAAATGCTCTGTCCGAAGTCAGTTTCGAGATAGAATTTGCGTTGGGATAAGGCAGTGCATCTAGTTGTGACTGAATCCTGAAACCTTTGATGCTCATATCATCATTGCTTAGTTTTGTTATTAAATATGTCATATAATTGTAAATATATTGAAAAATAATTATTTTCACCGTTCTTTGAATTCACGTAGCTTGCATCGTATTAGTCCATGAGGGAACGCAAGCTATTTTTCCGAGAAATTTCATGTGCTTTTAAAAGGTTTAAAAAGTGTGCGGAGAATGAAGCCTCGCACGCGCTGATTCAGTTTTTTTTAGAATCGTTGTTTCTGTGCCCACCCGTAAACAACAAGTTTACTACACATTTAATGAATACATAAATGGATAATGTAAACTATATGTCCTACACAAAAAGGAATTTTTCAAAATTCTTGACTCAAGATCACCAATAAGTTAAAACATTATCTTCCTCTGTCTTTGTTTTCTCCTTCATATATCTCACATCATTTCCACTTACAGTCATGATTGTATGAAATAGAGCTTACTGAAAATATCTGACAATCTTTTTGCAGTGAACGAAGCGCGTTTACTTACTACAATTAAGTAAGGTTAAGAGTTTCCCCTCCTTCTTTAGAGAAGACATTGACATTATATAGAGATTAGTCTCTATATAATGTCATTTTATCAACAACAACAAAAACAGGGAAGAGCTAGCTTAATACTAACATAATCTACCGTTAATAAGGAACAAAGTGTCAATAAGTTGTTTGCTGAAAGCTGGCAAAAACATCGTATTATTACATAATCATTTTTTTATTTTTCTTTTTTATGAAAACAATTTTATTATGCTCAAAATAAGCAGAATAAAATTGCTTACTGTCTCCCTCACACGCATTGACAGCACACTGTAAATTGCAATGCAGAGTCTATTGTTAGTATATATGTTTGCCTGGATATTGTAAGCTACAACTTATTAATACTAATACTGCCTATGTGTGTTTATTTTTTATACGCGCCACGTTTTTTCAAACGACCTATACGTTACGCCACTCTGTCTAGAGTAAAAGCCGTGAATATTGAAGGTAGCGGCCTGGTTTGTTGTTTGCCGGCATTTCAGAATTTCTGCATTTCTGCAGTCACTCTGCAAGCTCCTTGTCAACGCTGTGCACCGTGCAGCGTGAGGCAAGTGCGACTGTGGCCCGAGCAGGAAATGCATAAATAAGTGCACTGCTGGGGGCGATGCAGTAAGTTGCAGGCTGCTACTCTACTACCTTCGAATGCATCGATATCCTCATAATTTCAAAGTAACCTTGCATTGCGACCGTAAATCGTAACGGTAATATATTTAGAATAAAAAATCTAATGACGAAATTTAAGATGTTATTGTTCTAGGAATTGTTCTAGAAACTCGACTGAGCTAAAACCTGGGTTAACAGATATAAAAGTGACACAAATCTTAGTAGTCACTAGTTTTTCCAAGACAATACAATGAAGATAATTAAATCTAGTTAACAATACTAGATCATACTCATGGTGTTATGACACTCTTTAATGAACTACATGACTTTTAAAAGAACAATATTATCAATCTCTCCTCAGTAAATTAAAAATATGAAATTGATACTTGAAAACTGCTTGTGAAGGCAAAAATACACTTGAAAAACGCCTGCACGAGGCAGACATTTTTGTTTGTTTCTTTACTATTACATTATTTATAATACATTATTTTATTAATATGTACTAAAATATATGAAAATATAGTTCATCTTTCAAATTTGTATTATAAATGCTTAAACTATCATCTATAGACCTAATATAATCACAACTATTTGAACCAACGATGCTCCTTAATCTAGCTTTAACTGTTCATAGTTTTCATGTAATGTAACTGAACGGGTCTTGACAATGGAAATTCCTGTCTTCAAACACGGATGCGAAAGGCTCTTAAATTCCCATTTTGGTCTATTCTCTGGATTCATCCTTTGATCGCCATTCCGTGTCAAATATTTTCAATGAAAAGGGAAATAACGCTTTAACAGAAAGCTTACTCAAAATAAAATTGTCATTTTTTTTATTATTAATACTTTTTATTTTTCTAGTAGAATAAAGATAGTTCAAAAAATGTATGACGTCCTTAAATGATCTCCAAGATTGAGCTTTTCTACTATTTTATTTATTTTTTACAGAATAAATGTACAAAAATGTGGCGTAAGATACCTTGCAAATAACACTTAATGTTAGATCATGCGAAGTGACAATATTTAAAAAAAAACGTAGGAGTCTATTCCATGACAGTATCGTTAATCGCGCGCGTGAGATGGAGCTTTAAACTTGATTGATAGATAAAGGACCAAAAATAATATTATATTTTTGAGAATTGCAGCAAAATCGTTTTTTTCATTAGCACTGGTAATATGCTTTGACTTTTTATACAAATGGCTTGTTTATGCATCTTCGATACAGATTGTGGGGGAAGGCTTAGCTTGACATGCGCACGCCCTACCTCACAACATAAAAGCTTCGTCCCATCATAACCATCAAGAACTAACGGGAACATAGTCAACTCGATCCTGCCCCACAAAATTAACGACGGAAGTGTTCCATTATTTCAGCATAACATTCAGTTTCATGGCCCTTTTGGAACGTAGATAATTGCAGGATTTTTAAATACTAAACTGTTGCCATAATAAAGGTGAAAACACTTAGCAAGTCCTTCTTAAATATATATTAATTAAATAAATAAATACTTTTTACTTTTATTCAATATAGATCACCTGAAACACTGATTATTCACATGCTGAAAGACTGTTTTTGCTTGAAATTGGATAGATACAAATATTATCATCAGCTTGTATGTCCTTATTGATCCTCCGACTTTCGTATTTAGCTACTTCCGCTATTCTTATGATATCATCTTGAGTCCATCTTGCAGGGCGTTGGCCAACGCTAAAATATAAATAACTTATATTCATTACTTACGCTTTTCCATAACTTCACCTTTAAATGACATGGACTTTAATCGAAAATCTTGATGAACTCTTCTTAAATTTTCCTTAAAATGAGGGTATTAAATTAATGAAAAATACATAATCCAAACCTTTTTTATTTTTTAAGCACTTGTTATTCTGATATACAATGAATGTAGTGTCTTATGAATAACCTTGAAATGATTATTATAAATTTTTGTGATGGCAGCTTACTTTGGAAACAGTAAAGGATGAAGCAAAGTGATTTCTGTAGATATTTTTGAAGTGCCCATATGCTCCAATGGGGAAGCGGTAAAGTTAAATAATTTAGATTTTTAAAAATGACCGTTTAACTCCGAATGCAGGTGTAAAAACTTGACGGGTTGCGAGGGGTTGATTTGTCGGTCATTACCGACAAATCAAATGTAATTAAAAACGAAAACAGAAAAAGGTTGGTGTTAAAAGGAAAATCGTATAAACAAACTGACCGATTTAGAATAAATGAATTTTAAAGGAGTCTTATTAAGATGTATCAGTCAATTAGAAGCTATTTCTATGTTTTCAACCCGTAAAGTATAAAATAAAACACACCTAATTAAGGATAGAAAAAATACTACCTGTGATTCTTAATCAAGATTTATACTATTTACGTGTATCAAAATAGAAGCGTTTCGTTTAATTATGCTTAGTTGTCTATATGAATTACTATTATGTGTTATTTGACGCAAATTAACACATTAAAAATATAATGTACAAAAAGAGGCATTGTAGACATGCAAATGCTTTTAAATTGTTTTTTAAAACAACCAATAATTAAGCTTTTCATTTTGAATGTACTTTTATGGCCGTACAACATGTAATTAAAAGAGATTCAGTGTTGCCACAAAATAATTATATCTGCTCACATATAAACCATGTTAACACACAATAGGTATAGTTAGTTATCTACAAAGCTACTGTTGTAATATTTCTAGTATCTAAATTGTAACATCTGGTGAATACTGTGTTTAAAAATACAGTACTATTATGTTCTCATTAAATATATCCATTTAATATTACAATTTTCATTTGCTATTAAATATTGCAATTACTGAATGACGCGTACATGAAATACTTGTACATATATAAACCTAAGAATTTTGTAAAAGGAATTTACTTAACGTTTGCGCACAAAACTCATTAATGTACTAATTTATTTGAATAATTCGGATATATCCTGTATAACTATGAATTTGATTTAATTAGGCAAGTAATTTTGAATATATTAGTCATTTTAATTGTATCACTGACCACATTCACACCAACACAGTGGATACTGACAATCTACTCATCCCTCCACCACGCGTTCTGATAACTATCCCGGCGACGTGAAGTCGTTTCTTTTAGTAACGGGGGATGTTTGTGTCAAACCAAACGATGAAGAGAATCTCTATTTAGTCTACTGCCTATTAATTTTATTCATTGTTAATAGATTTAACTTACTGCCAAAACCTTGAATTACTTACTGAACAAAAAAAAGCTTTATAATGCA
This sequence comes from Glossosoma conforme, assembly GCA_022606575.1. Taxonomy (NCBI): domain Eukaryota; kingdom Metazoa; phylum Arthropoda; class Insecta; order Trichoptera; family Glossosomatidae; genus Glossosoma; species Glossosoma conforme. The sequence continues at coordinate 1,087,301 of JAGTXR010000029.1, forward strand.
TGAAAAGAATATGAATAAGACACAAAATACAAAAAAACATTTTTTTAAAACAGATCATGGATTTATGGATATATTTAATAAAAAAAAACATTTTAGCTTAATAATTAAACGAAATCTAAGAGAATATACTTATGTTAATTAGTAATGTAGTCTTCCTTGTTTTGATATAAAAGGATCTTCTTAACTTAACGACGTTGGTTCTTCTTTGAATGCATAAATTTGCATGGTTTTCTAATATGTACTCGTACTTTCTTTACAGTCTCTTCTGCTTTGTAGATTTGTTTCAAAATAATAAAAACAATTCCTTAATTTTAACCAAACTGCTATGCTTCATGCTTCTTAAATGCAATACTTATTCCGAGCTGCATCGTGCAATAAACAAATGCATTATTTAAATGTAAAATAGATACTTAAGAGTTGGTGGATACAAAGAGTTCAATAGAGCGAAATATTCAGATTCCATGCACATCATTTCTTGGATGCATTTCTGTGGAGCATTTACAGTCTCTTGCTGTTGTAACCTTATTCAGCTATTTTGAAGCGTGAACGAGTCTCGTGGATAGAAACACAAGAAGTGCTGTTTCGAACGGTGCTTACAAATTTCTCGTTTCAACGGAACATTACAAAAAGCTCTCGACAAAAGAACGAAAGCTTCACGCCAAGTTTTTTGACAATCGAGCGAACTAACAAATGGCTCGTTATAATCAACGGCCGTCTTTGTCTATTGTCATCTTCGACTCGAATCGAGTCCGATTGTCTTCGACGAAATACCTGCGAGCTTTTTAAACTTTCGGGGGAGATTTCAAAGCTTTCCGATGAAAGTTTATTCGTATTATATTATTGTGCTTTCAATTACAAGACACTACTTGTCTACCTGAAAAAAAAGTAATTTTAATCAGAAAAGTATAACGTATTAAATTAACTTTAAGATGTACCCAAAATAGTTCCTATTAATATATTTTTATTATTAAATTAATAATAATTAATAATAATTAATATAACTCAGGGTTTCTACGATGTAAATTGCACTTTTTACAAACATCTGTTTTTAAATCCCTATTCATTATTCAAACTAAAAATCATTTTGTAATAATTATCATTTTTCTTAATATTTTTGAAGGCTCAGGTGTTACAGACAAAACAAGGAAAGCAGATGTTTTGTGATTATTTTTATGATGTCATACATTTATATCTACAGTATAATCACTAAGAAAAAAAAACATTATTTAAGACGCGATATGGGATCACCAAACGATCCAACAAGATAAATAAATTAAAAATAACATCACTCGTAAGTCTAATAAGATATTATTCTTATTTGTTATCTTCTTAGAATCTCTCCACCAAGAAATTCATCCTCGGAGTTTTTACTTTATATTTTGAATCATAGAGCTCAAAACAAAAATATAAAGAATAATCACACTCAAATATCAATAAGCGGGACATAACAAGGAGATGAAGGTCGGAACAGAGTGTTTAGTGAATCTTCTGCAATATGGACTGATGACATAAGAAAAATAGCAGAACCAGTTTTGATGAGATTCGATAGGCATGGAGACTCAACGGTCGACTGACAAAGGCTGATGATGATGATCATAATAATTCACTTCGTGTCTGCGATTGACACGTGTATGGGAAGAAATTTTTTAAGGTAAGTAACTTAAAATTTCATATTCAGAATTCTTAACTTGGTTACTTTAAAAAGTTTCTGTACATACGGGTGTGATTGTTGTCGTCAGCAACAGTTAAGAAATTGTTAAGTACTATTGGAATATCTGCATTGCACAGCTTATTAAATAAATATATATACGCATATTATTTCGAGTAGGTTAATCGAATGATCTGTTATTTATGGCCGTGCGCCTGGATCGCTGTTATCCCATGTCAATTTAATGAACCGAATCCCCACCGCATGCAAAAATGTGTCCGTAAATCATCGGGCGGCGTGCTGGCGAGGAATTGGTGACCGTTAGGAATCCTAGCCAAGTGGACATGAGGAAGTGGAAGCTAGCTGCAACCTGACAGTCAATCTTGGGCAAAAACGATTCGAGGCGAAACTGCCTTGCTCTATTTCACATAAAACACAATTAAATATAATGTATAATTTTATATAGTAAGAATAAAGCCTGTTTTTTCATATTAAAACTAAAAAAGTAAGTAAAATAGTAATTACTGGACTAGAAAATTCCACCGCAGCTTAAAGGCTTTACTATATTTGAACGCGAATCATTTTAATATTATTTTTACATTACTTAAGGTATCTACAAACATTTTTTTCCGATAACCGTACCTTTCTTAAATTAAAACTAAGTATTATTTATTTCCAGTGGTGTGATTTCAATTTCAGAGAAACGTGTTTCTGATATTTTTAAAATCTTATTAGATTTATAATAAGAATGTTTATTTTCTCGATATTATACATTGAATCAGCACAAAATGTGAATATCACTGTACAATTGAGTTATCAGTTAGTCAAAAAACTTATCTAAGTAGTTTTATAAGGCGAATTTATAATAAAAACAATTATATTACGAGTATTAATTTATTTTACACTACGGTTCCATAAACAGAGTATCCAATGCATTTTTTAACAACGGTATACGGAAGCTATTGAAAAAACTTAGTATGACTCCACATAGATTAATCGGAAGATATTTTCTGTTTAGAAAATTGATTATGTATTTCTTAATCATATGCCGTTATAAAAATGTGGAGTATTCTCTAATTTTACCATTTTTTAATATATACCTGTAAACACATGAACCTTAACGGAAAAAAATGGCACTTCATATTTTTTTATCAACTACAAACAAAAATTGTGAAAAGGTCAAATCCAAAGCATTTAAAAACATCTCACAAAAAAATACGCTTAAACATAAAAGTAAAAACTCGTAAGTAAACTTAAATTCTCAGAAATACCTACATTGCGATATTAAATTTTATACCTTAGCACTGATTAATCTGCCGTGAGCTTAACTTGATATACACTGCAGATTATAATTGTTTAGTTCTCTATTGCTTCACCACGCTATTGTGAGAGTGTCTCCTCCTGTCGTGCGGATCGCTCCTTTTTGTAAAGTGCCGATCATCGCCGTGCACTCGTGTCGATCAGCGAGCTCGGTGAAAGGTGCACCGGCGGCTTGGATGCAAGTCCAGCGCATTCGAGGTGCAATATATTGTTTATATTAAATGAGATTACGTCGGACTATGTAGAGCGCGGCTATTTACCGCCGGCACAACTGTTTACTGTTCGAATGCGAATGGTGCAATTTTGTTTGAACTCTTAGAACACTTTGAAATCAGCAATTGAATCGTTATATCGAAATGTATTTACTCGTATTATGAATACAGTAAATTAAAAATTTAACAAAAAAATTTTTTTTAGTAAATTTATCCCAAGTCGATGTAAATTGAATGATTTTTTAGTAATTAAATATTCACATACTTACATCAAAATTATTTATACGCATCAATTCGAGCTTTGTAACCAACCTTTGCCTTATGTTTAGTACCCTATACCACTCGGAAATATCCTGCCCGAACTGATGCGTGGAATATGTTGCATTTGAATGTTTTTTTTTGTATGTAATCGCCAATTGTGTTTTGTAATACCAATAAAAAATAATATCAACAAATGATAAACATATAAATTTACAGTAAACACCATCTCATATGATGTTTCACTCATAATTAATTCAGAGGAAAATTCTTAAGAAATGAACATGGTGCAAAGATCATGGTTCTAACATCCGCGTCTGCTGTTTATTATTCTTTGATTTATTCTATTATTATGAGATAAGTATCATAAAATATTTTTTTACTTTATTTTTGTATGAGTATCAGTTATTGTATGTTGTTAAGAATATTCAGTTTTGTAAAATTTACACCAATACATTTAATGTTGTATATAAACACGTTTCTCTGTAATTGAAATCATACCACTGGTAACATGTAATTGGTATCGATTATAAGCTCTCTAATACCGTGGATCCGATGTGTATATGATAGACTTTGGTAGAATGTGTTTCAGCAAAATATTTGATTTGTAAAAATATAAAACAACAAATACAAGTACCATATACTATTGAGAAAATATAGTGTTTATAAGTATTTCGGAGCAAATACAGGAGGCGGAAAGGCTATCAAAAGTATTTGATGGTAGTTTCTGGTATCCATTTGCTCCAAATATTGTAAGTTGACATTATATCAAACGCAATGGAGAAAAAACTAACAACGTCAAATACCTTAAATAATCTTTAAAGTATCATAAAGAACAAAAAGAAATCATAGCACTTCTTAGAAATATTAACGACGTAAGCAATTGTGCTAAACTTCACTAAAGAAAAACCTCTGTATTATTACAACTTTTAAGTGCCAATTATAAACGATACGTCTCACTCTTGAAAGTTCTAAGACAATCGAGTAATCTTACATTTTACACCTCGAAAGGCACACACGAGTACTATAATAGTATAACATATCATGAACATCAATACAAGTAACAGTTTGGCGTACATAATTGATGTGTTGCCTTAACTTTATTTTCTTGGTAACAAGACGTCCAATCGAGCTTCTGTATCCTAGACATTGGGTAAGAGGCAATACAGTATCATAAATTAATACATCAAATGTTCTGTGTTGATTTATGGCCCGGCTTGTCCCTGGCACACTTTACGGCTACCGGCGAAGGGCAATTAGGTCCCAAACAAAAGCTCCGACGTAACAATTTACTTCCAAAAACTGCTACTCATTCAATTCCTTCGACCTACATTTTTAGCTTTCTGTCTACAATTAGACACACTCCTTTCATTGTAGGTGACCGGACCCAGGAGTAAGACAAAGAAAAAGGGAACAAAAGGCTGCACTGCTGACACACTTAGCCAGAGCAAGATGTCGTTTTTCATGATTTTTAGGCATCGTAAATTAATTTTACAAAGGATCTCTTGTTACACATTTCCTTGTAATGTCACTGTAAAGTATATTTTAATTTCAACATATCCTTTAAATGCTATTTTTTGTCCCATAATAATTAAAGCGTATCACAGTGTTTTTTGTTTCTAATTTGCATGCAAAGTTGAGTAACGTGATAATCAAGACATTGCACGCGGATAGTATATGTGGTGTTTAAAGTGGATTGGTGAGTTGTCAGATGACTATTTTTTCTTAAAGATAGTAAGATTGTATTGAAAGACGGATTTTAGAATCTGAAAGACCATATTGAATCATTTTAAGGTAGTATACATGTACAAATACATGACTCAAAATATGTAAGCTATCGTGATAGTCGATCAATCTCTCGTGGTATTCCCACGTGGGTTATGTTCAGAGTAAAATTTGTCAGTCATTTTAGGGTAGGTGCTTCAAAATATGCATCGTCAAGAATGACCAAAAGAACAAAATTCGCATAGTAAATATTATAAATGAAAACATTCAATTGTTACGTACCCAAACATTCGAAGTATTTATTTTCATTACAGGTTCTCTACGCGTTCTTTGTTGATTTTACGTACATTCACTTCATAAGCGATCAATATTTTTGACAAAATATTCATGTTTCTTTACTTTCATAAATTACATTTTTGTTAACAAATATTTAGACATTAGTATATTTTTAATTGTTTGCTTCTCATTTATTACACACGCTCTATAATAACACTATTTTATGAAAATAAAATCCAATTATTGTTATTATTTGCGAATGAATGTAATTCCTTATATAGGGTCCGCCAAATAACTTTTTTTTTTTTAAATGGGGCGCAAGACATCGAGTGAAGCTTCGGCTGTGTGGCACATAGCGCCGTCCTGTTAAAACCAAATGTTGCCAATATCTTCCTCTTCAATTTTTGTGAACAAAAATGGCCCAATAACGATCGCCATTGACTGTAACGGCCCCCCCTTGCTCATTTTCGAAGAAAAATGGCCTGATTTTCAAAGCAATGTCGCAATATTTCTCAGCGTTGTTCAAGCGTATACACAACCATATTCGTTTAGCGGAAGAATAAAAATAATTATCTGTCAAATCAGACATGAGCTAAGTGTTACCATTCACGAAATAAGCACTAGTTAAAAAAAACGTTAGATGGCGGACCCCTTACAACGCCTAAATACATTACATTATTGTTATTATAAAATAATCTAATCAGTTTTTTCGTAATGCACTTAATTAAGGATGTAATTCACCTCTGCATACTATTTTACATAATATATAACTTTTACTGCAAATAATAAGAAAGGATAAAATATAATTTAATATAGTTTCACAAGAAACACTCCTCTTACCAGATATAAAATAACTCCTCTTACAGTTAATTAATATATGAAAAAAAACTCTGGCTTTTTTATAATTCATTTACAACGAGCTAGATTCTTGCTAGAACCGCTCCGCCGTAGGCTTTGTTGTTTTATTGCATAGGACATATTCCCCAAAGGTCTTGTAATGTCCAAGTTATTAGGACACGTACTGTCATAAACATCACCGAAAATTTAACGTTTCCCATCATAAAACCTCCGGTTTTAAACTCACACACTCCAAACATTTTTTCTTACATCCAAACCCGTAAAAGGTTACGGCCACAATACATTTTTTTTTCACGGCCAGGTATAAAAAAACGGGAAGGTATGCTTCATGTATGCATTGTGAAAAATAAAGCTATTCCTCTTACCGAGGACAAAATCTACCTGTCCCATCTATGTTTTAAATTCTCCTAGAGCACATATATAACTCTTATAATGTAGAAATTGCGTTCTTTCTCGTATCACTTATATTTTACAGTATAAATATTATTCTTTCTCGGAAACTAATAGTAAAAAAGTCTACGGCAATTCTGAAACATTAGGAAACGCGTGAGAATTTTCGAGCCGCCATAATAAAACTCGTACGTGTCTCAAGCCTCAACTGTTGTAAAATCTCAGAGAGAATGAAACGTATCGTGACAGCAAGATATAAAACTAAAGGGGAATTAAACGCTCTGTAAAAAGTGAATTGTAAGTGGGTAAAAGGTCGGTACATTAGTTACGCAATACACATTCGGGTAATTTCGCAGTTACGTGTTCTTATAATTTATATCAATTATTATCCCTCATCAAGACAGTCATGGTTTGGATATAATGATGTTTAACATCATTATGTACAATAATCCATACACCTTATCAACACAAATGCCATTTTGAGTTTCCTGTAGTCATTACGTTACTTTTTCTTGAAAGTAAATACATTATTTATACCTTTTTTATCATTCACTTTTGCTGACATGTAATACGAAAAATTTGTTATGTTAACGTCAACTAATAAAAAACGAGTAACAAATATTTGACATTAAGTAAGTTTTGTAGAGAATAAAAGTTATAACGGTTTATCAATCCAAAAAGTCTAAGAGCAATAACTTTAAAATTCAATCAATTTTGGGTAGCTAAGTATTGTGGCTTTTGGGTTTAGCCGTGTGTGGTGAATTACTCTTCTCCAATATTTCGACCGCCATTTCAGGGGTCTTTTTCAGGGTTGATGACTGTGTGACTGTGTGTTTGGCTTAACCCAAAAGCCACAATACCAAATCTGGCTGTGAAAATCTATCAAGTTGTTTGGGTAGCGAGTAAAACAAGTCGCCTTTGTCGTAGTCATTCATTTTTTTTAGTATTTTATTATATGTCGTATGATAACATACCTGCTATTGTATTAATTCATGCTTATAATATTATATGATGATTTAATTAAACGAGTAGTATAATAAAATCTCGGCTATACGAAATCGATACATAATTTAACTTTCAGAAAGTATAAATAAAAAGACTAATTTAGTTTTTGTTTGATTACTTGATAAAATTTGATTTATTAAACTCACGTTCATTTGTGAACAAATGGATGTAATATTTTTGAAGGACACAGACTGATTACACACATAGTCAATTAGTAATATACTCACACGTTCTACCCACAAGGATGCATGGACACACGTCCTGGGTGTCTAAAAAAACATTTATTGCTCATGCTTTAATGAAACAATAATACCTTTTAATAATGGCTCATTTTATCCTGTTCTCGGGTAATTCAAAGGTAATTTATTAAAGTATTTAATGAAACTAAAAATGTGAGCAAAGTCTTGTATAATTGATGCATAATTTATATTTACGCTCAAGGCTTCACCGCGTAATGTGTAATTAATGATCGCCTAATCAACGTTATTTCCAAACCTGAATGCCATTTATAATTCAATAATAATAGATTTATGGGTGTGTGTAATTTGTAAATACACATTTTCGTGTCTTTTTTACAGGGAACATTTCAATTGTTTTAATTAAACACGAAATCAATTTGTAACCTACCCCACTTCTACTTATTATTGACATGCAAAATAATAATTATCCTTACCTCAAAGAGCATTGCATTAATCACCAAAAAACTTTGAAAAGTTATCAAATATTTTCTCATAACAAAAGTCCTAGCTTTCCAAATTATGGATATTAGTATTTTTCTACCAAGGAATAGTCACTGAAAAATAACATAAATTAAATTGATTTTAATTAAACATATTCCAATCTCTCGTCATCATATAAGACCATTGGCAGAATGCATTTTGTTGCGGTTTACTGTGAACTGTTGATTGGAATAGATTGGCTGATGAAAGGGGATTTTGGCGGCTGCTTACGATGGTCATATTACTTGATATGGAGCGAATTCGGCATAAAGAAGGATATTAAAAAAAGGAGATGATTTTCTTGGTCCACCCCAATCTGCAATGGATCTATGTAACGGCTTATGATAAACGATAGTTTTTTTTAAAAAATATTCACCATACAATAATAATTTCACATTTATGTATTATTTGACATATAAGTACATCGCCTGAGTAAAAGAATGTATTACATGTCTATGAACATAATCATAAAAATATAAAAAAATTGTTCTACTACCAAGATATCAGGTGTTTTTGTTTCTGTATAAATGTTAATTAAGAACAATTGTAATAACTAAAAACATGTCATTTTTCTTTATAATTAATACGATTAAATTCAAAACACAATTACAATCATTACTTTTATTATATAATCTGTAACCACACGTACACAACGTAGACGTCAGAAAAATACGTAATCCTTTCAAATCTGCAAATTAAACAACCACAAAATTAATAATTAGTTGTAAAGTTGAAAGCTTGGAGAGCACTTTCACAATTTTGCTTTCAATATTAAACGCGATAATAAATTTAAGCATGGGGCGCATTTTTTAATTTACTTTCAGTACTTTTTGTACCTGCCTCACTCATTCCCAGAAACAGAGTTTATAAGCATCACTTACAACGGTCAGCTATACTTATTGAATACATATTTCTTATTCATTTTTCCTATCTTATCGTACAGATTACTGCGAGAGGTAGTCTGTGGAAAATACTACAGAAGCGTTGAAGACGCCTCTTTCAACTTCTTACGCAATATCTGAGACTCGCAAATTTATTCGATGAAAATGAAGGCCCTACTATAAAGCTCCTGGCGTTAGTAGGTGACCCTACGCAAAATATTAGCGGTACGACTATCTGACTTGTGAGGAATGTTGATGTAAAGGAGCGGGCAATTAACTTACCTCCCTACAGTCGATAAAATACAAACATGACTTAGGTGCAAGATGTGCTCTGAAATCCAGAGGAGAATATGTAATTTTTTCGAATACTTTCGTCGTACTTTACTATATATATATATATATATATATAATCGTGTCGGAAACAACAGGGTCAGATCCTGTCTGCCCAGAAGTGGGCGACGTCGATGGCGTTACTTCTGGCCATCATCAGGTCTTCCTGGGTGCAGCTATTCGGGCACAGCGCACACTCCAGAAGGTGTGACTCCACCCTATGTTTGGGTACCAAAAGATAACCAAACGGCTCAAATCAAGGAGAAGTTTCCTACAGTCGACAACGGAACTGGTGATACCTGAGGCCACCCTGCGGTTGAACATGTGGAGAAGCGCAACTGAGGGGAATCCTTGGATTGCCCCGAAAGAGGACCTAGCCCCTGGACATGAGCAAGGGTGGAATATATGGAAGTCCCTTAACAGACTTCGGACCGGAGTATGCAAGACGAGGACACAAATGAGGGCCTGGCAGTTTTACAGCGGACCGACTGAATGTGACTGCGGCGTGGAGCAGACCCTGTCACACTTTACTATAGAAACGATAGGATCGTCAGTATCTATATTTATGGCAGTTATTATATATAAGACAAACATGTGCTTCTATTAAAGAGATAGTGTGCGGGAAAGTATGTAAAACTGTGTTTACATTAAGAATATTAACAATTTTAAAGACCTTACTGAAATAATCGTGTGTAATCGCATCGATTTTTTTTTGCTCTCGGGCGCACTCGTTCTCGGTACGAGAGTCTTACTCCACTTTACTAGGATTTCGGGACATCAACGGGCGGGTCACAAAGCTTAACGAATATTTATCTACCAAGGCGATCGCAAAAACAACACTGACGGGATTTCTGCCCATCTATAAACGGTGACGTCGTTTTTCACCTTTCACTGGACACATATATTATCAACTAATATACTTATAAATCATTTACGCCGCGATAAAACCTCTTTCTTTCCGTATCCGTACCATATATGGAGCGTATTGTAGTCAGAAATTACTGACAATCAGTTATCATGCCAACAACATGTCGTGACTCAGACATCTTTGCACCCAACGGTCTACATATGTGCTTTCCAACGACCTTCAGGGTAAGAATTCTGGGAACTTGAAGAAATGACAACTATAGAAACCTAGGCATATTTATAAAAAAAATGTAATACATTTATAGGGCATGAATGGTGCTCATGAGGCATAAACCACTTGATCAACGACATGCGGTAAATAACGGGCAATGACTCATCCAATTTTCGTTCCGCATCCAATTTTGACTAACTTCTTAGATTTACCTATTTTTTATTAATATATTGTACATTTATATTATTTATTTTTTCATATTTTTTCATATTCTAAAAGATAAAATAATATGCAATTGAATTAAGTCATTATAATTATTTTAAGTAGAAAGTATGAAAATCTGTGAGTTTGCCTGTTACCCATGCATTATTTTTCTTAGCAAATACTTTGAAAATATACCTGTTCATAATAAGTTTTCGAGAACGCATGCCTACCTGCCAAATAAATCCGTTGAAAGCCATTCTTTTGAATAGATTTTTGTCATAACATAATGTAAAGAATTTGGACATTAGGTATTTTGATTATTCTGCATTTAAAACACGTGTGATTATGAACGATCTTTTGTGCCTGGATGTCCGGCATTGTGGATGAATACAATCAATACAAAATATCTATAAATCACCGTTTTAGAAAGCTTTCAGACGTCAGAAACACTATTATGTACTAGAAAATGTATTAATCTTACACGCGACTAAAACAATAAATTCAATCTACCAAAACCTTCAACTACATACACTTTTTTAGTTAGAAAACGAAAAATAACAGAACTTTCTACCAAGTTCATTCCATTCATTTTACCATAATGATCTTCTCAATATATATAATATATAATCGTGTCGGAAACAACAGGGTCAGATCCTGTCTGCCCAGAAGTGGGCGACGTCGATGGCGTTACTTCTGGCCATCATCAGGTCTTCCTGGGTGCAGCTATTCGGGCACAATAATATAACAATAATAATAATATCTTCTCAATAATATTGATGATATATATATAATCATTAGATGTTTTATCGAGGCTGTTAACTTTGGTTAAACCTACATTATTACATATTTTGTTAAATTATTATTTATCTCATATTTAATAAAGTTTTAACAAAAAAGTGCTACGTATAATAAATCGAGATTTTTCACAATTAATTTTAAAAACAACATAACACCTACATCAATGATGTAATAAAGGTTATAAAAATCATAATTACGCAAAGTCCTCAATTTGTTTCTATATCTGGATTATATTATCACAACACATTACCGCCACTCAGTTCTGTCAGCTGCCATTATCCTTGCCTCGAGTGCACCCACAAGTCCACATGGAAACATATTATATATGTTACCCGACGACCTTCAGTGTAAAAGCCCTAAGACTTGAAGAGGCAACAGCTGTAGTATCCGAGGCATATTATTGGGTGTTTTTTTTTCGCATTTGTCCAACGCATAGATTATTTCGTCATAAGGGGCAACTCACACCTACTTTATAAGTAAATATAAAATATATTAGACGGCGTCGTACTCTCCTACCCAGTACCGGCTATAGACCCTGCGGCGCCATGGGCATTTTTTTCTAGAGCCCCATACTGCCTATACTTAAAAAAATAAAAGAAAGATTGGCTGCCCTCGACGCCCCTAGTTTATTCGGCGCTCTGGGGCACCGACCCACTTCGCCACCACCTAAAACCAGCACTGCTCCTACCCATAGGATGTTGAATAGTCACTACCTTCACTAATTCGCATATAATTTACATAAGCTATCAATCAACAGTGCTTAAATCTATTCCGAAATGAATTTCTTTCGCCCTAATTTTCCTATAAACGCCATGTAGCGGTTAACTAACTTATAAAAAAGTATATAAAATTCCAACTATTAGAATTATAGGATTAATTATAATTAATTATAGGAACCTTAACCTTAACATTTTTGCACGCATCGATCAATGTCAACAGATTTTAGGTGCTACGTACGTAAGTATTTACAATTGCGAATTTTAATTTATTTTCGTTTTTTAGCAAGGCCAAAGAGAGCGACTAACAGATTTATAATTTGCACATTTGCATTTGAAATTGAAACATAATGCAATAAAATAACATATTTTAAACCCTTCAATTATATATCTTAATGTAATAGTAATGAAATAAGTGGCATTAGTTCTTAATTTGATGCTGGAGAAAGATATTGACAATTTCTCCGATTGAATAACGTACTTACGCATTATTAAGTAATTTTTATTACTTATACACGAATATATTTTTTCGACGTGCCTTGTAGTCCTTCGGTCTTGTGATGTCAACATTGTAGGTAAACTATATAGAAAAAGAACCAGGTTAAAGTTTTTTTTCTTATTCATGGTTTTATTTATTTATTCTCATAATCCTCGCTAAGAAGTTAGTGAATATCAGGAGCTGCTTCATTCAAGACGTTTTGATGAACAGCAAAATGGACATAATTTTATCAGATACTGGACAAAATATATTTGACGGTGCTGACACCAAGAACAAGTCAAAGACCATTGACAGTCATCTTGACAAATGTCAATAGACAATTTAATTAAAGCATTTCATATTATTTTATCGTCATTTACATACTAAATATCTCTTATACGTCCTATATACGCGTAATATAATAGTTTAGTACTTCACTCTTCTAGATGATATAAATATTTAAATTATTTTTCTGAGACCTTTAAAGGTTTTCTTATGCATGTATTAACAAACATAAATTATATTTTATTCCGTTCTATTTTCATAATAAAACCCAAGCAGTTATGAATGAATAGTGAAAACTTTACTGTATTTTGTCCGACTCTAAATTATTCACGTTTTAATTTCAGTTTTTTTCCGCAAAGGCTGCAATAAAGTATTGATAAAAAAAAACCCTTTTCAAGAAGTTTCATCGGATCCCACGCGGTTGGTCCCTTGTTTATCCTGGAGAATCTTCACCTCCGTACCTTTGACTACTTTGATCCACGAATTGGGGAAGATCTGTTTTTTGTGGATCACGAAAAAAGCTTCGTGATAACCAAAAAAAAACACCACTGAAAAATAAGTCCCGTTAGCGGATATTTATATGACAATAACAAATAATAAATAGAATATTCATTTCGTTACGCAACAATAGAATATCAAAACCAAACATTTTATTTTAGTTTATTATCTACTAATGTTTAGTTTTTTAAACTTATATAAACTTTGTTACTACTACCAAGATATCACGTTTTTTGTAACTGTATAAATTTTAATTAAAAACAATTGTTATAACTAAAAACATGTTATTTACATAACACAATTTCAATCATTACTTTTATTATAAAATCTGTAACCACACGTTCACAATGACGTTGGAAAAATACGTAATCCTTTCAAATCTGCAAATTAAACAACCACCAAATTAATAATTAATTGTTAAGTTGAAAGCTTGCAGAACACTTTCACAATTTTTCTTTCAATATTTAACACGATAAGAAATTTACGCATGGGACGCAATTTTTTATTTTTACTTTCAGTACTTTTTGTTCCTGCCTCACTCATTCCCAGAAACAGAGTTTTTAAGCATCACTTACAACGGTCAGCTATACTTAATAAATACATATTTCTTATTCATTTTTCATATCTTATCATACAGATTACTCCGAGAGGTGGTCTGTAGAAAATACTATAGAAACGTTGAAGACGCCTCTTTCAACTTCTCACGCAATATCTGAGACTGGCGTTGGTACTTGTGCCTACGCAGAATATTAGCGGTACGACTGTCTGACTTGTTAGGAATGTCGATGTGAAGGAGTGGGCAAGAAGCCTACCTCCCCACAGTCGATACAATACAAAGATGACTTAGGTGCAACATGTGGTCTGAATTCTAGAGGAGAGTATTAACTCCATCTGTCATTTTTATGTTTTATTTAATACTTTCTTCATTCTATAAAGGATCGTCAGTTATTAGCGAAAAACCATGTTAGCTAACATGAATTTATGGCAGTAATCTAAGACAAACGTGAGCTTCTTGATGTTTAGTTTTTTAAACTTAACATCATGAAATCAGAGGAATCTAAGTCAATGATGTATCTTAACTTTTTCATGTTAATCATTGTATTATTATTCTAGTGTATCCTAACTGAAGCATATGATTTCAACAAAAGTTTCCCTTTCAAAAGCGACGATTGTTTTCTCTACAAAATCGTCTCTATAACTGCAGCTTAGCCGAATACATACTATTTCTAGTTCGTTGTGGCCTCGATAGCTTTTAAATGAAAACAGTTAAAATTTCCAATGCATATTTATAAATATTTCAGTAGTTCAAATAAAATTGAAAGACTCTTTCTTTAATTCTTTTGAGGCCTTAAAGGTACCTCAATTTAACCAGCGAAACGCGACTTTTTTTCATGTTGTTGTCTTATATCGATGATCGGACAATAAGTAGTGTTTCTATGAGGTATATTTATTATTAAATTCTTTATTAGCTAAAAAAATAAGGATTACTTATGTATTATACTTAAAAAGTAAAAAAAATACTAACTTTATATTATACAAATTAAATATACATACGCAATGCAAATGAAACATCACAAGTATATGTGTATCTTATATGCAACCTTTCATACTTTGTAATATAGTCCAGATGAAGGCTGTTCAAACAGAATTCTCACGAATATATTTCCAGAAAAATACATTACGATTATTATCATGACCTTTAAGTCGTCTGATATTTCTTATACGTAACCGAACGTTCATCTCACTTCACGTCACGTAGTCGGTTAGTCGGTTAGACGTCCCGTAAATAAATAAGAGTTTACTCAATTTCGTAAGCCAGGGTATCGCTTTCACGGGAACATCCCGAGAGTAGTTTTTTACAACGGGCTAGAGTATAAATCAGTCCTCGGAGCATTTCGTTGCTCCGGCAGATAAGACCACTCCGATAATGTAAGACCATAATTAAAACCGCTGACTGGCTATAAAGCTCCGTGATCATCTGTCACTCTGATCCAAAACCTACAGCAGTCATGCCTCGAGGCTCTCTTTCTTATAATGTATGCCATATCCGCTCCATGTTTGGAGCATATGACCTACACAAATTACTGTCATAAAACTATATTGTAAGCCTTCTTTCATCTAAAATCAGCCTTGCATCCCGAAAACCTCATAATACATTGTGTTATATATTAATTTATATATTTCACAGAATAAAATAAAATAAATATACAAATGATAAAAAAATATGAAAACGTGAAAAATATTAATAAATACAAAAATAATAAAAAAGGAAAAATAAAGAATGCAATGAATGAAAAATAATAACACTTGTCAATGATCAGAAAGCAATGGAATCTAGTTTAAGGGCTCTATCTTGCAACTTATGTGCTATGTGTGGCTACTATATGCTGTACATTAAAATATATATTGCATAGATTATGGTTTACAAAGTAAAGGACACAGATATTTCTTTCACCTTACGATTAAGTGAAACAGGCGTAATTAAAAAAAATGTATTAGTTCTCAGATTTCTTAATTCATTAAGGAGTTTCGAACCTGGGATGGTTTTCATAGTAGCCAAATACATGAAACACTCCGTCACACCCCTCGTTACACCTTCAATAAGGATATATCTCTCATGTTAAACGGTACTCTTCAGTTATTGGTTGATCACGGACGGTGGCCTCTTTGGATCAAGATCTTTGAATGAAATCAAAGACCGTTAGTTAGATCATTGGTAAAAGTGACACCCGTTGACGTCTGAGAGATGACCATAGTTGTAGATTTGTTTTTGATGATGATGATGATGATGATGATGCTAATTAAAAAATGAGCAACTCTATGATCTTTGATCAATTATTATAGGCACAAAATTAATTTCAAGCATTACATTTGAATACAAAATGCCTTCCAGGAGACTCATTTTATTTTTTATGCATAAAATAATAAGCCCAACAACTGAATTTATCACATATTTTATTTTGAATATTATTTTTATTCGAGCAGCGACCATAGCATGCTGTTAGACAGGTTTTTTATCAACGAAGTTAAAGCAATATTGAACTCGTAACTTATTTGACAACATATCTTATTTTTTATGTATGGTACAAACATATTTGATTCTTATTTTGACAATTGATTTTTATTAAATAGCATACAAATTTATAACTTACAATATCAGCATGCTCTTTCATAATTTACTTATATTTTTGAAATTATCAAATCTTATATGTACAATGCGAGAAGCCGCGTAGCTTTCTTTATTGAAGCCTCTAGTCACTAGTGCTAGGTAAATTTATGCACAAATTATATTATCATAATATTTATCATTGTAAGATATTATTTAAACTTTTAGAAGACAAAGGTAGACCACCCAGGTAACCCAGACTCCTGGATCCACTCTAGATCAACGATGTAGGCGGAATAGTTCTATAAAATTGGCTTCCTAAGAACCCTTAAAATCTGTCAGGTCATCCAAACATCTCATCCTATCGATCGAGTGCCATAGATTGTTTTTATTCCTTTTTATTTTGTGTTTTTTTATATTCTACACAACATATATCAATCTATCTAAAATATACTTTGCAGTAAACGGCCACAACAAATTATTAACTATGCTTCAATATTACTCGATACCAAATCATTGACATTTTCTAAACATTGAACAATCATGTTTAAATCATTTTTAAGGTCCTTTAGTGTAACAAAGTACAAATAATATCAGCATTTTTAACCACCATTTTTCAAATGAGTAATTAAGATTATTTACGAAATTGCACAAAATATCTTTCATGGATTTAAAAGAGAGACCTCCTACTACTTCGCCCAAAGCAATACTCACTAGACCGTTAATAAATACTTATCTCCCTTTAACCTCTACTTATCCTCTTTAATCCTGATAATATTCTATTGTCACAATATCAGGTAAACAATTGCTAAATAATAGAGCTTAGAGACTATTTTATTATGCCTGCTTAAGACATTACTATTTTAGTATGTGAATAATGTATTGAGCATTTGACAATAAAATTGTTTTCATTGTTTGATCCATTCTAGCTAACTAGCTATTTCCGGTATATTTTAAGTATTTTTGTCATATATTTTTTTAAATATTTTTTTGGGATACTACTGTTTTCCATTTGAAACGTAAAATCCAACCGATACAAAACAAAGTTTGACATAAGTTTGACTTAGGGTTTCAGATTTACAATATAACGATTGTGATCTTCATTTTTAACACGCTAATAGCAGTCTTGTAGATTTAACATCTTAAAGCATCTCATTTTTAACTCATGAGTTATATAATAAAAATAATATTTTGTTTAAAGTCATTATCAAGAGTAAGTAACTTAATAATGTTGCATTTTCTTGTTTTTTTTTAATAATTCAAAATCAAACATAATGCATAATACTGGATTGAGCTTTATCAAAAGTCTTTTGGATACAATTTTTAATTCCTACTTTGTAGAACGTCATCTTTTTCAGTGATTAATACGTTCTAGAATAATGAAAATCGACGATTATTATCTTCATCATATATTTTATTCTCAGCTGGAGTATAAAAAACTGTATAAAGTAAATCACAAAGTACTTAAACTTAGTCAAAAAACTATTAAAAATTCTAAAACATTGAACGTCATCACCTTCCCCATTACATTATAATATTTATATTTTTAAAGCTTCCTTACACATTATTTATTTCCTTATTCATGGCCTCTTTAATTCCTAAAACATTAAAATGAACATTTAATATAAGTTGTAAAACCAATTTCTATTAAAAAGTGGTTCTCCTTCCAGTACACATTTTTTCATATCACAAAGAATGTCAAATATTTGCTAAACGAATGCGGTCAAAGTGTAATACGAGCTTTCACGTCCTCGACTGAATAAATCGTCCGGTTTGTTCGTTTCTAGTGCACATTTCTGAAGGGCAAAAAATGACATTAAATTTCATCTGGTGAGCCATTTATTAATGGGCTTCCAGCCATAAATTCTGTGACCTGGTGGTATTGGAAACATTCATACATTCCTGTGAGTATCGCCGAACGATGAATATCAGTAATGGTCCGTCAGAGGAACCTCCCCTACGTAGAATGCATACAATATACGAGTATATTGAGGACCTGCTAGTAACATGCATCAGTGACGTAACTACAAGGTTATATACAGCAAACTAAAAAGTAAATGCTGTCTGCACATATTAATTAGAGCATACATTGCAGTAGTCCGTCAACTCGTTTGTAGTGATACCAGCTTGATAAAGCTCTTTTAGGCTGATGCCGTAAAGCCTCGAAAAGATCATTTTTCTCTTATTTTTGTTGATCTGTTTGATTCTGATAATTTTAATTTTATAATATTACACGGCGTTTGCATACGCCATTTTATTTGTTATGACAGTTGTTCCATTTCATGTTGGTGCAACTGTCATCTTTAATTTGCCTTTTTGCCGTGATTCCCTTGGCGGCGGTAGATGTCACAGTGTTCCGGCAGTTGTCTTATTAACTCTTCGTCCGGCCGGCGAACGCCATACCGGTCGAACGAAAAATCAAGTCTTTAATAAAAATAAAGACGAACTGTGCTTCTAAAATAAGTTCTTTGTGTTGTTATTCTGCTCTTGCATCCTTCCTTCACGCGGCCACGTAACAAACCCGTCACTTGTCGTTCTTTTTAAAGACGGGGGATGTCAGTAGAATATTAATCAATGTCTGTAATGCTTATCGGAGCTATCGAATTTAATTCGTAAGACACATGACTGTATACTCTAAATATATAAGGGGAAACATGGATTTTTTTGGTAATCTATCGTATATTCATTATAGTTGTCCATGGCTACGCCCTAGCCAGGGTTCGTCTGTGTGGTGGATGGTAGCGTCCCGCATCATGCTGTGGTGGTTCGTCCCGAATAATTTATTGAAGTCATAACACTCTGTATCTGCTCCCGCCCGCATTCCTGCCATTGTGTCCCGAGTGGGTTAAGTGTTTTATGATACACGCGCTCATAATGCCAACGGGAGTGGATCGGGATCAACACCTAACCTAACCTAACTTAACATAACCCCTTACTTCCCTACACACAGACTTGATAAATTGAAAATATCGAAGGACTTACGCTTTAAGCCTGGAACATAAAACAATAAATGTTTGCTGAAATAAAACTATTAAACAATCAAACCTTAGATAAACTGACCTAAGCTAACAGAACCTGACATACAAGTAAAAAAACTTTAATATTAATCTCAAATATTTATTGTAAATTACCTGATGAACTTAAAGTAATATTACATTATATGAAAAACCAAAAGTCTTCCCTTAATTTATACATTTTTTTATTTTTTCCTTCAATGACATTCCAAAATATATTACATTTCAATTCGTCATTGAAGTACTAACATAAGTGTGGCGATGTAAACGTATTGAAACATTTAATGTCAATGACCTCACACTCAAAACAAGTGTCGGGATACTCATCGTAAATAGTTGGACTTGTAACACCAAAAACCATGTCATAAGTATATCATGGTTGACACTCAAATAACACGGCATAATTGTCATAAAATCAAACGTCCAACATTTCGCATCCGTCCACACCAGCACTGAATCTGAAGCAATATTACACTAAATATGTCCATATCTTCACTCAAGTTGGTTTCAACCACTGTTCACTGCGATTCTTGCGTCTTACACGTATCCAGGGTTGAACGATGGTCTATATTAATATTAGTGTAAATGATTTGATTCCAGGAATGAAGATGTAAAAGAAAACACACGATAGCTGGAAAGCTTTAACATTACAGTCTATTAAGAGACGAAGAGCATACACTAGAGCCTTGTTTTCTTGAAGTCTCAAGAATGAAATTTGATTAATCCAACGAAGCAATTAATTTTCTTTGGGGTTAACTACATATGGAGATACCAATAACCATACCGTTTGACAATTGTGGTATCAATCTCATTGGATCGTGTGTTCTATTGAGATATTGAGAAGTGGCAATCCCACCGCCATTATTTCAACTCTCTGTGACAAATTACTAAGATAATCGCGTCAATCTGCCTCCAATATAAATGATAATTTCACATAACCAGAATCATCAGTAAGGGGCAATTTGAAGGCTTCGATTACCTCAATAGCGATTACACTAATATCGGTTTAACTACTACAGTATTACTATTATGTAATCAATAATATTAGACACTACAAGGAATCAATATAATAATTATTTTATGAAATACTGTTGGAAAACTTATAACGTAAAACGATAATACAAAAAAAAAAATTCGCCACAAGTCATATAAAATGCAACTCAATACTCATGCATGTAAATGATTTTAAATTTTAATTAAATAAATCTTCAAACTAGTTATTTACCATTTATTCAAAATTATTATACGCGATTCATCTGAACAGGCATTGACAAAAAAAACATTAAAGATACGCTTATGACATGCTAGTCATCCTATCTCTTTAAAATTTGGTTATAACCTATGTATATTAAGTACTTTTAAGTCCCTAGACTTTTGATCTAAAATTCGTCAGGAATCGTATATGTATGTACCCAGGCGGACCTTCGGATGCAGAGATGTCAAAGCCTAGACAACAGTAACTGAGAGAACTGAGTTCCTGCATTATGGCTATATATTTAAAAAATGAACAATTATAAAAGCAAAAACCACCTGTATATATTTAAACCATTTTGCGATTTACTAAATATTTTTTAATAAGTAAATAATATATAAAGCATATTGTCTATTTTGATGTGTTTAGGTGTAGAACAACGTTTCCGTTGTACAATAAGTTATAATTGTAGGTAGCAGATGTAACGAGTTAAATTTCAGAAAACGAATTTGGGTTTGAATTTTCTACTCGAGCAGTTTTCAATGAGCCGCGCCGCGTTGATTGTTTTCGGCGCTACTTAACAATGGATCCGGAACATTCCACAAGAGATGCCGTCAAAGGCAGAGATACCGATATGCCAGGACGCTGGATCCAGAAGCTGGCGCCAGTGAAGGTGAAGGAGCTGCCCACAATATAACAGTCGAGTGAGCTCCTCTTAAACAAACACTCGCCTGTGGCAACAACTTAAATCCTCGATCGGTAACGTTGCAAATCTGCAGGTGAAACATATAGATTGGCGCCGTTCGTAACGTTTACAGACACGAGAAAAAAATACTATCACTAGTTCAACTCTCATAGGAGGATTGACCTAGTGAATACATGTTTTTCTAATTCTGCAGGAGAGCATAACCTGTAGCTGCAATTTCTTCAGACCCCGTGCTTTCGCCAAAAAATTTACTCGTCGAAGTCCACCATAGCGGCTTCCAGGACCTTAATGGCAGCAATTTTCGAAATAGATTTATGATCCTTCTGATACAATTATGAATACTACTAATATGATAACAACACTTGATATTAGACTAATAATATTAATTGATTTATATCACCAAAATAATGATTATAATTATTTTTTAGCATTCACTTTGAGATCTATTTTAATATTGAATAGGTAAGAATTTCACATCTTGGACTTTATAGTTAAAACAAAGTATGAAATTTTTAACCAAACAAATAAGTTAGTTTAGTTCAGGTTAGGTTAGGTTAGGTATGATCAATTCACGTACTTAATTTTATGTTAATTATCCAAAGGAGTTGTAATTTTATCCTGCATGAATTGATCATATTGCTTATAGATCTGATTAATTGACAAAGCGACATATACGAGTATACTCGTACATTATTTTAATACTTTTTTTTCTTCCTGAAAACATGTGAAAAGAAAATCTAGTAGCATCCAGAATATTCCATATACGAGATGCCATTTAAGGTGTGTTCAGTAGCCGAGTTGCTCCCGATATCCAGTCGACTGCCTCGCTCAAAACAAACACCGAGCCTTCATCTTTGATGGATTCGGTTTCACGTGTAATTATCCTTGCGCCCGCAGCTGCCGAGACCAGTTGTGGAGATCACCGCGATTGGAGACCAGGCTTCCCAGGGACAGTACACATCGAGACACAGAGAGATGCTGGTCAACCAAAGATCGCAAGCAAAATCAATATAATAATATATTTTTTAATTTCATTTCAATTTACATATTCGCTCTCTTAACTGAAGCAAATGGTCGTCAAGAATTTCCTCTATAAAACACTGTAAGCCGCCATTGTTGCCTCAATCCTTGTCAGATATGAATCAAATACATTCTGTGTATACCTGACGGTCTTCCAAAACGAGTGAAGAGTGCGTGAAAAAAGACTGGTAAAGCGTTACGCTAAACGAGAACTATAGCATCCAAATTATGTCCTAGCCTAGTATAAAAGTTAAACCATCGCCCCCGAGTATTCCACGAAGGCATATGTTTTCAAATCGATTAAAAAAGAGTATTGGGGACGATACAGACACTGTATACTCAGCACTTGTTTTGATTGTGTATAGTTGTTAGACCCAGATATTACGCATGGAGTTAAAAGACGCTCCGGCATTTCCAAGGCGGAAAGCAAGCTGCGAATAATTTACTTGTTTCTTATCATCATAAATCTGTGTCTTACTGTTGAACCTACCGTATGAGTGTCCGTCTCTCCCGAACCTGCGTATTCCACATCCAGTCTTCTCCTAAGATTATTTTTATATTATGGGTTTTCTTAAAACACCATTTATCACTTCTTAAACGCGACATATTTGAGAGTTTGTTAATCGTCATCTCTTAGTTGATAAGACTTCAAAGTCTGAACAATTTGGTTTTAAGGAGTAACATGACCATAATAAGGTGAACATGCTCACGGTACTAAAAATACTAAAGCGATCTTCTATATATATACTCGTAATATTTGATTCAGAAAAATTATTTAGTTTGTTAATTCTGTTCTATACACGTAAGGCCACCAGGCAAGCAAGCTGCAGTTCAGTCGTCCCCAGGTTTTTGCCTACTATAAGGTGTCTCAATAAAAGCGTCTGATTAAACTGAGGAGCCTTTTTTCATCATCCTGCAGAAATATATCTTTCGGAATTTCCCGTAATACAGAAGTTTTTCATGGATGTTAAAATATTTATATATTCAAGAACCAAACAAAACTCAAGCTAACCGTTTTTGATTGTTTTTTGTTGTTATTGATAAAACCAATCATTAAACCACTTAACCACTGGTGGATATAAATCTCCCATTTTCATTTTTCGCCAACTTTCACACCCAGTATTTTACCACTTTAAAGGTGTTATAAATGCATCAATCTACATAAAGACTGTATGTACATAAATAATCAGTTGATATAAATATACTGAGTCATACAATAACTATATTGCGTAATTGTAAGTGCTATTTCCGTTAGATCACCGAAAATTAACAACATCGGATACGGTTCAAAAAATGGATATATAACCCCAGTTTCTTACTTTTTAAAACCAAATGGTCCAAACACCCATTAGCACCAAATAGTGTATCCCTCGGGAGTATCAAACTAATCACATGATTAAAAAATCACCATAAATATATCTCATATACTATATCTGCCATCTCATCATGTACCTGGGCTCCTACCATATGCAGGTACGCCTTCGGGTGCAGAGATGTCTTGGAACAAAGTATGGACAGTGGCAACTAACATTTACTTTATGAAATATTTACCAGGTATGATACGGCTATGATGATAAAAAATAGCTATGAACCCTAGATCCTGTATAACACAGTTAAAAGATACTTCAATATTCCTTTGGTGTGAAGCTAGCTCTCTATAGGTCTCCTCTAAAGGTCAACACTATTATTGATCTGAATATATAAAACACAGATATCTTTGCATTTTTTACTAGAAATTTTTGAACTAGAAACCACTAGAATATTATGCGTTTTTTTGGGACATCTTATACTAGCTACACGCCGTCAGGGATTGTTCTACAAGGGGACACGGCAAAACTGAGATCTGGCATTCATGCAGGATGCGAAAAATAATACCAATTTATTCATACGCTGTAATTTCGCGCACGCAACGCGCCGCGATGAAAGGGTCACCAGCATTTGTACGCAGACCTTCCAATTGGATGTTTCAACGAGAGTGCAAATGAAAATGACGACCGTTGGAAAGTAAAATGCGGAGTGAATATTCAATTAAATGAGACCGGTTATCTAAAGGACTACTTAATTGATTGGGTGCTTATCGATTACACTTAAAATATTGCACGTTTAATGATTCAGTTATTAATGTTTTAATCAGTTTATGTCATTTACATCTTAATTAATTTGTGTATTTAATGTCGTATTCATTACATAATGTTTATCGTTGAAATTAAATCTATATTTTAAGTACTCTCACAAGTCAACCAAAAAGGAAAAACATGTGCGATATTCTTGATTAAGTTCAGCAATTCAGCAATTCAGGATGATCCTCCTTAGAAATGCCAGAGACTCCCAGACGACAACACTGAATACGTATGTCTGTTCTCATTTTTACGCACAAACTGATTTGTAATTTATTAATTAATATAAAATCTATTGAAAGATTTCTTAAATATTAAGATTGTCAGAACATTTCTGCGCAAGATCAAATCCTAGTAGAAACATATTTACACCACTATCAACCGCTAAATATTTAATGTAATCTCAAATGTGCTCCATATACCATGGTGTAAGTTTAGTAGAGTGTTGTGGTTGGAACATAATAATATATTTGCGTTTTTAAAATGCCTGAATTTCAACCTGATGCTAAATATTTTCAAATATACTCGTACATGAATGAATGAACATTGAGTGACGTTAAATATATATTTAAATATATATATAAAATTAGTATGACGAACCTATGGCGTCTTTATGACTTATGAGTATGTAAAAAACTACTTCTAAATACCAAGTACACCAGTTGATGAGACAGGTAAAATGGTTGACAGGTATTGTATTGTCATTTCTTGGAAACTCTCGATTGTAATCTCTTAATCTTTAAAGCTTTGTAGTTATCCATGAATTTATCCTTAAAGCTCTGTGCTACGTGTTTTTATTTGTTTTGCCGTCTATTATTTTTACATGCGCTGCCATTCAGAGCATATGGCCAACCCGAATTTTTACGAATTAACTCAACAATGCTAAATTATACTCCAAAGCAAAAGACTCTATCGAATACGTTTTGAAATTCAGTCCTATATGACGATAATATCACAGATATTTTATTTATGAACTTCACATCATTAACACATTATACAAACTGCATAAACCTTAACTATACCGATGAAATATTATTGAAATAATACCAGAAAAATATACAAACCTAGATATTTTAATAAATAAATTCGTTGAACATGTATCCTGTTCCCTTTTTTATTTTGCAATGTTTTTAAAGGGCAGATCAATGAATTAAGTATAGCTCTTGGGAGTACGAGTACTATGGCCAAGGAAGGTAATTAAATGTTGAAATTATACTCACGCTTAAAGAATGTTAATGTACGATTGCCATTGATAGGGCACGGTATTTACCTTCCAGAACAGCAATTTGCAAAATGTATACCTGAAATGTGTCATACAAAACGTCAAACAAAAAATTACTTACACAGATCTTGATTATTATATGTAATATTTACCAGTCATATAATATTTTCGATTTTAAGTATTTAAAAATAAAAAATTAACTTTACAGCCATCATTGCGCAACACACGTTTGCTAAATGATAAAATAATTAAATTTGATTATTTTTTCATCCTTATAATGTTTTTCGCTTTTTCTTTGAAATATTATAATTGTCATTCCTTCATACAAGTATATCTTTTCTTCGTCTTGTTAATCTTCGATTTGTATTAATTTGTACAACCATAGTACGAGTAGCTCAAAATAAAGAGTTAATTATAATTAACAAAAACCTAGTTCTTCTATGCATCATGTATGTAATTAACTAACTAATCTTACGTTTACAATCGATAAACTGACGAAATTTAAAGTGTATGCAAAATGAAGTTTTCATTTCTTTATTTAACAGTTACTAAACTTCTTATATAGATATATCTTATAAGATCTGACGATTTTTAAATCAAAACAACGACGAAAACCGTCAGATTTTTTGCCGCACCATTTGTAATGAAAGGAGAGTGGCATCTAATACAAAAAATACTTTAAAAACTACAAGTATAGGTTTAATTCTTTAATTTTATTTACAATCGCCAGTTTTTTGTTCCCGCTCGCTGTATTTAAGTCCTGGCCATTCGTAATGTGATATATCCAATAAATATTCTTCTCGCGATTCGCGCGATTCGCCGAGCGGTATGAATACCTGGGCATTGTTGGTTTCCAAAGTCCGCGGTTCGCATCCCGCTTCTGCCGTTATTTTTGTGCTTGGATTGACGCGTTGAAAAAAGAATTTAATGTTTAGTATATGTATATTTAAGTAATGAAAATATTCTTCTCAATCACTACATCCAAAAGGGGTCTTCCAGTCTATAATATGAGACTTATAAGCATTGTTTAGTCTCATTAAAAGTACTAACGCGATAGCTCATAATTAAATCAGTGTTACGAGTATGGAAACTACATTCATCGTAATCTTAAAATATAAAATTTCGAGTTACATACTTTTTCGATTAAACCAGCGATATAAAAGGCTTCACCCATAGATATGACATTTGGATATTGCATTAAAATCAACCGACGCGTTGTGAAGCAGCCTCTCGTCCGCTGATTGTCGATAGCGCTCGACGTGGAGGAGATCAGTCCATTGTCTGGTATAATCTTCCTTGTGTACGAAGCGGGAGGTCCAGAGTTCGAATCTGATCGGAGACAAAATCTCGGTCGAATGGAAGAGGCTCAGCGCTATGGGAAATGGATGAGGCGGGAGGCTTATTATTTTTAAATGCGCGGAAGCGACTTATATTAAGATTCTTTGTTGTTATGTGTAACTGTTCATTTAGGGTGATACACAACATTCACTCGGTTATAAAAGAGTACATTGTAAGAAATACATTATGGATGACTAGTTGATGCTTGTGAATACGAAAATTTCAATTTAAACTAGGCAATATGCCGCTGGTCTCTATGGTTTTACACCATTAATAAAGAAGTCATAAATGCTAGGTACTCTTGAAAACTAATTTTTTGTTACATTTTCCAATGAAAAACATAGAAAAAATGTTATTTCGATGAATTCTCTATTTTATATCAGGTAATTATATGCCACGGTACTGCCAAATCTTAAAATATTCAACAAACACGGTTATTTAATGAAATAGCTGTAAAATGAAATAAGATCAAACATTGTTAAGACATCGAATAATATTAATAACAAATTATATATACAATTATAATCAAACTATATATTATATTGTCACTTTGTTAGCCTCACAATTAAACACGTAATATAAGAAATTTATTTTTTGGCGGTTGTAAATAATTTCATCGTCGCTTTTATAATCCTATAATGATTGATTATTAATGTGCATTTCTTCTATAATTACCGCAATCGCTATAACCACACCTAATTTATATCATATGGTAACAATAAACTAATGATAGTGGCGCGTAAGGGCTATATATATTATTTACGTTGTATCAAGTCAAACAACCATCAAAAACTGTAAAAATATCGTAATCAACGTCCAGCAGGATGATGAGAGACTGGATACTTTAAAACAGAATATCTTGGGTTTGTCTGATCCTGTGACAACTGCGCCTTAGTTAGAAAACACAATACTGATTATTCATTCAGGACGGGAAACTATGTTTAATGATTTATTGTCTTATACAATTAGTATATCTCCAGCAAAAGCGCTACAAATATCAATGTCATGTTATTGATTATCCACTGTAGAGTGAAAGCTCTATTTTAATATTATTATCGCGTAAAAAATAACATTTAAAATACGACAAAGGCTATTTTTCGTTTGCATTCAATGGTCGTCATTACGGAAAACACGGAAACAGAGCAATTATT
Source organism: Glossosoma conforme (assembly GCA_022606575.1). NCBI lineage: Eukaryota > Metazoa > Arthropoda > Insecta > Trichoptera > Glossosomatidae > Glossosoma > Glossosoma conforme. Next base: position 1,115,846 of record JAGTXR010000029.1, read on the forward strand.
GCAATTAGCACTCTCGAGTTCAAATACGTGATAAGTTGATTACACTGAATCCCGCTCGGCATTCACTTCACGTCCACGAAGTATGCAAACAAACTGTCGGTTAGTGGGGAAACGGAACACAAATCCACAAATTACACTTTTTACCGAAAAACACTGATACGAACTTTTAGTATGGAGCAACACTTACACTAAAAACAATTATAGTGTTTATTTTTATAAATTGTCAAAAAAAACATTTTTAATTTCGTTCTTAGAAATATTAAATAAAGTTATATACATTTAATGTTATAAGCATATAATTCCTGGTAAAACTGGATATCATTTGTAGCAACAACAAAAAAACACGACTTTTCTTATTATATCCTTAGCCTTTGCCATAAAGCGCTTTCAGTCTATACATAAATCTAAAATAAAACTAATTCTCCCTATATCCATTCCATATCTGGAGAAAATAGTAACTTAAATTATTCCCACTCAGTTTTCTCAGTTGCCATTATCCGTGCCTTGTCACAAAACATCTCTGCACCAAAAGATGGCCAGGTAACTTGAAAAGACAGCGGCATATTTTGGGTGATGAAGTAATTGAAAAAATATATGAAACAACTCTATGAATAGATAATGTGAAAATAAGCGGTGTAACATTATCGAGATCACACCTTAGTGTGTTAAAATATACTTCAAAGTGACAAAAGGACAGATAGTAAAAATCTTCTTATTCTTCCTTACATTTCCCATCATCTGGGGTCTCTTCTCCTTGTGCACTTTAGCCATGTCTGCAGCCCGAGATTCACGTATCATCCTTAATTATTACAGGAATTTACTACGAACGGGTTGTCTTCACGGGACGACTTTCGTCTACCACCAATTTTGGTTGATAGGCTATGACTGGCTTTTTACGGGTGAGAAATCAAATTCACACCATCCGGGGGTATTTTAGAGCTCGGAAATCGTCAAAAAAAAATTGTTTTATCTCCGTCGGTGATCGAACCCACGACCTTTAACTTGCAAAGCAAACGCTTTGACCATTGAGCTATACCCGCCGGCTGAAATTGGTGACTTTGAAGTGTGACAAGAGCCAGGGGACTTGGTTTTTATTGATTTAACAAAATCCATAAAACAAATCCTTACACGATATTCATATTATGTGTCAAATGCAATTATTTTGGGAGATTATAACGTTATTGCTAATACAATTACACATATAAATATAAATAATAATATATTCAGTAAACTGACCTTGTAAGCGTGGCTTAATACAATAAGCCCGTATCTTCAATTAATCATAAATAGCGAAACACGCCGCTGACAGTTTGTATGAGCGCCTTTGTTCGGAATAGTGCCAATCAGAAGAGTATTAAATCTATTCGAAAAAAATAATTGATTGTTTCATTGTAGTACAGGCTTTGGAATGTGTTATTATTGAATCATTCTGCAAATAATGGACAAAAAAAATATCCATGCCAAAAATAATAATCAAGCTTTATTGGCGGCAAGACTTTCGTTTTTTTCAATATTATTCATATATTTAAGGTAATATCGCAATTATGTGCCTATTTATGCTTTTATAAAGAAACCTTTCAATTCGATACATTTAAAAAGCCATAAACAAAGTACTCGTAAATATGAATTGAAGATGTAATTCACCAATTTTATTCGTGTAACTATATTAATGAATTTTAAAATAATTGAATTACTATTATACACATGATATTTCCATAGGATTTCGTCTTCTTCCCATACCCGTTTAATCTTCTTCGTAGTAGTATCAATCCGGTGGATTGGTTTGCAGCAAAAAAATCTTGCATCTCGATCTCCACTCTAGGGCATCTCGTCTAGGGCGCCCTCTGCAGTTTCTACCCTTAACCTTCCCATCCACAATTTCGTGAAAAAGACCATCATGGCGCATGATGTGACCGATCCATCGGGCTCGCCTCTCTAAGATGGTTCTTACTAGGTGCCTATCTTCCTTGATTATGCTGAGAACCTCATTCGTGGCGTGGTCTCTCCAGGAAATTCCGAGAATTCTTCTGTATGACCACATCTCACATTCGTGTAATATTGAAGTGTATAACCATCACAAATTGCTACTATACAGTTTTATCAGTCACCAACTCAAAAACTCAAAGACTTGATGCGATATACTAATGACAATATTTAAAGGGGATCTGATGATTGGACTTGAAGCATTTCTTGAACAAATTCCAAATTGTCGACAGTAGAAACATTCAACCTGGAGTACCTGATGCATAAGCCATACGATCTAAATTTATTGATAAATAATTCATTTCATTGACATTTATCGCTGCTGCTTCTTCTCTGAATTCAAATAATTAATATTTCCAGGACCCATTCAGACACAACCAACAAACTCGTCCCGACTGACTTAAAACCTTTATACGTGTAATGTATGTCGACTGAGAACAAGCAATTACAAAAATGCAAAAATTTACTAGTAAGATTTAGAATGTTTGTCAAGTATTTGCAATTTATTTTTCATGAAATCAGAATCTTTACAAGAAAGTGTTCGATTTTCACTTGAAATTTCATAACTTTTACACATACGCAACGCATCCTTTTGCATATAGCGTCTTGCAGCTTACAAATAAAATTACTATCAAATAAAACGCTGTTCTAATACATAAATATTAAACAAATTAATATTCATTTAAAATGAGGCCGATAGATTAACGCGGCGCTCAAACTGTCACACATTTTTTTTTCTATTATTTCTATGAACATTTTTTTGTCAATAGTTTTATTAATGGGAATCGAAATGTTGCGCTGTTGTATCACGGCTTCTACAAACATAAAGGTTACAGATTCGATACGGGCTCGTGACATCCGCCTCCAAGCCTATCAATAGTGGGAACCGCTGTTTGAATCACAATTTCCCTGTTTACAAAAAAACACAACAGCGACAAAAAAACACGTACAAACTCCGAAATCACTCCGCCACTTGAATCGGAATTTAAATAAACATGATTTATTTTTACCGTTAAATCGTGCACTTTCATCTGTAGAAAGTAAATAAACTAAAATCGTATTTCGTTATTTTACAGTAAATTTGTTTTTGTATTTCAAGCATTCAAGTGATATCAAAATATTTAGTTGTACTTATAGTTATCAAAGTTCAACGAATTGATTTGAATAATATTTTACGTCTTTTTTTTTTACATTTACAAATTTACAATTTAATAACATGGTAAATAAGTACATGTACTGAAATATATATATCAATGGAGACCCAAATGAAGTGGTTTTAACGTTATATATTTAAACAATAGATTGTTATATAAGCGTTGTAAATATTCAATAAACTGTATCGAATATAAATATACATTTGTTTAAATACCACGATAGTTTAATGGAATGTTCGAAAGTAAAATCGTGTAGTTACTACAATAAGTAAACACCATCTACGAGGAAAACTAACCTTAACAATTGAAAAGAATAAGCAACAAGGAGAAGGAGGAGAAGAAGAAGACCCGCAAGGTGAAGATAAAGGAAAAGGAATATAAGTAGGAAAAGTGTATAAAACTTTTTTTATCGATATAGAGATGAAATCTTTTTGATTTACAAGTTAAAATGTGATTTTGTGCATTGACTTATGTGAATTGGTCATTGTAATAAGCATCATATCAAAGCTATATCAACTCTCGGGCATTGCCCCACCAAACATACGGCGAGAAGTTACTACCAAGAAGGAACTCACCAAAGCAACCCACGACGCACTCCACCCTATGTTTGGGTACCAAAAGATGACTACACGGCTCAATTCAAGAAAAAGTTTCCTACAGTCGACAACGGAACTGGAGATACCTGAGGCCACCCTGCGGCTGAACATGTGGAGAAGCGCAACTGAGGGGAATTCTTGGATTGCCCCGAAAGAGGACCTAGCCCCTGGACATGACCAAGGGTGGAATATATGGAGGTCCCTTAACAGACTTCGGACCGGAGTATGCAAGACGAGGACACAAATGAGGGCCTGGCAGTTTTACAGCGGACCGACTGAATGTGACTGCGGCGTGGAGCAGACCCTGTCACACCTTCTGGAGTGTGCGCTGTGCCCGAGTGGCTGCACCCAGGAAGACCTGATGATGGCCAGAAGTAACGCCATCGACGTCGCCCACTTCTGGGCAGACAGGATCTGACCCTGTTGTTTCCGACACGATTATATATATAAGCATCATATTAAGCTTCAAATATAATCAATGCACGTAAGGTTCCAACATATTTATTAAAATATAAAACAAATACACAAAGCAAATATTAATTTACATTTGCCTTTCATTTATATTATCTTCTATTACAAAATATTCACTGGTCCACGTTTTGTGTCTTACAAAGTGATATTTTGATTTACGTTTACGAGCCCCTCAGTATATTCTATTTGTTTAACCTTCATTTGAATATCATTTAATTGATGTATGATTCGGCGAGAATTCAAAGGTAAACGAATCACTTATTAGGGGCGGAATTGAAATGTGCCTATTCACCTCGCAAGAAAGATGTTAGGCTAAAATAATGCGACGTGAACCACAAATGAATGAAACGCTTCAAATCCGACCTCGTCTTCTTCACCCAGTTTGACAGATGATGTGAGCTCGTCCCGACATTTTGATATGTAAATTATACGCCACAGTCCCCGGTAATGATCATACTCCGAACACATCTTTGACTGACGCCTTTTAAATCACACCTGGGAATATCCTCATTACGTCCTCACAAAAACTTCTTAATCATTATCGCCGTTAAAGATTATCCGTCCGGTTTATTGAATTTATGTTTTGGCCCCGGAGAAATGCAATGCTTAATCTCGTCATTGCAATTACAAGAGACTCGATTTAATCGACTATTTCCTCGACAATAACGGTCGTTTATGACACCAAAAAAAATAATAAGCCTTTACGAGTATATCAATCAACATTTTTATCTAAATACATATCAGATAACATTAAATACTGTTCAGCTTTCCGATTTCTACAAACAACGTAAGATAGTTTTAAAAATATTTAATTAATCTCACCTTAAATATTTATTATCGATGTAAGTGAAACACAATTAGTGATTTAAATGTAATAAGTGTTGCCTTTTTAGATTGATAATCTTGGAGGCTTTCTGCCAATTATCTTAATTTTCAACATCATTCTTTCCGTATGATTTTTATTAATTTCATTTTTCGTCTTCTATATCCGCTCCCATGATGCATATGGTCCCCACATATAGCATTCATAATTTTTCTGTCAGTTACCATGTTAGCTCTGCATTCCGAAGGTCAGCCGAGTTAATACTGCATCATGTATAGTTTCTGACGATTTTGGCCTGATGAAAAACCGGATATTTAGTACGGTATCACGACCTATCATCCCCAGACAATTCGTTGCCAGACTCATCGGTAACGACGTGGGGCGCACTGGACGTCTGTTGCGCGGGACATTTAGTCCTCTGACAACTGGTGCACTGGATATATCACTAACCTAACCCTACTTAAGGATTTGTCCAGTGATCGTAGAGTCAAGAGATCCATAGATCTCGTTAACGAAATAACTTAGGTTGGGTTAGGTTAGCGAGACATGCAGTGCAGCAGTAGTCCGAGAACCAAATATCCCTTGCACTAGACATCCAGTGCACCCCACGTCGTTACCGATGAGTCATTGAACGAATCGTCTGGGGACGAAATGCGACGGAACCATTTGGTACAGATATCATTTGTAAAGAACTATCCGAAAAATATTTGGACACTTAAAATACTCAAAATACTTAAAAAGTGATACATGGTAATTGTTCTGGATAACATATACCGAGGTAGTATATTGTACTTATTTATAACAAATAATTAGATATCGATCAAAATTAAAAATCATTATTTTATTTCACCATTAACATTCTTGAAATGTATTAAAAAACACATTGTCATTTTTTATATACAGCATAAAATTTACTTCACCTGCAGAATGCTATAATTAATACATTATTTTATAAATTTGCCATTTAAGCTCGTTAAAAAAACAGAAAATAAATGTCACGTCTCGCTGCAGCATAGAAAAAACGTCCCTTTTCGTGCTAACCGGGCAAAAATGTGAAATGAAATTAATGACTGGACAAGATATTGACTTGGCCCACAATATTTCAACCCCGAGAATCGTCGTAAAAATGTTTACATCAATAAGACAACGTGTTCCTTGGCTTTGTTTGATATCAAGAAGGATCCTTCAAAAGTGCAGTGTCACTAATAACGTCAAAACTCGAGGGTCTCTCTCTCGCTCTTGAGCGTTTCTTGCTCTGAAGTCCAACCGCTGGAGACCTCCGTACAGTCAACAAAAAACACATCACTTCTTATATTAATATTAATGCGGGGCGAACAAATATTTTGCATTCACAATAGATATCGAGTGGCATACGATGGTATTATAAATAACCGTTACTTGTACAACTTCGAATTCAAAAGTGACAGAAAAGCGTAAAATATAAACTGAAAAATGTAATTATTGAGTAATTAAACATTAATTTATAAATTTTATTAAGCGATACATGATTTTGATAGTGTTTATATTAAAATTAAACTTCAAAAATGTGATAATCTCCTCGTAAAATGTAATGGAATCAATGATTGAATTACGATTGTCACAAAAAAACATGTACGCAGAAAATATACATAAAAGAGAAATAACAATACAGAGAATATTACACAGTAAAATAATTTTAATGGGGTTACATTACTTCTATTACCACAAAAAACATTTATTATTCAAAATAAATACGTATTTCTACAATAATGGTATATTTGATTAATAAAAATGTATACTCTTGAAATCAAATAGCAAAAATATAGATTATGATGACAGAGTTGTTATTTCAATTTCATCATCATATTATTTTTTGTTTGTTACTTCTTTAAATAAGTCATAACTGCTCAAAGTGAATTTAAAGAAAAAGAAGAACATAAGCTAGAGAAATGAAATTATGCTTCAGTATAATACATAATAAATTTAAAAAATAAACAAATATTACAGTACACAATTTTATCTTTAACTTTTTTGCAGCATCACACTTATTTTCTAAGCATAGATAGTTTCCAAAGTAGAAGAGAATGGATGCTTTACATTAAATTATGTTTTATTATTTATATATTTATTGTTTTTTAATATGTTCATTACTTTTAAGTCAAAATATAAGAAATTTAAACTTAAACTTAAGAGCTCATACCTAATATTAAAAACAAATGGATTTTTACCGATGAATAAAGGAATATCAAAAAACATTCGGCGTAACATCGAAAAATTGCTTTAGAATTTTGCTATATTTGACAATTGTAATTATTTCATATCTTTCGTAAAATTAGCCACGTCACGTTCATATTCTTAATGCTTCATTGCACTTATGTGTATTTAATTGTAATAATAAAATACTATTTCTGGATCTGTACCGAAAATATATGGTTTCCGATTGCTTCCATTTGGATGAGCGCGTCTTGCAACGAAGCAGCTAACGATTCCGAAGCATTTTAAAATAAGTTTCGGTCGTATCGCCCGACCGCCGATATCTGCGGTCCGATCTTAAAGACCAGTCCGGACATTTGTAACTTATTGTATTTTTATCTGACGGATTCATCTGCTGGGCTGCGGATTAGAGGAAACAGAGCGTGGAACAACCAAACCCTCGCCATGGCACTGTGTACCTTTGGATGTTGGTCCAGAATTGAGCCCGCTGCCCTGAGGTCCCAGACATCATCGCAGAGCTATCGCCTAGGTGGTGGTAAAGCGCTATACTGTAATTTGTACATATGTCAACTCATACACAGATCCATCTCGCTTAAGGGTAGTCACACTTATTACTTCCTTCCTTTCGTCCTCATCAGAATAGAGATGCCGTTGCTTATTCCAAATCTATGGGCTAGTCAATTTATGAGTGGTCACAGCATTTTAAGACTAAACTCTTCATGTTTAGCCTCGTTTATGGTCCAGACTGCGTCTTGAAGGATGCTGAACACATTGCCCACTGGCTTTGTCCAATATTAGAGTCAAGCTAGCTACAATATTTAGCGTTATTTGACAAAGGCGTGTACCGGTTGAATACGTCAACATAACTATCATACGTTTTCTACCTGTGTATGCGCGGCAAGCTTCGGCGAAGAAGATAGAGATCCAAATTTGAATGCCTAAGTCTTATTACTTTTACACCTTCGTTTGATGTTCACCAAAGCCTGTTAGTAATATATCGAGAAAGAACTCTGAAAACTATTGCTTTATATGTGTTCTTAAGGAGTGCAGGTACAAGGCTACCGATCCGTGGGGCCTAGAGCTTAAAAAAGAGGTAGAAATGGTATTGTAAATATGTATTTCAAAATTGCGTAAGTTTTTTCACAGCTAATGCTGACTATCAGTAAATTATTTAAATTAGGAGATTTATTTAATAAAACATATAGTTTCCGATGGCCTCCAGGGTGGGAATTCGTTGTTTTGGGCACATTTGGGTTTTTTCTCAACATTTTTATGATCTCAGTATTGGAAAAGTCAATTCAAAATCGTCCCTTTCTACGTAATCTCACTAAAGCAAATTCATTTTGATAAATTAAATAATATCATGTATCGTAACAACTCATCAATTCAGTGATTCTTAACCTTTTTGATGTCGCAGATATAATTATGAAAAAAATTCTTCTCGTTCACTGATGGTATTCTCTTATATGTGCTTGCATAATACGTCTAGCAAACCAGCGCCTGGTAGCAGGCCCCTTAGTCATGGCTTCTGACAGACTTGGTCGAGGAATCCAGCGATTCATCGCAAGATCCCGATACCGATCTGAATTTACTGTGGTGTTGTCTACGATTCAATGGCGGCCCTATCTGCAATCTACGCATGTTTGATTATAAAGTTCTTGTAGTGTTATTATAGCGTGCTATGTTGTATCTTGAGGAATTTTTCTATATTGCAAAAATAAAAATAAAAGCCTTGAGAAAGCGGAGGTTATTTACTTAAAAACATACTATAATCTAGAGTTTATGATCAAAGTGAAGTTGATAGAACGATAATCACTTCAAGAAGTAACAAAAACACTTGAAGGTTAATGTCTCTATTACAAAAAGTAAATATTAATACTGAATAATGTATTTGAAAAATGCCAAAAAATATGTCAAAAACAATTTCAAATATATGTTTAAGCTATATTTATTTTAATGCAATATTTTTATAATATATGTGTAACATTAAATACTTAATGTATTTTATTGTTAGGTTGTGTAAGAGTTAGATTAGATAAGATAAGGTTGGATTAGATTAGGTTAGGTTAGGTATTTTTAAAAAATTGAAATATCTGCACCATGCGTCGTATTATATGTACGAGTATTTTGTATTTTTAATAAACCACAATGCACTGTCCAAATAAAATCACATAAAAGTAAGCCAAACTTTCAGAATATTTTTTTTATTAAATTTCACAGCGATCATCGGTGATTCTTTATCAAAATATTGTCTCTTTGGATGAGGATTTATTTTGACAGCTCGTGACGAGATGTTATTTTCATAAGTTTAATACAAGCTTTATAATCTCCACACAACAGAATAGGATACCGTCAAACCATGACGCTTAAAGTTTTATGCAATCTTGAGGATCGGGATCCTTCTATTGTTGTACAACCGCATGGGCGAACGTAAAGGAATAAACAATAATATCCGAGCCGCGATTATATGAGAATCATTTTAATAGAAGAAAACTTTGAACATCTGCTTCAATGTTAAACACAATAGATAAGAATAATTTATATATTTTTTTAAAAACTAATTACATAATATGTGGCTATATATTTAATGCAACAAATGGAAGTAGGATATCTATTTAACCGTCAGTTGCATGATTATGGATGATCAACGACCATTAAAGGCTTAACTACAAGTTTTGAACTGAAAAATATTACTTACGTTGTTGATGATGATGAGAAAGATTACCTTAACAAGGCTTTATATGTCATGCATTATGGATTATATGTATTTCAAATGCGTTGTTCGAATATTTCACAGTGATTGTGTACAATTTTGAGAGTGAGATAATACGTATTTATGATCATAAAGAAAACGAGCTAGTATACCAGACGTATGCTATTTAATATTATATTATGGGAAAAACGTTTGAGGTCATTTTATCTATGTACAAGTATCACAATTTCGTACATTCGAATTATGTGATGTTGAATAATAGTTCAAAGAGGCCGTCTAATATTTGGCCCGCGATTATCAAACAGGAACAAATTCTATGCGGAGTTAAAGCGCCAACATCTTCCCTTCAGCCCACTCGAGTTTGTCAACATGGAGACTCCCGCTTCTTGGCGATGTTTTCTCAAGCCACCAGACTGTGAAATGCGTCGTCGAGAGTCCGGAGAGCTCGTCTTTTGTTTGCCCAAGGACGGGTACACACGCAACGACATGGGCTTTCATTGCTCGGGAATTGGCGAAGGGCGCATTTTAAAAAAAAATGATTGCAAAACATTTTACGTTTACAACTAACGCATGAGTTACTTCTTAGTACACTTTTAATAAAAAATATATTTTAAAATCTCCATACTCCATCGAGTATTGCAGTTTAAGTTTGGATTCTAACTGCTTTGAAACGTAAACACAAATATAATTAATTACCTTCATGCTTTGAAATTTTTTACGACCGTTGCTTCTATGAAATTAAAAAAATTATCATTTCTGCTTCAACCCACAACTAACAGACTTGTCTCAAAATTGCTGAACATCCATACAGGTTAATTATTTTATGGTTTTGACAACCATAGCATCGTAGGTTGAGCATCGTAGACTCTCACTGGCCATTGGTTTCAACTGGCTGTACTCTCCTGCATACGCATGCAAAAAAAGTATACTTCACATAAATGGGTTTTGACAAAATAAATATTCTAAGTATGCATTTTAACCAACTATACGCAAGAGCGCAAAATTTATTGTTTTAACATTTAAAACCTGTGGAATTGCACCGAATTCACAAGAAATTTACAGTTCATGTAAATAATTTCTTCGTAGTATCAATCCGGTACATTGGTTTGCCGCAACAGAATCTTGCATCTCGATCTCTATTCCTCTCGGTCCTCCGCAACCCTCTTCAGCTCAGAATAAGAGCTACAACTCATGTCCTCGAACACTTGCTGCAAATACTCCCGTCTTAAGGCGCGCTCTACAGTTTAATAAATACAGTGGATTAGATTATTCGTTTACGCCAAGTATGCCAGAGTTCGTACGCGTCTCTCTGATTGTCACCCTTTTTTTTCTAGCGACCTCTACTTGGCGATTTTAAAAGCGTTTCTTGTGGAAGAATGCTCGTCGCAGTGTGTGCATCCCGCTTTGCTAATTTTGCGAGTGGATGCTCAACCGCAATTCGAGACAAAACAATTAACCGGCAGCGGAGATTGCATCGGCCATTATCGGGAAGAAAGCAAAGCCGGGATCTGGAGCTTGTAGTTGCGCCGCAAACAGCCCCATTGTGCGCCGGGACCAATAGAACAAACAAGCCAGAGGCCGAGCAAAAAACTGAATCGATTCAGACTGAAATAATCGGGACATTGCTGCATGACGGGACAAACTGAGATCACCATCATTCAGTACATAGCATTCGGGAATCAAAAACATTAATTTAAAAAAAAAAACTTTCTCAATCGTTACTGACAAGTTCTTTAATTCTCTTCCATTATTTGTCTTACATATAATCTGGATCTCTTGATCTCTTATCCGTGTTAAAAAAGATTCACAAATCAATAGAAAAGTCTTGTGGTCCAAGATAAACTATTTTTTATGGTTAAAAAATTGATAGATAAAAAAGATTTATTAAATTAAACAATAATAAAAAAGAATTACGTTATATATTTCTAGCGTAAATTAAAGTATAGAATTCTAGCTTTATTATTTTTAAGTTTTTGGATTGATGTAATTTTATAATTACAATGTGTTAATTAAATATTTTTTTGGTTTAAATTCTACGTTTTTCTTTACGACGACATGTTTTGGCTTTGTCGAGAAGTCAAATATTGGCAAAAGTGGTTTTGATTTTACAATTAACAAAGCAGCAAAATATCAGTCGGGTACCACAGATCCATCTCTTCAAGTCCCCGAGCTACTATCCTGGACATCATCAGGAACCATACTCGTATGTTACCAGATGAATATTATGGTGTAAATATATCTTGAGACAAGACAACTAAATAACGTTCATTGACAATTAAACCTTGTTTTTTAAATATGGAACATACCTGTATATTATAAAAACAGCTTTTAAATAAAAAATTAAAAATTAAAAATCTACAAACATCAATTGTAACATATTCAACGAGAAAATGTTTACAAAACGCTTTAGAACCCATGGGTACCCTGTACTGGGGAGAACTGTTGTAAATGTCTATCAATGAATGAAACTCTGACGAATCCAAGTTCAATACATCACGCTGCTGATCACAGTAGGTACTTGAGCTTTTTGTCTGTTTCTCATCTGTTGATTCAGGAACGTCTCTCGGGTCCGCGATCAGACCTCAATAAAATAAATGCTGCATCTTTCCATTCACCGTAAATCTGTTAATCGAAAACACAGATTTGTCATTTCTCTGTTTATTTAGCTTTCGGCACGCCGCGAAAAAAGTACACCGCAAAAAGTTTGGTTTGTTTGATGAAATCTAAAAAGTGAAGTGTATTTTATAAACTCACTGTTGGATCGCTGAGCAAATAATATATAGGAGGAAACGTTGCAACAATGTTATGATGTCAAATAACTGAAATGATGTTTTAAAGAGTTCAAGGGATCAAAATGTCCAGATATCGGGAAAATTGGACTAATCAACAATTCTCTTTAAAATACTGATTTAAAAACTCCCAAATATGCTTCAGATTTGGTTCTCGTCTAGTACTTGAGCTCTAGCTTTGTGAGCTGTCGAGAACCATGTGTGTACCTGGATGGTGCTCCAGGGTGCAAATATGCTTTATACTATAATTATATAAAAGGTGTGAAAAAAATATGCACACAAACTTTTCAGACTTCATATTGCACGTGAGTGTTTCAGATCTTTATTGCGTTGGAGAATTTATCCGCAGTGCTCTTTTGAGTATTGTTATAAAAAAAGTTCTTTCAATGTCTTTAAAAGTACGAAATACTTGGTTCTATTTCGTTTGAATCTGACTTGTATATGAAATTGACACCTGGGCCGACGTCACTCCAATGGTTTATTTGATGTATGCGCTGCAATGCCACTCATTTCTAATTCACAGATTTTTTTATAAAAACCTTTGCTAGAATGCATCCAATAACTCATGTAAGTTTCATTGCTTTAGCGATATATACAAGCATTCGTGCATACATATATAACATGATAAATAGTGATGGACAACTGTGCAATTAACTTAGGTGATCTACAAAAAGATATATTTATATATATTTAAGCACATTGTATATATGATCTACTTATCTTATTGTTTTGCTCTCCAATGCAAAAATTGTCATGCCTTGTTCTTGCCTGATCATTATCTCTATTTAAACTAACTTTTTGAGTGTTGCCTTATTTTCTCAAATCACTGTAAGTGATTCCGCACAGCGCTACCTTACAACGTCCGTCCACTCGCAACCGCAACATTCCTCTCTAGTCCATTCATAGCGAGCAAAAACAGCGGACACCGGAGCATTGGACATTACTTTCGAGCTGCAAAGATCGCTGGCCAAGTTTGATCGCCTGAATCGTCGTGATCGATAGGCGTGAGCTCACGATGAGGTTGAACGGATCAACGGCTAGTACAAACAAGAAACTGTTTTATTTTTTAACGCTTATAAATAAGAACACCGCTTTAAGGGGATAAATAAATTTTGATGTCCATAAGCATTCTATACATATCGACATTTTTTTAGTATAAGTGTTAAGCGCTACTTCTTAAATACCTGCACAGCGTATTAGGCCTAGTTCACACTGGTAGTTTCCGTTACTGAGCAGTTAGACACACACAGGAGAGCACCAGTGGAGGGTTTTTAATTCTCCAAGCACTCTATTATGACCTACCGGAATGGCTGGACTCTGAGTGAGGTAAGAAATGGAAGTGCTGAAAAGGCAAGAGTTTATCAATCGGCTTCTTGAAGAGATTCATATTGCGTGTGAAAAGAGATGGTAGAAGATTTTTTTAACGTCTACTTTCATTTTCTTTTCGATCCGTGTTCAGTTTTGTTTACCAAAACTTCTAGTCATATAAAGAGAGAGTACTCTTTAAACTATTCCTTGGTTAGTGCTCTTAAGAATCGCAACTATAAGGCACTCATCCAGCAAGAAGGACTATTTAGGGATACTTGAGATGATATTTATACGTCGCATATATCACATGTTTCGCTCAACCGTTGAAACATACAGGAGGTTTCAATAAGACCATTGGGTGTAATTTTGGATAGGTACAAAGCGACAAGAGCGACAAGACTAGTGACAGATTTATATTCTGCAATCGGTGAAGAAACGGAACTGGATCTAGTTATTTCATTCCCAGAGAACATAATTCAATAAGATTTTCTTCAGACTCTCATCGCCGTTGACATTTATCGATAGTCATACATGAATGTGATGGATCTTTGGTATACAACTTGACACGTGATCGAAGCAAAGATTATGAAATTACGTTTTTTTATTCTTCATCAGCATTTAATCCCGGACTTGTTTGCATAAGAGAGGAGCGACCTACCACTATGCCACGCACCTCTGCAAGGTTGAGTGGATTCAAAGTGACTGTAAACAATGAGGTCTGTTTCACTAACCGCGCAGTTATTCGGCTTTGAACGACAGTCATGTCATCGATTGCTTCGCTGACGAAGTAGAGACCACTGAACTGATTTAAACAAATTGAGCAAAAAATAAATAAAACATTGATTTGTATTTACCATAATATATTTTTCAAACATTATTTAAATAAAAATGCATTCAAATATGTCATAATATGTCATCAAATTCAGCCAGATATAATTTGCATCGAACACTTAAATTCCTAGGAACGCCTAAAAGGCAACTATAAACTATTGTATATTGAAATGCAACTGCTTTCTAGTGAAAGCATATTGTTTACATAATTCAAAGAACTTGTCGGTACATAATGTATAAAGCCTGTAAATATTTTTAAATGGAAAA
Organism: Glossosoma conforme; assembly: GCA_022606575.1. NCBI lineage: Eukaryota > Metazoa > Arthropoda > Insecta > Trichoptera > Glossosomatidae > Glossosoma > Glossosoma conforme. Next base: position 1,130,974 of record JAGTXR010000029.1, read on the forward strand.
CTGTGGCGCCTAACTTTAACATTACTAATAGATACATTCCGTTCTAAGAATTAAATAAATATATAATGGGAAAATCTCAGGTACGAAAGGCAAAATAGTTTAACCAGAAATCAGTCTGTTATCTTTAACAGACGGAATTCTAGACAGCAATAATAGTAAACGACTATTTCTAAGAACTTATTCTATACATTATATTGATCACGTCGGTATTTCAACGATAAACAACTTCTTCTTCTTCTATATAAAGGACAGATAAACAATGACACTCTTACGTCTACCTGCAATCAACGGAACACAGGCGTAAGATCCGGTGCACTTAGTCTTTTCTACCGTTATTACCACAGTCGCTGCTCTTCGTAACTTAAAGAACTAATTCCTCCTGCACTCACCCACAACCGACAAAACTCGTCTTACACTTGCCGAACATCCATACACGGTTAATGTGTGTCGACCAAGAACTGGCAGTTTGTAAAGTTCCTTCCTTAATGCCACCGGTAAGCCTTAGAATGTTCTTCCAGCGTCTGTGTTTCCTTCTTCCCAGAATCTGGATCTCTTCAAGAATATGATAAATTTACACTTGCAATCTCCCCAACGCACACACAAACACGAACACAACACACGTTTCCCGCATGCAGCGTCCAGCCTCCCTGGCTGAGCGTCATAGAGTGCACTGGTCTAGACCGGCTGTGCTCTCCTGCATGCAATTACATAAAAAAAACTATAAATTTGGATTTCGAACAACTAAATATGTTGGCATAGAGTTGACTGACAATTGCCAGACGGTAATTTGGCAAATTGGGCGACATACATTTGTCCAAACGCAGATATGCAATCAAAAAATAATAAAGAAAACAATTAATTTAAATAAAAAAAATTAAATGGCAAAAATATTAAGTGTTTACGTAAGAAAATAATATGAAACTGAACGATTCGGCTAGTTTAGTTGGGCATAAAATCTGAGTATTTTCTTTTAATTTTGCAACAATATCGAATAGTCGCATTGAATATGCGGGACATTAGCGGACCGGACGACAACATAATTGACAGTTAATACTGCCTAGTTATTATCATAATTCGCGTCACATCAATGCTACATATTATCATTTCACATCTAGTGAACTAGGTACTAGGAATATTAAATACCACGCAAAACGTTAAATACCATGTTACTAACATGACTTTATTGTTATGACATGACAGTGTGCGACAGAATTCATATTTCAGTGAATTCAGTGAGTTTACCTGTATTTTAACACTATTCAAATTTTCCAGGGTTGTTCAAGAGTTAAGGCGTTCGGCTGTCATGCGAGTAGTAGCGGTTCGGTCAACGAGGCTTAAGATTTTTTTTAATCAATTTATTTTTAAGATGGCTCTCATATATCCCGTAACTGGGCAGACACTGTTTAATTTGCTAAACGTTAAATGTCGTAATTAAATTCTGAAAAGGCTTCTATACTCAAGAAATATTATATAAATTATATTTACAACAATATGAGTACATATAAATGTTATAATATGTACTTATAATCCTTGAAAATAAGTACAAGCTATTAGTTATTCAGAGAAAAATATGAAACATTGAAAATTATGTTAAATGTCAATAAGTTAGGTTAACTCCTAATCATGCTATATTAGAAGTATAGAATAGATGTTTGTATTGGGTAAGAAAAAAAAGAGAAAAAAACATTCACCTCCACTTAATTAAAATTAAAAAAAAACTGAATTAACGATTGACGAGGATTTTTTTTGCAAATATTTTATTATGGCTGGTTTGAGACTAATCAGTGATCACTACTAGTAGACTGATGATAGGTTGATCAACACCTTACAACAATTTCATCAGAAATGGCAAGCGTCATAGAATACATATTTTTGAGCTCTCCATTACTGTCTGGTGATATATTTATGTGTTAAGTATACAAAAACAACACGCGTCATTAAATCAGCGCGTAATATTTCTAAGAACTTCACTAGATATTTGAACAATAATAAAATAGTCATCCGATACTGTTATCATTCAAATAATATCAACAAAGAATGAAAAATACAAAACTGCGAACAAGTTTCTTAAGAATGTAAGACTATACTCTTATTGTTTAAGAATGCACGACACATGTGTTTAAATATCGATAATTTTGTACTGCGAACTCATGTCTAAGTAATTCGGTACAGAACGTGACAAAAATTATCAACGCGACTATTTTAGAACTCACACGACGAGCTGTAATGTACATCTATGTGTATAGATTGTATAAATTCATGGTATACATAATAATATTATGATGTTATATTGCTGTACTAAGAAGTGTTTTCTCATTGTACATTGTTATTGAATAAAATTAAATGTCATAACATACATAGGTAACTTAAGACTTGGTATGCCAATGGAATGTAATAATATTTGACATATTAGGACAGTACCGAAATTAGTAGATATTGACTCTTTGTAATATTCTCTATACTACTCCTCATTCTTATATAGTATATCCTCTACTGGCCTCAGTAATAATGACACCTATATAGAGCTTAAATCTCAGTGAAGTTTAATGTTTTTCAATTAGCAGAAAAATATGCATTAATCGTATAAAAATTGTTATGTGACAATTTGCGACAGTCATTACACTTGTAAAAACGTATGACGTAGAGACTCAAAAATATTGTAATCATATACCATAGGTCACAGAAGAAAAATATTTTTCTTTGTGTATCCGAGAATTTTAAAGTGAATTATTTGTTTTGTGTTTTTTTATTATATAATCGCATGCATGAGAGCACAGCCGGTCAACTCCATTGCCCTCTATGATGCTCAGCCGGGGAGGCTGGACGCTGCATGCGGGAAACGTATGTTGTGTTCGTGTTTGGGTGTGGGTTGGGGATATTGCAAGTGTATATTTATCTGTTTCTTAAAAATATGCAGATTTTAGGAAAGAGAAAACACAGACGCTGGAAGACCATTCCAAACATTACCGGTGGCATTAAGGAACGACCTTTGGAAACTGCCAGTTCTTGTTCGACACGTAGGTCTATGATAGTAAATTTAACGTTTAATGTGTTGTTTGTACAACCAAGAGTTGTTATGATATTTATAAGTATTTTAGTTAAGATAATAAAATTGTCAATAAGTATATACATTTATATTTTAAGCTTGTATGACCGTCGAAAGCTTACTTTCCAGTTATACTCCTGGATAAATTTATTGCTAACAAAAATCAAAAACAGCTTTAAGCATCATTGAACGGCGTTTGCTAAGATTTCTTTGCCATTATTTGGTAATATTACGAGTATCATATTGGTGTGTGGTTGTATTAAAAAGTCCTAGTTCGGTTCTGGTTGGGAGGCGCGATCCGCCACTTGGTCTCCGACAAAACCAAATAAATTATCTTTTATTGCAGTGACATGCGAATAAACGCAAGTAAACCGATATCATCATGTCAGCCTCCGGCGACAAGGCGAACACAATGGCCCGGCCGCAAATCAATCGCAGCTCAGTCTCCCACAATAATCTACCATAGTCCACCACGGTCTCCCATAGTCTCCCAGTTACCTATAGTCTTCTGATCCCGCCCACAGAAGTCCTGGGTCCCAGCGCCACCACAGAAACCTCAGGACGTGAATCAAAAATGCAGGCTCTTTTTTTTGATGCCGTGACATCTATCACAGTGGTCAACAACTATTGTTGTAATATACAATTCTAACGTTTTGCTGTTTTATTGGATGTAAGGATTATTTTTGCTTTTTGCTTCACAAAAATGTCTTCAGAAATGGAAGCATTACTAAGACAACAAATATTAGTGTACTTAATTATCGAGATCGAGATGTAGGATTTTGTTGCTGCAAACCAATCCACCGGATTGATACTACGAAATTTAAAGAGTGGTGATGAACATTATAATATTATTGTTGCAAGTAATGGATTGACTTGCTTCAAAACGCTGTTTAAATATTATTTATGACACAGGACGTAAATTTAAAAATTTTGAAATTCCATCTTTTATCTTTATAAAAATGCATTATTTTACAATTAAAATTTAAATTAAGCATAATTGTTTTACTGTTTAAAATTAAAATCACTTAAATTAGGCATACAAGCTTAGTTATTTGAATCAAACATGTAAAACAAAAATATATACAATAAATTTAAATTATTTAGGTAAATACTAATACAAATTTATAAGTAACAGATATAAATAAATAAAAATTTAGAATTTATCCCACAATATATTTGTAGACGACATGTTTCGGCCACGTTGAATGGCCATTTTCAAGTCAATTAGTAAAGTGAGTTTTGGCTTATAAGGATGAATAGGAGCTTGTACATATAGAAACGAGTCTATAAAGAACTGCGGCGTAGATGAAATTGCTCTTCGCACTACTGCAATGCAAACACTTTTGAAGAAACTAGTTTATTCATGCGAGGGCATAGATACTACTATGGTCAATCATGAGCGACATGACTTAGATGTTACTATCATTTAGTTAGATGATGATTACTTAAGTTGGCATAATAGTTGCATCGATACTTGAACCGATGGTGCTTAACGGCTGGCTCGCCTAGGACCGGTTGACACGCCGACCAGAAATAATAGAGTGGATGTTTGTGCAATGCCATTGTCACATGTGGGCTGGAAGTGGGCTCCCAAAATAAATTCACAACACAATGGGGTGGGATAATCGATCGCTCTACCACGAAACCAGTACATCGCAGACAGAACACGAGGCGTTTTGTAAAACATAAACGCACACAGGAGAGCACAAACAGAAGATTTAAATATCCAGTTGTACTCCATGAGTTTCATCAATTCGTGTGTGCCAGTGTGTATAGAAAGTATATTATTAGACTTAGTGTAATATCTTGCAATATTGATGGCATAACCATGTTGCCCTACATAGTAAAATCCTGGAAGGAAATCATGGCACACGAACCATATTGTAAAACATTTCATAAGAGAGCATAGACAAAGAATGTAGCCCGCCAATGGACTACGAGTCTCAATTATTCAAGTGTGCAAGTGTGTATGAGAAGACTTTGTAGTCTCCTTCTTGCTCTTCGTGTCAGCGACGTTAAATATATTCCGTCTAATTTCTGACAACATCGATGTCTGAATGTTTCAGCTGCAGTGACTTTATGTTGCAGCACTCTCCATCGTTTCAGGTTTTTGTCGTATTCTAGTGAGTATGGTCTTCAGTAAATTGGATTATTTCCATATTCGCTATTACTGGACTGTTAAGTGGTTGTGTGCGTGTAATAATTAAGTCGGGTTAAGCCACTCCTTATGACAAAATGTCCAGTCCTCGGGAGCGTCGGCCTGATCTGATTTGCTTAAAAAAATCCGATTAACAAATCATCCAAAAAAATGTCTCGGGTAGTCCAGCTTCCCCACGAAAAAGCAACTATAGTATCTGCGGCACATACTTGAAATTTTGTGATGTTTTTTGATTATTAAATCGGATAATTGTACATACTATTACTATTTTTATAACGCTTAACCTACTGTATATTAATTAAATTTCGTTTTTTGTTTCAGATTAAAAATTCTAATAAAAGACTGTCATTAATATTTTTTAATTTGAATAAGTAAACTTACGTGTATAATAATCGTTAAATTATAAATACCAATGTTATAAAAAACTTTGTGATTATGATCTTTTCAAAAGTGTAACCATATTCCGATACGTTCGTAAAACCACAAAAAATATGTGTACACAACACAAAAAAAAAAAACAATTTTGTCCCCTGAATGAAATGCGGATTTCAATTGTGTTCTGTTTGGTTCTTTGAAATAAAATTGCGAGCAGAGTCTATCTTTTGGGCATTCATTATAATATTAGACGCAAGTTAAGGCTTTCTTAGCGAACCAAACACTAAACTATGTACACAATAAATTATTCTGAGAAAGCCCAACAATACAAATCACATAAAAACGTAATAATATATCGAATAATAATACTCGAACTACAACATTACTTCGAACACCAACAACGTAACTACTTTTGCGCAAGTTACTGTCGATTTAATAGCTATTAAATTAAATTAAATTTAAGTAAAACAGTTTTAATAAAAAAATAAGAATAAGAAAAAGAAAATAATCACAAATATTCATGATAATTTTTAAATTTAAAAATAATTTTGGTTTTTCAACCAATTAAATACAAACGTTCATGCGATTCAAGCGTAATAGAACTGCAGATATAATGCTAAGATATTTGATTGTTGTAAATACTTAAATTTAAAATAACGCTCAATAACACTATTGGTATTTATTGCTGTAGAATACTGAAGTTATCAAGAAGAAATGCGTTTGAATCAATGCGGAGGTGCTATCAGTGGCCTGTGATCTCTCAAGCAATCCCCGGATATCTTACCTAATCCTCCGAGTTCTTAGCCTTGACTTTCAGCTTTGTCTCGTGGTCCTCCGGTTTAATCTGCAGAATCATCGCTCGTATCTCCTGGACCCTCATTCCATCTTCTTTAGTAAATATACCGAAGACTATCGCCGAATATTTAAAACACTCGACTGGCATGCTAGCAGTAGCCTTGAGATTAAACTCCGATGAAGTTAAAATTGACCATTAATCAACATTTTACTTGTTAAGTTTCACTGATGAGGCAGACTATAAAAACAGTATATTATCCGCTAAGCTAGTATAAAAAAAAACAATAAAATCGACAAAATACGATGAAATATTATTTCTTCTTACCATATAGCCGTTGCATATCTGGAGAATATGTCACCATGAATTGTCACTATTTGTACGTTGCCTTGTCGTAAGATATCTCTTCATTCAGACATTTACCTCCAGGACGATAATTGAAGAGTCTTTAAGATTGAGTCTTTTTTTAATCACATCTTTTAAGGAGATCAAACGATCTGCCAAACGCTCTTGAACTTGGATAATTTGGTCCTGAAGCTCTACCCAATCGTGTAAGACTACATACTCATATATAATTTAAAAATATATTAATTCAGTCATGAGTAATATTAAAACTCGTTTTTCAAACATAAATCTACACTTAACTTAATTAATACCGTAAGATATTTTAAATTTTTTAGCTAGCCTACCGTGAAGTTATGTGATTATATGAAATATAGATATCAGGTATTGTAACAGTTGTCTTCAGTCCATCTTCAAAGAGACGTGACTTACATAATCGATAGACGAGTTCTCCCGTGTGTTTTGGCATTTAAAAAAACTCTTGGATCCTCCTTTCACCATCGGTACGTCTGCCTAATCTGCGATCAAAGCTTAGTCAGTGGCCTCAGAGTCCTGCCCAGGATTACAGAGGTCTGCTCTGAGTCTCATGGTCAATTGCACAAAAGTTTGATCAAATATTGATTAAATCCTAAGCATTTCCTATGTAATATACTAACATTTAGTTGTACGTGCGAGTCTTGCGAGAGACAGAAACGGAAACATATTAAATGTTATTGCATTTAATTCGTTTGTGTTTCTGTCTCAACAGAATATAATATCTACCTTTTCTAGAAATTTTGAAAACCTTATGTAGAAAAAATATTGAATTTAATTAAGCACCTTTCTTTTTAGTTTTAAGAAATGAACGATAAATAGTGAATATTTAATTTACCGTTCAACTTTATGATGTTTGCGTGATTGCTTTTAAACATATATGTAAGTTAAATGTAAGACAATGTTTGAAATAAACAAAATAATTCCAAATATGTATGTATTTTTAAATTAGGACACATATTTCATTCACATCAGAAGCATATGATACCACTATATTTACCTTAAACATCCTTCTTTATAAAATATATATTTAATTGTGTATGTTTTTCTCTTTTTTACAGGTCAGCTCTGCACTATGAAGTTCGAAGGATTGCAAATATTCACTTCGGCGTTCTCGCATTCTCGTAAGAACCTAGCAAAACTTATTGTTATATATCAAAATAAAATAAGAAATGTATATTTTTTTTAATAAATAAAATATTTAATGATTATTATTTTTTCAATTACTTACCACCACTATTATTGTATGAAAAGATTTATCAGTTTTAAATAAAATTTTGACTTCAGCGTATTCACACATAACTAACTGTAAACTGTGATGTATTGTGAGTATTAACTATGTTCTCCACGTACACGTTAAATATTCCTCAGGTGACTTTGCCAATTCATTCCTCAATATCGACAGTAGGCCTTGGAATGCATATTTTTATTTCATCAGGTAATCTAGTAATTCACATTCACTAGTCATGCCATTCCTTCATTAAACATATTTATTTATATGAGCTATGAGACTTTATAAAGTTTATGCGAAAAAGCAGACGCGTGTTAGCAAACATTCAAGACTTTTTTATTTGATGTAATATTTATACGACATCCGTCGGCTTTAAAACTATGAAGAAAACGTGGATGTTGATATCCCTCTTTTTTCTGCTTTAATTCTTAAAAATTTCTACAAAGTCTATTTCACATATATTTATAATCATTGTTATTTGGAATGCACTTTTAATTATCTTTTAAATCACATCTAAAGTAATAATTTATATACCAATGCATACTATGAAGTGTCAGGTCACTAGTATAAGTTTTCCAAATTGTGATGGCTATTATACACCTCAATTAAAACGTTATTTTCGCAAAAAGGCTTAATTAATTTTCTGTTTTCCTCTAGTCATTCAGGAGAATTACAGATTAAGATCAATATTATATATTTTGTGTTACTAAAGATGCGGTTACCGGCTTGGAAAAAGTTAATAGTGATCGCTTACACATTGTATTTTTGATATAATAATAGCCATTTATGTAATGGTGATCTTGTAAAAAGAAAGACGTACAAACAGTGTTGTTCATCAAATGGTGTACTTACATCATATAAAGATTCTATATAACTTGAAAAAAAACGGATTTTTACTCGATATGGGTATGTTGCCATAATATGAGCTTAAACTTTGAAGTTTGGAGAATATGATGATCACAGAGCCGGTTTAAGAAAAGCGAGTCTAAAAGATGATAGGAAGACTTAAATAGAGAAGACTACTTTTTAATATTACTAAGCGACGATGACTGCATACATAATATAGGTGCAAAAGATTCAGGACTTTTCTAAGAACCTTTTTACAGAGCAGTATGCTTAGCGACGTAGAAAAAAAGGTCCAATGAAACAGACAATGAGACGAATTCCTTCCATAGGTTTTGGTTTCGATTTCACAAAACAATAACATCTCAATCCTTTGACAAGCAATAACATGAATCAATACAGACATCAGAGATCCTTCCACTATCGTATGTCACCATAAACACACGGCGTTATAGCATTTCCATTGCTTCAAGATTTTTATTTAATTGTGTCCCATAAAGAAGAAGCCTGATAGTCTGACTGCTGATGGTGCATCAATGGTCCGGCGTCGATCGGGTCCGGCGAGATGGGAGATGCGGTATAGGTCATAATATAAAATCTTCGGCGACCATAAATTTCGAGCGTAAAAGCGTACCCGTCGTTTATCTCTATCAGATGTCAAATCCTATTTGAATAATTCACATAACGTCTGTGTTACTTTGTCTATCGGGGACTCCTCGTAAAGACTTCCTACCGGTCTAATGGCCATTCCTTCTTTTATTACTTTTGACAGGCAGAGGTTTCAATTTAAATTGTTCGAAATTTTGATTAAACAAAACATTTTTTACGTTCGTTTGTGTAAATGATTCGACTTTTCATGCAAATACGAATTAATTGGTTACGTTCCTTTATAGTGTTTGTTTTTGTTTCATCATCATCATCATCAGCCTGTGTCCGTCCACTGAACGTAGGCCTCCCGCATGAGTCTCCATCCTCTTCGATCCTCCGCCTTCCGCATCCAGGTCACTCCCGCTATTCTTCTTATATCGTCAGTCCATCTTGTAGGGGGTCGGCCAATGCTTCGTTTGCCAGTTCTTGGGAGCCATTCCAATACTTTTCTTTCCCATCGACCGTCGTCTCTTCGACAGATATGACCTGCCCATTGTTTTTGTTTATATATTTATGATCTAAAAGTGCGAATTGCTTTTTTTTGAAAACTGAAAAAAGGTATACATCCATTTTTATAACATTCTCATTTTTTCACTATTTTTATTTACTACTATCGAATTAAAAATCCTATTTCAATAATCGCATATTTTTTTTTTTTTTTATTAAATTTTACATTACTTGTACCTCCAATTCGCGCTTACACGAAAACACAACATTTCACGATTATACATTTTTTTCATGACATACATAACTATTTTAATAAAAAAGAAGCAGGTCACGTCAGGTCGAATCAGTGACGTGACGTGGCACGAAAGCGAATGAAGTTAATTAAATATATTTCAGTGTTTTGGTGTCTGAATCAAAATAACGAGAACACGGCGTAACATAATACGCCAGCCTTTATTAAATCTTTCGAGTCGTCTCGGCTTTGCTTACCTACACCACTGCCATTATATTATTCCCTTTGCGTTTCGGTAATGCGTATTTTTGGATTTTTTCCTTAAACACGTCCTTTCATTGAGGCTTTGTGCGATTTTTTTCCATGGCCTGAACCTGAATGCTCGAATATCGCATTCCCATAGGGACGTCTCAAAAAGAAAATATTTTGACGATGTTTGAGCGTATCGTACAATGGACCGGCCGCGCGCTGCACGCGGGATAACATTGTGCAAAGTCGGGTCCTGCAATATGCTTAAAACAGTGACAGATTAAGGATATCCATATTATTCTTCCCTCAACAGATTCTATAGCATTCTTTCACCACAAGTTGCAACCAAGCAGTTGTCATCTGCCAGTTTTGCAAATCAATATTGAAGAGGCACGGAAATTTAATCTTGAAAAGGATAAACTCATACTATTCACGATAAATAATTTAGCGAGAATAACGAAAAATAATAGATTTTCTTTATTACATGCATATGAGTCAACATTCTCTTTCATTCGATCTCTCTGTCAAAACTGCAAATAATTTGGAGCATAAGGCCATCCTCAAAGTTAGGCGATCATGGACGGGTATTTCATTTAGTCCCATGTCATCTTCTTCGTAGTATCAATCCGGTGGATTGGTTTGCAGCAACAGAATCTTGCATCTCGATCTCCATTCCTCATAATTTTACTTGAGATGTAATCATTTTTTTGCTGATACGTGGGATGTCTTTTAGACCTTTAATGTGGTATTTTCCCCTTTATTTCCACATCCTAATGCCGTTGACCATAAAGGTTCATCCGCCTTAGGAGAGCATTTACTCCCTCCAGGACAATAGTGTAGAGTGCCCTAACCAGCTTGACTTGATGAGGTTAGCTGGGTGTTAGCTTATTCCGGCCAACATTTGGTCCCTGTCTATATTGGCCGACTGATGTCGCTCACCCCCCACCACGAGAAGGAGATAGATCAGGATTTTCCTTTCATCGAACCTGTGACCTTAAGGCATTTCGCAGAGTTCTCCAGTACTTTTAGGGGGTAATGGGGCCCATGTCATATTTTCATATTAAAGTTTCGCTGATTATAAATCACGATGTTCATAATAGGTATAATCAATGATTTTTTGCAACAAATATTTGAAAAATATTTAGTAATTAAATCCTCAAATAAGTCTCATTGTTTCAAATACACCATGGTGAATACACATTTAGGACTCTTTTAAAGCCAAACAGAGTATTAAACCTGAAGGCAAGCGTAAAATAAAAATAACGTAGAATTACTTAAAACAAGAATAATTAATTTAATACAAACGTTTAAGTGTCAACATTAAAGTACATTATGTGTTCTGAAATAGTGGTGAATATATCAGCTGTTGACATCACACTGGGCATCTGACCTCCAAGAATATCACATAAAAGATAGCGTAAAAGTAGGACACCCGTGTCGCAGGACACAGCCCCGGAGAAAGCATTAGAAGAAAAGAAAGCTAGAAACTTTCCAGTTCAATGCAAAAATACTTTTTTCTTGGTAGTGTAAAAATACCGTATGCAGCCCTGCTTAAAATTGGGCGGGATAACTTCGTACTGTAGACGTGTGGACTTATAATAGACTGCACCGTTTGTAATGCGTAGGTATCCTTATTCTTATGGTCTACTGACCTAGGTAATTGAAAAGTAAATCGCTCATATCTCCTACACAGACCTTCGAGAGATGGCCAGGAATATGGACTCGGTGGGTGTTGGAACACGTTTATTATATGAGTGTATTACCCGGCGATTCATTCACATTGTCCATTATCATGGGCCGCGGTACAATAATGGGGCTCTCATTATCCTAATATACTGCACTGCGACTGTTAAACTATTACCTAGCGCAGCCAGTATGAGGGCTGGAGGATTTACCTTTTTTCATGTTTATATAATGTATTGCATAACGGAGAAATCATGCAAGCGAAAAACAACGAAGCTGATTTCTTTACAGCAATTATGTATTATATAATTTATTCGTACATGCAACTTATGTACAAAATAACGTTTACTTATTTTAATACTGTTTTAATATGTATATATTTCTTAAATTTTTCGTTATTTATATGCATATTCGCACACGGACGTTACAAACTATTGCTTACTCATTTTTGTTATTCGAGGCAGACCTAACATTTTTTTATGTACATACAGGAGAATACCGACATATGGTAATAATAGTAATTCTGAAGTCTTATCTGTGGAATCCTATGACGCTTACCATGGTACATATGGCTAAGCGCTGCATGTGGAATGTTGATCCACCAACGTCATAGACTACAGCCCGAGATTCACGCATCATCATTATTATTACAGGAATTTACTATAAATGCGTGGTCTTCACTGGTCGACTTTCGTCTACGAAATTTTTTAATTGATAAGCAATGACTGGAATTTTACGGGTGAGATTTCAAATTCACACTAATCGGGGGTATTTTAGAGCTCAGAAATCGACTAAAAATAGTTTTTTTAATCTCCGTCGGGGATCGAACCCACGACCTTTGGCTTACATAATTAACGCTTTGACCATTGAGCTATACCCGCCGGCAAATAAATTGTAAAGATGAGACTAGGACCATGGCGGTTGACGAAGATTTAGGCGACAATTCGAGATGACCAGATGCTCCAGTTAGAGGAGCGAACATGAAGATAATGTCTACTCTTAATTGTTACAAATCAAATAACTATTACAATATCTTGTCAACTACAATTTTCTTCATTTCCTCGATTTTTTCATCATTTCCTATATTTATTATACGAGTATTTAAAGTTTCTGATGCTATATGTTTTCAAGATATTTGACAGTAAAAACGCAACTATCGCATAAACTTTATGCTCTCCGTTGAAAAACTACTTACTTAGAACATAAATACACTAGTAAATATAAGCTAAGTTCTAATTTGTCAAAAATTTGTTATGGCGAAATTTAACATACTTTTTGAGGACTGAATCTTTCGTCTCGTATTTTTGTCGCTTGCCATACCTTTACGTATGGCCACAGTGGGACTAGTTACATAGTTTTGCCACCGGTGGCGCTGGCGACCGACCACGAGCCGCGGAAGTGCCGACGGCCGGCAGTTGGCCCCCACCCTTTGGCGAAGGAAGGTCCACGTTGCGGCCGCGTGGCATGTCATACTGCGTGTCACAAACTTGTAATGTTTTTAAAGTAAATATAATCTGTGCTTCTACAAGAAAGTCTTTGTCTGCTGCCCTGCTCCTCATCCTGCCTCGCACGACGTAATAATTCCCCCTCTTTGAGAGAGGAAGATGTTAATATATATTTATGTTATTTTGCGTGTATTTAAATATATTTACATAAATCAAGAATGATATAAAATAATATGTACAAAACTCGTATATAATTAACGACAAATGTACAAGGTATTTGATTTAATGGGCAGGTGCTCACACAAGCGTGAATCCTCTGAATTTTCGATACTGACACTCGCTTCCTGACAATTATTATTTCATCACCGACAAAATAATTATCGAAACATTCACAATACCTTCGTTAATAAGTCGAAAGCAAAACTTCCTCCCTTCTAGAATGTAATTAATCAGACTATTTGTTACTTAACTCACCTGTCGTGTATATTAGTAGTATGTAGTAGTGTAGAAATTTATAGTGCTGACATAATTAAATTTAGTTACCTGCTCATATATTATGATTGTTTATTTATTATATATATATAATATATAAAAACATATGCAGCGTATTTAACTGAACTTGTTTAGTCTTCCATTAGCATAAATTGAATACAAATTTAATATACATTTATAAATATAATAATTTATCAATATATGTCAGTTAACAATGTTAATTTTATACACATATGTCATATCATCTCTTAGTATAATATGCAGCATGTTTCTCTGCCTTGGCTGCACAAAAATGGTGCATCCCAAGTGCAGTGTCCCAGTACATCTCTGTACCAGATTTATGTTCAAATGTAGTTGAATCCGGTGTCACGACCTATCGTCTCCAGACAATTCGTTCAACCACTCATCGGTAACAACGTGGTCTGCACTGGACGTCTGCTGCACAGGACATTTGGCGCACGGGACAGCTGGTACACTGGCTGTCTCGTTAACCTTATCTAAAGATTTTTCTAGTTATCGTAGAGTCCAGATATCCATTGTCTCGTTAACCAAATAACATAGGTTAGGGTAAGTTAGGTTAGGTTAGCGAGACATCCAGTGCACCAGTTGCCCCATTCACCAAAAGTTCCGTTCACCAGACGTCCAGTACGTCCCACCTCGTTACCGATGAGTCGTTGAACGAATTGTCTGGAGACTAAGCGCGGCGAAACCGTTAAATCCATAGAGTGTAAGAATACATATTTTTTATCGAAACGCTGTAAAAAAAATTACCATTTTAATAGCGTATAGAGATAATGAAAAAAAAGGCGCACTATAGTATTAACCAATTTTTATATCCGCAATATTCATTTTAATTTTTCATAAAGGGAATTTTACATAATGTGTCAATCATTTTAAGTATCAATAATTTGTCCACTGCAGTAAATAACGCATTGCCAGCAATTATGTGGTTGTTTTGATGTAATGATTGACTTGGAAAGGAAATGAAGATCGTCAATTACGTTTCACTTTTAATTTATTCCGTAAAACAATAACAACACGGGTATTTTGCACAATAATATTTTGTGTAATAATAACAGGCTGCTCTTTGATAACCACGCAATGTGTTCCCCATTTAATGGCTTTTTTTATTTTTTATTGTTACAGATATATTTTTTACGACGCATTATAATTAAAAATGAAAGCCTGAATGGTACAAATGCCAGGTGTATATTAAATTGATAAACGCACTATTATAGCAGCAGCTCTCAAACTATTGCACAAATAAGTTCCTTAAATAATAAAAAGTTGTATCAATATTTCTACAGTTAAATGAAATATATATATTATTTATATTTAAGTGTTCACGTTAAGATCCATTTCAAATATTGAACATTTAAGTAATACTTTAATTGCTTAAATATGGATAAAACCATGAAGAATTTAACAGTTTACTTCTTTTACAGTTTAAGAGTTAAAAGACTATTGGTAATAATATAACAATCAATGCAAGAAAATCATTTTAATACTTCAGTACGGACTCATTTTGACTAACGCCATTATTATATTACTCACTTATAATATGATATGTTATTTTTATACAGTACTAGCTGACCCGGTGAACTTTGTTTCACCCGAAAGGCAATAAATGAGCAGATTTTGGATTTTATTAAGTTGAATTTTTCGGTACATATGATATCATATATTTGGTCTGGTTAAATTCTATTGCAGTAAACGACGAAACTTCAGCAAGTAGTTGTCAGCATTTCGACAATAATCAAACGATATGCGTAATAATTCGGCGAGCTAACCTTCTTGGTAGTTTCTTCACCTGAAATTAAGACAATAGATTTGCTATTTTGTATGTGCAGCTAACATCCATATTTGTAGCATAATTATAAAGGGGTGAAGATAAATGATATTAAATCGTTTGCCGGTTATTTGTCAAATTTTCTCTAAACAAACATCTTAATCTTTAAGTCTATTATTTTCCTGGTAATAAGCAGTGTAATTGGTCATTTATTGGAAATCTAAAGCAAAACCAAGCACTGTAAAATGTATGTCATGACGGAATCAAAACTATGATATTAATTTTCAGCCAAGTCGTTTAGGCCGTTCTTGAGTTATAAAAACAAATATAACCCGACTTTCTTTTATATATATTGATATACAGAATCGAAATTCCAATTTTTTTACAAATATTTAGAAACATATATTTAGAATAGTATACATAAATATACAATAAATAGAGAAAATAATAAAAAATAAAAATAACAATAGAATAAGAAGATGCCTTTCCATTTGCTTTTGTTATAACATTTTTAACAAATAAAAGATAAAACTGATATTTTCACTAATATTTATTTTGTTTTTGTCTTTTTTTTCCTGCCTTTTGTTTTCTTTTTTGTTTCAAAATATTCCGTACCTTACGTAGGTACCTACTTACAATACCTACTTTTGCGTCATTTTTAGTTATGGCGTTGGCTATAGCAACATTTTCTTCAACTGACAGCTGTCAAATTACAATAGTCTTGTATGAAAACATGTTTACGTAAATGTTCAATATTTTTTCTTAATCAAATCAATTTTTAGTATCCCATGGACGTTTTTGGGTTCTAAGCTACCTTTCCACCAATTTTCAGCCAAGTCGGTTAGGCCGTTCTTGAGTTATAAAAACAAATATAACCCGACTTTCTTTTATATATATAGATTATTTTATACAGGACAAATCCGACCTATCCTTCAATACGGCAGTCACCTTTGGATTGGAGCCCCAAAATACCTTCTAAACTTAATTGACTCAGTTCAAAGAAGAGCAATTCGTTTGATAAACAATGACACCCTTACGTCTAATCTACAATCAATGGAACACAGACGTAAGATTGGTTCTCTTAGTCTTTTCTACCGTTATTACCACGGTCGCTGCTCTTCGGAACTTAAAGAACTAATTCCTCCTGCACCCACTCACAGCCGACAAACTCGTCTTACACTTGCCGAACATCCATACACGGTTAACATATGTCGACCAAGAACTGGCAGCTTCCAAAGTTCCTTCCTTAATGCCACCGGTAAACTATGGAATGCTCTTCCAGCGTCTGTGTTTCCTCCTTCCTACAATCTGGATTTGTTCAAGAAACAGATAAATGTACACTTGCAATCTCCCCAACCCACACACAAATACGGACACAACACACGTTTCCCGCATGCAGCGTCCAGCCTCCCTGGCTGAGCGTCATAGAGTGCACTGGTCTTGACCGGTTGTGCTCTCCTGCATGCGTTTACATAAAAAAAAAATGGATTGATAATATGGGAAAAATCCCATACTTGATAAGGGAATGAAACTATATAGCATTATTAAATTATATACGTTTATATTTAGTAATGTTTGTGTTAATGACTACAAATAAAAGTTATTTAAGAACATATCTGTAAGAAAACAAAGAAACTGATCCGTGTGAAATGTTTATAAATATCCGGCTTCCTTACAACGGCAACATCGTAGCTTACAAAGGTAATATTTTAAAACAAATATCAAATTATTCTCTTCAATCCATTCTTAAATAAGACATAACTCACGGGAAGGCTTAGAGGCTGCAGGTCACTACCCCCGCCGTCGAACAAAAACATATTTTGTTTCAGTCTAAATTTATCGTCGTGAAATTATTATTCCGTAAATACCGGATAAATTATTCCTATTCCTTAAATATCAGATAAATTATTCCGCAAATACCAGATGAGTTTCTATCTGGGTCCGCAAAAGTTTATGTTCTACTGGTCCTCGCTGAGATATATCGACTCTCGCCTTTTGTTTGAGTTTGTATGGACCCCGCTCTTCAACCCCACAGGGGGCCGGGTCGCTTGAAATCTATACCCCCCTGCCGTTTGTGGACCATGTTGGCCACGTCATTTTGCGATCCTCGTTTTACGATACCTGGACAAATATTGTAGAATAACGCAATTTATTTATTAATACTCTCGCAAATTCTTGGCTAACTCCATCTTATAATGACATTTCTTTCATTAACTAGGGCAGAGAAAAATAAATTATGAGATTCGAACCGCAAACACTATTCATATGTCCTGACTATTGAGCCCGACGTGGATTACTACACTTTTTCACCACCTTATCAAATAGAGAATTAAATACTTATTTTATGCGAGTATCATGCAATCTTTATTTCTGTATTACGTGAAATTCAATATTTTTATTAAATAATTAAAATTATAAATTTACAATTGCAATTTCAATAATATCTTCAAATTGACTGGAAAATCGTTTAAATTTTCTTTATGGCTAAAACTAGCGTAATAATATTTTTGTTATTTTTCTTTAATACGGGAGCGGCAAAAAAGTTGATGGTCTTAAATCAAAGTAACGACGAAAACCGCCAGCTTTTTTGCCGCTCCCTATACAACTGAATATAAAGTATACTTTCATAATTGAATTACACTTTCAAATTCATTAATAAATACTACAATTTAAATTATTACAAAAATATCAAGTAAATATTTTTTCTCTTAAGTGGTAACAAAAATTAATTTAATTGTTTAATATCTAAATTGCTGGAATAAATATTCGTAATCTTAGTAAGTTATAAAAAAAAAAAATTGTTTCATATTTTTAATGAAAATATTTATCTTAGTAATTTTTTAAACTTGTTTACTTTAAATGATAAATTAAATTCTTTTTCGTTTTATTTTAAATATAGAAACTTAACAGTTGAAAATCATAAAAATAAATTACTAAAGTTAATAATAACAATTAAGTTTTATTTATCAAGTAAAGTATTGAATTAAAAAAAAAAGTATGGTAAAACATAACAAATGTGACCAGAAAACAATATGTTTGTTACAAACTTAAAAGTTTAATTTTATTTTTTTAAATCGGTTTATTATAAACCTAATAGTAACACACATGGTGGTCGATAAGCGTGATATCGTCGAATCGTCCCAGACCGTCCCCCCCGCGGTTTCGATCTCGTAATATCTTTTTCCCGGGCATCATCCTCTTTCAGTCATAATGGGATGATCATACACACATTCATTCCGCCACAACGGCGAGCGCCAATAAACTCCTTTGTGAGGCACTCGCCCAGCTTGCTCGCAGTCCTGCAACAGCATTATAATTACTGCCAGACACAATACAACAACTCAATACACGAACCCCCGAGCTGCATAATATTACCCCGCCCAGTGGTAAGAACGCACGGCTCCGAAGAGAACGGTAACAGATTTGTATCACAATCTCACGTTGCAATTCAAAGCTGTGTTACAGCGATAGCACTTTATATGTAAACATACTCGGCAGAACTCCGCCAAAGGGTGATGATAAATCACTTCTGTGGATTATGTGAAGCTTGGAGTTTAGAAGAAAGGGCTACACAGTCAACCCTCTTAAAGCGTACTTTTTTATTGGTAACAGACATCTCACTTCACTAGAAAATAAAGCATATTCCCTTGAGTATTTTCTTAAATAATTAATATTTAATTATTTTTTTCTTGATTAACATATTTACCGCAAATACGTAACAATTATTAGTGCAATTACTCAAACTGCATACAGATTATCTGGTGGTGAATATATCAAGAACTGGAAAACGAAGCATTAGCGGACCCCCTACAAGATGGAGTAACAACATAAAAAGAATAGCGGAAGTAACCTGGATGCGGAAGGCGGAGGATCTAAGAGGATGGAGGCTCATGGGGGAGGCTTACGTTCAGCAGTGGACGGATACAGGCTAATGATGATGATGGTATGAAGTGTATCAAATGTACGTTTGACGTAGAGTCAAGAAAATAAAACATGCTCCGAAAAGAACAATCACATTTTTTTGATACGCTATGCTTAGACAATTTCGACAATGTTAATCGGTTAATAGTAAATACCTAATGATAACTATTTAAGTGTGAACGAAATACCAGTTGGCATCCAACCTCCAGGAAGACCACATAAAAGATGGTGCGACAGCTGGACATCTGTCTTGCAGGATCAGGCTCCTAATAATAAAATAATGCAGTCGTAGAGAAAACAGAAAAAGGAGAAGAAGTTCTACATGATGTGTTCAGGAGCTATGTTTGCGTAATTAGTTGAACCACTTCAGCGGGAGTAGGATCTGCTTTATAAATCATTATTTGTATGATTGAATTGAAGAATTGTTTTTTTTTGCATTTTACTGTGAAATCAGCACCGGAAGTATAATATTATAATCATAAATTATTATACAATAGACACAGCTGAATATTTTGCTCAGTAAAAAGCTCTGAACCGTTGACTATGAACTCGATTCGTTGACTCGCGATTTGGTTGACTAGTGTCAGGTGGCTTACGCAGTGGACGGCAAACAAAACAAATTACTCCTTACAAAATGTGAAAAGAAAATTACGTCACTTTGTACGAATATTATAAGTCATCTGCTCTGTGTGCTTTTTATACCTTCACAAAGGAAGCTTTGCTTTAAATATTCACTCGTGAAAGATAAATAGTAATTATATCCATTATTAAAAAATAATCTACGTCTTTGTAAAGCAACCCATTTTGTATGGAATAAATTGGAAGAAACGATAAGACGCAGAGGTCATGCTTACTGTTTTCAAAACAAAGTCTCAAAAAGAGTCGAATCTTTGAATTAAGACACGTGCCAATTCTACTTTCGGATTTATTTTGCTGTTGTAAAAACAGACAGAAGCAATGTTTATGCACATACTTAACTCTTTCGCATCGGTTGTCGGCACATGCCGTCCTAAGATTCCCCGACCGTTGACATCATTTGACGTGATATGTCGTTATGCTACTTTCTTAGAATAGTTTTTTATGCATCATCTGATAGATAAAGGATACAAGAACCAATGTGATATATGAAAATAGACCAGATAAGTACGTTTATGCTTCAAATACTAGTTTTACAATTAACAGTATAATTTGTATTCAAGCCGAGCCGTAATGAAAGGGTTACAAACAGCTGTTTCACTTTCAATGAAAGTTTTTTCAATTCTTCACATGTATAAACGTAATGCTTAATAGTGTTTGGATCTTAAGAATATAAAAACCTCCAGGACGATGAATCTATATGACAGCAGTAATGGACATAATAAACCTTTCAAATAATGGAGTTTAATTTATTTGTACATCTGTTTTATAAGCTTAAAGATTTTATTACAAATCCGTATTGAAACTAAACTGTTTCCGCGCAGTAAACAAATGGATTCCCAATCGCTGGTAAATGGTTCAGAGTGGCTCAAGGGAAGTTAAATTGTATCGAAGTTCCGAGTGGCCGAAGCGCTTGTATTTGCACGGTTCCCGCTCCGTCCCACGATAAAGTTTCTTCCGACGATTATCACAGTTGCCTCCTGCAAGAGAGTGGAGGTTAGTGCGGTACTGAGGATGCTGCACCAGCATAAAACACTATAAGTACAAACATTAGGAATACCGTGAATTGCTGATACAGGTTTACACAAATCCAGATGTTTTTCTTTCTATATGCGTTCCATATCTTAAGCATATGATCAGGGCAAAATTTTCGCTTCTATTCACTTCTATCATTTGTCCCTAGATATGTCTGCACTCGATCCATCTAGGAATACACATCCAGGGCAAGCCTAGCCCAGGACTTCAAAATACTGCAGCTCTAGTATCCGAATCATATAAAGCATGATTTGTTAATCGGATTTTCTAAGGGACATCGAATGATTGGCTTAACGCTTCCGAAACCTGTACCATTTGATACTAAAGGGCGACTCAAATTCAACCAACTACTTGCTATAAGCAACAAGTGACAACCCATCTTGGTTCTGTATAATCACATTATTAATTGGACAAAAATAATAATAAAAGTACATACTTTGATATTAGTTTAAATTGCTAAATTAATTTTATTTAATAAAATACCCATTATGTTCGTAATTATGCAAATTCAACGATATATTGTCACTTAACAATCTTATTTGTCATGGGTAAAGTTAAATTTTATTGTATTAATCTCACAACTGAAGGCTTAAATGCTAGAAATTGACAGTTTAAAAAAATTCACAATATTTACTTGTTGATTCTAGCTAATGAATGAGTCGAGGTTTTTTGGGGTAGAGCCGTATTCTATGTGGCCGATTTTCTCCTTCTTTCCGATATTTTGTCCTTTGTTGTAGGGGTGGGTCATCAAAGGTTGACTTTGAGCCCAAAATCCATGATTCCAAATATGGCTTTAAAAATGAAATGTAAAAATATTTTCTATTAAATAAATTAATGTACGTGTTTTTATTATAATTTATAATGTTTGTGATGTTCGAATTATAATATTAGCATTGACTACATATTATTTATAAATATTTTTATATCAATACACAAAAGTCTTATTATGTCAAAATGTTTTCAGATAACAACTTCTTGCCTTGGGGTCTTCGAATTAAAATATTCAAAGCATAGCGTCGACTCCCGATTTTCTCCGCGTTATTTGATTGTGAAATGCAGTGCATTCGCCTCGTTTGTCCCGCTTGTGCTGTCAGCACTTCCTCCTGATCTGATCGGCACTTGGTCCGGATCGCTGGCCCCGTAATGACGATTCGCTACGCCTCTACGGTGTTTCCGAGAGCCGGACGGTGCATGCGAACAATAAGCAGGGCTGTGCCCCGTCATTAAATAATCAAATATATAATTATTTCACATCGTGTGTTCTTTGCCGCGAACGTGAAACAATATTATTTATTCTGATCATCATTTTCATCCATTTTATATTCACAGTTGGTTAAGAGACGACGGTTGATCTGTTTGTACGTACTTCAAATACCGCAAAAGAGCATAAACTACAACTGCCCGCTCTTCAAGCCTACATAAAATGTACTGCAGGGCTGACATGAGATTAGATAAAAACCTTGGTTAAGACAAAACCATTTACAATAAATTTGACTTCTTTCTCATGTTTTATTTTTATATATTCGCTTGATAAAAATTTCGAACTCATATTTCAAAACATCGAATTTCAAAAATGCATCTTTAGAGGTAAGAAATAAACTCGCTAACAATGCTATATGAACAAAGTCGAAGGTTAAAAAGCTCAAAATATATTATTTTAATCAGTTTTTTAGCATAGAGCTCAATATAATCAATCATAGAGTATTTATTGAAAATACTGCCGGTTCGTATGACGGTAATCTCACACGCGTAATAATATAAAATACTCTCCATCAAATAATGAAAATTATTACAAGATAAATGTCACACCATGAACACTAACCTTAGATTCTTTTTTATTCAATTCGGGCGAATGAAGCGTTAAGGCACCCTTAAAAATGGTAAGAGTCGTAGAATTCACAGTGAGTTTTATATTAACCTTTCCCCTGCCAGACCAATTGTGCAAGAAAGACCCCCATAGGCCAGCCGTTTTCAATGTCAGAAAAGTCATTTTAAAAAATCAACAAGTGCTTAATATGATGTTATTTAATGTAAACTTACCAAATTTGCATGTTTTTCCCCTTTTCCATTAGAATAGACACACTTAATTGATAAATAATGTTGTGATAATTTATACGAACAAGGTTGTCACAAATTGTGTAGTTTAATAATGATCTGGCGAGTTAACTCGTCCGTGGCCTGGCGGGACCTAACGAGTTTGGCGAGTTAACTCGTTCGTGGCAGGGAAAGGGTTTCACAACGTGTCAGTATTTTCATGTGTGCTAACGTAAAAAAATACCATAATATTCCACTTCCTCGTACATATTTTGTTTTGTTCGAATAATGAATTTGTCTTTTTTTCACCACATTTTCATATGGCAATTCGCAATTAGGTAAAAACTGCAAATATTTATATTTTAACCGATAAATTTATAATTTACTGTTTAAAAAATGTATGATCAGGTTTTATTTTATTCATAAAATTTAAAAGTTTAATTTTTAAATCATTTAGATACACATTTTCGTTACTTCAAGGTAACAATATCTTAATAAAATTTGATTCAATGATGATAATAGTCTTATTTATTTAGAGAAATTTATCATCGAAAATACTCATGGAATGAAAATAATGCAAATAATAAGGTGAATTAATAAGCAGCTTATTGTTATTAATGTAGTCAAACAAACACGGGTATGAATCTGAAAACTTGTTTAAAATTAAATCTCACTACTGAACCGTATTATATTTTACACCGCGTGAAATCCCATCGTTCTTTTGTCTCAGGACGATTTAAATTCGGAATTCTTAATGGCCGGCGATATTTCTTTGTGACATCTTTCTTGATTAATGAACAAAGGATTTGAGCCGGGAATTCGCCTTAAAAAATATGTTGTTTCAAAGTTTCATCTTACAAAAAGGTTCGCTTGTTTATATCAAATTTGAATCTTTTATATTTACGAGCCGGTCTTGTAAAGTCTCAGCCTGACAACGCTCTAAATTTCGTCCCATACTATATGTGAATATTTTACTTGAAAATAATATTAACATATATCAAATAAAAAATATATTATTAAGTATGCGACATCAATTTATAAAAAAACAAACAAAATATAAATTAAGATTTCTAAGCAGTATAAAAATAAATCAAAACAAAATAATACTCGTATAATACTCATATTAAACATATTTGAATAAAGTTATTGAAATTGTTGTGACTATTATTTTAAATTGTTAACTTTTTAAATCGAATAAGAGTTAATTTTATAGGGTAATGCACGTTTGACTTAGTGAGGAAGACAGGTTAAAAAGCTGAGGGAGTAGACTCACACAATAGAGATTCACACAGCAGACACAGATTTTCGTCCTACAGTCACATATTTGTAAGAAAACACACAATGTACTTGGTGCAGCTTCAAGATGCAGTGCATACGAGTATATAGTATGAAGTAGCGACCCTTTTCCTCGAACGGTTAGAAGACATGCTTTTACATAATGAAGACGTATATATTAATAATTACTGTTAAACTGAAAAATAAATACGTCAATTTTATTTCGCTAAAATCATTTAAAAGGTGATTTCATTTAATATAAATGAAAAAGTTTATTTATCTTTCTACATACTTGAAAAATTATGGCACTAAACCATTTATTCTTTTTACTCCAGATAACGGTTTACATATATAATATAAAAAAAAAATACGACGCATTCTCTTTACTTACTCCATAAACAATACTTGAAATAAAGAGCAACACATTGATTTACTAAAATTACAATACTAAAGCCCATAACAGCAACAATGTGGTTAATAATGTGATTTATTTGTTAGCAAACAATGCCAAAACAAATCATGCATTTACGAGTATTTCTTCCACATCCTAAAAGGCGTGAGAATTTTGCATGTATAAATGCGTTAACTTGAAGTTTAAAAGAACCACCCAGGTGAGCTTTAAAGCATTAAAGAATTTTCCTAATAATTGAGGTAATTTTGTAACTGTCACTGGGTGATGTAAACAAAAGTTTGTCGAGGAATTGTTTGAGTCTCAGCCCTGGGAAGCCGCGGTGCCCATTAGCGCAGTTGCCCTTGTAGTTCTTCCCGCTGGGCTGGTGCCGTGGACCATTATTGGTTTTTTCCACCATCAACGTCCTCTTCCAAAACATCTCAGCATCCTGCGAGAGCGCCCCTCAAAGACAGACAATGATTCCTACGAGGTCGTGAATCCACCTCAAACGAGACACCGAAAAGGAATAAAGAGCCTTTTGAATCTTTTTTAATTCTTCAAAATTCCTCTTCTTGGGTATTACTTTACTGTGCGGAGTGATTAAGCCAAGGACATGTGAGCGCGGTCTCATTCAATCACAGTTCATTCAAACAGCATTGCACGCGGAACGAACTTGGATGAATCATTGCTTGTTGTCAACTGGTGTGTGTCATTGATTGGGTTTTTTTACCTTTTGAATCAAATGTTTTAAGCCAAGAAAGCGTTATACTAATAATAATAAAGATAAATCGATCAAAAAAAAAACGATTTACGAATTCCAAAATATGCGTTGGATTTTACACCTGCTATCTCTTCAAGCCCTGAAACTACGAGTATTTTTTTAACCAGGTGGAAAATTGAATGAAGAGATCATTTGCGACATGGTATAGATAATTGCAGATAACAAAACTAAGTTGCGGCATTTGTGACAGCCATTTGTTTCAGAAATTTAGCGAACTAGGTATTTAAAAAAACCATTGAAAAAAAATCTCAGTTATGAATGGCTCTACGGTGAATTTGAAGATTCTATTCTTAACTCTCAACTAACTACAAGTTTTATTGTGTTTTTTTTTTCTAAAAAAAAATAGATCATGCAACTATTTCATAAGCCTACAGCCATTATGAGCACATACGAGGAAACCAGCCAAAAGTAAAATTGAGTACATAACGGTAAATTAAAAAAAAAAAAAACTGAAGAGTTTCTATATTTTCCATGTCTTAAAGTTGATATACTGAATTTAAATAATTTTTATCAGTTTTGAAATCGTATTTTTTAAATTTAGTAGTTATTACAATGTTTATTTATTAGCGCATATTTAGATGGGGAAGATATTAAGGGGGTGAAGCTCTTAAACTCCCACAATTTACATCACAGAAACCAACAGTCACTTTGGCATCCAACTCGACTAAAGCTTTGTCGGAACTTTTGAAAGGAATCGGATACTGGAACTTCAATTTCAGATTTCCTGTTCGTTTCAACTGTCCTGTGTAACACAGCTAAGCATTTCCTCAAATTATTAATTACCAAGTTATATAATTTGAAAACCGTTTATAATGAATATCTTTAAAATATTAGACAGCTTAGTGGAAACTACAATCAAACAGAATACAATGAATGCTTGAATTATTTTTCTTTTATGTATCAAAATTTGATCAATTTAATAGAACCAAAAATATGTTCAGCACACCTCAATCGGTTTATATCAATATCTTATTCCGCATATATCGAAGGCATTGGTTGCCTGGATATCTGTAATTTTTGATTCATGTTAATATCATCGTCTCCAAATGGGCATGTTTTAATACGAAATGACGAAATTTTGTGTAACTCTTTTATAATTATATAGCATGGGTGCATTCAAATTTTATATATACTATACATCACAGGTATATTGACGAGTCAGTGTATGAAATTCGTATTGAGAGGTTTTAATCCGATGTTTATTATGTTTTTCTTCTTATTCAAAAGAAATAATGGCAATTGTGATATATTTTGTTTATTATATGTAGTACTTGGAACTCAATTTCGTATAAAAAAATATATGGTATTATAGTCAAAATAAAAATAGAAAATATAAAATTTTTAGTGTTTTCAAAAATGGTGTGTTTTGTCTCCAGGCAGCTGATACGTCATTTATTTTCAAGTACCGATATATTTTACGAGTTTCAATTTCAGTACGAAAACCTCAAAAAATCCCATTTCGTCCCTAACAATAGACGCCACAATGGGTCGTGATTTGGTATCGGAGCGCATTATATTACATCTCTTGGAGGGCATTCTCATGCAGGTGACGTCTAAGACAATGTGTAGACTTCGGGAAAGAATGGGAATATAAGAAGATATAATGGTGATACTCGAAACAGCCCATCGAACAGTCAATAGACACAAAGATCAGTCGTTAGTCTTTCGGTTGTGCTGGCTTTGGATCTATTGTTGCGGTGAGAACCGAGCTCAATATTTTGACAGCTCCCCTGCGGAGAAATTTATTGCACACACCTCGGATTGGTCCACGAGGAGGTCTGGCAGAGTCCATGCGACCGGTCAGGCTCAAGAGCTTAAATCAAAAGTCATTGGCGAGATTGTCACTAGATGCTGGAGCACCCAGGTGGTCGAAGTGACTGAACGAAATAATCGTCTAACTTCAGATATTCATATGCAAAGATATTACAATAAGGTCACAAGAAGTACTAATATCAGCTTGATATAGCCCTTGATTTAGACAGAAAAAAAGTTTCGAAAAATGATCGTTTGTCTCCTATTTTTGTTCGCTCGCCTGACATGCGTATCTAATAATGTTAGTTTTAATTATATATAAAATTTCAACAAATAAAATGGCGTTTGCATACGCCATTTTATTTGTTGCTTCATTTCATGTTAGTGCAATTTTCATCATGTGATTATATTGGCGGCGCTGGATGTCACAGTGTTCCGTCAGTCGTCAGTTAACCTCTCGTCCGGCCGGCGAAATCTCATATACCGGTCGGAATGGGAAATAAAGTCTTTATTAAAAATAATTGCGAATTGTGCTTCAAAAACAAGTTATTTTGTGTTGTTAATCTGTACCTGCATCCTTCCTCCACGCGGCCACGTAACGAACCCGCGACTTGTCAGTACATTATGCCTAATTGATATTTATTCAAGTATATATTTCATATATTATATAAATAGTATGTACAGCAGAGTACCAGCGAAGTACCGTCGGCTGAACTTTTGAGAGGATTTCTTGAATAGGTTCATAGTTCGTTATCAATAATTAACATTCTATTGATTACTACATACTTTGAGTTATAAAGGAGACTAAATATTTGTATATATTGGTATTTTCTATGTCCATTGTTATCGAACCAAATTCAATATGCAGTTAGAGTGTTGTTAAAACTTAACTGACGTTTGGTATAAGTTGCATTTCGATCAATTGAGATCGCGTCGTCCTCAGTGCAGTTTAGTTCAAACTTCTAAGTTTCCAGAACTGCAGCTAGTTTAAGCAACGGAGCGGTGATTATGGACAAAATTGACCTGTTGATGTGTCAACTTGTCAAGAACAAGAATTAAGTCGAGCAAGTGAAATTATCACTTCAGAAAACATAATTGTTTGCTTAAACGTTGATCAATAGTTTGATTTAATGTTATGACGCTTTTAAACGACGGATATAACGTTTATAATATATAAGTATCATTAATATAACATTACAAAAATATTTTAACTTTTAAATAATGTTCGACTATCACAGGGTTTATTTTTAACTTTAATTATAACCAAATCAAATGTATCTGATGATCTCCAGTTAGTCGCATAACTGATAATTGGATGGATCAATATTAAATTTTACTAGAGTAATACTGGTATAAAATAATATTGTTGGTGGTTAACTGCGTCTTACGCGGATTAAGATTTTTAAACTCATCAATCATTTGAAATATTCATATTTTGAAACAACAATTTCAGGTAAAGTGTCAACCAATGACTTCTAAAGATGCAGTATTATATTTTGCAGTTCCTCAATTATTTTATTTTTTAACGGCCTAGGCCAATACAAACGGTTTTATAATAGAAAATACAATAAATGAAATGGTAAAACAGAACAATATAATAGCTAAGACAATACATTTAGACAAAACATGAACATGAGTAAAAAAACAGATCTAGTACATTAGTAGAGGGTTCTGCGAAATGCTGGAAGGTCCACCCCGAAAAAGTCCAAGTCACTAGAGGAGTTAACCAGTCTACACATTCTTTAACATAGGAGAATAGAATGCGTAGTTGGTTTTGGATGTCCTTACATGTAGCAGGTCACTGCCTCTAGTGAACCGGGAGGGACATTGAACGTAATTTCCTGCAATAATGTCGAGTCATCGATTATGTAGTTCATAATTTTAAAAATAAACAGCAAGTCAGTCACTGTTCTACGTCTCTCCAATGTAGATACATTAAGTCGCCTCTCTATATGTTCATAGGAGTAGCTACCTTTCTCAAGGCAGATCAGTCGTGCAACTCTTGACAAGAAGCGATGTTGGACTGATTCAATCCGGTCGATATGAGTTCGATAGTAGGGAGACCATATAACGCTAGCATTATGAAGGCATCTTAGTTGAAAGAACTACTAATAAATTGAATTATTTACAATTTTGGCTCGAGGTTAACGTTTCTCTAGAATAAGATGTCTTGTGACGAAGATATAATGAATCTGTGGTACTAAATATAAAAAATTCCACACCGTTTCTAGCATGCCGGAGCCGTTAAATGTGCTTCAGGCTACACGGCTAGATGCACTGACAGCTTTAATGATAATTACTGTTTATAATTGAACATAATGTACCATTATTATTCTGGTACTGAGCCGCGTATTGTGTATCAGGCGCGCATGGGAGAGAGATGGTGGGGCCCGTCAAGACGGACGCAGGCGCTTAATTCGAACACATGTAACTGGGTGACCGTATTCACATATCATGTACTCCTGGTAAGTGCATTCGGACGCCCGGCGATCTATCATACTAAACCTGACGTGACACGACCACGCCTGGATCTCTGGCCACGAAGTGGGACGCCCGATCCACGGAGCTAAAAAATAACTTGAAATTTATAGCCTTTATAAACATCGTGAACAAAATACTCATACCAACATGTGTGATGGGATCAGGAAGACAAGGGCATTGCTCCTATTAAACTTACTATCACCAATTTTTCACATATTTTGCACCATACTCATATATATAATATATTAAACTTGTTAAGGTTGCCCTTTTTTAGAGAATTTATTCATTAATTTTGAAACTATCAATTAACGAGAAAATTGTAATGTTTAATATTTTACAGTAAACAAATGTCACTTGTCACCAATGGTGAAATGAAAAAAAAATAGCATGGTCGATTATTGATTTATTCACTATTTTAGTTTCGTTTTTCATCAAACCGAAAATTTTTGTACACATACGAGTACATGTATGTATAAAAATACATATATTAATTTAATTCGAATTTCCGCTACTAAAAAATAGCATTAAATTTAGTAAAAAAAAATTCATTCGTTGACAAAATACAGAGCATGAAATATTAATTAAATGATAATTGTGTGTATTTATGTGAATTTATTTTGCACTTTGAACTGTACAAAAACTTATCATCAAAGTGATATTGAAAAGGCCTCCCACCTACCCAACAGAAAGCCTATACAATAAATTCAAAGTGCCAACGGTTGATACACTATACCAAAAATACACTATATTACAGACTATTAAAGAAAGGAGAATTGAAAACTGGTACACTTGTCATTCTGCTAGGTATATGTACAACTTATTAATACCAAAATTTAACACATAACATGCAAAAAATGGTTACAAATGTAACGGAATAGTTAATTTTAACAATCTTCTTCGGGCAATAAAAGCGATCAGTGATATTAAAATATTTATTGAAAAGGTTAAACAGTACTTTAAAAGATTTACGAACCGGACCGACGTCACTGCATAACAAATTAAAATAATGAAATGTACTAAAAATGTATTATTAATTTATATATACTTTAGATTTAATTCTATATATAGTGTCTTAAATTTTTATTTATATAATGTTAGTATTATATAAAAATCATGTAAATGTTTAAATGTGTATATGTAAATTCTGTATAATTATATAAAACTGTAAAATAACATAGATGAATCCCACGCCACACACAAGATCGTATCTTTAAGTGGTGTGGTAAGCGAATCTAAAAAAAAAAAAATATATATTGTAATGTAAATTACTGTGTAAAAAAATTATCTTTTTGTATTTGATTAAATAAAAATAAAATAAAAAAAAAACTTGTATTTTGGAAGTATTTGAATAATTTTGAATATGAATAAATTTACACTTAAACGTGCACCGAAAGAATTTATATTTAGCATTTCCTATCTCCTCGTGAGCTTAGTAGGCATTATAAAAATATATATTATTTATTTATAGAAACAGACTTATTAGGAGTATATATATATATAACTGATTTTCATTACAATTTACATAAATATAAGTATCAAATTGACGATGTGAAAGGTTTTTGAAATTGCGATAGATTACTATCACTGAGTAGATTACAGGAATACTTTGTATGCAAATATTTTTAGAATAAGATGACACGAACATGTTCTCATATAAGTAAGTATATTGTAGATTAGTATGACGATGTTAATGTTATCTTTGTCTCATGAACGCATTAAATAAATAGCAATAAGAAATATCCCCAGTCAAGATCCATTTGCGAAATTACATAATGTCATTCTGCAGCACACTGAAACAGTCGCTGACTGTTTATTACTAATGATGATGATTCATTTCATCATGATCTATGCCTCATTAAGCGAATGAATTACTTAAACAGACATTTAATATGATATCATATTATTTTGCTTTATTTTGCCATTAAATACACAAACTTATTTTCTTCTGAAATCTGTCATCATAAAACGGTAATTATATGGCGGATTTAACAGTAATAAACCCTGAAACAAACACAAATTGAATATTGTAGGTTTTAAAGTGCGAATATAAGGTAAAATAAAATCTGTAACATTTACAACAAAGAAGGTTCAGAATAAAATATATCATCATTACTTATTACATAATTACATCCTATTTTTAAAATAAATCAAGTTATGTTTTACATTTTTTTCTAAAGTAATCACTTTATTTTTTATACTGATAAAACGAAAACGATTATAGTTGTCAGATTAGCACGTGTCATTTTATGTCGACCATTTAGTATATAGATTTGGTTCGTAAACGTTCCGAACCTACTGACATACTAAGACTTTCTGTAATAGTGGTATCAGTAAAGTTAGGTTGCTTAAAGAAAAACAGATTTTCGCTCTCGCACAACAACATATCACTAGTCGAAGTATACGACTACTATAATATAAAGAACAAGTTTTATTTTCTACATGTATACAATGAAAGTTATAATCATTAATTAAAAGGATAACGGATCATTAAAATGACGCTCCAAAGTGTATAATATTTCATACTTTCGCAACGCTTCGCAAAATATAATATTTCAAGAAAACATCAATATTTTGAGTATTTTTGTAATGTGATCTTATCCGTTACATTTCTTCGAACCTTTCAGAGATAATCGTTCACAAATCGGTACATTTTTGGCCTCGCATTGTCTGCATGGAGCATGGTTTTGGTGCATTCGGGTCAGCAAAAAACGCACCATACATCACGTGGAGAAAAAGGTGCACTCGTGCAGTAGAATCTAGATTACAAGGACAGAGACTAGCTGATAACAAATCCAGGTGCAAGTCGTCATCCGTGGTCACAGATCCTGAGGGATTGATAAATCCTTAAGTCTTTTGAAGAGCCAATGGTCGGACTATCTGCGGAGATCTCTTACCACGGGCAGAACATTGCGGTGGCGTGAGGCATTCAGATTTTTTAAATGCAATTCAAACCATACAGGAATACCGACTGAGGATGAAAATAAAAAGGAATGGATTATGTGATCTTTTCATTTGTAAGAAAATTTCCGCAGTGATTTTTTAGTAATCATTTGACTACATCAGGCTATAATATCCACTCATATAAAATATACAATAAATAATACAAATACTCACTGTGTTTACGAGTTGACTTTTTTGCTATGAATTAATTTACTGGTGAGATAATCAGTTACACACTACAACAATATTTCATTATATCATTTTAACGAGTACGCAGTGAACAGTTTGGTAATTTATAAAATATTCAAGAAAGTTAAATTTTAAAAGAAATGTTCCGTAGTGGAACAAATGGAGTATTGTTGCGTGAACATGGAGATAATAAGGGGCTTTTAAAATAATATTTTTATTGCATCAATACAAAAAGTCGAGTTCGGTGGACCGACTTATATTTGAACCGTAAACAAATAAAGCCTTAATAATATAAAAATTAAGCATGAATATTAAAAATATTATCTTAAATAATTTCAAGATTAAAACCCAGTTTATGAAGTGTATACATACTAGAAATATAACATTAAAATGAAAGATCTCTCAAATCTTTTTTAACAAACATTTTTATATCTTTTCTTATCTAGTGATATCCTCAGACTCAGCTGTACTATATATAATGGCATCTAGAAAGTCAAAACACCGTTTGCCCCAGTTTTAGTTAATAATTTTTCTATACTATAAATTAGTTTGTCGTGCATGTGTTATAAATAAATAAATGTTTTTCTGCATGGCAGTCGGGCGCTTTACATAAAAATCTCGGCAAACCACTCTTCGTTGGACAGAAGTGTCGCCATAATGCTATCGCCCATCAGGCCGGGGATATCAGACGATCTTGGTCGCCCTTCAATGGGACCGGAGGGCCAGGAGTTGTGCCATTCAGACGAAGGCTGCATGGAGCTTTGTGCTGTGGGAGAAGCGACAAACATGAACGTTCTTCACCTGCTGAATAATGGACCCTCTTTCGTTACCCTCTATGTTATGATCGCATTTTGAACTTCTATATTATAAAGAACTCCTAATTCGAAGTACTCGTTCGCCGTAAGACCTCATCAAAGTACTAAGTCTAACTTGTTGCTCGGTTTGCGTTTGTGTCCAAATTGGTAAATAGTACTACGTTGTACGAGTATAATAAGCAGTCAACCTTTTTAAACTGTTTTTTAATAAGACAGGATAATTTACCTGACACTTTCAACTCCTAGATTATCTGGATCTAAGGGACGGTTCATCCCAAAATGTACACTATATAAGGGACCATTATATGACAAACTAACACAAATTATGTAAAAATGTAGTAAATGTGTACCCCATAGAATATTGTCTTCGTAAATATCGATGATCATGGTAATATATAATAACTAAGATATATGACATTACTTCCTAACCTTTACGAAGCCATGAAGTACTTTTGATCATTATAAGTCAAAATTTTAAGTAAGCTCAATAATAAATACGCCTCAAACAAAAATAATTACCAATTAATATATGAATATGTGTTTTAAGCTCATTTTTAAAGAATTTTTTCGAGTTACAATCACCTCACATTCCTTAAATAATCAAATTTAACTGTATTTTAAATTACATCAAGCATATTTTAATGACTGGACTTCTCATATACCGCATCACACTGGAGGACAATTATATCTCCTTGATTATGCGCTCTTTCAGATTAAATCCAGTGGCATCTGGAATTTTGAAGCCGCTGCACAGCAGTGCTAATGAAAAATAAATCGCGAAAGATTTTAAGGACACAGAGATGTAAATACTATTCAATTAAAAAATATAATTTCATACATGTCATGAAACGCTTCTCAAAGCACCTGGCACAACGTCATATAGCACAATGCACAGCGAAACACCGATTAAGAACCACAGGTTTATGATATTACCACAAAAACAACTAAAGAGACAAGTTTTTACAAGATATCGAAACTCAAAAAAATGCATGTAATAATCTATTATTCTTCCGTTGATCTAAGCAAGCATAATGTGTGAAGGGATATAATGGGTTTCTTTGCAACGACACCAAAAAAACTTATATTGAATCGTTTAAAAAAACGGATTAATAGACACTTGATAGGCCCTCACATTCATTCACACCCTTTTGCACACCACGGCCATTCATTGAGGTTGAATCCGACCCTAAAATTTTAACCCGATTGTAAAGAATCATTTCCGTGAATCAAAAATCTACTTATGTTTTTTTATACTAATATAAAGTACCACTATTCTAACACAAATCTGCCAAATAATAATATAAGGGGTGAGAATATTTGGCCATGAAACTGCTTTTGTGAACAAGCTTGTGTTCAACTGAAACGTAATCATACAATCGTTAAAAAACATCGTATATAGAAACATATCTTTCAAATATCGTATAATAATGACGCTAGACTTTACCTAAGAAGCTGTCGTAAGTTATTTATAGACTGTACTCGGTGGAACTTCGGGTAAAGAGATGAATTAAAAAGAAAGGAAAGATCATGACAGCTAATATAACTTTTAAGCGGCATTTGTGGCAACCATAGTAGCTAGGCATCTGATTTGGAATAAGTAGAAAAAACAGAACCATAGATGCTTTAATATGAGTGTATAGATACCGTAGTATCGTATATAGATACTGGAGATATCACTTCCGAAGAATGTGTTCGTTGAAGTTATAATTCAAAAAGTATATAATCGTATGTATTACTTTGAAGAGCCTCAATGGACTCGCATGAATCTTAGAAGGAGATCATTAAAGTTGCTCACCGCGCGGCACTTACCTGGAACAGGTATGAAATTCATATTTAATCACTGCAGTCCGGGAGGATACGCGGGATATCTTTGACATTTTCGCAGTTGCTCTGCACCCGGATAAAATGTGGCTAATCACCGCTCGTCAGAGCAACGAAGGCGTCATTAGTGACTCTCGCAGTTCCTCAAACTATCCGCTAGTCTCTTCCAGCTCGCGGCATTTGGGATTAACTTTGTAGAGTAAATTACTTTTGATTAAGTTCACTGTGAGGTGTGCAAAAAGAACAGTCGTGCAGACAACGAATATTCACCAACCAGATCGCTCACTCCGACGATTATTTTGTAAGTTCTGGTTATATAAAGGTCCGCCAAATAACTTTTTTTTTTGAAAATGGGGCGCAAAACATCGAGTGTAGCTTCGGTTGTGTGGCACGTAGCGCCGTCCTGTTGAAACTAAATGTTGCCAATATCTTCTTCTTCAATTTTTGTGAACAAAAATGGCCCAATAACGATCGCCATTGACTGTAACGGCCACTCCTTGCTCATTTTCGAAGAAAAATGGCCTGATTTTCAAAGTAATGTCGCAATATTTCCCAGCGTTGTTCAAGCGTATACACAACCATATTCATTCAGCGGAAGGATAAAACTAATTATCTGTCAAATCAGACATGAGCTAAGTGTTACCATTCAAGAAATAAACACTAGTTAAGAAAAAAACGTTAGATGGCGGACCCTTTAGTATGCTTATAACATTTTGTAACCTATATGTACAGAAATCACCATAACACACTGTTTCAATAATATATTAAGCATGAAGTAATACATTGCAATATTTGCACTCTATTCAGTGCATATCATTACAACAAAACTGCAGCAATATACCTTTGCCGAAGTCATTTCATGACTTTGTTTTTATTTTTATTTCGATCCTAAAATTCAGCCAAACACGGTGTTTATTTATAAGATTGATAGCTTATTGTTTTTTTTTATTTTACTTTAAATTAAATTTGATTGATATGAATGGTACTAATAATTTAAACAAGAATTAAGATAGGATTTTAAGAAAAGGCAACATGACATAATGATGTCTTGCTACAATTACACCTTAATTAGAATATTCGGTTTCTTCAATTAAATGTCTTTTGGGTTATGTTTCTGTTTATAAAATTTATTCAGTTATTTAACCTGTATGTTTGAGAGTCACGGGTAAACATACAACAGCAAGACCTTGATGTTATAATTACAGTAGATGTAATTCATCTTTAAATGAACCCCATGAAAAATACGACACTCAACATACACATTATAATATAGTTGCAATTAAACATCTCTGAAAGAAATAAAACAAGTCTTTGGAACTATTATGTACTATAACTCCAAGTTAACTTAATAAGCGATTAATGTTTATTATAATTGTTGACATATGTATTTATTATTATTTATTTTTAGCAACATATGCAAAAGAATTGATAGAATGTTTTTTTTTCTTCCAGAGGATATCTATGATGTCCATTGATGATAGTATAAGTCTAGGTATAAAAGTGACAATAATCTCATTATTTCTCAGTGTTGAACAATTGGCATGAACGTCTATTTTTAGATGTTTTTGTTATTCCATAACTGAGATATTGGCGTTAAAAAATGTTTGTAAAGCTACTTGAAATATATCAATAAAGAAAGATCGAAAAATACGACTGTGTGACTGTTATGTATTAGTATTATGATTATTTTTTATAACTCAAATCACTGATATGTGCATGCTGTGGGTATTTTAATGGTACAAAACATTAAATCTAATTGATAGACAGAGTGCCAGATAAGATGAAAATAGTGAAAAATACAATAATGCAATATTTATAAAGATATGACTGATCACGGGATATACTGATCTTTAACATGACAAGATTTATACAACCATTAAATTATTCTGTATCTGATTTTTTAGACTACCGTAAAACCATAAGCGCATACTCTGAATAAATATGGGACTTGATAATTCTCAAATCTTCCATATATAGAGCATAAAATAACCACAATTTTTGTCACGCAGTTTATATATTAAACATAACCCATGACATGTCCTAAGACATCTCTTCACTTGAAAGTACACCTGGATACATATACAGTTTCAAGAAGATACCAGAGAGACGAGAGTCCAGTGACTTGAAAGGTATTTTGAATTTACCGAAACATTAGCCTAATGCTTCCAGGGTCTGGACTATTTGGTTCTAAAGAGCGGTTAAATATAAAAAATACGTGATTTGCAACAGGCAATAACCCATTATGTTTTGCTACGGGTTCATTGTTAAAATTGACATGTTCTATTGTTTTTGGACAAGTATAATATATGCTAACGTTTAATAAAAAATAATGCATATCTGAATGACTGTAAATAACCAAATTTATAGTGTTATAATATTTTATGGAAATTCGTTCAAAAGTAAAAAGATTTATTTTTCGTTTTTCTGGATATTTATTTACATTTAATGAAACACAACACGCCTATGTGTGATCTCAGTATAATGCTCATATTCTCTCTGACCCAGGGTATGATGCTATCTCCCTACATCATTTTTTGTGTTCATCTCCGAGGATCTCCATCAGCTCGAGGTCCCCCAGCACCGTCCACATTGTCCCCGGACCCTCACAAAGACAGGCCATTTAATGTCTTCTGAGAGCCCAACGCGACCTTCATAATACTAGCGCCTTCGTTAGCATAATGAACAGTTTAAAGCCTGTGCTTTCAACTCGCGGACCACTACAAATTATAATGCTGTAATATATTTCTTAACACATTATTTCCTAGATACATGTAACCTCCACACATTACCGGCAATCACCGTCAGCTGCATTAAAATTAGGCTTTTAAAAATGCTATTTTAAGACGAGTCGATGGCAAAAACTTTTAGCCAATTTTTTATTCAAGATAGACTTTAGATGGTTAACTACGTCATTTGAACTATATAAACTGATATTCAGCTGCAAATGTAACATAAATTGATAAAACGTTCAATGTTTGGATAACCTTTTGACCGCGGCTCTTTTCTTAGATTTGTTTATCGATTCTTAGACTATTAAAACAGATTAAAATAAAAAATATTTCAGTAAAGAATTGATAAACTGAGCTTTTTGAGTGTGCACACTCAGTGAATTTGACCAATATTAAAAAAAGTCAAATTATAATTATCTATTTAATAATAAATTAACAACAATACAATAACCAACAATATAATTGTAATATGCGGCATAAAATGCGTGTAAAACACATGACATCTATAGACGTCGTTCCCAGTGAAACAGTTAGTAAATATCAAGTGTAAAACATGTTTTAATGTTGAGCCATAAACTGAAGCTTACCAGCCTGTCTTGCTTTACTTGTGTGTCAACTTTAGGACATCTTTGTATCGTACAGTGTTCGTGAAAACTTTATTTGGCATTAAAAAAAGGATCCTCTGAGATGGAAAGATCCTTGTTTACATTACACGATTGTTGACGAGAATATGTTCCAGTTACGGAAGTGGACAGTATGAAAATTATGTGTCATAAATCACGGGAATGCAATTATCTAATTATTAAAGAAGTAGCTTTTAAGAGCGTTAGTGATGCGTCTCTATGTGAGACTTACATATAGAACAGGAAAGAGTGAAATTTTCATAGTATTATATGGTCTATGACGATTTATATTCCAGAAAGATTTACGCAACATTAAAAATAGGTATGATGTACCTATAAATGATTACAGGACATTGATAAATTAACAACATACAAATTTCTCAGATTCACGTAACATGAAGTTGAGAGTCAATGAGACGAATCCGAAAAGGCATTAAAAGTGATTGTCAATCTGGTAGCCATTGTCAAACATATTTCTTCTATTTGATTAATGGTGACTCCGCCGTGGCCGGCTT
Organism: Glossosoma conforme; assembly: GCA_022606575.1. NCBI lineage: Eukaryota > Metazoa > Arthropoda > Insecta > Trichoptera > Glossosomatidae > Glossosoma > Glossosoma conforme. Next base: position 1,170,718 of record JAGTXR010000029.1, read on the forward strand.
ACGGCCGCACTAATGATATGTCCGAGCGAAGAGAAGCCTCTCCACCACGCACAACAAAACACCGCGGAGCTTTAAGCTCCTCGACTGTATCAAAGTATGCACACAATCACATTATAAATAAACTTACGTGTACTTGACAGTACAACAGCCTCACAGGACCGATTCAGATAAATAATATAAATAATAAAAATAAATTTTATTTTTCCCATATCTGTATTATCAGTGAGCTTCCGTAAAAATCGATAAATGCGTGAATGCCAGGTTGTAGTCTATGGCGTTGATGGATCAACAAACCACATGCAGCGCTAAGCCATACTAAAATATTACAATTCTCATAGAATCCTCAGATTTTATTTCTTCATTATCGTCTGTCAGTATCCTTATGTATGTACTAACGTCAAAATATCTGAAATATTATAATATATTTCAACTCATTACTGCAATTAGGAAATATATAATAAATGGTTCCCGAATAACCTCGGGGCAGGAGCGCGTGGACTTGAAGGGACAGAACTTAAAACGGCAGCTCTAGTATCCGAGGCACATTTTGGATGATTAGTTTATCGCATTTTTTTAAGGAGGACAGAATATTAGTCTGAAACTCTTGAGATCTGGACCATTTTTTATTAAGAGATGGTTCAACCCAACCAATGACGTACGGTAACAACAGGCGGTAACCAAAGCATGCTTAGGTCCACGTGCTTTACTTAGTAATCTAATGAGAATCGCACTTTGTTTATACTGTCTTCTTATTAAAGATTGCAGATGGATATAAAAACTTAAATACTATGATGAAATTAAAATGATTACGTTAAGTGTTTAATAAAGGTTTGGTTCTAAAACTGGTATGATCCAAGGATATTACAGGTGCTTCAAGAAGCGTTCATTAAAATAAATCGTTTGTTATTTTAAGCGTCAAAAATATTTATACAACTCTAGTCAATTTCTTCTATTACGTGTTTAGTATTGGTAATAATACTTCCTGATTCGGCCCTGAAAAATATGCGTACATTATATTATACAATAACATTATAAAGAAGCTTTCATGTACCTGTAAAGCTCCAGTGTATTACGCCTTCCTGTGCTACCAAAATATGGGAGCTTAAAAATATAAAGTAGATACCGTAAATTACTAATCTAACTAAAAGTTAAGCAATATTTCACGGCCCCGTTAAGCTTCCCATAAATCTGGATTAAATTACATATTTAACTTGTAATAATTAGAAGTTATATTTTTATGCTGCCGTTAGGATTAAAGTTGAGTGGATTTATTATTTTATTTACTCAATTTAACGCTTGAATATGTAATGAATTCATAATATTTATAATTTAAGACCGATGTTTTTTTATTATAATATCCTTAATAAAGAAGTCTACTAAAAAGCATTTTAGCATTAAGCGCTCTCCGTTTTCTTAAATATCTTAGAACAAGTCATTAAAACCTCAGTATTTTCAAGTATTAAAAATATACAATTCCTTTAAAGCATTATAAATGGTATGAAAAAATATTAATTTCGTCCATAAATTTGAAATGTAATGCAATAACTACAATTGTATTAAATCAAATAAATATTCATAATTTTATTTTATTTTGATGGTATTTTAACTTTATCGAATCCATTCTGTATAATAACATCTCATGAAAGTCTTGTCGTTTTTATTATTATGTAATTTAATTATATATGTATACAATTACACTATTTCAGTATTTGGCCATCTTAGAATAAACATTTACGCCTTTATAAAGGGTCCGCCATCTAACGTTTTTTTTTCAACTAGTGCTTATTTCGTGAATGGTAACACTTAGCTCATGTTTGATTTAATAAATAATTAGTTTTATTTTTCCGCTAAGCGAATATGGTTGTGTGTACGCTTGAACAACGCTGGGAAATATTGCAACATTACTTTAAAAATCAGGCCATTTTTCTTCGAAAATGAGCAAGGAGTGGCCGTTACAGTCAATGGCGGTCGTTATTGGGCAATTTGAATAATGCAAAATTTGAAGAGGAGGATATTGGCAACATTTGGTTTCAACCGGACGGCGCTACGTGCCACACAACCGAAGCTACACTCGATGTTTTGCGCCCCATTTTCAAAAAAAAAAAGTTATTTGGCGGAACCATTATGGTACATACTAAGAAGGATTACTCATGTTTAATATGACATTATATTTTAATTTTATTATGGCGAACGTTAAAACAATTAATTCAGTATTGCCATTACTTTGCGGATTTGTACGTGATTTCCAGGTTAAAAAAGTATACCCGTCCCGTGAAATTAGTACACCGTATGCATCATTTTTATTCTACATATCTAGATGTAGCGTATGGTTGCCATAAATAACCGTCACTCAACCATGTCTGCTGTCATTATTCTCGTCAGCAGAGAACTCTAGACCCGAAGCTTCACCGAGTACACACTGTGCATTGTTACCGTCAGCCTTTCCAGAGCAAGATCCCAAAGTCTTGAAAGAGAAGACAAGTTCATTTTCAGTATTTACGTCATATTTAGGTGTTTAGTAATGAGCAATTAAAAAAAATATCACAACAGACAAAAATTATTCGATTACGGAGTTATTTTCCAGTATGCAAATGCAAGCTTAAAAAAATACTTCAGTTGTTCGTGAAAAATTGATTGATATTTTTTTCAGTATCATACATTTCTTATAACATCGATAATATGCTGTGTCCGAAGCTGCTTATTTATTCACATTATTTAGTAAATATTTTTAGATGCCAAAAAGACCTTTTTTTAAACAAATAAGACTAGCTAAACACAACGTGCGTTGCCATGCATTCTGTATATTAAAGTGCATTTGCATACTTTTATGTGCTTAAATGCCACTCATTCTTGTTTTTAAATTGTTTTTTTTTTCTCACAAATAACATTGCAAACATGCACGCAATAACTCTTTTAAGTTTTATTGCAATCTGATGAACGGTATAGCAACGCTTTAAATACGAACAAACATTGATTTTTATGTATAAGATAATACCCCTCTACACAACTGTAGTGTAAATACATATCTTCGTTTCAAACATGATCGGCTTTGTATTGATCACATTCTATAAGCCAACCCTAACTATCCTCTTATAGAGGTCGGTATTCTCAAGCTTGGAATATTATTCATCCGCAGTCATTTGTCAAAACGTCTTGTATCAAAATGACTAAGGCATAAAGGAGTTATTCCGTTTGTCAGGGAAGATCATAAGAGATCAGGAATATTTTTATAAACTCAAATACATGCCTAGCTACATAATGAATATTTCATTAAGCACTATACCTTTTCGAAATAACATTATATTGTTAAAATGTTAATAGAAAATAAACCCACTTCACCGTGACTCGATATATCTGAAATAATTGTTAACATAATTCAATTTATGAAATTTTGTTTTGAGGCTTTCTTGAAATGACGCAATTGATGTCTGTGACGTACATTCTAAATTGATTCACGCATCATTTTATTTTAAATCTAAATTAAATATTTTGACATGTTTTTTTTATGTAAATACAAGAAAATAGACGGAGATGGATAATTATCATCTGTGGATTCTATTATATTATGTTTGCCATTTTTAACGTTGGCAAAACGCTGTATATGGATCCATAGCCTATTATTCATAGCCTTATAATCAAAATGGTGGTAAAAATGTAAGATGCACGAATGTCGGGCTGTTATCTATGACGTTAGCGGGTCAACATTCCACATTCAATGTTTAGCCATTCTTAAAATGACATGCGTCATTTTAAGTCCACATGAGATTTATCCACCACCGTCTGTTGGAATTCTCTTGTATTGATATCACCTCGATATTACCCTTGCAGGCCGGCGCAGAAAAGCCTTGATATGTGATCTATTTTCTCTTATTTTTGTTCGCTCATATTTTTCTTCGTCCGACACGCATATACATAAAAATGTTAGTTTAGACTAATTTTAGATTCAATTATCTAAATATAAGACACGGCGTTACAGGTGCCATTTTATTAGACACGTGAAAGTGAATAGTTCGCGAGATGGGCGATATCTGGTATTCGACGCGGTGTCTGTTTCTGCGCCGTCCGAGTCCGAGTCTATTCGGGACCTATGAGGTACACACGTCAATGCCTGTCCCGAACGGACAACCGAATATTGTCGATTCTATTATTTCAAGTAAATTTTAATATGCTTCTTGGCGAGTTTTTTGCTTTGGTGACCAGCCCCTCATCCGTTCACCACGCATCCCAATAACGATCCCGGCAATCTACAGTCGCATTTATGTACAGGTCATAAATTTCTAAAGCTCGATAGTTGTGAAGTGTCAGTATCTTATCCGGTTCGACACTCGCACGTTTTCATTATGTTCCACGACGCATCGTTACTAATGACTGCAAAGTTGTGCATTAGAACTCAGCATCGGTCGGCATCCATCAAAGCTTAATTGATAATATTATAAGACGCATCATCCTGATAACGATCTGATGTAATCTCGACGATGTATCGAATACTTGTTATGAATGAAAGATCACACACTCGAGATGATACCCAAGCGATGTGAAAAATTATATTTGTCTTTAAATGAAATGTTAGCTACACTTTAATAATATTTAATAGATATTTTGTTTTATGTATAAAACAATTTTTCAAAATTTTTCTCTATCGTATTATCGGAAGTCTCTTAATATTTACTCTATTTAAATTCACTTTTCAGTTTCTTTGTCTATGTTTTATAATATTTTTGGTACAAATATTTATTTATATTCAATATTCTTACTATTTTATCAGTCAATGAAAATCGAATGACATTTTTAACAATTCGCATTTATTTTAAAAAAATACTTGATTTCCCCGTTCCGTAACATGACGTTACTACCGTCTCGGTCGAACGGGACTTGACTGACGACTGCCAGAACACTGTGACATGCAACGCCGCCAAGACAATCACGGTAAAAACAAATTAAAGATGACAGTTGAACCAAAATAAAATGGAGCATATGTCATAACAAATAAAATCGCGTATGCAAAGGCCGTGTAATTTCATATAATTAAAACTAACATTATTAGATGTGCATGTCAGGCGAGCGAATAAAAATAAAAGACAAAATATCGTTTTTTGAGGCTTTTCGGCATCAGCCTAAAAAATCTATATCAAGCTGATATGAATATCTATACATTATTTCATATTATATGACAATATTATCATTGTTAAATTAAAGAAATTTAATTACAAATACATTACTAAATCATAGTATACTTATACAGTACTTAGGTTTTTTTATCATTTATATACCATATATGGAGCATATGGTCAACACAAATTAACACTAATCATTTATATCAATCTCTATTGTTCTTGTTTATTCCAAAGATTTCTATGCACCTGAAAGTCCACCCTAGAACGTATATAGCTTAGGACAGAAGGCCTAGTCAGTTTTCTAGGCATATTTTGATTGCTTTGTAAATCAGTTTTTTTCAGTTTCCGAGGCCAGATATCTCCCCAACCCACACACGAACACAACACACGTTTCACGCATGCGGCGTCTAGTCTACCTGGCTGAGCGTCATAGAGTGCACTGGTTTTAACCGGCTGTGCTCTCCTGCATCGATTTCATAAAAAAAAATAACAAAGCAAATATGCCTTGTTATAAAATTTCTGAATTTTATTCGGTGTGCATTGGCCCCGCGATGATAACATATTAATAAATAACGTAAATTATTTTAGAGACATTTAAAAGTAATATTTATATGCGATCAATAAAATATGATATCAATAAAAAGTTAATTGATTTTTTCCTTTTGTGAAGAAATCCTAATGGAGAAACTCGTAAGAATATACTACAGTTGTCGAACAGCGATTTCATGCTAATAGCTTTATCTTAATAGAATACTTCCATATGGATGTTGTTTTAATCACTTTATGTAAATAGAATAGCAATAATCATATTTCAGAGCAGTTATATTTATATAGTATTTGGCTGGTATACTAGTGCTCTAAACAATAATCGATTACATATTATTATAGTCGCGTAACATGACGAACGACAATAGCACATTGTAAGTGCGTTATTGTTAGACCACCGGTTAAACTTATTACTACCCCTTTGTTACCCCTTTACATATTGATATTTTAATAAATATACAAGTACAACAATAACCTAAATTGGACTTCTAATATTCTACAATTTCGAATATCTTAGAATGTATTTAGATATAACGTATACATAACTTAAAGAAGAGCCAGATATATTGATTGGATACGCTTTATTAACCTTTCAAACCTGCGGTAGATAGAGCAAGAGCAACATTAGAAAACGGGCCATTTACGGCAAACAAATTTGAAAGAGGGAAAATAGAATGTATGAATGCTAGTTTCATCTAAACTGCAAATGTACCGGTGTAGAGGTGTCATGGTTGAGCAAATTTACTTATTAGTTTAGCTGTACACAAATTGCAATAAAATAATACCAACTTTTGATAAGATGTGTCCTTGAACGTAATTATCGCAAAAAAACAATGAATGAAAATTGTTAAAAATAAAAACAAGTCGATTCAACTATAGCAAGTGAAGACATCGTAGTTTTGATACTGAAAAGTTGACCACTTCTTGTAGAAAAAAAAACAATTACAAATCATTACAAACTCTTCAAGAACAACAAAAAATCTTCGCTCAGCTCTCGACATATGAATTAATCGAGCCTGTCTCGGCTAATTATATGACCTCTTTTGTAAGTAGTTGATTAATCAATACAATGGCTAATGTAAAACAGGTTACGGTTATTCCTCACGTCCCTTTTCGCATCAAAATGATGAATGCGAAGGCTTTAATCTCGTTCTCGATGGACTCTTCGCAAAAAAACTGTAGCACTTTTTGTTTGCTTAATCGCCGATGGTTCTATGCGAATTTTAATTATGTGCAAGATTGAGCGTCCGACTGCCAAATTAAAAATATATATAATCGTGAGGCGGGGTCGTATCAACGGCGATACATAAATTTTAATGTTTTTTGTCGTTTTTGTTGTTGGTTTTCAAGCTACCGCAGTGCGACTGGTGTTATCTAATAATTATAATAATCTTTTCTTGTATAATTTATACGCCCGATGGGTGGCAAGCTATGTAATGATAAATTAAATGTGTCAACGAAACAAATAATTTTCTTACTAAGGTCTCGAAGGCTCGACAAACAATTTTTATAATATTATATTATATTATACAGGAAGCGGCAAAAATAACTGACGGTTTTTAATAAAAACAATGACGAAAACCGTCACCTTTTTTTCCCGCTCCCTGTACAATAAATACATAATGATTCACGTAAATAATATGTTAAAATCTCACACAAATTTTGATTAATTAATTTTAATATTTTTGTACAATAAGCAAACTTTTTTCTTTCTGAAGTTTAGTTTCCAGTACTTAGCCCTTCTATGTTACAAAATAGCACATTTTTCGGTCGCTGTATAAGTGTGACTTCATTTTTAATTTCCTCGAGGCTCAATATCTAAAAACAAAAATATTATACAAGTATGTTTTGTATTATTTTAATGTTTATAAGATTATATCTTATTTTTTGGAAAATATAGTAAGTGAGTTTTAATTTTTTCATTATTATTTATTATGTGAACGTTTGTATAGCAATACTAGAGCGTAGAGATATTTTATATGTTCTTAACGCCTTATAGTATATATATTCGTAGACTACAAAAACATATGAAACATCGCGCAAATTCGTATAATCAAAAATTTTAAAAGCAAAAATGTAATTTTTCTTTTATTGGGCCGCAAAGTTGCTTAGGCATAAATCTCTTGTTACGATATAATCATCTTTAACTTGTTCGCATCGGTACCCGATATATGCCATGTAAGATTCCTTTAAGATTCCGTTGACATCGGTAGCCGTGATATATCGTTTCGCTACTTTCTTCGATTTTTTTTTATGTTTTTATGTTATATCTATCATATGATAGCTAAAGGATGCAAGAACCAATGTGAATATGTAAATAGACCAGATAAGTACTTTTATTCTTCAAATACTAGTTTTATAATTGACAGTATAATTTGTATTTTACCAAGCCGTAATGAAAGGGTTAATACCACCACTGCACAGATAGCTCAAAAAGGACATTTAAAATCTCCGTGTCTGGGACTCTCATTGAACTAGAAAACTGGAAGGTATAAGGTGTGTACAAAAATAAAGGTGTCAGATATTTATTATAAATTATAAATATTGTGGTTGATGGAGAGCCACGTTGATCTCGAACCCCATCAAGAGTAGCCGCACTGACCAGGCGTCAGGCTGTTGTTGGGCATCTCTCAAGGCCGCGTGACCCCACCGCATCAATCACTCCGGCTCTTGGCAGCCGCCTGAATGCATCATCAGCGAAGTCTTCTGACCGCCGAAGATGCCAGCCACCGGAGACCAGGACAAGTGAGCTATCACACACAGCGGCGCACCACCTCTCCTAGTCTTTGATTGCTTAACTTATTCATCATCATCATCAGCCTGTCTCAGACTTCGGACCGGAGTATGCAAGACGAGGACACAAATGAAAGCCTGGCAGTTTTACAGCGGACCGACTGAATGTGACTGCGGCGTGGAGCAGACCCTGTCACACCTTCTGGAGTGTGCGCTGTGCCCGAATAGCTGCACCCAGGAAGACCTGATGATGGCCGGGAGTAACGCCATCGACGTCACCCACTTTTGGGCAGACAGGATCTGACCCTGTTGTTTCCGACACGATTATATATATCAGCCTGTGTCCGTGCACTGTTGAACGTAGGCCTCCCGCATAATTCTCCATGCTTTCAGATCCTCCGCCTTTCGCATACGGGCCACTCCCACTATTCTTCTAATACTTCTTGGGCACCACTCTAATACTTTTTTTCATCTCTTCGACAGATATGTGATGCTCATTGCCACTTGAGTGTGGCTATTCGTTGGGCAGCCTCCACTACTTGAGTTCGTTTTCGGATATTTTAGTTTCAGATCATTTAGAGAAACAGATCATTGAGAGATCTCTCCATGGGATGTTGGGCGACTTTTATTTTATGGGTAAGACTTGCTGTTAGATTCCACGTCTCTGCGTCAAAAGTTTACACTGTTAGGATGCATTGGTTGCACATCTTAGTTTTAAAACGTTGCGGAATTTTCGCTGTAGAAATGTACTGTAAGTTTTTCAAATGCTGTGCATCCAACTTGTATACGCCTATCGATTTCTTTAGATGCTTTATTGACGTCTTTATTGCAACCAATAAAACATCTTACAACGAGTAAATATTGACGTGGTAAAAGTAAAACTGATTGGATGTTCATCTTACAAAACCAATTACTGGATACATAATATATAGAGTTTCTTAAAAGGATTGGCCTCTCATATTATGAGTCTTGTCTGTACGATCATATCAAACAGCAGATGATAAGAAATTATTTGATGGAATACATTGGACAAGCTAGATTTTTCAGGATTCTACAATGAAAAAGCCGGAAAAACATTTGGTTGAACAGATATTTGGCCAAATCGCACACACTAAAAATCTCGTCACTTCACTGGTTGCGAAACATTAAGTAACACCTTACGACTCTATCCAAAATTATATCTAGGTGTATCACAAAAGTATTGCCATATATGTTTGCTACGGCACTGATGAATAACAAAGTCTATTGTCATCTAAACAGCGTGTTCAGCGGAGATCATACCGGTAACCGGAATGATCACTTAACAACTCTGATGGGCCCACGGGCAAAAATTATACCCACTTTTTCGAGATGCTGTCCTGATAGCATCGATATTTATTTCTAGGACAGATTCAACAATTCCGTGATCATGAACTATAACAGTACTGCGCCTATAAATAATTACAGCTGATTTATTTCATCCGGATAAGTAGACGCTCGTTTAATTTCGAACAGTAATATTGTTTGATTGAAATCGTTTATTTATAGATCGTTTTCAATATGCATCGATAAGCCAAATAGTAGGTATCTTATGCTTATACAATATTTTAATTGAGGATTAATATTTATCAATATTTGCGTCAAATTGTTAATTATATAAACAAAATAACTAATATATCTTTACCATCTAAAAATACGTATACTTTTGTCATATTTAAAAGAAATTTGGAAGTTCTTGGACATATTAATATAGTGTTGTATAGTGACATTCCTTCATCTACCAGAGGTGAATGAACGTTATCTACAAATCTTCTCATATCGATTGCCACCATTTTCAGCATTAAGAAAGCGATGGTGTCTTACTGTGCAATATACTCGTACATCCAGATATTTATCAGCTACTAGTTAATATTATTAATATACATAGTACAAATCGGGAGGATCCGATGATCTAATCCGAATATAAAACACTCCTCGTTTTGTGTGAAACTGATGATCTCACACATATAAATACTTGTCATAATTTATCAATATTAACAACAAAAATATATTTATTACTAGTTGCAGTCCATTCTGTGGTCAACTTTTTTACATACTAAAATAAGCATTTTCATACTGTTATCATCTTGATTCTATGACATCTATCATACAAATCCCTTATCATCTCCAGCCGTATCACTCAAGGCTAAGTAACTTTAGAAAGAATAACAGTCAGTTTCTACATCTTCTCATTGTTGGTCATTTTGAGGTAAAATAGAGAAGATTCCACATTCATACTAAAGAAATCCGTTAATTTTATACAATTATTTTCTTTTTATAATAGATGGTTCATGTTAAATAGATATATAGTTGTACTGTTTGTAGAATTGAAAGGGATTCATGGTAACCTTTAATTTACATTTTGAAGAATTTTATTTTATATTAGAGATGCAACACAGCTACTGTAAAAGCTTCGAAAATATTTTGAAGCTTTTACGAAGTTTTGCTGAAAGAGGAACTGGATATATTGTGTTACTTATCAAAAAATTCGATGAAGATGTGTTCGTGAACGCTTGGAATTGCATTACAGACTCCCCATTCAATACAACATACAAGTTTCTTAAACAACCACACCTGTTTTATGTACTTTAATGATTGCATAATCCCTACTAAGTGAATCCCACGTAAAATAGATGATCATGTCATCCACTCGATAACGTCACTAAACAATTCTAAAAATGTACGTTTCCTTTCATAAAAACTCGCTACGACAATGATCGAAACACATCGCATAAGTAATACCCATTACCGGATAATATATAATATCATAATTGCTCATAGTGTGGTCCCCCAACGAGCCTCAAAAACTGGTGAATTATGACTTTTTGACTTGGTGATTTATTCTAGTCTGTCTCTTCACTATTTAATGCCATTGATATCACATTTCCCGGTGACACACATTAACCATAAGACGCCATAATGGCCGTGAATTATGCGACCGGTTCCGAGGGGCACTTGACTCTTGGACACCAGCCAGATAAATTACTGAGGCTTTTTGACGATAACGCTCTGTTGTGACAAAGTGTACGAGATGAGAAAGTTTCTAACGCACGCCATACTCACTTTGTCTTTTCTGGAGATGATTCATTATTATAGTCATCGTCAGATACATTCTGTTTTGATAGAGGTTTATCAATCAATAGAGGATACTCTCTAAGGTGCTTTATCTGATTATTATTTGAAGCAAACTTCTTTCAAATCCGCTTCCCAGCTGGAATATATCGTCACACAAATTGACGCCTTTATTATGACAGTTGCTATGATCTTTGCTTCGTCTCAATTCATATTAGCACCCAAAACTCAAATTGCAAAGAACTTAAACATTATTCTGATATACATAGTTCCAGGGACAGAAAGAAAAGGTACGGTAAAAAAATGAAATGTATTTAATTAAACATTTTTGTAAATAGCTTTCAATTGCCGGCACGTAAAGCTCAATGGTCAAAGTGTTTGCTTTTAAAGGTCGTGGGTTTGATCCCCGATCCCTAAAAAAAAGATTTTTAATCGCTTTCTGAGCTCTAAAATACCCCCGGTTGTTGTAAATTTGATCCCTCACCCGTAAAATGCCAGTCACAGCCTATTAATCCAAATGGATGGTAGACAAAATCCTTCCCGTGAAGACCACCCATTGATAGTAAATTCCTGTAATAATAAATGATGATACGTGAATCTCCGGCTGTAGTCTATGACGTTGGGGGATCAACGCCCCACATGCAGTGCTTAGTAATGTGCACCATGGTAAGCGTCATAGAATTCCACAGATGAGACATAAAAAAATATTATATTAATCTATGTCTCTTATTTATCGTCACCATCTTGGATAAACCTAATTTAAAAGATAGAATTTTTGTTGGTTGAGAAAGAAGCGAACAATCATTCCGTGTACTTTGTATACTTTATTAAAAAAAAGACAACATTTTTTTTATTAATTATTATTTTTAATTACGGCTATGTGATCAATTGGTTTATTTCCATAATTTAAATTAGGTTTGTGCGCCATTCGCAAGTGTCTTGACCTCTCGACAGAGACAAAATACGAATTTATTCTAAAAATCCTCTTTCGTGAATATATTTTAAAATGATATATCTAGACGCAATCGAACCTAACTAAAGGTCAAGTAGGCGGAATATAAGTGGCGAAGATGTGATACAAGTACTTTGTATGCAGAAAGACATTTTTTCACTTTCTTCGGCAGAGTATATTTAATATATAGTCGACAATGAAGAAACTTCTCAAAAGAAATCGACAGGCGTATACAACTGGGATGGGCAGGATTTGAAAAACTAAAGTACATTTTTAAAGCGAAAATTCCGCAATGTCTACAAACTAAGACGTTTAACCAATGCATCCTCCCTGTATTATTAACTTATGGCGCAGAGACGTGGAATCTGACAGCAAGTCTTACCCATAAAATAAAGGTCACCCAGCGTGCTTTGGAGAGATCTATGCTCGGAGTGTCGCTAAAAGATAGAAACGAGGAAATACGCAGAAGAACTCAAGTAGTGGATGCTACCCAACGAATAGGCACACTCAAGTGGCAATGGGCAGGACATGTCTGTCGAAGAGACGACGGTCGATGCGGAAGAAAAGTATTGGAATGGCGCCCAAGAACTGACAAACGAAGCATTGACCGACCCCCTGCAAGATGTACTGACGATATAAGAAGAATAGCGGAAGTGACCTGGATGCGGAAGGCGGAGGATCGAAGAGGATGGAGACTCATGCGGGAGGCTTACGTTCAACAGTGGACGGATACAGGCTGATGATGATGATGATGAATATTCGACAATAAAGATAAATAATTTTGCCCAAAATTCCTATAATTATTATTGTTTCAATGGCAGTTAATATTCAAATTAGCTCAAATCTACTATGGAAAACAACACTTAAACATCTGCTGACTGGTTTCTTATGACAAAATATTTTAATGGACAACTAACTGACTCAACATGGATCATTCTACTCATATTTTTGGCAGTAATTAAAAATTGGATACAATAATTCACAGCACAAATTATACTCATATGTAAAGAATATAATATCAAGGATGATCAATGAAAATACATCCAGTAGCTTTGATTTAATTTAGATTAAATGTTTGCCATTTTAGTTTTATTACGACTATATTTCGTTATTAGCTTTTGTATTACGAGTATTAATAAAAACGTCCCATTGTTAAACATTTATATTTTATTAAATTCATTAACTATAATTTGAATTAGCTGACACTTCTGTTTTACCTTAATACTATTATTATATGTAGTAACTAGAAAAATATTTTCGATAAAATAGTAAGAATAACTTATTGCTGACTTTTTTTCAATGTTTTCAGCATTCACTTTGAAATGCATTATAAATAATAAATATTTATTAATTTACCTTGTTTTTACATGGATCACGTAAGATGTAGTCTCTGTTTAGGAGACTGCAGTCTTGACTAACTCGTAGCCTTCCTCATTCCATCACTTGTATCATCAGCAGTCTCTTGACAAGTGATGGATTGAGTAAAGCTACGAGTTAGTCGAAACTGCAGTCTCCTAAACAGATACCATATTTATGTGGTCCTTGTTAAAACAAGGTAAATCAATAAATATTTATTATGACTGACTTAATTTATTTCTAAATTAGATATAAAAAACTGTAGACATTTAAAGTTTTATTAACAAAGAGAGAAAGAGAGAGCGGCAAAGCTACGACCGAATTTCAAAAGCCGTTTTAAGGACCAATGGTTCTCTTCTCAGTTCCATATGCAAAACAAAATATAGATAGATTGAAAAAACATATCTACGTTAGCTAAGAAAACGTTTTTTTTTAATACCTATCATAGTTTTAATTCATCTCGCCTTCAAAATTAAATAGCCATACATAAATTAATTATTTTATTTAATGTTTATATTTTTATCTTACATATGGCAAAACTGGGTGTACAGCAATACAATATATCTTTGGTTCTATGACATATAATTATTTTTGTCGCAACATCAAAGGGGCAATAAAATTATTCTGTTTTGTGTGGGTGGGTAAAGCTATGGCCGGTAGCGCTATTAGAGTAAAAACAATCTACAGTGAAATAATATGTTTGATAATTATTATGAAGCTTTAATTAAAAACTGACCCAAGGAGTGTTACACCCACTTGAATATTTCAAGCCGGATGTATTACTCCATACTATTCACAGATTGTTAAAAATAATATTATATTAACATTTTTTTTGTTTATTTGATTGATCCGTTCAAGCCACTAATAATGTATTTATCTTAATAAGCAATCGTTTTATACTACCCTAATTTACGTGTTTTACGTATTTGACAAAAATTACGTATTAACGTCATTTACGTTATTACGTATTAATGACGTCAAAAAGAAAAATATATATATAGAGCTTCTTTAAACTTATTTGTACTCTAATTCTCTATTTCTATCAGAACATATACTTCTAATATAGTAGCATTTAAGACAAATGCCCTTATCCTTTATCTATAATAGGTTAATTATTCATCATTTTACATCGAAAATATCGTCATTAAACTCAATATTTAATAATTGACCTTCTTAACGTTAAACGTCTTATTTTGGTACAAAACTGGACATGCACTTCGGGTGCCGCAAGAGAGCATAAAATTTCCTGCCTCATTTAAAGCTACGTTCTTTTGCCGACCTTTAAGGTCTTTGGGAACTATACCTAGACTATTGACCACGACAGAGTTTTGTGATGTCAGTTTACAGCCACCGTATATTCGAGATAAGGGAGCACATATGAAATAATAACATAATGATGTACTTCACGAAATATCAGGTCCATAGATAACATGGGATATTAGTAGCTGACAGACTTGTTCAACGAGACTCCGGGAAGCAAATCTGACATGGGATAAGACGAGAACCATGGCAGCTGACTACTGAAACCCTTGTGGCGGCGGTTTGTGACGACCATGTGCTCCAGTTGAACAGCGGATTTGTTATGATGAAATATCAAATGTAAATCTTAATTAAATATTCTTCAATGATTTCGACATAGATATAGGAAGAAGGCTCGAGTTACTTCAATTATGTAAAGCCTTTAATAACTTTATAGTGACTAAAGTGTTGCTTGTTGCTCATATGCATTTTTTACGAATTCTTAAACTCGTTTTAAGTAAAGATAATAGGGCCTACTTACAAGAATAAGAAATAATAGAGACTGACACTTAATAATTCAGGCATTTTAAGGAGCATGACAGGACATTGCTTTACAAGATAATTTAAGGGCCACTGGAAGGAATTCTCGTTGGGAATTACGAACCCCTTTTGTTGGGAACGTCAATCACAATGTATCCAAGAAACACACCCAATTATAACACATCACTCTAATTGATTTTAATTGGTCACTTTTTCGACCAAGTTGTAGGAAACTTTCAAGTGAATTCCCAGTACATACATTATTCAATTAATAATTAGTACATATCCTTAAATCAATCAAGTGAAAAAGTTTTTCTTTATTATTACGCTGCTTTCTGAATATTTTTATTTTAATAATATATATTGAATAAATACATAATTGGTTTTTATTATGATTGCCTTGAAAATAAATCATATCAAAAATATATACCGATATACATACAACTGAATGACCTTCGAAAGTGGACCCCTTTACCACCAAATGTCTCAGAAGAGCCTCAAACTAATAATCCAAGAAAAAATCACACCCATCGATACTTCGAATACAACAACTGTTTTTTCAAACCTTTCGAACATTGATATATATTCAGCAGAGGTTGTACTTAGAAGTCTTGGAGAGAGGCATGGATAGCGGCAGCTGATGAACTGGCTGGCAGCATATTGTGGTGAACATATGATCCAGCTAAGAAGAGTATATGGAATGAGAAGACAGAAAGTTGGTCAAAATTTAATTTGTATTAATTTATCATGTGTATTTAACTTAAAATAACGTCAAGTATATGATAGATATATTTAGAAGCAGTTTACTATATATTAAAATTAAAATTCTTTATTTTTACCTTTATAAACATTACAAAAATAATTTTACCACGTTTATAAGTCAATATATAAATGTTTGTATATCACACTTACAAAAAAATCATCCTTAAGCATTGACATATTTAGTATCAATGACCTCACACTCAGTACAAGTGGTGTCAGAATACGCAGCGCCAATAGTTATGAATTGTGACAACAAAAACCGTGTCGTAAGTATAACATGGATGACACAAATAACACGATATTATTGCCACAAAATCAAACGTAAGAATACCTGTATGTAGTGAATATATGCTTTGAACTTGAGAAGGAATAAGTTAATTAACAATAATATTCATATATTCAAAACGATTTAATTGATTACTACTCTATGGGAGACACTGAATAATAACAAGACTCAAATTTTTTCACAAAAGAACATCTAAAAAAGGTACAACTCTTGCTTATTCATATGATCACTTTTTCCACAATGCTTAGTCATGGGTGGTGTGACTATGAAGAAATAGGTACATACATACATTTTATCAGTATGATACAATAAAAAATGTGAGTACATCTTAATTACGGTCTTTTTCGGAGTTAATAAAAATATCGTGCATTCACATTACACAACTGTGCGACAATTAGTAAAGTAGAGGGCATGTCACACTTTCTCGAGGCTTTTATTGCCCGGCTAACGCGATGATATACAGCGAGTGACCCATCCGCGGCGCAGTCCGATACTAAAGGTTCAGATACACATCCAGTGTTTACACCAGTTATTTTACTATAATATTAACAACGAAAGGTTAAAATCAGTTTATATATAACATATTAAATCTTAGACAGCGCAACCTTACCAGCTTACCTGCCTCCATCTTTTATTTATCTTATCAGTGACATCGTAAACATCTTCATGAAAATATTCCACGTGCGTCTTTTCCTTTACATACTTCTCCCAATACAGACATTCACCTAATGTGACTTTATCTACCCGGAAACCACCAATATCATCATCGTCATCAACCGTCGTCGGTTAAACAGAACTACTCTGTTCGATGACTATAATAGTCCATTCTACTTACTACCTTCTTCTACACATATCCATTTAAATACATTTATTTAGTAAAAAGGTTTAGTAAAAATAAATTCATCTTTTAGCAATGTATACTTTAGTTATATGTATTTGGCGTTGTATAAGTCTGAGCGGGTTACATTAGATGGCGTTACAAAATATGAGATTTTGTTTTAAAAAATCATTTAAAACTATTATGTGATTGGTTGACACAAAGATGGACACTAACAAAGAGAAAATACGCCATATTTTACAGTTTTCTTCGAATAATGTGAAAACGCAAGCCAGGTGGCTGAAAATGTAAAATAAAAATCGTTTCTGACCACCCCAAGAAGCACTGTTGCTCCTTTTGGTTATACAATACATGCTGGAATCAATTAATCGATTTATTCTTTCAGTATACTGATTGAAAACACTGGCAGTGAAAGCAAGTTTTTACGTTAATGGAATGTGAAGTGACGGTCCATAAAGCGACCGAATGAGAAATTTCATTTATGACTGTTGACACAAAAGTGCTAAAACAACGGAGATGCGAGCAAACTGACACTTTTAATTGATTCAATGCGCTCCGTGTAATCGCACCAGGCCAGCATTCAGGGATCATGATGTGAACGCTTTAGTAAGATTCAAGAAATAAATTAAAATCCTAATAAGTTCTTCAAAAAGGCCTCATTTACTCTCAATTCGTTTTTTCTTACATAAATAAAATAATACGACAAATAAAAATTAAACTTTTTTAGAATCTTTCTATTAATCGTTTAGGTCGAGTTACGTTAGGCGCTTAATCTGGGCTTGTAATATTAATTCAATGTTTATTCTCAATTCCCACATATATTTATTTACATTTTTTGGATTACTAAATTAATTATTATCAAGATTTAAGCATAAATAAGTAAATAGGTTTCTCTAGAATACCCTGGAATAAAATACCCACAACCCACATATCATGAAACTAATGATATTTTCTGAATAGTTTAGCCAAAAATGGAATTCTATCGTTCGATCTCGAAACCGTTAATATACCTGTATCTGTCACACAGTAAAAAAATAATCTAGAAATAAACTTTGCGAAAAATCAAATAAACGAAAAAAAAAACACTTATTCTATTTTAGATTTTCTGTATTTAAATGATATGCGTTCCGCTCATTAAGAGTTCCATTGGTTTTGTTTAAGCATGTCTAAAAATTAATCACATAATTTTAATAAATAAGTGATGAATTCTAAGAATTATCCTCAATACTATAAGCACAATATTATACACTAACAATATTCAAGGATTCACTTTCACTTTATATTATTACAATAAACGATAAAGTAGCGTACATTTTTTATTTCATAGGCATAATTGGTGTCTTAAGTAGAAAGCAATATAAGCTAAGCGTCGTGAAAAGCACTATTTGCTGTCAATGAAGTAGTCTGATGAAGTCGTTATGGTCATATCATTGATAGTGCTCGTAAATCGTGAACCAATTGGAATATCTGGCTCACGTACTACCACTACGTGTACGGGGTACTCCGTTAATGGAGTCTTCATTATAAGTGCGGTAGATAACAATGCCAAGAGAGCGTTTTTTATATTGAAATTAATTTAAACTAGACATTGATATCAGTGATTTATTATGCATGATAATAAAGTTTGTATTGATATGTTTTTTATTGAGCTTGTAATGTTAAATAGTATAATTTTTAAACGAGAAATGAAAAAGAAAACAAGAAAGTGTGATGATGTATTATATTTTCTAGTAATTTTATCATCGTACCATATCAGCTACCCTAACTAAAGCAAATGGTCATCACGAACTACTGCCATAATGTTGATAGCCGTCATGATTCTTGACTCGTCATCAACTCTGTTGCGGAGTACATACTTATAGTTCCCGACGGCTTTTCAAAATGGTTCGGCAGCTTATACAAAAGACCACTGTGGTTTAACTTCTCCTACAGCATTAGATATACAAGAAACCTTTTAATCATGAAGTGCAGAATTTCCTTTTTTCACAATATAACATTATATGTCCCCCAAAGTGACAAGTACTAACATCACATTGCCACTGTTCACCATTTGGTTAATGTTCAGAAAAATATTTACAGAGACTGAAATTACAGATGTACAGTAATAGGAAAACATAAATGCAGATCATCATAGTCTACGATACGTTATAAGTCATAACTAATCGTTGTGGTACATTTTCACTTGTAATATTGTACAAGTATCCTTCAATCCTCTAATTATGCCTTCTGAAGAAAGTATTATATTCATTTTACAATACCTTTTGTAAAAAAATGAATTTCTAAGCTCCAATGGTAGTTCTTTGACTTGTAATGTACTTAAAAATTACGTTAAAAAACACGTTGCTGCGTATACCATATTTAATATTTGTATCTTTCGTAGTAACAAAAAATCTTAATAATGCTCGCATTCCTTTCATACTCAAAAATAATATTCAACAATATTAACTCGTTAAGTATAGGTGGCGTTTTATAGAGTTAAACCATTAGGATATTTACTAAAATTAATCACTTTTTAAATAACAGCAGCAAGCAGTATTTCATCTATCTTTCTCTTCCATTAGACTATCAGAGGATAATAATTATTTTAAAAGCATTCCCGTGAAAAATTCAATTGTGATGTTAATTCGTGGAACGAAAAAAAAACAAATTGTAAAACAATACGGGTTTGTATATAATTTGTCTATGGTACCAAATATTCACAAATGACTTGACAACTTTCGATTACCACGTACATTTTTTCACATTTCAGCAGGAGTTGCAATTGCTTGGCAAAATATCTATTCAAAATACAAGATCATATAATAAATACTAAAAGATGAATAAAGTGATATAAAAAGAATAATTGTACAATTTAAATGTCACAATTGCCGTTCAAGTAAACGTTAGTTTTTCAGATTTTTAAAATATTTTTGCATGAAAAGATTCACGTTGTCTAGGCCTGAACGATTTAGTCCTAAGGGATGGCTTAGTACAAGCAACGACACGCAGTGTGTCACTCGGTGACCCATCCTATGTGTTATACATATTTGTAGGATAGTAATATCAACACCCAAAATTCTGTGATCTTTCGAAAACGGGTGCTTAGTCATTGAAAAAAACCTTAACATACTACTGAGCGTATTATGTGTTTTATGTTTAGATCGAAAATCGCATAATTTATTAATCATACAAAAACAGTATGCGGGGCAAAAATATTAATTGGATAAAATGCATTTTATACAGTATTAAATTTTTTTAAAGTGCTAAAAAAACTGAATTGAAATATTTTTTATAGTCTCATTGTTTAAGTATTCACAATCATTAATAATAGAAATACCTTACAGCATACATGTCACAAAAAAAAATAACAAAAAAACTAAGTAATTCTTGTCAACGTTCTCCATTACATATATGTGTGTACACATATTTTACAAATCAATATCCATTAGTTGGACCGATCATCAATCTCTTTTTAGATGTGCTTTGAAAGTCATGCAAAGTAAAAGTGAACCATAACTATAAGTACCTATCACTTAATTGTACAAACTATCCAATACACCATCAACTTAAGTAACTATGTTTTTCTTCTTTCACATCCGCTCACTAAGCAAAGCACACATTCGCGATTAATTGCCACCATAAAGTTATGTCAACTGCCGTGATTGATCCACGACTAATTCCATGCCAAATATGCATCCTAAGCTCTAACTAGACCCTAATATGATTATTTATTTATTTATTTAACATAACCAAGGTACATAGAATAATAAAGAATAAGAAACTTAGAGTTGACATAAACATACAATAGATACAAAAGAGGAAAAGGATTTAAGAAATGGATCGAGGTGTGCTGTTTGGACATTTAGGAGCGCCATTGCCGTTGTACTAAATTGACTGCTCGAAGCTCCACAAGTATCAACTGGGATCAAAAACAATGCATGGCTACGAGCACGGGTGTACTTATCTGGAACGTAGAAGTTAAAACATTCAAGAGTATGTATGAGACTCAACGAATTCAAGTAAAGTCATAGAGATATAATTTATGCTCTGATGTAGAATTTAAAGAAGTGTTCTTACCAGATAAGTGACAACAATAACCATTATAAATATTGTATTTTTTACTCATCTCCATCCAGATCCGTAGAGTATATACTTAGTTTCCGACGGCCTGTCTTTTGCCCAAAGCTGTTCTTGTACGTTATTTTATCGGAGATGTCCGGACATTGGCGATACTTCGACCATTTAGTCTTAAGGAGCAGCTAAATCCAACTCATAAAACAAGATGAACAACAGACAATTACGTAAAATCTACGTTCAATATTGCCAAGCTTCTATCGATTGATAACCATTATTTGAACATACTATTGTTTTTGGTCACAAAATAAATCGAATATTTCAGATACACTCATCATCATCATCAGCCTGTATCCGTCCACTGTTGAACATATGCCTCCCGCATGAGTCTTGTCTCGTCGTGTGGGGTAGTTGGCTTAAAACGCCACGCTTGCCAGGCGGCTTGGCGAGTTTATGGCGGATTTACACCGTGCTTAGTTGAAGTTGGGAGAGTTCTTTTGGTAACTCTCTCAGTCCTCCTTTCTCCCGTCAGTTCATCACGGCACATTACCAAAAGGATTGGTTACCGCAATCTTGATGTGACATAACCATATAGGGCTCACCACGTACAGGTGGGAGTGGAGTTGGTTGTGAACTGCTGTTTTAATAGCAGTCGGTAGGTGCGCATCACCACCCAAGAGCCCCTATACATACACTGGTGAAATAAAAAGTTTATGAAATTACATATTATTATATTAAATAGTTTAATTGAAACTTTGTGAATCATCTCAGTCGTAACAGTTGTTGAAAGTGAAATTTCAATACCAATGATGAATAGATCATATATTTTGATAACCGCTCAAGCACTATGACATCTTGACCAGCATAGAGTGGTCTGAGTGTATGAAATTGACTTGAATAGTATTATTGTAGTACTTTTTGGTACTTTGCATGTAATTTTTTGAACGATTTCAAACCTTTCAAAAGACCTGTCCACCCACCGACGTTCAATCAAACTCATGTTATTTTTTCAAGCAATATCGGCTCTACATTTGCATAATGATAATATTGGCTTTGTGAAGATGAAGAAAAAACTTTTCAATTACACGATAGGCTATTATTATAAACTTTTACTTTTATTCTTTAGATTTTATGATTTTTAGGTCAATGGAGTACTTATACTCTATTTACAAAAGTCATTTAACTTTTTATTATGGCGTACGTATTTTTAGAAATTTTCAACAGTATGTACGTAATATACGTTGAAAAAACTTTTAATATTTTTAATTATTAAATAATTATTTTTTAAAGAGATTTTATTTTAACAAACTTATAATTATTCAATTAAAATATTGCGATTTAGACTGTGGAGATGATTATCTTAAGCTTGCAGATAAAAGTATTTTTTTTAAATACATTTTGTTAAAGAATCTCTTGATTTGATTTGTACAAGTATGAATTAAAAAAATTTTTTAAAATCATATTGCCTTTGTTTAAGTAGTGTTTTATTTAGTAACACTAAAAGTTATTTAAAAAATAAAGGTTAGTTAAAAATGTTACCTAAATCATATTGTTTTAATTAACCTAAAAATAGTTGCTTGCTAAGGATAGAATGAGTAAGTTTGGCAAAATTAAATCGGTATTGGTAATAACATCGGCATGATATAGCCCTTGCTAACTGGTACCGAAAACCTCGATACACAATCTTTCGTCTCTTATTTCTGTTCGCTTGTCGTACATGTATGTGTCGCCATATTGGCATTTTGTCACTCCGGTCACGGGAGTACCGTTAGTTATAGAGATCGCCACTTACGGTGCCGGATGTCACCGACCACGGCGCGGTGCCAGTCAGTTGTGTACTGACCGCGAGAAGGTCATATTATGGCCGGCCTGGTATGTTATTCCGTCTGAGCCGGAAGTTCTGCCTCTGAAAAAGTCTGTCTCGTCATCCTGCCACCACGCTATTAAATAACAAACTTACAGAAGAAGATGCCAGTAATTATGCATTTATGTACGAAAATCGCTTTCTTGTAATACATAACACCGCGTCAATATATCTGTCAGAAGTAGATTAAGTTTGAAAGACTATTTTTGTAAATGATGTGGCAAAATCTCAAGAATCGACGGTAGTGAGGAGCAATATTCATCATCTGCAATATAGTTTTGATTTAATACACCAATTTAATTTGATTAAATAAAATAATTTGTTACTGCAGACAAAACATAATTTTTTTAACCGTGTATTTGTTTTGCAGTCAGTACATTTTTGTCGTATGTATAGGGTCCGCCAAATAACTTTTTTTTTTTAAAATGGGGCGCAAAACATCGAGTGTAGCCATGTCCTGTTGAAACCAAATGTTGCCAATATCCTCTTCTTCAATTTTTGTAAACAAAAATGGCCCGATAATGATCTCCATTGACTATAACGGCTAATCCTTTCTTCTTTTTCGAAGAAAAATTGCCTGATTTTCAAAGTAATTTCGCCATATTTTTTAGCGTTGTTCAAGCGTATACACAACCATATTCGTTCAGCGTAACGATAAAACTAATTATTTGTCAAATCAAACATGAGCTAAGTGTTACCATTCACGAAAAAAGCACTAGTTGAAAAAAAACGTTAGATGGCGGACCCATTACTTAAAAATCAATTACACCATTTCACTTACAACATCAGATAGTTATTGATCTCAGTTTAAGTTGTTATCCTTTTATTTACATAGAGTCAACAAATAGCCTTAATCCGCTTCCTCCATCATTCAATTGATGCAAAGATGGCTTTCTGACGAAATCTATGCGTCCGTGATGCAGCAATTGAGCCATTACCATCAGTTTAAGAGTTCTCCATTCATCTGAATAAACACTGAAGAGTTCGCGCCCCCGCGGCACACGATCGTGATGCGCAATATTAATGAATAAAATTTCAGCGTTATAAATCATTCCCGGCTATTCAGACGTAAGAGGAAGTGGCCCAGAGAGGGTCCGCTGCTTAATTCAGGCGCATAATAAGATGGGAGGGACGTTGACTCAGATTCTGGATCACCACACCCATTGAAGAGTTTTATAGAAAGCATAAATACAATTTATATAACAAAGAGCATACAACAACTGATACGATTAAAAATTAGAAGCAAATACATTAAAACATTAAAAATGACATAAATATCATCAATTAATCGGAAATAATAAACGGCGGAAGTGGGAATTTGAATACCGGGCCTCGTCCATCGTATCCATTATTTTCCTATTCGGTTACTGACAAATTTTGTGCCGAAATCATCCACTTTAAATTAGACAATTTAAATGTCTGGTATAAACGTGACGCATTTTTTAAAGAAACTCTTAGCTGACGAGAATTAAGTTCACTGTATATATAAACAGTAATGTTTACACAGGACCAGCTTTACACCATGCCACGCCCTAGGAATTTTTCTGGCGCCCTATATTGTTTATATTTTAAAAAATCGAATCGAAATTAGTTTCTTTTGGCGCCCCTAGATTATTTGACGCACTGGGGCAGCGACCCACCTTCGCCACCCCTAAAACCAGCTCTGTGCTTACACTACTTATATTTTATTTTCTTAAGTATGACACAGGATTCTCGTAATAACTAATAATATGGATGAATGTTTGCTAAATTCTTTAAAATCATTTTTAAGGAATCTATTTTATTCAAATAAAATATTTGTACTCAAATGAAGATTTTATTGTAGCAAATAAATTATTAAAGTGTACTTTTTTTATATAATATTAATTTTGAGCTTCATATTGGTAATATTTATTATTTTAAAACATAACAGTTTCTTGAATTTAAGAAGCTTAGGTTATTTCTATATAAGTATTGCATACGTTTTAGTTTATTTTAAAATTTGTTACATTTAAAAACATGTCTTATTCTATAAATTTAAAATGATCTAGCAAACATAAATTTAATATAAAAACGTAGCTAATTTCATATTATTAAGGTAATAAAACTATTACTGAGAGATTCAGGAACATAGTTACTACATTTACGTTAGAGCCTTCAATTAAAGCAGCAATACTAATTATATACTTCTATAGGGAATTATTGCTGATGCGGTTTTAATGCACATTTTGATTAGTCCTCCAGTATCGTTATGAAGGCATTCTCAAGGCATTCCGTAGACGACAAAGTAACCAGTTTAATAGGCTTTATATTTCGTACCCGTTAACTTAATCTTCCAGACTCGGTCGTTAACATGGATCAAAAACAGCTTTAAACTCGGCAAAACGAAGCTAAATGGTTATAATTTTATGTACAGCCGGGATAACTGCAGCTAAATCTTACATTTTACCAACTATAAAGCCGTTAAAGCATAAAATATTGCTTTTCAAGTTTGCAAAACGTCTATTTTAACAAATTTATGTGATGTGATACAGTCATCAAATCAGAAACCTATGTGTGGTCGTCTATCACACTATGCTTACTCTTTCGATTAATTCGTCAGAGACTTGCTGATTAGAGCCATGCATTCAAAACCCTATTATATTTTACGATTTTTACGTTTATTTTGTTTGTTGTTATATTGTTGACGTCTTATTTTTTTTTTACTCGTTGGTACTTTTTATTATGTTCTGTTCCTTATAATTACTTTTTAATCTGTAATTTTGTAAATTTATTTTAAAATATAGAATATTATGTCAGATATTTTATTTAATAAATAAGTATGTGGCGGACTTCTGTTTTATCAATTGTACAAATTTCACTAACTTTGCCTGTCTAATAATTTTACTTTATATATTCCATATATGTCGATAGGATCGCCGTCACCAGAAGTCGCAACAAGTACTGATCACGGTGGAAGTCGAGCTGGCTCTATATAAACAGACGACCAGACGTACCAGATCTCTTTTCTCTCTACATCGACACCTCCATAGCCGAGCACTCATCCAGCTGTCAGAGACTTCACTGTGTTACTTGTCAATCTACAAACATTTTTTTTTACGAAAATCATTTCTAGAACTTGTCAATAAAATAGAACTTTTTTGATCATTCAATTTAATCTAATGTACATTTTCTGTAACTTTGCACCTTTAAAACTGTTATTAACTGACATTAAATTCCTCGTGAAATTATACCGTATTCTTTATTTATTTTCATTTTTGTTCGGAATTTAGGGAGTAATTCCAGCAATCCCTTTCCAACACGCTTAACAATTCCTTCACAGCAATGCAATGATCACAACACTTCCACAACACTTCCACAACACTCCCACATCAGACAAGTCTACTCCCGAGGCCCGAATCCAACAAGATCTCAATTTAGTATAATTTAATAGTTCATCCACTTCTGATCTTCTTCGTAGTATCAATCCGGTGGATTGGTTTGCAGCAACAAAATCTTGCATCTCGATCTCGGTCCTCCGCAACCCTTTTCAGCTCAGCATAAGCACTACAATTCATGTCCTCGAATACTTGCTGCAAATACTCCCGTCTAGGGCACATCATGCGCCACGATGGTCTTCTTCACGATATTGTGGAGGGGATGGTTGAGGGTAGAAACTGTAGAGGGCACTTCTGATAAATTTATAAAAACTCTTTAAAGCTGTCTTAAGATGTTAAGTCAAATTTAATTTTAAAAATAATATTTTATTATATTCATAGTAATAAGATTATCGATTAAAACAAGAATCGTTGTTACTTTTTTACTTACAGCAGTTTTTTTTGCATGAAAATAAATATTTTTTTTCAGATTTATTTTGCAATAAATAAATTCTATGATGGCATTTCTGCAGTAAAAAATCTTAAACTACGCTTCTGAATACATTTTTACGCCGAAATTATTAATTTTATTGCTCACGAAGAAGCTACAAAATGGCTGTCCGCGCATAAACAATAAAGCGAATACTTGATACTCTTAACTGCCGGAGACAAAATAAATTTCATGAAAACCTATTAATATTTAAGCGTCCTAGAGTCGTGCTGAAAAATAATATCCTAGCGACACTAAAATGCATTAATAAAAACGTATCCATCAACACTGTCCACTTGTATGGAGTTACCCCTACACGCTGAACACTTATACAGAAATCAAGCATCTTCATTTGTAATTTGAAATATATATACAGCGAGATTTCTTCGTCTCGATGACACTAATCGTCATATCTTTGTGTCCAAATTGAAAAGTGTCCAATGACAATGGAATTATTTAAAACGTATCATGGTTATAATTAAAACTCGTGACAAATTGTTTTGAAAGCAAATACACGGATACAGAAATTGTAACTTGGATTTTTCATCTAATCCTCAGTCACACTGCATTCCTTTAGGGGTGGAATAACATCCCGAAGCAGATCCTAAAACAGTTTATACACTTAAATAGTTTCAACCTGTAGTAAAATTATATTTAATGATTTTAATGATAGTTAGACATTATTGAAGTAATTTAACTAGGATATTATCGAATTCACAGAATTTATTAAGATTACAGAAATACTCGTAATGAGAATTAAAAGATAAATATAATTTTTCCAAACGAGAACATTTGTAGCATTGTGTTAAGTCATGATCGACAATGTTATGTACAAAATATGATTTAAC
Organism: Glossosoma conforme; assembly: GCA_022606575.1. Taxonomy (NCBI): domain Eukaryota; kingdom Metazoa; phylum Arthropoda; class Insecta; order Trichoptera; family Glossosomatidae; genus Glossosoma; species Glossosoma conforme. The sequence continues at coordinate 1,198,764 of JAGTXR010000029.1, forward strand.
ACATAATTAAATTATTGAAGATGGTCTCCAGGGAGGCCGAAACATGTAATCGTTTAAAATAAATGAGAATTAAAAGATAAATATAATTTTTCCAGACGAGAACATTTGTAGCATTGTGTTAAGTCATGATCGACAATGTTATGTACAAAATATGATTTAACACATAATTAAATTATTGAAGATGGTCTCCAGGGAGGCCGAAACATGTAATCCTTTAAAATAAATGAGAATTAAAAGGAAATATTTTCAATTTGTTAATTTTTTCATAAGAAATATTTTAAAATTATAATTATGCAATTACATCAAATATTGTCAGTTGATAACTTAAGATTTAACGTAAACACAAACGTGAGAATATCAACAAACAGGTGATTGAGAATTCTTAAAGTGGCCTTTTTTATGTAAACGCATGCAGAAAAGCACAACCGGTCAAGACCAGTGCACTCTATGACGCTCAGCCAAGGAGGCTGAACGCTTTTTTTTATGTAAGCACATACAGGAGAATACCGACAGATGGTGATAGTAATTTTTTGTCTCATCTGTGGAATTCTATGACGCTTACCATGGTGTATATGGCTAAACGCTGCATGTGGAGTGTTGATCCGCCAACGTCATAGACTACAGCCCGAGATTCACGCATCATCCTTTATTATTACAGGAATCTACTATGAATGGGTGGTCTTCACGGGACGACTTTTGTCTACCACCAATTTTAATTGATAGGCTATGACTGACATTTTACGAGTGATGGATCAAATTCACACCAACCGGGGTATTTTAGAGCTCAGAAATCGATTAAAAATCCTTTTTTTTAATCTCCGTCGGGGATCGAACCCACGACCTTTGACTTGCAAAGCAAACGCTTTGCCATTGAGCTATGACCGCCGGACGCTGCATGCGGGAAACGTGTGTTGTGTACGTGTTTGTGTGTGGGTTGGGGATATTGGACTCTATCATTCTTGCCATTTTTGGAGATGACTAAACGATGTGTGTAGAGTATTGATCCGCCAATTTCCTTAACAAACTTTCATTCTATAAAATACTTAAAATACTATGTACATTGTATGAAATAACATTTTATTTCACTAGTAAGGAAGAGATTGAGAAGAACTGTTTGGCGGGTATGGTGGGGCGTTATATCGTGGGAGGGAGCTAATGTTGGGGCGACAGGCGTCCCGGGGGCCGCTCCACAGCATCCATTATCAGTCCAGGGGAACAAATAGCGTCTCATAATGCAGCGAAATAAGAAACACCAGACCTGCGAGTGCTGCTCACTGGGGACGGCCATTATCTCCTCCAGACGACAGATACCTCGGTGGGCAATAAAATTAATGCACTTCCTTCTTCATAAATCTGGATGATTATGACTATATTCCAAATGTTACTCGTATAACGTAAAGAATACATAATATGAATTTTTTGGCATTCATCATTATATTATAAGAATACCAGAAAGAATAAACATAAATAACTACAATCAAAAAATGTGAGGCTTTTGCGTGAAGGCCTCTTCCGTCAAGTTCGTAAGAATATTACGAGTACTTTAAAAACTTTAAAAATGTTGGCATTTGCCTTATAATATGTGACACTTTTTTTTTAATTAAGGAATTCGTGTAGTAAATGATACAAATACATCAAATTCATTGAGCTTATAGTGCATGAACTAAAAAAGATATCCTACAAAAGTATGGTAAGTAAGAGTACTTACATATTTTTACAAAACTTAATTCAGAATTATTCTAAATAATAATATTATATGCGATATTCGAATATGAAGGTGATATACTCATATATCTTTAATAAAAAAATGGTATATCCAGTACTATTATCAATTTTATTGTTACGATTTAAATATTTGACCAACTTTAATCCACAAGTAACTAATAGAAAAAACACTTGTATTTTTAAAGCTTCAAAAATGTGATGACTTAGTAGCTTACTTTCTTTGCTTTAAATTTTTAAAGATAATAAAAAATATTAGGAAAATAAATTAAGATACTCTTAAAACGAAATATTTAATTATATTTAGAATTGCAAGCCGAAAAACGGAATGCGTGTAAATTGCATCCATGTGATTAATTGAGTTTAATTGTGTACTGTACGGCAATTATGCCTGTAAAATAATGCTGACCGAAATAAAACGCAATTACTTTATAATCACCTTTCGATTAATGATCAAATTGTGTTTTATTTAAATAGAAAAAAAACAAATTGCCCGAGTGTGAAGAGGATATTGGTCGATTAAGCAAAACATAATACTTATGTGTACAGCATATTTAGATCGCTGAAATGAATTTCCGTTGTATCGGTCATCATAATTACCGATACCCATTTGTTTATATCTTTTTCTCATTAGCGGATAGTTGACTTGTGCATAGAGTGACCAGACTTTTATGTACCTTCTAAAACACATTTTTTATGTCACCAACAAAAAGAACAAAAGTTTTTATTTTCGTTAACGTTTTGTCTTAATATTTTTTGACTGAGGAAGGGCGCAGATTATGCTAAGCTATTTTCTCATTCCTATGAAAAACAATTACACAGCGAAAAAAATAATAATTCTTATTTATTTCGTATTTGAAATAGATCTCAAAATTAATTCTAAAAATTTAAATTACATAAATCGTATTAATTTTATTGAAATACGTTAAAGCCAATAAAGTGGGAAAGTAAGACAAAAAACATAAAAAATATATTTCTAAATAAATCATCCAACCATCTTAAAAATGTATATATTTTTTTCACTTATCCTCAACAAATTTTATTATTGGCAATTGTTTTTATATATTTACAATCGGAACACTAGATTTTAATTTGAATTGTGACTTGATAAACGGTTGTCTTGTCGATGTAAATTTTTACGTCATTTTTTATTAATAAATAAATTATCGAAAATTCTCATTTGAATTATGGTTATACTCGTTATAGAACATGGAAGTTAGAGGAGTACGTAGTTCGAGGTAAGTGACCCGGCTATTCATGCTTGGTCACCATTAGAATGGGCCGTTTTGAGTGACCACTCATTAATCATTAACGGTAATATCTGTGGGCAATAGAAGAAAGAAAACTGGAAGCGAAGTGGCTTAGAACTTAGAACACTGGGCTTCGTCAATGGCAGATATGAATGAAAGAAACACAGACCCGAGCCCCTTCTATGTAACTTATATTAATTATCGCATGAATCACAATACAGATAATTTACTGCAATAATAAAGCGTTAGTTTTGGATGGTTAAAGAACAGTTTGACAACATTTTATTTAAAATTACGAAACAATTACATAACAAACCTTTAGAAGGCATTCATTCGTTGTAATAATTTTCCGCCTTACATGCACATGACAAGAATAAACAATAATGTCTCCTTGATGACACACTTCTTCTTCTTCTTTAGCCTCGCCATTTCCCATCATCTGGGGTCGGCTCTCCTTGTGCACATTCGCCATGTCTGTATGTCCTGCGTTGCTTTATTGGTCTTTCTTCACCATGTGGTCCTCATCTCTCCGTGTCACATGCCCATACCATCTTAGGCGGTTTTTTTTTATCTTTTCAGGTATGAAGGCCACCCGAAATGAACCCCGAATATGCTCATTTCGAACTCTGTCCACTTTATTAACTGTGTTTTTTTTTACTGCTTGTTGCCACCTGACGCAAAGGTAATAGCTTTTTTGGAAAGCTAGAGCTGCCGTTGACCGCCAATTCGGTTCATCCGCCACCATCTTAGCTATGTTGTCCTGCCCACCACATAGATCCATCAAAGCCTCCTTGATAATGCACTCGTTCAGATTATTTTCTTGACTGTGAGAAAGTTCAGCGACAGTGTCCTCTGCAATTGTGGCTTATATTAATGAAAATTAACCCATGAAATCAGGATCACAGTCACGAGATAAAAGTAGAAGAAAGATAAATTAACTCAGTAAAAATATAAGCAATAGTAAATACGTAGATAATATTTATAGTAGTCACAAAGTCTGCATAACCTGTAGGGTTAATTTATTAAATTGTATAGAATAGGCCTAGGTTGGGAAAATAATGTCAAACTGGCAGCTAGTAATCTGTCATAAGCTGAGTAGGCCAACGATCAGGCCTAATACATTAAGTGATTACTTAGAATTTATTAACCTTGCTAAAGACTCGGACACTGATAACACAAATTGTATAATTAGACGTGTGATACATAATGTTCTATTTATTTAAATATATTTTAATTGCGCCCGCAGATATATACTGCGGGAAGTGAATATTCCCCTGCCCCCCTGGTTGTTTAATTTAATTAATGTATTCTTACTCGTATTTCTCAAGTACCAGTATTTTTTGCACCCTAAAATGCAGATCTTTTGCACCCCAGTCATTTAAAAAATGCGGGTGTCACATTATTTTATTTCTAAGTCCAGACACATTTTGCGCCTGATTTACGATAATTAAAGTATTGTCTTGATGTCTGTTTTTTTAATTAAAAATAAACCACAGATTAATAATTATAGGAGGGGAAGACACACATAGCAGATGAAAAAATAAATCAAATAATAAACATTATTATTCTTTTATAATTATACAGATTCCCGAATAATTTATGATTGTTATTAAAAATAAAAAAAATCATCAAAAAGCTTACATTCAACGTCCATTCGTGGAATATAAATATAATATTAATTTACTTATCATGAAAAATAAACTAAATAATTTTCGATAAAACCTAACATGTTTATTTTACAATATTTATATACTCGTGTGTGTATTATGTGTGATGTATATTGTTGGAGTGAGTACATGTGAAGCTGGGATATAATAATATATTGTAGAATCGTGATTTTATATACGTTACGTAGAAATTTATTTTGCATCGGGTGTTCTAGAGAAATTTTTATATTTTTCAACATAAATAGATCGACTAATTGTTAACCCGTGTTGGAGCATGCATTAAGTAAATAACTCCAGTATACAAATATGCAACTAAAATAAATTACTGTTCTTAATAAATAGTAAACCAAATTGAGAACATACTTTTGATTTAATATAACATTAAGATGCCGATTAAGATTTAAATATATAACAATACAAAAACACAACATATTAAGGTGAATCCGCACTAGAACGTTTACGCGTTACAAATCACAATTTTACAAACGTTGATGAGAAACCGTTGCAATGATCTGTATCAAATTTTGTACGAAAATAATGTATTTTATTGCCTATTGAGTATATTTGTTCAAAATTTTACACAAATATAAGCAACAGTTTTTATCTATACTTGTTCAAAGTTGATATATTTCGCATAAATGTTTTAATGTAGATCCACAATCGTAAGATTTAGGATAAATATTACACGTTTTTCAGTATCGTAGTAAACAATTTAACTTCAATATAATAATAGTTTTTTTAAGGAGGCATTGTCATTGAAACTGAAAGCTGTGTCTAGACTCTGCGGTTTTACAAACATCTAAACTAATATGAGCGTGTTTCTCATAAGCGGAAACAAAAATCGTTGGACATGTTTCGGCGCCGCGACGCCGGGCACTGGGCGACGCCATCCGTCAACGCCCAGACAGTGACTGATTAGCCTGCCGCCCACACGGTGCCTTCGATACAGGCCTTTGTGACGATGCTAGGAAGGAAACTAAAAAATACATGCATGTGAAGGTTTTCCGGACATGCAAAATTCAATGGCAAATTTGATAGTTGCGTAGAATATTATGCTCGATAACGTTTTAATGTGAATTGTAGATGATGCCTTTAATTTTTCTGTTTAATGATGTAAGAAGACAATTTAGACATAAGACTAGATGGAAGTATCTCAACCTTTGAAAAAATCTCAAAGAAATGCCGGCCAAAAGAGAACGACACTCAATCTTTACTACCACTTACTACATTATTCAAATGACAACAATACTAAAATTGATATAATTTCATTTTAATATGGATCAGGTTGATTAACTATCGCATATTTTATATATACTCGTTTATAGACATGAGACTATAAACCGAGAGTATCACTTAGAACTTAAGAATTTGCTTTCTAAGCAAATGCTTGTGGGTTCGATCTGCGATGAAGCTTTAAATATAACGGATGTACTTTTAATCAAATGATAAGCTTTTTGAATACATTAATTATTTATGAAAGCAGGAGAGCAAAACCGGTCGAGAACATTCAGCTCTATGACGCTCAGTCAGGCTTCTGGACGCTGCATGCAAGAAGCTTGTGTTATGTTTGTGATTGTGTGTGGATTAGGGAGATTGCTCATAGCTGTATATTGATCTGTTTCTTGAAAAGATCCACATTGTATGACGAAGTAAACAGTTCTGTAAATATTCATATATTTTATTTCAAATCAACTGACCAATGAAAGAATTGAATACTGAGCGGTCTAGTTAATTTTCCCATGTACATAACAGCAACAGTTACCGTAATACACTTGTTAATTTCAGTAAACAGTTTTTTTTCCTTTTAATTTCAGTAATCACGTTAATAATGCTTAAAGCATCTTAAGAAAGAATGTTGGATACCAATATTGTTTTTTGATATCCGGATGCAATTGTTACTAATGGAAATACAAAATTATCTGAGCGAAATTCGTTTTACTTATAAGCTAAAGGAATTTCGATCGAAAAGATAACTTTGTACGGTGTGATAATAACCAAACCCAAGTCTTTACGGATGGACTTAAATTTTTGACGACTGTGATAAGAGTATGTTAATTGTCCCATACTCGGAAATTGGAATTTCACGCCTCAGACGATAATTAAGATAAAATATTTTTCATATGAAGAATCACAGGATGTATAATTTGGATAGTTTCCTGTCATATAGTAAATTTTTGAGTAATCCCAAGTCATCTCTGCTCAGTAATCTCCGTCTGGATTGCTATATATTAAAAGTTTCTGATACCTTCAAAAAGAGACGTTACAGTGTTACTATATAAAATAATACGAGTAAATTATCGCATATATAATAACACAAGCATTTTTGCAATGGAATTTTTAGTTCCTTGGTTGATTTTGGTAAGGTTAGGTAATGTTAGTTTTGATTAAATCACTTACTTTCCATGAGGAAATCACCACCCAGATATGAAATCTTAACTTATACTTAATTTATATTTCTGTTATATTCTCAAGGGGCTTAATGAAATTATAGGATTCGGTTTTCCCATTCGCAATACATTAAGCCGATGTTCCCAAAAACAATGTTCCGTGCGACTTGCGAGGAACATGACTGTGCAGTTTCGGGGTCGATTTCAAGGCTACCACACAACTATATATCCTCACCGCACATCACATTCATATAGCCGCATTTTAATATCATATACAGGGGCGATTTATAATTCAAAAAATTTTTTTTTGTAACTAAAAAGATAACGAACGACTAAGAAAAAAAAAATCACACTTACATTTAATTAATGTTTGTATTTTACCACAAGCTGACGAAGCCGTATAATAAATGCTTAGAATTTGTAATTTTGTAAGTTATTAGTGGTACGATGGTTTGATTTTGTGAGGAATGATGAGATAAATGAAAGGACACGGCAGACTTTTGTCCTTAGCACGTTCAATTCCACGTAATGTTTTTAATGCATTCGATTCAGAAGCTCCATATAGGTCACATTCAATGTTAAAATTCCATTGAAATGTAACAGCTGGCGTACAGGGACTGTTTGTTCGAGAAAAAAAACGTAGGTCACCGGTGACCTGAGTAGCACCCTGGACAACAACAGCGTAAGTCATCGGTGACCTACGTGGCGTTTAACATGGTGGTTATACTCGTATATTCCGATGCATTCAAGATATGTGCCATTTGGCTCTTAGTAAAGGTTCAACACGAATATTAATTCAAATATTTTTTTATACCATATGCTCTCTCTAGCTGCAACTGCAACACACGACTGTCACAAAAAGCCACTGTAAAGTTTTGTTAGTTACCGTAGTCTTCGTGTCATCCCATGTCAACTCTACAACTTGAAGCTTTACCGAATACATTAAATGTTTTTAAAAGAGCCTGACGGCCAGAGTAAAAAGCAAATTATGCTCTCCTGTAGCATCTGTAAAACCCGCATTTAGAAGTTTTTTTTTCTTTTAGGTATAAGTCACCTTTTAATTTATTGCCGGCGGATATAGCTCAATGGTCAAAGCGTTTGCTTTGCAAGCCAGAGGCCGTGGGTTCGATCCCCGACGGAGATTGAATAAAAAAGATTCTTAATCGATTTCTGAGCTCTATAATACTATTGTGTGAATTTTATCTTTGACTCGTAAAATACCAGTCATATCCCATTAATTAAAATTGGCGTTAGACGAAAGTCGTCCCGTGAAGACCACCCATTAATAGTAAATTCCTGTACTAATAAGGATGATGCTTGAATCTCGGGCTGTAGTCTATGACGTTGGCGGATCAACACTCCACATGCAGCGCTTAGCCATATGCACCATGGTAAGCGTCAAAGAGTTCCACAAATGAGACATTCAGAATAACTATCACCATATGTTGGTATTCCCCTGTATGTGTGTACATAAAATATATATATATATATACTCGTAACTGTTATAATTTACAGTCAGACTTAATGTTAGGCAACTCTTTTAACACAAGAGTATCGTCCGCTCCGGTTCGCAAATAAACCGCTACTTAGTGCTGACTTAGTACCTACCTACTCGGACTACAATAATTATTAGTCAGCGGCCGGAGCGCACTTACCCACACAACCTGGGCCAGCGATAGACAACCAAACCATGAAATTATAATCATTTAATAAATATAAGTATAAACTACTTGTAGCTCTTAAAATATTATACATATTATGTTGTTGCTAAAACCTATGAATGCATAGTATGCCTCTTAGCTTATAAGGCACTCGACGGAACTGAATCGGGATATTTGACAGACCTGATCAAGCCTTCAGAAATAAGCCCACGCGGAGAGACACTCAAATCAGCCAGAGCAAATAGAAGCACCCTGCAGCCGACGGGAGGCAGTCCTAGCACGGTCTTTGGGCAATCGTGCTTTCAGTTACGCGGCACCAATGGCCTGGAACTCACTACCGGAAAGCAGACTGAAGACCCTCCTTTTTACTCAGAGAGGCAAAGAATCGCTTTTGGAATGACCGTTCGGTCATAAAAAAGCGTCATATAAATACTAATATAATAATAATTATAATGGATCTGAAGCGAGGCGAGGTGACAAAAATGTGCGGTTGTAATGGCGACCAAATTCTTGGATAGGGACGCCTCTAAAGACCAAATTGTCCACGCCTCGGGAGCATTAGGGTTGTCATGCAATCCAAGATTTTTTTTTTCCTAAAATGTGCCTCGGATACTACGGCAGCGATCCCATCAATTTCCCATGCTCCTGCTCTGGAGATCGTCGGGCAATATATATGTTTCCAGATTTGATCATTGAATTTCATGATGTCTTGAAACAAGACAGAAAATCGCGTCAATTTGCAGTGAACATACTCGTATTATTATTATTATTATCAGTATTTCTATAGCGCTTTGTTATGACCGAATGGTCATTCCAAAAGCGCTTCTTTGCCACTCTGAGTAAAAAGGTGGGTCTTGAGTCTGCTTCTGAAGGATGCCTCCGCTTTAAGTTCTCTTATGCTTTCTGGAAGCGAGCTCCAGGCCATTGGTGCCGCGTGGCTCAAAGAACGATTACCAAAGACCGTGCAAGGACAACCTCTCATCAGCCGCAGGATGCTTCTATTTGTTCTGGCTGATCTGAGTGTCTCTCCACGCGCGCTTATCACCGAAGGCTTGATCAGTTCTCTCAAATAGCCCGGTGCAGTTCCGTTGAGTATGCTTCTATATATGGAACGGATATGGGATGGATGTACGTAAAATAAAATGTAATGTAATGTTGATGTGCTCCCACAAGAAAAATATACGTGTACATATTCATTAATGTAAATTAGTAATCCTACAAGTTTAGTATATTTTTTGTATGGTTGGTTACGGCTGCCCAAGTGCTGTGCTGTGAGTAGTACTGTTTGCACCGACAACATGCCTTTTGCATTCGTTTGATCAAATCTTGATAGATCGGTTTGCCAGCAAATCGCCTGACTGAGGAGTTTTCAACTTTAAAATGCTGCTACCTTAATCTAGATAATTACCTCAGCGGTCACCGGCCGTACCCACTATTTTGCATGTGAGCACAAGCAGGAGAATACTGCTAGACGGCCATGAAGATATTTCACATATCAATTGTATCACGTTTAGCGTTTACTATCAAAACTAAGGGCAGCCTGCAAAAAATTTCCATCAAGAACAAATAATTTTCTTGTTAGCCTGTTCCTGTGATACGGATGTCCTGCTGACCATCTTTTATTTGGCCTTCCTCAAGTCGGATACTCGATGTATTTTGATTGTTGATCACTCAGTTTATTTAAAGAGACCCACTGTATGTGTAGACACACGGTGCTCATGAGATGGCTTTCACTCACCAGCTTGTTTAAATTCAAGAATTAATTGTTTATTTACGAATGGGGTCTTTTATTGAAATAAGTCTCATATCAACGAATATTAATAATGTATATTAGTGAACTTTTTTAATGAACATTTAATTGGTTTTACAATAGTACGAAATTTAAAAATATAAATTACTTCGTTAGGTTCATAGCCTTAACCTATTTATGTGAAAGTCAGATGATTCAACCTCTCACCTAAGATCCTCAACACTCATTTTGAGTACAACTCACCTCGGCCCATTGTGTGATTTTTTTTTCTTTACGCGTCAACTGGTGAGATTAACAAGAATTAAAAAATAATGTATGCGCTTTAGTTTTATTTTTAAGCCATCGTATCTTTCAACAAATTGCATATTTAGTGGCAATTTAAATTAGTGTAATTAAAAATATAATGTATCTCAGTGGCTTCCAAATTCACGATTCTACTACCTAAGCGGTTACCCACAACTTTTAATTATTTTCACGAACTATTTAAGCACAATATATATTATTTTTTACGAGTACAATCGTTTTTCTTGCTCTTTTTAAGAGTTTTTTGTGTGGTTTATCTTGCATATCACACAATTGTTTTTTACATTAATTGTTATTCCGTTTTTTAAGGAGATCAAAATATAAACGCGACGTTCACAACACCTTGACTATTTAGTCAGGAGGAGGCGGTTCAAATTTACCTCTGTACAATGCTGTTTAACTTGTGTGATTGAAAGAGAACTGACGTTTGAACTTGCAATGGTCGATGGTCATATCATATACATGCATGAAATATAGTAATAATTTATTCAAATTTTAATATTCTGAAAAATAGTAAATAACTTAAGAAATAAATAAAAACATTTCTTTGGAGCATCTTGATGTACGGCTGTGAGACATGGTGCATATCTGAAATTGATAAAAAAAGACTAGAGGCCTTTGAGATGTGGTCATACAGAAGAATTCTCGGAATTTCCTGGAGAGACCACGTCACGAACATTGAGGCTCACAGCATAATCAATGAGGATAGGCACCTAGTAAGAACCATCTCAGAGAGGCGAGCCCGATGGATCGGTCACATCATGCGCCACGATGGTCTTCTTCACGACATTGTGGAAGTGATGATTGAGGGTAGAAACTGTAGAGGGCGTCCTAGACGGGAGTATTTGCAGCAAGTGTTCATGGACATGAGTTGTAGCTCTTATGCTGAGCTGAAAAGGACTGCAGAGGATCGAGAGGAGTTGAGATCGAGATGCAAGATTTTTTTGCTGCAATCCACCAAATTGATACAACGAAGAAGAAACTTAATATCATAAAATGTTTCTTCCAGAAACAAATAAAGTATATTCAGTCTGTTATAACACAAACGCTTTGTAGAGTAAATACAAATCGTTAATAACTGTTCCACATTGCGAAGATTCTGGAATAAGTTTATTAAATGGCATAAAGGAAATGTCACATTCGTAAGTAATGTGAGAAAAAAACAAGAAGCTTTCATACATTGCGTCTCGTATAAATCACACACAGTAATTAGCGTTGACATTTAATTAAGCTCAAAGACGTTTATCAAACATTTACCGAAATACTGAGGAAAAAACGTTCTCAGAGAGTCGCCCCAGTAATAAATTAGAATTTATTTCATTAGTATGACTCGATATGATACGCACTGAACAGAGCCGCATCCTTCAGCTGAACGTTTGCTTTCAATATTGTAAGTTATATACCATACCAAACAATAAAAATATATTTTCAATGTTTTGAGCATTCACTTTGAGATCCATAATAAATTATAAATATTTATTTATTTATTTACCTTGTTTTCACATGGATCACGTAACAAAAGTTCTCTATTAGGAGACTGCAGTTTCTCAATCCTTCTCTAGAGAAGGATTGAGAAAGACTACGAGTTAGTCGAAACTGCAGTCTCCTAATAGAGAACTTTTGTTACGTGATCCATGTGAAAACAAGGTAAATAAATAAATAAATATTTATAATAAAAATATAATTAATTTTTCAATTTTTATTAGAATATTATTTTATTATTTCAATATTCTAATCTACTTTTATAGATCATTGACTATATTACAATATTATTATTACTTAAATATACATATACTAAATATACATATATATAAAAAAAATATACATATATAAAAATATATATACTTTGAATATATACTATGGCGACATCTGTCGTACGATAATAACAATGATATAAATACTAGTTTCATCGCAAGGCAGTCTGGGCATAGCAATGGCGCGATTCGCCGAGCGGTATGAATACCTGGGCATAGTTGGTTTCCAAGGTCCGCGGTTCGCATCCCGCTTCTGCCGTTATTTTTGTGCTTGGATTGACGCGTTGAAAAAAGAATAGTATATGTATATTTAAGTAATAATAAAAATTTATTACAAAATCGACTTGATTTATCAATATTTAAATACAATATTTACCTTAAGTACTCTTATATTTAGCTATATTCTCCTGTGTGAGTATATTAATTTACTTATGAATAAATAATAGTAAAAAATACAGGTACAACATAATTATGAATACATAAAAACTTATACAATCATTGTCAATTTTTATAGTGAAATAAATAGTAGTTTCTAATTTAAAAAAGCAATGCCGTTGCTAAGTGGTATTTGAAAGTGGTGCCTGCGAATAATACTGGGGATACGACAGCTTAACTTTGTAAGAAATTTACAGCTGATATAGTGGACATGGCAGCCTTTCATCCTGCAGTCAGCTGTACTTTGTCTTATCCAAATGCAGAAGAAGAGCGTAAACTATAGCTATCTTTCAAAAACTTAATGTAATATATATTTCTGGCGGTCCACTCAGCTTTTTACCTCTCAATGTAAGGAGCGAAGATAACTGACATTTTTATGGTAAAAATATCTAATGACTTTTCATCCATTAAGGGAGTGAATGTGGCAAATATATTTGTATGATAGCTAAATGCACACTATAATATAAGGCTATAATGTTTATAAAAGTTTTTTTAAAAATACCTTAGCAATCAATAAAAACCCGTCAAACATTCAAAACTGTTTTTACTTTAAAAAATCATATTAAATTAGTATTTAGAGAGAATCAAACAAATATTGGGTGAACAAAGTTTTGACATTAATCATTTTTAATCCGTTACAGCTACAATGAAACTACATTATCGTCACCTTAATTAAAAATTACATTTACTATACGCCTGAACATCACTAATATACGTGTTTATTAATTATACAATATAATTAATTTGTATAAAAGAAAACATCTTATTCCAGCTCTGGGTAAAATGAGCGCACCGCGAGGTTGTTATTAAAATAATAACGACGACCCATTTGCATGGTGGACGGTCTTTCGCCCCTTCCAGGAACGGCTGCACTCTACTCCGTTACGCGCCCTCGGCAAACTTTAATAACAATTAAGCTCTCGGCCGAACTACCTGTGGGTCATTGTGGGCGCAAAAATTCCGCAATCCGCCCCTGGGCCTCGGAGAAGGTCGGTACATTAATGGTCGCCTTGCAACTATTATACATTTTACATGCTAATTACTTTACTTGTCATTAGCAAAAATTTTAAATGATTTTTTGGGTAAAATGGCTGATCTATGTACAAAAAGGAATATATCAACTTTATACTTGAAGTAACATTTTTTTTTTAACAATACGTAAACGCGAATGTAGGCGTATATGTGTATAGAAAACATCATCCAAATATACCAGTAAATTAATATTTATTACTGAACGATGTCGACTTCGTGAGACTACAGTATACCATTTAATATTTCATATATACTTCACTGGATGCGGAAGGCGGAGGATCGAAGAGGATGGAGACTCATGCGGGCGGCCTACGTTCAACAGCGGTCGGACACAGGCTGATGATGATGATGATATACTTCACAAAATATTACGAGATACTTCCTGAAACTCAGTGTGAATAAAAAGTTCAAAAGGATCATTTTCAACTACCTTACTTACCTGGTCATAAAATTTATTTCCTTCTTACTTTTTTGCTATTAAAAAGATTTTATTTCCATATACCTGTTCAATGGTCATACTTGCTAAATATGTACATACAATTGTAACTATTAACATGTGTCGACAGAGGTCAGTTATAAAACATGCAAATTTTGCATTGAAAATCTTGAGTAATGTAAAATGGTTTTTTTTTAATTTGAAAATGTGCATATAAATACAATAATAATATTTCATACACGAGTATGTATTAAGTTTTTTTTTTAAATATATTTTCAGACTGCTTTTGACAATTTTATTGAATTGAATTTTCAGTAACTGAAAAGTTTTAATTGAGTGGCGACATTTTTGTGACACAACTCTGAACGAGCAACATATGCTTGCAATCCAAATTTCAAAGACCTTTGAAAATATGATGGTTCATAAAAAAATTCAAAACTATTTTAATATTCTCGTCATATGAAATACCATATTTAGTCCTTAAATAAACTTACAAATAAACATATCCGATCCTAGTATTAAATTTCTAGTATACGCAGAACATACCTATATATAATATATTCGTAAGATAGCTGGAAGATGTCTCTGAAAGAATTGACAATCTCAACTGGCAGTTGATATGACATACTTGACGAAAAGAGGACGGGTGATATGCAAAAAATATACTAGTGTAGCACTCAGAAACGGGTGCAGTTTTAGAAGAATATAAAGAAGTTTTCGGATGCGGAAATCAAAAATACGTTTGTGGAGACTCTTCCAGAAGGCTTAATTTTAAGAATGTCAATGAAATGCAGACTAATGATGATGATTGTGTACAATTTTACTCGTTTTATCAAAGGTTTTAATTAAAAAATGTCTAGAAACCTTAGAACAATTGTGAAGAAATATTCTTCATGTTCTTTTTGCTACCTTTAAGATATTTTTGGCAAAATGAAAGATGAATGAATTTGATTTCAAGCATACTGAATCTTTCATTACGCGTTGAACTGATAAAACAACTATCAATTGATGATGTTGATAAAATAGTATTTTCGATACTAGCATTTGATGCGATGTTCTCGTGCAGGGCTCGGTAGTACAGCTGCTAGGACCGTCTCTCCGCCGAGACTCATTATTTATAATACATCAAAGGGTATACAAGATTTAGTAGCGCGCCATTCGCTGCAGGAAATTTGTTTGCCAACTTTTAACAAGGCTGTCTGTCAATCATCGAAACATGAACTTCTGGGAGAGAGCTCGCATTGTTGACATCCCCCCGGTGTGTGCGTTGCTTTTGCATTACCAACGAGCAGCCTTGCTGGGCACATATTAATAAGACAAATATCGACGTTTACGTACACTCATTACTGAGTCATATATTTTTTCCGTTCATAAACATTCAATTCAAAAATAATTTTTCTTCTACGAATTTAATATATCCCCTCCCAAGTAACCATAAAAATGTAATTTCAAAGTTGTTGTAATCCTCGCCATTGATCAGCCTATGCAAGTCTACTGTTGAATGTAGGCCTCCTGGATGAGTATCCATCTCTCTTGATTATCCGCCTTCTGCATACAGCCTTTTCTCGCTATTATTTTAATGTCTTCATTTTATCGTATTTACTAGTTGTTGAATGTTGCTGTATCACATTTCTTCTCAAAATATTTATTTAATAGGAAAAACTTGTGAAAAATAATAATAATGTTATTAGTGAATTATTAGTATTACTCGTAATAAAAAAAAATATACTTTTAGCTAGTATAAATATTTCATTATTATAGTTAAAATTATATATCAGTATATTTAATCGTAGCGTGACTTACATTTTTGACATAAAATTGCGATGCAATTGGACCATTGCACAGGAAAATAATCATTTACACTAGTATTACTGCTTTCCAACGGTCTCGTACAAAATTAACGACAAAACGTGCAAGTGTCATAAAATGAAATGAATTTAACTGCTTGTATGATAGTTAAATGAGGGTTTTAATACTGTTAAAATAGGTATTTCGTGATTATGGTACTATTTGAAATGTCGTATTGGCAATGTGATTATACAGATGCATTATCGACTAGGGCGGAAAATACACGATCAATACTTTTGATCAATACCGCGCACTCCGCATGCGCAAAACTTTATACATGTTTTGTAGTGCGCATGAGCAGTACGCAATATTTATTTCAGACCCTCGTGCTTTCGCTGTTCTGGAAGGTCATTGGAAGCTTTGCATTAACATCCTCCTCTCTCTCCGATGGTTATTATTCCATTGCGTGGTGGCAGGATGAGGAGTAGGTCAGCAAAACAAAGACTTTTTCAGAAGCACATTTACGTACATTTGCGATAAAACTTTACAAGTTTGTGGCCTGGACCTAGGCGCAGTAGTAGGCCGAGCCACAGTACAATATGCTCTTGCCGAAGGGCGGTAGGCAACTGATCTCCGCGCTTGGTATGGGCTCTCGCCCACGCCATGAGCGGCGGTGTATATCACTAATGCCAATATGGCGGACACATCCCTGTTTGGCAAGCGAACAGAAATATACACGAAAGATTGTATTTCGAGGTTTTCGGTACCGGTCAGCAAGGGCTGTATTCTATATTCTTCAACTACTAGGTCGCAGATATAAAAGGCCTTAGGATTAGGAAGGTGAAGAATGTTAAAATACATTATAATTAATAAAACAGTTATTATGTATGTAGATTGTAAATACAGTAAATCCGTTTTTCATTAAAGTTCTAATACTCAGATATTAACATTATGCCATATTTGAAGTATTATATATTACCACCACAAACCTCTACCAGTCTTCTCTGTAAGTAGACAGATCTTTATTTCATCCGAAATCACAGCCTCGTATTCCAATTCCATTAAATAAATTATATTTAATAATATATTTAATTGCTAATTGAGTTCGAAATGAGCATATTCGGGGTTCATTTCGGGTGCCGCCATACCTGAAAAGATAAGGAAAAACCGCCTAAGATGTATGGGCATGTGAAATGGAGAGATAAGGACCACATGGTGACGAAAGTCCACAACAAATCCACGCTGAAGAGAAAACCTGGAAGACCACAGGCAACCTGGACTGCAACTGTAGACATGGATCTGAAAACTCTGGGCTTGATCGAGAATGCAGCGCAGGACAGGCAGACAGCGAATGTGCACAAGGAGAGCCGACTCCAGATGGGAAATGGCGAGGCTAAAGAAGAATACATTTTTTTGCTATTTTGATACAAGAATGTTCAAAACCTGTCAATTACGAAAAACAGACACCACATTCCAAAAAACATTACACTTGCACACTCATAATATTCCAAGCCGAGGTATTTAACCTTAACAAGCTGACAATATTTATGGTTAATCTTGGCCCTGCAGTATGGGTGGCTCCTCTTTGCTTTGGGCACATTACCGCTGAGAAAATATAACTCCTTTTTGATTCCTCGGAGCGCAAACCTAGTACCAGAAAATGCTCCGCTTGACTTAACCCATTGAGCAGCAGATGACTTTGTCACATTAAAAACGCACGCCCCGTTTGACATTCGCATTCAAATTATCGCGAAATGATTCGTGCAAATACATACTTTCCGAACAACAACATCAATTATTATTGTACAATAGAAAAAATTGAATCGATTTTGCTGTCTGTATTATCAATGATAATATTAGAATATTATCCTTTTGGAAGTGTTATATATATAATCGTGTCGGAAACAACAGGGTCAGATCCTGTCTGCCCAGAAGTGGGCGACGTCGATGGCGTTACTTCTGGCCATCATCAGGTCTTCCTGGGTGCAGCTACTCGGATACAGCGCACACCCCAGAAGGTGTGACAGAGTCTTCTCCACGCCGTAGTCACATTCAGTTGGTCCGCTGCAAAATTGCCAGGCTTTCATTTGTGTCCTCGTCTTGCATACTCCGGTCGAAAGTCTATTAAGGGACCTCTATATATTCCACCCCTGGTCGTGTCCAGGGGCTAGGTCCTCTTTCGGGGCAATCCAAGTATTCCCCTCAGTTGCGCTTCTCCACATGTTCAGCCACAGGGTGGCCCCTGGTATCACCAGTCCCGCTGTCGACTGTAGGAAACTTCTTCTTGAGTTTAGCCGTGTTGTTATCTGTTGATACCCAAACCTCTGTTTCTCTGCTGGCGAGTATGCCGCGCCAAACATACGGCGAGAAGTCACCACCAAGAAGGAGCTCTCCAAAGCAATCCTTGGAAGTATTGTAAAAGATACACTACTAAATCTATGAAACATGTGAACCATATAAGAATCAATTAACGCACGTGAATATGTACTCAAAGTCTTTTAAATATAATAGGAATAAATGACATTCTAACTGTTTTGTTTTTCTGCATATGTGTGACAAATGGAGTACAGATGGAACAAGGAGTTCAAGGAGAAAAAAAACATATCTTTGGTAATAGTTTTATTTATTTCTGGGATACGCATAACTTCCTTTACATAATCAAGTCATGCATTTGATTTTATAAATGAAATAAATATTACTGTCTTAGAAGGGTTAATGCTAATATTTATACATCTTACGGGGAAATTTCGAAGTAATGCGTTATTATGAAGTCTTGCTCAGAACAATACAAATACGAAATGAAGAAGTAAATTTATGCGTAGGAACTTGTTACTGAAACTTTTAATTGCATCAAAATTCCAACTCCTGGATGAAATTATTTACAAAATACTAATTAATTATCCCGAACGCTTCATTTTCGCGCAACAGGAACCGTCTTAATATAGTTTTAAAATTCAATACATTCAAAATTAGGGTTCGTAAAAAAATCATCATACTTTAATGTACTCTCTGTGCTCTGATATTAATTAATTTAAATTAATTCTTAGATCTCCTTTTTGAGTAAAACATTTTTTTTTTAAATATTTTTCTATTAAATTTATTTTATTTATCCCTTGATTTTTCGCACTTAACTAACGCGCCAGGCGAAAAAGCCAACTTATAATATAATATGTTGACATCAGCATGACATAGCCCTTGCTGACTGGTACCGAAAACCACGATATACAATCTTTCGTCTCTTTATTCTGTTCGCTTCACATACAAGAATGTGTCCGCCATATTGGGATTTTGGACTATTTACTAAAATAGCCACTTGTGACGCTGTACGACAGCCCATCGCGGACGCGCCAGCTGTGTGCCGCCCGTCGGCGAGAGCATATTGTATTGTAGCTCGGCCTGAATGCTGTGACTAGTTCCATAAGTTATCATGTACAGTTTATCGTAAATACACATCAATGTGCTTCAGAAAAAGTCTGTGTTATTAATCTGCTCTTCATCATGCCCTCACGCGACTGAATAACAACATTTTTAAAGAGAGGACGATGTTAATATATATTATTGGTGTAATACATAATATTTATTTATATCATTTATTGTGTAATACATAAAATATTCCTCACGATGCAACACAAGATTTAAGTCGATTGTATGACGAACGGATTTTTTTCTGTTTTGTTGTGGCTTGCATTTGAAACTATAATAGTTGTCTAGATGTTCTTGTCCATTTTTAATACGTTGATAAATACATATTGTCGCTTAGTAAGCGTCGCTATGCGTCTTATAAGAAATTCTTTTGCTGTCTTCGTAACAGAATATCTCTGCAGGCAGCAGTTAATGAAAGCGCTGCTTCTGACACCAAAAATGAAGCAAAAAAGCCGACCATCGGCTGTGGAGGCCACCAGACGGCGGACAGCTAACGTGACACACGTGGTGAGAAAATGCAGCAAGGAGATGCAAGGACATGACGAGATAAATGACAGAAAAATGCACAATGATTTGAAACATATCCTTTATAAGAGATGTTAAATTAGGTTAGAAATACAGATCTTAAAGAAGATTACTGTTTAAGGTATTTGGTTAGAATAGTACAGCGGCGTAACACAGATCAAACATTACATATTATATCGTGATCACTACTCCTGCAACTGTAAAATATCGAGAAAAGAAATAGAATATACCACACATTACAAAAATCTAAAGCTATGAAACCCTACTATTGATTAAATTGTAATGTAACACTAACGACAAAGGTATATTGTAAATGATTTTTGCATTCTAACACCGAAGTTATGCAGTATTGAATGTGACTTCGTATATGATTTACCACGTGTCGTTGGTTGAGTTAAGCCGTATTTCATAACCAAATGGTCCATAACAATCCAACATTATTAAATATGCTAACTAATAAGCAACTTGAACTTTAAGCTGTAAAAATATTTCTTTCTAGGTGGCTTCCATGCGCAGAGATTACTTGGGATAAAGCATAAAAAAATATAGAACTATTTTACGGCAATAGTGACTCGAATATGAAACGAATATTTCAAAAAAAATGAACTAACGGCTGACAAATTTCTACGCTTGTATGCTCTTAATGTAAATAATCTGGAAAAATCCAGTACCGGCCTTAGACCCTACGGCGTCCTAGGACATTTTTTTCTGGCACCCCATAATGTTTGTATTTTTAAAAATCTAAGCAAGATTGGTTGCCCTCGGCGCCCCTGGCTTAATCGACGCCCTGGGGCATCGACCCACTTCACCACCTCCTAAAGCCGGAACCGGAAAAATCACACAAATACCATATTATAAAGTTCAGAGTATGAGATAAATCATGAAAAATTTACAAGATTACAAGATTCTCTGATGTATTCATTGCTCTGTGATCAAGATGCTGTGAACCCATCAGGGGACGGTCGCAGTAGATCTCCAGTCACACCGAGACAGCCACTAATTATTCATAAATAAATAATATTGTGCTCATCACTTGAGAGGTTAATCCCATGAGCAAACAGACTCCACTTGATGCAGGGTCTTGTTCGAGTAATAATACACAAAGAGATTTTTTTGCAGTAACTCGATAGCCATCTCGACCTATTCGTTTTAATTACATTAACAAAGTACGAATATAATTCTCATTGGGAGCTATCTGCGCATCTTCGAAACAAAGGACATACTCATATGAACATTTAATTTTTAACGTCATTTCTTTGATATTGATTCTTATTTCTTTTTTAATAATGTGCGCTATCTAGCTGTAATATTTAATAATTTGGGGGTAACGAAAGGTTCCGCCGCATTTCGTTCACAGACAATCCGTTCAACAACTCATCGGTAACGTCGTGGGACGCACTGGATGTCTGGTGCACGTGAAATTTGGCGCACGGGACAACTGGTGCACTAGATGCCTCGCTAACCTAACGTAACCTAACCTAAGTTAAATGGTTAGCAAGACCTTTCGATCTCTGAAGTCTACGATCACTGGTCAAATCCTTAGGTTAGGTTAGGTCAAGATAGCGAGACAGCCAGTGTACCAGTTGTCCCGTGCACTAGACTTCCAGTGCTCCCCACGTCGTTACATCGGTAAGTCTTTGAACGAATTGTCTGTGAACGATAGGTCGTGATACCAATACGAAAGATTTCATGTAAAGAACTGAGGTAGCTGGCAGTTGTTCATGTCGGCAAACCGTAGTGATGACTATTCGCACCAGTTAAAGAGCCGATTTGATAATGACGAATATATTACTATTAAATGAGGATTTGTAAGAAAATAACGATTCTTCAACAGTTGCTTAATCCAGTATGGACCTAATTGATATCTCTTATCAAGATTCTTTATGACAAACCTTTATTTTTTAAACATTATTTTTGTCCTATTTTTTTCCCTTAAATAACGTTCTCAAATCTCTAATTTATAAAGCTGAATTTAGTCTACAGTATGAATGTGTTCTGAATGAAACTGTTCCTGATGATAGATTTTTTTAGCCAAATGCTCCAAATCAGAAACGATTATACATACGAAGACTACATAATAAAACGTATAATTAATAAAAAGTGTTCCTTTAAGACATGTGTTTATGTGTCCATTAAAAATATATGAAAAATATTCTATATGATCGGTTTTCGTGAAGATGCTTTGGTTTAAATAAAAATACATGTTTTATTACAATGTGTTGCAAAACCAGCCCAGTTACCGGCTAACTAACAACAGGAAAGACAACTTGTTACCAATATTTTAATAATATCCTTTAAAATTCACATCAAAATGTACGATAAAAACAAAGCATTCACAGTGTGGCCACATATTCTGCCAATCTTGACGACTTTGAAGGAAAATGTATAATGCATATTTTTGGCAATAAATTCATGATTTCAGTAAGACCAAGAAATATTATCCGAATAACTTGTAATATAAGTGTTTTTTCTCAGATAAGCGTTGGTTTAAATAAACATAAAGACTGTTTACATACGAAAGTAAAAAATATACAAACATTTTCACACATTTACTCTATGATAATTATAACGATTTAATACGAGGATAATTAAATTTTTCTTAATTCAATCATGAAATTTGATAAAGAGGACGAGCTGAACTGAAATAATTTGATTCCATTGTCAGCTTAACCCTTTCGCATCGGTTGTCGGCATATGCCGTCATAAGATTCCCCGACCGTTGACGTGATATATAATTTTACTACTTTCTTAGAATCGTTTTTTATGCATCATCTGATAGCTAAGGATACAAGAACCAATGTGATCAGATAAGTACATTTATGCTTCAAATACTAGTTTTATAATTGACAGTATAATTTGTATTCAAACCGAGCCATAATGAAAGGGTTAAACACGTTTTAGGTATTAATTCGTGATGACTTTATACTCTCTCTATAGAATGGATACGGCAGAATAAAATATTTATATCAATTTAAAAAAAGTATTCTAGATGATGTTTTTGTAATAAATAGTTTTTTTAGATTGCTCAGAGTTCTATATTGAGTTATTTTCTTTTACATGTTGATATGTATTTTATTTCAATAAATTCTCGAAAGAGTTTTATATAGATAGTGGAAATTAGTATACTAAGCTAACTAATACAAACCGAGATACGAATAAATAACATAGTAATATCAAAAAGGTTTACTTCATTATTTACATAAACTTTTAAAATACTTCACTTTTACTGCTTGGAGCGAGAAAACATTTATTTTTTTTTCATTAGATAATCAAAATGAATTAAAATAATTAATAATTATTTACA
Organism: Glossosoma conforme; assembly: GCA_022606575.1. NCBI lineage: Eukaryota > Metazoa > Arthropoda > Insecta > Trichoptera > Glossosomatidae > Glossosoma > Glossosoma conforme. Next base: position 1,222,201 of record JAGTXR010000029.1, read on the forward strand.
TGTGTGGGCACTGACTATTATTTTAGAGCAGCGAGACACTCGACTCTTGTCATTATCTGTAATGCTTAAGTTCAGAGCGACGTCTCTGCTCCTCCTTTTGTGACTATTGTAGATCTATCTCAACAGTAGAGTTCTCGATGAAATTCACAGTGGTGTTTTAATAAATATAATTTATCAGTAGCGGTCATCAACCTTAAAAACCTTAAAAACATAAATCACAATTATATATTTTATAAATGTATATTTTTCATAATTGATAATGGTAAATTGTTCATGTTGTATGCTTTTACTACAAGTATGCTTGCTTCGTTAGACTTAGTCCTTATCTTACATGACTAAATGTTATAGTGCAAAAATCTGAACCTAAAATGTATGAGTAATATAATAAATCAAATATTTTTTCCATATAAAATAATTTCACTTTTAGTTTACACGATAACAATTTTTGCTGTATTTAATATTATTATTTACAAGCGCGTTATTTTAACATATTTCAGTTGTTATTTATTTTTCATTCCAAGATTATTTTATTGTAGAAAGGAGTTTTTCGTTCTTCAAGGCACGTTGCTTTTTTCTAATAAATGTTTTTTAACGCAGAAAGATCTGAAAACATACATTACACGGATTCATAGTACGAATATATGCCGTGGTGAAAACTGAATATGTGTTATTCTAGGAAGTCGGCTAATTAACCTGAAGCTCGTGATAATAAACAACCCGCACCATCATCTCAATTCCGTATCCATTCTCTAGCTGGAGCAAATTCTTGTCACTAACTGCCGCCACAATTTTTTTTCAGCACTACTTTCCTCCAGCGAGTTTATTTTACACAGTCATCGAGCTTAGAAAATAACGGAAAGAATATAGACTTAGTATTGCCTGGATAAGCCCTGATCACTGGTCTACCCAACTAATGACTGGGCACGGCGCTTTTAATGACATATTATACTCATTCAATTTAGTTTCAATCCCTAGTTGCCCCTGTGGTACCCTCTTCCAGACCTCAGAGCACATTCACTGGGACTGTCAGTTCCTCTTGTTAGAAAGAGGAGTCCTTTTCGATGCAGTTCGAGGGAATTGCCTCGGCCCTATCGGGCATGCAGATTTTGTGACCACTAAAAAAAATTCCACTCATTTACAATCTTTGCTCGTACTTTCGGAGAGAGAATCTATCTTCCATCTCCATCTCTTTACAACCCGTGAATGCACTTCTGTGCAGTGGCCACAATTGTTCAGAGGGGAATCCCACTGAACTTATCAGTTGCTAACTGATCATTATCTGAATGAGCGCATCATCAACGAGACTTAACTGTCCTACGGTGTGATGCGGGTGTGAGGCGGGTAAAGACTTAGTACTGCCCTCCAGCCAAGTCCATTTTCGTTTCTTGACAGGAAGGCTGCTGTATCAGCTCACTTATTACGTCATTCTTTTCATTCGTCATTTAAAATCAAATCGTGCTCTGAGTATTCTATTTAAGCACCTGTTCTCAAACCAAATTGTACAGCTGTTTATTTTAATATATTTAATCAATTTACACTAGCAAGGAAACACCACTGGTTTCAACCGCGACCACAAGTGTCCAAGTGTCCGATGACAGTCGCTACTGATAAATGAAAGATCGTCCTCTCTGCTGGAAGTGTTTTCTTTGTAACATCAGCCGCCTCCCCGGCGTTCACGAACAGTCCTCGAACCAGCCGCTGCACCAGCAGTTGGTCTTGACATGTTTTCTTAATTATCCGGAGAAGGAAATGCTAGTCTTCTCGCATGTTCGACCACTCAATTAGGAGTAAATACCAGAAAATCAATTAGCTACGCGCGGATCGGTTTCGAATCTCTACTTAAAAGTATTTATAGTTTAGTTTATAAAAACAGAAGATTTCCGTTTCAAATGATAATATAGGTATTTTTATATATAATTACATGCTGGAGAATACAGTAATAATCTAGAGTTTAAGGTTAATCGGCTTATGTTATTGGAAAATAATCAAAGTGAAAGAAATATAAATTAAAGATTTGAGGCACATGTCAACCAAAAAATATTAAAATCATAAAATGGGGAAAATCAGGCCATCAGACAATCAAAACTTTAAAACATCGATTTTCGTGTATTAATTCTTATTGATGAATTCTTTAATTATTTATTATATATATATAAATTATAATTACTTTTTACCTTGTTTTAATACGGATCGTGTGGATCGCTATTTATTCACAACTAGAAGAACGCAGTTTCGCTTTCAATTAGAGCTTCTTCAGTTCTCCACATGATAAGAATAGAAGACTACATCAGATAATGTAAAATATCATTAAATCTATAAAACACAAGTCTTACAAACTTCAGTGTACAGAAAAGTATTAAATAACATTAATTTCTCAACGTACGTTTTACAGCTAATGCTGTTTTTGTCAAAATATTTTATCGTGAGAAGTAAATTTATTTTATATATTAAATCGTATAATAATATGAATAAATAAAAAAATATCTCATTCCGTTTTAATGCACTTCTCTGTTGTTATTTTTTAGCTGTTACAATAATTGTTGTTTATTTTCACATCTTTTCTTGGTTTTTAACACAATATTTTGGGCCACATTTGGTTGCTTTTGAAAGAAAAATAAACTACGTAATTGAAAATAATTGGGCGCTATTTTCAGCCGTACTCACTTGAAGCAGGTGCAAAGGCGAACATAGAAAGCTTTTTGAAGGCTGCTACAAGTTCCAAAGTCAAAAGTGCAAAGAGGAGGTCCCCAGCAACGGAAAACCATTTTAGTAAAGTATTGGAAGCTCCCTTATACCTTAAACTTTCCCTAATGTAAAACCTATTATAATATCGCACTGTATACTGTGCAACGTATAAAATCTTACTCATTCTTCGTATATTATGTTAAATAATATATTGCGTTGCTCGCCAAACTTTAAGTACAAAACCGTTGGGTAATACGGTATTGTGAGGAACTGCTAGGAAGCCCAGCTCATTTCCCTTACGATAAACACGACAAATGAGAAATAACCAGTGGCTAGCAAAGGTCAATGGTGGATGGTTAGACCCAACTGTCAAAAGTTGAGTTGAGTAATGAGGCAGCATACCACACTTTACAGGCGTATTGTTCTGAATTTATACGCAGTATTTTCATATTCTTAGTTAAGCTGATTGCAACAGCGATGTGTAATGTAATATGTTTATTGCCAGTTGTGCATTGTATGAGATAAAAACAAAAATATTCAAATCTGATTAATGAATATAGCGGCTTTCAAAGTCCATGTGAGAGATACTTTAGAGTCATATATATATAACTAATTCCACTTATTTATGTTATTATATAAGCAATTATTATGAATAGGTTATTTCTTGACACTTTTGATAGGAGTGTCGTTTATATTTAGCATCTAAGGCAAGGACCATTGCTGCTAATAGAATTTAGTGACGGCAGTTCGTGACGACCATATGCTTCAGTTAGAGGATTTCACCTCTTTTGTCAACAAAACTAGACACAGCGAATTTACAAATACCAAATCTATTTTATTTAATTTTTCTAATGAATCAGTACGAACCCATTAAAAAGCACCACTCTGTTATTGCGTTTTTAATATATAAAGGTCTACTGATATGAAAATGTTCTTAAATATACTATTACAAAATCGTTCACATACTCCTCGAATAAAAGTGAATCCTTATCTTTAAGCAATAATGCAAAGAATTTACTTTGTAGAGTTTTAAAATAATACAATGAATTTAGTTTATATAATTTACTATGTAGAAGACAAGAATTATGGCAGCAGCATAAATTTGTTGCAGCAATTTGTGGCGAATATATGCTCTAGCTGCGAAGAAAACTAAGAAGGTGAAATATACAGTTTTTTTATTTACCTTATCTGTTTATAAAGTTTTCATATTTTACTTACTCTAATATATAATATAAATAGATATGAATATAGTATACTAATTTATTGATTCATCGAGCATTCGTCTGTATAAATAAAACATATTTTATTTATTTTTAGCCCCTCCTCGGTGCGTGACATTGAAAATTTGAGACACAATTATTATTTACCTGCTTTGAATACAGTCTCGGTGATTCTCGAGGCATCGAGAGGTGCAGCGTGTTGCAACCTTTTTGACACAGCGAACTCCCTAATATAAATTTTTCAATTTAATTATATATAGACGCGTTAATATGGAAGTCAACTTTTTATCTAGCTAATTTAATAATATTATTGTAGTAGGCCATTCCTACCTCCGTATTTAGGCAACAATACGCCACTCTGAAATATTTCTTCTGCTATGGAAGTTGTCAAATCCTCTTGAAATAAATTAACCTACCCACTTTTACACCCAAAAACATATTATAATACAAGAAAAAAACTTACTTGAAGTCTCAAATAACACACTTTTTACGCGATTCTAAAAAGTATCTTCTATTTTATTGGAACATATAAATAATAAACCACTGCAATATTTTCTGCCAAATCATTTGATTCGTCATAAAAGGCAGACTCATGAAGGTTTACCGAATAACTTGCGTCTTTGTTAGTTGCAGAATATATGCAAGACAATCCAGTGCGATTATTTGAATCAGGTTTATTGTATAGTGATTGCTGTTTGAAGACATTATTTTGTGAACGGGTAAAAAAACTGTGTGGATTGTTATGTAAACGTCTAGTTTAGTATCACTGGAGTGGAGAGCAAACGGGGCCCCAGATTTTCTCCCAAAAAGATAACCAAGTCTTCCACTTCGAGGGGCTCCTGCTGAAGTGGCGGCTGCCCCGGGGGCGCTGAAGCACTGAAGAGCCCTCGCCCGGTGCCCCCTAACCTAACCTTGGAGGAACGCAGGCCTCAATGCTAAGAATAAACAGGCCAACAAACAATAACGAATCGAAAAAAAAAAGTCTACAAAAAATAAATATATTAAATGTCGGATGGTATACAAAGATATTAAGGTTTATTTTGTCTGGTAAATTATGGCAGAGAAACCTAACCTAATGTCCAATTTGCGTAACACAGGCGTAAAGTTTGTTACCTTAGTATTTTCTGCCGCTATTATACTGCCTATTTTTGAATAGTATGTGCGATAAACTGTTAATATTTTCAAAACTAAAGCCTTCATTGATTTTTCGGCAACAACATTGTTGTTAACAATTTTCCTTACTTAACGCCGTTAAACAGCGTAACCATGTTTTTTTTTCATTTTTTTTTTAAATTGAAACAAAACGCTTCGCACCACCGCCATATTATTGAAGCCCAATTTAAATTTAACAAGTACGGGTACTCGTTGCGACGATTCTCAAACTTTTATTCACAGAAAACTTATGCGCCACGTGCAGTAAGCGTTCAATCAATTTTTCATTCTAAAATGTATCATAGACAAAAATAATGTAATAAAGTTCAAAATAAGTTCTGATTGAGGGAACTTACTTAACAAGTATGTCACTTTCTCTGAAGTTCTTAACCTGCTTCCTATATATACTCCTTTCTAACTATACAAAAAAAAGACAATTTTATTTATTTCTTTCTTTCAGAAACATTACAAATACAAATATATACGATCCTGAAATAAGATATAATACAAGAGAAACAATTAGGTAATTACTATTACTAACAATAATTATTAAAAAATCCCGAAGCTCGCTAAACAGAAGACTCCACGAAATTAATTTGATAAATAAATTCGTGGAGCTCATGTCGAAACTGGACTTCTCTCGAGTGGAATATATCAATATTCGAGGCGATTTGGTTGAACAGTCTGATGACTCTCCCAAGAGTGATCAGACTAAACATCACTTACTAAACTATCCAAAATGATCAGGGCAATTCACCCCACACCCAGGAAGCGAATGGTTTGAGTCACAGGAGCTGGTTAGTATGTTTTTACGATTGAAAGACGTCAACAACAGGTAAAAAGTTTACGTCGTTTCAATTTCAAGAATCATCTATGCGTTTCTCATCACCACGTTGCACTAATCTTGTTTACTAACTCAAGTATTTTTATATTTAAGAAAACACCTTTTGGGAGTTCTGGAGTAAGCGAATTGGCCGCAAGTGCCGCTGAAATTCCGCGAATGGGAGACTCAACTTTGAACCATGTGCGGAGTTTATTCGCACTTTCGCGAAACATTATAAACTCGCGGCTCATGGGCGCGCAAGCCCAGTTCATGGAAGCCCACTTGGGTACATACTTGGGTAATGCCAGTGGTGCCCAAGTGCCAATCCGGTCAACACGGGTGGTCCACTTAATACAGGTAAACGCATAATTAGTCTCCATGATTTTATTTCGAATACTACGATCTTCAAGTTCGTGTATATAGTTATATATAATTATATCGAAAAGTTAATCAATACAATGAAACTATTTAAAAACACATAATAAACTCAGACTTGGGAAAACTAAGCTTCTTAGTGTTGTTTGAATAAAAATAGAGATAGGATCTTATTTTTACTCTCAAATTTTTTTGGGGATCAACTTTGCAGGTGAGTCCGTTTTTTATACAGTAAGTCGAAACTGTAGTATCTTAATAGAGAACTTATTTTACGTGATCCATGTAAAAACATGGTAAATAAATAAATAAATTTGAGGAAGTATTCTAATTTTTAATAAAATTCCTACAAACTAGTGTCACGACCTATCGTCTCCGGACAATAAGTTTAACGACTCATAGCTAACGACGTGGGTCGCACTGGACGTCTGGTGCAAGGGACATTTGGTCCCCGGGCAACTGGTGCACCGGCTGTCTCGATAACCTAACTTTACTTAGGATTTGTCCAGTGATCGTAGAGCCCAAAATCCATAGGTCACGTTAACGAAATAACTAAGGTTAGGTTAGGTTAGCGAGACGTCCAGTGCGCCCCACGTCATTACCGATGGAGTAGTTGAACGAATTGTCTGGGGACGAAATGCGGCGGAACCCTACAATCTCTAGTGCTTAAAATGACACTTATTCAACATTAACAACGTCAAGTTAAGTTAATGTCTGCAAAACTGCATTATCAGAGAGCTCAAATGACGCCATAAAAACAAGATATTATTTATATTAAGTCGTATTGTAATCAAAAACATATTAAAAGTCACATAAATACTTTTAATTTATTGTTAATTTCCTCTTAATACTTATTGATACAATGCGCTAACGAAATACTTGAAAGTTATAGAGTGAAAAAAAAATTTCACGTGTCGTAGATAATCGCTAATTGTGATTACAATCATTACATAATAACACTTACACACGTTACAAATATTCATACTAGTATTTACATATTAAGTGAGTGCTAAAATTGTCGTAAACTTTAAAATAGCTATTACCCAGTCGAACACCAACACCTACTTACACCCTACTTGTCATATGTAATAAACTGTGAGCGAAGTGCAGAATCTTCAATTAGTTACATATTTATGGTCCGAGGTTATCCCTTTAGGTTAAATTATTTTTAATTTATTGTTTGTAATGAATAAATTCTGCATCCAATTAATTAATGTATTTATGTAATTAGCTGTGGGTGAGCGAAGTGCACAATCTTCAATTAGGTACTTATTTATGGTTTAAGCATATCCCTTTATGTTAAAAATATTTTTAATTTATTGTTTTCAAGAGATAAATTCCGTAGCCAATAAATAAATTTATATATAATTGTATATATATAGATGTAAATGATCTAGCAGCTTGTAGAGTCAAAATAAAATGAAAACCGATGCTATTTAAGTAGACGTGTGCATAACATTAACGACATTTTTTTAACGTTATTGAACTGAAAAAATTATAATAAAATTGAAATAAAAATTGAAAATTTTTAATGTTGATTTAATTTCTCATTTTTTTATTACAACATTCTCAAATGTCCTGTTTGTTTTCAAATTAAATTAAATTACTTTTTCGCAGTTATTAATGTTGTAATATAAAATCTAATTGTGGTTGTAACACCGGTTCTCATTCGATCGAACAATGGAACGCACTTGGATAGTGAATGCTTAAGTAACGCATGTCGTTGGTGGTGTTCAGCCGCTCTTTAGGACCCAGGTAGTCATCATATGTCGTGTGATAAGGCATGGATAATAGCAATGGTAAAACTGTGTGCAATAAATTTATGGAAACGATTTATTTTAAATGTTACACTCTACTTAAAACTCATTAAGCTATATTGTACACACAAAAACCAAGCTTTGCAAATCGGGTCATTAAAACCAGAATCTGAAATTTTATACTCTTATAAAAATAATCGGCTTTCAGGCTGGCTTCAGAATATTTTTCAGGTCACATAATAACGGGAGCATGAAAATTATTTACTTTCCGTCCTGCATCGTACGTCAAGCGGCTCCAACACGTTTCCAATTTGCGGGCAAAGAACGGGTGAGCCTTACCGAGAGGGGCTGCCGAACGGTGTTTTGATCAAACTTGAATGAAAAGCCAACTTAACCAACCATCGTGGAGTATCCAACCTTCCTCAGATATGGTGAGAGCCTTTGTATGTAAACATAAGACACATACAGAAAAACACCACCAGGCGGTGATTAAGAGATGACGATTTTTCGACTATATAAAATATTTGAAACAATTTACTTTACCCATAAACAAATTTTTAAACAAATACTGTACCAGAGAAAACACATCTTAAATCGGCATTTGATTTATCCATTAATGAGGAAATAATAAATTTTGGGCGTGAATTCGAACAGAGTAGCCAAGTGTTGTTTATTTCACGTTTGTTGACCACTACGGTATTTCACCACCTAATTGAATCGATAAATAAATACATATTATATGCATCTATCTACTCGGTATTTTTTTCATAAGTGCACTTGTTTTTTGTAAAGTTAAATTTATTATAATATTTTATTATGCATATAAGATTATATTTGCTTTAAATATGTAAGTACATAAATAATTTTATTATTTCTATAAATCTCCATTGGTTTATTAGGTAAAAGAAATACTACAGAATTTTCCACCTTTAATACAAATTAATATATAAATATTCTTGGATTTTTATCGATATCAGTAGTAAACAAGTTATAAAGACCGGCTTCGGAAAAATAGTTAAGCCGTAGTTGACTCATATTTTAGCTCTCAGTTAATGAGGACTTACATTGAATGGATGAAATTTGCAGGGTGACCTAGTTTTGATCAAAAGATAAAGTGTTTTGTAGTTGACGCACATAGTGGTTTATTCACTGTGAAATCTATCTATATAATCGTATGAACAAATGCATGTTCTTGTATATGTGCTTATACTTCATGCATTACTAGACCATTCATATGAACGATATGAAACTTTCAGAAATTATTACATGTATGCCTGTGAAGATCACCGAGTACATTCTGGACTTTACCCGCCTCACACCCACATCAAACCGGAGGAAAGTTTCCTTGATGATGCGCTCATTCAGATTATGATCAGTTAGCAATGGGAGTCCCTTCTGAACAATTGTGTCCCCTGCACAAGTGCTGAAAAGAAAGAACCCGTGAAAGAGATTAGAATCGCATTCACGGGTTGTAAAGAGATGGAGATGGAAGATAGATTCTCTCACCGAAAATACGAGCGAAAATGGTAAATGCGTGGATTTTTTTTAGTAAATTTCATGTATAGTTCCCGACGGCCTTCCACAGCGGCTCGATTCCATTTTAACTGCGGTATCCTTAATAATACATGTTCTAACCTGATTCACATCAAAATCCATTATACATCTGCATTGGCTCTTGTTGATATGCCAAAACTCACAGCCGTAAAGAAGAATGAGGACGATACAAGCGATGTGTAAACACAATAATTCACACAATTCGTGCGCAATATCAGGGAATCACATCATACTCGAACAAAACATAGTGCTAGACAGCGCCCGTTCATTGAGAAAAAAGTATGTCAAATCAGTTCAAGAAACATGATGCATTGCAACACGTGCCATGTTCAGCTTTTAGTTAAAAAAGGAAATTAATTAGAAACCAGGACTACTCGCATGACAGTGGAATTCTTCTTACTGCACTGTGCTTCTTTGTAAAGGCTGAAGCAGAGACGTCAAGAATCCAGCAAGGCAAACAGTCTCCTCTTGCAGGAGCTGGAACAATATTTTCAGTGGAAACATTGCATCTTGGTGAGGATGGATTTACAAGAGTTTCCGAGGCGCTCGAGTGCCTGCCAGCGCACTCGAGAGCAACTTAATTTAAAACAACAAGAAGACGCGTCATACGAGTCAACAGTAGTTGTGTCAAGACGGTAAAGGTGTACTTTGTATTTTATTCAAACACCACAAACTTATACAATGAATGAAGTAAAACTAATATACATATAATATATAACCTTGATGTTTCTTACTCTTCGATATCGTAAATAAAAATGAACATATGATTTATTTGCAGTAAAAAATAACTACTACAGTAACATTATTTTTTTAAGTCCTGCCAAATGTATTCTTCAGTCAACAATCCTTCTGATGAAAGCATGGGATTTAGAAAAAAAAATTCCCTTTAATTTACATCTTTCTGTGACAAAAATTCTCTGGATGAGCAATTATATGGACATCACAATTCATAGAAGAAATCTAATTTAAGTCCATGAGAAACATGGTGTAGAATGTTGTACGCAATTTAAAAGATATCACATATTTCACTCAATACTCTAAGTCCATCAAATAAAAAAAATAAAAAATCGAAAAGTGTTTAGACACAAAATCTTAATTCGCTGATTAAGTTTGTTTATGTCTTTGTTATACCAAATATATAGTGTTATACATTATTATAGCCAAAGTGAGACGACGAGACTTCTTAGCTAGCTTAATATTATTGGATTTGAACATTTCCTAATAAAAATTTACACAGTTACACGTTTTATTATATCAAATCATATTTTATCGACCACAAAAACAATTACCTTTTTAAATAGCCTTATTGTGCGATGTAAATTATAATACGACTGTATGCAAAAAATCTACTCATGTCGATTAAATGAAAAAAATGTATATTTGAAAAGTGAACACTTCAACTGAAATGTGCACGTTACCTTATGTAAGATAACATCCAATTGATAAGTAGCGTTATTCCATATTACAGTATCAGAAACGTAGACAAAGAACCAAAGTAAAAAGATTAAAATGAATCCCACGCTGGAATAAGACCGTGATTAGTGTATCTTGCACCTTATCCTTATACCTTCATAGACCACCCACTGAAGTAAGCATTCCCTAAGAGACACATTAAATACAATCTCACATATTTTTGATAAAGCACAGATTAATAAATACAGCTTCGGTATCACATGACGTTCGTTCCACCATTCGATATACCACAGAGCATGAAAAGGATTGAATTGATGCGTCTCACTACTCCGAAATAAGCGAGCCTGACAAAATAATATCCAACCTTCCAAGCGACTCTCGTACGAAATGCCTTTCAAAAAACCACGCATTAAAGCTCAAAACCGCGCGAAAGCTCGCGCGACTGAAAAGCTTTTTTACAAGCCGAGCTCGAGTCCTAAATAAATATTTTTGTCATGCAGAGGTCTATTATGCTCCAACTCTCTTTCATATCACACAGAGTTTATTTAATAGAAAACTAACAGGATTTAAATCGTTTTTTTTTAAATCCAACCGCGTAACTCTTTTCATTTGCGGTGTGTTTTTTCAGCGTTGACAACCGCTTGACGTCTTTCTCGGGCGTAAAACAACATCGAATAATTTGATACTTCTATCACAAAGGATCGTCTTTCTGACACTATTATAAATAGTCCTGCCAACTTTCAGTTAAATTCATTCAGCTATCACAAGTACGTACAGTATTTCTCTACTTTTATAAATGCTTTGTTCGTTATTTTTATTACCTCAGCTGACCCAAAACATACAGTTTTTCTCGTGACACACGTATTTTTTGTGTTTATAGGCACTTTAGTTTTATATCTTTGTATAATACTTTTTTAAAAATATGTGTATTATTTCAGATTAAAATTGTATTTTTTGCGTCTTAGAATACAAACAACTATTACATGTCATGTCACTCGTATAACAATGTATAAAATTTATATAAATTTTTAATTGTGAAGTAAACTGTCTTTTATATAAGCGCTTGCAAGCCACTGAATACCAGTAGACTCTATGATACTTAACTAAAGTGGCTGGACAATACATGCGAAAAAAATGTATTTAATTTGTTTAATTATTGTAAAAATTGATTGTTCATATTAAGATTTTTATTCAAGAGGCTTAGACCATAATAAAATAATTACAGAGCCTACCGGCAGCGTTTAGAAGGCAATTAAGGAAATTTCCTATTTTCTGTTAATATACATTTAACATTTATACAACTAATGTGTTCGGCAAGTAGACATACATAACTTCTATTCTCCAAGGATATGATGTTGGGCATAAGTTCGCCATTATTTATTAAGCAGTATGCGACAAAACATATTTGGTGTCATAGATCATTTTAATGGTACGTAGATTAATTATTTGTGATAGTTAAAATATATATAATAAGTACCCTGTTTTTCACAACCGGGGCTATACTCATTGAACAAAGGCTGACTGCAAGACTTCGGGCACCTCGGTTTTAAGCAGATACTTGTGACTTTCACCGTATATGTAAACGTATACATTCGTAAGCAGTAATACATAAAATACCAAAAAAACTGCCGCAATTTAAGTTGGTACAGTTGACACAATCGAGTGTTTATCATTCTTCACTGTTCTTCAGCACTGATTTACATGAAAAGAGTGCGATGATGATATCACCGCACATGTCAATTCGTACGTCGGCGAATTCTCGACTTCTTCTCACGCACCGTTGGCGGCACTAACAGCAGTATAAAAACGTATTAACCATGGCGCCCGCTTAAAGGTTTTCAACCTCTAGCATAACACATGCAGATGGTTTCTTTTTGCGAAATATTTTACTTATAAAATCATGAATTGAATGTTCGAAAAAGGGTCGCATCAATGTTTTATTCTTTTTGAAGAATATAACACATATATTCTTGTGATTTCTGTAACGTATGTTAAACTGAATGAAAATCAAGATGAAAGCAAGTTTTTATTTAGATACTACTTTTTTTAAAATCCACCGATAAAAAATATTGAATGTGACACAATAATGAGTGTGATTCACAAGGTTGAAACAAGGTTCGAAATATTTACCTTTTTAAACAGATTTATTTATTTAAAACACGCCAGAGCATTAAGTTATTCAAATTACTATTATTTAGTTGTAAGAGGAATGTCGTGATTAAGGCAGCAGAAGCGAAAGCCTATTTATTTTCTGCAGTTTGTCTTACGACGAAGGAACCACAGTCTGGCTTATTTTCAATTTAATTATTTTTTTCACTTACAGAAACATTACAAATTTGAAAAAATTCAAATCGTTACTAAAGTACAATAAAAATTAATATACAAACATAGGTACTTATGATTAAGTACTAATAACAAAGCACTAAAGACAAGCAACGGCAGGTCCCAATGCTAATCAAACAGCCAACGCCAACAAATCATTCCTCCAAAGAAACACGTGCAGTTCATGCCAGAATTGGGCCTCCCTTACGTGAAATATATCAACATATTTACGATTTGATTGAACAGTCTGATCCCTCTCCCAAGCGGTATAGTCTCTGGCAGGTTAGTGTTACTCTTTGGGAGAGCGAACAATCTGTGTCTCGTTCTTCGAATACCACAGGAGAATTGTCAATGTTTTAGAAGACCCTCGATAATTCTTTTACTACAAATAAATGGATCGTTGATGCAGAAGTGATCGTTTGCAACAAGCACATGTTTCAGCTAGAGATTAAATGTGCAGTAAGTAATAGAAACGTTGCATGTTTGACGTGTCTGCATTAAATTGAACGGTAATACCATTGCACTTGGAAGGCTCGTAACATCGGTTGGGTGCACAATACAGTCGTATGATGAACTGCATGACGATGGTGCGTCTGTATGCCGGTCATGGAACAGTCTGACCGTGAAGGGGCCCCATTGGCTGCAGTCGATCCAACCGCGCACGATCCTCGCAATTTCCCGCTGAAAGACTTCGCAAACGTCCCGTATCTCGGCCTCACCATCGGCTATCATGCTAATTCACGTTTAATTAATATTGTTACCGAGTGCGGGCGCTTTCTTCATCGCTGATATGACGCTGTCTCGGAATTATGATTGCGACTTCCTGGAACCGTTACCTACTCGTGTCATACTTAACGACCTGAATACAATTGCAGGTTTATTGAAAACATGAGTAACATAATGATACTTAGTAATGATATGTGTCACTTAAATGAACAACCGTTTCGCTAAGCTATAGCAAAAACTGTAAGGTAAGATTATACAGACTTATTTTAAATTTAAACAATACGTGTCATTTTATTAACCTTAATATTAAATGTTTTTGAATAAGTTTTATCCTTAGAACACATGTAATCCAATAAAATACGTTACATAAGCTTACAATACTACATTTAACAAATAAAAAAGAAACATAATGATAGCAATTAAATAATGAAAAAAAAATACTCTTCAGGGATCACTGAGATTCCGGAAGCAAATTCAATTGAAAGTAGAAAAGATTGTGCGTGTTTTTATTATTTTTAAATGAAAAATTAATAATAAATTTATTTATTTACCTTGTTTTTACGTGGATCACGTAAGATATGTTCTCTGTTTGGGAAACTGCAGTTTTGACTAAATCGTAGTCTTCCTCAATCCGTCACTTGTCAAGAGACAACTGAGCAGCATAGTACTTCATAAGTGGTCGAACACATTTTAAATGATTAACAGATCGAGGAAACTACGAGTTAGTAGAAACAGCAGTCTCCTAAACAGAGAGCATATCTTACGTGATCCATTTTAAAACAAGCTAAATAATAAAATATTTATTATTTACAATGAAGATCAAAGTGAATGCTGAAAACATTGAAAATATATATTTTAATAGTACAGTTGTATTGACCTATTATGAAGATCTTATTTTTTATTGTTTGGAAGGGATCAATAATTTGAAAAAACATGTATCTGACTCGAAATAAACTTTCTTAAAATTAAATAAAAAATATTTTTCATTTTAAAAAATCACGGAATTCATGATTCACTATCGTTTTTGTGCTGTCATAATTTGATGATTTTAAACTTTATTTTTAACTGTGTGATATATTTTTTACATTTTTTGGTATAAATTGAGATTTATTTATACAAATATAATTATTTATTTGTTGGGAATTATTTCGAAACGGTTACAAAATAAACACATTTAGGTTTATGGTCATTTATTTCAAGAAAATAAATTGGTTTATTTTCACGCGTTTCAAAATAATACTAAGCACTCTTAACACCTGTTCGATAAGTCGTCTACCACACTTCCTCAAATTACAATTACTTCAATTGCCATAACATAAAAAAAAACACTTGTAAGCTCGATCACGCCTCCTCCGCACGCAGCATCTAACCTTCAAAACCGAACGACATAATAGCCATTTAAGTTCTCCGCTCCAGTTATGTTCACCGCTAAAAAACGATTTTACAATAGAGATAACAATAAACTACTCCGCTTGGTCCATAAATAGATCGACTTTAATCTCTTAACGATCTGGTCAGTTTTTTGTGTGTGCGGTTTTGTTTGTGCAGAAATTCAGCTCTGTTTTTTCGGGCGGTATTTTTCAGGGATCTCACGAAAAGCCAGTTAAATTTCAGATTAACCCACTGGATGCTTCGGGACTTTCGGGTCAGTGGGCCAGCGAGAAGCCTACTATACACATAGCTCGCAAATATTTTTATTGGACGCTGGCGGTCTTTTTATGGCTTTTCTGAAAAGAGCACCTTATGGGAAACCCGTCACGTTCAAAATGAAAGCCTGGTCGCAATGTTAAAAAATAGTATTAAACTATTTACGATAGACATATTTCAGGAATGAATAGACGAGATAATAAAAAAATAAAATTTGAAAAAAAATAAACTTCCTACCTTCCTGCTCAAATATCAACAATTATTCTTGTTAAGAAATATGTGTGGTGTTCTTCTTATTTTTTGACTACTTTACTGGACTGTTCCTGCCTCATACTCACATCACACTAAAGTATAATAAACTATCTTTGATAATGTGTTTATTCAGATTATTCTCAGTGACCAACGTATGAGTTCAGGTCTTTGAACAATTGTGGTTACTGCAAAGAAGTATTAAATTAAAAAACCGTGAATGAAAATAGGATCCCAGTCAATGGTTAAAAATAGTTTGTTTATAGATTTTCTCTTTGAAAATTCAAGCAAAATTAATAAAGGCAAGCAAATTATTTTTAAAAGCATAAAAATCTGCCAATCTAAAAGCATTTTCTCGAACTACGTCGAAAAATATATATTAGGTCACTGGATATTAGGTTGAGCCGTCCTTTAAGAGAAAATGGTTGGGAGCGTGGGAATATCCATCTAAAGCAAGGGTGGCCAACCAGCGGGCCGCATGCGGCCCGCTGGGTGTCTGCTAATAGCCCGAGGAGCATATTATGCAAAAAATATATATTATTTTTATTATGGAAAATGAATGTAGCGCCGTTTTCGTATAAATATACCTCAAGCGTGATTTCAAAGGAAAGATCAACTAATTCATAACATGTATGATTATTTCCGCATTCCAATGAAATGGGCTTTAGGAACAACAGTTAAGAACAAAAATCTTCACTCACTTTCCTACATTATTATTGCAGACAGACGTCACACAAATGGCGGCGGATAAATACGCCTCATTGATAGCTTACTTGAACCTGGAATTTGAAGACCGATTTCAATATTTTAAAAATCATCGTGTGCTTTTTGCTGCATTTGCAACGCCATTCAATAAATTATCAATCCTGAAGAAGACCCCTCCAATGGCGGTCGAAATATTGGTTAAAGGAAGTTCGCCACACACGGTCTCAACCCAAAAGCCACAATATCGAATCTGGCCGTGAAAATCTAAGAAGTCACCATTAACTATGTTTCCGGCACTAACCCTTCTCTCAATGTCCTTATCCACATTGCCGTCTCTTGTAAACATACTTCCCAAATATACAAATTCTTCAACCTGCTTTAATCTGTCTCCATTTGCTATTATCTTACATACCTACGGTATATAAAATTTATTATATTTTGTTTATTTTTTATGATAACTTTTGGATTGCTATTTTTTGTATTGTAACTCTAATCTAATAAATATGTTTGACTATCATTTTTGTTATATCTTCTTAAAAAGTATACATATTTCTTATTTGCAATAAATAATAGAAGAAATTTTGTTGTACGACCCGGTAGGAAATCTCATTTCCAAAATATGGCCCGGCTGCTGAAAAGGTTGGCCACCCATAGATTCTAAAGTATCCGATCTCATGCTGATAAATTATGTAAGTATATTTCACTGCTTCACTTTGGACACTAGCGCTATTAAAAATGTGTACAATACATGAAATATAATATTATTAATAAATGCTTTTTTTGTCGATTAAATTTGCACTTTTCTGTTCAATTGGCCACCTGTTTGGATTTCATGGGAATTATAAATATCATGGCATGCCATAAAAACGTATAATGATAAATTGATAGCGTTGTCATTCTATCGAAGAATCGCTCAGTTCACGACCAATTAAATTGAGTATCTACCCACTATCTACGTAGTGAAACTCTCATATCAAATAACATTTTAGATCACCGTGCAATGAACGTAAATAACTAATCGCACCATATAATGTTAATATGCATGAAATCTATTTAACTAATTGACGAATAAGTTTATAAAATTGTCATCTTTTGGCGATTTCTTTGTGACTGCCTCCTCGAAGCCAGGAATGTCCAGTTGTTGCGACATCTTTTATGTGGTCTTCCTAGAGTTCGGATGTCAAGTGATATCTCGTTAACTGCTTTCGACACCACTTTTTAGAATACTTTCATACCTAAGACGTACCTCCTTCATGATCTTCGCTATCGCACGATATAATACATGATAAAATTGAATGAAAATTGGTTACTGAGTGAGGCAATGGGAACAAATGGGAACATGAATGATGCATGCAGAGTCGTCACAGGCTGCCTCAAACCAACACCCGTTTCAAAACTATACCCCTTGGCTGGTATCGAAACACCAAACATAAGACGCAATGTCATATACGCCGAAGAAATGCGTAAGGCAATCAACCAACCGTCCCACTGCTTGTATAATCAGATACCACCAACACCCAGACTGAAGTCGTGAAGTAGCGTTCTGAGATCCACACAACCTCTCACATCCGGCCCGGAAATTGAGAGACTCCAGCTCTAACAAGAGGTCGCATCGGAGGATTTCATTATTCCAAAGGAAGGCCACCCAAATGGCAAAAACCTTGACTGGTGGACCAGGAAATCCCAGAACAGATTAAGATCTGGAGTTGGTGGAACAAAGGACAACATCGTGCGGTGGAGAATGCTTCGGCAGGGAGAGTCACTATTGCATGACTGTGGAGATCTGCAGACCGTCTCACACCTAAGATTCTGCTCCATGTGCCCAACAAGCTGCACATCTCAAGAACTAATGCTGGGCAACACACGGGCTATCGATGTTGCCAGATACTTGACAAAGAAGTTGAAGAAAAAGAGTATATCATTATATTTATAAAAGTTTATTATCACAACATATGAATGTCCATATCCCGAAAAAGGGCAAAAATGAATAAATAACGATATCAATTTTCAGTATACCACTTACATAAAAAACAAAGTGTAAATAATTAATATGAACGACTGGAAAATGGCTAATATCATATAATGCAGATTTTTTTTTAGAAACTATGTAATATTTATATACTGGCAAATATTATCATGGATAATGCAGTATGAAGCTATAATTCGTTATATTCTCTTGCGAGTTGTGAATTTAAGCTAATTGGCTGGGATGGACCGCGATTGAATTTTTCTAGGAAAAGTTTTCAAGCAAATTTTGGCTTTTGAAGCGTGCAGATACATCCTAAGGGTTTGCTTTACCATTTAGCGTCGCTTCGTATAAAGTGTGGCCGTAGAACAATCGTTTTGGCAGCATGGATTATCTTTATAGAAAAAAAAATGTAGTAATATGTCCCAACAAGTCCGTGGGTGTAGCAAAAATATCAAATAATCATATCAAAAATTTAATAAGAAGTAAATTTATATACCATAATTTTGTTTGAGTTAACACGAGTCATGTTACATTTTCTTTTTCAGTAAAATTATATAAAGTAAAATAAAAATAATATAATGACAATTATTTCAAATCAATTGTTGAATTAAACCAATTTACTTCAAAGAAGTGCATCTATACATTTTCAGCCTAAAATATTTTCCTTAATAAACAGAACACATACTTTCATTCGATTAAACAAGCCTTTTTTATCGTTTATATCATTTAATGTTCTTTAATTATATGTTGTTCGCTTGACATACACTTAGAATCTATTGAAAATGGATATTAGTAAACAATTTCAATCCTTAAACACAAACAATCATTACACATAATAAAAACACATCTTTAACGTTTAAAATGCAATATATAATCGCTTCGTCAATCGCGTTTCTAGTCACATCATTGCCGCTCTCACGCTGGCCGACGCCTTACATTCCTCGTCCAGAGTCTCATTACCAGAATGAAGAGTGCATTTGTGCAGATTACTGTAATTTCGCAGATTATTTTCGGGCCCAAAAGTATCAACCGCGCCGCAGAACCTTTCCTCCGGAACAAATTGGCTATATAAAAAGCGGGTCGATTAAAGCCTCCTCGTCCTACTAAGTGGTCCCCGCGACAGGCCCTCCATATTTCGGACCCTCAGTAGATATTTCAGAGTAAAAATCTCCCGGATCGTAATCAAAATAAATTACAATAATTTAATCAAAGTTTCTGTTAACCGAATCGCCGTTTACTTTGCACAGACCCGATACGGCTGTTGCTGTAATCTGCTATCGATACGCCACATTTCCATTAAGCTTTTTTTTTCGTTATTTTCAGTTTGTTTTACAGACTATTTTTATGTGCGTGAATCTTTCAGACAGGCCTTCAAATAACAGGTATTTTAATTATAATGCTGAATTATTTATCATTAAGTTGATGTTTGTTATTTTTTATTATATTACATCAAATAATTATTAACTTCTTTCTAGTCTAAAGATTCAATTCAATGAAGAACAGTGCATCTAAGAAACAAAAGTACCCTAACGTCAGATCTCTAAGCGATGTAACACAAACATTCAGTCGATTCACATCGCCATTTTAATCGTTATTATCTTAGTCACCACTTTCATTCATCAATTTCAGACTAGTCGAATACTTATTCAGCACTTAAATACGGTTGTAATGCTCAGGATGAACAGATTATCCAGCTCTATCTGTTACACCACACTGCCTTCTTAACGTAGAATGCTCTCCTCTCATTTTATTTTCAGCCTCATACTATTTGAATATTTTTTAAGCAAAGCACTCTTGCTTTTCTTAAATATTATTTACCCTACAACCACACAAGCACAGGACATCAATTCAATACGCGGCATCCAGCCATCTCTGTGAAGCGTCATAGAGTACGTGGAGGACCAAAATCTTTCAACTGGTGCTACGATCCGTCATAAATTATCATCAGTATTGGCTCCAACTGAAGAGCAAATATGACTTGTAGAACGATATAAAAAAACATCAACTTCGTATTCTACTTTAAATTTAAAAAATAACGGTCAAAAATTACATTCGTTAAAAGTTATTTTAATAATTCATACGCTATCAGATTTTTTACTATTATACCCACGAGTGTGGCCGAAACAGCGATCGGAATAATTTCTCGTTTCAGTATAATATTAATAACAGCTAATAAGGCCATTAGCATTCATAAAGCACGTTATTATGAACAGCTTAATTTGCTACCTTGGAAGTCTTACAAGGACCACGGACGGATACCTGACGCGTGCACATTCAATATTACCGGTGATAAGGCATGACTAATTTCAAATCATCAATCAAACCAACCATCCTATCGTTGGCCCGTCCCATCGGCGCAGCAATCATATCACGGCCTAAATCGATTAAATAGATAACTCTAAAAATACCATTCACCGTTTAGTAGCAACTAAATTAAATAGGTCTAGTTGTAAGAATATTAAGTTGGGTTTATCATCACACAAAAATATTGGATCATATATGAAATACATATATCAGAGTTGGACTTGAAAAGTTGTTGTCTTACATTTAATAGTTTACTCGAGTTTTTTTTTCATATATTATAAAGTTCTTTTCCAATGCGAGTGTGAAGGCACTAGAGAAGCTTATTATCTGCTCAAGTTGACATACATAATTAATTTTCTTCTTCATTAATCTAGATGATTATTACTTTATTCTATTAAAATATCATTATGATAATGAACGTATAATGAATTTTTTGAGAAGGAAATAGATTTTCTGTCCTTTTCACTGACATTTATAGTATTTGTTCTTATCTTTTATTTACTTATCGAATAAATTTAACCAGTTGGTATTTTTTTTTATTGTTACCATATTTTGAATGAGTCGTGAATTTTTTTATATTTTATCTACAACACAATATATTATAATAAGTTGCGTTATTATTTTCATTCAAA
This sequence comes from Glossosoma conforme, assembly GCA_022606575.1. NCBI lineage: Eukaryota > Metazoa > Arthropoda > Insecta > Trichoptera > Glossosomatidae > Glossosoma > Glossosoma conforme. The sequence goes on from JAGTXR010000029.1 coordinate 1,243,731, forward strand.
ACAAGTTCATGATTTTTGTTATATATTTTTTCCTACGCTACTGGTCAGAAATCAACCGCTGTTGGTAATATTTAGATTTGTGAGATTGGATGCTTGAAAAAGTAATTGCCACTCTTGTAGACACTCGTATATAAGCACACACATCTGTTTCGTATTCGATGAGTACAAGTAGTAAGATAATAGATGGATATGCCCATATGAATGCGAGGCGATGTGCTCTAATATTATGTACCTGCAAAGTGCTAAGATTATGATTGTTTTTGCTTCAATATTGAGGCGGATATAGTAGACTAGTAAAAAGTATATTTATACATTATATAGTATTCAAATATGGTGACAAACAAACTTAAACGTATGATTATAATAATATATTTGAATTAATATTATTAATTTTTCTATCTTAAGCTATCAATATTTTTAAGGTATTGAATATTATATTTTATTTCATTTTGTCAATGTTTTAAATTTAACTATTTTTTGGTCAAGTCTTATGTTTTGGTTTCAGAAGCTTTTCGTGTATTTTTCTTACGATAAGCATTTAATTATTTTGATTTTTCCGATCGATAATTATTGGTGGAATTCCATTATATCAGATATAAATAAAATAATTTTTAGAATTTATCCCAAAATATATTAAGAATGGCCATTCGACGTGGCCGAAACATGTCGTCTACAAATATATTGTGGGATAAATTCTAAAAATTCTTTTATTAATATCAATAAACATTTAGCTTATTTTTAGTTAAAAATTAATGTGATATTTTATGTTCAAAATAGAATAATTGTTTTCATTTAAATATTAACTTCAAATACTCTCTTTTTTTTTTAAACTTTTGTTTTAATACCAATCAAATTTATTGAATTTCATTTAATACAATTCTCAAAATACAATTATACAAAATATAAATAGATTCTTTTGTGATAACACACTCAAACAAACAAATAAACATACAGCATGAGTAAAATTCTGTTTTTAGTAAATCGTGTGAGTTTATTTCAAAAGTTAATATGAAATTTTAAAATATATATATTTTCTAACATTTCATGCATAGTAAATTTCTTCCTTCCCGCCAACGTAAAATTCATGTATTCTCGGGCAACTAGTTTTGTTTATGAGTGCCATAACATTTACGTTGCCCAATTTTACCGAGAAGGTGTAGCTCTCGTAAGGGAAATTTGTTTGCTTTCCCCGAGCTTTCGCCTCGCACGGGCGAGCTTATTCCGGCAGATACGTATCAAAAGCTCACCAGTTAATTATTCCCCACGCGTGGGGAAAATATTTGAACGAAACGGGCGAATAATCACAATGAGTCAATTTCTTCTAATGTGACAGAGTCGTAAATATAAAAGCCTTTTTATATTCCTCGCGGTTTCAGTTTTACAGAGCTTGAAAGCTCGGGATGTTGAGGCAGACACGCAACTTCGAACAACACGCTAGGCTATCGGCCGTCGAAGACACTCTTGGAATACGTATCGTTGAACTTTTTACGTTACACAGTCAGTAAACTGACATGTATTTGTCAATTCTCTGACAAAGTATTTTTTTTACATGACACTTCCGTAATCCATTAAATTTATTAATTATATTATTTGATGGATTTTGAGTTTTTTATACATGATGTTGAAACATTATTTAAAAAATAATGGGTACTTAATAAAATAAATAAACGTTTTATCTTTTAACCATTAAATAGATAATAAGATAGAATTCAATGCTGAAGAATTGACAGAAAATATGTTTTTATTTTCAATGGTATTTTTCACGTATTAAAAGTATTTGGCATAACATTACGATGAGTAACCGACGTGGCACGATTTTTCATAGTTCTCGTAGCTCACAGCATATTTTTTAACAACGGCTTTTGTTGTAAAGATGTTCCTTAATAATGTAACAAACTTAAACGTATGATTACTGTCATAACAAATAAAATGGAGTATGCAAACGCTGTCTAATATTATATTATTATAAGTAACATTATTAGATGTGCATGTCAGGCGAGCGAACAAAAATAAGAGACAAAAGGTCGTTTTTCGAGGCTTTACAGCATCAGCCTAAAAGAGGTATATCAAGCTGATATCAGTATGAAAGAAATGAAGTTATTCTGTTAGTTGTGGTAACCAGTATTGACAGTAGTAAAAATAATTATTTATCGTTATGAATTTCTAAGAAAAAACATTTCTTTTTTTTAATATTGACAAAATAGGATCCTACGTTGTAATACCATGAAATCAATTAAATATTTTTTGTGCTATTTTCATTAAAATATTATAACTAAAAAATTCAACTTAAACTCACTTAGCGCAAGATATTTATCATATTTTTATTTTAGGCTATAATGTGACGTTATGGTGTGAACAGCTTTACTGACAGTGTAAACGTAGAATATTCGGCCAAGGCGAAGGTTGTTCTGGTGTATTGTACCGAATAAGAAAAACTAGCGATCAATACAGACAGTAAATTGTTATCACAGTAAATCACAATATTGTCGGATCGCAGACAATGATATTACTTTTGTTTTTTTTATTGGGGCTTTCAAGCTTCTACCTATAACATTCATTGATTGGTTAAGAAATTTGAGAAAATTCAATGTATTGGCTTGAAGTTATTGATTTTATGTAAGCACATTAAGTAAGAACATTACTATTACATGTAATATTTTTTATATAACATAATTAACATTTTATTACCACGATTTAATATTATTACATACATTTCTTAACCTGTTCGCATCGGTACTCGATATTTGCCGTGTAATATTCCCTTACCATTGACATCGGTAGTCGTGATATATTGTTTTTCTACTTTCTTAGAATAGTTTTTTATGCATCATCTGATAGCTAAAGGATACTATAACCAATGTTATATTTGAAAATAGACCAGAGAAGTACATTTATGCTTCAAAGACTAGTTTTATAATTGACAGTATAATTTGTACTCCACCGAGCCGTAATAAAAGGCTTAAGAAATGCATGTTTTCAATACGATTTTATTAATTCAATTCTTTGTCCTATCTGGTCGGCACAAATTTGGCGTCTAATTATATACTGATTTTACTATAAGTTAGAAATGTATGTTCATAGCGTATAAAATTTACTATCGCAATCCTTTATCAATTTAATATAATTAATCTTAATTAGCCACGCCATTTCCCATCATATGGGGTCGGCTCTCTTTTTGCATTTAATACATTTAATAGCATTTAAAAATATTATTTTATTCTTGACATATTTACTTAAACCTCATATTTCCATATTATGATTTCACAATGCTTACTTGTTATAATGTAAGAAACATTTTTGCAAGCAGTTTATTTAAGAATATTCTCTTTTGTCGGCGTTCATAGTGCTCGCACCATAACACGAGTGCCCAATTTAAAGATGCTTTTATTCTCAATTTGCTTAGTTCATCGTAATTATTATTGCGCTTTTTTGTTTTGAATGTTTCACATTGTTCCTCTATTAGATCCAGCCATTATGTTGTCGGCCTCTGCGGCGTATTTATAGACCAGGATTTGTCGGTTCCACCTCGCTCGTAGCGGGCGCACAAAAATTCCTTCCCGAGGTCTTACACGCCGATCATTAAATATAAATAAATCACCGAGAGCAGCTAATTATTCCTCACGTATTAATCATCCGGCGCGTCTTCATGACAGCGCGAAGAAGAAAAAAGTGTGGATTTATCATTTGGAGAGCGTTGACAAGAAAAACATGTGTCGGATGCTGGGGATACTTGGTTGTCTGTAGCGAAGGAGGATCCTCGTATGGGCGCAGTCAGGAATATCGTCCTGACTTGAAGTTATGTACGTAACTGACGTTAACTAATGCTTTAATGATTGACTGTTTAGTTTTGTAGTTGAACTTACAACTGGGATCATTAGAATGTTTCATATTTATATGCGTGTTATTTATGCATTTAATTCAATGTAATAATTAAAATAAATAACTTGTTTTTATATAAAAACGTATGCTTATTGAATGACGTGAAAACAAATTTAAAAACTAATGTAAATAACATAAATACTGACATTTTAAAAACAAATCAAAGGAAAAAAATCATATAATGTCGCTTATCATGCTGTCAAGTAACATTCATAAATAATATAATACGAATGTATACAGGTGTGAGTAATATAAATATACTTAATTTATATGATGTAAATTAAAGAGGTATATTAGCATTAATTGCAAGTTAATTATGACGTCATGTTTGGGTTTCATGAGTAACCCTTATCAAATATGCATCATTGATGTTATGAAATTCCACCAAAAATGGTCAATCGCAAAATGTCACAAACATCTAATTTAATTTTAAATGTAATGTACTCGAAAAAAAATATGATGACAAAATGGAAGATCAAACTTATAGCACTGGCAGATATAGCTCAATAGTCAAAGCGTTTGCTTTGCAAGCCAAAAGTCATGGGTTCGAATCCTGACGGAGATTAAAAAAAAAAAGATTTTTAATCGATTTCTGAGCTCTAATTTGATCCCTCACCCGTGAAATGCCAGTCATAGCCTATTGATCAAAATTGGTGGTAGACGAAAGTCGTCCCGTGAAGACCACCCATTCATAGTAAATTCCTGTAATAATAAAGGAAGATGCGTGAATCTCGGGCTGTAGTCTATGACGTTGGCGGATCAACACTCCACATGCAGCGCTCAGCAATATGCACCATGGTAGGCGTCGTAGAATTCTACAGATGAGACTTCAGAATAACTATCACCATCTGTCGGTATTCTCCTGTATGTGCTTACATAAAAAAACTTACGTAACTATTTGAACTGTTCCGAATTTGTTTCTATATCATTTTACTGTGCTTAAAAGCAACCAATGATGCGATAGTCTGATTTATTCGTTGTATAAATTGTGTATTTAGAGATAAATCTGGGGTTAACGATTGATGCCATTTTTATTTCACATCGATACACGCACAGAGGTTCCGCACTCAAGCGGTTAAAATAATACGCCTTGTTTAAAGGGGTACTTAGTAAAAATTGCAATAAAAACGGCGATAAACGGGAACGTTAATACTCCACTAGAGGAAGTACGTTAAATGCTATATCTAGTACAGTACAATGCGGTGCATAACGAATGGCGGGGGTTGGGCGTGTTCAGTGTTCGGGATCGACATCCTCCACCGCGATATGGCCGCGCACTTCCGGTTCGAAGATCGAATGAAAGCTGTTATATGTGCAGCAGCTTCCGGTATCGAACAAGGCGCATTGTCGCTGGAGGTTTTTTCCGCGAGCTCACCCTCCGGACGCTGGCTGAGGATTTATTTGCGAGGATCAGGAAATGGTGGAGTGATTTATGCGGCGACCAGCGTTTTCTTGCAACCCTTCCTGGATGTCTGCGACCGACCGGCGCGTGTCGTAGATCCATGTGAACTAGAACTTGGAACACGGCCATGTTTCAGCAGTTAGCAGCATCAAGCCTTCAGACATATATATATATATTGAACAAACTTCATACTTGTATTATATGACGCATTTTAGATGTATTAAGAGATATACTGTAAGTGGCTGCTCTTCAAGATATTTTCTTCTTGGTCATTTTTTTAAAAACCATGTCACATAAAACACTTTTATGTTGTAAAATGACTTAACCCAATTTATACATATTATCATGAAATACGCTAATCTCACGAAAGAAGGTCTTACTTAACCATATCATCATTAATTTCTTATTCGTTCCATATCTGGAACTTGAGCATCACAAACGGCCGCCAATCAGTTCTTTCAACTATCATTGTTTAATTTTCGTCCCAATACATGTCTGCACCGGAAGGTCTTATTGGGAGCACATATAGTTCCCAACAACCTCCAGAGCAGAGTACTTGACTACAAAAAATTAATATCCTCTGGCAGGTATTTGGATTTCAATTTTTGTTTATATTTGACAGTTTAAATATTTCCAAGAATCCACTGTAAGAATAATATAATAAATTACAGTATATTGTAATATAATATCCCCAAATGTCAGCAATACATTTTTTTTTCATAGTTTTCAATCAAAAATAATTTATATCCTCTGCGCTAGATTGATATGTGCAAAAAATCATGAGTCAATCAAGAGTCATGGAAGAATCCCCTTGTTAAATAAAAATATAAATAAAAAGTAAGCACAGTATTATAATACTTTAAAATGTATGTACACATTTGAACTCGGCATTGGTCGCAGCTCAGCAATGTTGATTACTTGCAACTTTGCAGAGCAAATATACTGTATGCAAGCGGAAGCTACACACAGGTGTATGATTGGTTTTGGATGCAGCAATCACGGAGGTATTATCATAACGTTTCGTTATTTATACCGATTCACCTATGAACCATTTAATTACCAAACATTAAACCATCCGTCACATCTACCAGCTGCCACGGTGTAATATTATACTCACTTTAATTCGATACTGGGCATTGATCCGGTATCTATTATAACTTATAATATTTCGACATTATTTCGTTGTTATTTACTACATGAATTAAGGTAATGTATTCTAAATTAAGCTAAACATTATATCAAAATATATCAAACTCCATTAACTCTAGTTTATGTTAATTTCTTATCTATTTCTATCTGATATGCAATACTTCTACAAAAAAGGTCCAAAATCATTATTTTGGTGCGATGTTTAAATCAGAAGATATTTTGGACAAAATTAATCAATAAGTTTAAATGTATATACAAAATGTTTGATTCGTAATATTGTTTTTTAATGTTAATGTTTGATATGTATCAATACAATTAAATAATCGATCACATTTAACCACTATTTAAGTTTTTAACGACATTACCGAAGAACCATTATTAAAATAATACATAATTGTAAAAATACGTTACTGTATTTCATTGTTTCCTTTTTTGGTTAATTATTAATCAACACATGTATAAGGATTGAAGTTGTACCTCAAAAGGTATTTTTTGTGGAATGCAAACATGCTCAAATAAATAATATATCTTAAGTTACTTAAAAAACTCAGACTAATAAATCAACAGATGAGATACTGGAGAAGATAAGGTTCGAAATATATGAGTAAAGGATACGGTAGGCGATTCGTGTTCACGTATGCTGAAAATATAAGCAGATGTCATACTGCTAACATCTGCTATTATAAAAGGTTATACGTAGTATTACTATATACGTAGTAATCAGTTCGTAGTGTAATTTTTAACAGAATTATGAAAGATGATGATCAAAAGGGAAGGCGCTAGAAAGATGTGAAAATTGCACACATGAACTGGTAAATTATTATTTTTATTGCCTTTCCTTGCACAAGTACATACGTGTAATAATCTTTAACTGCACATCGATCTAAAATATCGTTACGGTAAAGTTTTTCTGTATTTAATACTGCCCGGTAAATATTACGAGTAGAGTAGTAAACGAGTATTAGGCGATAATCGTGTGAAGTCAAAAATACTCTACCATACATGCCAACGCCACTCAGATTAGACATATTATCCATATTTGTGTTAATATTTTTTTCCTTTCATAAATTTCTTTCAACTCATAGCTTTTTGATAAAGTAATTTATGTATGAAATATTTATACGAAAAAAAAACTTTAAATTTGCATAAAAAATAAGTGTACAATTATCGAAAATATATTGCACTTTTATATTGTGTCCGTTTTACCTTAATTTTTCTATACGGCTTAAAAACTAGACATTTCACACGGCAGTTTTCCAAGCTATACCCTTCCTGTAAGGTAATACTTCTAGAAGTATAAAACTATAAAATTCTGAAATACGGAGCTTACATGGGATAGAACGCAAACCATGGCAGCTGACATAAAATTATAATGGCATTTTGTGACCACTCTATGCTCAAGCTAAATAGACTGAGCTAGGTAGCAGATATACAATGATGATATTTTTGAACTACAGCCATGCAGCAGTTAAAAGTAGGTAAATTGTGTGTTTCTTAAATAAAAAAATATTAATTTTCTAAATACTACATCAAAATAAACAGAGACTTTTATCAAATAAATCTAAAAATAAAAAACAGACGCTAAGAGCTCTAAAGCCTAATTTAGTCGAAAAGCTATTTTGACTCAAGTCTTTGCTAATAAATGCTTTAAAAAAGCTACGTGTACATTATTTGAAATCTCACTCGTTCTATTCATTACTCGTCTTAGTAGGCAATAAACCAATATGCACTAAGTCGTTTCGTAGTTCGGCATTGTGCATAGCGTGCTGCGACAGGAGCGACTGGCAAAGTTCTGAGGATGTAAATCCCTGCGCTTGATTATTCGCGATTAGACTCGAACAAAGCTGCCAGATACTATCGCAGGCGAGCTTTCACAACCGGAGTTAGTTTTATTTGAAAAGTTTTCGTCCCGTAATTGATTTCACGGCTCACTTTAATTCGGCAAAGGCACGGCCGAAAGAAAGGAAAGTAAGACGGCCGGGTCTCCTGCAGGAAAGTTTTTATGTTCCAACTCGGCCGCATTTATTTGGAGATGTAAATTTTTTCAGGGACGGGAAATCCGGCAAGATCCGACATTTTTTAGTAAATTTAATGAAATTTTAATATATATACATGTTTGAAATAAAATTCTTGAGACAATCAGTTTCATACATGTCCATAAGAAAACCACACATAACAACAAAGCGAAAAGTAACAAAGAATTTAATTATTTAGGCTTTGAAAGCCGTAAAAAAACACTTTGGTGGAAAAAAAAAATTGAATTGTATATTTTGAATTAAGTGAATTTATTAAATGATTATTATAAAATAAGATTTGTTGAGCTAATGACTTAATTTAAAGTGTGAAACATTTGGTAACCACCATTAGATTATAATCAACAAAGCACTAATTAAGAATAAAGAAGATTCATGTAGATTGTACATGTTCGAAATTCTCAATACTACGAGTACTTTACTCGTGAAATAAACGACTAGAGAAAAATCATATACTGGAGAATATATTCGTCACAAACTCCTGTTACATAGTTCCTTCAGTGCCATTTTTCTTGTCTCGTTTCAAGTCATATCTTCGACTTGATTCTATGACGGCCTTTGATGTGAGAGACAATTTTTTAGGTTCACTTACCCGTCTTAACCTGCGGTATGCATGTATTTAAAACCATAAAAAATTAAAGAAAACATGTCCTAGGATTCATTCTGACAAAAAAATAATCAAATTGAAGATAAGGTTTTTGGCATTGATCCTGTCGCGATCGGCCCTAGACCGGGGTACGTCTATTGAAGAAACTTGAAAACTAGTAACTTTGAAAGACAAATAAAATCCGGCTCGACTCTGGCCAATTAATGAAACTCATGAAAATAAACCAGTCGCGATAACTTAAAATAAATCACTTGCAATATTTTGAGATTGCGATCTCTCAACTTCATGGTGTGTGACCGTGGGTTTCTGACGTGAACTTGTTTAAAATGAACTGATTATTGACGCGATAAAACAACACTGACCTTTTTTGGCGATCAAGGGTATCAACAGTCAATGATAAAACGTTAATTTCATCAACGAATCAAAAACACAGACAATCATTTCCGCGTCATTAGGAGCTGATATTTAATAAAAACTGATGATTTATTGTTTCAGAAATGTTGGTTTTATTTAAATAAACTAATATAAAACTAACTAGTACACTCGAATATTGTATTTACACGACATATGAAAGTGTTCGCCCTTGGAACAGAGACTGACATTCAAACAATAATGATCATCATCATCCTTTGATCATTATCGGTTGACCATATTTATTCAACCTTTCGCAATTCATTACTTTTTTCTTCCGACTGCTTCCAGCTATTCACCTGATGTCGTCAGTATACCAAGAGACCTGCAGACCGCCTCACACCTAAGATGCTGCTCCATGTGCCCAACAAGCTGCACATCTCAGGACCTAATGCTGGGCAACACACGATCTATCGATGTTTCCAGATACTGGGAAAAAATAATTTGACGTCGCTGACACGAAGAAGAAGAAGAAGACCTTGGCTGAACTCAATTTTTTTTTCTGGTTCTCTGAAGCCATTCCAAACATCGTTCATCTTTTCTTAATCATATGTATCTTCGATATTGTCATTTGATCATGTCAATCCATTCAGTAGCACCAGATAGTTGTGATCTTTATCATGACACTTAATTTTCTAAAAGTGCAAACCAATTACTTACGTACTTAAATGCATGATTTCTGAATACTTTTACATACGAGTACTTCAAAATATATATTATATGTAATAATAAAATAACACAAGAATTCGATTTTTAAGTTGTGATAATATTTTGAATAATGTATTTAGAATATCGTGTCTCATCCTCCATGTAAAATTAATCTCTAGTTTTAGATATTTCTGAAAAAAAATCACTTCTTACAAAGATTATGTTTTTTTTTTTAGTTTTGAAAAAGTAAAAAATAGGCAATTAAGGCTCCGTGATACATTTTAATGACGCTCTATTATCAACGATCTTCCTATCAAATAAGTTCTACTAGGCATTTAAATACATTATACTTATATAAAAAAATAACAATATGTATGTACTCAACAAAATCTCAACTTTTGTCTAACCGTTTCTGTTCTGATCCATTTAATTTAACTGGATGGCCACTCCTAGTGTTCGTGTCTGTGAGTTATTTAAATGTAGATAATAGTTTCACCAAAAATAGAGACATAATTTATGAAAATAAACTGTACTTAAACAAATCATACGGATCTTCAACAGTCGTTCAATGACGTCAAAAGGCAATAAAAACGGACCGTTTCGGCAATAAATAAAATAATAGTAGTAAACTGTAATATTATTAATACACTTACAGGTCTTTTATCTCTATGGCGATTGACTCTTGGCATGCTATGTCATGAAATTACTTTTCGACATTGGAATTGAAGATTTTAATAAATCAGAGCAAACTACAATTCATATTGTTATTTCATCATCATCATCATCAGCCTGTGTCCGTCCACCGTTGAACGTAGGCCTCCCGCATGAGTCTCCATCCTCTTCGATCCTCCGCCTTCCTTATTGGTATTTAAATTTACCAAAATAACCTAATGAATAAATAAATAATTTAGAAAGTTCGCTTTATAAAAATATACCACAAACCCGTGATAACTATAAGATGACAAGAATATTTAAAAATAAAATATTTTTTCAAATCGGTTTTAAATCACTAAGTTCCGACAAATACATTCAGCATGAAGAGAGTGCGTTTTTTCATTATTTATAACAGGCAGTGCCACTAAAATGATTTTCCACTCTTTTAGTAAACAATTTTATCCCATATGCCGTAACGGGAACTTTTTCTATGTAATATATATTTTTTGTAATGTGAATGTCGATTAACGCCGAATGGCGGGCTAATGGAACAAAGATCCACTATGTACGCACCGGTAATGGAACCTTAGGCCGCGGCCCCACAGGGGCAATATCCAACCCATTAAACCCATAATAATAGTGGTAATATTAGCCAAGGGGAATGGCTTAGTGGAAACGCTCACGACAGTTATCCGAGCATACCGGAGTTTAAATACTTCTGATTTTGCTTGTTTTACTATAATGTGTTTTTTGTACTCAGTTAATGAAAAAAAATCACCTCCTTTAACGTAATAATGCTTCGAAACTAACTTTTGAAATGCTGATACAAAAAATACAAATCCCTATATTACAATAAAAACATACAGAAGGATATCGATTCATGCTCATGTAAAAAAATCTCATTTCACTGAAGAATCAATATGAATGGGTAGTACTTAAACGAGCGGTACAAATACCATGATTGCTGAAATTTAGAAAAGAGAGACTTTTGAATTATTGGTATAGTTAAAGTATTTAAGTTAACTTTAGTTGTGATAACAACATTGTGTTTGCAATGATAAATACAGAAAAATATGTTTGTGAAGCTCTATCCTTTTTTGACAAGAAAGCAAAAGTGCAATTCATATCGCTCGTTTTATTATCACAATGCAATGCATTATTCTCAGAATACACTAGAATTACTTTACGGATTAATATCACATACAATATTTCCTTCTCTTAATAAAATTGATGTTTATAGGTTAAAATTTTGCAAAAATAATCTCATATAAGCTTACATTACTGCAAATATCTTCATTGCTGCTCCTTTAGAAAATTTTACAGTAAATAGTCATCCTTAAAATAGCAAGAGTTAAAGCTCAGTTAACATTTATCTTAACCGTTTGGCGGAAATCTTCGATATGTGCGCACATAAAATAAACATCACAAACAAAATTATTAATTTTCTAATAAATCGACCCGCCATTGTGATGGGCCTGTGACAGTTTTTTTTGGCGGATAGTGCTATTATTGATGTATTATATATATTTTTTATTGACGTCAACCGATCGATTATTTTTTTGAAAGGATTAATGGACGAGGGGTTGGGCGTTGCATTTTAGATTTAATGGTCATGTGTTAGCAATAATGATTGATGTACACATTACATGAAAAGTAATTGATCATTTTTCTCATATCTGGAGCATATGGCCAACACGAATTGCCGCCACTCACTTATCTCAGCTACAATTGTACGAGTATATGCATTGTTCCAAGAATTCTCTGCTTCCGAATGTCCATCCGAGAATACACCCGTATATGCAGTAGCAAGGCATATTTTGTGTTATTTGTTGATTACAAAATTTACAGAGATAGACGATTAGGTCAAAGCTCTCGAAGCTTGAACTATTTTTTCTTAAAGAATGGGTCAATCCTTAAGTAAGGAATAATCTACGAAAAAGATTTAATGAAAAACATAAAATCGATGACAGTCTGTCTGTTAGTACAGATGTAACATTTATATCTAGAAGATTTTCACGTAAGTAAAAACAATCGATATTTCAAACCATTTAATTGTGTTTTCTTGTAAGAGGGGCTTTAATGCGTGCTCTGTACAACGCTGTCTAATGTACTTTCCGAGTTCGTTTAATGTGTTTAATGAAGAAAAATCTTAATCAAGTTATTACACTCCATCTTGTAGGCGCAAACTCTGGAACAAACTTCAAATAAAGACGCGAGACGTTCAAGTACAAGACGTAACAACTCTTGCCTGAAGAGCGTGAAGCCCTCGAATTAAAGCAGAATTTAACATGTCAACATTAATAAGAGAAGAATCATTTTTCATATTTTTTCATACATTATATTATGCATAAAAAAAAAACAAGGCTTTTATGACACGATGATCTTCAATAACGTTTGAATTAAAGTAGTATACAAATTAATACCAATAATTTGCTGTCGGGTCTGTGACTTTGAGGTGAATACTTGGTGAAACTGTATAATTATAATTTGAAATTAATTTTAATTAAAAATATATCATATTAAGGTAGAAACTAATACTTGAACATACCTATATAAGCCACTGCCAGCTTATAATTTTACTATTATTGAAGATGGTCTCCAGGAAGTGCACATAACATGTAATCATTAAAAATAATTGTGAATCAAAACTAAATATTTTGACTTTGTTAATTAATTAATTAAAATTAATTTAAAATTGTTAAGTGTTTGCTTACCGTACCAGATGTCACAATTTCGATCGCTGACTTAACTTACAAATAAAAAATATTTATATATATATAATACATCTCCCATAAAATGTTTCAATGCCTTACTCGTATATAACATTTATTCATAAAATATCAAGCTATACTACAAAATACCAATTTACACAACACTCAAAAATATGCCTTTTCCAGAACGCTGTTAGGAATAGTGGTTCTCACCTCCGGTGCAGAGATGCCCTGGAATAAGGCATGTACAATTATAGCTGACAGAACATTGTAGGGATAATTTGTGGTGAAAAAATACTTCAGACTTGCAACGGATAATGAAAGAGAGAAAATTGAATTATGTATTTATTATTTTATGTTTGGTCGTTTGTACAATTACGTTTTTTTTATCTATTCGATCAATATCTTTTTGAAGGACCAACAAAGTGTGCGTATAAAATTATACGTTTCATTCTTTATCGGGTTCTGACAGTCGAAGCTGATTGAATTAAACATTTTAAAAGGCAGTACAACTTTATTTAAATTGATCGTTTTGCTTTGGGTACTCTTGGTGGTATGCGCCGGACGCTTGTATCATAATTTCCTTACCGCGCGTGGGCTTGTCCAAGGTATGAGAACGAGTTTAAAACATTGATCGATCAGCCGATGATATTGATTTAATCCGCTCCTCGGTCCTGAATAATTAGGCGCGTCAACGTTGAAACACCTTCGTTGCACTTTCGACAAATAAAATTGAAACAAAACTTTCATGATATCCGTTGTACGGCCAAGATCACATGGTAATTAATACCATCCGATGAAGATTGGTCAAACCTCATGCTCTCTCAATAAGGTTATGTTCTCTAGAAACATGGACACTGAGCTGACATAAGACAAATGATACAGACGAGATGAGATGCTGTACTTGAGACTTATGACGAAAATTCTAAAAGATCATTTAAGTTTCAGTAACAATGGATGTTCATTTGATTCCTTTAACAAGTGTTTTTGTATAATATTAGGAGCACAATGATTTGACTTTGAGAGAAAAAAATAAGTTTTTCATCCAAGAGTGCTGGCTTAGGACGATGTGCATATTTTAGGATGCCGTAGGAGATCATAAACCACGGCGAAATTTTATTTACTATTTTGGTCTCTCACTATCGCGGAAGGTCGTCTGTAATTACATATGATATACATACACGGAGGAACTCAGTTAAACCTAAACAGTTTATTTGAAATGGTACTTATTGATTACTCTAAAATATTTAACTACTTAATTCTTCCTAAATGCCACCGGTAATAAATAATTGAAAGACTCTTGTCGTGCTAAAGACCCATAGAGAATTATGAACATATTGTAATCTATGATGTTTTGGGTACATATTAAACTTGGGCATAGCCAACGATCATGACAACTAAAAAAAATGTTCCTTTAGCCGTTCATAGTTGGTGCATATGGCTGTCAAACCACCAAACAATGCTGTTAGCTGTAATAATACACGCCATGTCTTAAGTCATTTTTGCACCCGGAACACCACCTGGGGATGGTTTCCAGGGAAGAAAGAGAAAGCACTGTAGTAGCAAATTTAGACTTCAATAATCAGTATTTTTAATAAGATCGAATGATTATTCTAACACTCCCGAGTTATGGACGGCTTAGTTCCAAAATAACCGTAGGCGGCTTAACATAATATTTATTTACACTTCCATAGGAATCGAACCCGAGAATATAAAATTTGAATTGAAATACATCTTACGTAAGTTAAGGTGTAACATAACAATATTTGCTAAATCGTGGTTGTTTAATGATTGTTTTTTTTTTGTGCACGCTCTTTACATTAAATAATTATATCACGTTCCACGATTTGATGTTAGTTTGCACTTATATCTGACCGCCGATATAGATATCATAATGTCAATAATTAAAAGTGAAGGCCGTAATTCCACTTTCGATGTGCAAGACCTGAGAGCAATGCTTAGATACACATCACCTCGCGTATACAAACGTTTTTGTGCATTATTTTGGTGCAAGAACAACACTACAATATCGATGCCCAAACGAGATAAACAATGCTTATTGGCCTTGAATTTTAACACAATGCATAACGCATTCATACTCGTAGTATGTATAGACACAAAATCAAGTAAGCAATGCGACTAGAGCACGAAAAAATTGAACACTTTTTTTAATATTAATGAAAATACATTAAATATGCATTTTTTCTTGATTGAGATAGTATAAAATTATTAAATTATGCTTTAGTGACATCCTGTTATTACAGATTACGCTATCTAAGTGAGATATTATGGAATTATATATTTTAGAAACAATGTCAAGGACTATGAAGGGCTTCTCGCACAATCCTTACGAGTTGCTTGATTGCATCAATTTTAATGAGGGACGAGAGGTGTACAAACATAATGTTCTTTCAGCACTGTCTTCTCGTGTTGCGAAAAACTTGAATAGATTTTTTTCATTATCATTACTATGTTTAAGAAAAGGTAGAGTAATTGAGATTATTATATTTGTATGTTAGTGTAGCTCCTTGAAATTTGAATGAAAACGTAATTCATAAGTAAAATATTATGCTAATTTGAGACCATCTTCGATAATGGTATTCAGGGAGTCCGAAACATGTAATCATTAAAAATAAATGTCAATTAATATTAAAATTGCCGGCGGTCATAGCTCAATGGTAAAGCGTTTGCTTTGCAAGTCAAAGGTCGTGGGTTCGATCCCCGACGGAGATTAAAAAAAAAAAGGATTTTTAATCGATTTCTGAGCTCTAAAATACCCCGGTTGGTGTGAACTTGATCCATCACCCGTAAAATGTCAGTCATAGCCTATCAATTAAAATTGGTGGTAGACGAAAGTCGTCCCGTGAAGACCACCCATTCATAGTAGATTCCTGTAATAATAAAGGATGATGCGTGAATCTCGGGCTGTAGTCTATGACGTTGGCGGATCAACACTCCACATGCAGCGTTTAGCCATATGCACCATGGTAAGCGTCATAGAATTCCACAGATGAGACTTCAAAAAAAAAATTACTATCACCATCTGTCGGTATTCTCCTGTATGTGTTTACATAAAAAAAAAATAAAAAATTGATTTGTTAATTATCAGTATAAATAAACAAGTTATCAGTATAAATATACCTTTACACATTTTGTTCGATGTATTTATTATGTCAATATAAATTAAGTTAACAAAGTTAATATTCAAAGTCACCAATTATAAAATTTAAAGATACTAAAAGCCTTCCTCGTGGTATTTTTTCACGGTATTTAAAGTTTATTCCGAACCTTTAAAATCATAAAATACATCTTAAATCCATCAATCTTTACTATTTAAAAATCATATATGATAATACGAACTTTGTAGAACATTGTTATCGTATCCTTTCCACATATTGTGTCCAGCTAACCCCGTTTCAACAAAATCCCTGAACAGATTAATCCAATTTGATCAGATTATATGTGTGTACTATCATTGCACACTTTCGGCAAACAGTCTCCATCCAATCCAACTGACCATACACTTCGGGACAACAAATCTCACAGTCAGTCAGTTAGCTCAGCATGATCCAGCATAATCCCTGGCATCCAACAGAGACGGCTCTAACTTCTCTTACTAAACAAATCGCACAATGAGAACCCGGACTGTGCCGCGTGGGAGGTTCGAGCAGGATCGTATGCAACGAACAACTAATACATCGATTCAATGCAAGACATGTGGGTATACATAACGCGAACAAATGGAGGATAATGTTTCAGTTTCTTTGACGAATGTTTGCAGTTAACTGAAATGTTTTTTATTATTCTTTTTTTTGTATTCAATCTTGTGAACATTCCGGATTAAATACACTTGTTGAAATTCGTTGTTCATTCAAACATCACAATGTAATACTAATTTAAATGAAAAATTGCATTGTTTTATGTAACATATATTTTTAATGTTTATTTTAACAAATACTTATATTTTATTCCGACAAATCGTTCACTTTACTGTAAAGACATAAATAGGTTCAACTTATTACCTTTAAATTATTAATGCATTATCATAAAAAATATCATTGTTATATGATTTTTTTTTTTTTTTTAAATGAATTTTGTAAATGATTGGTTATAAAGTCCGAGTCGGAACTATAAGTAGTCGTTTCTCATCCATTCAGTCTATAGTTTGGTTCGAGACCCGAGTGGTACTTACTAAAATAAATAGACTGTTGGAAAGTAATAATATTAAGCTTGTGAATAAATGAAGACTGATTGAATAATAATAAAAATATACATACTTTGAATATATACTGTAGCGACATCTATCGTACGATGATAACAATGATATAAATACTAGTTTCAACGCGAGTCGGTCTAGGCATAGCAATGGCGCAGTTCGCCGAGCGGTATGAATACCTGGGCATAGTTGGTTTCCAAGGTCCGCGGTTCGCATCCCGCTTCTGCCGTTGTTTTTGTGCTTGGATTGACGCGTTGAAAAAAGAATTTTGTGTATAGTATATGTATATTTAAGTAATAATATCATTGTTATTAATTGACATTTTGCCCAAAAAAGGATTAATAAGAGCAAACACTATATGAAATTCAAGAAGATTTTTTTTTGAGAAAACATCTTCTTACAAAAATGGGTACAATTAGCAATTGGCCAACGCTTGTAAATTAAAAATATCATGAGCATCATTTTATTTCATACTATTCGGCTAAAAATTACGACTTCACTCTATCTTATAATCAATCATATCACATAAGTCATCTTCATAATAGTCTCGATTTGTAACCGATTTAATAGTCATTAATGATATTTTACGAGTTTACGTTTATCATATACACCTTTCTGTTTGAAATTTCACCTCCCTAAGCATCATTTGTTTGGAGCATCTTGATGTTCGGCTGTGAAACGTGGTGCTTATCTAAAAGCGACAAAGAAAGACTAGAAGCTTTTGAGATATGGTCATACAGAAGAATTCTTGAAATTTCATGGAGAGATCACGTCACGAACAATGTGGTCCTCAACTTAATCAAGGAAGATCTAGTAAGAGCCATCTCAGAGAGACGATCCCGATGGATCGGTCTCATCATGCGCTGCGATGGTCTTCTTCACGACATTGTGGAAGGGATGGTTGAGGGTAGAAACTGTAGAGGGCGCCCTAGACGGGAATATTTGCAGCAAGTGTTCGAGGACATGAGTTGTAGCTCTTATGCTGAGCTGAAGAGGATTGCAGAGGATTGAGAAGAGTGGAGATCGAGATGCAAGATTCTGTTGCTGCAAACCAATCCACCGGATTGATACTACGAAGAAGAAGCACCATAGAGTCCACTGTTATCGAGCGGTTGCGATCTGTTCGTCAAACACTACCAAAATACGCAACTGTTAAGATGTTCATTTTTAATATTGTATCTGATCAAGATGGCGCTAATGATGCTGTGCAACTAATACAATCCACCTATTTTATTTTATTTCATTTTGGTGATCTATTGAATAGTCTTATAAGCATTATTGCCAAATCCATACTATATTATAACAGAGATTTGTGATCAGCACTGTACAAAACATCCAATTCATATAATCATATAGCACAGGTGCAGGTACAAACTCTTACTTTTTTCGCACACACCGTTCATCAAACAAAAAAGGAGATCGCACAAAGCCCTGGAGTCCCTGGGGAGGTCCAGGGCCCAGACTCCGGTGACTTCGATCCCGGGGCCTGCGGAACGAATCCTCGGACTCGCGAAACGAATCAGTTAGCAATGTTAGTATCCATTGCAAAAAAATATACAAAATATACCCACCCGGAGCGGGTTTTTTTTACGTTAACACATACAGGAGAGCACAACAAGACGGTGAAGACATACCTACCATAAGTCTCTACGACGCTAGCTCAGTAATAACTAATTATAAATTGGAGGTATTTTATTTTTGCCTACTGTCTTTAATTTATTTTCAATTACGTGCATTTTTAAGAGGAAGAGATCAGTCTCGCAATAACTATGAAAAATAGAAATATTTATTGTACTATTATAAATTAAGTTTTGTAAAAAAGTGAATGAGAAGGACTACACCACTTTTCGTATAAATTACTAATAAATTATATTGAACAATGTTTTTTAATTGTGTCATTGATGACACTATGCTTTGAATGTGTGATAGAATTATTAATAAGTAGATTCATAAAAAGTAGTATCTTAAAAATGTTAAGTAATAATTAATATTTTAAAAAAGGATTAAATAAGCAATAAAATTTATAAAATAGACATTTTGTAGCACGCAATTTAAGGTGGCCTAAATTATTTTGCGCAAGTATCGGCTCAAATCAACTCTCCATCTTGAGAACTATCAAGCAATGTTGACTTTCCAATACAATAAAAGAAGTAAAAAATTTTTTTATAAAATATTAGGCTTCGCTCAGATTCTAACCGGGTACTGTAAGCAACACAGTCACAGGTATTAATCACTAGAATGTCAGCATGAAAAGGAGGACTTACAACAAGGATAATTCGCATTAATGGGCTCGGCGGCATCCCTAGAGGTGTGTGACACAGGTGAACAAAGTCGGACAAACGCCGCCTTGACAGCTGATACCTGGACAAAAGTCGAAACAATCTACTATTATTGGTTCGCTCTCGATCGCTTTATGGGGCATTAATGGATATGGAAAACAGGGCCGAATCTCAAGCAAATAAAAAATGTATTCAATTTTATGTTTCAACGAGTAAACCATAAGAAACTTTGCGTAAAATAACAAAACAGTCAGTGATATTAAATTAATGAACATATTCAAGCATTACTTTCTTCGTCTTTCACTTTTCTTCATCGTCCTACATACCCACATAAAATAATAAAAATGTACCAATGTTATATTGTACATTGTAAACTATTATAAATTCTTTATAGAGTATTTGATATACAGTTAATTAAAAAATGAAAGCATCATTTTCAACATCATTTTTCGTCGTCTTTCATACCCATTACTTTCCTGAAAAATATTAACATCCTCCTCTCTCTCAAAAGGTGTTATTCAGTCGCGTGATGGCAGGATTAAGAGCACATTGATAACACATATTTTTTCAGAAGCACATTGACATATATTTACGAAAAAACTTTACAAATTTATGGCTCGACCCAGCATTCGGCCGAGCCACGATACAATATGCTCTCGCCGACGGGTGGGACACAACTGGGGTGATGGGCTGTCGCACCGGCGCACCAAGCGGCGGTCAGTTTAACTAGTCCTAATATGGCGGACACATAAATGTATGACAAGCGAACAGAAATAAGAGACGAAAGATTGTATATCGAGTTTTCGGTACCAGTCAGCAAGGGCTACATCATGCTGATGTCAATATCTTAACCTAAGATCGTCTGTATAAATATGATCGAAAATCATTGACACAGTATCATTAGAGTAGAGAAATTGTAAAATCAGATACGGTATATATTCACTTCCAGTATCAAAACATAAACATAACACTCTGTGAAAATAACTAATATTATAATTTAAAAATATAGTATGGTGTAAAAAACATTTTGAAAACGATATAAAAATTATACTTTTGTATCTTTGGTATTAAAAGTAAGAATCATTATACTTCGTATATTAATTTATAATTGTTTTTTAAATAAAAAATTAAGACTTTAAGCACCTTTATCAGAACCGACTCTGGGCATTCCTTTACGCCTTTGTTGTTTACATTTTTTGTGAATGTCGATGTTTTGAGTGATGTATATTCTTTTCCGTATCCGACCCACATATCCAAATTTGTTTGTTCTGAAATAATCATGTCGTTATGCTCTACGTGGGAGTAATCACTTAAACCTTGGTTTTGAACCGCTTGATGAATTACACGAAAGGTGTCGAAAAATGTAAAATAATTTAAACAGACAGTTAACATGCTGTAGTTAACACACACGTTTGTTATGTTACTTATTAAAAATGGCAGTTCCGTTACAAGTAACAAGTTACACGGTCGCTGTACTAATGACAAAGTATTCAAATATAATCTCATTTTAGAAAATAATTATAAATTCCATTCGAGGTTAATTTTCTTATATCGACAATGCTGGTCAGATTTTTAGTTATTGGCTCCAAATCACAAAGCTACACTCTTAAAAGCTAACATAAGAGTCATACATCATAAAATCAAGAAAGATTTTTTTTATTTATGCGCGATTTATTATTTTTTATGTATTCATATTTTTTTGTATAATGCTCTTCTGTATCATTACGGAAGATATTCAAATATTCAGACAGCTTTAATGATCTTCCTGTTATGAGCATTACATATTATGCATAATAGTTCTTCCTTATGTAATGACATATACATTTCCAGTCATAATCAGTCTCTGAAAGATCGTTATATTTATTCACATCCAATATATTGATATCGGGAGAATATAATCATATCGGGTTGAAGTACTAAGAAACTATCAGCTTCTATGATTCTTGTCTTGTACCATGTTAGCTCTGTTGAAAGCATAGACGATATATACAATATAATTCAAATACGAAAACATCAAGGATCAAGGATGACTCAACAAGATAAATACGACCAAAATGGATGCTCGCAGGCTGTTTCATGCCAATAAAGTCGTATTAAATATATTTTTATTATCGATTAAAGCATGCAATAAAATAAATAATGTAATTTAGTTTAAGTACGACTATTAAACATATGCTGTACAACCTTCCCAGTATGGTAATGTGATATGACACAGCAATTTAACAATTGGCATTATAAAAAGCATCCTCAGTTTTATTACTCCTATTATTTATTTATTTCACAGAACCGCGGTTCCAAGGTACAAATAATAAGAAACATAGATTATACAGAAAATATACAAAAGATAATAAAAAATAAAAATAACATAAAATAAAAAGAAGATGACACGTGTCAAAGATCACAGAGATCTAAAAGAACAATACCATCGACAAAATAGGAATAGGATGTAACAAAAGGATCGAGATGTGTTGGTAGGCCATTTAAGAGCGCCATTGCCGTTGTACTAAATTCAGTGCTAGAAGCTACACAAGTATCAACTGGGATCAACAACAATCAAATATTAGCATCCAAAAGTACACAAAACATTATTATACTCATATAATGCTCTGCTCCAGCATAGAATTGTCGAGAAAGTACAAATTTCGAAAGGTGAAAAGGTATATAATTATATAATTATATTTATATATTTAATATAACTAATTTTATATGAACACAATAATACAATACACCAACTAAGTCTTTGAAATTGGAACATCGATAGTAAAATGTTTCAGTATTGAATTAATAAATATTTGGCATATAAGTATATATTATTAACTTCAGGA
Source organism: Glossosoma conforme (assembly GCA_022606575.1). NCBI lineage: Eukaryota > Metazoa > Arthropoda > Insecta > Trichoptera > Glossosomatidae > Glossosoma > Glossosoma conforme. Next base: position 1,266,545 of record JAGTXR010000029.1, read on the forward strand.
GTCATCCAATAAGCTATTAAAAAAGCACGGTAACAGCCGCTATGAGTCGAAAGAAATAAATACGTGTGGCTTAGGCAAATAAATGTTTTTTTTTTCTGTGCTAGAGTGTCTTCAGATTTTGTATAAGAACATTAACATACAAAGAACACAAACATAAGCCTTCCATTCTATAATAATTAGAATTGTGCTAACATCCTCCTCTCTTTCAAAAGGTTCCGTCGCGTCAGGGCATGATGAGGAGCAGGTCAGCAAAACAAAGACTTTTTTAGAAGCACATTGACATATATTTATGATAAACTTTACAAGCTTGTGGCCTAGACCTAGTCACAGCAGTAGGCCGAGCCACAATACAATATGCTCTCGCCAAAGAGCGGGATACAACTGAAGTGAGGGGCTCGCACCGGCGCTGCGGCTCACGCCCAGCGTTCGTGTGGCGATGTATATAACTAACACACCCGTGAGTGGACTTGTCCAAAATGACAATATCGCAAAGTTTATGACAAGCGAACAGAAATAAGAGACGAAAGATTGTATATCGAGGAGCATCCAAGCAGCGAATATAAATAACAAATAAGTGTAATGTTGAATGGTAAAAAAATACAGTATTTAAGAGGAACAGTTATGGTACAGGTATAGTGATGGTCTCTCTGTATATAGTTCTCTTTATCTGCACTGAGCTTTCTTAAAATTTAATAACATGTATCATTGTATTTTTATTATAGGATCTTGATTGTGTGTGCACACACACGTGCGCGGAGCGACAGTAATGTGGCGGCCGCCCACGTGCGCTGATATACGGCCCTCTCATCTGAGATCAGCTTAATCACGGTCAGGGACCAGGTAAATACACCACACACTATGCAACATTTCGCTATACAATAGCGATTCTAACAAATATTTGCAGATGTCTTACATAAATACATACTTTGCTTTCGTTATACTGATGTAGTCAAAGTGAATTGATAAATATGTCGGAATAAATTAATCTCACAAACATTAAAATATTTCTGAAATGAAAAAGATGAAATGGATAGACAGTACCAATGAATTATATTTAGAAAAAACAATTGGTTGTGACATAGTTATATAATAACTCTCGTATCTATGTTGAATATTATTAAATAGTTACAATAAGTTTTATCTGATTTATCAATTTTATTAGTTTCATTAGTAAGTATAATAGAAAAATGTATCACTATTACGAAAAAGTTAAGTCATTTTCTCTACTGTACTAAGTTACCAAAAATTGTAATTGTTTTCAAGTCATTTTTTAATTAAATTTGTTTCATTTAATATTTAAAAGCACTACAAATTAAAACCAAAACCCTTTATAAATGTCATTAACGGTATTTTTATTTTGTTTCGGCGCAGACGCTTATCGTAATGCGTAGATCAAAATGATGTTTTAATACAACAATATGTACCTGTGTGTATATAACAAGTATTGATTTAATGTAAATGAATTTCATATCCAGTATCCGTGCTAACATACCGATACTTGAGGTTGTAACAACAAAAACCGCGTCATATGCGAGTATACATGAGATTTTAAATACAAGCATTATTGTCACAAAATCGAACATCCAGCGGACAATTTGAAGAAAATATCATACTTAATTTTGACATCAGCATGATTTAGCCCGTGCAGATTGGTAACGAAAACCTAGATAAACAATCTTTCGTCTCTTATTTCTGTTCGCTTGTCCGACATGTGTGTCGCCATATTGGCGTTAGTTATATAGATTGCCATTTACGGCACTGGTGACCAATCACGGCACCGCACGGCCCAGTCGTGTCCCGCCCTTCGGCGAGAGCATATTGTATTGTGGCTCGGCCGAATGCTGTGACTAGGTCGGGCCATGTATGTATATGTCAATGTGCTTGAGAAAAAGTCTGTGTAATTCATCTGCTCCCCATCCTGCCATCACGCGACGGAATAACACCATTTTTGAGATAAAAGAGGATGTTAATATGTACACAATATATTTTAAGAAATCGCATTGTTCGTGAACTTTTCTTTTATAAATCCACCTCATAAGCTATCCTACTAGAGACAGCAATTTTTACAGTATACATTACTCGCCAGCTCTTAAGCAAGAAGTTTAATGAAAACGTCACGATATTTTTCAAAGTGTATGTCAGCTCTAAAGCAGGCTCCCTGCGTCCACGTCTCCACAGCCTCGCCGCAAAACTTTAATCTCGAATGTCACCTCGCAAACAATGCCGCCTGATGCAATAAAGTGCAGCCGAGGCACCTGTCTGGGAGCAGATGCATTTTCCAGATTGTTGCTGCGATATGAAATATTACGTTTCTGATATACAACTCTTTCAGCGTCGTCTGAAAAGGTCGCCATGGACAGACGCACCGAGAAAGCGGACCGGCGAAATCATCAATCAATTCCCCGTACACAATTTTCCAACTATTTTCGGTCGCATATATCAACGTCCGACTCGGATTATTGCCATTTGTAACGAGTGACAACATACTCGCTCTGTATTGTCGTTGGCGTGGAACTGAAATACGTTTTCAGCGCGAACAGACATCAGCGACACGCTGTAAGCTCCTGAAATCAAAACGATCTTCGGCCAAGTGCTTAACACCTTAGCACTGCCAATAAAACGTTGAGTGCTATTTTTGTTTATATATTTATTATATTATTTAACAGCAATATTTATGATTCTATGCGTAGTAAGTAACCTTACGCTCTAGTTATGGAGCAAATTGGGAAAAAGATGTAAAATTGAGTACCATTTTCAAATATATACAACATGTACGATTTATTATTTTGTATGGAGTTTCGGAGAGAAAGTTTGATATATATTTTGAGCGCCGTAAGCACCACCCATTCACAATGATTTTTTTAATATCGGACGATGCCTGCATGCCAGACTGTAGTATTTTGGCGAATTAACAGTCAACATGAAGCACTTTGCCTGTCTCAAAATAATAGTAGCATAAAATTCACATATATGGTCCCTCTAACACTGTCTAGCAGTGTTCTCTTCAATGTGTCAAAGTAAACAGTGGTTATTCACCAAGTTACAACTGTCAGAATCACATCTAGATTTTCTTTTTTAGAAAAAATAATTTTGACATTAGAAGTAACGAATAAAGATTTCTATCTGACGTTAAATAACTAACTGATTATGAAGCGCAATGTAAATTTCTGATGTTCTTTGCCATCATTAATCAAATGTTTAATAAACACATAATAAAATCGATGATTAATACATCAATTAGGGTCAGAAACATGATACATGATACACGTTTCGGCTGATAGGTTTAAGATGCTTAGTAATCGCATACATGTGTATTAGCATCGGTACCTTTTCAAAAGATTATGTTACGTCTTGCCCCATGTGGCATAGAAAATGTGGTGAATTTTTGTAAGGCATTTGGATTTTGAAACGCATGAATAACATTCGCGCATGTGACCTACAAACCTCACAGAAGTTAATCTCCATAAAGACAAAAGTATCGGTCAATTTTGAAGATAAGAAGTGTCAAAAGTAATATATTGTGTTGGCATTGCATTGTGTTAAAAATATCAACCTCACTTCACACTTGACACGTTTCAGTAAAATAATATTTTCTTAAGAAAAATATGTTTTTGTTGGCAACCAAAATAAGATAGATAAAAATCTAAAAAAAAATGCTTTATTAACAGTTATATATTAATATATAATAATGTATATTCAATACACAATAAATACGAGCAAAATATGTTCGTTATCTTGATACTTAAAACATTAAGATATTTTCATATTAATTAAATTAATCAAATTATAATATTTTAAGTACTAGGTAATGTCTCCTGAAACCTGTTCAATTGTTGTGCAAAATTATATTGATATCAATAAAATTATTTCTAGTCAGTAACCAACTATATTATCAGCCCACTTGCTTATATTAAAAACAGTGTTTTTTACTGATGTTTTGTATTTTTAATTGCAGTTTTTCATTACTTTCAGTACATAATTCTACCTTACTCAGTACTTTTAAAGTTATATGTATTTTATATATCATATATACAACAAAAAAACACCTTGCATTGTGTAAATACACAACCTGCAAAACAATATCCAACGAATTCGATCGTAAAAAGGTCTCTTTTCCACTAAAACCATTTTACCTACGACCTACATAAGCCGCCTTCAGTATTTAAAAATGAGGGTTGTTTGTCTCTCGTTAAAGAACAGAAATAGGTCAAGTCATCATTGAAAGATATGCTAGGAATTCGACTGGTTTTTGCTCACCAATACTGAAAAATCTAGAGGTCCACGGTGAATGGGATTATTCCTTTCAGGCGTGCGGGTACCGAGTCGACTGACCGAGCTTTCGGCCCGCCCTTGAAGCTCCAAAGCACCAAACAATATTTCTTTCTTGCTGACAAAATCGAATGCGTATCTAATTTTCGTCTCTGGTGGCGAGGAACTAACAATTGCAAAAGATTTTCGGCCGAATTGGGATCGCGGCGGAGGTCGCTCGATTCGTCGAGAGAAATACCGTAACACTGAATGGAACCTTTGAATCTTTTTAGATATTCGTTATTAATGTCGTTAAATGACATACCTTTTTATGTAAATGAAAAATATTTCTGTGAACATTTTTTCCATTTTAAAAGACACAAAATTTCACCTTCAAGTTCATGTATTATATTAATTTAATAATACATTTAAATTCTGTAAGTTCAACCATAATTTTAATTTTATATAATACTACCATCTTGCGGCAGTAGTGTTACATAAATAATTAACTAATGTTCGCACTAGTGCAATCAATAAGTTGACAAAGTTTTATCGCAATAGCATACACGTTATGGCAGCCTGTGAAAGGCGAACAAATACGCAAACACATATTATTATATTTTATATTATTTAAAACATTATTTTTATAACTGAATATGAAACTCCATTTTATCGTCAAAATATCTGTATAATACTCATATTAAAATAAGCACACCTATTCATCATTCATTAAAATTGATAATGTTTAATTTTGAAAAAAATATTCTTATTAGTTTACTCACATTTCTTTTTCATTTCATTCAATAACCATAAATATAAAAAACACAACATTAAAAATGTTTAGAATTTCAACAGTAAAAAATATATCTCATTGTTTGTTTCAGACTAAGAAGCATATCCGTCATGAGAAAAAATGTATGTATAAGTTTAATAAAAAAAATGTTTGAAGACTCAACTAAAACAGTCTCGATCTTTGTTACAAATTAGAGCAGCTTTTAAGGAAGTTTGAGATTTTCGGGCGTTATGGATTCCGTGTCAGTGGAGCGCGCGGCGTGCTCATATGGGTATCCCAACCCTCACATTGTCGTCTGTTTTCAAAAGGCAAATGCGTGCAAAATCAGACGATTAGCTCTGCTTGGATCCAGACGCGAAAATGGAAGCGGGAGGTCCTTTCAGACAATCAACCGGTACGTTTTAGTGTGCACTTTAATAGTCTTCGGGGAAACACGCATTCGATATGTAGAAATCAGCTGCCTGAGCAGAACAAATCTCTTGATCCCTGTATATTCCATCTCTCTGCGAGCGATGCCAGCAACTAGTATCCATGATTGAAGACTTTTGTGCTTAATTGTTTATGAAGCAGATGGCTCCTATTTGTGAGTTTTGACGTATAATGGATGAGTTTAAAAATATTTTTTTTAAATTTAAAGTTACACATATAAATATACAACCATTTACAATGTTTACTTATAACTCCACTTTTTCTTTCTATATCTACACTATAGCTTGAACATATGATCCATACACCGTTCTATTATCATTTATACTTACCGACACTAGGTTGAATTTTTTTAAGCATTATTTTCGATGGCCTGTCAAGACGGCGGGAGCCCAAAGACCTTAATCGGCTGTATTTTATACTCACAAGTCATTATTCCTCACATATTCAACATCATTATTATCATTTTCTTATTCGCACCAATGGAGCATATGGTCTTCATGAACTGCTGCCATAATACTCTGTTAACCGTCTCCCAGAGTATAATTCCTGATGGCATTCCAGGACACCGAGAACCTGAGCTTAAGCTTTAATGACGCATTGAAATGTTACCTATTTTGTAATGTCATTTAAGGAAAATAAAATAAACTGTCAAAAGTCCACAATTTTCTGTGTTTTAAGCAGCTGCACTATATTTATGAGAGTAATAAAGAATCACAACCATATATAAAGATACATACGCTGTATGTGCGTCATATTTTCACAGAAAATCATATACAAAGGTCTATTAAATGATTCGGTTTCTTCTCGCCGTCTTTTTCGCGGCAGTGAGCTAAATCTTGGAGTCTTTTGCATTGGGCCTGCGCCCCTTTGGGCCGGGTGCTCTGCCCCGCAATAACCTGAAGGGGGCGCCATGATTTATCATGGTGATATTAAAGGCCGTGCGTCTCCCGGGGGCGCGCTGTTGTCTCGTCGCCAGAATTCCGCGCGTCAAGAGACGCTCTTAGGGGCAGGAGAAGTCAAGCTGACGCAAAAGACAAGTCGAGGATCGCTCGGTTGACATACTAAGAAGATTTAAAGATAACTAACTGGGTTTGATTGTACAGAGGAATAATATACAACTGTCACCAATTTAGATTGTTATTCATATGCAAGTTAAAGATATGGAGAATTAACGGCATATATTCAATCCTGATCTTCTTCTTCGTAGTATCAATCCGGTGGATTGGTTTGCAGCAACAAAATCTTGCATCTCATCTCCACTCCTCTCGATCCTCTGCAATCCTCTTCAGCTCAGCATAAGAGCTACAACTCATGTCCTCGAACACTTGCTGCAAATACTCCCGTCTAGGGCGACCTCTACAGTTTCTACCCTCAACCATCCCTTCCACAATGTCGTGAAGAGGACCATCGTGGCGCATGATGTGATCGATCCATCGGGCTGGCCTCTCTGAGATGGTTCTTACTAGGTGCCTATCTTCCTTGATTATGCTGATAACCTCATTGTTCGTGACGTGGTCTCTCCAGGAAACTACGAGAATTCTTCTGTATGAACACATCTCAAAGGCCTTCTTCTGCCTTGATCTGATCTTCTGCTTTATATAGTACGAGTAATACACCTGCTGAATATCTATTAACGTCATCATAATGTTAGTTGTTAAGATTTAAAATAATTATGCTTTAGACACCTCCAAATGACAGTTCCAGGAAAATAACTGCAGAATGTTTTAATCCTCAGTGGTTCTCACATAATAATTTTAGTTTATTGAGCAATAAAAGCTTGTTGTATACGTTTTTCATTGCAATTGATTAATCTTGTTCTAATTGTTAGTGGTTATGAGGGTCACTTAAGATAACTGAATTTGAATTAAGAACTTAAATTTGGCAAACATATGTAAATTCAAGACAATTTTTTGTAGGACTACTCGTTGAGATGTGCAGCTTTGATGCTGCGTACGGAAAAAATGTAAAATATTTTTTTCTAAGGATTTAGAAGAAATAGAGCATTTACTAATTTGTTTAATATGATTGCAATTCTTGTGACATAAAAAAATATTCTATGAGACCGTTCCAAAGAGAATTTGTGATATTAACCAGACTATCGTGGAAACTGTTTACAAATATAAGTCTTAATATCGAATTAATAGAACAGGCTTAAATTATTTTAGAATAAAAAAAACATAATGTCGATAAAAAAATATTTGAAAAAAATGTATGTGGAGTGATTTTTTTTAAATCTTCCGTAAAAGCTCCTGAACTCTTGCGATAGCTCGGGTTCATTTCCCCCGCCGTTAAAAAAAAGCGAGTCAAGAATTTTCTTCTGGCCGTTACATTTTCCCTTGACGCGTGCATCGAGACCGCGGGAAAAATTGAATTCAATTGGATTTAATCGAAAAATCTCAGGACCAAGAACAATTCGTTTTTATTTAATTCTTCGTATGGCGCAAACACATTTATTCATCATCAGCCTGTATCCGTCCACTGTTGAACGTGAGCTCTTCGATCCTCCGCCTTCCGCATCCAGGTCACTCCCGCTATTATTCTTATGTCGTCAGTCCATCTTGCAGGGGGTCAGCCAATACTTCGTTTGACAGTTCTGGGGCGCTATTCCAATAATTTTCTTCTCCATCAACCGCCTTCTCCTCGACAGGTATGTCCTGCCCATTGCCACTTGACTGTACCTATTCGTTGGGTAGCATCCAGTACTAGAGTTATTTTGCGTATTGCCTCGTTTCGGATTCTATCTTTTAGCGACACTCCGAGCATGGATCTCTCCATAGCTCGCTGGGTGACCTTTATTTTATGGGTTAAACCTGCTGTTAGATTCCACGTCTCTGCGCCATTCGTTAATAAAGGGAGGATGCATTGATTAAATGCCTTAGTCTTAAGACATTGCGGAATTTTCGCTATAAATATTATATCATCAAGGACTTATTTAAAATACTTATTACGTTTTAGTAAAGAAGCTTTCAGTGTGGCAGAAACTGCTTCATAAAAAACGTATTCCAACACAAACATATCGCCTTTGAAGTGTGAAAGTTTCCTTCGAAGACTTGATTTTATGCGAGTTCAGGAATCATTTGACTCGAAAAAATATTTAAAACGATGTAAAAAAATCTCAAAAGTTTTCCGCGTGATCTGATAAGTCAAATTTGATGCGAAATCTGGACGAGGTGTTTTGCAAACGATCAATAACACAGAGCAAAAGAGTTATTATGAGAGGAACAGTAAACATCAGTAAGGTGAAGAAAATTATCATCAAATCTGTCGTTATCAACAATCATAACAAATAATAGCCAACTGCGAAACGTGTTACTAAATAATTTTAGAATACATTGTGAATTCGATAGTAGGAAGCTTGAAAAATATGCAGTAATAAACTTTGCTTTGTGATAACCATTCGTCAGTTGGCTGTCTTATCTTGAGAACACGCTCAGTAGGATTTCAAAGCAACTGATTATTCCACCAAAAAGATTCGCGTGGATTTATTAAAATTTGACGATTGCAAATTTTATAGGGTGCAAATTTTATCTATTAAAATTCTATGAGTTATTTATCCATCCTCGCCTGGTGAAAACCCTCCCTGTCCCGTACTGTTTTTGGATATCCAGATGGGGACCTGTTACTGGACGCACGCAAAAAGCTACTTGTTAGGAGTCATTTCTTGTGTCTGCACTCTTGCAGACGGACGCGCAAAAGCGCTCAAAGGCAGCGTCCGTTTGTTAGTAAGGAAGTCGTGGTATCCGACCAGACCTGATGCCGGCCGGACCACTTCAAAGAGCGCAATCCGAGCAGAGTGGTGCAACGGACAGTTCCACAGAACGTGAGGTGCGTCATTATCCTTACCTCGTCTTAAGGCATATATTAACTCGAAACTACGCTCAGTGCATTTTATCTAGACATATTCTTGGTGGTCCGTTGTTGTGTGTGTTTGAGCGTTTATTTATCAGTTTCGTACGGAAAAATCAACATTTTGACTTGATGACTAAGTACTATGATTTTCTTATGAGTTCGGTGTAAAATTACGCAGTCACTTCGCGTCTTCTTTTTCCAAAGATCAATAACATAAAATATTCATAAAGCATTTTAACGCCGGGAAGTTTTCAATGGAGCACGTGTGCCGCCCCATGCGAGAATTCTCCTAAAGAAATCGACGTATAAATCATCCCCGTGGCGAGCTTTTTTAACTTTGAACGCTCGGAGCTTTCTTCTGCGTACGGCGTGCCACAACCGACATCGCTACTAAAAGCAGTTTCTCTCTTTTTTACATATCTTATTCTAAATGAAAGATAATGAATGAAAATCGCAAGAAATTTTGAAGCTTCTCGAAAGATCAACGATTCTCACCTCTACTTTACAGACAAAAAACTCAAATTCATTTTTAAATTATCTCGTTATCTTTACCTGTTTGAATCGTTCAAATTAAAGCCCACATTTTTCATGTGACATATTTTCTTTCTAACTGTAATATATAGTCACCAAAATAATCACTGCTGGGATAAAGCCATCGCATATGATCATATAATACATATATTTTAAAGTTCATTCTGATCACCTGATTCTCTTAAATAAACTAATCAACTAACTACTTTTTATCATAATAAAAGTATATATATACGCTTCATGAAGAATACGTGCACAACAAATAACTTCTATAGTCCTTTGTAAGCTGCCAAATTAATTCATTTAACTCAGTGCGTCTCTGTATACTAAGAATTTTCTTTAATTTTAATTAATTAACTGCTGATTCTTAAGGATAATGACAATCACGTATTTCGAAAAAAAAATTTACAATTACTTACAACTGAAAACATTATAGACATAGTAGGAAGAGTTCCTCGTGACGAAAGCCTACGTTAAGCAGTGAAACAACGTAGATTGAAGATGATTCTGAACAGCTACGACGAAATGAAAATATTTATTTGAAACCTTTTATTTTATGTATTTCTGCAAGCATTTGAATTTTTAAATTCACATCAAGTTTTCACGCCTACAAGAGCTTTTATACCGAATATTCCTCCATTATTATTATTCAAATTGGGTCATATTTTTCCTCCGCGCAAACTACCTTTTAATACGCGCTCTTAATATTAGCAAAGTAGGTGCCCGCTCGGATATGAATCCTAAATTTAACGTTCACATGGACAACTCAATTTGATTGTAAGCCTCCCCGTAATCGGATTATAATCGTTAAATTTACCATACTCACTCTCTTATATAATCCTATGTATAATATAATATTATTTGCAGAGTAACTCGTATTGGCCCTCGTTAAATTATCAACACGGCAACTAATAACAGGTTCTTATAATTTATCAGATACTGGATAATTATAGAAGTCAACGATAAGACCCTTATTGTTAGTTGTTTTACCATATGAACAAATTCTTCGTAAAATTTATTAATAAGGTAATAATAACACAAGCTATAACTTCAATCGGATTAAAGTTACATATTTTAAAAAATTGTTATAAAATTTTTCCTTATATTATTTTTACGTAACAAAAGCAATGATGATTGTAGCATATCCATCTGATACGATATATACTATATCAATTAAATAGAGATAAAAAAGAAAACTTGGGGATTCTATGGTATATTTTTACTGCCTGGTTATAAATAATTTCTCGATGGTGTACGACGTTATACCTTAATGATAATTACAAAAAATATTTATTTATTTTACGATAAATCCAATTTCTCTACAAAAATAAAATAATTCAGAAATAAAAAAAATAGTCCATAAAATATATAACTTAAGTTAAAAAAGGAAACAATGATTTTTAAAGAATTATTTAATCAGTGAAAAAAAAATGGCTAGATTTGAGCTTCATTCATGTAAGCAAAATATGTTACTTATCAAGAAATAAAAAACCAAATACATAATTCAATATGCCGACAGATGATGATGTACAAATGTCATCTTTGGATACTATGCCGCATGACATTTTTAAAGAATGTGTAACCGATTTACGTAGTGTTGATTCGCCAACGTCATTAGACGACACTCCAGAATCCAATTGTATAATATGAATGGTAACACTTAGCTCATGTCTGATTTGACAGATAATTAGTTTTATCCTTCCGCTGAACGAATATGGTTGTGTATACGCTTGAACAACGCTAGGAAATATTGCGACATTACTTTGAAAATCATGGTAATGTTGCAGAATGTGTGCGAAAATTGCGTACGGATTTTGGAAGAAGACAATCACCGTCAGCTCTGTATGTTCGTTATCTTGTGAAAAAAGTGAAAGAAACTGGCATCCTCATCGATAAACCAAAGCGTGAAAAGCCAAAAACAGATTTATACTTTGTAGGTATTATAATACCATAAAATCATCGCTTAGTAAACTATTCATTTCGATGTTATTGCTATATGACACATTTTTTATTATCATTCGCAATTACAAATTCAAATTGTGAATTGTTATTTGCCAAGCATGAAAAATATTTTTTAATCTCTGTATTAGATTTAAATTTTGTTCTAAAATATGACACACGTCCATAGACAAGCCGTATAAGCCACCCGCGGCCGCTGAATAGAGTCATTAGATAAATTCGTGTCTCTACCTACCTACTGTTTAACTGTCAGATTTCCAGTTATTGATTATTAAATACACTTCAAGTGTGTCTCTCCGCGCGCGCCATTACGAATAAATCGTACACTTTATCGCCGAGATGAACAGTAAAAAATGACGAGATTATGATAAAAAAAAACTCAAATGTGATTAGTCAATAATATAGTAGAGTTTTGATAGTCATATTTGCAAACTGAGAGAAGTGTTTACAACTACAAAATAAATTTTGAAAAATATTCTTACAATGACGCTTATATATATAATTTATAATATTTAAATTTAAATTTAATTTATTTTTTCCTGAAACATTACAAATTGTATTTAATACGATCCTTGAATAAGATATAACGCAAGAGAAACAATTTATAAATATAGGTATTTATGATTATAAACAACAATTTTTAAAAAAGTCCCGAAGCTCTAAACAGAAGACTCCACGAAATTACTTTGATAAATAAATTCGTGGAGCTCAAGTCGAAACTGAGCTTCTCTCAAGTGGAATATATCAATATTCAGGCAATATAGCTGATCACCGCCCAAGAGGCATAGTCTCTGGCAGGTTAATAATACTTCTAGGAAGAACAAACAATCGGTGCCTCCTTATACTTAAATAATTGTCAGGTACAAACAAACCGATTTCTATCAAAATATCAGGATTTCAGAACACGCCGTGATATTATGTAATATAATATTGATAATACGTGTATTTTTATTGTATATACTAGTATATGGTTATCATAAAACCAAGATTAATTTAAAAATATAAATAAAACAGCTGAAATGTGGTAAAGTAGATATTGGCTGATAAAATAAATGACTAAGACCTTCAGCTGAGAATAATGAATAAAAAAATGGTTTTGAATTACATTTCTACAGTGTAAGAGAAGTATTAAATGTATCGTAGAAAAATAATTTATTAAATAGATAAGAATTTCATACCTTGTTTTAATATGGATCACACTGAGCACCTTTTCGTTTAATGGACGTTTAATACTCAGTGAAACAGTTCCATCAAATGAAACAGTACTCAGTGTGATCAATATGAAAACAATATTTGAAATTTTTATCTATTTGGATCTCAAAGTGAATGCTAAAAATATAAATAACAAAAATATTTATCCTTACTAATTATGTACAAATCTGAGTGGTTAATACTATGTATTGATATCAGCTTGATATAGCTCCTTTAGGCTGATACTGTAAAGCAGCGGTCGGGGAACCGGGGTAAATTACCCCAAATGGGGTAAAAATGTGTTTTTTGGGGTAATAAGGAAATTTTTCTAGTTTGCTGTTTCATACAACTTACTATTTTCATGTAACTTTTTTGTTATTTTCCGTGTAAATTAATTCAATAAATAATGTTTATTTAAATAACCATTGATTGTCTTCTTTTCAAAATGGGGGTAAGGGGTAATATCGACTTACTCAAAAATATTTTGGGATAATATCGACTTACGCAAAAATATTTTGGGGTAGTGGTTAAAAAAGTTCCCCGATCGCTGCTGTAAAGCCTCGAAAAATGATATTTTGTCTCTTATTTTGGTTCGCTCGCCTGATATGCACATCTAATGTTAGTTTTAATTGTATAATAATACACCGTGTTTGCATATGCCAGTTTATTTGTTATGACAGTTGGCCCATTTCCTGTTGGTACCACTGCTTTTTCTGCAGCGACGGTTGGCAGCCCCGAGATGTCAGAGCGCGCCGTCAGTTGACAGTTGGAGCTCGCGACCGTTATGGCGTGCGCCTAACAGCGCGCGCCACAACGGTCTTTTTGTAAGTGTTGACAAATAAACCGTGATAATATATGTGAAACGAAAACATTTGTTTTGTATTGTGAACCTGATCCTGCATCCTGTCATCCAGTAAATCGATATCAAATATGAGAGGATATCAATATATTAAACAAAATATTTTCAAAGTGTGATGTAATACGCTGTGCGTATGTAAAAGCCTTTAAATTTTGATTACGCGATGCCACCATGAAAGGTCATTTAACAATTCAAATGTTAATTGAAATATAATGAGTATTGAGTTATTGAATAATAGCTGAATACTCAGACTAAGAATAGACACAATAATAATATGTGGTATAAAGTATTTTATACAACGAATTAATCGTATTAAATATTTATAAATGGTCGTTCCTCCAAGGTATTTATGGTCATTAAAATCGCTACGTACTCGCACACTTTCTGATTCTCCATAAAATTACCAGCTTATAAATAATGTCTCCGCTTGAAAAGCTCCCTAACCCTTTGTTAAGTATTGTTTCAGAGCTTTCGCTTTGCAGTGATTTTAAAACAGCCATAATAATAAAAATAAACACTTGTAGATTAGCTGGCTTTATCTCGCGGCCAGGTCGGATCGCGTCCATACTAAATAAGGTCGTAAACTCATTGGCGTAACTGATAAACAGGATGAAAAGAAAGACTCATTCTTTTAAAAAAAAATGACATGAAATTTGTCAATAGTGCGTAAATAATGACATCATAGGTCAAATAAATATTTTCGTCATATACTGTCCGTAACTAATACAAATGCCATACAGATCTCTCACAACAGACATTCTGCATGATTTATCCCAAATTATATTGATATCAGCATGATATAGCCCTTGCTGACTGGTACCGAAAACCTCGATTTAAAATCTTTCGTCTCTTATTTCTGTTCGCTTGTCGTACATGTATGTGTCGTCATTTTGTAATGCAACGAGCGCATTCAGTCGTGTGTCGACGGCGGCGAGATCGCATTGTTAAGTCCCGATCGATCGAGGCGAAAGTAACGCCATGTTACGATTGGTCGGGGAAACCAAGTCTTTATCGAAAATATATGTCAATGTGCTTCAGAAAACGTCGTCGTGTTGTTAATCTGCTGCACATTCTGCCACCACGCGACTGAATAACCACCTTTTTATGAGGAGGATGTTAATATTTACACCTGAAAAAACAAAGAAGTATATGGTTAACTAATATCCGAAGACTTGAAGAAACAGTAGCTGTAGAATACAAGGTATCTTAATTATTTGTTGATCAACATTTAAAGAAGGTGTCTCAACCACTTAACCCAACTAACGATACGCGGTAAACTGTTGCCCATTCAAAATTTGATCCATGTTCAATGTTGCTTTACTTCGGTAATTGGGCGAGATCGGCCCTTTTCGTTGATCTATCCTTAATCCTTATTATAGCTCCGAAAATATCAACATCATGATCACAATTCAATATCATATCCCTAACTGAAACATATGATAGTCACAAGCCACAGCCACAAAGCTATGTCAGCCGCCATGGTTCTCGCCTCATTTAATATCAACTCTGCCTTTTGGCGAATTTTTGGTTGTTATCAGTTTCAAAATGGTCTCCGAAAATATGATGTGGATCAACTGTTCAGTCTTTATGTGTACTTAATCATAGCAATAGACTGTAGATTAGGAACCAGATTTTTTTAACGACGCATGACGTGAGTCATGTGTTTCAAATAACCTAGGTTAACAAACTTGTGATTATTTTTGGTCACCACAATTAATGCAACCAAAGAATACATTACTATGCGTTTTCTCATCCTGAATCTTAATACTGGGCAAAAAAACAGGCTATTTATGTTTCCTGACAACACACTTAATCTATTAGACATTACTAACTCCTTACTACTACTATTGTATTATACAATAGCTGACGTAAAATGCTAGCAATATCATAATTTCTTAAATTTCTTCTAAAGATCGAATGTGGTAAAATAAATAAAAACGAGTTGCGCCAATGGTGTCAGGGTCCAGGTATAAAATACTCTTGATAACGTTATTGTGTGTTTTTAAAACAATCTGAGGTCTCTTGTTAGCCCTTGGGCTTATGAATAATTATGAGAATCCACGGGGAGCGGGCCCCAAGTGTCCGGCAACAGTCGTAACTATTACCTGAATCGGGAGTGTCAACAAAGCAGTGACATAATTTCAAATTTTACAATTTTCGGTAGATCATTATCATAAAAACGCGCTTATTATTTTTTTGTTCGAGATTCAATATTTGAAATAGGCACCGGCCGAACATAAATAAATAAATAAAAAAGAGGGACACAGTTAAAATATACATTAAAAAGAATTTACGACACTCTCGTGAAAGGGTACAGGGTACAGCAAAAGGACATTTTTTTACACCATTTTGTATATTCCGCAGGTAAAAAAAATCGTACACAAAAGAAAAATCTGAAATGCACCAGATTTATACAATTTTCATGATCTATTATATAGCGTTGCACTTGTGCGTCGCTTAGTGGTAATATGCAAGTTTAATAACGTGGTTACGATATGTAAGACTAAAAACGGTGCCAAATTATACGAAAAATACATAGACTCGTTAATATATTCCTTAAGGTGCTATAAAAATTTACTTGTGCATTGAAAATTCTCTTCCCACATGTATAAAATCTTCTAAATTAACATTATAATAAAATCAATTTTATATAAATGAAAACGTATTGCTAGTTCAAACATAAAATTAAAATAATGAATTATATTTTTTGTTAACATGCACTATTTTAAATATAAAATTATAATGTTTAATATTAATTTAACATATAAATTTATATATGCATTTAAAGATTTCTAATTTTTACCCAGACATAATCCTAACAATCGTGAGCTTAGCTTTTTATATTGATTGATATAATAGTCGAAGTGTGAGCGCGAATGCTTAGGCATGGATTAGACTTAATGTTACCATTTCATTACAATATTCATCGCAAAAATCTTTCCAATAACTTATCGGTTACAAAATAATATGTTTCCATCACGTATAGATTCCACAAGGCAAAAGATTTTGTTTCGTAAAACGATGAACCAAAATAAACGCTTGCTTGTATCTAAAGTTTTGCCATCTTGACAAGTGTCAAAGTGTATTTCTACAGCTGCATAAATTATAATAAAAAAATAATCTATTAAATCATATAATGCCATCAATAATAATCATTGCCATAAAAAGCGTATTCGGTTTATTTAGGCCGCTCGACTGTCGTGTACAAACACAACTGATTATTAGTATCAATATATAATTTATTCATTTAATCACAACAATTGTATCATATTTATTGTATGTAGATGTTGTGTACATTTTTTGTGCCAAATATCAACGCTGGGCACAATGAATAAACATTATGTAATGCAAATTGCAATTCAATATTTGCACATGTTCCGTCACCGTTTGATGACTAGTTATATAATGTCGCAATGTAAAGATCTCTCACTATTCATATGAAATCCTTATTCGGAACATATGATCACCACAAAACCATCTTGAAACCTATTTTATCGGATATTTCACCTTATTCAAGATCTCCAGAAATACATAGGACTAAACAAAGATGGGTGATTTCTTAATCGTTTTTTAAGGATATAGAATGATTATCCCGAGGCTCTCGAGGCCTGGATCATTTGGTCCTAAGGAGCGACTCAACCAACCTGGGATACGCGGTTCCATCATCGATATTAGGCGGCATCCATGTTTGATGCGCGCCCAATGTCGCTTAAATTCGGTGATCTAACGAAATCCTCCTTTGATTATAATAATCCGACTAGCAAATTACCCAAAAAGTATGCCTCGGATACTAAAAAACTCTCGGCCTGGCGCCCAACGGCGACGGTCGCCTCTCGAGTGAACTCCGGGTTTTTGTCATAATTTTCTTCATTCTCTAGATTCAAAATTGAAGGAGTCTATCCAGATGGTTTCTGAAACATGTGCTCTCAACTTGTAGTGCTCTCAATCTCCGTTCGGAACTCTGTGTGCTGCGTTTTGTGGTTTTGTGTTTTGTGACAGTTGCGTTTTCTGTCGAAGTGTCCGCTGAGTAGTGGAATCGCTTGAACGTGACATTTGGGAGGGAAGGCCGCGGACAGCACCCGTGTTTTGAACTTTGATAACAGATGGACTCGTGAATCCTGTCCGCTATCTTGCTCTATTTCTTTTTCCAGTTGTTCTTAACCTCTGTGTATTATCTTTCAACAAAGTCTGACGTTTAGCAGTGTCCGCCATTTTCTGACGCGTCACGTGACCAAAGTGCATAGACAAAACACCATCTGTGTGATCAGTTTGAAACTACTTAACTGTCATTTTTGTAATTGATATCTGTCTTCGAATCTGACGTTTAAAGTACTTTTATTGTGTTGTTTACGTGTGAACTGTCATTGTTGGACTTGTGTTAAAGCGGAGGCATCCTTCAGAAGCAGACTCAAGACCCACCTTTTTACTCAGAGAGGCAAAGAAGCGCTTTTGGAATGATCATTCGGTCATAAAAGAGCGCTATACAAATACTAATAAAGATGTCTCGAGACGAGATATGGAAAATGGCAACTGGCAGAACTGAGTGGCAACAAATTGTGAAAAAAACTTACATTCCAGATATGGAAAGATACGATTTCAGAATACTAAAAAATGGAACCCTCTCAAACAATCTAATTTGTACACAAAAATAAATCTACCTTCGTATTGAACACTACAAAATCATCACTTCGAATCATTGATTGACATAATGTGCCAAAATGTTTGTCCAAATCAAGTCAGCAAAACACAATAATGCTCTATCGCATACATTCTGAAAATATGACGAAAACCCGTGGGTTTAAAGAATATCGTGTTGCGGATTGCTCAACTAAAAGGGTGACATAAAGTTATGTAACATTATAACTCGCACATACAAAACTATGTCGCCTCGTCGGCATCTTCGCTAAGTGATATCATAATTTCAGCATTATGTGAATATTGACATTGCAGCTTAGAGTCGAATGTTGCAGGTATCTTTTTTCGGCGTGGCTTATAAAGTTATCATACCTTTAAGTTGTAAAGGTGAGCAAACATGTTTGTTTTGTATGGTAAACCGTGAATTCGGAAAGATCTTTATATCCAAACAAAATAAGAAGGGGAACTGATTCAGCTACAAAATAAATACCTATGTAGATTCTGTAATACTTGCAATTTCGATATTGCATATGAATTTTATTCATTTTTTTATTGCACTATTAAAGAGTACAAACGAAGAGATGTTGAAGATATGTACTCGATCGCTCATTAAAGATCGTAAGTTATGATTATACTACAAATTTTAGCTTGATCTCTATGACACTTATATATAAATATAAATTCTCCCAATATAAAACTTTAAAGTAATCTTTATAGCTTATATTTCAGTGATTTTACTAATTTTATCACCAATAATAAAAGCCTCACATCTAATAAATAACAAATTATTAAGGTGCAGTACAAAGAAGCAAAAATATATTTGTAGGTGAGTAAATATATCCTTATAGCACACACTTTTTAGTATTTCTAACATATGAACCCGGGACATTTTGCTTCGTGAACGTGAATGTCACCAAATAAACCACCGCCCGCCGGCTTTTCTTCATAAAGTTATCTTTTTCGGTTGTTAAGGTGAGTAAACAGAGTTTGCTTTGTTGGTTGAGTCGTGCTCTTGGATAGAAAAATATTTTTTCGGTGTTTAACTAGGACGGGGACTTCGTTGCGACATTCTCGTCTCTATGAGCACCTGTAGACATTTTTGGGATATTTGTATAACATTTTTTATGCACTTCGACACTGAAATGCATCCGCAACACTTTTTACGAACAAATATGAGAGTTTCATTAATAAAGGAATCCTTGTCCGCAATTATTATATTATTAGACGATAAAATATTTGTATACTACTATCTTTATCATACATCCGAAATCGCTTTTTTTATGCATATACAGACGTGAGAATTTTACACAGATGACAAAGAATAAATATGATGTGTATATTTTTCGCATTTTTAATAATAAATATATTTATTTCGTTATATTGTATTTCATCGCTTACTTTTACTCTAACTTGGGCAAGGGTCAAAAGATTCCACAAACAAGGCTGTAGAAATAATATTTTTCTTCTTCGTAGTATCAATCCGGTAAGAACTAAAACTCATATCTTCGAACACTTGCTGCAAATACTCTAGGGCAGTGGTTCCCAAAGTGGTCCACATGGACCCCCAGGGGTCCACGGGATCATCCAGGGGGTCCATGGAAAATTAAAATTGATTTGGGGGTCCATGAACATCGTTAGGGGGTCCACGGAGGGTTCAATATTAAATTATAAGAAATTTTGACACATCAGTATTAATTTGGAAGTTACAATAAATAGCAATATATAAATGAGATATGTGTGATGTAAATATTTTAAAGTGCATACAATTAATTTCTTAGCCTGAGACAAAAATAATTAAAATACGGGTTGGAGTCCAACCCTTATTTAAATGGAGGTCTACAAAGCGAATCGCATCTCACCGCCGGTTCCGTCTAATTTTGTTATCTGGCCAGGATTTCGTTACTCGCCGACACCGAAGAACACAAATTACTTAATTATTATTGCTTTATAGTTTTCGCTTCCAGAGAAAAGTTAAATGTTATTGAGCAATTAAATATAAGTAAAGTGCATTTTTTTTCAAATACTATTAAATTATAATCTGCAGCTTTAATGTTCTGACACGAACTTGAAGTGCGATTTCTTCTGGAGCCTTAGAGGAGAACTAATACAATAGGGTGCATCTCTTTTTTTAAATAACACCCTCATAAAAATGCAATAAAGTATTATCATCATCAGCCTGTGTATTTAAGTATTATGAGTATCTCTAATTACCACACTGCACTATGTGTTCACACGATTATCACGTATGTTTTTACGAGAAAGCTTGGCTATTGTAAAACAATAAATAAATAAAAGTTGCCCTTTTTCTGAAATTCTATTTAGGACAGGAAACAATAAAAAATGTGCCTGTCGCCAAAATTAAGAAAGGTGAGACTGACCTTATTTGGTCCATGGGTATATAAACAAGGGTAGTTTACAATTGGGACACAGAATCTATCTTTGATACCTACTGTATTGACCTATAACTCGCTCTTGTTATTCTGTTCTTTACAAGTTGATTAATATAAGTATACTTATATTTTGCGATACTAAGCTACAAAGTTTTTCCATTGTACTTTGGGTTATAGGATCGTATATATATATAAGATCGACTAATAAGACGGGAGCAGTTGCCCCTGCCCCGCCCCCAGTCTTCCATCAACTCTCGTAATGTAAGTTTAATATTCAAATATACACACACTCCTCAATAGTTAACTTTTAAACAATCGATATTATAATATTTCCGTATATTTAAAATGATTTTATTATTGCTATGTCTAATTTGTATATATAATTATTTTGTTAACAGATAACTGATACTAAACATGGCCGAATCTTAAAAGAAATGTAGACAGTACAATGTCGATTATTTGAAGTTTGGCTTCATTCCATCACAGTCGAACAAACAATTGCCTTTGTGCCTTTTATGCAACAAAGTTTTAACCAATGAATCTATGAAACCATCCAAGCTGGAGATTCACCTGAAAAGATGTCACCCTGATAAAACAGATAAAGATTTGGAATACTTTCAAACACTCAAAAATAAAGTGATGGTACCTTCGCTACACGAAATGTTCGGCTCGACGTCAAAAAGAAACGATGATGGTTTGCGGGCGTCGTACAATATATCGTTACTTATAGCAAAATCTGTAAAACCGCATACTATCGGAGAAAAGTTAATTTTGCCAGCAGTCGAAGAGGTTTTAAAAACTGTTTTACACCAACCTGCATCTGATATAATTAACAAAATTCCTTTAAGCAACAACACAGCTCAAAGACGTATTGATGAAATGAGTTATGATATTGAAAGTTTCTTGTGTAATTATTTGCAAACGACTCATTTCTCTCTCCAGCTGGATGAGTCAACTTTACCTTATAATGAAGCATTATTATTGGCATATACTCGTTTTATTATGGATCAAGAAATCCACGAAGAACTGCTATTTGCGAGAACTTTACCAACCGACACTAAAGGCGAATCAATATTTCATGTTTTGAAGAATTACTTCACAGAAAAAGAAATTCCTTTGTCAAATATTATGTCAGTTGCTATAGATGGAGCTCCTGCCATGGTTGGGCGTTATCGTGGCTTTATAAGCTATTTAAAACAAAATGTACCCGGTGTGTTAGCAATACACTGTGTCATTCATAGACAACATTTGGTTGCTAAAAATCTGAATATTAGATTGCATGAATCTCTTCAATTAGTCATTGATGCTGTAAACCGAATCCGAATCAATGCGTTGCAAAAGCGGCTATTGTGTGACGAAAATGGTGAGAACTTTCATCATTTTCTCCTTCACACCAAAGTGCGCTGGCTGTCGAAAGGATTGTGCTTGACAAAATTTTTTGCTCTCTTTGACACTATTTTAGAGTTTCTGGATGATAAAGATAGAATTTTAAAAGAAAACTTAATGATGTGGAAAACGGACATTGTCTATTTAACAGATTTGTTTGCTAAATTTAATGCGGTTAACTTGCAATTACAAGGTGACAGCCTTAATTTGATTCAAACAAAGTCCATCATTTCAGCGTTTCTTGCCAGAATAAAGCTAAGGAAGCAAAATATTGGACGGGACGAATTTTCCCAGTTCCCCAATCTGTCACAGATAAGTTGCCAGGAAGACGATGTTTCAACCTACGTTCAACATTTAAATGCCCTATATTCAGACTTTGAAACAAGGTTTGAGGATATTTTGACTATGGTAATACCATAGTGGATAATAAATCCATATGGTGGTGACATTGAAGAAACAAATGTCATATTACAAGAGGAAATAATCGGAATATCAACTAACGAAGAACTCAAAGCACAGTTTAATAAAGGATATCAGCAATTCTGGCTTCAAAAGACATACCTGTCACTTATCCCGCATTGTGGAATATTACGAGAAAGTTTTTACTTGCTTTTCCATCTTCATACCTAGTAGAAAGGGGTTTCAGTGCAGTTGCCAATCTCATAACAAAAAAAAGAAACAAACTGGATATCATCAAACGAGGAGATTTGAGATTAAATCTCACGAAATTGATGCCAAATGTTGAAAAAATATTATTAAATCATCAAGTTCATCCCTCCCATTAAATGCATTTATTTTTCGCTTAGTTGTAACAGATCGTAAATTATGATTGGGTTCGTTACAATTTTAATTTACAAAATTGTTACAAATATAATGGAATAGTAAACTTCAATAGTCTGCCTCGGGAAATTAAAGCGATCACTGATATAAAAAAGTGATCGAAAAGGTAAAAAGTTCTATAAACTATTAACAAACAGAACTGACGTCGTCACATAACAATGAGAACAAGGATATGTACCTGAAGTGATATTGTGGCTTTTGGGTTGAGCCGTGTGTGGTGAACTTCCTTCAACCAATATTTCGACCGCCATTGCAGGGGTGTTTTTCGGGATTAATAAATTTATTTAGTTTTGAGTTGGTTTATTCAGATTATATATATTTTTAAAGATAAAAAAATATATAATCTGAATAAACCAACTTAAAACTAAATATTACTTAAATATACATATACTAAACATAAAATTCTTTTTTTCAACGCGTCAATCCAAGCACAAAATAACGGCAGAAGCGGGATGCGAACCGCGGACCTTGGAAACCAACTATGCCCAGGTATTCATACCGCTCGGCGAATCACGCCATTGCTATGCCCAGACTGACCTGCGATGAAACTAGTATTTCTATCATTGTTATTATCGTACGCCAGATGTCGCCATAGTTTATATTCAAAGTGTGTATATTTTTATTATTATTCTATCAGTATTCATTTATTCCCAAGCTTAATATTATTACTTTCCGGCAGTCTATTTATTTTAGTAAGTACCACTCGGGTCTCGAACCAAACTATAGACTGAATGGATGTGAAACGACTACTTATAGTTCCGACTCGGACTTTATAACCAATCATTTACCTGTGTTATTTTTGTGCTTGGATTGACGCGTTGAAAAAAAGAATTTTATGTTTAGTATATGTATATTTAAGTAATAATAATATTGTAATATAGTCAATGATCTATAAAAGTAGATTAGAATATTGAAATAATAAAATAATATTCTAATAAAAATTAAAAATTAATTAAAACTAAATAAATTATCAATCCTGAAGAAGACCCCCTGCTATGGTGGTTGAAAGAAGTTCACCACACACGGCTCAACCGAAAAGCCACAATATCATCAGGGGAGGCCTAACTCATGCGGGAGGCCTAACTCATGCGGGAGGCCTACTCATGAGGGAGGCCTACGTTCAACAGTGGACGGACACAGGCTGATGATGATGATGATGATGATGATCAGGGGTCCACGGATAACTGAAAATCGTGTCAAGGGGTCCACGAGTGAAATAAGTTTGGGAACCTATGCTCTAGGGCGTCCTCTGCAGTTTCTACCCTCAACCATCCCCTCCACAATGTCGTGAAGAAGACCATCGTGGAACATGATGTGACCGATCCGTCGGGCTTGCCTCTCTGAGATGGTTCTTACTAGGTGGCTATCTTCCTTGATTATGCTGATAACCTCATTGTTCGTGACGTGGTCTATCCAGGAATTTACGAGAATTCTTCTGTATGACCACATCTCAGAGGCCTATAGACTTTTTTTATCACTTTCAGATAAGCAAAATATTTTTAAGATGGTTTAATACACATAATAGCTTAAGCACTAATATAGATTACTTTCTTAGTGTCACTATTTTATATATGACACATTTATAAGATATAAGAAAGAAAATACTTTCACAGAAAATACGTAACATCAAACATGTAATTGATATCGATAAATAATAAAGTATGTATTTAAGTAAATAGTATTTTAATAAATGTACTGTGTTGAGAAAAAAATGTGTCATGTTAAGTTGTAATATATTAAAATTAAAGTTTCAATAAATACTCCTGTAGAATATCGAAAAGTTCTAACAAAGCATTTTTCATGCGATTTGTTAAATATCAAATATCACGATTTTTCATGTAAAATAAATATGCGATAAAAAATTAACTAAATGTTTTTTTTAATTGTAGCATAAAAAACATCAAGTATCGCTAAAATTTAAGGACGAAGATTCTCCGAAAAAATTACAATAAAGTCTGCTTGAGAAAATTTCCAATTGGCCTATTTTGAGGGGAATTATGTCAAACTTATAAGTTTTGATGAATATATATTTTTTCTCTTCCAAGACTTCTCAATATATAAAGGTCACATTTCTTGTAGGTATATTGAGACTTTTATTATAGAGCTTTGATCTTGAAATTGCTCCCTTGTGTTCCATTGTAAAACCATCTAAGACTATATTATTTACATCAGTAACAGTCACTTTGAACGACATTTCTATAATTGAATTTATGTAAATTGTTACATTGTTTTAATTCGACTTGTATAAATATAAAGTGGGTTTTATCTCCGCGATAAAACATACTAATATTGAATATTTAAAAAAAACATTAATTGAGCTGACAAACTTTTATATTCAAATCCATTGTCAACTCACCATCGTGACGTTGTAGGCAATTTTACAGTACCTCTGTCTTGTGTTGCACTAGTATTAAATTTACAAATTTGAGAGGGAAAAAATACATAATACCTACATCGTTAAAAGAATACATTAATTTCCTTTTTGCTTTGAATATTATTAATAAATATGACAAAAAAATCGAAAATATCGATTCTAAGAACCCTCAATTTTTTAACGTTCTTGTCCAAAACATACTGAAAGGCATCGTTTACCAAGAAGACTGTCCAAAAAATAAAATAAGTTTGTGCTCCACTTCTTGAACGGATGGTAATCGTAAATAACAGATCAATGATCTAGTAAGAAGAATTTTTCTACTCCATCATCTCATATAGACTCTTCCATGAGACGATTCCATTTTATATTTAGTTCTTAAGACGACGAGAGCCTGGAGGCCTGAAGAAAAGGCAGCTATATTTTATGCCCTCCTGCTGGTCCCAGCCAGATCCACCTTCTCAAGCGATCTCCTTTTAGCTAGAAAAGGTTAAATTTTGTCATGAATTTATGTATTGGCATAATAAGCGTACAACTAACAAAAATATAATACGGAAAACCTAGACAAACTAACAAAAATATTTTTCTAAAATTTCTTGATGATCGATAGAACGGTTCGCTGTCTATATGAGCCACAGACTTATATCATTATCATACGACTAGTTTTGGTATTAACATTAAGCAATTGCATTACTCAGATACTCATTATTTTGTGCGGAAAAGGATGTGTGCAGGTAATCTAATCAGCATCGTTCCGTTATAGGCGAGTCATCCCGGAATGTTTGCTCCACCAACACTGACTGCATGCTTCAGAAATGAAACTACCTTCGACAGACACGAAACTCGAGCCTTTCCCAGACTGCAGCAAATATTGACTGAAGATAAGAAGCACACGAACGTGCAGGTTGTATTTCCGTTTCCAATTTACATTCACAACACAAATGCAATACGTAATACTGGCATTATTTGAATGATTATGTGAAGCAAGTTCATTCAGAAGGTGACTGACGTCTAATAACGATGCTTTTTATTCACGTAATTTATGCAATTGTTCACAATTAGTAGAACGTGCACTTATTTTCACCAAAATTACTATATATGTGGATAGTAACCTAAATATTGAAATTGACATCAGCATGATATAGCTCTTCCTGACTGATACCGAAAACCTCGATACACAATCTTTCGTCTCTATTTCTGTTCGCTTGTCAAACAGGGATCCGTCCGCCATATTGGCATTAGTTATTTAGACCGTCGCTCGTGACGCGAGCGAGAGCCCATACGGACAGCGGAGATGAGTTTCCTACCGCCCTTCGGCGAGAGATATTGAATTGTGGCTCGGCCTTCAGCCGCGCCTAGGTCCGGACCACAAGCTTATAAAGTTTTATCGTAAATATACGTCAATGTGCTTCTGAAAAGTCTTTGTTTTGCTGACCTGCTTCCTCATCATGCCCTCGCGCGACGGAGTTACACCTTTTTGAGAGAGAGGAGGATGTTAAAATATATTAGTAATGTTAATCAATTGAATTACACATTATTAAATCAGCAGTCAGTTACAAATAGTCATGATCTTCACGAGTAAAAATATCCTCGCTTGTTGTCGGCTGTGTTGTGGGGTCAATAATGAAATACGTATATCGTAACAAGATTTGAATTTGATGTGGCGGTTGACTTAATGGTCGTATTTTACATTCTTTGGTCCGTGATGTTCCATGATTAGGCAAGACTCACAATAAAATATATTTCTATGTAGCGTCTGTCGTCTAGGAATGGGATATAAAATAATAAACATGGAATAACTCTCAGTGATTAGGCAGGCGTTGCATGCCCGGAGATCAGGGGTTCAAAAACTTTATTGTAAACGGCCCAAAACAAATACAGAATATTACATAAAATACAGTGGTATCTTTCACTACAATACTGGAATACATTTGGTGAAATTTTGAGAAGATATTTTACAAATTGAGTGAGGACTTCACAACAATTGGACATTTGTAGAGATTATAAATTGATTGATGACACTCATGATCAATCCCGCGATCTCTGAGATAGTAAGCTAACACTTTACTTCTATAGATAGGGCTATTTGTTCTAATCAATTCCAAATATGGAGCATACGACCACTACAAATTGTTGTCAAAGTGTTTTTTCAACTTTCATCAGTAATGCCTTGTCTCAATATGTATTAAGACAAGGCATGAATTATGGTATGACTATAAGTATTGACATCAGCATGATATAGCCCTTGTTGACTGGTACCGAAAACCTCGATACACCATATTTCGTCTCTTATTTCTGTTCGCTTGTCGTCGGCGAGATCGCATTGTTGTTGGCCCGGCCTGAATGCTGTGAGTAGGTCCGGGCCAGAAGTTTATAAAGTTATCGAAATATATATGTCAATTTGCTTCAGAAAAAGTCTTTGTGTTGCCAATTTGCTCCTAATCCTGCCACCGCGCGACTGAACCGACATTTTAAAGAGAGGAGGATGTTAATATGAACTTTGTCCATGCACCTAGAGGTCCTCTTGAGAACAAATATGGTTTCCAACGAATTCTTGGGCAAAAGTCCGGAGACTTGAAGAGACTGAAGCTGTGTTATAATATATATTATATTTAAGTATATGTTCTTCAACATTTTAAAAGATTTCGAATGATTTTCTCGGCATTCCTAAAGCTTGAAATTTGGTCTTAAATAAGTAGTTGACTCAACCAACGAAACGCGGTTAAGCAACAGGCGGTAAACAATCCAATTTTGTTGCTCGTCCACGTTGCTGAACTTTGATGGTCAAACAAGAACCGCACTTACAATGCGCTATTGTCGTTGAATTAACTGCATATATAAAAATTGTATTGAAACGAAAAGGCTCGCGAGCCTCGCCAATGAGCCACGCGGGCCGTCACACGCTCACTCCTGCAGAAGATAAACGCAGGTACGCGCATGACAAAGGTCTGATGAATGGTCGGGCCTCTCCGCCTGCATCGATAAAAGTGCGGAAGGCATCCATTCGCGGGAGGGCGCTTCCGCCTACTGTCCTTAAATCACCGAACCGGCCCTGCCCTGATCAGAGGCGGTCATACACAAGGTATTCTCCTAAATACCAAAGAAGATAAATACTCTCGTTGATAACTAGGTTCTTCAACGACTAGAGAAAGCACAAGTGTGTATCTTAATCAATTTCACATGATTTCTAAATTTTACATTATTTGTTGTGATAAACTCATGACAAGGTTGCTATGAATAAATCTAAAAAATTAAATATCTTACTTTTTTAGTATGAATTTCAATTTTCAGGGTTTTTTCAGTAAAATTAAAATATTTAACCAAAATTTTATAGTTATAAATTTAGCACCTCAGCATTCATAATATATAAGTATCTTATGTCTTAAATATACGTTAATGTTTACTTTATTTTTTTACGTTGGTGACCCCAGAATTCATACAAATACATCAATTAATTCAAATATATAAATGAGAAATATTTATCGAAATTGATCAATTTTGTAGTTATTATGGTATTTATATAATTGTCAATTATCTAACATAACATCTAGAAAGTTCATGCAAATTTGTTTTGTAGTATAATTGATACTACGTAAATATTCCCAATTTCTTAGAATTCTCTTCCCGCATCTGTTTTACCTTAAATATAATCCGATATATTTCAAGAAAGATAACAATATAAGCCACCTGCTTTCGTGACCTTCAACTAGCACGAAACAATCAGTACAAGACAATACTCTACGACGTCAGAGTTTCGTATCCCCGTGTAAGTCGTTTATTTTTCTTTCGATTAATTAATATATAAAAAAAATCATACATTCAGGTGTTTGCTATTAAATTGTACATGAGTATGCATCAGTTGACTAAAAATGCTATTTGTTAGCAACGTGCTATAGTCTTGATTTTAAATAATACAAAACAGGAGATATAAAGATATGTTTTCATTATTATTATATATTTTTTAAATACTATATGTGTGTCCTGAAAATTGTTAATTTCAGACCCTAGATATCTCCTGAAGGTTCTCTTCCATTCTGCTCCCACCTCCCCACTGCAGGCTGCTTCTCCTTGAGGTTCCTCGTCTTGCGGTCAGCTGGCGCGTGTAAGGTATTGAGTTTCAGGATCAAAAGCCATGAACCATCCTGAATGACGGTGACCGAACTATACGATCGTTTCAGCGAACACAATATTCACGGAATACATAGTAGCCGAAACAATTAATACATATTAACACCAAGCGGTATTGACATTTTCATCAAAGTCAAAGGGTTTAATTTTAATTGACATGCAAGTACATTTATTAAATGTTTTCAAATATTAAATTGTTTCTTTAATTCAACCATTTTGTGTTAAACGGACAAGGAAAATAAACAATTATTTTTATGCAATATTATGGTAATTTGTACAGATTCGTATGTGTAACAATTGTTAAATATGTCTTTAAATTTACATAATTTATAATGAAAATCCTAGTAAATAAATAATATGCAAAATAATATATTTACTTAAATTTAATTTCGTTTTCTTTGAGTAATTGATTGAAAAATGTCATATCACATTATATTTGGTACAAATTCGTATCAACTGTTGGACAGTTGAGCTTGATAAAAAAATCCAATAGAAACACTGATATCTTGGAGTTCTCTAATTGTTCTACCTTATACTTATATTCCTATATTTGATAGTTTTTTTATGGTGAAAGAAACGTACTATCTTTTATTTGTGAGAGAATAAGAGTAGATGAGTACCACATTCACTATGTCACTATTTTCGTCACTATTTTCGTCACAATTATGATGTTTCATTTATATTCTATGAGTTCGACACTCAAGATAAACTCTAGTATGCTTATATGCAAATGGTTCCCTCTTTCTCTGTTCCGAGCCTATTCTTTATAAGGTGCAGTAAAAACGTCCGTATAAATCAGTTTTTCTTGTATAATTCCAGTCTATAATTCTTCCCGGCCATTATGGCTCTGGTGCAGGGTGCAACTTGGGTCCTGGGGGGACATTACTGATATTATTGGGCATCGATCTCTGGTGGGGCGGAGGCGCCACGAGCCGCCCACGCGCGATCGGCCCCGCCCGAGAATCTATACACAAAAAACCAGCCACAAATGTAATTTTTATAGGCTGGTCCACCGCAACACAGTCACACACGAACATTCTCGATCGATTCGAGGAATCATTTTATCTGTCGTAAAAAATATGTTTTCAACAAAAAACAAACAAAATTACCACATTGATGAGAAGATATTTCATTTAATTTTAATCTTACAAGCTAGACGTTTTCGGCACGTCTTGAAGTCGACAACTTATGGCATTACTTTTATCCTATTTGTAATATATAATCGTGTATTCTAAATATGTATTAACATATTATATTTTGCAAGATGACAACTTAAGACATGTTGAAAATAATTTCATAGGTTTTCACGGCCAGATTTGGAATTGTGGCTTTTGTGTTGAGCCGTATGTAGTGGAATTCACCTTCTCTCCGATATTCCAACCACCTTTTCTGGGGTCATCTTCAGGGTTGATGTTTCTGTGACATGTTGTGAATATTTTAGATAAAATCAGAATGTCTGAAAAACGAATCAGGTAAGAGAAGTGTCAAAAATCGATCGATCGAACCAGGTTAATAATGACAATCCTTTTAAAGTGCAATAAGAAATACCGAGCATTCGCATATTTTTTTCGCACGTTTTCACTTCCGTATTTTAACGATCGTTTATCTATAATAGGTTTGTTGTATTAATTTTATGAATTTGCTAAAAACGGTTCATGTTTTATTGACATCGCTTAAAAAATATTTTTTACTATTATAAATATACATCCTTGCTCATCGTTTATTACTATAATCGTTTTCGTTTACTGTAGAGTATGTACCCTTATTTGTCAATATTTTTATTAGGAAGTGTAGCAGAAATCGATAGAAAAAAATACGTTTGATGTTAACATAATCGTTAGTGATTATGTTCCTACCTCGATAGAAGTAGGAACTACTACAAATTAGATAAATGACAAAGAGTATGAGTGGAAATAACTCGATGCCACAATTTTCATGAATGACATGACCGAAAGTGAAGAATAAATCATGAATTCATACATTTATTATAAGAAATCAAGAATGTTCAAATTTTAGCAACGTGCATTTGCTGTAGAAAAATATCATGTTTAAAATAATTTCTAAATTAATTAGACTCTTTTTTAATATTCCGGTATTTCTGTGGAACTTAACGGAATTAAGAAATGTTTAAATATAATCTTTATTATGATCCCAACAACACCATATAATAATTGAATACCATAAACTTTCCTCCATGGGGTCCCATTATGTTTGTTCTTAATTTTTTCCAAGAAATCAACTCGCTTGGGTGACTAAGCGCACGAAGCGCCTTTGTCGAATTATGATAAGGTTATTTACACCAATTAAAATTTACACGAAAAAACATAAAAATCACCTCACCTCGTTTAACCAGGTAATCTTTACAACGCACCTTAAAAACAATGACAGTTTACGGATTGTCAGGTAAAGTAGGTACCTACGAAATATTTGTTTATATAACATTTTTTTTTATCCAAGTACTGTCCCGAAAAATACAAAACAGTATATTTAAAACTAAATAAGCATTTAAAATCTCCGATTGCTATATACGGCACACAGTAAAACATGTAAAATAATTACGATATCATTATGAAAGCCTTAATTTTGAAAAATATTTTTAAAATCTTTGTTTGGTTGTATAGTAAAAGCTAATTTAATTGATTTTATTTCGGTAAAATTTTAACAGACGGAGTAATTCATAATATGAGTAAATTCGGATTTTCCAACGATTTGTGACTTGTATTTGGGTATTTTGTCAGATACACAATTTAAGCAATAAAGAACTTTATTAGAAAAATTTAAAAAATAAATTAAAACCACTCAACTAAAGTTCTACTTAAATATTACTATGTATCTTGAAAGCGGTCAAAAATGAAACAATATTATAATATGCAATGAAAATAGTTAAGACATGTTCTAAGATGCCATAGAAGAGCATAAACTGAAGTATACTTTACATTAAGCCCCGAGCCCTGTTCTTTGTAGAGATATCAGCATGATATAGCCCTGGCTGACTGGTACCGAAAACCTCGATACACAATCTTTCGTCTCTTATTTATGTTCGCTTGTCGTACATGTATGTGTCGTCATATTGACATGTTGGACAAGTCCAGTCACGGGAGTGACATTAGTTATAGAGATCGCCACTTGCGGCGCTGGGTGTGACCGACCGACGGTGCGCAGCCAGTTAGTCGTGAGCCGACGGCGGCGAGATCGCATTGTTGTTGGCCCGGCTTGAATGCTGTGAGTAGGTCCGGGCCCAGAAGTTTGTAAAGTTATCGAAATATATATGTCAACGTGCTTCAGAAAGAGTCTTTGTGTTATAAATATTTATCTTAGTTTCTCATCCTGCCAGACACGCGACTGAATAACTACCTTTTTAGAGAGGGGGATGTTAGTAGACATTCAATAACGATACATGTGTATGTGTTAAGCAAGTACGTGACGAGTTTTGTGGCCAGGTGCAAGAGGAATTAATGATCTGCGTTCAAGTGAGCAGCGGCCATGGTATTGGCGGTAAACTAAATAAAGCAACCTCACTTCTGTGTTCCAGGGATTATTTTAGAAAGAAGTATGCATATATAAAGAAAACTGCACTTTTTTAAGCACTAAGAGTCTATTATGTATACGGAGGTATTTTAGAGCTCCTACATAAAGGCGAGTGGGTGACTGGATTTTTCGATGACAGGACGAATTTGCCGCGTATATTTTGGTGAAATGGTGATTATGAGGGGGTAGATGAGCAGAAAAATCATCATTTTAAGCAAGAATATCTTTGAGTTACGGTTCTTCCTGGCTTGGCGGACGATGTCTCGTCATCGTCAGAGATTCCTGCGTTACTATTCACGACACCGCGGGCTGGGCACCGCGCGGGGAGCGACGTTTGTCAGCGAGGACACCGTCTGATCGCTGGACGAGTTCCGGGAACCGGTGCGGTACCTTTGGGCTCCAAAGAACATAGCCGACCTGTGCGGCGCCGGATGCATCACAGAAAAAAAGCGAAAGGTAAAAATTATATTATACAATAGTCTGGTAGAAATAAAACTAAATATTAAAAAAAAAAACATTAACTCACATTAAAAATATTTTATATTCTAAGACCATTTCCATTTTCATTGCTGTATCCAAAGATACGAGTATCATAGGTCGTAAATAAAAAATAAAAAAATTAGTATATTTTTATTGTTTTTGTTTAGTACTATTCCAGTAAATTATTTAAATTAATTATTTTATTAATTAGTATTAAAAATTGACTTCTACAATTTTTCAAAGGCTATAATGGTGTTAAATATTGTAGTAAAAAATATATCATACTTTTAAGTCCGTCTTAAAAAATAAAAATGTGTATATTTTTTTCAACGCACAAGGATGCTTTTTTATCGACATCAAAACTATGAGCAAAATTTCAACACGATTTTATGATGTAAAGTGAGACTTATGATAAACCCTGTAACGGTGGTCAATACAACGAAGAAACAGTACATAACAGTACATCACCATCTGTCGGTATTCTCCTGAATGTGTTTACATAAAAAAAATGCATGTTATCGATATCAAGATGCTGTGCAAAATTTCAGTGTCAATTAATGACGCGATGTCTGTTTAAAACGCATTTTGTAAAACGGTAGTTTACAATATGCATATATTATAACCCCTGCATTTAAATGGAAGGCATAAAAATCATCAACATCAAGGCGGTGTATAAAATTTTACAAAAGTTGTGTATTTTAGTGTTTTAGAAATTCTGCATTATTGCGGATGTCACCGCTTTTCATCGCTAAATAAGAAATATGAATAATGATTAATTCCAAAATTATTCTGTCTTTTTTTTTGTTTTTAAACTCACCGAGCAATGCAAGAAAGTGCGCATTTTCCGCAACACTGGATCCTCCCGACGAATGCTCGACAACGTCAAGACAAGGCTTTTCGTTGTTTACAAATATTTAATAACACGAAGTGTACGAGATTCTTACCTTAATAAATAAATTGTGAAGACGTGCCCACAAAACGTTGAGCCTACCTGTCTATTAAATATGCATATTATAAGTTTAAATTATTTTAGACATTCGCTTAATATTTCCGGATGGCTTAACTGGAGAGACGATAATAATTTTTTCTTGAATCGAAAAAGAGATTTGAGATTTTTAAGTTGAAAGAAGATTTCTTCAGTTAAATAAATAAATAAATAAAATTATTAGACTACAGCAACACAAGCACAGTTCACAAAATCATAATGTTCAGATATTTTAAATTCTGTAAGCATCATAAACCTACTTGCTCAAAAGTTTAAGTATTATTATAATTTTTTCAAATTTTTTGATAGGCATACTCTTCCTATAATATATTTGGTTCACACTCTTAACGATGTTATAAACATTGTATAATTTACGAGTTAAAAAATATATTTAACCAATTGGAGACGCTCTCAAACATAAAAAGTGCCCATTTTACAAAATGGCCGCCTTTTCGGCTTCGCATAGAAGCTGTCTTATTTATTTACATCGGAATTTCAAAATTATTCAAATTTTCGAGTCTGCGCGGTACTTTTGGCATGATTTGTACATTCGTCACGATGCCCAGACCGTAGAAGACTACATACACGCGCATCAGTCGGAGAATCTCATTTAGAAAAAGCAATAACGCTTCAATAAAATAAAATAAGATAAAATAAAAAGTACAAGACTCCCATTGCGTCCCTGTCCAATTACAATGTCATAGTATAATTTAAATTTGCATGATTTTCTTGTGTAAGATCGCTATATTAACCATTTTACGTAGGTTGTACAATCAGTTTTATTTTTGGAAAACTCGCCATACCAGCCTTGGAAATGCTCGAGCGTTTTAACTTGATGCGTTATAATTAGGACTACTAGGAAAGGTGCTGTTTATACAACGCCTATATTACCTCCATTCTTGTATAAAATGGCGAATTTTGAACGAATCTCACGTCACCAAAAGGAAATGCAGACGTATAATAGGCTTGAGAAAACAGATGTCTGCATATAATATTGAGTGTACGATGGTTTGGTATTGAAAGAAATGAAAAAGTAAGAGATTTTTCCATTTTACAGTCGGACAAGAGAAGAATTTGGGTCTGACTGGGATATGTTTTTGAGATTCTGCTGGAGAACATAAAGTATGGTAGTTATTTTTCTATGTTTCTTGACTCTCACTATCTGAAACTATAAATATAAAGTAATGAAACGGAAAACACAACGGTAAATAAAACTTTTAAGCAACAATTTGTATAGTACATCCAGCCAGATAGCGGATATGAAACGATGATGTTATAATGACGGATTTGGCCGTTTTTTTATTATTATTATTTTTCACTTAAAAAAAATATAGAAAAATATATATAGTTGCGTACTGTACCCTGAAAGTTACACACAAGGTTAGAATATACGTCTGATAAATAGTTAGAGAACGTAGGAGCCTATTCCATGTCAGCCTCGTTAACCGCTCTTGTGGCCCCGACGATTTCCCTTATGAAGTTTAACGGCAAGGGACCGTCAGAACTAAGCAGCAATTCAGGTAAATCCTCCCAAGAGATGGTAGAGACTCCCAGGCGACAACACAGAATGCGTCTCCTATAATCATGGATGATGCACTCAACGAGAAAGTGTCTCACCGTATGTTGTATGCCTGGATCACATGGACATGCGTCGGAAGAAATGGAAGGATATGGCAGCTGAAAGAGGTACCTTAACCTGAAGTCAGTACATACGTGGTAACTATAAGCTTCAATTTCCACTGTAGAGAGTGGGTATTGAGTAACTTCATACATATCTGAAGAACTGCGCGTCGGAAGGTTTGGACATTATAAATATTTATTAGACAATTACTATCCGCTACTGTGATCGTGAAATTTTACGTCCTGGCAATTTGGACGGCGGGCCGCAGCCTTGGGAGGCTGAAAGCTCCTGAAAACTTCCCCGCCATCGAAGTGGTCGAGTTTGATTGCCCAATAAATATCGCTGCAGAGCTGGAAGTATACTTTATAGGCACTCTTGTTTTATGCGCGCCAAACTGTCCAATTTCCAATTGAAAATATTATCTTGGATCCAATCAGGAAATCTACAGGTACAGATGGCGCGATACGGCGGCGTACCAATTAACCGAAAAATTGACTATTTTATTTATTTCAACTCTGTTTTTTTTAATAATGTCGCTTCTAATTTAATTCCAAGTATATAGAGTAAGATTTCAGGTCAGAAATGAATAATTCATAATCACACATTATCGGGTCCAATCAAGAGTTGGGATGGAATATTTTTGGAATAATGAGAAGTAATTTGACGGTGTTTGAAAAAAATAATTAATCATTCACTTTCAGATGAATTTAAAATACATAATATCAGTTTAGTTTTATGTAGCATGGATCACATTGTGCAATTGTTATTTACAGAAAAATTACATGATTTTGCACTTAATCAATCACTTAATTTATAAAACAATCCCTCCTAATCTCTATTACTATGAATTTTATTATATTTTGCATAAATTCAAGGAGTGTAAATACTATTTCATGAAATGAGTCAAACCTAGCAATTGAAAAAATAAATCACCATTAGTTTTTGTAATTCGTCAACTCCTCAAAGAAAGTGAGTATTATCATCATCATCATCAGCAGCAGCAGCAGCAGCCTGTATCCGTCCACTGTTGAACATAAGCCTCCCGCATGTTTCTCCATTCTCTTCGATCCTCTGCCTTCCGCGTTCAGGTCACTCCCGCTATTCTCCTTATGTCGTCAGTCAATCTTGCAGTGGGTCGACCAATGCTTCGTTTGCCAGTTGTTGGGCGCCACTCCAATATTTTTCTTCCCCATCGAGTATTATCATCAACAACTAATCTACTCACTACTAGACGCAAACTTCCTACATACTCGTAAGTCTTCAATCTTTTCGATTTTTGGACTTCAGCATCCAGATTCCTCCCGCTATATTCCTAATGTCGTGCTTCCATCTATTCTTCTTGATGCAATGATGCGGTATTATTAAAAGAAATAAATCTTGCTCATTAGAAACCGCTTGTTTAGAAAGCTACAAAAATACATAAATATTACTGTAGAAATGTATATTTCATACAATAATTTGTTTACATGAGTTTGTATTTTAAGATAGCCATGGAGATTACCTAAATATATGAATGTGAGTAATGTTTACAATACAAAATGTCCGATACGGCTTAAATTTTAAAATACGTTCTTAGACAATAGTTTCCGTGTAGCGGGTACGCAGAGTAATAATAATAATAATAATAAAGTTTTTATTCCAGCAGGATTGGGTGGGTTGTGCAATACCCAATCTGCCATATTTTTAAATACATTGCATTGAACAAAGTTTTAATTTTGTGAGGATAAAATAAAAAATTAAAATAAAATAAAATAGTATTTCATGGTGGTTTGTGCACCATCTCCATCCATCGATGGCTCAGGGAGGAGTTGAGCCATTCAGAAGCAGCCAGGATGATGATGTTGTTGGACCTCCTTATCCTGCTCCAGAAGCCGGCAACACGGTGTCGCAATAATGCTGGAAATGAATGGACTCCGCCCTCCACAAACATGTCAGATGCGCTACAAAATCTAGGGAGTTGCATAAGTTGGCGGTATGAGTTATTATACGCAACTTTGAGCTTCTCCCACTCTCGTTTAGGATAGTTAGACCAGAGTTCTGAGGTATACAGTGCCATACAGTGTGCTTTGAATAGCACTTTCCTGACAGCATTACTACAATGGTAGAACCTCCGAGAAAGCATACCGCTCCGAACGCTTATTGCTCTTCTTTGCCGCTCTATGTCTTCAATGTCACGTAGGTCATCTGTGAGGATGTGGCCCAAGTATTTTATTGAGGACACTGTCGCTAGATCCCTGCCCTCAAGACTCACTGTGGGTATGATCAGTGGTTCATTATTGTGTTTGAAGACACAAACGACTGATTTTGTGGGGTTATATTTGAGGTCATGGGATTTAGCATACTTTTCACTAAGGTGAAGAAGGCATCGCAGTGCATTTATTGATGGCGATAGAATGACCATGTCATCAGCGTAGCTAATATTGTTAGCACAGTAGCCGCTTATATGACAACCTTTTCTGGAAGCATTTAATGACTGGATCAAGTCATCAATATATACATTGAAAAGAATAGGTGACATACTACCACCTTGCCGAACTCCACTCTTCATATATAAAGGCGAGGACTCAGCTCCAGCCCATTGTACAAAATTCTTTTGTTGAGCATACCATACAGCCAAGACGTTCACAATAGCTGCCGGAACATTGCGCTTTTTTAATTTTATCCAGAGTTTCCTATGGTCAACTCGATCAAATGCTTTGCTCAGGTCCAGGAAGCAGGCATAGACGTTTGTTTTTCTGCTTATGTAATAGTCTATTGTCTGCTTGACACAGTAAATAGCCATATCAGTGGACGTGTTTCTCTTAAATCCAAATTGGTTATCAGCCGTGACCAGCTTGTCTTCTATGAGTGAGTTTATTACTTTCTCGAAGATTCTCGATACCGTAATCGTAATGTAACTTGTGTTGCCGCCTCATCCGACAAGGGCTTAAATTTCTGCATCGGCTGGAACACAACTACCGTTTGTTAAGGGATGTTGTGATTTACAACAAAAGGGCCTGTACTTTCAACAATACAAAAGAAGCCGCACCGTCTTCAAAAATGCCGACCAGGAGCTGACTTCTGTACAGATGTCTCACCCCCATAAAACAATATAAACGTTGGCATAATATTTTATTACATCTGATCTGGGTCGTGAAAGACGCGGAAAGTCAAAGCTATTTTTTTCATATTTAAAGGATTTTGTTTTCTTTATAAATTCACATTACTAAGAATCGTGAGTGAAACCAACAAACATCTAATAACCTCATTCGCCGATCTCTGTACTCTCACGGTTTGACAAAAGATATGATAGGCATTCATACATCATGCAGGAAGAAACCACCACAATCTTAGGATTAAATCTTCTTCTTCTTCGTGTCAATGACGTCAAATTATTTTTGCCCAGTATATGGCAACATCGATAGCTCGTGTGATGCCAAGCATTAGGTCTTGAGATGTGCAGCTTGTGTCTTGATCTCAGGTGTGAGGCGGTCTGCAGGTCTCCACAGTCACACAATAGTGACTCTCCCTGCCAAAACATTCCCCACCGCTCGAGGTTGTCCTTTGTTTTACCAACTCCGGTTATTAATGTGTTCAGGGATATTCAGGTCCGCCAGTCAAGGTTCTTGCCAGTTGGGAGGCCTTCCTTTGGAGTAATGAAATCCTCTGATGCGACTTGTTGCCAGAGCTGTGGTCTCTCATTTTCAGGGCCGCATATGAGAGGTTGTGTAGATCTCAGAAAGCTGCTTCGCGACTTCAGTCTTGGTGTTGGGGGTATTTTTTTATATATACAAGCAGTTGGACGGTTGGCTGATTGCCTTACGCATTAGAAGTACATGTCGGTTACATTATAATAGGACAAAACAAGCGATTGACCCAACTTTAGACTTTTAAAATAGAGTATTTTGGGTATCACGTTGATCATTCGCGATTTAAGCATACTTTATAAAATACGAGTATTAATAATAAACCAATATTTTCATGATTATGTACAAATTTATAGATTTATACAAAAATTGGATGCCACGACCCTCAAAAGCAGCTCAGCCAATGAATAATGCAACACTTAATTAAGTCTAGCCTCCAATCCTTGAAACACAGATTTATTGTTGGTTCACTTCTCTTATCTACTACTATTACCACGGCTGCTGCTTCTACCACCAAAAAAATTTGCCGATTCGATATATATACGATTAATGCATTTCGTTTAAGAATATGCATTTATTTTATTTTTATAAACCACCATATTATTGTTGTATTATAAGATTAAATTTTTATCCTTTTTGTTTGGCGTGTAATTTTTATAAAATTCTAAATGCATTTAATGAGTTTGTATTTATGGTGCTACCGTTTTCTTTAATGTTTATTTCTGGAATTTTTGGAGAGCATATAATCGTACTCCGCCTACAGAATTGAAATTGAGAAGAAAAAAAAAACATTATTATGTAACAACTTTCTACAGGGTAGTAGTTGTTATAAAGACATTAAGCTCTTACGTGTGGAATACCTTTATAGTACTCTTCCA
This sequence comes from Glossosoma conforme, assembly GCA_022606575.1. Taxonomy (NCBI): domain Eukaryota; kingdom Metazoa; phylum Arthropoda; class Insecta; order Trichoptera; family Glossosomatidae; genus Glossosoma; species Glossosoma conforme. The sequence continues at coordinate 1,307,272 of JAGTXR010000029.1, forward strand.
GTATTTCACCCCACACATAATATGAATATCATACCACACATCCTTACCGCAACTATCTGTCTGAGTTTTTACATCTTAGACGATCTTTCTAGAATGCAAAAATCAAAATAAAAAGCCAGTAGCCATTTTAGTTGAGGAAATGTCTACGAAATGAGATATTTTGATTTACAGCTAAAGGCCGACACTTTCAACAATACAAAGGCCGCTTCGGTCTTCTGCAGGGACCGACCAGAAGCTAATATCTTCACATATGCGTCCTCGCCCCAATAAAACAATAAAGCATATTTCTGACCCAATACATACTGTATCCTCTTAACGACAGAACTCTCAAACTTCAACGTTTTAGAACACAAAATAAAATGAAAACATTGTCCCACGTATAATTAATATTTTAGTAATTTATTTAGTATATCTTCTTGCCATATCCAAACCCGATTCAGAGTATGTCTCATATACAAAAAGTACAACACTGTTTTAACTGATATATTCTTTGTTTCGTTCGTAGTTTATACTCTTTCTTGTATCAAGAAAATATATCGTCACCATCTTTCATCTGATAACATACCATAGAATGTTACGCTGCTGGTAATGGCACTACGTAATCTCATAATTTTGACAAAATTTAAATGTCGAAGTTAAGCAACTTTAAATGCGGAACTTACTTGGGTGGTGATCGCTTAAGTACAAAGTGTGTAGCTTGATGAATTTGAGCTACTTCGTAGGATTAAATAGTCAAAAATTTGGGAGCATTGTCTTAATCATACGGTCTCTCAAGTATTCCTCATATACCACCGATCATGTATGAATAAAATGTGTGTTAAGATATTAAGTAGAATACTTTATAACTAGTTATATTTATCGTGTATTTATTAAGTAACAGTGTATTTATCAAAGAGACCATGGTTTCGGTTACACTGCTCGATTGCAGCAAGATGTTACTGTAATACTATTGCTATGTTTTACTAAAAGCTTACAAAACCAACAACAACCGTGTCAAATCAATATAATACTATAAAAAATTATTATTAAGATACATTGATTAATGCTTTTTATATTACTCATTTGAGATGTAGAAACGTTTCGTTATCCCTTTTTTAATGCGGATACTAGTTTGAGAAACCCTACCCCAAAATACGTACGCAAAAATTATAACAATTAGAAATATTTTGGGGCTCTGCTTTTGAGTGTGAATGTTTAGACTCCAATAAAACAATAAATAACAGCAATATTTTTCATAGCCGCCTTTTTCGGTAGTGAGTCGGTCGGTACTTTTGAGTGTTGAAAAGGCAATAAATTTTCATACATCTGGTTTTTCGGAATTGGCATTTGAAAAAAAACGGTAGCATCGAAAATACAGACTCAATTCCAATTCACATTATTGTTGAGACACTATTAAGCATTTACAATTTTCGAATTTTGACACGTTATACAAAATAGAACACGCAATTCCATAATACAAACCTTTTTCGCGACTGGTTGCTCCGCCCAAGACTTAATTAATTACAATGTTTTTTTTTTATTGTAAATACATACAGGAGAATACCGACAGATGGTGATAGTAATTCAGAAGTCTCATCTGTGGAATTCTATGACGCTTACCATCGTACATATGGATAAGCGCTGCATGTGGAGTGTTGATCCACCAACGTCATAGGCTACAACCCGAGACGACTGTCGTCTACCACCAATTATAATGAATAGGCTATGACTGGCATCTTACGGATGAGGGATCAAATTCACAGAAACTCGGGGTATTTTAAAGCTCAGAAATATTTTAAAAATCTTTTTTTTTATTATCCGTCGGGGAGCGAATTCACGACCTTTGGCTTGCAAAGCAAACGCTTTGGCTATTGAACTATAACCGCCGGCATTACACAAGACTCCACTAATAAAGAACATAAGAGGAATCTTATATTTTCTCATGATTACCATAAACCAAAAAACTAGTGGTGATGATGACGAATACCTAGTAAACATGTATATTATATATGTAAATGATTTTAAAAGTATATACTAAATTTGTGTATAATATATTGCGAAATATTTGCAATCAATAGAACATAGGCATAAGATTGGTTCACTTAATCTTTTCTACCGTTATTACCACGGTCGCTTCTCTTCGAAACTCAAATAACTAATTCCTACTGCACCCACCCACAACCGACAAACTCGTTTTACACTTCCCGAACATCCATACACGGTTAATATGTGTCGACCAAGAACTGGCAGTTTCCAAAGTTCCTTCCTTAATGCCACCGGTAAGCTTTGAAATGCTCTTCCAGCGTTTGTATTTCCTCCTTCCTACAATCTGGATCTCTTCAAAAAAACTATAAAATATACGCTTGCAATCTCCCCAACCCACACACAAATACGAACACAACACACGTTTCCTGCATGCAGCGTCCCTCCCTGGCTGAGCGTCATAGAGTGCACTGGTCTTGATCGGCTATGCTCTCCTGGATTGGGTTACATAAAAAAAAACGATTGTTACATAAGAGTATAAATAGAAAAATATTGATAGAGCGTCTTATGAAATACTGAATTTTTGCACTTGCGGATTCTTCATAGGATTGCGTGTGAGATACAAAAATTTAGAAAGCCTTTTTGAAATCATAATAACCTGTAATGTGATATCAATTTTTGATAATAATTATTTTACCCACTTATTTCGCAAAACATTAAGATAAGAACCTACATTCTGAAATTTAACTTTTTATAATAAATATTTATAGTATCACTATATGATCATATTTAAATAGAAACTTCACTCTGCGATAATGCGCCATTTAGAAACGATGAAAATCTCAATCGTACTGCAGCTGCGATATATCTATTTTTATTGTAATATTCTTTCATAACATCATAATGTTATGTTGTGTTGCCGTAGGACAAGAAAGTGAACGTTTTTTATCTTTAATAGCAGGTTTATTACATTATTTTTATTATCAGAAATCAATTATTGTAGTTATCATAGAGTCTTTTACTATATTTTCTTGAGTATGGGAGGCCAATACACATATTTTTCAAGATATTCGGGATGCTAAGCTAACCATGACGAGGTGTCATGATATATCGTTCACAGACTTGTCGGTAACGACGTCGAGCTCACTGGAAGTCTAGTGCACGAGATATTTGGTGCACTGGACAACTGGTGCACTGGATATCTCGCTAACCTAACTTAACCTAACCTTACCTAAGGATTTGTCCAGTGAACGTAGAGTCCAGAGATCCGTAGGTCTCGTTAACGAAATAACTTAGAGTAGGTTAGGTAAGTGAGACATACAGTGCACCAGTTGTCCCCTGCGCCAAATGTCCCGTGTGCACCAGACGAGTAGTGCGCCCCACGTCGAGGCTAAGCTCAACAATAATTAATAAATTTATAAGCTCAACAATTCAAATATACACAACCCCTGTTGATGTGAGACTTATCGCTCACCCGTAAAATAATCAGCCGTAGCATATTAACAAAAATTGTTAGCAGATAAAAGACAAAAATGGACGATACGGAAATGTAAGGCTATGGTTTAATGACGTCAGCTGATCAACACTCCACATAAGGCCTTAATGTACGAGTATCCTAAAAAAAGGGAATCATATTATATTTTTCATAGAGATTAATTTCTTTATTTTTATGAATGTACTTCACTAAAACCCCCATTAATACATTATTTTTATTTAATTTATATTAATATATAATATTCCACAAAATGTTGGATACGTCACAAATATAAATAACTTATTTTCAAACGTGTCAATAAATAATGCGTTTCGTTTTATATAATTCACTAAGCAAGCGTATCAAAATAGAAAATCCCAAGATTATTGTAATTACACGTTTTTACGAAAGCTGTTCGCCGGCGGCAAATACTTTAATCATTATCCGTCTGATAAATAATGTAATTTCACGTTGTATTGTCCCACACAATAAATTTGTAAATAAATAAATAATGCCCAAAACCGAAGCCATTTAAGCGAAATGAGATTTATCGATCCACAAAGCCCCGATGTTGTGTTGGTGGCACTGCGGCAGGAAAACGAAAAATACCCAATCCGAATTTTCCACAGTTCGATGAATTTTATCAAGAGATATATTATGCGATATCATACAGTATTAAGGAATATAAGGAAAACTTTACAGTTAAGATAAATGTATATGCATTAGCGACCAATATTTCAACAGCGAATTGACAATGATTTTGATATCTTCAAAATGCAAATGCTTTTTTTTTAAATAACTCAAGCTCTTCTAGATACGAGACTGAACATGATTAAACATACGAATATCACATAATTAATGAGACCTATAGGAGTAGAGATCGAGATGCAAGATTTTGTTGCTGCAAACCAATCCACCGGATTGATACTACGAAGAAGAATGAGATGAGGTGGGTATAGCTCAATGGTCAAAGCGTTTGTTTTGCAAGCCAAAGGTCGTGAGCTCGATCACCGACGGAGATTACAATAATAATATTTGTTAATCGATTTCTGAGCTCTAAAATACCCGCTTGGTGTGGATTTGATCCCTCACTCGTAAAATGCCAATCATAGCCTATTAATTAAAATTGGTGGTAAAGAAAAGTCGTCCCGTGAAGACCACCCATTTATAGTAAATTCCTGTAATAATAAAGATGATGCGTGAATCTCGGGCTGTAGTCTATGATGTTAGCGTATCAACACTCCACCCATACAGCACTTAACCAAACTCAGCATGGTAATCCACAGAAGAGACTTCAGAATTACTATCACCAACTGTTGGTATTCTCCTGTATGTGTTTACATAAATAAAATAAATCATTTCCATATGCGCTCCACTAACAAGAGCATGTTGTCGTCACGAACTGCCGTCAAAAAGGTCTGTAATCCGCATCATCCTCGCCTCATCCCATGTCAGCTTTAATCTCCAAAGCTAAGCCGACTACATTCTGTGTGTAGTTCCTAGCAGGCAGGTGGCTTAAGGCAGTTGTAGTTTATGCTCTCCTGCATCATCCGCAGTACATATCCCAGCTAGTTTTACCTTCGTCTCTTGACCGAGTACAGTGTAGAAGGCTGTTTCGTCCGCTTCTTCACCTCGAGTAAGTCGAACCATCAGACCCCGAGTATTCTACGTGGACGTTTGCTTTTAAAATCCATTATACGGCTGTATTGGCCATTGGTGAAATGCCAAGATTCGCGTCCGTAAAAAACACAGAATAATTCTTTATTACACGGTTGTCACCATAACTAAAAGCATCACCGCTAAATTAGTCATAATAACGGCAAGGCCAATCCATCAGTTATGCGATTTATCGCTCCGTGCCATCTCGCACGGAGCACATCGCTGATCAGGTTAAAGGTTGTTCTGGATTAGACGGGCGTAAACAGGCGATGAAGGTTCTCGAAGATTGTTCCTGCCCGGGGGTCTGACGATCGGGACTACTGACTTCTAGGCCGAGATGGAAGGAGTGCCTACTCAACGAATTACTAGAGGCAGAACTCGACCCTGACGGACAGAGACGGATCTAAAGAACAGCTGAACTAGAACTTTGAAATATAAATAAGCTAATATTATAACTACTTAAATACCTAATTACTATTAACCCTCGCCTTACTATGTTAAAAACTTCCGCGCGTTCCGATGGTGTGTACTCGTTACACATTCTGATTTAAAGTGAATAAAATGAATAGAAATTCGAAAAAATTAAAATAGTCAAAGATATCGCTTAATTTTATAATAGTTGATGTCAATAAGCAGTAATAATTGACATTTAATAGCTAAAAACATGAAAAACATCAGACGTAGACCTCAAACGGCCAGACGCGCCTTGGCGCGTGAACTTCCGAGAGGTACTAACACAACTTAGCCTGTCGACATATCAATGAGCCGACGCGCATCGATAACATTTCGAACTAGCCGACCAACTGAGGTTTCCCGTCTCGCTCACTCATATTAGTACGTCGGCGAGAGTGAGGAGTATAGATGCCGACGTTTCTGGGTATTTTTTTATTTTATTTTTGCACACGCTTTTGTATGACTCCCGACAGGTCGAATGAATACATGACAGTTGACGCGTCTTGATTGTAGTGGTGAATTTATTCCGGATTTTAGAAAAATATTTCCTGCTCCCGATGAGTGCCTATTATTATAAATAAAAAAAATTTCAATACGTAAATGTATTAAGGAGGAATACCTAAAATCTGAACCCTGTGTGTATAATATTTACAGAGATATTTAAGTTATTACAAGCAATGTGTAGTCGATAGACATCACCGGGGAGGAGAGGTTAATGTATAGTTCAAATACAAAGTCTTTCATCAATAAGAAAATAATGATATTTTAAATTTTAAAAAATCTCAGAAAATAATATTTAAAGCTTTGAAACAGGAGACCAAAACTAGACGCAGATGATAACAGTTTTTAAGCCTAGAATGCTGAATCTATGATTAAGATGACCCCCTACGTAATAGTTTTACATTTCCATGATGCTGGGTATCGGACGCAAATGATACCGTAAACAGCAGTTTGTAAAAGAAGAATGCTGAATTTCAGACCCAGATAACACACTAAGCAGCAGTTTCTTAACCCAGAATGTTGGATATCACACTCAGAAGTTAAATTAGCAGGAGTTTTTAAGCACAAAATGCTTAAATGATGGAACTAGACAATACCTTAATCAGCAATTTCTAAGCCCTGGATGCTAGATTAAGAACCCTGATGACACATCCTGTATGGTAGTATTTAAGCCATGGATGCTGGATCCAAATAACACAGCCTAAATGTTAAATTCTAAGTCATACATAAACGTCATGATGAATTCAAAAATATCCTATATATTATTTTCAAAAACCCTGAATGCTAGTTGCTGGTCCCGTATGACGCCCCGAATAGTAGTTTCTAAGCCCAAAATGCTTTACGCTGAACCAAAATAACACAGCCTTGAAGGTGGTTTATAAGCCTTGTATGCTGGATCCAGATGATGCCCTGAATGCTGGATCCAGATGACGCTCTGAATGGTATTCTCTAAGCCCTGAATGCTGGAGTCCTGTGACGAGGCGCGAGGACTCTTGCCCGGTAATCACGGGCCCTACAAGGAGCCGGGCCCCGCTGTAATTATTTGTCGCCGGGCCGATGCTACGGGCGCCTGACGAGCAACAACAACCTAAAGACACTTGCACCGATGCATACGCTAATATTATTATTTAATTTTATAAAAAATCATCAGGTTTGTCTTTGATGCAAAAGGGTGCAGGATTGAGAACAATGGAGACAAGTGCGGGAGGCTACATTCAACAACGAACGGAAACAGGCTAATGATGATGATAAGGTTAGTTACCACTTTAAAACATACATTTTACGTCTGGCCTTCAATCCTTAGAACACAGACATCAGGTTGGTTCACTTAACTTATCTACCGTGGACCTGTGAGATCCTTCTCAATTTTGCCACAGTAATACCGAATCCACAACGAATTTCATTTGTATTACATTCATCACCATTATTCCATTTCAGCTCCCTATTTGACTTATATTCCTTACATATTATCACCATAAAGTCGTGTCAGACGCAATAGACAACGTCTCATCTCATTTAAATTTCAGACTTACCAACTATAAACATATTCTAGCCAGGTTCAACTCAGTCTCATATAAAATAAACTGCAAGATGGAAGACTGGCGTGTACGCATTTTTACACATAATATACTACGCAAACACCTGTTCTAAAAACTCACTAAACGGCTGCATTGGCTTACGATAAAATCCCAGGATTCACAGCCGTAAAAGGACAAGAGCATATACATTCGTAAAAAAGGCATTTTTTCGTTCTTATTGTGAATAGCTGCGTTTCCTATATATTTCGTTAGTAGTAAAAATATTTACGCACAAGACATTATAAATGAACTGTGATCAGCGCAGGGTTCTTCGAAGCGAGAGTACAGTGCGTGCATATTAAAGCAACTGGTTTGCATCATAAGAGGCTGCAGTTGCACTCGGATGCAGCCATTAGTCCCCCCCAATCCTCGCCGCCGCTATTAAATCGATTACTCCGTAAAAGGTACAAGTCGACGAACGCTAACGGACTTTCGCGATGCAAAAAATTGCTTTTTTTCAACAAAGTTTAAAAAACGATTTAAACATAGAATAATTAATACAGCGTTTAAGAAGTAGCTACGTAGTTTAATTGTACAAAGAGTATTTAAGAAAATTACGCACCACTCAAATATTATATGAATATGTACAACTAAGATGTAAAAAGCAGTTAAAATGATGTATTGCATAAAGTATTTTGCATTTAAAAAATGAATAACATAAAAGTATGTTTAGGATATCATTGAAACGTTGCAAGCAAACTCTTTGCGAATTAAAGCAAAGATCCACCTGTTATGCAACGACGCCTGTCGAGATGCAGATCAAGCACTATCCAGTGGGGGTCGTACGAGAGAAAGAGTCTTGATTTAAGGATATCTTGGCGTAAAAGTCATCGATGGCCTGCAGAAAAAAACTCCCCGACTTTGGAAACGTTGGATTGTCTTTTAAATCCGGACGTCATATTTGGGACTTGCAGCTAAACTAGATCAAAACACAATGTCACGTATTAAGCGCACATATTACCATCATTCGGTAGCGAATTTTATCACAAAATCACAGCCGACATGAAATTAGACCAGGTCTACTGCGTCTAATCTAACCTTATGGCGGCAGCTTGTGAATTTGGATGAGAAATGGTCGAAAATGGCGTTAGATATTTCTTTGAGCCATAGAAATGCTTATAAAATAGGTTGCAAAAATAATGGTTTATGTCGGTATAATGGTTCTCAACATAATATTTCTGTAAAATATTTTGGTGAACTCAGTAGCTCCAAAAACTTTCACATTTTACTACATGTCATATATTTAAAATAATTTTTATGACCAGTATCGGCCATCTTCTAGTAGTAGAAACTAAACAAGGAAACCGCCCTTTTTGTCGAATAACGTTTTATTACCGGGCTTCTTTTGAAACTGAATAACTAGACAAAACACATCGAAGGTAATAAAATATGTATTTAAATTGTTATTGCCTGCTGTGTCGCTTGAAATTGAAAAAAAAAACACAAACAGACCGGCATACTTTTTAAATGTTCAAAGATGAGAAATTTTATGGAAAATATCAGCTGATAGATTATTTGAATAGTTCCACGAGAGTAATATGATGATTTATATTAAAAAAAAAACTGATTTGAAACTCATAATTAGCAAAAATCGATTCTAAGATCAAGACGTCTCATGTCGACATCCCAAGTCAGCTCTACATTCTGAAGTTACACCATAAACAGTCTTGAAGTAATTTTTTTACAAAATTAAAACAATTCTATCGATCTACATCTATACACTTTATGTATTCGACTGAGCATCAAAACCCTAGACTGAACTGAAGAATGATGTAATATTGAATGAAAAATTTGCATTGATTTATGACCTCTATACATGAAGCATATCACAATCAAAATAATATTACCTCAAACATGTAATGTTGTAGTAGAGGGCTATATGAAAGCATAATATATAATTTTTAAAGTGGCTATGTGATTATCCAGACGATCTAAGGCAATTTTTGGGAGCCGTTTGATGTAAGCAGTGAACGTGTGCACAATGCCGATCTCAAAAAAATGCAAACAAAAATAATTTATTTCTTTAAAAGGATGTGCCAAAGAGTACAGAAAATTAATTAAAATTAAAATAATACAGAATACTAATTTAAATTATAAAGAAAATACATAAAAAAAACATCTAGTAGCTGCAAGAGATTTGATGTCCACATGCTCCGAACTAGAATCAAATATGGCATTAATATATTATGTAAGACATGAGTATAAAAGTGTAAAAAGCCATTCTTCGCATTTTACGACTGTCTTTTATAACCACGTCATATTTTGATACGTACATTAATAACTACAGAGTATTTCAAGTTCAAAAAAACTTTATTGCCATAAAGGAGTATAGATACGCCACGCAGCGACGTCACACCCACGCCGACCAGATTACGGAAGTTATTCAAAACCAGACCTCCTAGACAGCAAGCGACATATTTGTTAGAAATCGACCAACTGGTTCCAACGAATAAATCATATGCCGACAGCAAGGTACAATGCCGATACATAATAATCTTACAAAAAATAGTTTCAATTTTTTTTCAGTCTGATATAAGCTCTCAATAAATTTGCAGGTGTTTTTGCAAGGATTCAAATTATATGATATTTAAATCAAACGAACGTAGACCGTAAGCACGAAGAAAAATGTTCATGTAGTGTAAATAATTTTCATTTAACCTATCAAGCCTTTTGGGGCTTACACAAGAATAATTGTATTTTTAAGCTAAAATATATATATGCTAATTTTAGACCTTTTTACATTCGCAAACCACAAAAAAAAAACGTATTGCGGAACATCGAAATTGGAATAAAATAATAAACCATGGGTTGAAAAACTATGTGTAAGAATACGGATTTACCAGATATACCGAGCGGATTTAAAGAAGAGAGGATATAATGCGAGAATGATCATTTGGTTTAAACACACCCTTAAATAAACATTCTTGCGCATGCTCAGTTATATTATAAGTTAGTTCATTCTGAATTTACCAAACAATCTGAAGGAAGGTCTTTTTTACTGCGTTTGCATAATTTGTAATGTTACACTGAATATTGATTTGCTTTAAATAAATGTACTCGTATCCTACACTATGCTGGTTTACAACAACCCAAATAATTCATTTTAGATTAATTAAAACACGTTAACACATTTAATTGAAAATGTTATAAACGTGTCTTTCGAATGACGTTCAGCGTAGCGAGTTACAAAAAACAATACATGAGAAACATCGCAGACTAAGACGACACAATTTTGACAGTTTTGTAACATGTACAAAATTGTTCACAAATTCAGTGTAACATGTACAAAATGGTTCAAAGCGGGTGGAGATTGAGGCTGTATTCTCGACCACTTGTAAGGCAAGAGAGCAAGCCTCTTCTGCCGCATTCTTGTCGGTGGAACTGCCCCGGGCCTCAGGAGCAATCGCCGGCTTTAATAACACTAAGCAACCACTACCTATAATTTGAAGCCATATTTTTCGGAATCTCTTTTACGCAGGCATCTCCAACATTTTCTTGGAACCTTTAGACCCTACTAGCCGATCGTCTTGACCTGCACGCCTCAATGCGTATAGACATACACCAAACGAGCATTGAAATGCAAATAGATAAAAATTAAATACCCGGCCATCAATACATTATATGCTCTTCTTCTCATATGCATTTCATAGCTAAAGCATACGTAGCATAACTCTTACATGCCATTTTCCATGCATAGTCTCGAAATATGCATAGACAGCGAAAACCTAGATACATAAATAAAAATCAAATTATGTTTTTGTTTATGCTCTCCTGCAGCTGAAGTACGTGACCCAGCCAGATACACACTCCTCTCTTGACTGATTATAGGATGGAAGACAGTAGAGATACTTCCTCATCTATGATATTAGTATTTTGAGTTAATTTAAGACGTGCTAAAGCAAAAAATGAATGTAATAATATGAAACGATAAAATTTCAAAATCGTGCAAAGAAAGATCGAATTGTTAAGCTTTCTTATGGAATATCCACTTAGAAGAACGTTTTGTGCATGTTATGCTGGTTACTTACAATATTTAATTTACTAATTAATACAGAGAACCACGTTACCCAGTATAGAGCAATGCCAATAATGGTGAGTAATAAACCAAGACTGAAGCATATAGCTTTCATTTATACATGGTCATATTCTTGGTTACATTTTTTTTTATATCATTGGATTTTTAAATGTTTATTAGAATATTATTTTATTATTTAAATATTCTAATCTACTTTTATAGATCATTGACTATACTATAATATTATTAGTAATTAAATATACATATACCATACATAAAATTCTTTAAACGAGTCAATTCACTCAGAAAAAATATCGGCAGGAGCGGGATGCGAACCGCGGACCTTTGGAACCAACCATTTTGCCCAGGTATTTATACCGCTCGGCCATCGTGGCCATTTCTTCCGCCTGAGCTGACTCGTCTTGGAACTTCTAAATATGTCATTGTTATCATCGTATGATAGATGAATTGACTCGTTTAAAGAATTTTATGTATAGTATATGTATATTTAATTACTAATATGTTTTTTTATTTTGCCGATGGGCACCGTGATAATTTACATTGTGCGGCCGAGCGGGGAAAAAGTTTTAGTACCCCTGTCTTGACGCATGTTCGATGTTTTTAAAGGCCTTATTCTTATGAATATAATATGTAAACAGAATTTTTAAATGATACTCGTCTGAAAGGGTTTTTCAAATTACATGCGTAACGTTCGTACTCGAGCCAAAAAAATGTCTTGCGGTTTTCGTAATTTAATTCCTACTTTAAAATTGACAGTATTTTAAAATGTAATTGCGGAATCGTACTCGATAATTAACAACCATTATATGCCACGATATTATAATGCATGTGACGTATATTCGGGATGCGGAGGTGATGTCAGCTAAGGGGTACAAAAATTTAATTTACTGCAGAACCCTCACATTTTGTCATACACAAATATGTATTTACATGAATTTTCAACGATGTACAAATACTCGTAAATATGTATAAATTAATTGTATATTTTTTAATTCAAACGCTTTCAATTTATCTCTGTAATTATACACTATCAGATTCGTAAAAATATAGCATAATCCCTAAATATTTACATGTATAAATATTTACATATATAATATACATTAATTTAAACTTTTAATGTTTCGAGTGCTTCCAAAAATAACTATTACCTTGTACCCACTTACAGTGATTTCAAGTATTTTCTTAAATTTTATAAATCCCGGATTAATGTTTTCTTAAATTAAATAATTATAGGCAACATGCTTAATTTATTAATTAATTTTCTTAAATAACATTCTAATTCTAACAAAAAATCTCTCCAGCTTCTTAACACAGATAGGGTTTAGAATACTCTCCCAATATATATATATATAGTATGTTTCGTTTAACACTATAACACTTTCAAACCACAAAGCCACTACACATCTTTTCCACCTATTGTATCTATCAAATTGAACAAAATAAGCAGTCTGAAGACTCTCAATATATATTTATAACGAGAATCTCAATGCGCAGTCAACTCTCTAATAGCGTAAAAAAAATAAAAATTAAAAACACAAATTTCTCCTATTACGTTTGCAGCGATTTTTTATACAACGATCCCTTCTTTATTGTATATTTTAGACTGAACCGTGTCTTCGTGCTAAATTGTGCAGACCTCGGAAACATCGAGCTAATCATTCGATCTTATAAAAATGCTATTAAAGGGTTGACCGTACTACAATTTTTGCTAAACGCTAAATCGGGAGTACCAGCGAAGGGTTAAGAATTTTATTTCAACTTTCCAGTGAACTATATGACGTCGATATTATATATTTTAAGCAAACTATTTGTTACAATTAAATAGTATGTATACAGTACATATATCGAGATTCTTTATAACTATTAAACGACTTATAAATAATGTTTTAATATTCTGAAGAACCAAAAACCTCTAATGGTTTCCTCCTGTATGTTTATTTTAAAAAATATACTTAAAACTGTTTAATTTGTATCGTATATGAATTTAGATTGTTAGTTTACACATCAAAAATTTAATCGATATAACAAAAGCATTTTTTGGTACTATTACCATGGAAGAAAGTAGAAAGATACATAACTATTTCAAAAGAAAAATGGTTTAAGTTCAGGCGCATTTTACAAAAAAGGCTCTTAGGGGTTCAATAAATAACAATAAAATATGTCCGAGACAAAGTCTCAGAGGACCAAAGTTTTTTTTTTTCATTTTGCACGTTTTCTGGTCCATATATCTTTTTCTTTGGAATTAAATTAGGTATATTTCAATTCAAGTTTCGGCATAAGTCTTCATTTCGACCATTTGATCACTAGATATTGTATATATATATATTTATTTTTGATATTATAAATAATTTTTTGAATCGTTATAGGAACGAGAATGATACCAAAATGGAACAATCGAATTCTAAGAGTTTTATCAATATTCCCGTACGCCGTATGTGGAAATTTGCCATGAATGTTTTTATTATATGAAGATTATAAGCATGCATGTATAGTAATGATTTATTTCTAGTGGTTACTAAGATTGTTTGAAGGTACAAAATAAGAATCACAGATGCAAGAAAAGCATTCCAAAGCGTTGTTATAATAGGTGTCACGACCTATCGTTCTGAGACAATCCGTTCAGCGACTCATCGGTATCGACGTGGGGCGCACTGGACGTCTGGTGCGTGGAACATTTGGCGCACTGGAGAACTAGTGTAACACTGGATGTCTCCCTAACCTACACTAACATCACCTAAGGATTTGTGAGTCCAGAGATCCATGTTTCGTTTGCGAAATAACTAAGGTTAGGTTAGAGAGACATCCATTGTACCAGTAGTCCCGTGCGCCAAATGTCCCGAACACCAGACGTCCAGTGCGCCCCACGTCGTTACCGATGAATAGTTGAACGAGTTGTCTGTGAACGAAATGCGTAGGAAGCGTTATAATATAATAGCCATATTTTTTATTTTAAAAAATGACATCATTTTTTATGTATAATTATTTCGTGTTATTGTGATAATTTGCCTACTGACCTAGATAAGTAGATGTTACATATAAAATTGAAGTAATTATTTTTTTACTTGATAATACTATTATGTTTTGTAACAATAATACATTAAATTGCTTAAGAATTTCAATTTCTTAATTTTAAGTATCCATTTGAATATATTTGAAAAACGTATTAACGTAATATTTTAATGATTTTAAAATGATAAATTAATCAAATTGAAAAAAATATTTAATATTAAAAAAGCATCGATACCCAACATTTTATAACTTGTCTAGCACTAAATAGTACCACCATATTAAAATGATCGTATTTTATGAAATTTGTGATTATGTAGTGTTTGTATGGGAGTAACATTCCTTAAATAAATTTAATGAGATCATTTTGTTATTTTCGATTTACATAATTAAAAAAATATATATATTTCGAACGATCTGAGTTTACTTTAAGAGCTTAAGGTAAGTCTGTAATTGCATCCAAGCTATTTTTGTATTATAAAATGTGGAAAAAATCTCTCAGAAACAGAAATTCTAATGCGAACTGTTAAAATTCATTACTAATACATATCTAGCAAGAAATGTATACAATTTATAAGTAAAAATTGTATATCGGATGATGTTTTTTCAATTACACTAAATACATTTATAAATACCTTTTAACTAATTCTAAATCAATGGTATTATCCGCTTGATGAATACCCTCCCTGACCCGTCCTGTTTTTAGGAGACCCAGATGTTACTGGGTGCACGCAAAAAGCTACTTGTTAGAAAGTGGCTGAAGGCCTTCCCGTGATTTTAGGTGCATCAATTAGATGTCAAATAGATCTGTCTAAAGCTGCGAAGTTAGTATATATAAAGGTTTGGATTAGGCTAGATTAGGTTATGTAAAATTAAATTAAACCAGCATAATGAATGATATTTATTTACGACTTATCGCAAAATTCATTTTGAAGCCACGTCAATATAAGTAATATAATAAATGGTAAGTCTGAAAGGATTATTTTTCAAGAAATAAAAATAATACTGCAATATTATCTTATCATAACTATACAGTAAAACACAGCTAATACCTACTCGTATTTCCATATTTCTAGCACAGCCGTAGTAGAATTAGTATGAGAGTTCAAAGTTAATTGATTTTAATTGTATTGTGGTAATAATTTTAAGCAAGTGTCCATAATAACATACCTATAAATATCACTTGTGCTTGTAATATTGAAATTCAGCAGCGATGTTGCTAAGAAATAATGTATAGTGAAAAGATTGAACATAAGTTCATTTTCAATACAGCGTTTTCAACTGTTTTGCAAGATCATGGAGAATGCGTGTCACGACCTATCGTTCCCAAACAATTCGTTCAATTGCTCATCTGTGACGACGTGGGGCGCACTGGACGTCTGGCGCACGGGTCATTTGGTGTACGGAACAACTGGTGCATTGGATGTCTCGCTAACCTAACCTAAGGATTTGTCCAGTTATCGTAGAATCCAGAGATCCATAGGTCTCGTTAACGAAGTACAATAACTTAGGTTAGGTAAGCGAGACATCCAGTGAACCAGTTGTCCCGTGCATTAAATGTCCTGTGCGCCTTACGTCGCTACCGATGAGTCGTTGAAAAAATTGTCTTGTAACGAAATGCGGCGGAACCTAGAGAATGTTTTCTAAATTTAATTTGTAGATTGAGGTTACACACGAGTATTATGTCATTCCATTATATACAGACATACAAACTTCACGTACATATATTTATTATAATACTAGTATGTATGATTAAAAACAATGAAGAATTTTGAGAAATCGGCATTAAATGTCTTAAAACATAAGTCTGTATAATACGCGAATTTTCTTCATATAAAATCTGTTATGGGGTTAATCCTAAGCATCTGAGATTATGTCTAATGTAAGTAAGTATTGATATGCGTATTACTTGGCAAACATTAGAGATATGATGTATTTCATGTACAATTAATAATGGTTTAATCAATAAAAACCAATAGCACTAAAAGTCTATAATTTGTGAACATTCTGCAGAAAACCGTTAAGAAAAATTTACATTAACAGTCAGTAAAGCTCGCCTTCTTTCTGTGTGAAAAAAAATGTATGTGACTAATTTTATAGAAACTTCATGGTATTGCGGATTTCAAATTTTCGATTATAGTTTCGTTGTTTTTTTGTATTTCATTTAGATATTTAAATATTAGTAAATACAAAATAATATTAATATTTATTCTAAGGTTTAATTATTTATAAAACATATTTTGTTAATTAATTAACATTAACTCTATTATTACTCTATTAACTCTACTATTGCCAAAGTCTATAGATTATTATTTTTATATAAAATCGTGTAATGCGTTTTAAGTGTCAATTCGATTTCATCAATCGATTCAGATTAATCCATTTTTCGCGTATTTTTGTAAGATCACCGTTTTTTTAAGCCATTGTGTATTTTTTAGTAATGACAGCTAACTCCACTAGAAACCAATTTTGTAAAAATTACTTCGATCAATATTGGATATTTACTTAAGTTTATTTCTTTATTAGTCTGTTGGGTTAAAATCTATGTGGATATTAAAAAATAAATTGTTTAATATCATTCAGACATCCCTTGTTCTATAATATTATGTAATTTAAAGATATTTGATTTAATATAATTGATAATTCCAGCATTATTTTCGACGAAATGTTTCGTGTTTGGGGAGAAGCCGAAACACGTTAATATTAACCATGGAATTAAATCTTAAAACTATTAATTTATATCAAAACACTAAGAAACCTTGAAACATTCCTTAAATAATTCAATAATAATTTTGCATACATTGTACTTAATGCTGGTACCTACACTTTCAATAGCATGAAACATCAGTTTTTATGTGACAATATGATTGAAACAAGTTGGAAATAACATATCATTTCAAATCTACGACACTAATATAAATATTTCAACAAAAACTAAGCAATACAAGACCTTTATTCACACGGAAATTTCGTAAATAAGCTACCTCATAGTTTGATTTGTAATATAAAATTACGATAGTCCATGTGTGTTCACTACATCTATATTCTGAAAAAGTAATATAGCCTTAGAAATAATTGTTTTATTTTATATTATAGGATTGTAATTGTTGTAATTTTTCCGGTAAGATTATTAAATCGATTAAATTGTTTAATTTAGCTTCAATACCATGAACTTGTGTACACGTAGTGATAATACTCAAGTAAAAAGGAATTCAAAAATAAAATTCACTGCCAACAGTCCACTACTAGGTTTGCCATGTCTCAAGAGGAATCGATGTGTTCTAAATTGTAATAAAATTATGGAATCGTTATCATAATTCTGTTTCTTGTGAACCTTACATAGTTTTTACCATTCATTCATAATGCAGTCAAAAGTATTAAAATATGAAAAGATCATTTTCAGCTTGACGTAATGTTCATTAGACCTGCAAACCATTTTGTATTCAATTTAAAAATTCACCAGCAATATTCTCCTATCGACTTGCCTAATGGGTGCGCGTCCAACCTGTCTGGCGGTGGACATTTTTTATTAGATTGTGTGTATCAAATAGGAATGAAAATAAAAAAAATGTGTTGAATTATAAATTGCGCACAACTTTATTCAGGTATAAATATTTCATTCATGGTAATAATATAGATCGATCGTCTCTATTTACATATTTACAACGGTCGTCGATTAACTCATTCTCGTCAGGTTTATATAAAAGTTGGCGAGACCCGCCGGTTTAAAATTATTAGGGTTTTGGTAAATGACTTACGAGCTCGATTCGAGCTGCATACACTATTCACATTTTTACACAAGTCGCATCGATAAAAAATAGGTCCAATCGATGGACGGCACTATACAAGTCTAGAGACTACAAGCACGAGCGTCACTCACAGGAACTGAACCGGGCACAAGTCTACACCAGGTAGGCCTGCACGGCGGGCGCGCGCCAGCCGCGGCCCGAGCGCTCCAGCGTGGAGTAGTCCGAGTCGATGCTGGAGTAGATGTGGTCCGAGTGCGGGCGCTCCGACACGGCGGCGCCCGGGCTGGGCGCGCGGTAGGCGGGCGGCCGCTCGGGCGCGCGCTCCTTCAGGTCGCGCGCGCCCGCCGCCGCGGCGCCCGGCGCGTGCGCGGGCGCGTGCGGCACGGAGCCGTCCAGCGTGTAGGTGTTGATGTTGCGGCGGTAGTTGGCGCTGCCCTTGCGGTCCCTGGCGCGCCCGCCGCTCGGCATGGCGTAGCGCAGTCGCTCCCGGAACCTCTTCTCGCCCCACCGCACCCGCGAGCCAGTCTTGAGGTACGGCCGCAGGTCGGGGTCCGACTCGGCCTCGGGCGCGATGTGCCCCTCCTCCACGAGCACGAGCTTGAAGATGCGCCCCTTCAGCGCCTCGTGGAGCGCCTGGCGGAACTCGAAGCGCGACCACTCGGTCTGCATGAAGTTGCGCGTGAGCACGAGGATCACGCGCTTGGAGGCCTCGGCCGCCTCGAGCACGGCGGGCGAGGCCGGCAGGTAGGGGCTGGCGCGGTGCGGCAGGTCGCGGTAGTGCAGGCACAGCTGGAAGGACGGGTCGCCGTTCTCCAGCTCGGCCGCTATGGAGCGGATCACGAACTCCTCGTCCTTGGGGCTGTAGCAGACGTAGCCGTCGTACAGCTTCTCGCGCTCCTCATAACCACCGCCGAAGTTGAAGAGCCGAATGCCGTAGTTGGAAAAAAGCCACACGCGGATGGGATCGCGGAAGGCGAAGGCGAGGATGAGGGCCAGGAGAATCAGTAGAAAGCCGCAAAGCGTGAGCACCATCATGGGCAGGTAGTCCGACATGTTGTCTATCACTGAGCCCCCGGCGAAGAACTCACTGCACGCGGTGCCGTTCAGGTCGAGCTCTCTCTTGTGGTGAGATTTAGATTCACCGTTCCAACACCCGACGTCCGCACTGTCGATCACTTTTTGCGCATTGTCCACGACGAAGGCGGTAAAGTCTTGTAAGAATTTGCACCTGCACGACCACTGATTGTTCCCGATAGACAACTCTCGGAGCTGAGTGTTCAGATTCACTTGCCAGATGGGAAACACGGTCAATCGATTACCGTCGAGTCTGAGAATCTCTAAGGAATTGAGCGGCAAGAAAGTCATATTGCCGATGTGTTCGATGAGGTTATTTTGCAAATGAAGCTCTCTGAGGTTGCTGAGATGCTCGAATTCGTAACCTTTGAGTTTCATCAGTCTGTTATTTTCCAAGTGTAACGATTGCAGAGCGTCCAATCCGTTAAATGTCCTATTTTGAATCGTCTCCACGCCACTTCCGTTCACAAAAAGCTTTCGCATGTACTTCATCCCTATAAACAAATGGTTGAACAACTGTTTGAAGTCGTTTCCGTCTAGATACACTTCCGTAGCGTCCATCGGGATGCTGTGCGGTATTTCGATCACCCGCTGACTCGAACAGTCCACGACGTTAGTGTTCCACGTCTGGTCGTGATAGCACGAACAGTTCTGCGGACAAGTCATCTTGCAGTCGCAGGCGTGGAAGTCACAACACAGGCACAACGTAAAACAGTGGGTTTCGTACTTGCACAGGAAGTCTGAATGCTTGACGCTGGCCAGCGGCACGCGCGCCACGCCGCGCGAGTGCACGGCCTCGCACACCACGTTCTCCAGGTCCATCACGCGCGGGTGCTGGCGCATCTCCGTCATGTTGTTGATGAGCGGCAGCCAGTCCATGGTGCAGTCGCACACGAAAGGGTTCCTGCCGATGTAGAACTCGGGCAGGGAGCGCTCCGGGGGCACGGGCGACAAGCGCAAGCTGTTGAGCTTCAGCGACTCCAGGTTGTTGGCGTACATGTCCACTCTGGACAGATCAACTTTATCCAGGAACGTGTTCACTTGAATGTTGGTCAGTTCGTTATTGTTGATGAACAGAATCTCGATACTGTTGGGGATCGACTGGGGCCCGAGTTCGCGTATTCTGTTGTAACTCACGTCGAGCGTTTGCATTTTGATTTCCTTTTTGATATTGTAATAGTCGTCCAGGCGCTCGATAAAGTTGCTGTGGATGTCCAGCCACTTGAGAGTGCTCGGAATGAACGCGTAGTCGAACCAGATGAGGCGGTTCTCGGACAAGTTCAGCCACAGCAGGTGCGTCAGGGAGGTGAACACGCCGTTGATGTCGGAGATGGTGTTGCCGTCCAGGCGGATCGCTTCCAGCGCGGTGTTTCTGTCGAACGTCCCGCGTTCGATCCCCTGGATCATGTTGTGGGCCAAGTTGACGACTTGCAGGTTCGGAAGATCCCACAACAAGTTCTTAGTGAGGTTTCCGATCTGATTATCGATCAATCTGAGTCCGGTGAGCTGTTCTAAGTTTTTGAACGACCCGTTTTTGACTTCCGAAATCTGATTCTCGCCGAGGTCCAACGTCTTCAAGAAAGTCAGTTCCCACAGAGCTTCCGGCACGCGCGTCAGCTGGTTGGCGGCCAAGTCCAGCTCCAGTAGGTCCGAGCAGTTGCTGAACGCCAGGGGATCGACGCTCGTCAGAAGATTGTTATTCAGGACGAGCTCTCTCAGGACGTAGAGGCCGTTGAACAAGTTCTGGCCGATCGTGTACAAGCGATTCTCTGCCAAGATCAGTTTGTGCAAGTTGTACAGAGGTAGAAACGCGTTGTCTTCGACGAAGCCGATCGAATTGTTTCGCAGATCGAGTTCCTGCAGGGAGAACAAGTCTTGGAAAGTCTTTCCATCGACTCTCGTGAGCGAGTTGTGCGAGAGATTCAGGATCACCAGTTTGGTCAGCCCGGCGAACGTCCCGTTATCGATGTGACCGTTGGTCAGCTGATTGTTTCCCAAATTCAATTGCAGCAGCTGATCGAGCTCGTGAAAGATTCCCTTGGCGAGCTCGGAGAGCGAGTTGTGGTCGAGGTACAGCTCCTTCAGGTGCATTGAGCTGTCGAAGATGCCCGCCGGCAGCGTGGTCAGGCGGTTGTAGGAGACGTTGAGCATCCGCAGCGACACGAGCCCGGAAAGGGCGCCGGCCGCCAGCTCGGAGAGCTCGTTGTGCTGCAGGCTGAGGTGCTGCAGGCGGTGCAGGCGCAGCAGGTCCGAGCTGTCGCCCAGCGCACGCAGCCCGTTGTGGCTGAGGTCCAAACTCTGCACGTTGCCGCCGCAGTCGCGCCCGAAGCCCAGGCGGTCGGCCGAGCTGAGACGGTTGCGCGACAGGTCCAAGGACTGCAGACCGCCCAGCGGGCAGAAGGCGTCGTCCGGCAGCGCGCGGACGTTGTTGTCGGCCAGGTCTAGGCGCTGCAGATCGCGCAGCCCGCTGAACGAGCCGGAGGCCACCTCCAGGCTCTTGGTCGGGCCCCACTCGGAGTTGCCGGAGCGGATGGCGAGGCGCTTCAGGTCGCGCAGGCCCTCGAAGGAGTTGGCGGGCAGGCGCAGCAGCTTGCAGCCCTGCAGGGCGAGCTGCTCGAGCCCCGAGAAGCGCTGGAAGGCGTGCGCGCGGAGCACGCTCTCGAACTGCAGCATCTGGTTGCAGGTGATGTTGAGGCGCTGGTAGCCGGCGGTGGACAGCGCGGCCAGCCCCTTGCCCTCGGCGTCCAGCGTGCGCAGCGCGCAGTCCATGGAGCCGGGCGCCGGGCGCGTGCAGCCGGGCGGCGCGAGCGCGAGCGCGCCGGAGCCGAGCACGAGCGCGAGCGCGAGAGCGATCGCCGACACTCGGAGCATGTTGACGGCAGGACGATAACGGAAACTCCAACTACATCACAACACCAGAGGCGACAATAACATCCTCCGCGCGGACCCTCCGATACGCGTCGAAGGAGCGGGCGCAAACGAAAACCGGACGACCGATATCGCCGCCCTTACATTTTCACTGTTGAGAACGAGAATCTCGGTCATTTCATAACTCGCGGAAACACGACTTTAATCAAATCACCTTTTCAACATGTCGATTGTGATTTTTATTTAAAATTATTTAGATAAATAAAAATCTTCGCGGAAAACTCGATTCGATTTTTTTTTAATTGTTATGTTTTATTATATTTCCGATTTGACGATTGTCGAAGGGCGCTTAAGAAAGTTGCAAACTACACGTCTATTCGGCTAGCGCTTTCGTCGACGACTGGCGACTTGCGCACCGCCTCGCACTCTCGCAGAGTGACTAGTGCCGGGGCCTGCCGCGCGGCGCCACGTGCCGGGCCGACTGCGCTAGAGCGGGACAGCCGAGCAGGCCGGCCCAGGAAAGAGAGAGAGCGGCGCTACATTTATCACTTAGCTTAAATTAAAGCGGTCGAACGTTGTTAGAGGAGGTTAACGTTATACGGGCAGCAGTACGACCGACAGAGAAACCTGTTAGGATATTGGAGGGATACGAAAAGTATGGAATTAAATAAGTTGACACTATGTTTTAAATGAATACGGACCTATAGGTAAAGCATAAAATAATTTCATTTATAATGAATGATATTTTTTTTATTAAATTTTAATTTTAAGGAGGAATACTTTCAATCAATTGAGTAAGTCATATGAATAATTCATAATATCATGTCATTATTTTTTTTGCTTTCGCGTTTACGAGAATTTGATGATTATTGTTACATTTGAGTGCATTATTATTAAATATAATTATGATAACAATTATAAAATAAGCAATCCACCCACTTTCTAACATAAAATAAATAAATTTAAATTTACGTAGTTGTACAATGTTGTCAACGAAAGCTTTAAAAATATGGTATATTGAAATTACCGTAGTTATTTTAATGAACAAATTTAATTGATACTATTTTTCGTCTCCTAGATAATACTGTTGTTCAATCATAAAATCAATAGTTAGTACATACGTACAAAATATTGTAACAATAAGTCCAAGTGACCAATTCCAATAGTCTGAATAATTCTAATAATAAATAACATATGAACGAGTATATTATATTGAATTAGGTTGAGGTATTTTATACTAAAATCACCTTTAATAATTAAATTATTCATGTTTTATAATAAACTCCGGAGAAACGTCACCTGAAAATGGTAAATATTTTACTAAGCTACCAAAAATTTCACCGCGGGCTAACAACGAATGTCGATCACTGATCTAAGGCATATTCGAGGGATTTGTTAATCGAAATTTTTAAGGATATCTGATGTTGAAAATAAAAAATCGTCGGAAACTCGTTGTATTGCGACAAAAAGCTATGGGAACTGCGTCAATATATATAATAAAATAAAATTATTTGTTTTTATAATTTCGACTTTTGAGACCACTTACACGTTGTGATTCTAAAATGATTACGCAAAGTGTAATCATTTCTGTAACACCTACATTTTATTCATATTCAATATAAAATATCGCAAATCTAAATGGTATGCGGATTCCAATTAGGATGGCACTATTGACTTCAAAGAGCGTATGCAGTATTCCACAACTTTTAAGTACACCAGTATCTGAAATTATATTTCTCTACATTTTAAAGAGGCTTCTTGTGTGATATTTTTTCCTACAGCTGTGTGTGAAGAGCAAAAAAACCTATAAAACATGTATAGGTAGAGCTTATTATTGAATATTATAACACAATATTACACATTTAAAAACCTCCCATAGAAAGTTACAGCCATAACTGAATAATAATGAATTTATTAAAAAAATATATATAAATTTATATATTGTATTATTACTTTATTAGTACGTTAATGTAATAATACTTGATTGCGCAATATAAAATGAATTTGTGAAATATTTTTACTAACTTTATTTTATGCCAAAAGAGCAGGGCTAATCAAGCTATAAATATAACATATTAAAAACGCGAATACTCAAGAAAACTACGTAACGTTTTATGAAAAATTTCATATTATAAATTATATTTTTAAATGATATTGATAACGTTTCATATTTAAGTGACATGATCTGGATGAACATAAATATATTTTTAATCCAATCTTCCCTCAATATAATAAACAGAATTACAAAATAAAAAACGTATCATCCACTTTTTTATAATGAAATATCCACTGTTTCTACATTTCAGGCTTTCGTTGAAGATTTAATGCTTCGGAACGATATCACATTACACCAAAAATGTTATCGTTTGAAAACAATTAAAAAAACATTCAAAATAATTAAGTTCACACAAATAGTAACACTATTTCACAAGTTTCACATTCAATCGATTACTAGTGAAAATCAAATTATTACAACGCGTTTGTTTAATCCATTACTTAAAAAAAAAAGTTAATTTATATTAAGATTTCATTGTTTTTATTTTGAGTGGGTATTTTTTTTTAAATTATACCTAACGTGAATGAATGATGGATTTATTTGGTTAGGTATATTATTTAATGTTAGGTTCGTATTTATTAACATTTATAGTTTTTGCATGAGTTTGCATATAAAATGGAATGCATCCACCAATATTTCACAAATAATAATTTATTTATTCAATTTTTATTTAATATTTGATATTTTTTCTGTTTGAATTGTAATAAATATAATATATTGAACAAAGAAAAACATATTTCTTAATTTTTGTCGTTGTTTTTCGTAATTAGAAAAGGTATATACGAGTAGTGTACATAAACGTGTTTTTTTGATTTTGTTTTACCAGAAAATACGTAAATGTATAAAATAGCCAAAAATTATTATATTTGGAGGCATCTATCTTCCCAATAATTTCTGCTAAGACAGATTAGTGAACGCATCAAAAAAGTTTTGTTTGTAATATCACAGATGGCAATAAAAATGAGTGCTTATCAAAATTGCAAGATAACTAAGAACCTTTGATTACGTGCATCTGCTATGGTAAAGAAGATTCTTAATTTACAGTTTAATGACGCTAGATGACACTATAAAATAGTAAAAAAAAAAAATGTCTAATAAAATTATTACTAATTTATTATTTTACATACTACATACATACTACTACGATTTATTGATATTTTTGTTATTATGGCAGTCTTTTTTACCTTTAATATAATTTTCTTTTCGATGTATGTATAATTCTTTTTCATTGAAACCATAATAATTAAATACTGTAAAAGTTATAAAAATATATGATGTTTTTCAAATCATACTTTTTATGAAAAAAAAAGTTTTAATTCAGAAATAAATATCATTAAAATAAATATGTATATAAAGAATATTAGCAACTAAGAGGTATTTAACTTTTGATTTTAAGACAATATATTTTTTAGTGATTGCAACATCACATAGGCCTCAGCTGATAAGGACTTCTCAAGTGTCAAATTTGACAATATTATTATTGCGGTGTATTTTTAAAGTTACAACAGAAAGACAAGTGAGTTATTAAAACATATAATTAATGATATGACTATTAAATAAAACGACAACTATTATTTCATCATATAAACTACATAAATAATGTGTTAATGACAATTATCATACGTTTATATTAAATAACTTATCACCTTACGAATACATGACTCACATCTGATGTCATTTTCAAAATAAATGTTTGCTACATATTTATTGAATCTCGTTTTAATTGTTTTTTTGCAACAAATCCTATCCAGTTTTCGTTTTCCGATCACATAATTTTTTTTTAAGCGATTATTTTTTATTCATGAGATGACTTCGGTTTATTATTATTTGTATTATATGAAGAACGTTTCGTGGAGTATATTTTTTTTTTATAAAATCAAAACTATAATTTTACTGACTTTATAGTGGGCTGTCTATAAAAGCAATACTGCAGACAATTTATTTGCCAATACTGCAATATTGCTCCTAACAATACAGCACTTTAAGCAACATGAAATTATGTATGTCTTTTGTTATACATAATTTTCTCCTAGTTATAACTTTTTTAGTTTACCATAAATATGTTGTTTTCTGGTCAAGTTATTACATTCTTTATAAAGTTACTATGTGGATATTAATAAATAGTAATAAATAAAATATAATCACAGAATACTGACTGTTGGATTTAAATTAAAACCCTTAACCTTTAAACGCCCAGTGGTTTCCTTACAGGACCGCAGATTTACGTCGTTCAATGCCCTACCGTCCCATACAAGAGTGCTTATGGTTCATTTCACAATCGGATTTCATTAATTCGTCATAATAGTATTGAAGTAAGTTCATTGAAGAATCTATTGTGCAACGAAACATTACAAACATTGGCCTGCTAGGGAATTGAACGACGCAAATTTGCAGTCCCGTATGGGACCACTGGGCGTTTAAAGGTTAATATTTTAATGTCGACTAATAATATTTGATTACTAACTAAAGGGGGTTATGTACCAGGTGTACCAGTAAAATACTAGCAACAATTTTTTTGAAAAATAAGCATTTTATATAATATAAGTTGTGTTTTATTTTACAGAAAAACATACTAGAAGAGATACAATATTAACCGCTTAACTGGGTCATCCTCAAATCCCGGTGATAACTGGTTGGGACATTGTTTTTTATGCGCGCAAATATATACATTATACCCATTGTATTAGACGGAGACAATTAGAATTGTAGTTAATATATTTAAGAATTGAATATATTCATCGAACCTATTGTAATTTCACTCACTACTCGCATATATATATTTGTAAAACGTAGTTTAGGGGTAAAAATGGGCCAGAGTGCTACATCAATCCCAATCAAACTCGCAGCCAAAGACGTAGAAAAGAGATACGACCCATCAGAGATCTCACCAGACAATGGATACATATTTGGGAACTCTTGCTTGCCGGAAGAAATTATCGCTTTAATACTAAGCTATGTGGATACTGAAAGTCTCCCTAAATGCCGGCTCGTCTGCCAAAGATGGTGTGAGATAATCAAAGACCAAGTTTGGAAAATCAAAGCGGAGAGGGATTTTAAGAGCAGATTCTTGGACGTCAACCACTGCATCAGATTTCCGTCTTCTGTATATCAAGGCATCTGCTGGAAGGATGCCTACGGGAAAAATCTCTTGAAAAACAACACGGGAAAGAAAGGCATGGTGAACTGGAAAGTCGTTCAAAGTGGTATGTTTAAATTATATGTTTCGTTTTTTTATTTCCACTATATATATGTTAGAAATAAGTTTTTACCTTTTAGAAGTCTAAATTTTAACTTTGGATTTGTTTAAATATAAAATTTACAAATATATTTTATGATTATGTGAATTCAACTAACATTTCAATAAGCATATAAATATATTAAATATTTGTGTTTTTGTAGGTGGTAATCACTGGGCTATTGAGAAACCTCCTACCGGAGTTGGTGGCCTTGTTAATGAACGAGCAAACGAACACACCACATGCTTCGTAACATCTTATTTCAGTTGTATCAAGCTTCAAACTATTGATTTGCTCAAAGAAGGTATCAAGGACGAGATAATGGATATATACCAACCTAATATAACAGTTTCTGAATGGTAAATAAAATATTATTAAAAAACTAATCCTTTATAATATTTATTTATACTTATATAACTTTTGAATGAAGACATCTGCATTTTTAAAATGAATTTAAATAAATGGACACGATAACTTGAAATTACTGGTTTAAATTTTGTATTATATTATATATAAACATCATTTGAAAGGAAATTAAATTATTTAGGTTCTACTTTACGTTTAAATTGAATTAAATTATGCATTGTATAATACAATTAAAATAAGCATTAATATTTATAAATGGGGGCAAGACAGCTTAAATCTGTTGGTACAACAGTAAAAAAAAAAATATTGTTAGTATTTTCTATTATGTATAGGTATTCTGCTAGGTGGGACTGTGCTTCAATGTATGAAATCGAAGTAAAACTATTAGACATCAATAAGCAAATTATAACCATTTTTGACTTCAATTATGAAATGAGGGATTGGCAAGATGGATGGAAAGAGGTAAATAAAATATAATTATTTTTTAAATCTAATTAAATTGTTATATTTTAAAAATATAAATCTTATAATTGGAAATATGGTTTTATATGGACTATATGTTTCATCAGCCCTAAATTGACTAAGACTCTTGTTAAGATAAGGTATATTTATTAAGTGTAAAAGTACAAAATGTTCTTGTACATAAATTAAGATGTGCATGGTACAGTACCGGCTTTAGACCCTGTGGCGCCCTAGGGCAATTTATTTTCTATCGTCACATATTGTTTATATTGAAAAAAATCTAAGCAAGATTTGTTTTTGTTGCCCTCGGCGCCCCTAGCTTATTCGACGCCCTAGGGAACAGACCCACTTCGCCACCCCCTAAAACTGGCACTGGCATGGTACAATTGAAGCATATTAATATAAAGATAGCAATTACATTTTTTATAATTTTGAGCAATACTGAAAAAATGATTATTTTTTTTACACTTCTTACTTACAAAATATTAAAACTTATTCGCAGGTTAGTCATACATTTTCATCATATGGCCCTGGCGTCAGATACATATGCTTTCAACACCATGGAAAAGATCTGCAATTTTGGGCCGGACATTATGGGTCCAAAATGGCTGACGCACGGGTTGAAATTAAATTATCTGGATTTAACGAGAACAAATTAAGAGATGGCGCTCATAATGCGGTAATTATTGAACCTTTTCTAAGATGATTTTTTCTTGGTTTATTTTATCTGTAAATGTAACTGGTTCAAATCGAGGGATAGGTGTAACATTGTTTATTACCAGACACATCAATTTCTCATTAATGAAAATTGATCAATATTATCTTTTTCAGATTCCTGAAGATTACGTGATATAAAACTGTTAAAATGTATTTCTATAAACATTACGCAAACAATTATTATCATAATAATTTAATTTATTTAAGTTGTGACATTGTGCAACTTATATTTAAATTAAGAAATATGGCGGCTACATTAAAGTTAAATATGTATTACTCCTAAACTACTGTTTTTTTTATTCTAATTTATTTGCATTGGAAATGTCAATTTTATTTTTGACGTTATCAAAAACAAACAAAATTGTTTTGTAAAATTGAGAATTTTATACCATATCGGGTGATTTTATAGATTATTATTTTATTGATTTCAATATACTGATTAATTTGGGGAAACATACAATTATTACATTATATTTTTAAGCTTATCATAGATATCAAGAATATAAATACACTTAATAATTTAATATCAGTGTTATTTGTAAAACACTTAAAAACCTAATTTTTGTTTTATTTACTTTTTGTAATTTCATATTAAATGAAACATATATTGATTTGAAACTAACACCTATTTATTTATATGGCTATTGAGCTTTTGATATTTATTTTATACAAAATATACTATGTTAACATTAGGAATAAATGTTATATTTTTAAGAAAGAATGCATTAAATGTGATATGTGAAATATAATTCTGTTTTAAATAATAAATCGCCTCTTTTATTCAAGTTAAATATATTAAACCCTTTTGATGGTTTTTATTTCAAAGTTTTTTGCCTGGGTGCGTTAATTTACCATAGGAATTTGAATGAAAAAAAAATCAATAAAAAAAATGTTTTATTAAATTTATTAACATAGCATGTACAAACCTTATTCAAAATTTGAATAATAACACTTTATTTTACTAACTCTATTTTACAAAATAAAAATAAATCTCTTTCTTCATATGTAAGGGTTTAAAAAGTCAAAAGGGTACGCAAAAATTGGGGTACGCAATCATTACATACCATTTTTTTTTTTTTTGGGTATATGTTCATTATATTGGTTGCACACTGAACACACCTCCACGCATGGCACCTTATGCTGGTGTACCCTGGGCAATGTCTACATTGTAGCGGCTAAGATTTTCAGCAGTGATAGACGATTTATGGAGTCGTCGTCCCTAGAAGACACCACCGTTCGCACATAGGTCGTGTGTAGGAAGTCTTGGCTTCGGCTGATCTTTTCAGAGCGTATCGTGTGCTAGCGCAGGGTGATAGGGGAGAGGTTGGTGACAGTCGGATGGATGCTGATCCCTCTGTCTGCTCCGGGGCTGGTCGTGGTGGAGGGAACCGAGAGAGGGAGAGCCAGTAAAATACAGGGTCCCGACCTGCAGCTAACTACCGTAGGTTGGCTGATCCATCAGCCGGTGTATAATCTCTTCACATCCAGTGAGCTAGACTCTTAGATTGCACTTTTGGACGCAGTTACATAGACTCGATATTCGGTCTGATTGATTGATAGATTATAGTATAGTAATTATATTTTACATATAAGGGAAATATTTAAAAAAAAAAGGAAAAATCACAGTTCCTTAAAACGTCTCTTATAATAAACATCAGCTAAATATAGTATAATATATCTATTATTTCGAGAAAGATATTAAAAGTTTTGGAATGAATAATCGTTTTATATGTAGGTAAAATATATTCATTTGTGGTTTAGTTTTCACCCAAAGGCATCTTTCAGAAACCAAGTGTGAATGTTATTAAAATATTTATTATTGTCTATGTAAACTGTAAACCAATATCCGGTAGGTATAAACAAAATTATGTACCTAATTAATTTGAAATGCGACCATTTAATGTTTTAATATATTAATTAAATATCTATATATTTAATATTATTAATATATAAATCTACAAAAAAATAATCGAATAAAATTACTTCTACCGTTTTTGCCTTTTGACATTAATTTGTGATTAACTATTCGAAGTGTTCTCCAAAAACAATAAGAAATGTTTTTTTCCCATAATAAATTATAAAAAATATATTTAAACCATGTGAGTAATTTTGCGGGCGTAATACTGGTGACGGTAATGAATGGCGCTAGAAAGTGTTTTGATTTTTGTGATTATTTTTTTATGTATTGAAAGCAAGTCGAAAAGCTATCTCCACCATATTTTGTGGGACTGAATCATGGTGGCACACGTAAACCTCTGCAGCATCTTCATTCTCGAATAAACGACTGAAAGAATAATAAATAATATATTATAAAATACAAATTATTTTAAACTAAAGCAATTGTCAAGGCACTATGAATTGACAAATCTTACTCTGAAATTAATAATTTTTGGTTAATTAATGGTGGTTATAATTTATTAGACTTTGATTTAGGATAATTTTAAATAAAATTTTCATACCCTATAACCCAATAGTTAAATGTGTCTCCGCTTTTTTTGTTGGGCTGAATTTGACCCATCAATTTTGAAGGTACATCAAACAGAATTCCGTGTTCTTTAATAGCAACCAAAGATTTGTTTACAGAACTCGAGGGTGACAGCATCTTCTTAAATCTGAAATAATTAACAAAATACAATTTTCAAATATATTGATACCAATGGGTAATTGAGAAAAGACATGGCACTAGAGGTTACAATTATATATTTGAAATAAAAGAGAATACAAAAATTAAAAACGATATTTGAAAAACCAAATTCAAATTTTGTTCCAAATTCTATTCGAATCTTAATATTACTAGAGAATTCAGTTTAATTATTTTCCAGGTACACACGAGAGCAACATGATAATTTTCTTTTCGATAATAAACTTTTAAAAAGCACATGGAAATCGTGGCAATCAAGAAAATCAACAACATTGGTTATTTTTTATACCTTAAAGTATTTTGGAGTAGAATGTGAATCTTTTGACTTGCTTTCCGGAAGTTTCTCAGAATGTGCTTGTAGAGTTCACTATTAGACTGCTGCTGAACATCAACTGTCGGAGATAACAAAACGCCCCGTTCACATTCCAATCTCACAAAATGAAAGCAAACATTTTCTTCGCCTGCAGATATTCTGTCAAAATTACAAAAATGAATAACGAAAATCGGAATAATATTGACGCTATTTTTTCGGGATTAATATTATGTGACAGATAATACAATAAAGTAATAGATATCGAGGTAAAAATAACATTCATTTAATTAAAAGAGATACATATTATGTATTGAAATAAATAACTGTAAAAAATCAAAACTCACTTAGTGGGTAAGACGACACCAATTTTCTGAAGCAGCGATTGACTTAAATCTGAGAGATCATAACTGCCACTGAATTGGCTATTTGCCTAGAAACGTAACAATATTAAATATATTACAAAATTCACAGGGAAAATTAACCATATAACTTTATATCAACAATATCAGTTGTTAAAATATATATATATATATATACCTCACATCCATCCCACTCTGCATCCGAGTCAGATGAAAGGGAGTTCCTATTAAGCCGATTTTCCCTCTCTCTTGCGACTCGTCTCCCTTGTACGCGCTCTTCTCCAACCTCACTGGAAATTCAAGAAATTTTATTCGCGGAAAGAAACAAATTTATCGGTAAAAAATAACACAACTTAATTTTTACAGCTGGTTTCATACCTATCTAATGAACTAAATCTGAATTTAATTTTAAAAAAGTCTGCTCTGCTTTTAATTTTGCACATCTTTTCATTTAGAATGAACATTTTCTTAGGCTCTTGACAAATCCATTTTGCATTAAGTGTATTCTTTGATAGCATATTTTCTTGAAAAAAAAACACAAATTCCACTTGCAAATAGACTGTCTTAGTAGCATCTCACCTTCACGGTTAGAAAAAAAAAAATATGTCAACAAGCTAAATCCCAAAATTGCACAAAGAATGGTTCTTTTAAAGCTAGAGGTTTCTACTTTTAACTCAAGGAATTATACATTTAAAAAATATATATTTTAATAATCATTTTTTCTAACCTGCTTTTTTGGCTCTCCGAATCTTCTGAATAGGTCAAGTCCAGATTTGTTGATAGGTTGGAATTGGAATAAGCAAACGGAGACCGCGGCCACTGTTCACTGCTACTGAGGTCTAACTGTGGCTGGCTGCTCGCGGCCGTGTTCAGCTGATGATCGGCAGAAGTTATGCTCGGAGAGTTCCCTATAAACTCACTTGAGTGATGTCTCCTTTTGAGGATCGACTGAATCTCTGGTGACTTTTTAGAAATCGGCGAAGGTATTTTTTTGCTAAATGCCGCGGATAAAGTTGCTGGAAAATATTGATATTAAAAATTTAAAACTGATAAAAATATATCCACGTAGTAAATATACAGCTCAGATTAGACAGCATTATGGTTAATTGTTAATATATAATAAATGTTTGCAGCTGACAAACAAAAAACAAGAATGAAGATAGAATTATGAAATAAGTACCCGAGAAGTCTTTAATCTTTGTGGATGGTAAGAGTTGCTCAGGCTGGGTGACGACTTGCGGTCTTGCATTGCACTGAAACCATTGAGCAAGGAACTTGTCGAGTCCCACGTCTATCAAAAGATCCAAACAGCTCTCACATTCTTCTATATAAAATGGCGAAGGCGGTGTTATACCTATAGCCTGAAATATAAAAAAAAATGCTAAATAATCTCTTTTAAAGACTGCCATAAGCTTCTTCCAAGCATTACGATTAAATTAGCTAAGAACTACTTACCTTGTTAGCTACTTTTTCTTAGCATTCACATGAAATGCATTAAAATTAAATTGATTAACCATTAAATATTTCTAGAGAAGGTATTTTTTTACCTCCTTTTAACCTTTTGCGGGCTTTGTTATATACATGGGTGGATTTATTAATAGATTTTTAGATTATAAATAAAGATTGTATCATATTTTCAAGTTACCAAATAATGAATATTTACCTTCATTGCTGACCCTCCAGCTTCTAACAAAGTCACTAAAAGCATGTTGCCTTTACCTATTATGACAATAAACCATCGCCCTGAAGGCATTCTGAAAAAATAGAGAGTTGAGTGAACATTAATGGGATTATAGACCAAATATTGTTATAAATAAAGGAAGGCTATAAAATCTACTATGATAATAAAACATTATGCTTATTTTTAATTTAATACAGAAGCTTTAAAGATAATATAGAAGAATATATTAATTACTTAGTTTAAATAATCAATACAATAATGAAAATAAAAGTTAGTTTATTATTAGAATCACCATACACCCTTATTTCTTCCAATTACATAAGTATTACATAATATTTTACATTCTTTGCAGGATACACAAAATTATTTTAGAGAGATTGAAATTTCTAGTAATATTTAAAGGCTGAAAAAATATATTCAAAAGGCCAACAATCAAGAAATGATCAAAAGTAATAATATAATAATATAATAATAAACAGACACAAATAATAGTGTAGGAGTTAAAAATAATGTATTTATATCATTATTTAATCAAGTATAGAGTTATTAGGTTGGTTATTTTGGCTAATAATTTATAAAAAATAATTTGATAAAGACCTAAAAGAAAATTGTGAGTAAAGTGAAATTTAAAAAAATATATGTTAAATTGAAACTATATAACTCATATATAATAAACCTTTCACCTTACACCTATAGTATTTTTATGTCTTACTTATAAGATTCACTTCCAATGTTTTGTGTATCGAATATGGTTTCATCGGGCAATCCCCTATTACAACTATTGACAAAAACCTCTTTCCACACAACCAGGTTTTGTAGATTCTCTTCTCGAGACACGCTCAAGAACCCCTGCATCCTAAGAAATGAATGCACATCTACTAAATCACAATCTTGTAAATGTGACACGAGTAGATGGCCATTGTAATACAGGCATGTACCGATAACTACGAATAATCTCTGACAGTCAAATGGGTCATCATTCTGTGGAATTATTACATTTAATAAATAGTTATTCAGATAATTTAAATATATATATATTAAGTTACGAGTTCGTAATGACAGTAATTCATTGTCAAAGATCAATACGAAATACACATTGGACTAAAAACGATTGAGATGTTGCTAACATGGATGACATCTTTAATTGAGAAATATGTAACTGAATTTTTTAATAAAAATGTTCTGTAGAGGGCATTTTCTTTTATATTTGTAAGTGTCCTATTATCTATCCCTATACACATCCTATAATTTTTTAGGTGGTTTTACTACAATATGTAAAAAAAACTTTTTCCAAACCAAATAACCAGGTTTATTCCTCTCCTGAACAAATTTTGGTAAGCAATTTTAAACCAAAATTTAACAACAACCAATATATTTACTTTTTGGGGATTGCACTGTAAATTTAATTTAAAGAACACCCCAAAATTGCAACATTCTTATTATACAATATGTTAAACATGTGTATAAATTTAAATTAAATATGAATTGCTTTAAAATTAGTGATTGTAAAATAGTACCCATTCTCTGTAGTCTGCTGCTTCCAACTCAGTAAGAGCATCATCAATCTGCAGATGGGCTTCCCAAGGTAGGTGAATAGTTTGTGCTACAGGTAAGCATTGCTCAAATAAAGGATCAGCCTTTAACTCGCTCAAAGAAATTATATTTTCCATTTGAACAGTTCTTTTTGAGTCCCAACCGTACCCGCTGGTCAAAATCTGGGCAAAAAATCTCGAAAACAGATGGTCCAATTTGTTAACGTTCTCACTTTTAAATGCATTATTTAATGTCTGGTAAGTAAATTTAAGCATTCTTATCAATTCAGCGTTCACTAAAGTCAGTTCAAACAGGTTGCACCGATTATCAGGAAGTCCTAAGAGCAACAACTCACTTCCATCTGAGGTGTATGCCACATTTACAAAGCAATTCTTTACGAATATGGTTGAAGACTGCGGTTTGGATGGTTTTAAGATCTCTGGAATGAGATGGTTGAGAGTGACAAACGTTCCACGCGATGCGCAAAGAAAGTTGTGTCTCTCCGGCCTAGGGTAACAGTAGAGGACACCCTCATTCTCTGGGCCGTCTTCGGTCAATCCTTCAGTCGTCAAGTACAACACGGCAACAGGTAAATCTCTTAAAACTTGAGTGAGCACTATTTCATGTTCATTATTTGAATCCGTAAGATGTCGCACCAAATCGGAATAATGATTTTTATTTCCAGACTCGGCCGGCACTTCAGTAGCGGCCACTCTTTGCAAGACTAATTTCACTTGAACTTTTTCCTCTCGATAATTGCTTAGAACTTGTTCTACATTGGCTGCCGTTACGTCTTCATCGTCGATCTTTTTTAGCCAATCGCCTATTTTTATCTGTCGTTGATTTATGGCCTGACTGTCGGGCAAAATTCCCGACACCATAATCCGTTTTCCGTCATCAAAAGTATTTGTTGCAATACCAAACAGTGATTCTATTTGACCCATCCGTCGGCCGTAACGTAATCTGTTAGCAAAGTCCACCTACAATAAATATGAATTGATTAATCAGAACATATGTTTCCTTTTATTAATATACAACATATTCTGGGTTAATTATAAGGTGCAAACTTCCTGATTCAAAATACCATGAAATAAAAATTGTTAATGAATGTAAAGGTATATGCTTCATATAAGATTTCTTCTGTGTCTTGAGGTGTATTTCTGTATGTAATTCTAATTTACACATATTAATACATTCAAAGGTAGAACTCACCTCCATAATCAGCTCTTTGATTTCTCCATCGTGACTCTCACTAAATGTCACTTTTCCTGAAGCAGCATTCGTCGCGTCAGAAGTATGAGAGCTCTGGTGCTTGATGGCCGCATCAGAAGGTTGTCCAGAAACATTATCTTTAGACTTACCTTTCGGGCGAGCACTATTTCTGCGTTTTAATATCTTCAGGAGTTTTCCTGAAAGATTGTTGTCAAAAATATTTTATAATAATATAAGGGCTACTTTTATGAACAATACAAATTGCTTTTTTAAATTAACTGGACCACTACAAATTACTGCCGTAAAGTTGTCCCTTGCTATGATATTTGTCTGGTCTCAAGTCATCAACTCTGCATCCTGAAGCTCTGCGAGGTACATTAAATGTGCATTTAAAGGTAAATTAATAGTTCCCGACAACCTTCCCAGGTGACAAAACTCTAGGACTAAACAAAGAGGCAACTATAGTATTTGAGGCACATTTGGGTTTTATTAGACCGCATTTTTCTAGGAAATCAGGTAATTTGCTCAACTCTCTTAAGACGCACTTCAATCATTAACTATATCTTAATATAGAATAATGATCAGTATTTTGTCATTGTAAATCAAAGCTCAGATAACTCTTAAACAGCCATTTACCTCTATTACTTCTTCTTACTGACTGCCTAGTGAATCCGCCTCTTTCAATTCCACTAGTATTGCTAGAGTTCGCTTTCGAAAGAAGTCCAGATGTGTTTTCAGGATTTGATTCCTTCTTGATATTGCACACAATGTATACAAGCTCTCCATCTGGTTGAATGTTAGAATCCCACTCTGGGACAGAGCTGAAATACATTTAATATTTTTTTAGTATACAATTCTTCTACTTATACAATATCAACTGGTTAATGTTGAAAATAATTAATTTGGCCATTGTACTTGTATAACTTTCCATAGAAAAAAGCATGTTTTCTCTCAACTTTAACAAAAAAAAATAACAACATACAGTGATTGAAATATATTATTATGGATTCTATGATTCTTGTCATTTTTAAGGATATCTTAGTTAACGTAGAGCAATAATCTGCAAATATATAAATATCATTAGACTACAAAGCACATTTCTTAATATTTATTAATAGGCTACTGTCAATATATGAGTGATGGGTCTAGTTTACACCAGGGGTATTCAGGGAGCTAACAAATTGTTTGAGATATTTATTCAGATTTGTTAGGGATTGAACCCACGTCCTTTAACACATAAGCGAGGTCTTCAATGTTTTCATTTTAAGGTCATATATTGTATCAGTTAAAAAATAAGTTCCCTAAAACAAACCTACTCATAAATCTTGTCAACTTTAACTTATCTAAACTAAATATGACTGCAAATAACATACTAGTACCAAATATACATACTGTATAATATATATGCATACTGAATATGCTATAAGAGGCGGCCAGAACTGGTGTTCTTCAATAATAATATACAACAAATAATAGTTACAAACCTGTCAGAATCTGAGTAATATGATCCCGAAGAACTGCCTGACCAGTTCTCATTATCTGAGCTGGAGCCGGTACTTTCGTCACCTTGATAAGATATTCTACTGCGAGTATTTTTGCTTTTTAATAATAACGGTTTCTTCTCTTGATTTTCCATTGCTCCGATTTAAGTTCTTTTATTTTTATTAACAAAGCTATCAGAACACAAATAAACTTTTAAAGTAATATTTTGAGGTGCAATTTTGTTTACAAACCATCCTTGACATTTTACCAAAGACAAGTAATATGGACAAAACACGTATAGTACCTTCATCAGTATACCTAAAATTAATGAATGATTTCTCATATATTTAAGATTCAACCGTGTAACTTCGATGAAATTACATACTTGTTTGTTTTCATAAATATATATAATATACATAATATTTTGAAATTTTAAACTTCCTTTGATCATTATTTTCCTTGAAGTTAGATAGGTAGTATTACTTAACCCTTAATTAGTCGCATAGGGTCAACAAAAGTTCGAATTCAAAAAATAAGCACTTGCCACTTCCCGAAATTCTTTTAATTTATCTTGTATTTGTTTAATTAGATATTAAGTTAATCTTATTTATTTTAAATAGTATTGTATTATTAAAGCACTTTAATAATAAACAAGTTTTATTTACTTATATATTTCATAAATAATAATAAAAAATCATACAATTTGGGGTCACCTGTGACCCCATGCGAGCAGTTGTGTAATTTTTCTTGGTGTGACTAATTAAGGGTAAAATAAATAGTGGTCACGATGGTCTTCTTCACGATATTGTGGAGAGGATGGTTGAGGGTAGAAACTGTAGAGAGCGCCCTAGACGGGAGTATTTGCAGCAAGTATTCAAGGACATGAATTGTAGCGCTTATGCTGAGATGAAAAGGGTTGCGGAGGACCGAGAGGAATGGAGATCGAGATGCAAGATTCTGTTGCTGCAAACCAATCCACCGGATTGATACTACGAAGAAAAAGAAATACCAATAAAAGACTCTTTTTTTAACATTTATATATATTATTACTTTACATAATGTAAGGTAATCTACTACATTTTTATATTTTTTATAACTCACTTTATTGTTTACGGGTCTGTAACACAATTGGTTTTAATTTAAAAAATGAAAAATACCACAGTAATGTATCTCCAGAAATAAGTATGTATGTGAAATATGTCAAAAACTTTATGGTATCATATTGCTCCGCCTATCATAGATATATAACCTGAAATAAAATATTTGCAATATTTTGGAAGTAATTAAAGGTTTCATAAATTAAATAGCCGTTCGAGGTTTATTAAAAATATGAACATATACTCTCCAGCCATTCGTAGATTAAGGTAACCGTGTATTCCTGTCGAAACTTTAATTACCAATATCGATGTGACATAACCTCAAAATTTAAATATTATTACAAATATCATCGTTTATTATTATTAAGAATTAATATCAAAAAGTGCGCTAGCTTACATTTTGTAGCTTATTGTTTCACGAAATGGAAGTGTTTTTTTGCTGGTTTTAATTGACAAAAGACCGGATTATTTTGCTGTCATTTTAGCCTTCACCCTTTTAAATGTATTGAATGTGCCTTTAAGATGATAAGAGCCCAGAAGCTGGACGAAAAAAAAGATTTTGTTTAGTTTTATGACAAAAGTCACCTCGCGAACATCACCCGTTCACAGAGGTGCTCTTAAAAAACAGTTCCCTGATGAAATCTCTTCATTACCATTTCAAAGTATTTTCTATCGATTTTTATTGTTTTAGGCCACCTAACCAGTCATGCATCGCCAGCTTGTTGAAGGGTCGATTCTATTCAGCATTGACTTCAACTCAAATTGAAACGCCTGCCGATGGTGTGGTCATACCAAGGAGGATACCCCGCAGCCCCACAGATATCTTAAAGGCCTTGGAAGGGACCGTTGTTCGTGATCCCACTGCTGCCCATTACAAGTATACTAATAATCAATTAATTCTTCATGTTGGCAATATACAACCTGGTAACATCAATGGCCTATTTAATTGTCATCAACATGTTTAAGCAGTAATTTTTCTCTCATGCTTCTGCATTTTCTTGCCGCCATATCGGCTCATACACTGAGTGAAATTAGAGTAGTTTATTGCCCAATTTCTTGCAGAAACACATTAAATGCTGGCGTAAAATTTAAATCTTCAAGTATATACTTATAATGCAATAACTTTTAAAACAAAGAACATTTTTTTTTTCAATATCGTACTAACCAAGTACAACAGTAAACGAAAACTTGTAGAAGTTCTTAAAATCATTCTAAATTCAAAGTAAAAGTCTATCACTCTCAAATACACATGAATTACAAATTAATATATTTTATACCTTTGATAATTTTTTTTGGGTAGTTGTACTCAAGGACGCAATGTAAAAAAAAATTGTTTTAAAATGTTACGTCTTTGTACAATTGTGACATTAAACTATTTTTTTTTTCGAA
Source organism: Glossosoma conforme (assembly GCA_022606575.1). NCBI lineage: Eukaryota > Metazoa > Arthropoda > Insecta > Trichoptera > Glossosomatidae > Glossosoma > Glossosoma conforme. The sequence goes on from JAGTXR010000029.1 coordinate 1,348,175, forward strand.
AAAGAAACATATTTTTGGGCATCCTGGGTAGATACTCAATTTTGTGAAAAATATATTGATCCTTAAAAGCAAGATAAAGTCAAATGCTTGTGAAAAACAAACAAGTATAAGTACCTTATTTGCAGTTTACTAGCAGTTTATGTAAAAGGTACAAATACCCCTCTTGGAGTTATTACAATAATCATAAAAATAATTAAATAAAACAATGATTTTATTTTGTCTTCTCTTGTCTTTGGAAATTTAGTGTTGCCACAAAGTATATTTATAGTTTTTTGTTGCAGATATCACGATGATCCATATCTCATTCCAATGTCGCAAAGTAAAAAGCGTGTTTTCGCCCTGTCTCAAGAGGCAGGCAGGAAGGCCGCTCGCTGGGTCCGGCAGGAGCACAAGGAGCTGTTCTTGTATACCGTGTCGGATCCACCGCTGAAGAAACTGTCTCCATATAAAAACGCTGATCCGCCCATAGAAGCTTACATTCCAAGAGCCGAATATAATGAAACTAGCAAAGTAACATTTGTTGAATTTTGATTTTATTAAATACTAGATCGTTTACATTTGATTTTTCTTGAGGTGGATACAAACTCTTTCTCTACGAGTATGTTTATACAAAAGTATATCATTGAATGTTGAATAAAGCACAGTTGATCAATACAAATATATATAATCTACCTAGAAATTGCTGTTCGAATGACTGACAATCGCTTCTTTTTTTTCACTGAAAACAATAGTTGATAGTAATTTTTTTTAAATTGTCAAATACAAAGCAAAATTTAAAAAATGTTCAAATCCAAATAATAATTTTAGCAAAAAAAAAAAGTTTTTTTTTTATACTCAGCACATTTTATTTTACTTCATAGCCTAATTGCATTTGAGTGAAAATTATGACTATCATAAATAATTCAATGCATTATCATATTTCAAAATATACTTCTAAATTTATTTTTAAATTTGAAATTCACCAAACTTAAAAAAATAAACCACTGCATTGCACTCTTGTGTATTTAAAAATAAATGTTGAATAAAAAACTATATTAATTGGATTCAGGTGTGCGAAGAGGATCTCAAAACTGTTATGCGGAATTGTTTTGTCGCTGATGCCAAGCTTGTGTATAATCTGCTGAAATCCACAAATCCTGAAGCCATCAGTCCAGAGTCTCATCAGCAGTTTTTAGAATTGCTTTGCTTCTGCAATGACAATGAACTGGAATCCAATGAACTTTTGGATGAAAAATGGTTCCGTCATTCCAAATGGACGCCACAAAATTTTCAAACACACAAAGTTGGCTGGAAGTAAGTTATCATATTCCTTAGACCAGCTTAAAAATATACCCACTATGTTGATCATAAATAGAAATTACCTTTAAAATCAACCTTTATTTACTGGAAGCCGTTCACCCCCTAGGGATTTTTAGTATTTTCAGTCATACAAATAATTTAATCTCATTAATTTCCAATAAATGTGGGTGAAATAAAGAGCATTATTAATTAATATCACTTTCAATTGAGAGCAAATAAAATATATACTTAAAAAATATTTGTCAAAAAGATACTATGAAATTTACAATAATTAATAAACTGTTGGGCAGTGATGAATAAAAAATCCTCATTCTGTGTATATAGGCTAATTGAAACCACTTCGGTAACACGATAGGAAATTTCCCTGTATTCCCTTTATCTTTCTTATTATTTTCTCATAAGTTTGAAAATAACAAAGGATATAATCATTTTCAGAGATAAAGGTTTGGCTGAGACTACTTTTGCAAGTATGACAAAAACTCCTGAGGCGTATTGCGCCATAATTCAAGGAATGTGTAAATATTATCAGGTAACCATGAAAAAAAAATATTTATTGTAAGATAATTTCAATTTACTTAGGCTGTTTTGCTATAAAAAAAATACATTCGTCACATGTGAAATCTAAAAAAGTATAAACATCAATTTCTTTCAAAGAATTTTATTTTTTGTGTTACTTGCAATTTTTCCTTTTCTGATATTTATTCTTTATGTATTTTTTGTGTTTTACACTCCATTTTGGTCTGCTGAAAACATATTTTTACATTGCAACAGTTTCTTAAATATTATTTTCTACATCTTTAATGCAACTGACTATGGTGAGGCAAATATATATTCCACAGAGTGCTTTATGAAGTACTTGTAACATCCCCATGGAATACCACTCAAGAACCAATGTGAATTTTTTGTTTCTTATCGGTGGTCCAGCGCATAGATTCAGCTATGTATGTTAAAATTACATATTGAATGAATGTTAAATTAACCTGTAATTTTTTAATTTAGGGTGCTAGAGCCCATGAACTGTACAAAGAATGCCGCCAACAAGGAATCACACTCAACACGGATGTCTACAATAGCTTAATAGGAGTTGTCGGATTTCTAAAAGAAAGCACTGACCTTCGATGGCAGTTGATTTTAGAACTTTTGGGCGACATGAATGAGCAAGTTAGTAAATCCTTCAATAATTACACAATTTACATAAAAGATAAAATAGTTATACGATTATTAAAACTCTAATATAATTCTTTAATATTGGTAAATAATAAATATTTTCATTCATATAAACTAAGGCACAAAAAAGTGATTTTCTTCGTCAAATTTGTGATGTATACTAGAATTTCGGTTGTTTGAACTACCATGTACTTATAGTAAAAATCTATATACTAAAAAAAAGGTTTTTAGTAAGTATAATTTTATTTGAATACAACATCAGAAACGATGCATATTTGTAACTAGTAATAGTTTTATTTTGTGCTTACAAATATTTTTACATTTATTCCACTCTAAGTCTCGTTACTAACTAAGCAGCCACTTTTCGTAGCTGCCTAATTAACAATTTTTGAGTGTTTGTATTGAGTTATAAAACTGTTTTTTTATATAATCCCGTTAACTAAAAAATTCGAAAATAAATGTTGAATAATGGAGTTTTTATTGTGTACATTTTTTACTTAGTTGCAATAAAGCTAAATTTTTCATGATACACAAGCCAAAATAATACTAAAATATTGTCACATATTCCTTTGTAAATTGTGTAATCATCTTTTTTTTGTATATTAGTTAACTAAATAATGCAAAAATTGTACTTTTTGATTTAATGTTTTATAAAAAATGTGATATATAAAATAGTGTATTTTAATTTCATTTTGCAGGGGCTATCTCCAAACACACAAACTCTAAATAGTGCTTTGGAGAGTATTTCATCCATGGGAGACTTATTAAACAAGGACCATTGCTCCCAAATTTTGGCGGAACTTGTTAAGGAATGTGGAGTTGAACCGTCTTTGGCTACATGGGCTCACGTTTTGACAATAAATTGCAACGACAGTAAGGATATTAAATAATAATAAATCAATTCAAACAACTTTGAAGTTTTGAGGTAGCCGTCCGGCAACACTGAACCTGGCTGAGAATCATTCTATGCATAATGATGATAATATGCTCTTATAAATATTTTTTATTGCATGTAAACATAGATAAGACCTGACTGTTGATTTCTTTGGTGTTGTTTCTGTGCTGGACTAATGCTTCATCTTTGGAGCAGTTTTTTAGAGATTATATTAATCACTTGAGCACATATTTTATTTTATATCTTTTACGTGTCCAAAACGAAAATTGTTTTAATATAAAAAGTATTCAACTAAATAACTTCTTAGGTTTTCACAGCCAGATTTGATGTTGTGCCTTTTTGGGTTGAGCCGTGTGTGGTGAACTTTTTTCAACCAATATTTCGACCGCCATTGCATTAATCAATAACGCTCATAAAAGAAATATATAATCTGAATAAACCAACTCAAAACTAAATAAATTATTAATCCTGAAGAAGACCCCTGCCATGGCGGTCGAAATATTGGTTGAAAAAAGTTCACCACACACGGCTCAACCCAAAAGCCACAACATCAGTATTCAACTACATTTAATTTTGGAAAATGTGTTTTGTTTTTGTGCTTCAGCTTGTTTCACGATAATAATGATTTAAATTAATTTTAGGGGGGCCAAAGAACTACATACTTAATACAATTTTAGATCAATTGGAAGGTAAAACCATTACCATTCGAGATCCAAATGATGTCAATTTCTTTGTAACAGCCATGGGTATTTGCCGCTATCATTTGAAGGTTCTTTTTTTACATTTCTTTTGTGTTATATATTATAATGATTGTGAATATCGCTATGTTTTTTTTTTACCTTACTTCAATATAATTAAAATGACGAATTGTATAAAATAACAAAACTTTTAATAAAATGTTAAGATAACAAGGTTTTGAACATTTAAATTAAAGAACATTAATTTTTTTTTAAAAGTTCATCATCTAGAAAAGATGACTTGTTTGCAACATTTTACTGTTGAAATTTACACATATAATGCATACTTTGCTCTTTATTTATGTATGGTTTCATATTTTAAGCATATAAAACATAAAAAAGTATTTTGTTAATTTCCAGGATATGAATGTAGCTCATCGGTTGCATGAATTGTTAATGAGTGGATCAAACTATGATTTTATCGGTGACGCTTACAAAGAAAACGTTTATTATCGTTATTACTTCTCGTTGGTGACTCACTTCGAGTCTTTTGATAACTTCATAAATATTTATGAGAACTTGGTACCTCATGTCTATGTACCAGAATCTAGTGTAATGATGGAGGTAAGATTGTTTTCTCATTTATTCTTATTAATTTATTAGTTACTGTAATGACATGTGCTACTTATAAGATATAGATTACCTCCCCACCATGAAAGTCTCTGTTGCCATATATTTGCATAGGTTGTTTAGAATGTTCAATTAGAGAGTGGTTGCCACAGGATATCTTACTTCAATGCTGCTTCGAGCCCTGTACTTTAGTATTTTTAAAGGAACATTGATTTGTCAATTTCTAAATTTAATGAATTATACTTTTTGTTATTAACGCTATTATAGAAAAGGTGATTTTATGATAAATAAAAATACTTAATGCAGACTAGTTTATATTAAACTATATAATTTTAAAAAATGCATTAATTTGTTTGATTAAGCATTGTGGCTTTTGGGTTTAGCCGAGTGGTGGATTTTTTTACTTATCTTATTTCAATATAATCCTACAAAGTTGTTAAATTTGTTTGATTAATTTTTAAATTGCCTTGTTTTTTAGATACTAAAAGTTTTAGATGCAAATGGTTCATGTGAACATTACCCCTACTTTTGGTCTCACATGGTTTTGTTTAATCACAATGTCCGAGACAACCTTGTTTCCTTTTTATTGAGGTCTATGGTTCAAAATTTGCCCGAGGATGTTACTCCAAAAGAGATTAAAGCTACCGAGGATGTCAAAATACAAGAAAATGGTGGGTTTCAATAAATAATAGAAACAATTAAAATAAATGTTCATACAATTATTAAAGAAAAAAATAATGGTTCGACTATAATTTTTAAAGCTCATGTTTATTTGCTTTTTTAGTATCTTCAACAGATGAACTAAAATTGCCGCCAATTGACAATGTGAACACATTAGGAGCTGCTCTTGCTATTGGACTCAGTGAAGTTAGACAACATTTTGAAATACCCGAGCAAGTCATTACCGTTCAAGAATCGTTTGGAAAAATTGCTTGGGATATTTGGAAAAAAATCGAAGAACAGCCGGAAGGCAGAACGAAACAGCTTAGGTAAAGCAAAGATTTATGTAGGAGAGTACTGTATTGGAAAACCTTGTTGTCTAAATGTGAACATGCAAATTGATACAATAGAAAATTAGAAAAAAACATGTCAAAAAAGTGTGTAGTTCTTTAAATAAAATATGTGCATTTATTCACAAAATAGCTAAATGTTATTCAACTAGGTAAAAAGTATTTATTTATTTGAAAAACAGATTAATCAGTTCCAATAACAGAAAAATACGCATATATAACAACAAACTAACAATAGCAGATATATTAAATAATAAAAATACATTTAATTTAGAATCAAAGCTCATCAGACTGCCATAAACAATCTTACTTGTCTTATCTTATCTTGTGGTTTTGTGGTATTTTTTATAGAAAACAATTTATAGACTCTGAATTCTTATGGATGAAGTTATCAAGTCTCACAGCACTAGGTGTATTTATTAGCTAATCATTTGATTATCACTTGAATCTGAGACTGATGATACTTAAGATTTTTTTTTCAATTACTTACCATTGCGGCGATTGAATATAAGTAACAAAATGCAAATTGAATTGCAGGATTTGTTTTTTTTATATGCTTATAATGAATTATTTTTAAAAAATCCAAAAATACTACAAATATTATTTTTTGTCATGTAAGTTATTTTATTATTAGCAATGACAATATAATAATATATATTTTCTACATGACCTGTATCATAATCATAAAGCTGCTTTTGTTTACTGCTGGTCTCCTATATTCTTTCTTCTTTCAAAAGTGTTATGCTTAAAATCTCAACCTTTTCTCCATAGTTGGACTGGTGCGATGTTAGGCGATATTCTGGCATTATTGGTAAGAGCCGATAGGATGGATGATGCTCATTTAGCTGTGAAACGTCTCAATAAAATCGAGAGTGTGGCCGGGGTTCCTGTATCTTCAGATTCACTCTTAAACTTTGCACGAAAAGCAGCCAAAGAAAACAATACCGCATATGCTACAGTAAGAAATAAATATTTTTATCTTTTTTTATTAGGTATACTTAAGTTTTCATTACGTATTTTAATTTCATCTTTCTGAAAATATTGATACTATGAATATTTGTTGTATGAATAAAATATGTAAGGGCTTTTATTGTTTATGAATTATTTGATGAAATCCCACAATTCAATAAAACAATAATTACTATATATATATATATATGTAGTTATTGAATTGAATAAAAGTCTTATATTTAAAAATAATAATTGTGTGATTAAAATTAAAAGATTATTATAATTAAAATGATTGCCATTGAAAAAATGCACTTTTTATAGGCTGCCATTTCATATTTGTCTGAAACTGGTTTTCCCGAAGCTAAATCTGGTGCCATCGATGTTCTTCAGACAATTTTAAACAAATCGCAACCGGAGGTGGAAGAATTGATTAAAGATGCTGGAAGTAAGAAAACGGATGCTTGGTCTGCAAATCCTAATGTGGCCAAACTATTGACTGTTGCCAACGAGTAAGTTTACATCTTCAAATAATTCTGCACTCATAATACAAAGTTAAAAAACTTAATAATGTAACCTCATTGAACCTACTTGAATCATAAACTGACTTCTTTCTTCTATTTGCGATGCAGAAAGCATTACAAACATGGCTATGTAGCTATCAATTGACAATTCAAGCTACTCATTTTTCAAATTTAATACAATTTCATATCACCAACTTTGTATTTTTATTGTAATGTTTTTACATAATAAATGTTTATATTTTGCAGAAAAATTTCTACTCCTAAGGCACAACCTCAAATTACAACTGAAGAGGAGGTCGTTGATGGCAGTGATAGCAGCAGTGATAGCTCAGATGATGAAGAAGGGCCAAAAAATAAGCATAAGCCGAGAAAGTCATAAATTATAAATACATTCTCATTAACCTAGTAGCTTTCTTTGAAAACATTGCTAAGCGTTCTCTCATTGTCACACATCACTATTATATGTAAATACATAAATATAATAAAGTATTAAAATAAATTATTATCACACATTAATTATATATTTGTTGTAAGATAGCCAAACCTATATTTTATATGATTTAATTTTTCTTTTACCATGTTTGCTCTCTATTACAACACTAAGATGGGAAGATATGTTATTTAAATTTATTAGCCATATATGTGTTAATAACGTAACGTTAATAACATAATGCTATTAGGGTTAGTTCACTGACATTTTTTACATTCTTATTATATTTTTATTTAGTAACATTAAAAACTATATGAAAAAAAGGAAAAAAAAATCAGTGAAATAATCATCAACATTTATAAAAATAATTTAAAACAGAAAAATACTTTTTTTTCTTGTTGAAAATTACAATTAAATCTTAAGTATATTATAATCACTGGTTTCATACAGAAAGAATGATGCAAGTCTACCCTTATGGACCGGGGATTCATTGATTTTCATCACATTTCAAGGAATTTTTATGATTTTTCATAATTTTTTATTGCATTATATAATAAAAATTAATTAAGTATGATGAAAATAAAATATTTTTATAATCTAGTCTGCTCAAGGCTAGCATTATTTTCCTATGTAAATACTATGAAATATAATGAGACTCGTTTGACGGTTTGACTTTGTTAGACTGGACGAAGTGAGTGGATAAGGCAGCTTTCCATACTTCAGTTGGTCAAGAGACAAATGTAGACCTGGCTTGGAGATGTACCTCGGATGCCGCAAGAGATCATAAACTAAAACTTTTTTTAACATTATTTTATAACCCAATCACTCAAACTGCATACAGTTTATCTGTGTGGGGAGTTCATACATACATATTCACAAAAATACACATATGCGTATATACACAAATATGCATGTATGACGTACATGTTGTCAAAAGATATTACAAATTTTAAATTCAATACTAACAAAATAGAATATGCTACCGTGTAATAAAAGCGAGTATAAAATAGAATGAGAATAAAATTGAAAAATATAAAACTAGTTTTCGTAAAAACATAAGTGAAAATAACAATAGAACAGTATAATAATAAAAAAGTTGTAGAGAATCCTTCAATAAGAAAAAAAATGTGTAACAAAAGTAAATGTAAAAGGTAACAAGAATAAAAATACATTGTAAAATATAAAAATGTTGTCGTTACAGATTGAATGAGATAAGAACCATGACGGCTAACAGAGTTTTCTTGCGGCTGTTTGTGACGGTCATATGCTCCATTGAGGGGAGAGGACATAGTGATGATAGTGTTATAGTATTTTATTTTTTCCAAGTGTTTCAGGAATCCAAAAGTAGTAGAATAAATTTTACAAAATTCAAATAATTTGTCCGGTCATCTAATATATATTTTTACAAAGGTGTATCTATTTTCAAATAAATATCAGGATGCGATGAATCTATTACTTTTTGTTGTTTTTTTAGTTGGATAAATTAGTAATATAAGCAAGTATATAAGCAAGTATATAAGCAAGTATATAAGTAATATATATATATATATATATATATATATATATATATATATATATATATATATTTATAAGCAAGTACCTACCATTTTTTATTTAAGAACAATAAATATGTTATATTTATGATTTGTCTATGATCAGAATCATAATATTATTTTCATTTATCTATGAATCAGTGTCTTGTTTGTCTCAGTTCTTGTTGAGGTCTAAGTTCTAAGATTTGTATTAAATTTACTAATTTAAAACAGTTACTTCCGTCTATCATGGGATAAATACATATATTTTGTAAACCTCAATAGTTTTAATACGTAAGTTATAATTTATTTTGTTCAACATTGGTTTTCGCGTTATGGTTCTGAAGACAAAAGAATTTGAAGGTTAAGTAATTTATTTTTTAAATAAACATCTAGGAGATTTTGGGGTAATTGTACTTAATAATTGAATAAATACACAAAGATTACTTAACAAACACTTCTAAGGTATGTTTTTTTTGCATATAAAATGTACTTAAAGAATACTTTGCAAAATGTTTGTTTATAATTGACAGGTGTAAGTTGTAGAATACTTTGATTTGGATAATAAAATTGTTATTTTTAAAAGTTTGAATCTAACATTAATTGAAATAACATAATGTAATTGGAGTTATCATAAAATCACGGTAATGCGTATTAATTTGATCATAATAGGTCAAAATGATAAGGTGATATGCAGGTGAGTCATGTTAATGCAGACTGATAATAAGAATAATGAAAGTAGCACTTTTCGATGCCACTGTGAAGTTTTTTATTATTAAAATAAGAGCGTCAACATAATCGCATTAATTGACATAATAATGATTTCGATTGAAAGTTTGACTTTTTTAAATATCTCCAGCAGACCTTCCCTTCTAGAGGTAATTCAACTAATATTTAATGCACCCAGAAATTATTTCTAAATTGAAATATTAATATTATGTTCACAGGAAGATGGATAAAGAAAAAATATATCTCCTCGAACAACACCGAGAGAGTATCGTGAAGGATCTCGGTGTTGAATTTATAATAGATAAGTTGATCTCCAGCAATGCCATCAGCCTATTAGAAGGGAAATATATTATTGAAAGGGTATGTTATTTATTTATTAAGCAACTTTTGCACTAGTACGTAAAATTGCTTAATATATTATATATTTTATAGCCGGGAGGCATAGTCCAGTGGTTAAAGCGTTTGTTTGTCATTCAGACGCTGCCGGTTCAAATACCAATCAAGTTTGATTTTTAAAAAAATATTTTATAAAATTATAAATTCTATACATGCCCACGTTAGGGTTGAACCACTCCTTAGGGAAAAAAAATAATCTTTGCCCTGATCTCCTTAGAAAAGGTGATTATTAAACACCCAAATATTTCTCTGGTAGGTAATTTGTGGTGTTCATATGTTCCAAATATGGAGCTCATATGGTAAAAAAAATATTTTGTATATTCAATATTTATATATATTATTCAATAAATTAATAATGAAAATAATAATTGTTTTCCAAAAAATCATCAATATCAACTACAAAAATATTTGTGATTTATAATCTAAGTGATTCTCTTCACTCTAAATTTGAGTGTAAAAAATAGATTATAATCAAATAATATGTTGATTTTTCAGTTTTGTTGGGCCAATGAAACAATGTTTTTTAATGTGTTTAAATATTTCTTTCTTATAGTTCCTGGTATGTAATTTGTCTTTCTTAAATGTATCATAAATTTTTCATAAAATGCATTTCTTCTCCTTTATCATCGTTTTAAGTGAGACAATCTAAGGGAGGAACTTTTCATCTTGAATGAATTGATATTGATCTTCAATGAATTGATTCCATCGATTCCTATTTAAGAGCCGCGGGTTCCATTTGTCTTATCTAACATATCACAGTCTTCTCCTACTCCATCCAGATATAGTGTGTGTGCCTTTCCTATTTTCTTAGATCTACCAGAATTTGACATGCCATTTTTATATGAGTCTATTAATTGAAAAATGTGTTTTCTTTAAAGGATCAACGATATCAAGCGAGTGCTCTCTTAGATGTGTTACTTGAAAAAGGAAACAAATCTTATGTGGAGTTTGTTAATGCCTTAAAAAAAGACTATGATTGGCTGTGGGAAAAACTCCAAGTTAATGATTGCTTGGTTCCTCCAAGTGTACTGGAGGATAGTATTGAAGACAGCCTGAGCAGAGGCGATGTTCCTAGATTACCCATTCACTACGTGCACAGGCTAGAACTGGTGAGTGCAATATCTCTATCAAAATCTCCAATAAAATAACAATACTGCTTGTATTCATGCTGCAATGTATTCAACCTGAAGTCATCTGTACTTTTAGCAATAATAGGGAAAAATATATTTTAACACTATAATTACAACATTAATCATAACTTTGATTTCTGGATAAAATTTAAGACATTGGTGGAAACTAGATTTCTTTTATGTATTTTTTTTTAGCATGACTTAATTGTGATAATATCAACATGTAATTATTATACATATGAATACTAGCTTAAATTAGAGATATAAGATATTTAGTATAAAATTTATGAACTTTAATTGTACACCAATGATGCTGGCGGATCAACATAATAATGCGTATAGTGTTTCAACATACGTCACAAAATCCACTTGTAACATTTATCGTATATGGTTTTTCCACGGCGGCGTGTATTCATAAAAAAATATACGCTTGTTATACGCTACCATAGATAATTTCTGTATGTAGTTAATATTCATCTTCTCTGCCCACCTCTCAAAAACATTGTCCAAATAATGTGCTTAGATTCTCAGAATATATTTACATAATTTATTTTGTTACATCATTTATCTACGGACACAGTCTATTTTTTTACAAACATAGCTTATTATTTTGACAAAATAGAACTATTCATTGTTTTTAAAAGCAAATATTTATTAAATCATACATAAGTATTACACATAAATAAGTTTTTATTCCAATTTTGCTGATAACATTGTAATTGCTGATTGACATATATTATGTATTGCTCTTTATTAACCTCTCCTCCCCGGTGATGTGTATCGACTACACATTGCTTGTAATAACTAAAATATCTCTGTAAATATAATACATACAGGGTTCAGATTTTAGGTATTCCTCCTTAATACATTTACGTATTGAAAAAAAATAAAATATTTATAATAATAGGCTCTCATCCGGAGCAGGAAATATTTTTCTAAAATCCGGAATAAATTCACCACTACACTCAAGACGCGTCAACTGCCATGAATTTATTCGACCTGTCGGAAGTGTGTGCGAAAATAAAATAAAAAAATACCCAGATACGTAGGCATCTATACTCCTCACTCTCGCTGACGTACTAATATGAGTGCGCGAGACGGCGAACCTCAGTTGCGTCAGCTACTTCAAAATGATTTCGATGCGCGCAAGCTCATCGATATGTCGACAGGCTAACTAATGTTAGTAACTCTAGGAAGTTCACGCGGCAAGGTCCGTCTGGCCGTTTGAGGTCTTCGTCTGATGTTTTTCATGTTTTTAGCTATTAAATGTCAATTATTACTGCTTATTGACATCAACTATTGTAAAATTAAGCGATATCTTTGAATATTTTCATTTTTTCGAATTTCTACTCATTTTATTCACTTTAAATCAGAATGTGTAACGGTTACACATCACCGGAACGCGCGGAAGTTTTTAACATAGTAAGGCGAGGGTTAAAAAGCAGAATAAATGATATACTTACAAAAATATAATAAATAGTATGTGAATTAATTTTCCACTACTATCTTTAACCTACCTCCAAAGGTTAGGTATTTTTAAAATGATATTCTATAATTTTTATTTTATTTTTTCATTGAAGACAAATTCAATGTAACTTTTTTTTTTATACAAATGGAATTATTTTAAAGATTTAAATTTATGATGACAAGATGCTAACTTAAAAATCAAGCTAACTATTTTAAATAGGTTCTTCTTAATATAAGTTAAAACTTATAATAAGTCAGCGAGCTTTGTTTTTAATTTCTATGACATCCACTGTATAACCATCTTATTATTCTATTTTTAAATCTTAACAACTGAGAAAATAACCTGTCTATAGTATTGAAAATTAAATATTTTCTTATTATTGGATTTCATTTATTATATGGACATATACATTTTGTATATTTCTTTATTATTGTATTAATAATTTTTCATTATTTGAAAAATAATTTTAAAATACCTTCTGTATAAGTGCCTTAAATGTTATATATTTTATTAATGATTTTTGTGAGATCCCTTGATCTTTTACGATTTATAATTTCCAATGGAAGTAAATAAGGATATATTTAAATTTAATTCCACAGTTTTATAAATTTCCTGTAAATTTATTTCTATATTACACTAAACATTGTAAATATGCTTTATTTTGGGTTTTGCGGAAGTGAAAAAAAAAAGAATATGTAACCATTTATGTCAATTGAATAAAAAAATAATTGTAATCCTAGATTTAAAAGCTGATATATATATATTTTTTAAATGATTAATTTGTGCATTTTGTTATTAGGGAGAGAGAGTGATAGAAAACCTGAAATGTTTAAAGCGACACAAAATGCTTGTTTTGCACGGAATGCCCGGAAGTGGGAAGTCCTCGTTAGCCATAGGTGCACTTAGGAATAACCCTTCACTGGTCAATGAGAAGTTTGGGGGAAAGGTTTTCTGGATCAATGTCGGTGATTGCCAAACTGAAGAACATATTGTTGACCTGCAATTACGGTTTGTATCCATAACTATTTCAATATATCATACATAAATAATGTAAAAAAGTAAATTTTATTTTCTACTTGTGCAGTGCTGACAAGTAACGAAATTGCTGCATTCTAATTGATTTATTTGTATTTTGTGTATATCGAAATCTGTTCTGAACCGTGTTACTGGACACTAGAAATCGTATTAAATATTTTATACAGTAAAAACTGAAAACTGTACAAATAAGCATTCCTATGTTGCTTAGTCTAAAGTTAAAAAATATATATTCAATTGACTTATACTATTTTACAGAAATATACTATTTTATCCAATATACTTCATGATATATCGCTGAAGTCGTGTATTGAATATCCTTTTCTTTTTTCAGGATGTATCGAAAGGTTGTCACCGGAGACGGACTCCTCGATGGCAGTACTTATTCGAGCGCAAGCTTGAACAGAAGTAGCCAGTCGTTGATACAAACCAGCGACGTCTGGAAAGACTACAAGGACACGCTGAAGGGCACTTTCGAAGAAAACAATTTTAGAGAATCGCTAATAGTCATCGATGATCTGCGAAACGAAGAGGTACTAAAGGCCTTTGACATCGGTTGCAAAATTTTAATCACCACTCAGGATTCTACATACACAAAAGAATTTCAGCCGCAAATATTGCAGGTAATTTATTTCATTATTTACCTTAAAGAAAGTGGGAGTTATTTGTTTGAAAACATTCTGTGGCCTATTAATATTAAGAGCTGACACTTTTAGATATATTTTTTTAATATTTAAAGTAATTAAATATAACTTGTGACTTTTATTAGTCACTAGCATAAGCATGCTACAAATGTCAAGTATATCAAAACATTGTAAAATATACATTTTTTATGCTATAATTAGTTCAAGAAAGTGGTACGTAAAAAAAGTGAATTTTCGTATAATCTAATGAATCGGTTTCAATAATCAAAATATGACTAAAAAAGTACCACGTAAATCAAGTAAAGTAACGTTGCTGCCCAAAAATTTTGTATAAGCAAAAATGCGTAAAAAAATGCGTATTTTGAGCAAGTATTTTTATCAGTTGTCAAGGTAATGATTCTAATTGTCTGTTAAAAATGGCTTCAGGAAAACGATGCGACTTCTCCCATCTTAAGTATTTTTTATGTATTTTTTTAATGTATTATTTTTTAATGCCATAATTTTTAAAACGAATCCAATTATCCTAAAACACATTGATATACTTGCATGATAAGATAAACATTCAATTGCCAGATTGCTTTCATAGTAAATGGTGCTGATTATACTTAAAACAATGAGAATAGCCATTATTAAAATCACACAATAACCATGGAATGTAATAGTAAAAGGTGATTAGAAAAATCCGTACAAAAAGAGTGACCAAGAAACAATGAATTATAAAATTATATATGCTTTAGGAGTGTTTTAGCCCCCTAGTGGTCTATAAAATTCAACAGGATCTTGCATGTAAAATTAATATAAATTGGTTGTGTGTGAATTCTAGCTTTTGAAGAGATACAGATTTCATGTGGGAAGAAACATATGCCAGGAGAATATTATCTTTTTTTTTCTTTTCCTAAGTTTACATATGTCAACTGTTTAGAGAAGTTTAAAAAGGGTTAAAAAAAATTACAAAATAAATTGAAAAATCAACAGAACTGCGACATTTACACAAGTCATTTAGGCTGCCATGTCTAGGTCAATTATACAATTTTTATCTTTGAATACCTTACTTTTATAAAAAGAGGACAAGTTTAAATGCATCACGGTAAAATTATCCTATTAATGTGTATTTAACATAGGATTGACTTGTTATTTCAGATTGAAAATCAGCTCACAGAATTGGAGTCTTTACAATTGATAGGCTCAGCTGTGATGTGCAACATAAATGATCTTCCCGAGCAGGCCAAGAAGATTCACCATCTGTGTAAGGGAGCTCCGCTGCTGATGGCCTTGCTGGGGGGCATGCTGGCGGATGACAAGGAGGCCCTCAAGCACGACAAGAGTCATTGGAATTATTATGTTAATAAATTAAAAAAGAAGGACAAATTGATGTCAGTATATTCATAAATTATAGTCCTACATATTTAGATGTCGACTTTTCACTTTGAGATTTATTTTAATTATTAAATAAATAATGTTATTTTAACTTCCTTAACATGGATAACCTGATCCGTATAAAAACATGATATAATCAAATTACGTATGTAATATAATGTCATTCTACCGCTTATATTGAAAGGTTTTACTATTATGTTATAACCTTCTCTAAATAACAACCCTACTATAACAAAATAGGCAGAGTTTTTTTGTTGTATTATTATGTTATTTGTTTTGATTTCAGACCAAATTTATTTAGAAGCCAAACAAACAGTAAACCTTATTCTGCCATTGAAATGTGCATCAATTCACTGAATGACGACAGCCTGATAGCCAGTTACAAAAAGCTTGTCGTTCTTCCGGACAATGCAAAAATATCAACTAGAGCTCTCAGTGTCGTTATGAATCTTTCCGAACCCAAGGTTAAAGACATCATGAAACGCTTAAAGCACAAATCGCTAATCATCGAACATTATAACGTGGACTTGAAGAGCTATCAGTATGAGGTACACGATGTGATAATGGCCTACTTGAGATCGGGCAACAATAAAGAGGCGACCCGAGAGAAAAACGAACAAATCAAAAGTCTGCATTCGAGTCTGATACTTAGATATAAAGATATGTGCTTAGATAATGATTTAGTAAATTTACCAAACGACGGATACATCCTTCACTATGTAGGGTACCACATCAAGAACACAGGAAACGTTGATAACATGTGGCAATTGTTCAAATCGCTTTATTCCGATTTGATTTTTATTGGAAATAAAATTCGCGCCGCTGGACCGGCGGACGTTCTCCTAGATTTTAAAATTTACTCCGAGCACATAAAGGTTTGATTTGTGATTTATTCTTAACAAAGACTAATTGAATTTCTAATTTTCACTCTTTAAACATCATTTTAAATTAAGCACTTTGTCATTTTTACTATGTGTTTAAATGTCACTTTGATATAATCCTTATCAACCGCATTAAATATTTTCACCATCGAATTGTTTTTTTTTACTAGCTGTTGAAGATTTCCAGAAATCTTTTCCTTTGTAAAATAAAAGTTAATATAATAGAGTTAACTGACGATTATGATATGTAAAATTTGTAGTATAAATCTTAAAAGTTTGTTTAACTTACTTATACTGTACATATTACCAGGTAATGTGATAACAGCTTTTAACTACTACTTAAATCATGAATTAACTAAAATTAGAAGTATTATTCTCTTAAAAAGGTGAATATGTATATACTTTTATGGACATTACCCGTTGATAATATGAATGTTCTTATAAAGTACAAACAACCTAAGAATCGTTATATTTTTTGGCGTTTCAAAACGAGAACTCTTAAAATTCATTGACAAGAAAGTGAAAATTAAAGAATATAAATGATTGTCAAAAATTGAATATGCCTTTCATTGCGATGGTGTTATATTACTAATCTCACGCTTCCTAAACATTTTAATGAATTTTCTCATTTGTTATTATCTACAACCATGTTTCGTAACCCCACAATACTGATTTATGTTGTGATCTAATTTCTTTTTTTAGAAAGATTCCGATGATAATTTCATAACTGAACTAACTAACTTCATCACAAGGCACGGTCATGATTTACATCACTATCCAAATACTGACATTGTACAGAGTATTCTTCAGCACGATCAAGGGACCAAGTTGCACAGGAAGGCCATGGAGCTGGCGTCTCATCCAGACAACAAGGAAATACTCCATTTTCAATTCCAGTAATAACTTATTTTCTAAATTTAATGATGTAAAACTATTTTATTAATTTATGAGAATGCTATTTGAAAATATCGCTTACTAAACATTGCTTGCTATTATATAATTTAAAATTAAATTAACTTATATTTATAATTAAAAATGATTGAAAAATACATTCCGTACCATTAACAAATTTTGAAGAACCATTCTCTAGTATATGAAAATGCTGCATTATCAGATGAATAAGATGAAATCTTTACAAAAATCCACTTCAGAGTGTTTTTATGGTCATTAAAATCAACTTTAATCATGCTTTTAATATAAAACCAATAAAGTTGTATTTGATAAGACCTACTAATTATCTAATCAACATTTCTTGTATGGAGAAAATGGTAGTACTTTTCTTTATTTCATGCTTTTTATATTTAAATAAAAAAACTTCCGTAATTGAAGGTCTGAAGAGGAAATTCCAGAGACAAATAGCACCAATTTAGATGTAGGCGACAGGCATACAAAAAATAATGCCATTAATTTTATCAGACTCTGGATGGATTATGTGTTAATTGGATACCAAAATGGAACAATTACTGTGAGTATAATAACAATAAATTTAATGAAGCTAAAATAATTAAATTTATTTAAAATATAATATTGCAATGAAATTAAAACATACTTCTTATTTATTTACACAAAGTAACACTTTTATTATTGAAGATAAATCAATAATGAACTGAAGGATAGATGCTACTATTTTATATATTTTGTATAAATTGATTTGACTAATAGTCAACTATGTGATTATCTAAAAATATATATTGTAGTAAATGCCTTGTAAACTTGGATAAAATATGTATTGTTGCTATTGATTTTTTTTAAAACAATAATAATTTTTTACAGCAATGGTGCTTCAATGATGATTATCAAATCTTCACTAATTTGAAAATCAAATCATTCTTCAGACATTCAGAGCCTGTAAAGTGTATTGCAGTGTCAACAAAAGAGCCATTTGTAATGGCTTCCACTAGCAACACTGCCTTAAACATTTGGGAAATACAAGATATTCAGTTTGATAGTCAATCTGAAAATTTCGATATCGAAGAGAATGGTTCGTATAATGTAATATGGCTTAAAATACTAGCTCGTATTATGCAAATATCCATGGACATTGACTAAAAAGCAAATGTAATAAAAAAATCTTGGAGAACTAAAAATATTTTTTGTTATTTCATATATTATTCGAACCTTGACGATAAAGCTGCAAAATGTATGTCATCCAATGCGTATTTCAATGTAAAACTAACTCCAAATAATGCTACAAAAGTAATCATTAGTACAATAAATGTGATTTTGAAATACTTTTATCCTCTTAGATCCATTTTCATTCCAAATTCTTACCTAAATACTAGTGGCAAGCTTTGAAACGCTTTTACGACGTCATCACTTCTTTACTTCATGCGATCTGAATCCCATTTAGAAACGGAAAGTACATTTGAAACCTTTTCAAGTTATACATAAAACTCACCACAATAGTCAAATGTCAGAGAATCCTCTGGATGGCCAAACTACACGGTGTTCTTGTGCAAATACTTATGTTTATGTTATTTTTATTCTTCTATTGCAGGTGATAATTTCCCAACGTGCGATAATTCTTATGACGCTATATCTCCCGCTCTCCATAATTACGGAACGTGTTATGGAGTGTACTGGGGGCACAGGAGCAATGTTCTGATGATGTTTACTAACCCTGGGAGCACAATTATCCTGTACAACTGCGATGGAACTGAACGCCGAGTTATCAGAGCAGAAGAAAACATTTCCATAACTAGCGGCATTCTGTCACAAGATGACTCTTTGATTATCTTTGCCTATGAAAAGCCGATGAATCACAGTCATGGCATCCATGTTTATAACACGACAGGCCTCAACCTGATGAGATTTGTTGAAACTGAACCCTTGCTGATGCTAGATTCAATACCGGGTATTTAACTTTTTTATTACATTGTATTTTTGATAAATTTAACAGAAAGGTACGAGGATGAAAATCATATTTAAATTTGTTTCGTCCAAATGTATGGTGAGTTTACGGGACTCAATAGAAATCAATTTAAATTTTTACTATAGTAAGAAGTTAAAGTTATGTTAATAGTTTATCATGTTTTATTACCCGTCAGAAGAGTTATTTAAAATGTATGAATTTAGTTATAATTATAAAAAATAATTGGACATATATTATTTCAGGTGACTCTAAAAGCGTACTGGCTCTAACAAGAGATCGTATGAAGAAGCACACCTGGAAAAATGCTCTTCCTCTCGTATTGAAAAAGACAAACCAAGTAAAAACAAGCAATATAGAGCACACGATAATTGCTAAAGCAGGAGATTTTTCTGATGACTACAAATTCCAAGCTGGATGCGTGGCAAAAGACGGGTCGTGCATTTTTATATCGACCACCAACTTTCGCATACTCGTGTACAACTTCGAAACAAAAACCTTAGTTTGGGAACTTAATAATCCAAGGGGGTGAGTGGTTTTGTGTTTTTTAAATCCTTAAAAAAGAAAGAATTATCATACATATTTTAATGTATGATGTTTATTTTTTATTACAGTGTAATTATGTCCATTGATACCTGCATGGATTCAATCGATGACGTACACCTTCTCATTACCAAGAGCAGTGACGACATCATCAAGTTATGGAATGTTCCTTCTAGTCTAATTTCTCCGTTGACTAATGCAGTCAGGTAATTGTTTTTAATTTTAATACTTATACTAACATCCTCCTCTCTCTTAAAAAGTTGTGATTCCGTCGCGTGAGGGCATGATAAGGAGCAGGTCAGCAAAACAAAGACTTTCTTTTAGAAGCACATTGACATATATTTACATTAAAACTTTACAAGCTTCGAATGACATGCCGCCGGCTGTAATGCGACCTTCTCGGTCGTCAACACATAACTGATCTCCGCGCTAGGTATGGGCTCTCGCCCGCGCCATGAGCGGCGGTGTCTCCAACTAACACACCTGTTAGCGGAACCATTCAAAATGACAACATGGCGTCACATAAATGCACGACAAGCGGCCAGAAATAAGAGACGAAAGATCATATATCGAGGTTTTCGGTAACAGCCAGCAAGGGCTACATCATGCTGATGTCAACACATTCTACTTGTACTATCACATCAGTGGGAATATATTCTCATGAAGTCACTTGTTGAGAAGTGTTTGCATATTATCATAAAATGCAGCTCAAAATAAATTGCTTTATGATTTTAAGAATCTATATTACAAAATCAAAAATACATTCTATCTATCGATTGTTATGAATATGAGATTAAATCTCTAGGTATCTCGGGAAAAACCTGATTAATAAATCCGATTTATTGTATTGAAAATGCTTATATTTTCAGGAAACCGCAATACTCTCTAAAGTTTGATTGTATATTTGATAAGCGACATCTCAGCTCGCCTTCAACGGCGTCTGATATTCGTCAAGAGGTGGAAGGTTCGCCTTTACGCAGAGCGGAAACTTTGTGCACACCCTCGGAGAACAATGGCAAGGTTCTGGTCCGCAAGACAACAAGTCTCGACAGACGGTCCCTCAGGCCTCTGAACATCAAAATAATTTCAAATTTAGGCTACCCAGATGCTACCCCTATGATTGCTGTTATTACCGATAATTACAAAGTACAGGTACGCTTTAATAATACAACAATTGATAATATAATCATTTACATCACTTGTTTGTACAATTTGAATGGAGTAATATAAATAGTATTATTCATCAGAAAGGATACATACTCGTACATGATTAGTCAGTTAATTGATTCTAGTGGTGTTGAAGGAGTAGGGAAAAAAGATACATTAATCTTATGCTATGTTTACATGAACTGAATGCCAGTAAGTAGATATAGCCACGCACACACATTTATCAACATGTAAAGTTGTTTTTTTGCGTCCATTGTCGAGCAAATAGAAATGTGTTATATTTACTCTCAGAGTAACTGTTTATTTACTTATTTTTAAATTAAATAATACTGAAGTTAGCAAGAGACTGGGTGCTGGTAAAATTAACTGAATGAACAGCTTTTAACAGAAAAATAAACATTCATATGTTATATTTATGTTTTTTTTTAGCTTTTACGAGGAACCAAAGTTGTTGCCGAAACAATTAAATCAGAGATCCCCATTACTGCGGTCGCCCTTTCGCCTTGTGGACAGTATTTAGCCTACGGGCTAGAGAACGGCGTCGTATATAAATTCGTATTCAAAACAAGAATTTCAGAAAAGATCATGAACCTGAACGAGCACGTCAAATATTTAGAATTCCTAAAGGACGAAATCCTCGTTGCGGCCGGAAAAGAAAGCGGACTTTCGGCTTACGAGTCGTATTCCTTGAAAGAATATGGATTTATCGTTAAGATGATCATCAGAAGCGGTTCCGAGCTCGGTTCGCAGGAGCTGATGGACGATATTATCGTTAGACACAAACGGAGTACTTCCGATTCCGGGGATTCCGATCTGATGAAGAAGTCACCGACGTCTTTGTCCAGCTTCTCCATGATAGATGGCTCCATGAGCCGATCTTATCCGTTTGGAGAAGGACGCCTGCACAAAATCTCGCCCGTGGTGAAGTGCTTCTGGCTCGAGAGGAGTGGGCTGCTCTGCGTCACCCGCGATGGAAGTGTAAAACTCTGGAACCTGGAGGACCCCCGCTTGATAAGCGTTCTCATATGCAAACAGCACGACTTCAGTGTGACCTGCGTGTCTTTGAAGAAAAAGAGGCATTTACTGCTGTGTAGCTCTAACGGATCCTTTCAGGTATGTATATATTCATAACATCAAGTTTAAATGTTTTTTTTAAACAATTTTAATATAAGAAAAATTAAAATAAATTATATATACATTTGTTTAGAAAATTTGATTTACTTTTTCTGACATTGTTCTATATTGAATAATTATTACCCATCCCTGTTGGAGCATCTTGATGTACGGCTGTGAGACATGGTGCTTATCTGAAATTGATAAAAAAAGGCTAAAGAAAGGCCTTTGAGATGTGGTCATACAGAAGAATTCTCGGAATTTCCTGGAGAGACCACGTCACAAATAATGAGGTCCTCAGGATAATCAAGGAAGATAGGCACCTAGTAAGAACCATCTCAGAGAGGCGAGCCCGATGAATTGGTCACATCATGCGCCACGATGATCTTCTTCACGACATTGTGGAGGGGATGGTTTAGGGTAGAAACTGTAGAGGGCGCCCTAGACGGGAGTATTTACAGCAAGTATTCGAGGACATGAATTGTAGCGCTTATGCTGAGCTGAAAAGGGTTGCGGAGGACCGAGAGGAATGGAGATCGAGATGCAAGATTCTGTTGCTGCAAACCAATACATCGGATTGATACTACAAAGAAGATTACCCATCCCAATGGTTAATTATATTTTACTCAATCGTTTTCATATTTTTCAGATATACAATTTAGACAATAGATCAGACTACACAATGACATTAGATGCGGGCTTGTATGATTCAAACAGCATAATTGGTAACATTGTCAGTTGTGATATCTCTAATGATATTAAAATATTGGCTTTCGGATTGAGTTCTGGAGATATTGTGGTAAATGTATTTTATTTCTTCATTATGAATTGTAATGTAAATTATGTTCTCAATCAAAACATCTAATTATACTTTTTTCAATGTAATCATATTAAATACTGCAATAAATCTACAATACTTACATTTGGTTACATAAGAATCGTGCAGCTAAGATTTTGATTTAAAATATTTTATTATGAAAAATATTGTAAATTTATTCAAAAAGGTGCTCCCTTACCTTGTCATTTCTCACAAAGTCAATACATTGTCTTTTCAATAGTTTTCAAAACCGTTTAATATATCCTATAAATTGTGAATATATCATTAAGAATATAAATTATAATATATTACTTTTATTTTCAGCTGTGGGACATCAGAAAAAAATCCATTATAACCAAATTGAAACTGCACCAAACAGCTGTTCACTGTCTCAAATTTTCTCCAAATCCCGTCGAATGTGAACCAAATTCCTCCTCTCCCACCGTCTCTTCTGGCAAAAAAGATAACTCAAACGATGCCAAGACGCCGCTGGTTCTTGTGTCCCTGGCTGGACAGATTGCCTGGTGGAATATATCATCTATAGTTACTGCCAAAACACAACCAAAGAGGTACTCGGAGTAAGTACCACAATTATCATATTGTTATTTTTACTAAACCACACAAAAATCATGTGGCAGAATTAAGTATATTTAATCTAATTAATTGCAAAACTCAAACCATTTATATTAATGTTTGAAAAGAAGATTTTGGTAAGCTACTCTTGTTTTATTTTATGTTATTAATTGAATAATATTTAATATTCTACTAGTTGCATGTATTTCTACCACTTATTGAATTTGCTTGATATAAGTATATATAAACAGTGACACTTAAATGTGCAATGGTTCATTAAGGAAGGTTTTGTATGAAGATATGAATAAATGTATTATTAATACTGATAAGTGTACTATATTGATAGAAGCTACCGAACAGTTTTGAGAAGATTATGGTTGATGGTAAATATAAAGGGATATATTTCATTCAATCGATTTTGCCAAGAATAGATTTGGATTCTTAACACGGAAGCATTGAACGATTTGAATGTTGTGCACGAAAATTGCAAAGAAACTTAAATAGAGATGACATGTAGATAAATAAATGTCTATTGAAACTATATCCAACTCTATCCAACTATCTCCACAACAATTACTAGAATTGTTTTTCTATGTTCGTAGGGGCAGTGCTTATCACATTCTTACACCTCGGTCGGCAACAAACAATATTTCGTCGCATTCCAGAAACGGAAATGCTGAGAACCATTTTTCATTTCCTGAAGCTGCCTGGGAGTGTCGATGGAAAGGAAAAAGGTATCTGATAATTTAAATGACCAACTTCTGACCAAGTCTTGTGTGAATCCTAAAATTCAGTTAAAAAATATAAATAAATTACATGGTATATTGGCTCTTGGGTTTAGTTATGTGTGTCGAATTCTCTCATACAAATATTTCGACTGTCATTGTAGGGGTTCTTCTTCAGAATTGATGACTTCATCAACAAAGTCCTCATCCCTGTAGAAGACCCCTGCAATGGTAGTCAAAATATTGGTACCAGAGACTTTGCCACTCACGGCTAAACCCAAAACCCACAATACCAAGTCCAGCTGTGAAAACCTAAAGAGCTATATAATATTTTGCATAACTAGAAAAATTAAAAAGGATGTATTACATAACATAGCTTAATTAATTTATTTGTTTAGGTGCAGGAAGAACAGTCAAAGGAAGGATCTGATGGCTTGTATTAAACTTATTGGAGACCGAGCTTATGAATTAGCTGTTGATGATAACTTTTCGAGGTTCGTCACCATCGACCGCTACGGTGCTGTGTATATAATGAATATTCTGGAGACGATAAAGGTCAACGGCCACGGGTCATGATGCTATTCTTACATCCGTGCTAGTATTTTATCACCGGGTCTGATGAATTATATACGTATAATAAATCATATTTCTTCTATGAATAGTTTGATAATCAATGTGTCACTAACAAGTATTTCACATTTAAAAATATACACTAACATAAGATATGATTTATGTAACCAAAATTTTATGAAAATATTTTCATATTACTTAGGATTTTGAAAAATTTGGTAAGCTTAATAATACCCAACTCAATTCAAGTAAAATTATCTGTTGGACAGACCATATTTAGAATAAATGTAGTATTTCTTAAGTGTTTAATATGAAAATAATTGATTAAATAACGAGATTATGCTGATATTTTAAAAAACCAAAATATAATAATCTTTACCTTTTTAATAAAAATCTAAATATATTTTCATCATAAAATCACTAAACATAATCCTTAATCAGAAATGTATTTACATGCAATTATAAGACCATTAATTAGAGGAAAACGTCACACAAAATAACCTTATTAGGACATTATTCAATACGGTCAAGGGCCTTATTGTGTAAAATTAAACCAGTTGTTTAATAGTATTCCAATAGATTATTATTATTCTATTATCTTCCAACTGTCAAGCAATTATGAGAACTAATAGTCACGTTAACAGATTTTAATAAATTTTTCAAACTACATAATTATTAAGAACAAAAATGACAAATGGCCAAAGCTTCAACATTATGCTATTTATTTGAAATACTATTTGACCAAAAGCTGACCAAAATTAGTCATTTTAGTAAATATTCAAAAGTATTTTGGGAAAAATGTGATTCAGGTTAATTTTAAATTTATTTGCAATGTTATTTGAGTGCTTTGGGCTGTTTGCCATTTAGGTTTTTTTTGTAAACTTAAGAATGTTTTTTATAAACCGTTGATTATCATTAAGGTTGTTTATTTTATATTATAAAATTAGGTGTATTTTAATATGTTTTCTATACCTATTACCATAATTGCTTAAATCAATTTGAAATTGTTGCAATATATTTTTATTATCATTATTATTGCAATGAATTCATATTTAAGTGTAATTAGCCTGGGTTTAAATTTGTATAATTCTATCGCAATTGTAGTTAATATTTAAAAATAAATAACATAAATTAAATTAAGATTAAATTGCAAATAGAAATATTGATGATAGAATTAGTCAAATGTAAACCCCAATTATAATACATTTTATATTTAGGAATGTGACATATTCCTTGTGTATCACTGAGAACAAAATTGAAAATAATTCAATCGTGATGTAGGACATCAATGACTTTTAATAATAACAATAATAAGACTTCTGTCCTTTTTGTGATATAGAGAGAAGGGATTATTGTTAACGGTGCACAATATTTTCATTGTGATGAACTAGGTACTATCTTTTTATCTCTAATGCACATGTATTCTCCTACATGTTGCATTCAAAGTTTATAATCGTGTCTACTTTGAATGGAACTGAATTTTGACAACGCCATCCATTTTATACCAAGAAGATATTGTAATGTTATTTTCGTACCTAAAATATTTTCAAAATTAATCATTATAAGATCGGGAATCAAACTAATTATTAAGCTTTTATCAGTTCACTTAACATGTATTTTTTTTGTCATTCAAATTGTTGGTTGTTGCTTTGCTCTTCTTTCCTTTCGGTGTCGCCTGATAAGTCACTTTCATAAGTGTTTAGGTACCATATTCACCTATGATTAATGTTACCGACTGATTTTATAATGTCTAAATCAATGTGATAGGTTAACTTTATTAAGTAATCTAATATAACAACGAAAAAGATAACAAAATTGCAATATTTTATAGTTAAATTTTATGAAACTTTGAATGTTCATTATGTAATTATTATTAACAATAAGCATATATTTACTATGGTTTTTGTAAATATTAATTACTAACAATATTGATACTCGTTCATGTATTTGTATTGAAATTATTTGGTAATCATTTTAATTAATAATTAGTTAAAGCCTTAGTCCGTTAATAAAAGAGGGCTATTTCGAACAAAATGTAAAGTTGGATCAAAGCAAGTTTGTTTGAAAGTATAAATGTAAGTTAAAAATATATACATACATATATTCTTATATGTTTGATTTAAGTTTTACTCAGCCATTTAAATTTTTTAAGAGCCATTCAAAATAAGAACAATACTGTAACTCTAAGGAGTAAATTATGTTTTTTGTGATAAGTTAAAAGTACTATGAGCTGGTACTATAATGCCCTTTTTATATATCTGGGTTTATTGACAATCTTTACTAAACTTTTGTATTTTCTGGCAAACCGGATAGTAAAGCAAACATTTTTTTTCATTCCAGTAGGGTATTTAACTCATCACATAAACAAGTAAGTACACTCTTCCTTAAGGTTGCAGAATACTTTTTTTTAAATATAATAGTTTTATTTTTATTAGTTTATCTGTTATTGTTTATATAAGTTTTAATAACGTAAATAAATCTCATAATGTTCTCCTGTAATTATGGGCAGTAATTATTCAATAAATAATTAATTTATAACAGCTTATGCCCGTAATTAGATAACATCATCATTGATAGCATGGATTTAAATGACTTGCACGCAGAGCTTGATGTGTTCGTCTATGTTGACAAACATTTATGTTAAAACTTGTAAAATTTATGTCTCAGAAGCGTAGCAGTATTCAACTTGGATTCGTAAACATGACATCAAAGATAATAAAATGTGTTCATTTAATTTAAAACCTAAAATAGTTGTATCATCCACTGCCCATTATGAGATTATACACTGGTTTCAGTTGCTTGTTTTACATATTTTTTTATGTTTAATTTATTACACAATATGACTGTTTAATGGAACTGGATTGATCACTCGATTCCTTAATTGTAGTGGCTATTTTATCCAATATGGATGTAGCAAAAATATATAACAGAATTTATAAAATGAAAACTGGGATTCCTGTTGCTCAAAAAGTAATTATTATTTAAGGCTAAAGCATTATAAATAATTTTCGATTTACATATTAAAAAAAAGGACTATTAACATGGCTAATAAGAATTGAAAGATTGAAATACCTTTTGAGGAGAGACAGAGCTATACAAAAAAATCATCTATACAGCCTAGAGCAGTATTGTAAAGTTGTGCAGTGTTATACATTGTTACAGCAAAACACTGTATCTGAAATGAAATAGAGGTAAAAAGATGATTCAGTTTGTTTAGCTCTGTTGCTTTTTAGGAGTTAAGTAATTTTTCAGTTTTCATCATTCATGTTAGTAGCCTTTAGAAGGATAATATATAAATGCGACTAGTATTTTTCAATGTAGTTAATTATCAGAAAATGTACAAAAGATAATACTATGAAGAATGTAATGACAATTCAGTGTGCAATTGAGACGATAATATTTATTGCATCAAGAGTCTTATTTTAACAACGAAATATTCCATATTTATTATTGGAACTCAAAATCGTTTCAAAAATTTGATTTTAATAAAACTATTGCACAACTGGATTTTGAAATCAAAATTATGAACATTCAACTTTAAAAATTATCCATTAAATATCAGTTTTATTTACTGCACTTATTTTTAGCCGCACATGAAAATTTTCATCCCGTTTGTATCGAAAATCTAGATTCTAGAATGTCTTATGTTAGCAAGAAACTTATACATAATTACATATAATTATTCTTTAAATATGTTCACATACATATGATCTCTATGCATTTATCTGTTTTTTTTTAATGAAACGACTGTTAGTACTTTTTATGATATTATACAGTATAGGTCAAAAGCAATTTTCAGGGCACAACACAAGAGATTGATAAGATAATCGTGAAGAATTTAATTAGCACACTTATTTCATATTTTAGAACTTATAACTATTTTTCTAAGATTTTTATGTGCAATATTATAGTAATATATATTCAGTAAAAATATTTGAGGTCTGTAGGAAAGTTCTTTGCAATGTATTTCAAACAAATAGTTGTCACAACTTCTCATAATCTGTTCAAATAGATTGATACAATTATTTCGGATTATTCAAGACAATTTGTAAACTAATTATTATTTGGTTTAACCATTTATAATACTTCATTGTAAAATATCACAAAATTTGTTAATCAATATCCACGTATGGTTGTTTTTTTTCATAGGTTGATTAAGTTAACATCTTGTTGTTATTGTATTAACAATTTTATAAATTAAATTTATGTTAAATAACTTCTTAGGTTTTTACGGCCAGATTTGGTATTGTAGACCCCTGCGATGGTGGTCGAAATATTGGATCGAAACAATTCGCCACACACGGCTAAACCCAAAAGCAACAATACTAAATTTATTTCACCCTAATATTTATGAATATATTTTGTATAATGTACCTCTACTTTTACTTATTGTCTTCCTTAATAGTGTAAATAATAAAGGCCATGTTGCACTAAAATTTAAATGTATAAAAGAAGATTCGTTAGTCATTTTTTAAACTTGTATGATCATATGATTATCGTACAGGAATGAAATATGTTCATATGATCAATTTATTTTAACTGTATTATTTGAATAAAAGGAATATTATTATTTCTTGATTTTGTATAATACAAGTATAGCGGCATATAAATATAATAGCGTCTGAAAGATGTGCCAAGAAAGGTAGTGATATTTTTTATAAAATAAACTAATTTTATTAAGTTTTTAGATAGATTTTTCAAAAGATCTTTAAAAAAACTTATACATAATAGTATATCTTTTTTTTTTACTATATCTTACCAAGGAATCTATTTAAATTTATTTTTTAATTTTATGTAAACACATACAGGATAGTAATTCTGAAGTCTGTGGAATGCTATGACGCTTACCATGGTGAATATGGAGTGTTGATCCGCCAACGTCATAGACTACAGCCCAAGATTCAAGCATCATCCTTACTATTTACAGGAATTTACTATGAATGGGTGGTCATCACGGGAAGACTATCGTCTACCACCGATTTTAATTAATTGGTTATGACTGGCATTTTACAGGTGAGGGATCAAATTCACACCAACCGGGGTGAATTTTAGAGCTCAGAAATCTATTAATTTTTTTTTCTCTGTCGGGGATCGAACCCATAACCTTTGGCTTGCAAAGCAAACGCTTTGACCATTGAGCTAATATATTACAACAACAAACATTTATAAACTCACATATATGACTTTTTAATTGAATTTCAGTAATAATAAGATGATCTTGAATTTTTTTTTAGTATTCTCTCATACAATAATCACTATTTAATTAGAGGCTCCCTCTTTGACGCAAGGGGTATATCAGTTAAAAACCGATATTCTTTAAATTCGAATTTTGTTAAAAATAATATATTTGTATCTTGGTTTTTGAAATAACTGAGGTTGTCTGTATGTATAAAGTATATATTTTTTAATATTGTATATATTTAAATGATTGTAAAATGTGCCTTATTTTGTGGAGTGTGTAATAATATGTTTTGCACACAGAGTGCTCAAATTGAATAAATACGTTTTATTTTATATTCTTACATTTATTTCTGCATTACTTTTTCTTATTCTTAATTCAAATTATTGAAATGTCCTAATTGAAGATGTCTCCAATCTTGTGTTTAAATATTTCATCATGTATTTTTTACTGTATTTATTTTAACTTATTGACAAAAATCGACATTCAGTGGTACCTTGACATACGAGTTTATTTCGTTCCGCAACCTTGCTCGTATTTAAAATTACTCGTATCTCAAAGCAACTTTCCCAAAAGTCACAAAACGCGAGCACAATTTGCAACGTGGTGCAACTGGCCGACTCGCTAAGCCGATTACTCGTATCTCAAATTTTGCTCATATTTCAAAACAAAAAATCGCTCGCTCGACGGCTCGTATCTCAATAAACTTGTTGGGGCACTCCTATATTAAGGTACCATTGAATGTATTTTTGAGTTTCGTTGCCCCTCCCTGTCCTCTGGTCCATACTTCTGGAATTCTTCCAAAATATACTGGTTTCTTATATCTGGATCAATGACTAAAATTACTGATGTATTTTAATACTATTTGATACTGTTCCTTTCTTTCCAATAACTAATGTATTTTTTTATGAGCCATGCTGCTTATTTGAGTGCAAATTTACGAGGAAATGTCCACTACAAAAGAATTTTTAACCCTTTCGTTACGGCTCGGTGGAATAAAAAATATACTGTCAATATGGCGTGAATTTTTCAAACCATTTTTTTGTTGCTTAAAACTAGTATTTGAATGATTATCTTATCTGATTTATCTGTCTTATTTTCATATATCACATTGATTCTTCTATCCTTTAGCTATCAGATGATGCATAAAAAACTATTATATTTAACAAACATTCATTATATAACTCCATACATATGGTGGCATTGACACATGTGGTTTACAGAAAAATCGCTTCTGTGACAAAACCTAACGATATTTATTTACATGCTTCACAGATTCCTGTAAAGAATACATGTAGGTCGATAAAGGGAATGACTGCACTTCCAATTTCCTACCTTAGATGTCACAATGAGTACTGAAAGTAGCAAAACAATATATCACGTCAACTCATGTCAACGGTCGGGGAATCTTTGACGGCATATGCCGACTACCGATGCGAAAGGGTTAAGAATTATTTCATCCTCCTATGAGGGGTATCAAATGCAGATTCTTCAATATTAAAATTTCTTTGAACATTTTTATGTAGTGTCATATCAAATTTTGGTGCCATGTATATAAACTGGAAGTAATCATTCAATTCTTTTTCTTAATTAATGTTGCATAAGATGTTATTTCCTAATGCAAGTAAAGCTGAGCTAATTGTTATTGATATTGCATAAAAATATGTCCAGTACAGTTTATATATATAAAAAATATATGCTACTTTTAAAGCGAGCTTTAAATGATTATAATTTTATACTATTAAGTATTGATTTGTTTGTTAAAAAAAATCTCTCCGTATAATGTTTGTATGTAATGTCAACTAATATATATATTTTAAATTTTACTACTTCATTTCATAGCGATGTGTAATTTTTTTTATATATTCAAAAGCTTTTATTGTCAGGTACTTTTTTTAAAGTTTTGAATTTTTTCCGTAATTAATGTCATTGTTATTCTAAATGGAAGTTATTCTATTTCTAAATAAAATGCATTTGAATCTCAAATCATTTATAATTTTATAAAAAAAAAAATTCAGCAATAATGTTTGTAAAACTTTATAACGGTTGTGAAAATGTGTAATGAGTGGAAACCGGTTAACATAAAAAATGTAACCCTTATATTTTTTGATTTCATTGAAAATTCTATAGAGAAATATCTCATTGCTCTGCCACTTTCAAGACATGAAATACCTAAAGGTATTAATTTACTCCATAGTAGTATTTGTTTTTTTAATCTATTTTTGGGATAATCCAAATAAATACTTAGAACATAAATGTATTGAAGTGTATTTTTTTGAGATCCAATTGAGCATTTGGTTTTTGTGAATAAATGAACATTGTCGTTTAACCCATTCAGATGGAATAACGAGCCTGACTCGTGGTGTGTAACCAGGTCCAAAAGTAAAAACCACTAGTCTGACTCGCGGTAATTTTATTCGTTCCCTAATTAAAAAAAATTGCCTGGACCTAACAGAAGCATTGCTAAAATATACTCCAGCTAGAACATACAATGTGCGAGGTGGACCGAGTACATCAGAAATCCCATCACAGCTCAAAAATTATGGACATTTTGTGAGACATATCCCACCAACTAACAAAAAAATGCACCCTACAATGGCTTGCAAAGTGTTTACAAAAAAATTAAAAAAGGAGTGAGACAACCTGGGAATGCGAATTGTGTCTTGTTCCACTGCATGTTCCAGAGTGTTATAAAATATATCATACAGTTTTGGACTATTAAATTTTAATTTTTCACCTCTAAAATGAAAGGGGTAGAAATACAGGATAAGGCTTTTATACCAACCCCTATTCGTCATATAATATATTAAACTTTGTATTTTCTTCATCTTTTAATTCTGTATGTGTCAATGTTCCAAAATAGTTTCAATTTTGTATGTGTATATTGCTATCAAACTCTAAAATAAAATAAATTTACCTTATTTTTTGCACCTTTAGCAAAAAAAAAAGATGCTGCTTCAAAATCAAAATTTTTGAAAAAAAAAATGATGTCTGAATGGGTTAAACAGAAATGTGTTTTATGTCATATGAATTTGAATGTACGAAATTGAGTAATATTTATCCCAGAAAATAATATAGTATCATGTGCTAAAGTAATAAGCATTTTCATGTTAAATGGTTTTTACTGTATTTACATTAATATCGAAAATATTAATTCTTTTAATAAAAAAATCAAAAGATTTTCAATGCTCTGAAAAATAATGTACAGTCTGAATTATTTTCATTACTTTATACTTGTATAAACTGCGTACTTTATTTTAGTTTTATTTTATTCATCTACCTCTTTCATGGTTAATTCAATTGCAATAGATTTTTAATGAAGTCTAAAAAAATAACTATTAAAAATATAGTTTCTTTTAGAGATTTTATGATTTTAGTGTCACAATATTTAATTTCTCATTTTATTATTATTTTTACTTATCAATGTTTTATAAATATGAAATATTTAAAATAAAATTGTTTTTTTTTTTACCTTCGTCCTTAAGGTCTCCCATCTGAACATTTTTATTATCCAAGGTTACTTATCCCTTTTTAGGTCCTTAACTTTCCTAAATTTTATTGTAAAGTTTGATATTAAACAACATAAATATAATATATTTTTTTTATTTCTTGTTTTCAAAACATTACATCCACATTTAAAGCTTTCAATAAACCGGCGTAATAAACATTTTTTAATTAAATATATTTTTTCTCGATATATGTTTTATTTATTAACAGGTATAATTATTATAAATATATTTATTTATATAATGCATTACATGCAATTATTTCTTGAAAATGTTTGAAATAAAATGTTATGTTACAGATGACATATTATTGGATTTTTTTTCACTGATAATAAGTACTTAAAATGACAACTATCATATGTACTATCATATGTAAATCTTATTAACGAAGTTTCAAAATTCGATTCTGGGAAAACATTGTGATTCAAATATAATTTAAATCATAGTATGTACGAGTACACCTATATCGGTGTATTAGGCTAATATATTAATTTCAAAATATTTTTCATATTATCATTAAATATTATTTATACACTTATTTTCTCATAATATTTATTTAATATGCAGAATACAGTAGTACCTTGATATAAGAGTTTTTTGAGATACAAGCCGTCGAGCGAGAGATTTTTTGCTTTGAAATACGACCATCCGATTAGCGGGTCGGCCGGTTGCACACGAACAGTGCGTTACGCTTTCCCGCGTGAATCCCCCGGACACGGTCAGAGTATCAGTTATCAGTGTGCTCTCGCTGTCAACTGTTATTTATCACATCTTTGATATTTGCGAGCGAGAGAAATGCGAGCATGGTTGCGGAACGAATTAAACTCGTATGTCGAGGTACCACTGTACTTGTAAAATTTGCTAACTAAGAAAACATTAAGTGTAGGCACGAATTTGCCAATACAATATACTTTGTGGAAAAATTGACAGTTATAAAATTGACACAACAAAATGAAAAAAAAAACTTCACCCACTTCTTATAGCTCATTTACTTACATCTTAAACTATTAAAAACCATATTATATTTTAAAATAAACTCTAAGATTTCATTAATATTTATATGGATAGTTAATTGCTACTAGTTATTTAAATCGAATGTGAAAATCGACACCAATAAAAATAAATCACGCTTTTCTGTGTGTAATGCCATGTTCAACCGACCTTAGTAGCTTTTTGTCAATGATACTTATCGCTTATAATAGTGTTAAGCTGCTTTGTGCAAATTGAGAAATAATCGCTTAACGTTGGGGTTAGGAAGATAAGAGGTATACATATAACAAGTAAGTACTGATGGAGTAACTTCGTGTAAGCATGTCTTAAGGCGTATCGAGCACGAGCGTAAGACGATCAACAGGTATAACATATTTATTATAAAAATATATATCATGTGACAAAATGTTAAACGCAGTAATTAAAATAGCCTAGTTTCGCATTTAAAACGGTAAAGATAAAATAATCATTATTATTGTCATTATCAATATAGAATATATAAAATATAGATCAGTACGAGTAGGTATGTAATTCTGAAACATCAAACCCTTTTTTCTAATAATTCCAATCATTCGTACCCGAATGAATTCCGATTTCAAAAATTCAAACAAATGGAACAACGCAATTACTTTCATTCTTTCTCAAGGATAACCGTCGTCAATGATATACATACACAATGTATTTGATGTAAGCTGTAATAAGGCAAACCGTTAGGGAGGTGAGAAGATGTGATGACCGTTTTTAACGGCTACAAGACTATAGGGAACAAACAAACTGGTTGCCTAGATACACGTTCAAACATAGTTGTTTTGATTATGCATTATGGTAAAGGAATTAGATGTATTTATTTGCGTTACGTTGAATGAGATTATTATAGTGTATGCTTACAAAATTCATGAACTTCTAAATTTGGTTTCTGAGTATTAATAACGGCGATGCTTACCATGCCATTATTTTGAAGTCACAAACACTAGGATATTGATATGAATAATAAAGGAAACAACCGTTTTTGTCTATTTAACAGCGCTATGCTATATGCTATCCAAATTGTCGATGTTATGTTCCAACCAGTGAAATCCAACGTAAAAATTAAAACATCAGTCACATTTTCTTCCTACGTCATCCCGGAGCGCCTTCGACTACAATATAATGCCGAACTATTTATTCATCGGAGTTTGAGTCCAAAATAATGGTACGTACCGTAGCGCTTTTATGGTTGCTGTGATTTTGTAATGTTTACTCTATAATTAATAGCATTCAATCTCGTAGACACAAGAGTCAACCGATTTATAGTAACAAATATAAATGCAAATATATATTTATTACACGAATCCATAATAATACATAAGAAGTATCCATAGCAAGCTCCCATAGATGATGCCTTCAAGTCTATGGGCTGTATTTGGAGGTGGTTGCCGAGGGTCTCTCATTGCGCATTCCTTGATTTGAGTTTCCTGTAACGAAACAATCTTTAAATAATGTCTGTTGCATATTAAAAAAAACTACCAATATTTTTTTACGTCAGGCTGAACGTCAAGTCTTTGTTGTGTATGTATCTAAAAACATGAATAGAATAAATGGTACTGCAAGTTGTCTATAATAAGCTGATCAGACATACTCCATTGAGGAGGATTGTCCTCCTTTTGGAAACTTTATCCATATAAAAAATGGTATCATCCTTTGTCCTCTTTTAGGGATCCTCCTTCTCCTCCTTTAATCAGATTTGGTAAGCCGGAAAATTACATCCTCTTAATTTTGAGGTATTCTAAAACGAGATGGTTGGCTTTAATCCCAGCGATTGAATGAAATTTGTAATTATTCATACCCTTAAAGTCGTACTTTATATGTTTGGTAAAATGTCCTTCGATCATATATATATTTTCAAATGAATCTGCTGAACTAACTCCATATTTTATTCACAATCAAGCAGCTGTATCATTTAGTAGTAAAAATATTGAAAAAGCGTATATAACTTCAACACAAGTATCGATGCGATGTAGCATATTGAACAGCTTAAATTTCGTATTGATGGAAATTTTCTGCCATTGGTTGTAATTACTCATTTAAATAAATTGGAACAGACTAACTTGGGAATAAAAAGATATCGTAATAAAGAAGTAATTTAGTTTTATAAAAATGCTTTGTGAATAAAATGAGTATTTGGAAAACTGGATTTCAAGTAAGACAGACTACGACAGTTTTTTAAAGTCAAATTATTGTTAGTTTTATGAGATGAATTTATCTAAATAACATGATATTTGTATTCAAATATACATATTAAGTGATTTTAATTTTGATATAATTACTGAACGTTCTTTTTGTATTTAGAGTTTTTTTTGTAAGCTGTCATAGGGACTATTTTGTGTTTCTAATTTGTGTGGATAATTCTTTGTTTCGCAATGGAGTTTAAGGATAATGTGATCTTGTTAAAAACGAGATGATACCGCTCTTAACGAGATGTGTGTCTTACGTTAGGGTGGTTGTTGATACAGCGGTGTCTTGTGGGTCGTCTCCTTAGTAATGTAGGGCGCCTCGCGCGTTCGCAGGGCAGAGAATCTCTTTCGTGAAGGGGGCGCGGCAGGGGCAACTCTGGACCCGGAGGCTCTTCTTCAACAGCGCCGCACAACGAGTAGACAACCACTAGAGCCATATTGGTGCCCGATACCGGCTGTACTGCAAACGGTCTGCAAGACAATACAACATTACTAATAATCATCATCACCGTGTCCACTCCTGCTGGAGTATATTGTTTTCACGATTTGTCGCCACAAAACTCTGTCAACCACTATGGTCCTCGCCTCATCCCATATTAGTTCTGCCTCTCATACGTTATAGGCTAAGTTCAGACACGAGCTCCAGGAATTTGTTTGGAGGTGTAATTTGTTGGAGACGTCTGTTTAATGGGACTTTCTGTTGCTTGTTTTTCTTCTTTTCTATTACTTTAGTACTTAATCATAACAACATATATTTTGTGCATTGTTTCTTCTACTTTCTTGTACTTCAGTACTTATTTTTGTGGTTGTTGTTTGTATTGATTTATATTGATTATTTCATTATTTATATACGCATTAAACTAATGCTTGTAATGTTTTCAAAGTTAAAATAAATAATTAATTTTGAAATATAATTTCCAACGACGTTTCAGGACAGAACGAGTCCGGGGATTTTAAGAAAATGCACTGTTGTTTATGCTCTCCTGCGGCGTCCGTAGTGTATGTCCCAATCAAGTTCACTTTCGCCTCTTGAACGACTGCAGCATGGAAGGCTGCCTTTTCCTCGTCATTCTTCACAAAGTCAAACCATACTCATAAAAGAGAACAGCTTATAACCCCTTCACCGCTAGCGACACCTATGTTTTTTATTTGTCACTTCGCATAATTTAACCTTATGTTTAACTTGCAGGGTGCCAAGCGCAACAATATTTTTTATATTTTTTAAGTTCCAAAAATAAAGGAATAAAAAACCCTTTTCTGTGGTTGACGTTTATAGCAGAGAAATGGTTAGTAATAATTATTTGCCACGATGTAATAGTTACCTTTCGCAACCTTGCTGGGGTATTCTATAAGGCGCTTCCTTCCCATTCGCTTGCTGCAGCTGATACAACCAAACCTAAAAATTCATATAAATAATTTTTTTTTATCTTTTGATATTTGGAATCGAAAGGAAAAAATGTGAAGACATCTAGCGGAATCATAATTCTAATTGTTTTAATTTATTTATGTATCTAAAAAAGTAAAACATGTTTCAAGATTATTTAGAGTATTATGTATTTAAACCATTAGTTTTGTTAATTTTATATTTATTCTAGATGCAAGGATATGAATACAAGATCAAGTTACCTCTTTTTCACATGGGGCGGGGCGAGTGCGGACAACTTCCTTAAAGAGGTAAGTCAAATTTTTCTTCGCATCTTTGTAAGAATTCGTAGGTATTTTCGTCAAGTCATTGTAAATTTCTGGAAAATATTAACGTGTGTAATAGGAATTGTAATTAATTGATACATTTAAATTGATCTATTATGCGTATTACCTTCTGGGTTCGGATAGGTTAAGGATGTAACAGTTGACCAGTTCTGCATCATCCACACCAGTTGAGTACTCAACCAGATCAAAATGTGCTTCAGAGTATTGAATAGCTGCAATAATAATTATTTAATAATTTATATTTAAGACCAGTTAAATTGATTTTTTATAATTTAGACGGTGTTTAGAAAAAATATGTGGAATAAATAAAAAAAATACTTCAGAATTAAATTTTCATTAATTGATTTACATAATTGGGTTGCTATTTCGAAATTAATAGCTTTAAAAATCAAGATTAAATAACAGCTGTCCACAGTAAAAGATTACGTTATAAGCGAAAAAGTAGGATGTTTGAGGTTTCAGAATCTTGGAGGCCTAAAAAATAACAAATATAACCAATATTTTTTTTATGTTGTGGAAAACCAAAAATATTGCATTATAGTCACTCTTTTTATTATAGCAGCTCTAAATTTGCAATACTTTTGACCTTCTGACAGTTCTTCATATTACGTTGAAAATATATTTTCTTCGTTTGCGACGTATTATACCAGTGATTTTTAAATGTATTAGATACGCTGCGACCGTAATAGTTATTCCCAACGAAAATTAATTAATCAATTCTAAAATAGATAGTGACAGGTCTCTGGTTTGTATGATTTTTCGTTTATTCGAAAAAGAGGGTCTATAAAATGCTCTTGGGGCTCCCAAAGCTCTTAATCCGCCACTGTATCCCGACTAGATGCTTTTCATCCAGTTTTGACGTTTTTGTATATTCGTTTTTATATATATATAATCGTGTCAGAAGCAACAGGGTCAGATCCTGTCTGCCCAGAAGTGGGCGACGTCGATGGCGTTACTCCCGTCCATCATCAGGTCTTCCTTGGTGCAGCTACTTGGACACAGCGCATACTCCAGAATGTGTGATAGCGTCTGCTCCACGCCGCAGTCACATTCAGTCCGCTGTAAAACTGCCAGGCTTTCATTTGTGTCATCGTCTTGCATACTCCGGTCCGAAGTCTGTTAAGGGACCTCCATATTTTCCATGGTCGTTATATATAATATAATCGTGTCGGAAACAACAGGGTCAGATCCTGTCTGCCCAGAAGTGGGCGACGTCGATGGCGTTACTTCTGGCCATCATCAGGTTTTCCTGGGTGCAGCCACTCGGGCACAGCGCACACTCCAGAAGGTGTGACAGGGTCGTTTTTATGAAAATAAATAAGTAAATAAAGGGAAAGATTCTGACCGTGGGCATTTTGGGTGCAGGGTTCGAGTTGCCCTTGTCGTGGAAGCAGACGGCCTGGTAGTCAGTGATGTGCACGCGCCGGAACACGTGCTGGTCTGCCATCATCCTCATAACACGTGGCTGCACTTCTCCCAGGAAGGTGCCCACGTCACCGGGCGCCTCGCCCACTATCACGTAGCCGCTGTTGTCCACCAGGTAACACTGCAGCTCTTCAGAGAGGCACGACTCCTCTCCAAGACTCTGGAAAAATTACCAGACAATGGCATATGTTTCGATAATATTATTTTCCAAAGAGTCTAATTCAGTCAGTTTGATTGAAAGAGTATTGTGACTTTTTTGGGTTGCCTTGCATGTTATATGAGGGGAGTCAGTCTTTATAATTACGCGCGTTAACATGCCGATGTCCTTTATGTACTATACTTCAACAGCAAGAGACTATGCAGCAGTTCAGGAAGGTCATTCCATAATAATGCTTTCAAACATAACGCATAATGCGTCTCCTATTT
Source organism: Glossosoma conforme (assembly GCA_022606575.1). NCBI lineage: Eukaryota > Metazoa > Arthropoda > Insecta > Trichoptera > Glossosomatidae > Glossosoma > Glossosoma conforme. The sequence goes on from JAGTXR010000029.1 coordinate 1,388,773, forward strand.
TCAAAAATTATGAACCCCTTCAGAAAATGTCTCACAATCTGCTGTTTGCCTGGGACTAATGACAGTCATCATCACAGGAAGATTAAATTGGCTGTTATATTGATGAAGACAATCGTATCAAATCGTCATCCAAGAATTACACTAATTATAAATAGATTGTCGGTAAGAAATAATTCTTATGAATAAATAAAAATTGATTGAATCTTTAAAAATATACATTCAATGTGCAGCGAGCGTCATCTGCAATGATACGTATAATACAATAGTATAAATACATCTTAATTCTCAAGTCGGTAGGTGGAAGCAATTGACAAATTGGCTAACGCTGTGTATAGAATACTCGTAGAACAAAAGTGCATAGTTCGCAATTCGAATTCCAGCGTCTGGCGTTTCTTTTTCTCTGATATCAGCGTGAGAAGTGTCATCAAAGTATGTGTTTATTAATACTTCAATTATAACTCACTGTGGCCATAGTAATGTTGGTGAAGAAACTCTGGAGGTTGGAGTGCCTGAGCTGGAATCCTGACACTGCAGCTGGTGCGACATGTATGCCCCCCGTGGAGGGGTCCCCAACTGCGGCGCGTTCTGCGAACACCGCGTGTGACACTGTAACCACTGGGTCAGCCTCGCCGCCAGCTCCAAAACCCACGGAGTACACGAAACTCTTGTTACTAATGTAGTGCTCCTCAACAGCGCGTCGGTACCAAACTTCCTCCGTGCCACGTGCGTGCAACTCTCCAAATTGAGGTCTAAAAATACAACATTCATTAAAATTATCATAATTCTATAAATGCCCCCTAGTTGAAGCATGTTTGTCAAAAACTCTCGCCTCGAAGGTATACCATTTATACTCTGCTTCCCAGAGCTGCTCCTATGAGTATACTGTTTTATAAAACATATATACAATTATATTATATAATATGTTTTTAAATCTCAACATTATTTTTATAAACTGATTTTGGTTGATATCTGCTTCCATGAACCCTCCCTTGCTGGGTCAAATAGTCGCTACAAATTGACGACAAAAAGTTTTGTCAACTGCCGTTATTATTGCTTCGTTCCAAGTTGTTATCTCTGCTGACAACATTATTTCTTGATTTGATCTAATCATTAAAATAATAAATTCACAAATATTTTGAATATCGAGTTTAGTAACAGTTGACAACAAAAGTGGTGCAGTTTTTAATGTCTCCTAAATATTTTGATGGGTTGTATTAGTGATAAATCCAATATTACGAGTACAGAACGACGTTGTGAAAAATAAAGTAATTCCGTTTGTACTGTCTGCTGAAGTGATGAACTACACTCTTCTTCATCTTGAGCCCGTTAAGTAAGTGAGAAAAGTTGAATGAAATGGTTAAATTGATTAGTTTATTACATCTTGGTTCTGGCTGTTGATGTCCAAGTCTCTGGTGTAGAAGGTGCTTCTTCTTGAGTTTCGTAAGTCTTCCATCGCGTGAGGCCGGCGTGTGTTGCCAGAAACACTGAGCTCACTCCAAATTTATCGATATATTCTTTCCTGAAGTCATTAATTGATACATCATTAACTAGAGTATTACCACCCGTATGCGGAGACATTCCTTTAGATATCAAACTTTAAATAGTTACTCTGCCTTATAATGTTTAAGGTGCGAAAAACCCAGGATCTTGGTTCAATTAAAATCTTAAAAAATGTTTTTGCATGCAGGTGTTTGCTATACATTTAGAATTACCATAAGAACCTAAGCAGTGGACAATTAAGTACGTGGAATTGTTGCTTTTGTGTTGTTGCTTTTGTTTGATGCTTTGTTCACAAATCATCAATCCTGAAGATGATCCCTATCATTCGAAATATCGAAGAGAAAAAGAAAATCGGCCCACAAAGCTCAACCATAAAGCTGAAATTCCAAATTTGACCGCGAAAATCTACGGAATTATTTATATATTGTATTACATTATTACGTCGCGTTTTATTTTCTATTTTGTATTCCTTTGTTAACGCTCTTGAGATGCAGAAGTGATGGGCGGATTGCATTAAATATTTACTAGGCGTTTAAAAAAAATATAGATTTTCTTTAAGGTTACATTGATATATTATAATAAAACGGACACATAAGTTGAACACGAGTGAGAATGTTAATTTGGGGTAAAAATTATACAAAAAAATCATTTAAGATAGGTAAGCAGCTTTAGTATACGGATTAACCGTTTACGCCAAGCAAATTCAAAAGAGTGTGAATATAATGCATATATTATTTGTAGTTTAGTATATTCTACCTTATAAAGGGTGATTTTTTAATAGCTACAAGAAATTTTTCCAAAAAAGATACATAAAATAAAAAAAAATGCATGAAATCTTTATTTGAATCGATAGTACAGTCCATATAATTTAATGTTTGAAGATTATTTCATTCAAATGTTGACCGCGGCTGCGCCTCAAATGGTCCATCCGCTTAGTCCAATTTTGGCATATACTTTCCAACATTTCGGCCAGTATCTCACGAATAAATGCTTCAATGCTGTCTTCCAATGCGTCAATCGAAGCGGGCGTTTGATCAGTATTAGATAAAATGATGGCCTTATCAATATATCTACGGTATAATTACCTGGGCAAAATTTGGTTTCCAAAGGTCCGCGGTTCGCATACCGCTTCCGCCGATATTTTTTCTGAATGATTTGACTCGTTTAAGGATTTTTATGTATAGTATATGTATATTTAATTGCTCGTAAAATAAAGTGTTCACCGAACTTGCCACTCAATTGGTTTATTGTTTCGCGTGCTGTGTGACATGTGGCACCGTCTTATTGAAACCACATGTCATGCAAGTCAAGCTCTTCCATTTTGGGCAAAAAAAGTTGGATATCATCTCACGGTAGCGCTCACCATTCACAGTTACGTTGCGATTCGCATCAACTTTGAAGAAGTACGGTCCAATGATGCCACCAGCCCATAATCCGCACCAAACAGTAACTCTTTCTAGATGCATTGGTGGCTCTTGCAATGCTTTTGGCTGATCTTCACTCCAAAACCGACAATTCTGCTTATTTACGAATCCATTCAGCCAAAAATGAGCCTCGTCGCTCAACACAATTTTTCGATAAAAATATGGATCAATAAAATTCAATGATTTGTAAGCGTTGTTCGTTTGTAAGACGATTCATGATTAAATTATAGACCAAACTGAAGATGTTTGACAGTGACACAAAACACGAAACGTACGTGAGCTGTCAAAATCAGTATTGCCAAAAAGAAAATAGTATAAAATTCACCCTTTATCTATATTCCACATTCTATCTAACTGAATGGAGTATGATTAAATTTTTGCATTATTTGTCTGATAGTTAATTGTGGTGTCTATTTAATTGTTAACTTATTATAAAATTATACAAATACAAAAAAATATATAATCTATTTTTTTTTTAAATAGAAACGAGCTAATTTATACTCAGGTTTAGATTTAATTTTTATGTCACAAAGAAATACATTACTATTTAATATCAAATAGATGAAATACTATAAAACGAAATTTTTTAGTTCAAATATTTCAATAAAAAATAATCACATTTTCCCAGCCCTCGCTTTGGTCATTTCTTGAGCAAACCAGTTGGTTGACATCAGATCCACTTGCAGTTCGCGTAGCAACTCGCGATCACCTGGCAGACATAAGTAAACTAGTGAGAGTTGTTTATTTTAATTATGAAGTATATAGTAATTTCCAAACACCAAGTTTTCAAAATAAAAAAATATTAAAAACCATGCATTTTGCTCTTCCATTTCCCTTAGTGGTAGGAGTTTTTGTTTGTCGATATATTTTTTGAAAACTAGAGCTGGGATTAAAATGAATGTTTTTATGTTTTTGAATTTATTTTTTATACATTGAATAATAATCATCGCTTTCGAAAAGTCGCTAATCAACGAGATAAGCTATGAATAGATTATTAATTTTTGACATATACTATTTACAATTTGGTGCTATATGAATAATGAATTGCAATTCACGTGTTGTAAATTTAGTGTTGCCATACCAAACGTGCATAATTTTATACATTGCTTATTGTGAGTGCAAAATGCAATAGGAATTTATATACAAAGGGGTTAGTGCATGATGCATTCTAAAACTTTTAGTAATGGAAAATTTAGACGGTTATCTGTCATTAAATGTTTAAGGTCTTAAACAGTAGAGTAGTTTTCAGTACAATAATTTATGAATATGTAGTTAGTTTTTGGATCGTCAGTTCAAAGAAGAATTCTATAATTTTAATTTGTCTTTCCCAATATTATTTCATCCAGCTTTATACACATATTTTGACACCTCCAAGAGAAAACTTGAGAGAGAAAGAGAAAAAGAGAAGAAAGGCTTTACCACATAACCAAAATTACTCGACGTTCCTCCTATCAGCTTTACATGCAAGACAAATTAAAGTTAAGTAATGCATCTCTCTCTTTGTCTTAAGCCCCTCAATTGAATAGTAAATATTCAGAATAAATCTTGAGAATGACATCTTATAGATGATCAGTTATATTGCACAATATTTCTAATGCACGTGCAAAATTTATAAGAGACGTGCTCAGTATGGTCATGCACTCTATGTTCAATATAATTGATCATATATTGCGTGTTTTAGAAAAGTTAAATTTTTTCGTTTGATGAATGAGTATTATGTACTTTCAAATGGCAAAAGCCATATTTATTAATTATTATATTCTTAAATGTCATGACATAACAAAGCTGTCGTTTGTAATGTCATTTAGAGCCCGTTATTATTCGTTAGCGATACTTGGTAATAGAAATGATGAATATGGAACGAGTAGTGATAATTCGTCATTGTTTGTAAGTAGGTTCAGTCTGCAGTTGTCACTACTCACAGTAGTATATACTTATGATGATTGGATGTCCGAACAAGATGAGCCTGCGAAACAATATCATTATTAACAATTCATTACATTTATTTCAGTTAAATCTGAAAAAAAAATAAATGAAGAAGTACCTATTCAGTCAAATATTAATTCATAAGTTTCAATTGAGTTCCAAAATTAAGAAATGAAAGAGTGACAATTTTATATGTAGAAATATTAATTATTTCAGCTTATCTATCATCATTAGTTAAACGACACCTAGATGTTTTCCTCATAAGCGTTTATATTGAAAACAAAAAATCACCCTATCTTCTTATTCTTATATTTCCTACATTATAACTCATAAAATAATGACTGATATATATAAATTAGTATAAAATAAATATATTTTTATGCTTACATCGTAGATGTGATGATGACCATCGCCATCCAGAACGGTGAGATCGTTCGATAAAGTACATAACCTCTTCCTCGGGAGAGTTGAAACTCTTCCCTAACTGCCGGCAGTAAATCCTGAAATTACAGCCAAATGATATATCATTTTTAAAATGAAAAAAAATACGAACTGTGGAGATCGCGTGCTTCATTTCAGAAGCTTATTTTGTAGCGATAGAGTAAAATGGTTCAGGGAAGAACTAACCAGTCTGGATGGACCTTCCACTTGCCTCTGATGGACATTCCTGGTGGAGGAGTGGTGGGGCGCAGGCGTTGTACACCATAGGGCTGCGCGAGGCTGGCCACCAGCGTGAAGGGCGTGTCAGGGATAGGATTCCAGTAGAACTGACGACGGATGCGCGAAACTCGTCTCTGAAATTATCAATTTATCTCATCATCATCTGTGTCAGCCTGTGTCCATCCACCGTTGAACATAGGCCTCCCGCATGTTTCCATCCTCTTCGATCATCCGCCCTCCGCATCAAAGCAACTTCCACTATTCTTCTAGTGTCGTTAGTCTATTTTGCAGGAGGTCAGCTAACGCTCCACCTACAACTTCTCGAACGCCACTCTAATACTTCTCTTCTCCATCGATCGACCGATCAATTTATCTATAGGTACTAAAATATAAACAGCAATACGCCCCAACATTCTGTCATGTAATAGTGGGTGAGCAATAAAATGTATTGTACATACATGCTAAGTAGCATTTAAAAATAACGTTAGTCGTTAATGTTGAAAAATAAATCACAATGGTTCAACAATTGGGGACATTCTTATGACGCGCAGAAGTAAGCTAAATTTAATAATAATAATATTAAGCTTGTGAATAAATGAAGACTGATACTTTGAATATATACTATGGCGACATCTGTCGTACGATTATAACAGATATAAATACTAGTTTCACCGCAATGGTTCAACAAGTCGGTATGAATACCTGGGCATAGTTGGTTTCAAGGTCCGCGGTTCGCATCCCGCTTCTGCCGTTATTTTTGTGCTTGGATTGACGCGTTGAAAAAAGAATTTTATGTTTAGTATATGTATATTTAAGTAATAAATAAAATACGTTTCTTAGTAGTTAAATAATATGAATTACTTACCATATTATCATAGTGATATTTTGTTTGCAACCATAAACTGCCGGTGGTGCGGTTGATAGCTGCATTTCTGAACTGAAAAATGAAAGAAACATAATTCAATATTATTCCATCAATGAGGAATATTATATTTTTAAATATATGATCCTTTCAGTTTCAAATTTTAATTTAATGTGGAATAAAAGCAGAAGAAACCTGTAGAAATATGTTATCTTTGTAATCGATGAAGCTTGCCATTTTAAGGAAGGCTAAGCAATGATGCTGATACGTCAATGTTATTAAATTACAACATTAACAAATCTTAAAAAAGTGACAGTAATTTTATACAATTGCATACTCGTAGAACGCAGTAACTAAGTCTTTAGTAAGTAGTTTCTGATGAAGGTGAGGTGGCACCGGTAAATTAATTTATAAAAACTCATTGGGGTCATAGAAGCTTTTACTTTGATTTATTATTTTATATTATTTGTTCGTTACCCTAAGAAGTTCGGGTCCGAATACCCCAGGTCCTTGATTGTCGTCTATCAGTTCTAACTCTGCCACATCAACGCTACTGTAGCCAGGTTTCAGGATACCTTGAAACTGAAATAAAAGACAATATTGTTACAAAATGTTTTTTCAAACTTATATATTTCTCTTTATTCAAAAAAAGCTTATTTTATTCTTAAAGTATGGAACAATCGACATTTAAGCTGGCGCGCAGCGAGAGCTCTACGTCACTCTTTACTCCACCTTTTTTATAAATGTCTATTAATTAATTCCTTCAATTATCTTGAGGCTATGACTATACTGAAGTTGAAAACTTACCACAGGTCTAAGGTCAGGGTGCATCAGTACATCTCCATTGTTGGTAACGATGAAAGCGTATCCATTAACTCCCAACTATGGAAACAGACACAATTGTTTTAAAACAAAAAAAAAACATATATATTTAATACTCAGATAAAAAGCTCACTATCATGGATGTTGGTTTAAATTTAAATCTCGTAGGTATCTCGTAGCTTTTATTCCTATTTCATCTAGATAATATTTCATTAGTTGATTTTGAAGTTGTATTTAATGCTTGCATATTTTGGTATATCGTTGAGTATATGTGAATCGTATCACGCATTTGTGTTTATTAAATATTTATGTCAAATACATTAAGCATAAATTTAAAAAAATATATAGAAATATCAGAGATAATAATAACCTGAAAGGGTGACAGGAGCGATTGAATGTCTTCAATTGGGAGATCTGCAGCAGCTACTCCAAGTATATTGCCTTCTTTACTCTAAAACAATTAATCACATTATTCAATAATATATAATAAAATTCTTCAACTTACACGCAGATAACATAACATTGTTCCAATGACTCTGCAGCTCTTGAATAAAGCATTTGAACTAACCGCATTTTCCCGTCGATCAAATACTGGTACAGATACCGTAGTCATCAGTTGATAAACGTGAAATGGGTCCCCATCCTGAAATGAAAAAATAGTGAATATAAATATTATATATATTTTTTTATTTATCATTGAAATAAGTGGATTATTTATTAAAACATAATATAACAATATACAAACTGACCGGCAAACGTCATTTGTTTGGAAAATTTGAATATGCGCCAAGTGAAAACACAAATATATTCGGCAAATATCAGCGCCAATGAATTTTTATTTTATATTTTCCCTTTAAAGCAAACACGTTTGCACCATTTAATAGCATCTTGGACCAGAGGAAAATCAATGCAAGATTCTGTTGCCGCAAACCAATCCAGCGGATTACTTCCTATAGTGTGAGTAAACCTTCAATATTTATTACACAATAGCACTATATATTTTATTTAATATTCGTATATATAACCTCCTTTTGTGCAGTAGCTCTGGTTTTATAGTACGGGCTGGACATAACGAGATTCTTTTGATGTTCGTTTTCTTTTTGCTCCCATAGATAGTCAGTCATTCTAGAATCCTGCGAAAAATATTTTTTCAACGTTAAATATCATATTTTTAAAAAGTACATTTGACACTTTAAAAAATGAAAAAAAATAAATACAAACTTGTACTCTCAAAGAAAAAATAAGGAAATAAAAATGAACAATAATAAATTTTAAATGGTCAGACGTTTATTTCAAATAATTTAATTTTACCGAAACCGCTATATCTCGCATGGAAATTGAGTGCGATTTTTTTCTTATCAATAGGTGTATCCGAGGCATATTCGTGTGTTTGTTAATCCGATTTTTAAAGAAAAACGAATGATAAGTCCAACGCTTCCGTGGCCTGGGATCCAACCAATAATAACCCGTCCGATTTATTGTCCGCGTCCTGTCGCTTAATTTCAGTGATCGGACAAGAACCACGCTTATAATCGGTTATTGTAGTTGGTCGATCCTCGGATCCTAGACAAAATAGATACGGAAGAAATGATCTTACAGCTGCGTCAGCGTATAATGGTGTCCAAGATGGCGATTGTTCTTGTTGCCTGAGCGCGAGCGGGCGCGCCATGACGGGCACGTAGTTGAGCACGCCAGCGCGCACTTCAGCAGTGGTGATAAAGTGCGTGAAGTAGCCGAGGTTCGCGCACGCCATCCACTTGGCATCGCGTATGTCTTCTATCTGAAAGACAACATACAAGAACAAATAATCATAATTTACAAAATTTCTAAATCTAACAACCTGAAGTTTAGTAACACTTTACAAATGCATGTATTGTATCTAATTCGCACTGCAATATTACGGTAACAATCATATTGATTTGAAATATGTTTCCAAGAAAGCATATGCTCTTTACAAACTGCCAGCTCAAAGCTATGTCATCCAGTTTAGTCCTTTTCTTACTTCTTGTCTCTGCCTCTTGGAGCTCCATTTATTTATACGTATTGACATCAGCATGTTATAGCCCTTGTTGACTGATACCTAAAACCTTGATATACAATATTTCGTCTCTTATTTTTGTTCGCTTCTCGACATGCATGTGTCGCCATATTGGCATTTTGGACTAGTTATATAGACCGCCGCTTGTGGCGCTGCCCATAACGAGCGCGGGGAATCGTGTGCCGACCGTCGGGGAGATCATATTGAATTGTGGCCCGGCCTGAATGCTATGACTAGGTCGGGCCATACGTCTGTAAAGTTTATCGTAAATATATGTCAAAGTGCCTTTGAAAAAGTCTGTGCTTTATTAATCTGCTCCTAATCCTGCCACCACACGACTGAATAACAACCTTTGAAAGAGAGGAGGATGTCAGTATTCTATGTATAGTTTCCGATGGCTTCCAGGATGGAAGAAAACTCCGGATGTCTAAATAAAATACAGCTGTGACTGATGTTTTTTTTGCGTGATGCGGTGAATATATCCCAGCCAAGCTTACTTTTTATTTGATGGAAAGCATCCGTGTTCGCCATTTCATCACGAAATTTCTTACAAAACAAACCATCGATTCCGTCTTCTGTACATTTTCAGGTTTTTGATAAGTGCCCTGATTCGCCAGCCATCAATTTGGTTTTTTTAATTTTTTATCTTTATATACATAACAAAAAATACTTAAGGCGTTTATAAATAATACATGTTGACATCAGCATGTTATAGCCCTTGCTGAATAATACCGAAAACCTCGATATACAATACGAACAACAAAAATGGCTTTAAGACACATCAATATTAATGATGTATTTGTAGTATCAAGTATACTTTCGTATTGACATATTAAGTGTCAATGACCCTACGTCCTGTCATAAATTGTAACAACAAAAACAACGTCATAAAAATATCAAGTTTTATAAACAAATAAAACAGGTATTATTTTCACAAAATCAAACATCTAACACTCAGTATCCGTCAACACAAGCACTGAAGCAATATCACACCAAATTTGTCAATATTCTCTTCTCAAGTCACCACTGAACTCTGCGATACTTGCGTCGAATACGGATCTAGGGCTGGACGATGGTCCTCTCAGGCCACACCTCAGGCTGCATGAGAGTCTCCAGCGAGGTCTACGTGACAATGTTACTCACCTCTATCCCGATGAGGTAGACAAACAGCCGCACGGGGATTGCGGGGCGGTCCATCCAGTTGTATTCCTCGAAGACTTCTTTGAAGTTGAACGGAACCCCGTTGGCGATCAGCATGATGGCTTGACCACAACCTGCGCCCTGACCCTCGAGGCGCACTCGCTCCAAAAGAGAGAAGGCAAAAGTCAGCGCCGCAGCCACGTCTGCGAAGCCATTACTGGCGATCTCCTCCATGCCGAGCTTCATTTCGCGAATGTTTGCTGAGGTGGCCTACAGAATGGACAAAAATATAGATATTTCTATCGAACGCCATCTGATTCTAACATTGTCAATCTGTGAGAAGGTTAAGTACTAGTGTCTAACAAATTGCCCTGTGGCGCCCCCTTCCAGACCTCAGAGTACATTCTCTGGGACTGTCAGTTCCTCTCGTTAGAAAGAGGAGTCCTTTTCGATGCAGATCGAGGGAATCGCTTCGGTCCTATCAGGTATGCAGACTTTGTGGCCACTAAAAAAAATTCCACGCATTTACAATCTTTGCTCGTATTTTCGGTAAGAGAATCTATCTTCCATTTCCATCTCTCTACAACCCATGAATGCGATTCATTGATTCTTTCACGGGTTCTTTATTTTAGCACTTCTGTAAAGTGGCCACAATTGTTCAGAGGGGACTCCCACTGGACTTATCAGCTGCTAACTGATCATAACCTGAATGAGCGCGTCATCAAGGTGACTTAAATGTCCTCCGGTGTGATGCGGGTGTGAGGCGGGTAAAGTCCAATCCAGTGTCTAACAAATCCAGAATAATATATATCTGCACTTGATGGTACTCATGGGAACGTTTGTGTCTCCCTATGGCTTCCGGGGTTCAAAGCTAGAGAATTTGAAGAAACGGCAACCGAATGCATATTGGGGTGTTTGTTGATCAGATTTTTTAAGGAGATCTGATGATTAGTCCGACGCTTCAGAATTGTGAAAGGAGGCTCACCTAACCAATGACACTTAACCTAATCTAACCTAACTTAACCTTACAACGTGTAACAGCCGATGAGCTTTCCATGTTTTGGTCCACCTCTAATGAACTGGACTGGTCTAGTAACGTGATTTTATCGTTGATCAAGTATTTATATACAAAATTGTGTGTTTTTCTTATGTAATCACATACAGGAGAATTCCGACAGATTGTGATTGTGATTCTGAAGTCTCATCTGTGGAATTCTATGATGCTTACCATGCTGCATATGGCTAAGCTCTGCATGTGGAGTGTTGATCCGCCAACGTTATAGACCACAGCCCGACATGCACGAATCATCCTTATTATTACAGGAATTCACTATGAATGGGTGCTCTTAACTAGACAATTTTCGTCTACCACCAACATTATTATCAAATAATATTTTATTATACTTCCCAAGGAAGCAAAAAAGGCTTAAATGAAACATATGCCAAAGTAGAAAATCTTAAATAAATATTTAAAATTGTCATTGTTTTTTACACGTTGTTGACGAATTGCTGGTTTTATGTATCATGGCTATCCTTGCACATTTAGAGTATACAAAAAACTAAAAAATAATAGCAGATAACAGATACTTTTGAGTGATCGTACGAGAACCAACTTTTGTGCTTTATAATTTATATATAGATTCATATTGTGGTTGGTCTACTGAACTTTGATGAAATTTTATCAATTAATATTAAAGAATAATTACCTGCATTAAGAGAGACCCCGAACGGTTGAAGCAGGACACTACATCAATGGTCGAGTTAGTAAATGTGACGATCCTGACAAAGTCATTGTTGCTAAGCGTGTCGAGGATGTCGGAGACGACATTGATTGCGATTTGCTTCGGAGAACCTTCCATAGAACCGGAGCCGTCAACGAGGATGATCAGGTCGCGGGGTCCACCGGCAGCTTGCATGTACCAAGGACGGCTGCGGGTGTCGAACAAATCCTCGGGATCCGTTTCCCATACAGTAGCTAGAACAGTTACATTTTCAAATGGCTACTACAAATGTCTACCACACAGTTTTGTCAACTGTCATTTCCATGATTTGTCCCAAGATATCTTTGATTTGGATGTTCACCAGAGAACATAATACCGACAAAAGGTGGTAAAGAAGTCTTATCTGTGGATTCAATGAGGCTTACTAGACTGCAACCCGATATAAACGCATAATCCATTTATTGCAGGAATTCACTACGAATGGGTGGTGTTCATGAGACAACTTTTGCTAACCACCAATTTTAATTAAAAATATATGACTGGTATTTTACGGATGAAAGATTAAATTCACACCAATGTATTTTTAGAGCATGGAAATCGATTAAAAATATATTTTTTTTTCTCCGCCGGGGATCAAACCTATGACCTTCGGTTTGGTAAGCAAACGCTTTACTACTAAGCCATACGATAGACGGATTAATTTAGAAAAATAGTAGAAAGAGGGTGGATGCGTAAGGCAGAAGATCTAGAAGTATGGAGACTCATTAACTCGGCCTAGTTATTTTCAGATGGTTATTTTCTAGTGCAATAATTTAGTTTTTCGAAAGCAAGTTGTGCCTTGAATTTAAGCTTTCTATTAACCAGATAAACCATATAATATATTTTGATTTTAGTATTTACAGTGCCTAATAAATCAGTTATTTAATTTGGATTTAAATGATTTGGATGTACAAGTCATAACTAATAATCTTTAATAATTGAATGATATTACATAATACCTGGATACTGCCGCATAAAACCAGTATGGCTTCCAAAATATTGCCACGAAAGCTTTGGGTCGGTTTTATAGTTTTCTATAAACACTGAATTTAAGCCGTCCGACCAAGTGACTTCTTTAACCACTTCCGGATCTGAAAGAAAATATTATTTGATAGTATTAACACAATTATTCCTTGTTTTTTTCTGATCATGCATTTTGTGAACTGCTTTTTTTATAAGTGTGTCCACATAAATAATCGTTGAATGAAGATTTTAAAATAAAATTATCGATTAAAAAATATGACTTACCCCATTCATAGACGTCTGTCGGTACCTGGACGGCGCTGTACGAAAAATTAACAGGTTGGTCTCCAAATCTCTCGTTCAGTTCGTAGGTCATCTCTGGTAGTTCCGGCAGTTCTTTGGGTGTTTCGTCGTAGACATATGGAGGAGGCGCCTGGAGCGGGCTTCGCTGTTTGCTTCCTGGATAACTCGTAAGTTCTGGAAGAGGATTGATGGATGCTCGTTCAGCCAGTTCTGCGGCAGCTCTTGCGATTCTCATAGCAACTTCGGCACGACTATTGAAGAGATGTCTTACATCCATGGTCATCTTCTCCAGCAGCTTCTTACCGTCACGCTGTTCCACTTCCCTGGATTGATAAGTCTGTAAATGCGATTATAAATTTACTACAATAATTTTATTTGAATGTAGATTAAGAGAAATAAATCAATAAATAAAAAGAATGTTTAGTTAACATGTTAAAGAAAATGCGCCGCTGCCTTAAGGAAAGTGTATTGTTGATTGTGAAAACGAGAATAATTTGTTATTTTAATGATGTTAACACCAATATGGTACAAGTATATATTGCTAATGGTCGCTGAGTGGCAAGTGATAAAAGAAATTCATTTGATTCCATATTCAAAATAACAACTTATGTGCCCATTGATCTTAAGAAATGAAAAACTAATACATATTTTTGAATAAATCAAGATTTTATTTATTCACCTTAAAATGGCGGCGCTTGAAAATGTTTATGCCGTCGCTAAAGATGTGTAAAACTGTTTAATTTAAATAGGAATATTTTTAAATATTATACTTACTTCTCTCAATTCCTTCCCACGGATGATGTAATCTCCAAAATGCCACAATTCAAAACTTATCCTGTCAGCCCATGTCTTGACTCTACGGAAAAAAAATATATCATCGAATCTATAAAAGTGTTGAGGCAATTGATTGATTTAACAAAAAAAATGTATGTTAGGTGCTGGATGTGTGTTTAGATGAGTGTCCATAAAAATATATATGAGAATATTAATTAAAAAGTTAACGACTGGATTTAAATCGACAATGGAAATATGAAATCATAATCTTACAATTAGAATTATATAGTGCTTTACGTTTATTAAATTTTATTATTTAAGATAATGCATTTTCTTATTTCAAATAAAATAAAAATGGATTGTATTGATTTTTAACGTACTTTTTACTAAAATTTCTTATTAAAGTCTTTATCTATAAACGTCAGTAATTATCACGTGACTTGGCAGGCCATAAATAAAAGCCATCAACGTTAAAATATATTTATAATATATAATAATATAATGTTTTTAATACTGTGAAGACTGTATTGCACTATCGCGGTGCTATCCACAACCCTGGAACTCGTGAATACTTTTATTTTTATGTTCCGGATAAGCATACCCGTGCTCGCAGCCACGCTGTTTTCCATTCCAGTTGGTACTGATGGAGCCTTGAGAACTTAATTTAGTTCAATTGCAATGGCGCTCCTAAATGTGCTACCAGCACACCTTGATCCTTTTCATCTTTTGTCGATGGTATCGGTTTTCTAGACCTCAGTGTAGTATTTCGACAGGTTTTTTTTTTATATTTTTTCTATAATTTGCATCGTTTATGTTTATTTTGTCTTATTTTTTAGTTTTACCGTTGTTAAAAGGATTTTATTGTATACCTATTTTTATGAATTGTACTGTTTTTTTTATTAAAACTTGTAGTTATGTGAAATAAATAATTAAAATAAATTATCGTATTGAAAAATATTGCGCAATCTCCAAAAATGAACATAGAAAAACTTTATCGATTAAAATCTATATGCTTGATACAATGTGTATGATTGATACGATTCATTTACAAATATGCTGATTTTTTAAATATCAAATAAGAAATACTTTAAGCTTAAGGATCGCATTAAAAGCAACAACACAATTTTCAGATTATAAAATATTTTTTACTATTCAAAATGAAATGTTTCACAATATTTTTTTGGGGTATTAACGTAAATACGAGGGTGATGGCTAACCTTAATGTTTTGTACGTATATTATAATTATATATACGTATATTGTATTTGAAACAAAGTTTTTACCCGATATTTTCATATGTTTGACGGCAAAAAACTGAAATAATTATGAGTTGTGTGCAATATAATGCAAAAATTATTACAATTTATGTCAAAATTTAATTGAGGTCGAAGAACAGTGTTTTCGATTCTCCATACAAATTTCATGCAATTTTAAACGACATTAAAAACGTTTTGTGAAAAAAAAAACAGGTTTTCAGACTAGAGAACATAAATTCACGAAAAGTGTTACGTATTTTAAAATTGTACATTGTGTAATTTGCACTGTTGCGTGACATTTTCGAAATAATACGATGATAAGATAGATTATATAAGATCCTCGACTTTTAATAAATTAATACGTATTTACTTCCAGTAATGGGTTAAGGTTGAGCCAACCTAAAGGATTTAATTGTTTGGACCTTGGGACCATCGAGCTAATCACTTGACCTCATACAGTTCCATTTTCCTCTGACTGGAGAGCTATCGGAAACTTTACATAATACTCGGCAGATCTTTGGGCAGAAATATTTCTGTATGAGAGAAGGGTTATGAAGTCTGACAGAAATTTATAGCTGCAATTTGTGGTGAACACATTCATTAAGGAGCGGAGTTAATTTAATTAAAAGGAACAATAATTTTTTAATATAAAGTAAATTACGAAATGAAAATGGCTATATTATACAATATACATAAAAAAAGTTTCTGAAAATGTCTGTAAAATTTCAGTGAAACATGAAAACATTTTCTTTAGACAGTTAAGGTAAATCGAAGTTATTTTACGAACCATTACAACCAAATGTTTACAGCTTTTAATACTCGTAGTTATTACTTAATTACTAAATTGTATCATTCCATTCCACAAAAATTATGAATTCCTTTGATGTTATTTTTATAAAAATGTTTATATTATAAAAAATATTCATTTCGTTAGACTTACGTGCTAAGTTTGATGTTTTCGCTCGGTTCCTCTGTTGAATCGACGGGAATCGAAATCAAAACTCCGAAAAGAAACAAAAGTTCGATGGCAATGTAAACCGACCGCCGCGACGCCATCGTGGTTTATAAGTGAAAAAATTACTTAAACATTTTTTATAAGTTCAAAGTATCATGTTCTCTTAGTGTGGTTGCCGAAGTCAGTGCAGAACTGAGTGAAGATCTCTGGACGGCTAGAACGGTCCTCGTGGGCAGGGCCGAACTAGGGAACATTCACCAGCGCGCAACACATTTGGAAGCTTTCAAATTATAGGGCACACTTTTTTCTTGATTAAAAAATAATAATCAAACAACTTAAAAAAACAAAAACTAACAAAAATACAGTAACATATTTTCAACAATATAACAATAATATTATTGGTCAAAAGCGATAACACTGAATATATATTAAAAATGAACAATGTTACAACGGAAAAAGCATTATAACACGACTAAATACGAGTGGTAATGCTTGAAAATACTCGTTTACGAATATACAATAATTTCAAAATACAGATTGTTTGAGGGTTTGCAAAAAATCTTAAAAATATATTATTTATCATTAAATTTGAAACGCGGAAAAGATCAATTAATATTCTCGTAATCTAAGTTTCTTAATATTAATGAACAATTTTGTTAATCACTTACTCAAGGAGGATGTTTTAAGAAAAACTAAAACTGTTTTTTTGCTGCAAAAGTCAAGAACTTGCTTGAGATGTCTTTTCCAGATTGTGGTTATTAAAATTTTTCATCGAAGGAACGGATATTGAAAGTGAAAAAAAACTTTCACTTCCTCTTTTAGGCTCCAGTCTCTTGTCATTCTGAAAGAACGTCAACTTCAAAACGTATTCGACATAGCTGACATAATAATACATATGCCATTTATGGTAACCATATGTTACAAAGCAGTTTAATTAATGAATTTTCTCATATTATGAGGCGTAGATAACTGTACTCATATGAAAGAAAACAATTCTTATCTAAAATATAATATAAATATTTTTGAACAAAAATTAAATATAAAATCATTACACTAACATCTTATAAAGAAGGCGAGAAATGATTGCTACATGCATAACCGAGATGAAATATTTACTTATTCTTTTTGGAATTATTGCTTATTAACATAAAAAATGCTTGTGTATCCTGAAAATTACACACACCATACAAAGAGAAAATAAAATAAAATATGGAAGTCTATTCAATGTCAGCTTTGTTGAACGCGCACATTATTCCGATGGTGTCATTGATGAAGTTTAACAGCAAGACCGTCAGAACCAAGCAGCAGTTCAGGAAGGTCCTCCAAAGAAATGGCAGAGGCTACAGAACGCGAAATGAATACAAAAAAGATATATGGAAGCATATTCTGATGGCCAACGGAGAAGAAATGTGTTAAAGCAGCGCCCGTTAACCGGCAAGCTTGTTGTCGTCTGATCTCTTGTTTTATCATTGTTTTCCAACTTTTAGGAAGACTCAAGTTTCAACTTTTAGGAAAACTCAAGTCCTTCTGGACTGTGATAATGTTCAATCGGAAGCGGATATGATTAAGTAAAGGCCATGTCCGGGCCTGGATCAGCCTTGTTGGGCGCAGCCTCCCCAGGCGCCCGGCGGGCTGGTCTGTTCGGCGCCACTTGGGCGGGTAACCCACTGACTCCCCATCTGCAGACAAACGCTACAATATCGCGACACGATCGCCAAAACATCGTATCCAACAAAAAAACTATTCTTCCCAATTTCGCCCCCAATTTACGATTACAGTATAAAACCACCGCAGTCACTACAAGTGAATTCTGCTAGCTAAGTGATGAAAAAGGGAAAGATCTGGTATCAATTCAGCAGCCATACAATGCCGAATACATGATTTAGTGTAGTAGTGTCAAATTATTCTTGGATGACCAACATACAGATACGAAATCATGGCTTTGTTTTGTGTTCTCCTGCTGAAACTATCCCCTAGTTGAAGCTAAAAGAATGAGCTCCTAGTTGGCATTTAGCCAGTCTTTGGTATGTTTTCTGGTGGTGTATGAACAATTTAAAGCGAATATAGCAG